>CM046875.1:251602273-252922456 GCA_025667525.1 Glebionis coronaria | reverse complement strand
CGATCCTTCATATTGATTTTTGATAAATGATTCTTCACATCACTTGGGATCTTTAGCAACAAAATGTAGCCCTCATGCCTTGTTAGGGCCTTTTCAGACTCGCCAATCTTCGCATCTCGCTTCAATAAGTTATGCCTTTGCTATGAACTCTAATTAATACCGAGCAACTTTTAAACGATCTTGTGCTAGAAGCTAAGTAACTTTTCAAATCGTACAACCTTATTTATTGCAAATAAATTTATTATCAAGCGATGGGAGAAAAAGCTTATAGTCAACTCACATAAATTCATGAAATAATACCAAACTTATAATTGACTCTATCATCTCTCGTTCTCTATAATTTAAAATCTCAAGGAATGAGACTCGTGGATGCTTAGCCAATTAAATCAAAGTTTTGGGTTTTCAAGTCATCTGTAGGATCTTGCAAATTCTTAGACTCTTTTAAGTTTAGAATTCGCATTTTAAAGTTCCTTTGATGAACGACTTTCTAGGGTCAATTATAGGAACTTGCGAAAATTTCTTGTTCTTAACCCGTCAGAGTTAAGACTTTCACGTTTTAAAGTTCCCTATATAAAAGCCTAGCAAAACTTGACTTAAGCACCTTAAGGATACTAGCTAGAGTGAACTTGGATAAGTAGACTCGAGTTGAGTCAAAAGATTCACAACGTTTAAAAATTAAAACCACTTTATTAAAAATTTATTCTAGGAAAGAAAGTAAATAACAACAGCAAAGGAAAATACTACTATAAAACTAGGCTAAAATAGATTAAAGATTTTGAAAAATGTCGAAAAATCAAATTTTCCGGTTAAAACGAGGACAAATTAATGGAAAAGCCCACTTACTTCGATAGAAGTCCCCCCTACACTTGATATACACATTGTCATCAATGTTTAAGCATGTGGGAGTAAAATCCCCTACACTTAGGACATTGTGCACATTGTTTAAATCTTGCTAAGGAAAGGACAACTATAGTGATTTCAATGTGAACATATAAGATATGAAATATTGAATCACGACAGTTTATGATAGAACCGGGAAGACGGGTACACGGGATCACAGTCGTCAAATTTCATCAAAAGTGGATCTTTGAAGCTCCAATCCCTGCACATCATAAGAAATAAAACAACTAAATCCTAGGGGGATCCCCCCTATACTTAGGATGAAAAAGAGATAAAAAGGATATATTAACGGGTTGCCTCTTGAGAAGCGCTTGTTTTTTTAACCGAGTCATGAGCCTGACTCGACCCGAATTAAATGATCCATGGGGAAGCCTCAAATGTAATACCAGGATCAAAGACCTTGTCCTCGTTCCCGGAGGACATTAATAAAGGAGAGGCCGGAGGATAAGTCTTTAAGGGTAGAAAATTCCTCTCAACATATGAAAAGTATGTGAAATCATGATCCACGGGAGGTGGGGTGGGTAAAGGAATCAAAATGTCAGCCCCAAAAGACATATGATTATCATTGAGCGGCAAATCCGTAAAGGTGTCAATCATGGAATGGTCAATGTCACCTCCCGGGTCAAAGCACTAATCCTCGGTAATGGTTTCTAAAGGTTGGGTTAAAAGGTGCTCGGGAGGGTGACTTGGGACAATATCTTCATGTAGAAAATTATCAAAAAGAATATCCCCCTCCGTATCATCATTATCAATACCCGGAGGTATTGAAAGAATGTCGATTTCCTCCACAGCTGTATCATTATTCTCAACTGAAGTAATAGACGGAGGTAAAGACTCGGAAATAGGAGCAGAATTCAACGCTTCAATTTTAGCAATAAGTAGATGAACTTTCAATAATTTGTCACGAAGAATAACGTCTTCCACCTCATCTACAAGACCAAGTTCAGTGGTGAACTTCTCTTAAGTCGGAGAGAATAAATCAACATCGCCCTCATATCCCGGAGGAGATTGAGAAATTTCAAAGGTGAAATTCTCATAGCATGGAGAAAAATCATCATCATTAAGAGCGACCTTATAACACCCCAACAAATGCTATACACAGCGGAACTACAACGTTGGGGTGCTAGGCAGTTATCATCACACATAAGCTATTTCGAACGACTCAAAGAGACGTAGAAATTTGAACATAAGTTAAAGATTGATTAAAACATCAAAGTCTACTGTTTTCCAAACCCCAAAGATAATACAAAATAGAGTCGCGTTTTGGTCCCCATTGAATCTTAACCCAAAAGTACATTTTCGTTCACATGACATAATATAAAATATTTAAGTGCTAAAAGGGAGGAAAAACAAAGTAGACCACCAAGCCACAACAACTTCCATCCTCGCATGCTCCGCTGCTATCAATCTTGGTTACCTGAAACACATGCTTAAAACCGTCAACACAAAGGTTGAGCGAATCTATAGGTTTATCAAATCATAAGTTGAACATAAGTATTAAAACCAATCATGACCATTCAATAGCATTGTCGTACTCACAATCTATTATTCAAGGATATTATCTTTAGCAATAGCTAATAATTGTGTTTAAGCTCGTGACACTAATCCGTTAACTCAATCACCCACGTACATTTACCGGCATGATTTAAGTGAAACCAGTGCCCCTTCTAAAGGCATTAGTTGTAATTATACCTTATTTCTTATCACAAGTTATCCGTCCGCAGAGGGTACTCAACATACTAGCTCTCGTCTCAGATAGTGTCGTCAACCCCATAGTACTATAAATTGTATAAGCGGCTATCTCCAACCCACACAAGGGCAAGACAATAGTTAATAGTTCACGAATTTAGGGACTTTTACAACTAGGTACTCAACACAATTCAAGGCAACATTCGGGTCCAACAATCATTCATGACTTATGTTCATTTTTATTTAAATAGCATGTATCCCCCTCGCGGGTAAAAACGTTTGAAATAAGTAAAGAGCGAGGCTATAGACTCACCTGGAGTAGTAGTAGTGGTTCTAGCGAAGACGTAACGAAAATATCACCGACGATGTGGATGCCCGGGAAAATCTAACACTTGACCTAAAAATCAAGGTACGAAAACCAAATCAATACTCCGGGTACATTATTGTACTAAACACACGCATATAAAAACACTTAATGCTTATGAAAACTCACGCCAAAACCAAACAAGTAGTTGTTACTAAACTTATACCATTTATCTACGTAATTAAAGTTGATTTCCCTTTTATAAATTTGCCGGTACTTACCGAAAGTACAGGCTGTTTGCTATGACTTAAGCACCTATATAAATTTCAAGAAAACTCACAAAAATGCCTCATGACCTGTAGAAAACCCATATTTCATCCCATGAAAAGTTTTCACTTCTATGACTCGTTACACATCACATTACTTGACGTACACATTTAGGACTGATTTTGCACTTTGACCATGTTGGACTTGTTTGACCCATTTAAAATACACCATTGACCAATCCAACACCTAAGTCTAAAAATAGACTCACAAATGCAGGTTTGAAGCGAAAAATTAACTTTCAATCATTTACCAAACACTATCTATGGTCCCTGGGATTTGACCCAAAACCAAACATAATTTCGGATTATGTTGTTTCTCATCTCCCGGTATACGAACTTTCAAAATAGCATAACTTTTGACTCGTTTGGAGTCGTAAGCTCTACCTTATACCGAAACGAAGCTAAGACAAATATATACAAATACATCCTATGCTTATGACCTGTTTACAAAGTTAAACCCACGAAAAATAAGCTTGAACAATCTGCCTAAATTTTTCTCTTTCAAAATCAATCTAACAGTTGCTTCCAATCCATCCAAACATCACCTAAACCTATATTAACCACTCATAACCAATCCCAATCACCCTAATCAGTCTATAACACTAAGAAAATAAAATCCTCATAAAAACCCAAATCCAAATCACACATGCATTAAGCTTAACCCATTTAAAAACATTAAAACCAACATTATAAACACAAACCCTCAACACATTTCATCAAACACCATGAACACCCAAAAACCCCCATAAATTCGTGGGTTTTGGGGCTGTAAAACACCAAAATCATAAATCCCCATCTTGTTTTATGGGTTAATTAACATTACCCACTCACTAATTTAACAAATTCATGATTTAATTACATCAAAACATGTTTTTAAAAAATCACTGATTCTTGATTAGAGTACTTACAATGATGAAACAAGAGGTGGTCTTTGATTGGATTTGCAAGAAAATAATTTTTGATGGTGATTCTAGGGTGGTGATGGGTGGCCGTAGGGTAGGAGAGAAAAGGGAGAGAGTGTGTGAAAAATTTGAGGTGGAAATGATTTGTGTGTGTGTGTCTAAGTTCCCTTTTGTAAAAATGGAGGGACCAATATTGACAACTTAGCTATATTTTGGCCTTTTTAGCAAGCAACTATTTAAAGAGCGGGATTATGACTAATAGTCGGTTTTGAAAATATACGGGAGTCGGGTTTCGCCCCGAACACTCGAAAATACTTTTTAATGGTTCAAACGCACACAAAACGAATATACATATGGTTCCGACTCGACTTAACATGTAATAAAAATAAAATAACAAAAAACTCAAATATCGATCAATTGATAACAAAACATAAAAATTGGGCATCCGTCGGGATCGTAGTCGTCATCGGTTCTCCTTAAATCGTCAAATGTTAAAATTACGACCGTAAATGTTTGTTTCAACTTAAACCGTCAAATATATAACAAACGAAATTTCTTAAAAATTTCAAAAATATTCGTAAAATAGGATTTAGTATATGACGTTGGGCTCGGGATATCACATCCACAAGTGAGTCGCAACTTAAGAGAGATGCTCATACTGAACAACTCTTGAGACAATAACTTAGCATCATATGGCACATTCAC
Source organism: Glebionis coronaria (assembly GCA_025667525.1). Lineage (NCBI taxonomy): Eukaryota > Viridiplantae > Streptophyta > Magnoliopsida > Asterales > Asteraceae > Glebionis > Glebionis coronaria. The sequence goes on along the minus strand of CM046875.1, from coordinate 252,917,630 downwards.
GGGTATTACATCCTCCCCTCCTTAAGGGAGCGACGTCCCGGCGCTCTCCGGTTCTAATACTCGCATTTCGTACTATTAGAAAGATGAGGGTACTACTTCCTAAAGAGGTCTTCACATTCCGATGTGGACTTCGATTCACGTCTCGAATTCCATCACACCTTCACGATGAGTATTATACCTTGCTTTAATCTTTTAACATCTCGATCCATGGTCTCCACTTCAATTTCCCAAATTCTTCCTACGGTTATCGACACGTCTCTTCTCACAGCTTCTCGCGGTTAGCAAGTGATTCTTAATCTACACCATCTCTTCCGTACCCTCTCGAATCATTTCAAGTCCATTCAACTGACTTTTTCCTACTTCATTCTATCCAACTGGCGATCTATATTTTCATCATCATACTTCCTCAAAGGCTGCAGCTTCAATGCTAATATGGTAAATGTCGTCATACAAAGATACTAGCAACAGCAAGTGTCGGTCCCGACAACTATCGAAATCAACCACACACGCTGGGAGCATGTCTTCTAACGTTCGAATCGTCCTTTCACTTGGTTCATCGTCTCATAAAAACAATTAATCATAATTAAAAATCACACGGGTCGCACATAACCCATCGAAAACGTTCAAAATATACAAGACTAAGTAATCGATACTAATCACACAAAATCACCTTAATCGCACTATTATGTACATACAAACCTATTTCGTCAAAAACGAATTCATCGATACGGAATCATCCGACGTACACATAACTCTCTTGAAAACATCACAATCCAATCAAACACAAAAGCCATAATAAAACACATACAACCACATTACGACATGTTTGCAACATAGCCAAACCATGCCAAGTCAATCAGTTCAATCAAGTTAACTCATGCTTGCTAATCAGCCAAGCCATGATAAAATAAGAAGATTTGACATGATTCTCGGATGAGTCCAGTCAAAAAGAAAATTGCAAGTTTAAGAAGGTTCACAAGCTTGCTAGCTATGGATGCATATCCACAAAGAAAGAAAAATACATACATACGTCATCGTAGGATGCTCACACACGGATCCATACCCCAAAAAACCTTACAAGAACACCATCTCACTTTTGTCCCAAACGTGGTCAAAATCTCAATAAGCATCATCGTTCACAGTAAAAGAAAATATATTACATGGCACATGTTTTCCATGATCGGACATCATTGGACAATGTCGTCTCAAGTTCCCACAACTTTCGATCACACGATTAGATCACATACAACATGAATACATATCAGGGAAAGGGTTTAGAACATAAACATCAACTATGGCTATTTATCGTTTAACCATCGATGATCATAGAAAATCGAGTCAAGCAAAGAGGATTCCTTACTTTGAATAAACGAAGGCGGCAAATGGAATTGTCTTCCAACTACCGATGCACAGTTGGTAAACTTCAACAGTTTATCGCGTATCGTTTGACATATCAAAATAACAAGGAAAGGAAATAAAATAAAGTACGATACAATTTATGTAGGAGAAGTCTTCGTCATTTCCCTCAGAGTTACTCTAAATTAGATTTCCTCTACTTCGGCAGTCTTCTCTTTTGTTCGAATTTCTTCTTAGTGTCGGTATGAGCTCCTTTGGTATTTCATCAACACCCTAGCGATTCCGATCAAATTCACACGTTACACACAACACATAAAAACATTTTCCAAAATTACTCGGTCACGGTGACTTACCAAGTCAACGCCAAACAAAAAGAAAGATTTCAAGGAACACAAGAAAATTTAAAATTATCTTTAGTAATCAAAGAGAATACGATTACTTGCATAAGGATCCACCATTTTTAAAAACATTTCCAAACATCTATCAAAAACACTACCGGTTTTAAAGATGACTAATTAATATGACACTACATTGCCCTTCCTAAACTATGCATAATTAGCTAGATCATGCATACTTGAGGACCAAGAAACCACAATCAACAAAACTGGACTCTTCCCGAATTATGCATAGTTAGCTAAGCTGTGCATAACTGAGGATCGATTAACGACGTAAACATTATTATTACATACCAAATATGACTACGAAAGTTTTCGACCTAATCTTCAAAACAATTAAATCATTTGAAATGGAATTTGAAATGGGAAAATATTGTTACCATCGTTTTAAGAAACACATCAAACATTTTTTTTCATCCTCTTTGAAAACATACTTGTACTTTGTCTATTTGTGAGAAAAATAAATAAATAATTAAATAAAGAAATCGACACCATTTGCATTTGGTTCACCAAAACATTTCACACACTCATACATATTTTCAAAATAGACTATTCACAAAATAATGGTAAGGTGGTTAAAGATTAAAGATCATTGCAAGCACAACAAGTAATAAAATCAGAAAGCAATGAGATCGAACGAGGTAAACGAGCAATATAATTGCCAACTAAAATTTAACTACATTAGAAATGAAAATACTTCAAATATATGACAAAAGTCTCGGGATAACAACAACGATCTACGAATACATAGAGTAAAAATTGAATATCAACACAAGCGTCAAAAATAAAACAACGATCATAATTCCCATCATCTCGAGTTGCACACACATTCCACCAAGGGTATACGGAGATAGGAGAATAATCACTTGGTCGAATAGAAAAAATTTCACCAAGAAGACCGAGTTCTTTCACCTCTACAATTTGGTAAAGCGGCTTCGCCTCCTCGATTTTGTTCAATATAAATAAATAACCAATTTAATGAAGATTTATAGCATCATTCAAGTAAATACAGAATTTTAGGTTCCATTAACCGAAAGAAGAAAAGTGTTAGCCTCAAAATATTGAGTCAAACAAGAATGTTCGGTCATAGGTTTCTATTGTAATATTTATTAGAACGTTGTAATAGATAGTTAATTAGTCGTGGTTTACGGGCTTGGATTTAAACTAATTTAAGTCCAAAAAGACAAGCCCGGCCCAATATATAGTCCATTAAAGCCCGCATGTGGGTGGACTATATATACTCCCCTCCTAGCATGTTAGGAGGGTGGATGGTCATTTGTAACAACTTCTTTTCTCTAATCTAATCTCAAAAAGTTAATCCTCATATCTCTCTCTACTTTCTCTCACTACTTTCTCTCTCTAAAATTCATCTCATTTCTACCTTTCTTTCTTAAATTCGTGTATTATAACATCATATATTAGGGACAACATTTGGTATCAATCGCCATGGGTAGATTTGTGATTCATTGTTGTTATTATATTTTATTCGAATGATTTAATCCATAAATTATCTCGGATTCAAATTCTTTTTGTGTTTTTCGTGCTCTACTTCTTCATCTACATCTTCTATATAGTTGTAGTAGTGATTTGGTATATTTACTTAGGCTAAAAACACAAAATTTTTGGGTGTTTTGATCATTTTTTGGCTTAAAATCACGTATTGGTTGAGTTTTTTCCGAGAAAAGGGGGATATATTCCGATCAGCGCAATCGGAAAAGGGTTTTATCATTTCGATCAGATATTCCGATTTGGTATTCCGACCAGTCTTTCCGATCATCATTCCGATTTGGTATTCCGACAAGGTCTTTCTGATCATCATTCCGATTGGGTATTCCGACGAAGATATTCCGATTAGACATTCCGATTGGGATTTCAATTAGACATTCCGATTGGGATTCCGATTAGACATTCCGATTAGGGGACATTCCGATGATGTGTTTTGCTAAATTTTGTTTGATTATTTTTTAGACTTAGCCACCATCTAGACTAGTTTCGGAATATCGTTTTCCGTCAAGTAAATTCAAATTTTTTCCTTACTAGTTTTAGGACATTTCTAGCTCAATTTCAAAATTTGGCGATACAAAATTTTTTGATCTACCGTTTTGTCGGAGTGGAGAATTTATTGTCGGCCTGGAGAAAAATGGCAATTTTCAGAATTTAAACCACAACAACAATCACAACAAATCTACTTAAGATCCATATTCACTTCATCATTTCAGAGAATTTTGAGATGGATTCTACTGCAGAATATCGTGTGACGAACAACAACATCATGGTCGCGGGTAACAAAGAGAGACCACCAATGCTTGTATCTGGTAGGTATGCTCAATGGCAATCATGTTTCATACGATATCTTGATACAAGACCTAATGGTGATGCCTTGAAGAAATGTATTACTCATGGACCATATATATTTAAGAAGATCTCAGTTCCTCCAAGAGCAGCCACATATACTACTGATCCAATACCTGCAAGTGAACGTGATGAAACAAGAGCTGATCTCACACCTGAAAATTGTGCTTGGCATGATGCGGAGAAGGAAGCCATCTATATGGTTTTAAGTGGTATTGGAGATGATATTTACTCCACGGTTGATGCATGCCCGACAGCACATGAAATGTGGACTGCTATTGAATGCTTGCAACAAGGAGAATCACTCAACAAACAAGATGTCAAAACAAACTTGTTTTGGAATTTTGGCAAGTTTACTTCAAGGGATGGAGAATAAATTGACTCTTACTACTCCAGGTTTTATAAGATGATGAATTACATGACAAGAAATAATCTGCAAGTCTCCACCATGCAAGTCAATGTTCAATTTCTTCAACAACTTCAACCCGAGTGGACACGATTCGTCACTTTGGTGAAACAACAAGAAAAGTTAGACGAGGTCTCATATCATCGACTCTTTGACATCTTGAAGCAATTTCAGAATGAAGAAAATGAGATTCGAACTGAACGTGTTGCCAAGACGGCTAATCCACTTGCTTTACTGACTACCACTCAACATGTTCAAGATCCTCACTCTCGTGCTCCTAAGCCATACTCCAATACATCATCTTCACCACGATATTCCACATCATCTAAGTATTCATCTTCCACAAAATCTCGAGGTAAAGCGCCAAGAGCACCATCACCACCATCTGAGTCCTCATCCGAAGAAGATAGTGATGAAGACCAAGCTCAAAAGAACCGAGAGATGAAACAACAAATTGCTTACAGAATGAAGACTTACAAGAAAATCTACAAACCCACCAACAACAATCTTCGTACATCATCTAACACCAAGAACCGATATGTTGAGAGTCCTCCAAGGTATGACACACGTCGACGTGGTGAAAGTCCTTCTAGTTATGATCGACATAATCCAACGCATGTTGAGGGTTCTGCAAGATATGATCGACAAACTGCAAAGTATGATACTCAGAGGATGGCTGCTGCTACTGGGAATAGGGAAACGGTTGGAAGTCAAGTGGTTCAACAGAGTGGGATTCAATGTTTTAATTGCCAAGGTTTTGGGCATATGGCAAAGGAATGCAGGAAGCCAAAACGGGTTAGAGACTCCAGCTATCACAAGGAAAAGATGTTGCTATGCAAAAAGATGGAAGCAGGGGTTAAATTGTCAGCTGAGGAAGGAGCCATGCTTGATGATACTGATGATGAAGATTCTGATCAAGAGCTTGATGCACATTACTCGTACATGGCAAAGGTTGAAGAAGTTCTCAAAGTCACTGAAGATGACAATGTCCCTATCTTTGACACTGAGCCAATCGATAAGGTACACACTACTGATGAATATAATGTGTTTGGTGGTATTCTTGAGCATAGTGATCTACCCAATGCCATTAATGACACGTGTATGATGGAAATGGTTGATAGCAATACCACACCCGATTCATCAGACATGTGCAATAATGAGTCTGAGGATGATCAACATGCAAATGAATATGATGAAGAGGAACGTATTGCGCTTGCTAATTTAATTGCTACTTTACAAAAAGATGTCACTGAAAATAAAAAGAGTCAAAAGCAATTAAAAAAGGCAAACTCTACGCTCACTCAAAGTTTTGAAGAATGTAAAGCTGCTCTTATCAAATCTACTGCGATGACTGAAAGCTATAGAGATGAGCTCCTTTAGAAAACCAAAGAGCTTGAGGGGTACAAGGGAAGTGCGTTAAAAAATCAAAAGGACGATTTTGAAAACAAATATAATACAACTCTTGAGTTATTAGCTAAAGAGAAGCGTCAATATAATGTTTTCTTAATGGATGAACGTCAAAAAACGTACCTTGCCAATACCAAAGTTAATGAACTTGAACAAAAGCTCTCTATGACCACTACTGATTCTGCTAAAATTCTAGAGGATAAGAAACAAGAGGTAGATACGTTAAAACAAGACTTCAAAAGTAGATATGATAAAGAAACCGAAAAAGTTACGAAACTAGAAGCACAAGTCGACTTTTTGAAGAACGTTGTTTATAAAACGCATGATTCTATTCAATCCGTAAGAATGCTAGCACCTCCATCGATGTTTAAGGGTCAAGCTAGCTTTGCAAGTCCTGAGTACCTTACCAAAGCTCAAGCTGCGAACACGCATCTTTATCTTGATGAGACTGAAAGGACAGATCTTGATTGCATGCCTGTCAGTGCCAATAGTGAAGAGACTGCCCTTTGGGATGCTGATAGTCAACCACTTGTTAATAAGGAGTTTGTGAAACCATATAATTATGCTTATGAGAATAGTCTTTATGGCCTTTTCAATAAACAAACTCAGAAAACTCGTGAGGAAATGTTCCTAGAATGCAAACAAAAGAGAATTCAATGGAAGAAAGCATTTGCCCCTAAGAAATCTAATGTTAACAAATACATAAACTACCTCCCTCTAGATGAATCTAAAAGCAAGAGTAGGAAAACATTAGGTATTCTTAAACACCACATAGATAATGTTAAATCTATTGTTGAAATAGACTGGGCAAAACGTGAAAATGCTGAGTGGACACGTCCGATTCCTCAAGATATTACCTTGCTTGTCAAAGAACTCTTAATTCCAAACACGGCGTTGATTAAAGAAACTGTTCTTCAACTTGAGGAGTTCATTCGGACTGAAATGTTTGATGATTTAAAATATGTTGAATATATTGAGAAACACATTGATGATCTTCAAATGGAGAAGTCTGATTTCTCAGATGAATATGATTTACTCTTGCAAGAATGCGTTTCTAAAGATGTTATGTGTGCTTATTTTACATCTTGTGCTGATATTGATGAATATTCTGAAGTTGCATGCCAATATCTTGATAAGATCAAAGAATGTGAACGTCTTGAAATTGAGCTTTCGAAACGTAAAGAAAATGTTGAAAAAAAGGCTTTTGAGTCACTTCAACACAAAACTGATTTCCTTCAAAAACATTGTCATTCACTTGAACTTGCTTTGCAAAAAGATGTTGGTCGTTTTCCACGTGATAATAAATTGCAAGAAAAACTTTCCCAAACATTTCGAGAAATGAATGAACAGAATTTGGAAATTAAAGGGTTGAAAGCTCAGTTACAAGACAGGGACAGAGCGATAGCAGAGTTGCAAAAACTCATTGCTAAAATGGGTGGGAAAATTGTGGAACCTAGCATTAAGAAAAATGTTGTTAGACAACCCAATGCCTCTAAAGAGAATAGATCCTCTATCTTGGGAAAACCATCTACTTTATCTAATTCCTCGTTTGCAAAACCTGTGTTTGCTCCCAAGATGGATGGAAAGGAAAGGTTACCACAAGCTCAACCCATAAGGAATCCTATAGGACCAAGCGTTAAGCACAATAATGTGATTAAACCAGGGATGTATAGAATGACTACTAAGCCCACAAACAAAGATACTCACTCAGCTCAGACTTCTAGAAACACTAATATTCGTGTGTCTTCTACTACAGGAATAGTTTCCACTACTAGTGTTAGCTGGCCTCAGCTTAAGCGCACTCAAGTGAATGATAAGGTCTGGAAACACAAGAATCAAGGGAAGATGAAGGAAGTAGAAGAACACCCTAGGAATTTGAATGTTTTTAAGAATAACAAGTCTGTAATCGCATGTAATGACGATTTGGATGCTATGAATGATTTGAATGCTATGAATGTGAAATTTGTTTGTGTCAAATGTGGAAAGTGTGCTAATGCTAATCATTCTATGTGTGCTATAAATAAAGTCAAAGGCGTAGATACTAGAACTAAGAAGCAAGTTGCAATGCCTATTAGAGCTAGTAAACCCACGCAAAGTGAACCATTCTGGTGCAACCCCCACTAAGAAACGTAATGCATCAGACTCCACCACTAAGAATCCTAGAAGCAAAATTAAGGAATTATATGAGTCTGCCAGTAAGTCTTGGAAATGGTGGTTTGCTAATCAATGTCCTCCCGGATATAAATGGATGCCTAAAGTTAGGACAGAAAATGTGAACACGAGTGTTAGTTTGCCTTTAAATGTTGATAAGGACACTAATGATTCTACTATCACAACTCCTGTGGTATCAAGTTTAGCAAATGCTCCATCGTGTTCTAACTCTTCTGCAGGTGATACAAATAATTCTCTTCATAATGGACTCCGGATGCACGAAGCACATGACGGGGAATCTCAAGCTTCTAATTAACTTCGTGGAGAAGTTCCTGGGTACGGTCCGATTCGAAAATGATCAATTTGCACCGATCCTAGGATATGGAGACTTGGTTCAAGGGAATATCACTATCAAAAGGGTTTACTACGTCGAAGGGCTCAATCATAATCTTTTCTCGGTTGGTCAATTCTGTGATGCGGATTTGGAGGTTTCTTTTAGAAAGAAGACATGTTTTGTTCGTGATTATGATGGGAATGACTTACTTACCGGAACACGGGGTACTGATCTCTACACTATTTCACTACAAGACTCCACATCTTCAACTTCAATCTGTTTCATGGCTAAAGCTTCAACGACTCAAGCTTGGTTATGGCATCAACGTTTATCTCATCTTAACTTTGACACCATCAACTTGCTTTCCAAGAAAGATATTGTGTGAGGCCTTCCTAACTTGAAATTCATCAAAGATCATCTTTGTTCTTCTTGTGAGCTTTGTAAAGCTAAACGGAGTAGTTTCAAGACAAAGACTACACCGAGCACTAAAGGACGGTTAGATCTTCTTCATATAGATTTGTGTGGTCCCATGCGTGTTCAAAGTATCAATGGGAAGAAATACGTTATGGTAATTGTCGATGACTACTCAAGGTACACCTGGACTCACTTCTTGAGGTCCAAGGATGAAACACCCGATGTTCTCATCAGCTTCCTTAAAGTGATACAACGTGGTCTTCAAGCTCAAGTTAAAGTGGTTCGTACTGACAGAGGTACAGAATTTTTGAATTCAAAACTGAGAGACTACTTTGAAGCTGAAGGAATTGAACATGAAACATCTATTGTTCGAACACCCGAACAAAACGGCCTTGTTGAAAGACGAAACCGTACTTTGGTTGAAGCTGCTCGAACATTATTATCCGCTTCAAAACTTCCATTATATTTTTGGGCCGAAGCCGTGTCAACCGCATGCTACACACAAAACCGATCCTTAATTATCCCAAGACACGAAAAGACACCATATCACATAATTCATGATCGAAAAACTTCACTCAAACATCTTCATGTTTTTGGATGTACTTGTTACATCATTCGAGATGGTGAAAACTTGGATAAGATGAAAGAAAAAGGTGATGCATGTATTCTTGTGGGATATGCAACTCAGTCTAAGGGATATAGAGTGTTCAACAAGAGAACAAAATTGATAGTCGAGACTATTCACATCCGATTTGATGAATTACAAGAAATGGCACTTGAACAAAACAGTTCAAGTCCCAATCCACAACGACAAACGACTTCCGTTCACAACCGCACGGAACTCGGAACTCAAGACCACAGCAATGAACCGTCAAGTTCAACGCTGGTTCCAGAAAATGTTCCTAGAGCTGATATGACAGTCGACACGACAATTGAAGAGTTGGAAATGTTATATGGACCAATCTATGATGAATATTTCACGGGGGAGAAACAAGTTGTATCGAAGTCTTCCGCTGTCACTCATGATATGAATGATGATACCGATCATCGTCAACAAATGGATATAACTTCATCTACTTCAACACGGGTTGCTGCAGATTTACCTCCTCAGAATATCACTTCAACAATCGATCCTACAACATCCACAACTACTGTCATTGCTCCAGAGAACACAAATCAAGCAGACAATGCATTATCTGACGAAGACGAATTTATCAACCCATTCGATACACCGGTACACGAAACTGGAGAGTCTTCTACTCGCCATGTTGATCCGTCAAATATGCATACGTTCTACCAACGACATCCTTCAACACATCATTAGACTCGAGATCATCCTTTGGTTCATGTCATTGGAAACCCTTCACAGCCCGTTCGCACAAGACGACAGCTTAACACCAATGCCGATGTTTGTATGTTCGCACTCCCGTGAGTGTAGCTGAACCGAAAAACATCAAAGAAGCATTAGCTGATCATGCTTGGATGGAATCGATGACGGATGAACTTCAACAATTTGAAAGACTTAAAGTCTGGGAACTTGTTGACAGACCATACGATGTAACACCATTAAATCTTCGATGGATCTGGAAAAACAAGATGGATGAAGAGAACACGATCATAAAGAATAAATCTAGGCTAGTGGCTAAAGGGTATGGACAGAAAGAGGGTATTGATTTTGAAGAATCATTTGCACCAGTAGCTCGAATGGAAGCGATCAGGATTTTCCTTGCTTATGTTGCACATAAGGGATTCATCATTTATCAAATGGACGTAAAGACGGCGTTTCTTAACGGTCCTTTGAAGGAAGAAGTTTATGTCACGCAGTCGGAAGGATTCGTCAATCCTCATTACCCTGACAAGGTGTATCGTCTCCACAAAGCATTATATGGACTCAAGCAAGCTCCAAGGGCGTGGTACGACGAGCTCTCGAAATTTCTGGTCTCCAAAGGTTTCTCAAAAGGTTCCATTGATTTAACTTTGTTCACTTATAAATATGGAGATGACATTTTGCTTGTGCAAATTTATGTTGATGACATTATTTTCGGGTCTACAAACCCAAAACTTTCAAAATGGTTTGAAAAAGTAATGCACAGCAGATTTGAAATGTCTATGATGGGCGAACTAAAATTCTTTCTAGGAATTCAAGTTCACCAATCCCCAAGTGGTATCTTTATTAACCAAGCTAAGTATTGTCAAGAGATAATCAAAAAGCATGGTATGACATCATGTGACCCCGTAGGGACACCATTATCAACCACATCCCTAGATGCTGATTTGGAGGGATTACCCTTATATCAAACGAGATATCGTTCCATGATCGGGTCCCTCATGTACTTAACAGCAAGCAGACCTGATATTCATCATGCTACATGTTATTGTGCACGATATCAAGCGTGACCCACTGAAAAGCACCTCAAGGAGGTTAAACGAATCTTTCGGTACCTTAAGAATACCATTCACATGGGACTCTGGTATCCGAGGGAAACCGGTTTCTTTCTAACGACCTATTCAGATTCTGATCATGCAGGGTGTCTTGATACACGTAAAAGTACTTCTGGTGGTGCACAATTTCTAGGTCAAGACAAGCTTGTGGGATGGTCTTCCAAGAAGCAGGATTGCACGTCACTTTCATCAGCCGAAGCGGAGTATGTGTCTCTATATGCGTGTTGTGCTCAAGTTCTTTGGATGCGAACACAACTAACGGATTATGGCTTCCACTTTGATAAAGTACCTATGTACTGTGACTCAATGTCCGCCATAGCTATCTCCTGCAATCCGGTTTAGCATTCCTGCACGAAGCACATCGATGTCAGATATCACTTCATTAAGGAACAAGTTGAAAGAGGTATTGTTGAATTATACTTTGTTGGAACTGATTACCAATTAGCTGACTTGTTTACAAAAGCTCTTTCGAAAGAGAGATTTGCGTATCTAGTTAGGCAAATTGGTATGAGATGTTTGACTCCAGCAGAACTGGAGGTTCTGGCAAAGAAGCCTCCTTGATTCATCTATCAAACATCTACCTGTAAATATTAATCAAAAAGCAAAATACAAAAGTAAAAAATCTTTGATAATCCAAAAATATTCTTCTCGACATGTCTTTCAGTATCGATAATATGGACGTACCTAGAAATGTCGCTCAATGACGACACGGGTGTGTACATAAAGCTCGAATGAAAGTTGTAAATATTTTTCAAAACATGTCATTTCTATCTTTTCAAAAGGAAATTGTCTATTTTGGACAATACTTCCAACAACGGGTAGAGCAATCTATCACGGGTTGAGCTTGTCACAAAACATTCAACGTTTTGAGCTCAACACAATGGCTTGTAATCACTTTCAGATTGCAACCCGGATCTAAATTCACGGGGGAGTGTACGCTTTTGTACTCTTACCCTTAGCAAAAGAAGTTAAATCTTCTTACACTTGAGTGGATTCGTCAAGATATTCAAAGCCTATGAACTCAAGTTTATGCTTTAGAAAAAACTTTTCGTCAAAAAGAATTGATTTTTCAAAAAGCGTTGAACACAATTTTTTCAAGAATTTCTCAATGATATTCAAAATCTTTCAAAAATTGTGTGTTCAACAACTCCTATCCTCAAAAGTTTAATGTGGATCAAATCCTCGTAATGACAATTCCATTGGATCAATTTTTGAGGGGGAGCAATTCAACTTCATGCAAAAGATTAACACATCTTTCTCCCGAAGATTTTCAAGACTATTTTTCAAAATATATTTTAATCAAATTTGGTATCTCTAATATCAAAAGATTTTATATATTAGAGATAGGGGGAGAAAATGTGATTAAAATGTGATCTTATATAAGACTCTAGCACTTTAACTCTTACCTACATGTGCGAAACACTTTCGATTATCGATGCACATGTGAAGGGGGAGCATTTCTGAAACGACAAAACTAGCAAGGTGTTAAATGTTTTTCAAACACTTTGTTAGAATTTAAAGTGGTTTTCATGGTTACGATCAAATACCCACAACATCTTTAATTTACAACGTTATTGGTGTCAAAAGGGTGGTTAGGTTTAAGTCCTATGATCCAACCAGAACCGGAGGGATCTTCCCAGGGACAATCCAATAGATTATTAGAAGTCCTTAGGAAAGATGGAGTAGAATGTGAACGTAGCTGAATGCCGACTAAGTACTGATGCTAGCACTGGAACAATCACAACAAGGTGCTAGTAATGATGTCTTGGTAAGCATTGAAGGGGTTGAAGAATGAAATAGAAATGTAAGGATAAAGGGTCTAAAGAAAGAAGCCCTCCATACAACTTAGGCAGAAACCGTCTCAACTCATCATGAAGACAAACTCATCATGGACCCAGTGATGTGAAGCACAACCCTTACCTAGCTACTCAAACTTCTCTCAAAAGAAGTTTGTTTTATTGTCTCGGAGATCAACACGACTTCTATTGACTTTCTCACTCCGAGATAGTTGATATTGAATAGGTGGCATCTGCTCCAGCCTCCGACCACTAATAGTGCACAAATCGAGTCTAGAGCCAAGAGATCAATCAAATCTCGTTAGGACACACGGATGAAGATCAAGAGAGTCCTACGCTATATCCTTGCGATATTGCTAGAACACTCAGAGTGATACTACTTAGTATTCACAATGATGAGTGGAAATCCTTCCAGTGTATGCATCAAACAGCACTACGGTAGGTCATATGCAAGATTCTTTATGAATTGAACATATGTAAAACTGAAAAGCAACAGTGGTTTGATTCAGAATTGATTCAAAATCGTTTCAGGTTTCTACGCAATATCTTTATGGTCTTGCCAGAACATTCAGAGTGATATTTATTAATATTCACAGTAACGAATGGAAATCCTTCTAGCGTCAACATCAACCAGCGCTACGGTAGGTAACTTGTGAGATTCTTATGAATCAAACTTGTGTCAACTGGAAAGCAACAATGGTAAGATTCTTAATGAATCAAACTTGTTCCAGGAATTTGAATTGACGACTTTAATCAAGCGGATATTTATCCAATTGATTCACTCTTTATGTTCGCAGTCTTGCTTTGAGACGGTCGAGTAAAGAGAACGGCTAGTACTGCCGTGAAACCCTGTCAAGGAGATTCTTAATTGAATCTACCTGATCACAGGTACGATATTTAATATCGTATAACGGTCTTCACCGACCGGAGGTAAAACGCTACCGATTTAGGACGAATGTCAAAGCCATTCAGTCCGTGTCTATGTTTTGTCTCGAGAAGGTGGCGTCACGGTGTACTAAGCAAAGTCAAAGATTCACAACCACATATTCATGCCCAAAGACTTATCCAACAATTGATAGTGTGAGCATGTGGATAAAGACACAAGATCGCAAGATGGAAATGACAAGTCAAGGATGATTTGAAGATCTCAAGACTTAAAGACAAAGTCGAAAGACAACGACAAAGGCTCAAAGATCACAGCATGAAGGAATAAAACTACTGTTACACGTTCAAGGCTCATTTATGATGAGATTCGTAATCTCCATTGATCTTCAAATATCAAAAGGGTATGACCTCACATTGGGGGAGATTGTTAGCCTCAAAATATTGAGTCAAACAAGAATGCTCGGTCATAGGTTATTATTGTAACATTAGTTAGAACGTTGTAATAGATAGTTAATTAGTCGTGGTTTACGGGCTTGGATTTAAACTAATTAAAGTCCAAAAAGACAAGCCCGACCCAATATATAGTCCATTAAAGCCCGCATGTGGGTGGAATATATATACTCCCCTCCTAGCATGTTAGGAGGGTGGATGGTCATTTGTAACAACTTCTTTTCTCTAATCTAATCTCACCAAGTTAATCCTCATATCTCTCTCTACTTTCTCTCACTACTTTCTCTCTAAAATTCATCTCATTTCTACCTTTCTTTCATAAATTTGTGTATTATAACATCATATATTAGGGACAACAAAAAGTTACGGCGTCCATGAAGAGGACAAAAATACATCGGGTGACATACCCATATTATCAAGTAATAGCGAAGTAGTACTTTTAAAATAAATAACGGTTTCATACCATAGACAATATTAAAATAAACAATCACATGACTACTCAAGTTCAGATATAGACTCGCAAAGTCGAAGAAGAGATGTCGTACGATCGAACCATCGTGACTCAAAACTTTATATATACATCTTTATTAAATAATATACAAGTAGGCGTGTGTTGGGTAATCCACTTGCGTATTCTAATTAGTGTTACCTTGTACATTGTAAAACCGAACATTTGCATATTTAAATTTGTGTTACACCTGTAAAGAATTTATACCCTTCATTTTTCAACTTACAAAGTTTTTATTTCTGGAAAAATTTCAATCTCTAGGAAATTACTAACATTAATAAATGCGGTGACCCGGTTATCATGATTGGTAAAATCATTAGGTTTGAAAATCTCAATACTTGTGGCCAAAATCCCATTAATATCCATATTTTAAGTACCAAAAACGTGCATAGTAAATTTTTTCCAAGTTTTACGTTATTATTAATACGACATATGTTATAACATATATACAAGTAACCAACACAACTCAAATTAGTCCAATTGACTCTTAGAATTAACCTTGACTTTTTATTACACACATGTTTTCCTTACAACTAATTTGTTAAATCATATTCACGCAATTCGACTCAAATGCTAAAAAGGTTTCACGTAATATTATCTCCGATAAATTACTAATTTTAGTCAACACTTGAATCTCAATAATAATAATAAATAATCAAAATGCTTATTTTAATAATTCTAAAATGTAGAAAATTCAACCTTTAATCCTTAGTCCATTATCAAACGATTTTAAAATTAACTCACCTCGCAGCGGAATAAAATAACGTTCCATTAACTTTTAATAATTTATTTCAAGCATTATAATTTCTCACTTAAAGTGTATATTCCGATTCTGTCCCAGTTTATTTACTACAACCAGTGACGAGTTCTAGTTTATACCAATGCATATAACATGACCTTATGTTTAAAACAAAACCAATTTTTCAAAGTCTATAGCTCCAAAACACATGACTAATTTTTTTTTCTACTCGTGTTCTATATTACAAATTATGTCAAAAGTTTGCTATATTGACCTGAAAATTAACTCATACCAAGCCCACAGCTACATATACTCGATAGTCATATTGTAAATTTTATTATAACTCCTTTCTCAAATTAAATTAAACGAATTCTTAACAAATCCATCACAAGCTTCTAGTATCAAATTATTAATATATGAAAACAAGGATTTTACGAGTAATACAAATTATTTATTACGATTTACCAACCAAATTGAATTAAAGATAATTTCACCTTTTCACTTTACTCTCTACACGAATTTTACTTGTTACAAGACATATCATAGGTCATTTTAATCAAAAAATTTCATTCACCATTTATTTAATATGTAAAACACTTTATGTTTAAATCATTCGATCAACAAGGTTTAATGCTTTATTTAACTCGCACAAATGCATGACCTCGTCATGTATAATATCGAATTCAAAATAATGAAACAACAAAAATAAAATGAAATAAACGAAGGGAGAATACGTATGTCAACTAAATGTTGTTATTGGCCTCGGATGAGTCTCGACATCGTACACCACAAAATTAACACAAACCAACCAAATTTCAAGTTGTCGCGATTGATCACAACGCTAATCTATTTTTAAAATGCATGTTTAAATTCAAGTAGGGTGATAAAAACGATTAAATGGCGATACACCTCAACCACGTTTCATTATATACACACATGATTCGTCGCTACGATGTACGCATCATTGATTATACTTCGTCTATGTTATAGTTACGCCAACCAATATATTAAACCCATAAGGAATAAGGAAATAAAATAATATGTAAATAAATTTCGTTTCAAAAGAAGATGTCCAAGAATGACACATCACGGTACGATAACGACAATCGAGATCAATCTAGTCGATATACAATATGTTACGAAGAATTATTTACGTATCTAGAGTATTAAACGAGGTTCACACTCGGTTATTCGAACAATAATTTAATTATCAAGATTGATAATTAGCGGTAAGGCCGAATTCTCAACAAAACCGCATTTTAAATGTACGATAATCACACGAGGACCATTGTTTCGCGTGCAATGCCTCCAAATACCACAGTATATACATACTTATACATACAATCATTCCTACATACACGTAGGATTACAACGCAGTGTTGTCATGTAATGCAATGTAGCCCGTTATGCCAAATACATGCAACATATTAGATAATCTTACGAGAATTTGTAAATTACGATAATAAGTACTCAACGTACAAAACAATATATCTTAATATATATCATAGTATTTACTTACTAAATACTAGGGAATTCGTGTCAGTTTGAGGGGTGTAGATTTGCTAAATGTGATCCGGTGGTCTAACATGGTGGAAGATGGTGGTGGAAGCCATTGTTGGTTTAGAGAGAGAGAAGAGAGGTTGAATGTGAAAGATAAAATGTATTGAAATGATAAAAATGACAAGCAACACCCCTCCTTGGAAGCTAAGGAGGGGTATATATAGTCACACACGCACCTTAAACTATACATCGAACCTAGTCTAGTCTAAGCGTGTGTGACTATGATAACTAATGGGAATTCTTAAATGTCGTCACATAAAGTGAGTTTCCAACAATCTTCCCCCATGGGACGACGTGTATAATTCCTTACAATATTTTTCCTAACAAGTAAATAATGATAAGAACAAGAGCTTTCATGAACCGTCCAATGCTGATGATGTCTTCTGAGGCCTTTGACTTCAAAATGACTCATCTTTAACTTGTTGTAGAAATACTGTAACGACACGAGCTAAGTAACCCATACACTTCTGGATAAGGAGAAGCTTCTGAATTAGCTTCCCCCTAATTCATGCCACATAAATTTGATGTAGAAGCTTTTAAATAGCTTCCCCCTAAATCGACAATCCTCGTAAGCAACTTCAAAGCTTTCAATAAAGCTTAGAATGATTAAGCGCACAGCGGAATCTAACTAGAAAATCCCATCATATAACATGATAACGTTGCTAAGAGGAATTGAAAGTAAGGGTACACCAAGTAGATCAACAACTTCTCTTCTCACGCTTGAATAATTCTTCTGAATTTTTCTTCCCCCTGAGAGTTCAAGTTATGCATACCAGAAAGAATCAAGACATTTCTTCCCCCACATAGTTGAAGAAAGTAAATCAATCCCAATTATGAAGCTCAAATACTGAAGTGGACACTTTATCCCATTCATGAAGTTGACATCATAACACAAGAGTCAATTAAGTCCCGGATATGCACATATCTTCTTCCGGAGATACACCAGAGTCAATTAAGTCCCGAGAATGCATATATGATAATGATGATGAATAATTCCAACAATCAAACAATTAAACCTCGAATCAGTAGTGTACCGTTTGGAGATTGATAACGACACGAGTTAAAACACTGATTTTCTCTGCGGCTATGACAAATGTCATCCCGGAATGTCTTCAAATCAAAAGAAGGTATGAAGTTCATCACGTGTACTCGTTGTGCGTTCAATGTTTCTCTTCTTCCCCCTTGATGGTTTTGAAACTCGGAACCATCAATAAATTGTACGCACATGAATCTGAAATCTCGTGAGAATAATAAATAAGCTGAATTATATATTTTGTGAGAATCAGTTGTTGATTGAAAATCTCTTCTCATAAACTCTCTATGGCCACCTTTACCAACCTACGTGAAAGCAATTTGAAGTGACCACTGAAAGAATGAACCAGATACATCAAACATGAAGCTGAATAAAAATCCTTCGATCTTGTGCCTTAAGCTTGCACTATTGTTGAATGAAGAACGGTGGAGAAATCATTAAGTACTCAATGCATCACTGAAGATGTTTATAAGCACAACACCTCTTGAAATTATCCACGTCGACTAAGCGCGTGACACTGAGTACAAAAATGTAACCCCTTTAAGTGATAGTTATCCGAGTCATCAACCATCCACCCCGAACCCGGAAACTAGATAACCAAGTCGTCATTCTAAGATTAAGCACGAGCAAGTTATCTTTTAAAAGATAAAATAAATACACGCCATCGAAAAATCCGTCTTCAACGTCACGTAATTAATACCCGATCAAACAAAATCTGTAGCCACTAAAAAATCGCCCAATTTTTTCTTCTTGGTCTCGTCAAAAATAAATCCTCGTCACATTTGTCGCGTCACTTTGTTGTCTCGTCCCGATGATGACCAAAGTAAAACTTAATACACACAAAATTTATTAAAAAAATGTTTTTAAAAAAAATTGTGTATATGAATAAAGTTTAATAAATCAAATTGTGTATTAAAACTTAATACACACGGCCCATAAAACACTTCACATACGGTCCATTCTCCAAACTTGTGAAATAGACGTGTGTCATGGTCCATGGCCCATCAATTTTGCATAACCCGGTCCATCACCAAAGTTTATAACACTCACAACTCCTAAATTCAACTCACAGTTAACATAACCCTAATCACTTGCCTCGTTTAATCCGCCTCTCAAACCAGATACACATCTCATCCCTTCATCGTAACTTCCGTCCACCAAAATTTTCATCTGATCCCCATCTCAGAACACAGCCACATCCATCCTCAATACGCCTCCATATCTTAACATACGAATCCATTTACCCTTAATCTCCTCTCAAATTAGCATCTAAGTTCAAACCCACCGAATCATCTAGCCAGAATCTCTTGTCAACGATTATGAACACCATCGAGGCTTCAAGATCTGTTAAAGGTCTCAGGTAGGTTTTCATGTTGTTTTATGTATGATTTGAGTCTTAATCGAAATAATGAACTGATTATAACAAAATTGTTATACATCATTCACATCTTTCGTATATTAAAGAAGCGTAGGGGCTTTACACAGATCTGAGATAAAATAGTTTTCGAGAAAATAGATCTTAAAGAGATCCTTAATCGAAAAAAAATAAACTGAGATCTCTTGGATTTACTGCATTGAGTCTAGAAGGTGATTTAAGTGACGATGGGCATAGATTAGTTATGATGGAGTTGTGGTGATATAAGGTTGGATGTCGAGTCAACTCAGTGAGTGAACTGAGTCAACTCGGTAAATACCGAGTTGACTCGGTTGAGATGGTTTTGGTCAAGAGTTAAGTCTAAACATTTTTTAAACTGATGGATTCGGGCAATGTGAACTGAGTCAACATGCATGGTCATGGTTTGTTGAATCTGCATCATAGTCAAAATTTTCAACCATCGCAGTCAAACATTAAAAAAATTGCCATCGCAGCCTAAACTTGTGAGTCCATCGCAGTAAAAAACTTTAAGCCATCGCAGTCTAAACTTATGAGTCCATCGCAGTCAAAAAACTTTGAGCCATCGCAGTCTAAACTTGTGAGTCCATCGCAGTCAAAACTTATAAACCTCATCGCAGTCAAAACTATGTTGTCCATCGTAGTCTAAAACTTTGACCCACCGCGATGGTACCCATCGCAATGGTACCCATCGCAATGGAACCATCGTAGTGGGACCATCGCAATGGTACCATCGTAGACAACCCATCGCAGTCAATGCGATGTACCAAGAAGTAGAGTCTTATCCAAAATCTGTACTTGTTCCTGAAAATCCGGGAATATGAATCTGACCACTTTTCTGGGTAACTTCATCATCCTAAACAACAAGATAAGCCCAGAAAAAAGAAACTTTATCAAAACCTAGTCACCAACAATACCAGATTTAGGTAAATATGTAGTTTTGACTTCTTTTGACCAGAAACAATATGATATATTATGAAAACCAGATGTGGATAGATACAAGACTTTTGACCAACAACTTGACCATGATAAGTGAGACATACGAACCATTTTTGACTGAAGACAAGGACAAAAAAAAGGTTATGAATATTGGATATGAATATGTGAACGTGACAAAAGAATGACAGATTCGGACCAAAAAATTATAGAACGAGAACAAAAAAAAAAATTTATAGACCACCAAATCGAAACAAAAACATGATCCAAGGAATGAACCGAGGCTCTGATGCCAAATGTAGATTTGCTAAATGTTATCCGGTGGTCTAACATGGTGGAAGATGGTGGTGGAAGCCATTGTTGGTTTAGAGAGAGAGAAGAGAGGTTGAATGTGAAAGATAAAATGTATTGAAATGATAAAAATGACAAGCAACACCCCTCCTTGGAAGCTAAGGAGGGGTATATATAATCACACACGCACCTTAAACTATACATCGAACCTAGTCTAGTCTAAGCGTGTGTGACTATGATAACTAATGGGAATTCTTAAATGTCGTCACATAAAGTGAGTTTCCAACAAGGGGTACATCTAAAATATAAAGCAATGCTAAAGAAATCTTACCGGAGCCATGCAGGATAGTTGTGTGCTTGGACAATTTTTACGACACCAAAAGTTATAGTTTAGGATTTTTCAAAATGACCTAGTTCTCAATAACTCATGGCTCTGATTACCAATCTATAACACCCCCAACAAATGCTATGCGCAGCGGAACTACAACATTGGGGGCTAGGAAGTTATCATCACACATAAGCTATTTCGAACGACTCAAAGAGACGTAGAAATTTGAACATAAGTTAAAGATTGATTAAAACATCAAAGTCTACTATTTTCCAAACCCCAAAGATAATACAAAACAGAGTCGCGTTTTGGTCCCCATTGAATCTCAACCCCAAAGTACATTTTCGTTCACATGACATAATATAAAATATTTAAGTGCTAAAAGGGAGGAAAACCAAAGTAGACCGCCAAGCCACAACAACTTCCATCCTCGCATGCTCCGCTGCTATCAATCTTGGTTACCTGAAACACATGCTTAAAACCGTCAACACAAAGGTTGAGCGAATCTATAAGTTTATCAAATCATAAGTTGAAAATAAGTATTAAAACCAATCATGACCATTCAATAGCATTGTCGTACTCACAATCTATTATTCAAGGATATTATCTTTAGCAATAGCTAATAATTGTGTTTAAGCTCGTGACACTAATCCGTTAACTCAATCACCCGCGTACATTTACCGGCATGATTTAAGTGAAACCAGTGCCCCTTCTAAAGGCATTAGTTGTAATTATACCTTATTTCTTATCACAAGTTATCCGTCCGCAGAGGGTACTCAACGTACTAGCTCTCGTCTCGGATAGGGTCGTCAACCCCATAGTACTATCAATTGTATAAGCGGCTATCTCCAACCCACACAAGGGCAAGACAATAGTTAATAGTTCACGAATTTAGGGACTTTTACAACTAGGTGCTCAACACAATTCAAGGCAACATTTGGGTCCAACAATCATTCATGACTTATGTTCATTTGTATTTAAATAGCATGTATCCCCCTCGCGGGTAAAAACGTTTGAAATAAGTAAAGAGCGAGGCTATAGACTCACCTGGAGTAGTAGTAGTGGTTATAGCGAAGACGTAACGAAAATATCACCGACGATGTGGATGCCCGGGAAAATCTAACACTTGACCTAAAAATCAAGGTACGAAAACCAAATCAATACTCCGCGTACATTATTGGACTAAACACACGCATATAAAAACACTTAATGCTTATGAAAACTCACGCTAAAACCAAACAAGTAGTTGTTACTAGACTTATACCATTTATCTACGTAATTAAAGTTGATTTGCCTTTTATAAATTTGCCGGTACTTACCGAAAGTACGGGTTGTTTGCTATGACTTAAGCACCTATATAAATTTCAAGAAAATTCACAAAAATGCCTCATGACCTGTAGAAAACCCATATTTCATCCCATGAAAAGTTTTCACTTATATGACTCGTTACACATCACATTACTTGACATACACATTTAGGACTGATTTTGCACCTTGACCATGTTGGACTTGTTTGACCCATTTAAAATACACCATTGACCAATCCAACACCTAAGTATAAAATAGACTCACAAATGCAGGTTTGAAACCAAAAATTAACTTTCAATCATTTACCAAACTCTATCTATGGTCCCCGGGATTTGACCCAAAACCAAACATAATTGCAGATTATGTTGATTCTCATCTCCCGGTACACGAACTTTCAAAATAGCATAACTTTTGACTCGTTTGGAGTCATAAGCTCTACCTTATACCGAAACGAAGCTAAGACAAATATATACAACTAAATCCTATGCTTATGATCTGTTTACAAAGTTAAACCCACGAAAACAAGCTTGAACAATCTGCCTAAATTTTCCTCTTTCAAAATCAATCTAACAGTTGTTTCCAATCCATCCAAACATCACCTAAACCTATATTAACCACTCATAACCAATCCCAATCACCCTAATCAGTCTATAACACTAAGAAAATCAAAATCCTCATAAAAACCCAAATCCAAATCACACATGCATTAAGTTTAACCCATTTAAAACATTAAAAACAACATTATAAACACAAACCCTCAACACATTTCATCAAACACCATGAACACCCAAAAACCCCCATAAATTCGTGGGTTTTGGGGCTGTAAAACACCAAAATCAAAAATCCCCATCTTGTTTTATGGGTTTATTAACATTACCCACTCACTAATTAAACAAATTCATGATTTAATTACATCAAAACATGTTTTTGAAAAATCATTGATTCTTGAAAAATTAAAGATGTTGCATGTGTGTTTTTAATTGATTAGAGTACTTACAATGATGAAACAAGACGTGGTCTTTGATTGGATTTGCAAGAAAATAATTTTTGATGGTGATTCTAGGGTGGTGATGGGTGGTCGTAGGGTAGGAGAGAAAAGGGAGAGAGTGTGTGAAAAATTTGAGGTGGAAATTATTTGTGTGTGTGTCTAAGTTCCCTTTTGTAAAAATGGAGGGACCAATATTGACAACTTAGCTATATTTTGGCCTTTTTAGCAATCAACTATTTAAAGAGCGGGATTATGACTAATAGTCGGTTTTGAAAATTTACGGGAGTCAGGTTTCGCCCCGAACACTCGAAAATACTTTTTAATGGTTCAAACGCACACAAAGCGAATATACATATGGTTCCGACTCGACTTAACATGTAATAAAAATAAAATCTCAAAAAACTCAAATATCGATCAATTGATAACAAAACATAAAAATTGGGCATCCGTCGGGAACGTAGTCGTCATCGGTTCTCCTTTAATCGTCAAATGTTAAAATTACGACCGTAAACGTTGGTTTCAACTTAAACCGTCAAATATATAACAAACGAAATTTCTTAAAACTTTCAAAAATATTCGTAAAATAGTATTAAGTATATGACGTTGGGCTCGGGATATCACATCCACAAGTGAGTCGCAACTTAAGAGAGATGCTCATACTGAACAACTCTTGAGACAATAACTTAGCATCATACGGCACATTCACGGGTATTACAGACCTCGTCCGTAAGCTCAGCAAAAGTAGGGACATCACAAACCTCATCAAAGAATTTATCAAGACCAAAATCACTAATCTCACTCGATGTATCACTATCCTTAGACGCATTAGGGGTATCAAGAGTAGGAGTAGTAATCTCAGAAGATGGGTTGAGATCATGCATATCATCCTCGTCGTCATCATAATAGTAGTATGGACGCACAAGAGGAGGAGTATAATCACTAAGATTAGATACTTGCTCTTGTTGCTGTCGCTTTTCCTCCTCCCATGCTTCTTTTAGTTGAACTACGGCTTCTTTAAGTTCAAAAATAAGGGCTTGTGTTTCGTCATTCGGATTCAAAGAAGGTTGATGATTGAGGGTGTATTGTGGGGGCTCAAAATTATGAAAACTGGAATTATAGCAGGGATGTGGCCCATCATAAATCATTGGTTGAAAAGAATTAGAACACGGATTTGGCTCATACTAATTCATCGGTTGAAAAGAATTAGAATACGGATTTGGCTCATAATAATTCATCGGCTGATAAGAAATAGTATCGTGAGGGCCCCCACAATTGTTGCAACACAGGTATTGAGAAAAACCAGGTGCATTTTGTTGATATGGATCGTCATAAATGGGAGAGGGTGAAATAGTGTCATTAGAAGGGAAGAATGAATTAAAGTATGAGTTGATCGAATTACACGATAGACAACGGCCAAATTCGTAATTAGAGATATCCATTCCACACCGTTCGCATGAACATCATTCACAGGATTGACGACCAGAAGATGGTCTTCCACACCCTACACAGTCAACAAACTAATCCATTAAACACAATAGATGAGAAAGAAGAATATTTTCGGTGCAAAACTTTCGAAAAAGAAATGCTTTTTATGATTTTTCAAATGTTTTTGTGATTTTTGAAATTTTTTATTTTTTAGGATTTTTGAAAAATTTTGGCAAGAAAATAACGTTCAAGTGTGAACGGATCCCAAAATCCAACGCGTCTCTCACAAAAAACCATTAATCTTCACGAAAAGAGTCGGCAGCGGCGCCATTTGAAAGTATAAAAATGCATTTAAATACATGGTTTGCCAAGTATAAAAATTTGTTCGTCTCGATTCAATTCGAATTGATTACCAGTTGAAAGTGCGACTCAGTTGTCTTTGGTGAATAAAAGAAAAGATGTCGTTGTCTAAAACCAATTAAAGATAAAAATAAAGCTTTAAAAGGAAATGAAAAAATATAAAAGGAATAAACTGAAAATTTAAACAAATGACAAATAATAAAGAACCGATATTAAAAACAAATATGGAAACGAAACAATTAATTAAAACAAAACTAAACGAAGAAATTAACTTTCGACTGAAAAATAAAATTAACTTAATGAAGAAGGAGAAAATAAAGATAAGAGGGTACTTTAAAACTAATCGAGACAAAAACTAAAGCAGGTACTAAATAAAAGTGAAAACTTAAACTTTCGAAAATATACTAATACTAAAATTCGACGAAAAATATAACTAAAAATACGTGACTTTCAAAATAGAAATCTGAAAAACTTTCAGATAAAACTAAACGATTACGGAACAATATTAATTAATAAGTAAGCAACCAAGCAGGTAGGTGAAGCACCCAGGCTAGCACCTCCTTTTTGGCGCCAACTATGTAAGAACACAAGCAGGCATGTGGGTGACATTTTACTGATTCGGAATTTATGGTTCATTCGAGAATTCAATTCATTCGGAAAATTAGTTCATTCGGTATTTTTTTGTTTAAACTTGTAAAACCCGCATGCTTTTACCATGCATAGTACCCTTAGGATCGTACGTACTAGACTAAAACTTTCCTAATATAGCATGATTACGATTACGTGTTAGGAGTTTACGTATTACGTAGTGTTAGAACACGATAAGTATTTACTGTGCAAGATCACGTAATAATTATTTGACGATAATTAATCACGAACATGCGATCATGAAATCATGAACGTAATTAAAATACGAACTATTATTAATTACGTATATATATTTATTACGAGCGTAATTAAATATATTAGATCACGGTATTTACGTAACGAGAACATTTAAAACACGAACAAAAATAATCATAAACGTTTAACGTAACAACAAGACACGGAAAAAGGTACGGGTACCCCAAGTGGGGTCCCTACCCGCGGCAACAAGAGGCAAATGGGCCAAGCCCATTTGTCAAATTTACTAAAGGGGGTTATTATTTTTTTACACTACTCATTTTCTCATTCACAGAAGATTTTTAAGAAAACCTAAAACCTCCTATTCCTTGTCTTTTGTGCCGCCACCCTACAACTACCATAGGAGGTGATTTGTGATCTTGGATCTTGAAGTTTTAGTGATTGATTGCGTTGGTTCTTTGTCCTTTTGATCCACGAATTCGGTAAAACCTTTTTAAACCTTTTCTTTTGATTTAATCTTTTTATAAATCAAGAACATGTGTTGTTTTTATAAAAACATAATAATTAAACATGGATCTAACATGATTTGGTGTTAATCAAAATCAAAAGGGTGTTTTTAAGGGGTGTTTGTTTTGGCCGCAGGCTGCACCGAACCCGAATGCGTTTCGATTTGCCAAGCCGACCACCACCAAGACCGTATGGTCTTGGTTGGTGCGTGTGGGTCCCACGGCAGCAGTAAAACACGGGGTACCCCGAGTTAGTTCGGGGTACGTTGTTGATTTCATGTCCGGTTCATTGTTTTTAGCCTAGATCTGTTTCATGGTGTATGTTTAGTTTTTTTATGTTTATGATCTTATGTTAAAATTAAATTAGTAAAATGATATGATTATTTAATAACATGACTTAGGTTATTTTAATTATTTTAAACATGAAATTTATTAACCTAAGTATTTGTATATTTAAGACTTATAATTAATTAGTTATTTTAAAACCATGGATTTAATTAATTAATTAACATGACTTAGGTTATATTATTAATATATAATAATACATATTTTAACCTAAGTATTTAACTTATTTAATTAAAAACATATTATACTTTAATTAAATATTTTAACCTATAGTTTAATTAAATTACATGAAATAATTATTAAACTATACATTATATCATATGACTTAGAAAATAATCATGAAAACACTTTACGCTTATATACTTAGCTTATTTAACCAGCTTATTTCTAATTATGGAAACCTTCTATTTTTAGAAACTTAATTAAATAAGGCAGCTACTCTATTTATGGAAACCTTCTATTTTTAGAAACTTATTTATTTCAGGCAGCTAATCTATTTATGGAAACTTATTTAATTAAGGCAGCTGATCTATTTATGGAAACTTTCTATTTTTAGAAACTTATCTATTTTAAGCAGTAATTCTATTTTTGGAAACTTTTTATTTTTGGAAACTTTCTTTTTTGGAAACTTTCTATTTTTGGGAACTTTCTATTTTTGGTAACTTTCTATTTTTGGAAACTTTCTATTTTTGGAAACTTTCTATTTTTGGAATTATTCTATTTAAGGAAACCTGCTATTTTTGGAAAGACTTATTATTACAAAGTAAGTATAATAACACATGAAATACCAGAAATACTTAATCAGATTAAACAGAATATAAGATAAAACACAGTTTAAGGCTTTAAAACAGTAAAACATGGTAAGAACACATAAAATAAGCTAAGCATGACATAAAACCAGCTATGTATTTAGTAAGCAGATACTTATTCATGTACGTATTTATGTAGCACTAGTGATTCGGAAGTAGGATTCCTCTCAGTTCATCTTCTTCGTTCACTGGACATAAGGTACGGATTCCTGTCCTTTCAGTATGGACATTCTTTCCTTATTAGGATTCCCCGTATGCAGCCAACTGTTTTCCCGTAGTATAAGTTATGTGTTTGATTGCTTATGTTTAAATTAAGATTACCTATAGCCATATACATGCATGACCAGTTTCACCTAGTTATGGAGGTACCATAACCATAACATTAGAGGCACTGATGTTATGACTTCACCACGGCGGAGTGATTGCTCGTGGCGTCCCTTCAGCTTTTGGCAATTTATTTATATTTATCATGTGGGGCGTATGGGTGCATCCTAGTTACATGTTTTTATTCAGGATTACATGATGAATGTGGTGTGTGCCTTGCATCCTTCACAAGGAGCTAATACCTCCTACCCAAAAACCAGTATATTAAATTAGAGGCAACCCGTCTAATTTGCATGATGAGGTCACCCCTCCAAGTATTCATGTACGGTCGATTTTCATGACCTATATTGGCTAATGGTAAAATATGACAAACAGTTTTTATAAGATAAACATAAGACTTTTAAACTATAAAACAAGTTTTTATCAAGACTTAACCAGGTTACTCAGGACATAGTTTTCTTCCGCTGTTATTATGTTATATGCTTATCTTATTCATGCTTTATTTTACATCCGTGCACTGAGCGTATTTGCTCAGCCGTTTTCCTTTTCTATGTTCCCAAAACGGCAGGTACTCAGGGACGCTAGTAGACACTAAGAGTACGTGCATATGGACTGGAAGCTGTCTAGCCTTCTTTACATTATGCATTGCCTTTCTTATGATACTTATGCTTTGGACATTGTTTAATCCTTTTCTTTCTTATACTATGTTTGTGTGTGATGAGCTTTACTTTTGGACTACCGATGTTTGATTCCGGTATTTTCCTTTTATGGTCAAGTAATGTTTAGACATTTTTCCTTGTATGCTTTGATGACACGCCATAATTGTAGTGATATTTCCATTTCCAAAATGGGGTGTTACAGTTATGGTATCAGAGCCAAGGCTTCGACCTGTAGGCTCTCAAATATGACCTGTGATTAGTGGGTAGTCACTACGGTCTTCCTAGAAATGACAGTTGTTTTCATGCATTCATCATTTTTAAGCATACATATACATGTCATTGTTGCAGGGTTTTTGACTAAGTAATGGTTGGTACAGGACTGGCCCTATTTAGTCGCATGTGTTTTATCGAAACTTTTAGATTTGGGACCGACCCATAGGCGTCCCCTTGCTATGTCTTTTGTTTTGGGTAAACTGACCAGAGGCGTTCACTCTCGAGCATACAAAAGTTTTCATAAAACAGCATCATGCATTCATACACAAAATTTTCTTGCATAAAATTTTTCTTGTGAAATTTTAGTATAAATTTTTTTCATGTATATATAGATTTTATGTTTTGATCTGTTTAATCATATGTTTTATGTTATACTGTTAGATGGTTCTCACACGTGAACAGGAGCAGCTCAATGCTGCAATTCAGGCTGCCATGCAAGCCTTGCTTCCTCAACTGAGGAACGACATCAGGGCTGAAGTTCAAGCTGCCAACAATCAGCAGCATAATCCGCCACCTCCTCCTCTTCCTCCAGTGACATTAGCTGTATGGACAGAGAGATTCAACAAGCTCCGCCCTCGAGCTTTTGAGAAGACAGATAGCCCCAGCGATGCTGAAAGCTGGTTGGCTCACATCGAGAAGATTTTCAACGTCATGGGCTATGACCCCGCATACAAGGCGAGGCTGGCATGCTATCGGTTCGAAGGCGATGTACTCAACTGGTGGTTAGCATTGATGCAATCTGAAGGTGGTGATGAGTGGGTTGCTGGTCTGACTTGGGCTCAGTTCAAGGACAGGGTGATGGAGCAGTTCTTTCCCAAGGCTGAGCAGGACAAGCTCAAGAGAGAGTACCATGGGATCCGATAGAGAGCTGGGGAGAATAGCAACGAGTTTATGCAGCGCTTTCTCCGCTTGGCTGGTTTCCTTGGTGCGGCAGCAGGTACTCCTGAAGAGCAGGCACATCACTTTAGATGGGCTCTTCGCACATCGGTCGCAAACAATCTGGTGTGTGCTACGTTCAACACTGTAGCACAAGTGGCAGATGCAGCACGAAAGCTGGAGATGCTGCAAGAGAGAGATGAGTTCGGGGAAGCTGAAAGACACGACAAAAGGTAAACATTCGTATTCAAGCGGTGACCAATCCGTATATTTTCCATATGTCAATTATTCATCTCTTAAATGTATCTTCCAGGCAGAAAACTAGGGACCGGTCTCAGCCGGCTACTCAGCAGCACCCTTATCAGCCCAAGGGAAACGGTCAGACTAATGACCGTTCTGCTACGGATAGGCGTGGCGGTAATGACAATTACCGTAACAACGCTGGGAACTCCAACAGCAGCAGGTCCTAATACTTACGCACTTCCTTATGTTTATGTTATAACTCATATTCTGACACTTTAGCAAAACTTCTACCAGGAACCATGGAAACGGTAGGGACCAGAACCAGAGATGTTCGCAGCCTAGCCGTCCAGCTATCACTGGTATTTAATCTTACGATTATCCGCTTTGTCCTTTGTACCCAACTATCATGTCTTATGTAAAATGTTTTATCAGGTCCTCAGCCAGCCAGAGCACCTGCTGGAGGATACACTCATTCTCTTTGCTCTACTTGCCACCGTAGGCACCCATGACCATGTCGCCGTAATACTGATGCGTGCTTCAAGTGTGGTCTTCCTGGCCATATTATGAAGGATTGCCGTAAGGGCGAGATGGAGGGTACATCGGGACATGCTGATACCAAGCCGCCTCCTACTGTCGGTCGTGTCTACACGACATCTCGAGACCAGGCCAACAAGTCTACAGGTACCATCACTGGAATCTTGTATATGTACGGTCAAGCTGCATGTGTTCTTTTCGATACGGGTGCTACTCACTCGGTTATTTCTACTGCTTATGCTAAGAACATTAGGATGCCTCCCTTGCCACTAGAAAATAGGATTACTATTTCCACGCCTCTGAGGGACTCTGTATTAATCACCCATGTAACAAGAGTCTTCCCCTAGAATTTGATGATAAGTTTCGACCTGTCGACGCACTTCCGTTGGACATGAATGACTTTGACATGATTTTGGGCATGGATTGGCTATCCAAATATCTTGCTACCATAGACTTCCATTCATATCGAGTTATCTTCGGTGATGTTAATGCACCAGAGTACATTCATAATGGGTTCATACCCGGACGGTCTGTACAAGTAATATCCACCCTGCAAGCGCGTGCACTACTGTCACATGGCTGCGAGGGTTATCTAGCTACGGTTCACGACATGGATGCTGAATCTCCATTGATTCAGGATCAACCTATAGTGTCGGAATTCCAAGATGTGTTTCCAGCAGAACTTCCGGGCATACCACCTGCACGAGAAGTGGAATTCAGTATCGAGCTGGTTCCAGGAGCTGAACCAATCTCAAGGCTCCTTATCGCATGGCTCCCATAGAGTAGAAGGAGCTGAAGGATCAACTGCAAGAACTTCTCGAACGGGGTTTCATTCGACCGAGCGCATCTCTATGGGGCGCACTGGTCTTGTTTGTTAAGAAGAAGGACGGCAGTATGCGTCTTTGCATAGACTATCGCGAGCTCAACAAGATTACCATTCGGAATAGATATCAACTACCACGCATTGACGATCTGTTTGACCAACACCAAGGGGCCAAACACTTCTCCAAGATCGATCTTAGGTCAGGCTATCATCAGCTACGGGTCAAGGAGCAGGACATCGCTAAGACTGCTTTTCGTACCCGTTATGGCCACTACGAGTTTGTAGTTATGCCATTTGTCCTGACAAATGCTCCAGCTGTGTTCATGGATTTGATGATCAGAATCTTCCATGAATTTCTGGACAAGTTCGTCATTGTCTTCATTGATGACATCCTGATTTTCTCAAAGCCCAAGGAGGAACACGAAGACCATCTTCGTACAGTACTACAGATTCTTCGCCAGAAGCAGCTGTATGCTAAATTCTCCAAGTGTGAGTTCTGGTTGGACAAGGTGGCATTCTTAGGTCACATTGTATCAGCAGAAGGAATCACTATGGATCCAGCGAAGGTTGAGGCCATTACTAAGTGGCCAAGGCCGACATCAGCGACAGAAGTCCGAAGTTTCTTAGGCTTGGCTGGCTATTACCGTAGGTTCGTGGAGAACTTTTCCCGCCTAGCACTACCATTGACCAAACTGATGCGGAAAGGGGAGAAATTCGTCTGGTCTGAAGATTGAGAGAAGAGCTTTGAAGACCTGAAGCAGAAGCTAGTATCTGCACCTATTCTTACTCTACCATCTGGTACGGGTGGATTTCAAATCTACAGCGATGCATCGGGGAAGGGACTTGGTTGTGTTCTCATGTTACATGGGAAAGTGATCGCGTATGCTTCATGGCAGCTTAAGCCTTATGAAGAAAATTACCCCACGCACGACCGGGAACTTGCTGCAGTCGTGTTTGCATTGAAGATATGGAGGCACTACTTATATGGAGAATCATGTGACATTTTCACGGACCACAAGAGTTTGAAGTATATCTTCACTCAGCGTGAATTGAACATGAGGCAGGGGAGATGGTTAGAGCTGTTGAAGGATTATGACATTAATCTACAGTATCATCCCGGAAAGGTAAATGTAGTAGCAGATGCTCTTAGCAGGAAGTCCGGAATGATCAACGACATTAAAATCGAAGAGGAAATCATCAGAGACTTGGAGCGACTAGACATCGAGATCATGGTACATGGACAACACGGTTACTGGGCTAATCTTAGAGTAGAACCCGAGTTGCTATATAAGATCAAGGAAGCTCAGAAGGATGACGGAGAAATCTGGGCGATAGTACAGAATTTGGAGAAGCAGATAGAATTCAGAGTAGATGTAGATGGTATCGTATGGCAGGGCACTAGAATTTGTGTTCCTGATGACCAAGAACTCCAGGAAGCTTTGTTAGCTGAAGCTCATAGCTCCCCATTCTCTATACATCCTGGTTCAACTAAGATGTACCATGACATCAAGCAGTACTTTTGGTGGAGTGGTATGAAACAGGATGTGGCCACTTACGTCTCCAAATGTCTTACCTGCCAGCAGGTTAAGATCGAGCATCAGCGATCTGGCGGTCTGATATTATGGTTTTAGCTAGGTTCAGATTTCTCGGAATCCTCTCGAATTGATCTCAGTTAAAAGTGGAATGATTTGTTCTTGGTGACCAAAAGTGGATTTGGTTTTCTAGTCTATTAAACAGATAAGTGAATAAAAGATTAAAGATTAAAGCTGGAAACAGTAGATAAAAGCAGTTAAATGATAAGGCAGAAAAATACTCTTACTGAAAAATGCCCTATGCTGAAAATAACCCTTATGCGGAATGTTGCTCTATGCGGAATAAATTGTATGATTCGGAAAAAGCTCTATGCGGAAAAATTGCTCTACTCGGAAAAACCAGTCTATGCGGAAAGTAACCCCTACTCGGAATATTATGCTATTCGGAAAAACAAGGCTATTCGGAAAATATTCCGAATAAGGAAAAATTAAAATTGCTATTCTGAATATTAAAGCTATTCGGAAAATGTTCCGAATAGGGAAACAGAAATATGGCTATTCGGAATAATATAAAAATAAGGCTATTCGGAATAATAATACTGTTCGGAAAATAATGTCTATTCGGAAAAATGTTCCGAATAGGGAAACAAAATAAAGCTATGCGGAAAATTATAAAAGTTCCGAATAAGGAAACGAGAACACCCCTATTCGGAATAATTGAAAAGTTCCGAATAAGGGAACACAAAATGGTCTATTCGGAAAACCTGGGGTTGAAGAACAGTAGCAGCAGACACGAACTGGGAACTCAATCAAAAATCCAAAATCAAATCAAATACTCAAAAAGGTTTAACCAAACTAACCAATAATCATTAACATACCATAAGGAACAAATCCCACTAATAAAAACACTAAATCAACAACTTTTTAAGATCAAACTTGAATCAAATAAAAACTTAAGAACTTGCAAAAAGAGATGATGAAGAACAAGATTAATAGTAAGATGGAATGGATTGATTACTGAAAAAGTAACAAGGTTAATGATTGAAGATTACAAGATGAAAAGAAAAAGATGAAAATCACCAAACTCCCTAATGGAGTTGGTGATGGGACGAACAAAAGAACTGGGAAAGAAAAAAAAAATGAAAAACTAACTCCCTAATGTGTGAAGGGAAAAACTATATATAGTCCTAGTGGTTGGTTGGTGAGTGGGCTTTCTCCTCTTCTTCTTGTCTTCTCGTCTTTTCAGAAAAGTTGACGTTTTCGATTCTGATTCGGGATTTGTTGTCGATTAAATCCAACTCGTCTTTTAATTTCTTCGTTAAATAGACTCGAGTTTCTTCGACTTATGAAAATCTTCCGTCTTTAGTCCTTTTCTTCAATAAATCTTCGAATAGGCCTAGTGACTTCAAATCTTTTGCATCTCTTGGACAATAGACTTCGTCTTCAGTCTTTTTCCTTGATAAAACCCGTGCAATCCCATGTTTTCTTTAATATTCATCCGGTTAGCTCTGAAATCACAATAAACATAAAAACCACGCATAATTCCAAACAAATGATATTAATTACGTGTTTTGGTCTTGTTTTAGCCAGAATTAAGTGGTGAAAGGATGGGTGTTTACACACCTATCAAATCCCCTACACTTAACCATTGCCATGCCCTCATGCAATGCTTAGTGATAAAGCAATTTTACATTTTTCTCATAATTAATCATCCTTGGCCTTATTCAAATACTACTAATTAAGAATCAAATAACTAGGAGAAATAAAAACTTTAAGATAAACAAAAAGAAATGAAATAACTTGTAAAGAAATCAAAGACTTACATTAGGGCTTTGGTGTTGCGAAGATTTATCACCCTCAAGTTTCACGTTCCCCAAACTAAGCTTAAAAACGAGATCATTGTTATTATAAGTTAGTAAATCAAACACTTACACACATGGCTTAATTAAATGCTTAAACTCCCTTATTCCTAGGTGTATCTCTTATATTTTATTTTTGTCTTAGAATGATCATGAAGATGCATTTTTGGACTTATTTCGATAGTTTATTAAGGCTGAAAGCAAAGTAGGACGATTTGATCAATAGTTAGCTAAAGGACAAAATCTCTTAAAACTGCTTCTCGGGATATCAAAAAGTTCATATCTTGGCATAACTTGGTTCACGATTTGAGACCTTTCTCGGGCCGATATTTGGCATGTACTTCATACTTCATATCTTCGAGAGACGTTCTTGAGATAATGGTCTTCTCATCATAATAGAGTTTCTTCACTTGGAGACTTTTGAGGGGTACTCCAACTTTGTTGACCACGACTTCATGATTATTTCTTCAATCTCTATTTGGGATTTTGAGATACAACGATCCGCCTCCTTTTCGGACTTGGATCTATTTATCCTCATACCTTGTTAGGGTCTTTTCGGATAGACTTCTCCATGATCTTTATGGGAGTTGATTGCTTTTCGTCGTGAGTCTTGATCCTTCATATTGACTTTAGGAATAATGCTTTTCACATCACTTTGGATTTTCAGCAATAAAATTGAATCCTCATGCCTTGTTAGGGCCTTTTCGGACTCGCCAATCTTCGCGCCCCGCTTCATAAGTTATGCCTTGGCTATGAACTCTTATCATTACCGAGCAACTTTTAAACGATCTTGGGCTAGAAGCTAAGTAACTTTTCAAATCGTAAGACCTTACTTATTGCAGATAAATTATTAGCAAGTGATGGGAGAATAGGCAAATAATTACACCAAGTGAGCTTGCGCAAGAATACCGACTTATAATTGACTCTATCATTTCTCGTCCTCCACAATTTAAAATCTCAAGTAATGAGACTCGTGGACACTTAGCCTAATAAACCAATTAAGGTCTACATGGTTAAGGATACTAGCTAGAATAAACTTGGATAAGTCTATTCGGGTTGAGTCAAAATAAACGCAACGGGCCTAATATGTCAAAGATATCTAAACTAGCTACACCAATTTATTAATATTTTTGATTTTATTGCGGGATATATACATATGAAAGCAACGATAAAAAATTTTAAAAATTACGACTAAATGGCCAAAGTTAATTAAAAATTTGAAAAATGTTGAAAAAAATGATTTTCCGGTTAATTGAAGGCATTTTCATGGAAAAGTCCACTTAAAACTTCGATAGAAGTCTCCCCTACACTTAAGATAAACATTGTCCTCAATGTTTAAGCATGTGGGAAAAATCTCCCCTACACTTATGACATTGTGCACGTTGGGTAACTCGAGTTAAGGAAGAGACGACTAAAGTGATCAATTTCAAATGTGAGTATGAAGAAAATTGAATCATGATAGTTGAGAGATAGAACCGGATTGCGGATAACACGGGAGCACGGTTCTTCAAAGATTTCCAAGATTGTAGTAATCCCTGTAATCACATCACCACACAAACACAAACGACCAAAATAGGTTCTCCCCTACACTTAGGGGGTTAAAGGGATAGATACTCGGGCTGCCTCCCGAGGAGCGCTTGTTTTTTATAACCGAGTCACGAGCCTGACTCGACCCAAAATTAGTTCATGGGGAACGTGGTGAGGGATGGAATCACCTCCTGAGAGGTGTCCTCACCAAAGTACAACTTCACTCGTTGGCCATTCACCTTAAAATTAGGTCCATTAGGTTGAGCGAGCTCGAGAGTACCATATGGAAAAATTTGGGCGATGGTGAATGGGCCGGACCAACGAGATTTGAGCTTGCCCGAAAAGATTTTCAACCGAGAGTTAAAAAGTAAGACTTTGTCTCCAACATGGAACTCTCGGTTTTTGATCTTGGAGTCGTGAATGAGCTTAGTTCGTTCCTTATAGATCAAAGAATTTTCATAAGCCTCATTACGGAGTTCATTCAGCTCATTGAGTTGGATCTTGCGTAGGTCACCGGCTTTGTTTATATCAAAATTAGCCCACTTCAAGGCCCAATAAGCCTTGTGCTCCAACTCAATGGGGAGGTGGCACGCTTTCCCGTACACAAGACGATAAGGCGTACAGCCGATCGGGGTCTTGTAAGCAGTACGGAAAGCCCACAAAGCATCATCGAGTTTATCAGCCCATGCGGCACGATGCTCTCCCACGGTTCTTTCCAAAATTCGCTTCAGTCCTCGGTTGGATATTTCGGCCTGGCCATTAGTTTGTGGGTGGTAGGCTGTGGAAAGACGATGGTTTACACCGTACTTAGCCATGACTCGAGCAAATTGGTCATTGCAGAAATGAGTCCCACGATCACTAATAATGGCACGAGGCACATCGAAGCGAGCGAATAAAGCTTTCAAAAAGTTACAAACCACCCTTGCGTCATTAGTAGGCAAAGCTTTGGCTTCAACCCACTTTGAAACGTAGTCAACGGCTACAAGGATGTGTTTGTTTCCTTTAGATGAAGGGAATGGCCCCATAAAGTCGATACCCCAAACATAAAAAATTTCACACTCTTGAATGAAATTCTGAGGCATCTCGTCTTTATGTGTGATTTTGCCTTGCTTTTGGCAAACATCACATCGCTTAACCATATTATGAGCATCACGATATATGGAGGGCCAATAAAATCCCGAATCAAATACTTTCTTAGCAGAGTAGTTGGGACCAAAGTGACCACCAGTGGGTCCTTTGTGGCAAGCATCAAGGATGTCCGACGCTGCCGGTCCATCAACACATCGGCGAATTATCAGATCAGCACATTGTTTGAATAGGTAAGGGTCGTCCCAAAAGTAATTCTTGATGTCGGTAAAGAACTTCTTCTTTTGCTGGGACGTCAACCCTTCCTTGAGAATTCCACCCGCCAAGTAGTTTGCATAGTCCGCAAACCACGGGGTTTCATTCGGCTTCGAGTTTATAGACATTAAGGTCTCCAAGGGAAAAGAATCATTGATTTCTTTGGTCGGATGATCCCCTTGGTATGGATCCTCAAGTCTACTAAGATGGTCCGCGGCTAGGTTTTCTGCTCCTTTTTTATCGCGGATGTCGATTTTAAATTCCTGGAGCAGCAAAACCCAGCGAAGAAGTCTTGGTTTGGAATCTTGCTTTGTCAACAAGTACTTCAACGCGGAGTGATCGGTGTACACGATGGTGGTGGAAAGGACAAGATAGGGGCGGAATTTTTCAAAAGCATAGACAACAGCTAAAAGCTCTTTCTCAGTTGTCGTATAATGCAATTGTGCCCCCGTCATTGTCTTGCTAGCGTAGTGGATCGGTTGGAAGTGTTTGTTCACTCTTTGTCCAAGAACCGCTCCAATAGCAAAATCGCTAGCATCGCACATCAACTCAAAGGGCAGCTCCCAATTAGGGGTAACCAAGACGGGTGCCTTAGTTAGCTTATCCTTAAGTGAGTTAAAGGCTTCAAGGCACTCGTTGGAAAAGATAAAAGGAGTATCTTTTTCCAAGAGGTGGGTCATCGGGCGAGCGATTTGAGAAAAATCTTTGATAAATCGACGGTAGAAGCCCGCATGACCCAAGAAACTTCTCACACCCTTCACAGTGGAAGGTGGAGGCAACTTTGCTATAACATCAACTTTAGCACGGTCTACTTCAAGACCGGCTTTCGAGATCTTATGTCCAAGCACGACGCCTTCTTTTACCATAAAATGGCATTTTTCCCAATTTAGAACAAGGCGAGTGTCTTCACACCGCTTTAGCATACGTTCTAAATTGGCAAGGCAAGCAGAGAAGGAATCCCCGAAGACCGAGAAATCATCCATGAAGACTTCCATGGTTTGTTCAACCATGTCATGGAAGATAGCTAACATACACCTTTGGAAAGTCCTGGGCGCATTACATAAGCCAAAAGGCATTCGTTTGTAAGCGAAAGTGCCATAGGGATAGGTGAATGTAGTCTTCTCTTGATCTTGGGGATCGATGGGTATTTGGAAATAACCCGAGAAACCATCCAAAAAGCAGTAATATTCATTACCGGCTAATCGTTCAAGCATTTGGTCCATAAAAGGTAGAGGGAAATGATCCTTTCTCGTGGCATCATTGAGTTTGCGGTAGTCTATACAAACTCTCCACCCAGTAACGAGACGAGTGGGAATCAACTCGTTGTGTTCATTGGGAACAACGGTTAGTCCGCCCTTCTTGGGCACACAATGGATTGGACTAACCCACGGTGAATCCGAAATAGGGTAAATCATACCCGCATCAAGAAGTTTAATGACTTCTGTTTTGATGACTTCATGGACTTTTGGATTCACCCTTCGTTGGCTTTGAATAGTGGGCTTATAGTCGTCCTCCATGAGAATTTTGTGTGTGCAGAAGTGAGGATCAATTCCACGAATGTCCGAAATCTTCCAAGCAATAGCCTTCTTGTGATTTTTCAACACAGCGACAAGTCGGGCTTTCTCTTCATCCTTCAAATCCTTAGCAATGATGACTGGCGACTTCTTCTCTTCTTCGAGGAATGCATACTCAAGATGGGGTGGCAACTCCTTAAGTTCCAAATCCGGAGGATTGTCGACGGGAGGCGTGTTCAAAGTCGGAGTCTCGATAGCAATAATAGTGGGAGATGGAGGGGAAGGATTGTCCTCTTTGAGGAGGTTTGCAATGAAACTGAGGTCTTCATCCCAAGTGGCAATAGAATCGTCATTGTTTTGCTTGACATCTTCCAAGGTGGCTTCCAAATCTTTCCAAAGGAAATCACTTTCTGCAAATGGAGATAGTGATGAGTCGATAGAGGAAACGGTCTCAACATTGGGAAGAGAGGTAGGAATGTTTTTACAAGCATCCTTGAAGTGTTCTTCACAAGCCTCATCAAGAACGTCAATACAATTAACATTCTCGTAAGAAGAAGGTTGTTTAGATAACTTTCCCATGTTGAAGACTACTTTATCGTCACCCACTCTCATGATAAGCTCACTGGCTTCAACATCAATGAGAGTGCGACCGGTCCTCAAGAATGGACGACCAACAATGAGTGGCACACGTGGGTCCATCTCGTAGTCGACGACAACAAAATCGGCAGGGAAGGTGAATTTGTCGACTCCTACAATGACGTCTTCGGCTATCCCCACTGGATAAGCAACCGTACGGTTGGCCAATTCCAAAGTCATTTTGGTGGGGACTAGCTCTGGGAGAGATAATTGCTTCCAAACACTTAGAGGCATGAGATTAATACTG
This sequence comes from Glebionis coronaria, assembly GCA_025667525.1. Lineage (NCBI taxonomy): Eukaryota > Viridiplantae > Streptophyta > Magnoliopsida > Asterales > Asteraceae > Glebionis > Glebionis coronaria. Next base: position 252,877,482 of record CM046875.1, on the reverse strand, counting down.
GCACCTAGATCGGCTAGGGCCATGCAATTCTCTACTCCCGGGAAATTGCAAGGGATAAGAAAACGACCCGGATCACCAAGCTTGATTGGCAATTTCCTTAAGAGCACTGCAGAGCAGTTCTCATTAAGTTGGGTGTTGGCGAGATCGAGGAGCTTTTCCTTGTCGCTCAGAAGATCTTTAAACATTTTGGCATACTTGGGCATGTGAGCGAGAGCCTCAGCGAAGGAGATATTGAAATTCAGTTTCTTGAACATTTTAAGGAAATTCGAAACCTGAATATCATCCTTGCTCTGTTGCTTCTCTTTCCTCAACCTAGAAGGATAAGGTATATTGGAAGAAGAGGAAGGCTTTAGGGGAATAGGATCACTCACAAGCACGGGTGGAGGAGGGGTAGAAAGAAGAGGTGGAGAAATTGGGGAAGGAGAAAGATGAGGAATGGGAGCAGGCGACTCGTTTTCCTTAGTCACAACCACCGGTGGCGGTATAGGAAGCTCGGGTTCCGTAGTACCTTTGCCACTTCGAGTGGTGATTGCTTTCATCTCCCCTCTTGGGTTCGCAACGGTGTTACTCGGAAGAGTACCCGAAGAAGAGGGTTGACTACTTTGGAAGAAACTAGCCATCATGTTCCTCAGATCATTAGTTTGGCTATCTAACGTGTTTCTCATGTCAGCTCTCAAATCATTTCCTTGCTTGACCAAGTCTGCCTTCAAATTGCGCACTTCTTCTTGGAGATTTCCCACTATCACATCATTGGTTCTCATGTAGGTTGCGACCTCTTGGTGTAAAGCAGTGGTGGTTTGGTTGGAAGGAGCATTGTATGCAGGTGGTTGGTAAACAGGTTGTTGGTAGACTTGATTGTTACGTGGAGGTGGTTGTTGCTGCTTGTGAGGTGGGATGTATGGTTGTCGAGGTTGTTGTTGTTGTTGAGAAGGGCGGCTAAGGTTTTGTTGTTGGTTTGGGTTGGTAGGAGGAAAGCCAGGTGGGGAAAGATAGTTGTTTGATCGATAGCTAAGCAAGTTACGGTCACCTTGAGGTCTAGCTTGATAAGCAGGTTGTTGGAGGTGCCATATGCCGCATTCACATTCTCAGCAGGGTAATCTTGGGTGGCGGTACAAGTTGTGTAAGAGTGGGGACCACCGCATATCTCACAAGGTTGGCTGACAGCGTTCACTTGTGCATTTTTGGCGTTGTTGCTGTTGGTGTTGCTGACGGTGTGGGTGACAAGCGATTCAAGAAGCGTAGTGATTTTATCTAATCGCTTGTCGCTGTCATTAGTGCTAGCACTAGCAACATTGGTCCTAATGCTCTTGGTTTGCACACGAGACTTGTTCTCAATGATATCCCAAGCAGCATTGGAAGTCTTAGCCAAGAGATTACCCCCCGAAGCACTATTCAGTGAATCTTGGTCATTTATGCTTAAACCATTGTAAAAAGTATTTATTTGATGAACTTTGGTAAAACCATGTTGTGGGCATTTTCGTAAAAGATCTTTAAAGCGATCCCAAGATTCACTGAATGACTCGTCGTACTTTTGTTCAAAGGTTATAATCTCATTCCGCAAAGCGGTAGTACGAGAGGGTGGAAAAAAGTAGTTGATAAACTTTGTTTCCAAATCCGTCCACGAGAGAATACTTTGTGGCGGTTCTTTAGCAAGCCAATGCCGGGCTTGTCCCTCTAAAGAAAAGGGAAAAAGTTGTAACCTTATCACTTCTTGTGGAACGCCATTGAACTTGACCGTGTTCGTGAGTTGTAGAAATCTCTTGATGTGATCGTGTGGGTCATCAATGGTTCGTCCAAAGAATGGTTGAGCTGAGACCATCTGGATAAAGCCTGACTTTAGCTCGAAATTGTTGGCGGCAATTGGTGGAATAACAATTGGATCCATGTTGCCATCGACATGAGCTTGCAGCAATTCAATCATTGGGCGATTATCCGGAAGGTGCTCATTGTTGTTGTTATTGTTCATGTTGTTGAAAGGCGGGTTGTTGTTGTTATTATTGTTGTTCGGAGGTGGTATGTTATTGTTGTTTTGTACACCAGCCATGTCTAAGTTATCGAGAGGCTCGGGCTCTTGATAAGACGTGGATCGAGTGCGCATACACCTGCAAAAGAACGAACAAAGAAAAACAAAGCAAAAATATTTTTGGTTTTTATTGTTTTTTACTTTTTTGGATTTTTGAAATTTTTATATTTTTTTAGAGTTTTTGAAAAATTTTAGGAAAAAGTAACGTTCACGGGGAACGGATCCCAAAATCCAAGTTCTACAAAAAACTTTTGATCTTAACGAGAGGAGCCGGCAGCGGCGCCATTTGATATTATGGTTTTAGCTAGGTTCAGATTTCTTGGAATCCTCTCGAATTGATCTCAGTTAAAAGTGGAATGATTTGTTCTTGGTGACCAAAAGTGGATTTGGTTTTCTAGTCTATTAAACAGATAAGTGAATAAAAGATTAAAGATTAAAGCTGGAAACAGTAGATAAAAGCAGTTAAATGATAAGGCAGAAAAATACTCTTACTGAAAAATGCCCTATGCTGAAAATAACCCTTATGCGGAATGTTGCTCTATGCGGAATAAATTGTATGATTCGGAAAAAGCTCTATGCGGAAAAATTGCTCTACTCGGAAAAACCAGTCTATGCGGAAAGTAACCCCTACTCGGAATATTATGCTATTCGGAAAAACAAGGCTATTCGGAAAATATTCCGAATAAGGAAAAATTAAAATTGCTATTCTGAATATTAAAGCTATTCGGAAAATGTTCCGAATAGGGAAACAGAAATATGGCTATTCGGAATAATATAAAAATAAGGCTATTCGGAATAATAATACTGTTCGGAAAATAATGTCTATTCGGAAAAATGTTCCGAATAGGGAAACAAAATAAAGCTATGCGGAAAATTATAAAAGTTCCGAATAAGGAAACGAGAACACCCCTATTCGGAATAATTGAAAAGTTCCGAATAAGGGAACACAAAATGGTCTATTCGGAAAACCTGGGGTTGAAGAACAGTAGCAGCAGACACGAACTGGGAACTCAATCAAAAATCCAAAATCAAATCAAATACTCAAAAAGGTTTAACCAAACTAACCAATAATCATTAACATACCATAAGGAACAAATCCCACTAATAAAAACACTAAATCAACAACTTTTTAAGATCAAACTTGAATCAAATAAAAACTTAAGAACTTGCAAAAAGAGATGATGAAGAACAAGATTAATAGTAAGATGGAATGGATTGATTACTGAAAAAGTAACAAGGTTAATGATTGAAGATTACAAGATGAAAAGAAAAAGATGAAAATCACCAAACTCCCTAATGGAGTTGGTGATGGGACGAACAAAAGAACTGGGAAAGAAAAAAAAAATGAAAAACTAACTCCCTAATGTGTGAAGGGAAAAACTATATATAGTCCTAGTGGTTGGTTGGTGAGTGGGCTTTCTCCTCTTCTTCTTGTCTTCTCGTCTTTTCAGAAAAGTTGACGTTTTCGATTCTGATTCGGGATTTGTTGTCGATTAAATCCAACTCGTCTTTTAATTTCTTCGTTAAATAGACTCGAGTTTCTTCGACTTATGAAAATCTTCCGTCTTTAGTCCTTTTCTTCAATAAATCTTCGAATAGGCCTAGTGACTTCAAATCTTTTGCATCTCTTGGACAATAGACTTCGTCTTCAGTCTTTTTCCTTGATAAAACCCGTGCAATCCCATGTTTTCTTTAATATTCATCCGGTTAGCTCTGAAATCACAATAAACACAAAAACCACGCATAATTCCAAACAAATGATATTAATTACGTGTTTTGGTCTTGTTTTAGCAAGAATTAAGTGGTGAAAGGATGGGTGTTTACACACCTATCACGGTCTCCTTCAACCGTTAGATATTCTAGAGTGGAAGTGGGACAAAATCACCATGGATTTTGTTACCGGTCTTCCGCCTACCAAAAGGAAGCACGATGCAATTTTGGTTATCGTAGATCGACTCACCAAATCAGCTCATTTCTTACCGATCCGCAAGGAAGATTCGGTAAGTAAACTCGCAGATACGTACAGACGAGAGATCATGAGACTCCACGGTGCACCATCCAGCATCGTCTCGGACAGAGATCCTCGATTCACTTCGCGCTTTTGGGGTACACAACTTAAGCTTAGCACGGCTTTTCATCCTCAAATGGACGGACAGTCGGAGCGGACCATTCAGACATTGGAAGATATGTTGAGGTCATGTGCGTTGGAATGGACGGGTGATTGGGATGAATACATCTTTTTGGTGGAGTTTGCATACAACAACAGTTGGCACGCAAGCATCAAGTGTGCTCCATTTGAGATGTTGCATGGCAGAAAGTGTCGCGCCCTAATCTGCTGGGATCAGGTTAGTGAGCGAACACTCGAAGGACCGGAAATCATAGAGATGACCAATGAGAAGATCGCAGTAGCTAAGCAGAAATTTCAGGAGGCACGGTCACGTCAGAAGAGTTACGTCGATAAGCATCGTAGGGATATACACTTTAACGTAGGAGATCACGTTTTTCTTAAGGTTTCGCCGGCACGTGGTGTTAGACGCTTCGGGATTATAGGGAAGCTCGGTCCTCGTTTCATCACACCGTTTGATATCGTTGAACGAGTCGGTGAAGTATCTTACCGATTGGCGTTACCTCCGCAGCTTTCGCATGTGCACAATGTCTTTCACGTGTCCTTACTCAGAGGGTACCAATATCATCCCCTTCACATGGTTCAGTATCCACTGGAACAGATACGTGAAGATCTCACTTTTATAGAAGAACCCGAACGAGTTCTTGACAGACAAGAACGAGTCATGAGAAAGAAGACAATTCCATTCGTCAAAATTCTATGGAGGGATCATACCGAGCGGGAAGCCACTTGGGAAACAGAGGAGTCTATCCGGGCTTCTTACCCTCATTTCATATTTTGAATTCGGGTATGTTCTTCTTTTCCAGTTTACTTTATCTATAATTCGGGGACGAATTATTCTTTTAGGGGGGAAGAGTTGTAAAACCCGCATGCTTTTACCATGCATAGTACCCTTAGGATCGTACGTACTAGACTAAAACTTTCCTAATATAGCATGATTACGATTACGTGTTAGGAGTTTACGTATTACGTACGTGTTAGAACACAATAAGTATTTACTGTGCACGATCACTTAATAATTATTTCACGATAATTAATCACGAACATGCGATCATGAAATCATGAACGTAATTAAAACACGAAATATTATTAATTACGTATATATATTTATTACGAGCGTAATTAAATATATTAGATCACGGTATTTACGTAACGAGAACATTTAAAACACGAACACAAATAATCATAAACGTTTAACGTAACAACGAGACACGGAAAAAGGTACGGGTACCCCAAGTAGGGTCCCTACCCGCGGCAACAAGAGGCAAATAGGCCAAGCCCATTTGTCAAATTTACTAAAGGGGGTTATTATTTTTTTATACTACTCATTTTCTCATTCACAGAAGATTTTTAAGAAAACCTAAACCTCCTCTTCCTTGTCTTTTGTGCCGCCACCCTACAACCACCATAGGAGGTGATTTGTGATCTTGGATCTTGAAGTTTTAGTGATTGATCGTGTTGGTTCTTTGTCCTTTTGATCCACGAATTCGGTAAAACCTTTTTAAACCTTTTCTTTTGATTTAATCTTTTTATAAATCAAGAACATGTGTTGTTTTTATAAAAACATAATAATTAAACATGTATCTAACATGATTTGGTGTTAAATAAAATCAAAAGAGTGTTTTTAAGGGGTGTTTGTTTTGGCCGCAGGCTGCACCGAACCCGAATGGGTTTCGGTTTGCCAAGTCGACAACCACCAAGATCGTATGGTCTTGGTTGGTGCGTGTGGGTCCCACGGCAGTAGTAAAACACGGGGTACCCCGAGTTGGTTCGGGGTACGGTGTTGATTTCATGTCCGGTTCATTGTTTTTAGCCTAGATCCGGTTCATGGTGTATGTTTAGTTTTTTATGTTTATGATCTTATGTTAAAATTAAATTAATAAAATGATATGATTAATTTAATAACATGACTTAGGTTATTTTAATTATTATAAACACGGAATTAATTAACCTAAGTATTTGTATATTTAAGACTTATAATTAATTAATTATTTTAAAACCATTGATATAATTAATTAATTAACATGACTTAGGTTATATTATTAATATATAATAATACATATTTTAACCTAAGTATTTAACTTATTTAATTAAAAACATGTTATACTTTAATTAAATATTTTAACCTATAGTTTAATTAAATTACATGAAATAATTATTAAACTATACATTATATCATATGACTTAGAAAATAATCATGAAAACACTTAGGATTATATACTTAGCTTATTTAACCAGCTTACTTCTAATTACCGAAACCTTCTATTTTTAGAAACTTAATTAAATAAGGCAGCTAATCTATTTATGGAAACCTTCTATTTTTAGAAACTTATTTATTTCAGGCAGCTAATCTATTTATGGAAACTTATTTAATTAAGGCAGCTGATCTATTTATGGAAACTTTCTATTTTTAGAAACTTATCTATTTTAAGAAGTAATTATATTTTTGGAAACTTTCTATTTTTGGAAACTTTCTATTTTTTGAAACATTCTATTTTTGGAAACTTTCTATTTTTGGTAACTTTCTATTTTTGGAAACTTTCTATTTATGGAAACTTTCTATTTTTGGAAACTTTCTATTTAAGGAAACCTGCTATTTTTGGAAAGTTACTTATTATTACACAGTAAGTATAATAACACATGAAATACCAGAAATACTTAATCAGATTAAACAGAATATAAGATAAAACACAGTTTAAGGCTTTAAAACAGTAAAACATGGTAAGAACACATAAAATAAGCTAAGACATGACATAAAACCAGCTATGTATTTAGTAAGCAGATACTTATTCATGTACGTATTTATGTAGCACTAGTGATTCGGAAGTAGGATTCCTCTCAGTTCATCTTCTTCGTTCACTAGACATCAGGTACGGATTCCCGTCCTTTCAGTATGGACATTCTTTCCTTATTAGGATTCCCCGTATGCAGCCAACTGTTTTCCCGTAGTATAAGTTATGTGTTTGATTGCTTATGTTTAAATTAAGATTACCTATAGCTATATACATGCATGACCAGTTTCACCTACTTATGGAGGTACCATAACCATATTAGAGGCACTGATGTTATGACTTCACCACGGCGGAGTGATTGCTCGTGGCGTCCCTTCAGCTTTTGGCCATTTATTTATATTTATCATGTGGGTCGTATGGGTGCATCCTAGTTACATGTTTTTATTCAGGATTACATGGTGAATGTGGTGTGTGCCTTGAATCCTTCACAAGGAGCAGATCCCTCCTACCCAAAAACCAGTATATTAAATTATAGGCAACCCCTCTAATTTGCATGATGAGGTCACCCCTCCAAGTATTCATGCACGATGGATTTTCATGACCTATATTGGCTAATGGTAAAATATGACAAACAATTTTTATAAGATAAACATAAGACTTTCAAACTATAAAACCAGTTTTTATCAAGACTTAACCAGGTTACTCGGGACTTAGTTTTCTTCCGCTGTTATTATGTTATATGCTTATCCTATTCATGCTTTATTGTACATCCGTGCACTGAGCGTATTTGCTCAGCCGTTTTCCTTTTCTATGTTCCCAAAACGGCAGGTACTCAGGGACGCTCATTGACACTAAGAGTACGTGCATATGGACTGGAAGCTGTCTAGCCTTCTTTATATTATGCATTGCCTTTCTTATGATACTTATGCTTTGGACATTGTTTAGTCCTTTCCTTTATTATACTATGTTTGTGTGTGATGAGCTTTACTTTTGGACTACCGATGTTTGCTTCCGGTATTTTCCTTTTATGGTCAAGTAATGTTTAGACATTTTTCCTTGTATGCTTTGATGACACGCCATAATTGTTGTGATATTTCTATTCCCAAAATGGGGTGTTACAAAACTACTCATTCGGGAAAAATTGGGTAAAAGCTTGGTTCAGAATATTCTACTCATTCGGGAAAAATTACTCATTTGGTAAAATTGGTTCGGGAATAAAAATTGACTCGGGAAATAAATTGGTTCGGGAAAATAAATTGGTTCGGGAAAATAATAACAGTGGACAGTTTGAACACAAATTTAATCAAAATCAACCATAATCAATCTAAAAATTAAACTAAACTAACCACTAATAATCAACTAACAACAATTAATCAAACTAAATCAATAAAACTAACAATAAAAACCAAATCCATCAAAACCCACTTAATATATAAAAACCTAAATCAACCAAAAACAATAAAACTAAGAACAATCAATCACTAATTAAGCTTCACCAAACACTAAAACATCTAAATCAATGAACTTTATGGAATAAAATTCAACAAAGTTATGAAACCCACTTGATTAATCAAACTTAAATCAACCAAATCAATAAACCAAACACTAACTTAAACCAAAGAAGAAAGGAAGGATGAGATTTAATTAAAAACTTGATTAAAAGTATAAGATTCAACAATTTAAAACATGAAAATTAAATCTTACATATTAAATGTAGAGAGAGAAAGTAAAAACTAGAGAGAGAAAGTAAAACTACACTACTCCTATTCTAAACTAACTAACCAACCCTCAAATGACAAGTGAGGGTGGTATTTATAGGAGAGGAGAATTGATAGGTGGTTGGTGGCTTGTCTTCTTTCTTTTCTTTTCGTCTCGACTCGATTAAAATTCTTGTCTTTCTCGACGTCGTCTCGGGATTTGTCGATATAAATTGAACTCGTCTTATATATTTATTCTTTAATTAGACTTGGTTCTTCGACTTCATTAAACTTCCATCTTTAGACTTTTTCTTCGATAAATCTTCAGAATAGGCCTTGGACTTCCGTTCTTTTTGCACTCTTGATCTTTTGACTTCGTCTTTTTCGTTTTCTTCGATAAAAGCCCGTGAAAGCCCGTGTTTTCTTCCTTTTTCATCTTTTGGTCCTAAAACACAATAAAAACGCAAACCACGCATAAATCCGACTTTTACGACATAAAATACACATTTTGGCTTGGTTATTATTATAATTAAGTGGTAAAAGGATGGGGGTTTTCACACCTATCACCCATCACCTTCTTCTTCGTCATAGAAATCATTCATTGAGCTTCGCCTCTCTGAATGCTTGAGTCTTTCTTTTAGACTCAGTCTAGGAACTCGAAGGCAACTCACTAAGTGACTGTTCACTCAGTGACTTTGTTATGTTCAAGGTTAATAATTCACTTAGGCTGATTGTTATTCAAATCCATCAGTAAGTTCATTAGGTACTGAATTGACCTAACAACAAAAAAACGCAAACCACACATAATTCCGCCTTTTACGACATTAAATACACGTTTTGGTCTTGTTATTATTAGAAATAAGTTGTAAAAGGATAAGTGTTTTCACACTTATTAATGACTTTAGAACGTTGGTGGAACACCAAAACGTTCTAGATGGTTTAATCTTTGAAAATCAAGCAAATATAATATACGTATATAATACTTTGGTTGGCAAACCCTGGATTAGCCCTTTTTCTCAAAACACGCACAAGCAAGCGGGGGAAACGAGGCGGCGCTAAGCACTTAAGAGCCTTTTTCCCTTAGGTCGTGAAATACAACCGCCTTATACCCACCTTATAGTTTGTGTTAAACAAAATTAAGCCTCACGGAAGTATTTACCTATTTTTCCTTTTGATTTTTGCTTTGGATTCGAATACAATAATTGAGTGATGAAAACCCAATTAAGGTTGCGTTTTCACGCTTTTCGAGATATTGTAAATTTATTGTGATGCGTAAATACAATATATTAATAATATTCATAAGAAAAACGAAAACGAATATTTCTATAATATACTAAAAAGATTGTTGTGTGTTTAATTTAAGAAAACTAAACACGTTTTATTTGGATTTCTATAATATAGTACGAAAAATAACAAAAATGAGTATGTACGATATTTACGCTTTCCAAAAATGAAAAGAAAAAACGCTACTCACACAAACACGATATGTATAATGGCACTAAAAACACCTCCCCGTCAGCGGCGCCAAAATTGATGTAGTAAAATCGTACACGTTTTAGAAAAAACGCGTATGAGCGACAAGTATTAAACTCGACGGCTTAGAAAAACCGACAAATCGAATAAGTGTGAGTTCGTTCTCGGTGGAGGTGTATGTGTATTAGGCCAATTATATAAAAATAAGATTTGGATTAGTGTCGTTTTTGCGTTTGAAGAGAGAAAATTAAAAGACGATTTACTCTACGACTAAACTACGACGAGTGACGTAAAAACGTAAATGTAAATACGTAAAACGCGACGAAATTAAAAATTAAAGCTAAAAAAAATTAAAAATTAAAACTAAGTCAAAAATAATATAAATAAGAATAAAAATTCAATAAATAAATTTTAAAACCTTTTATTAATTAAATATTCAATTTTAAATGCTAATTAATGCCCTAAAACTAAATATAATTAAGAAAAAGCCCAAGATATTATTTTATCAAACAAATATCTTAATTATATTATATAAAAGCTAAACAGTATTTTTCCTAAATTTTTGAAACTAATTTTCTATTTTTTAAATGCTAAAAACACTTTTTAAACTAAAATAATAATTAAAAATAGTAAAATTATGAGAAAATTAATTTTACTTTTTAAAAAATCCTAAATTATAATGCTAAGAAAAATGAAAAAGTTTGAAAAACATAAATTTTATCCTAATAAGATAAAACCAGTTTAAATAAAAACCTATTTAAACATAAAATAATTCTAAAAAATAATTAAATAAAGTGAAAAATGAAATTGTTTTTCTCAAAATCATATAATATATTACTTAAACTGAGAAAATTGAAAAAACCTAAAAACAATACCTTTTATTACTAAAAGACAAAAATCAAAATATTAAAAACTAATTAAAATTTAAATTAATGCTAAAAATATTTAAATAAATAGGAAAATAAAAAATAACTTTATGAAAAATCTTAAAATAATTAAATTAAACTAAGGAAATTGAAAAATCAAGAAAAACTTGAAAAATATCCACTAGAGACAAAAAAATTAGAAAACTGATGTTGACATGCTGGGTGCTTTTGTCTTCTAGCTAATCAGTGGGAAAAACAAAGAAGACAGTGGAAACTTCTACCCACTGCTCTACCTTAGAAACATGATTTGGACGTTTTATTGCTTTGTTACTTGGTGGATTATGGAACAAAGGGCACCCCACAACCAATTGGGTTGTGGGGAGTCACAGCAACACAAAACAGCCAGATTTCAACACATATAATGAAACAAATCAATCAAAACAAGTAAATACTCACACAACAATAGGTCTGGCCGTTTTACTGATATGGTTGACCACTAAGTGGATTTTGGCGACTCAAAACTTACTCCCTAGCAAGCCATGATCAAATCCAATAGTACATACTCCTATATTACCATGAAAGCAAACCGGTGAACAAATTTTATGACCTAAAACCTACTGACTAAACCTACAGCAGCCTAGGCTGGATTCCTTTTTAACAAATGAAGAATTTCAGTTTTAAACTCCCAAATACCAAACTTCCTACACTAACCAACTAAACTAATCTAACCCAAGGTGTTATAGCAGGTATATACGCAATCCAAACACCCCTTAAACTGATTTTTTAGCAAAGAAATAAAAAGATTTAAGAACAACACCAATTTTAGAAACACCTTCTACAATTTAAGGCCAAATACAATCAACTCTAAAACAATGCAGGAAGAATAAATAAACTTGGCTAATCACATAGGCACATAGCACAAAAAAATAAGAAATGACAAAATGGGTTCAAGCCTAACCAGAATCGGTTGGTGCCTTCATAAAGTTGGCTTATGAGGTTGTTACATGGCTTAATGGAAGAGTCCAAGTATAAGTCCCATGCTGAAAGTTCTACAACAAAACCAAGGGGTCAAAGATATGTCTTCAAAAAAATAGAGGAACAATAACGCTTGGTTCTTGCACCTGCACACCACAATAAACAAGGAAAAAAACAAAACCAATAGGCACACTAATAAGCTCAGTGTCAATGAGCTTATTGGCTAGCTTATGACTGTAAGCTACTAAACAGTAAAGTGACAAGGATTTTTCTTTTGAAATCTGTTTTTGAGAAAACTTGTGAAACACCAAATGAAACCAACAATTAAGTAAGTTTAACAAGAATTTAACAAATCTCAAGTAGTTGTGTTGAGTCTGTTTATTCAAAACACACTCACCCTAACAAACTTGAAATCTAGGTCCTAAAAAATTCAACAAAAATCAGATTTTTGAAAATATTTTGTTAAGCAATAAAACTAAAAGTACATAAAAACGAGTTATAACTAAATGGAACACAAGAACTTTTGTAAGGCAAATCAATTACCATAACTATTCAAAAGAGAGGTTTACAAAAAAAATTGTAACCAAGGGATAGTCACAAGTGGACTTCTCCTTTTATACTGGTAAAGAGAAGGTTCTAGGTAGCAAAACCCTAAACAAATGAAAGTCTTATAATGCCCTTGGAGTCTGAATATGTGAAATCAGTCAAAATGGTGCTCATGTGATCTCCAGTCTTTGTCTGTAGAGATACAGCTGTTGAAATGATCTTAGACGTTCATTCAAAACTTTGGGAGCAAGAAAAACGTAGTGGCCCTTGATTTGTTGTAAAGATTCGGGTTTTGCCATTTTAGGGGGAGAAGGGGAGCCACATGGGACCACTTGGGGGTCACGGGGTTGTTGTTTGAATGTGGGATTTGTATGAGGTTAGTGGTAATCAGGTATCTGAAGAGTTTGGAGAGTTAATTTTTGGGATTAAAGGATTAGGGTTTATGTTCATAAGTGTGTGTTATGTGTGTGTTTTGATCAGGGTTTTATGGGTGAGTATGTGTTTTAGAGGGAAAGAGGATTAATTAAACTTTTTCAAAATTAGTGGTTAATAAATCTGGTATATTGTGAGTGGATGTAGACGTGGAGATTGGGAGTGAGGTGGTGGATCGTGGTTGGATGAGAGGGGTGAGGTGGCAAGGTTATTGGTGGGTGAAGGTTTGAGTGATTGATGGTTTTGGTCCCCCAATTCCCCAAAAGTATTCACTAAATGTTTTCAACAGCTTTTCCTCTTTTCCTTTGTTATATATTTTGGAGCACTTGTCAAATTTGGCACATACTTTTCTTAAAACTTTAGTCAAGGATCAATAGTGCAATCTGACATGTTTCAAGGGCAATTCTTGTAGTATATTGACATTTTAGGGACCACAATGCAACTTATGAGTTTTACAAGGGTATAAAATGCCAAGTCTTCAAACTTCGGGTCCAGTTCTTTGTGCGGCTTCGTTTCCCGTGTTCGTTTTTGCTTGATTCTTGTAATCTTTTGGTGAATTCAAGAAATTCGTACCTAAAATACACAATGAACAAACACAAGCATATTTTGAGGTATTTTAATGATATTTTTAGCGTTTTAAGCCCGATTTGGACGATGAGACTATGTATAATTACAGTCTCATCATTTACCAATGTCTAACACCCCTAAATTTACCACACAGCAGAGTACTTCATTTGGGTGCTAGTCATCACAAAATCCATATCGAACGACTCAAAAGTGACGTTTCATTCAAAGAAAACTTAAATAAAGTTAAATTACAACAACATGTCTAAATGTTTCTAACCCCAAAATTCATAATAGAGTAGCTTTTAGGTCCCCAAGAATCTCAACCACAAAAACCAACCATTTTGTTCAACAAGACATAAGAAAAAATAAATTGTTTTTGGGTAAAAGGGAGGAACTCAAATTTAGACTACCCAAGCCACAACAACAATCCATAGCATTCTCCGCCACATTCAGCCTCGATTACCTGAAACACATGCTTAAAATTGTCAACAAATAAAGTTGAGCGAAATCTAAAGGTTTATAAATAACAGTTGAACATAAGTATAAAAATCATTCATGATTATTCAATAGAATGTTGATCATTACAAACTATTATTCTGGCATTTCTCGCGCCAATTATACCTTTTTCTTAACACAAGCTATCCATACGTTGATTTAAGTAAAGTCATTGCCCCTCTTAGGTATTCGTTGCAAATTATACCTTTTTCTTAACACAAGCTATCCATACGCAGAGGGTACTCAACATACTAGCTCTCGTCTAGGATAGGGTCGTCAACCCAATAGTACTATCAATTGTTCAAGCGACTATTTCTAATCCATACAAGGATTAAACAATAGTTAACGGTTCATGAATTTACGGTGTTTTGCAATAGCTACTTAACATAATTTAAGGCATCATTCGGGTCCAATAATCATTCACGACTCATGTTCCTTTTTATCTAAATAGCATTTATCCCCCTCGCGGGTAAAAATCATTTAAAACAGTGGAAAGAGAGGCTATAGACTCACTTTAAGAAGTAGTGGTAGTATTAGTAGCGAAGACGTAGAAGAAGACAATCACCGAAAATGATCTATTACTTATGACAGTTTTAAACAATTTTCAAAATGTGTTGGATACATAAAATATGATAATTTCAGAGGTGTACCCAACAACATTAAAGGCTTGATTTTAAAACGCTCCCCCTCAAAAATTGATCAAAATAACAAATGACATTTTTGAGTTATAAAAACCATTTTATGAGGAAGGGAGTGTTGAACACACAATTTTGAAAGATTTAGAAAAACCTTTTGAGAAATTCATGAAAACTTGTGTTCAACGGTTTTAAAATAAGTTCCGATTTACATGAGCTCAAAATTTTTATTATTTTGTGACTAGCTCATGACTGAGAAAAATTAATTTACCGTTATGAAGGATAAGTTATCATTCGTGATAAACTTTCCTTAAGGTGAAGTGCGAGTTCTAAGCTGACATTTACTTAGAAATCGTTTTTCATAAACTTAAAGACATGAAATGTTTTTATAGGAAGCTCATGACCGAGAAATATTAATTTCTCGTTAAGAAAGATAATTTATCGCCCGTGATAAACTTTCCTTATTTGAGGTCCGAGTCCTAATCTGTGATGCGCTTAGGAGTCATATACACGAGCTTAAAACTTTCGAATAGTTTTAATATAAGCTCGTGTTCGAGAAAATGGAATTTCTCATTTTGAGGATAAGTCATACTCGGGATGAACTTTCCTTTATTTTGAGTTCGAGTTACAATTTGTAACGCGATTGTAAGTCATTTTAAAGAGGTTTAATTGTGAAACCCCTGAGACACTTGTTTCTCTGATATCTGCTTCTTCAGCAACCAAACTCTGAGAGTGTCTTTTGTTGAACGGGTTACAAATATTGGACCTCTATGTTCCCGTTGAACCATGACGTCGGTACCTGCACTTTCATTAGTAGTTTTTATAGTTGCATGTAGGTTAGTGATATCTTTATTAGAACCATGTGGGAGTTTACAATGAACCTTTTTCGTGCTAGAGGGAATATATTTCCAGTAGGAATCCACTTAAGACCTATTGTTTTGAAGGTTCTACCCGTTGGTATCCACCTAAGACAAGGTCAAGGAGACATAGGTTTCTGATGCACAATGGAAGACTTAATTTAAGAAAACCTATTTCCTTTACGGTTCCGTCTTAGAGGTGCTCTAGTTGTTTGGTTCACCTTGTTCAGGACTTTAGTGATACAATAATCATGAATGGCATTAAAGACACATTTGTTACATTTTGTGCAAATAAAGTTCTTAGCATATGAGATGGATCTAGAGTTCCTAGGGTTGGTGGATTTGTGCACATCCGAGAAGGGTCTAGAATTCCTAGATGTGTGATCAACGCTCCTAGGTTTTGGTTTTGTCCTAACTCCTGCTTTTGTCATTTTCTTAGCATCCTCTAGATAGATTTTATGACCCGTGTCATTTGAACTACGCCTAGGCATGTTCTTGGAGCTATTTCTAGAGTTGCTTGAAGCATTCATGTGATCGGGCTTTGTAGAAGCGGATTTTCTTAAGGTGGGTCTAGATTGTGGAGTGACTGGTTTAGGCAAATTGCTACGCACGTCAACTTGGGATGCAAACCTCAGATTCGGTTTTTGGTAGTTCAGATTTAAACGCATTCGGTTGTCTAGCAACTGAGCATTTCTGAATGGTTGGGAAGTAGGTTCCCCAAGACTGACTGTTTTGAAAACTTAGTATCCACACTATTTCCTTTTAGCTTCCTTAATTCATTTTTTCACCGTTGTCAGTGCAAAAACCTTTTCCTGAATCTGAACTTTTAACTGCTCATTTTGTAGAAGTAATTGAGCGACACGTTGTTCTAACTTAATATTCATATTGTTAAATATGTCATTTTCGGCATTCGCGTCATTACTATCTACAGTGTCGATAGGTTGCATAGATATTTCACTTAGTGAAGCAGGCAGAGGACTTGGGTTATGAGAAGCCAACTTTGATTCTAACAAATTTATTTGTTTCACAAAATGTTCTTTTTCCGCGTTAGATCTTGAATCTTACGATCCAATTTTTGTTCAAGAACAACATTTGCTTATTCAAGAATAACATTTATAATACTCAACTTTTACCCCAAGTATAAAATCTTATCGTCCGATCTTTTCGAATTGATTACCGGTCTAGAGTGCGACTCAATCGTCTTTTGGTGAACAAGAGAATGGTTTGGTTTTGTTTATCTAATTTAAACTAATATAAAATAAATAAGTGTCGTTAAATAAAGTAGAAGTTTAAAGATTAAACTAAAAAAAACGAGTTAAAAATAAATGCTTGAAAACTTAAAGGCAATTTTAGAAAAAATACTTGAACACTAAATAAAACTAACACTTAGAACTTTGTAAAAACAAGAAACTAAAACCATTGGAAAATGCAAGGTACACCCGTCGGAATGTTTGATCGGAATAAGGTAATCGGAATAACAAAAATACCCTTGGTCGGAATATGCTTGCAATCGGAATATTAGGGAAAACTCTGATCAGAATGTAACCAATACCCCACAATCGGAATATCAACAAATGCCCCCAGATCGGAATACATGGAAATTCATGCAATCAGAATATGCTAAAAACCCTAATCGGAATACAGAAAAATGAGGCAATCGGAATATGCTAAACCCTAGCTAATCGGAATGTTACAAAAGGTGCCAGATCGGAATCTAAACAACTCTCTGCCGTCGGAATATATAATCCCTAATCCGATCACTATGATTGGAATAATTGGTGCTAATAGGAAAATAGAAACCCTTTTCCGATTTGACAATCGGAAAGAGGGGTGTGGGTGCTTGGTCGGAAAGCTGCGATCGGAAAGGGGTTTAGACCCTTTCCGATTTAAGTGGGATTCGAAATAAGCCAAGCAAAAAGCTATTATGATAAGCTTATTGATATGAGCTTAAACTCATATCCTTTTATCAACAAATAACCCTAAAACATGAAGCAAAATACCAATTTATCTTGCAAAAACAGTGTTATGTGGTATGTTTGTGTTTGTGTGCACTTGCGTAGGTAAAAGGATACATTTTCAAGCAAACAAAGAAAAATCAAGCTCAAATGGATGAAAAAGACAAAGACGGATCAAAAGTGACAAGACTTTGAAGTACAAGGACCTATCTTGACAAACTGCCAAAGTAGAAGGACTAAAGTGCAAATATTGTAAAAAGTCAAGATCAAAGTCAAAATTGGTCAACTATCAAGTCAACAAAGTCAAAGGGTCAATTCTGCTCAAAGATGAAGTTTGGAGGACTTAAAGTGTCAAAGAGATAAAGTTACAAGCCTTTAATGCAATCTGCCAAAGTACAAGGGTTGAAACTGCCAATATTGGAAAGTTACACAAGTTTAATCCATGTGTACGAGTTATGAGCCAATAAGAAGAGAGAATGAGAGGCACACGGATTGCCAACTCTTAAGTAATTAATTCCCACTCAGCCGCCACATTAACTGAAAAAAATCTCAACAGTGTGATCCGTGTGTCACTTATTCAACCATTCACATGTTGACACGTGGCATCTTCAAGAAGGAAAAATTTTCCCAGGATCGTTTTTGAGCTAGAGACAATTTCATAAAGAAGTATAAACATCAAAGTTGCTCAATTTTGAGAGACGAGTTCAATGGTTATCATCAATTAACATTTCATCCACTCAATCAAGAAAGCCCAAATCATTGTTCATACCTGGAAATCACTTTAACAGAATTAGTCCACGTGGAGAGCTGGGATTGGTCCTGACACGTCACCAACCCCAACAACCATCTTCCTCAAGTCTATAAATAGATGGATAGGACTTCATTTATACTTGTAGCTTAATTTTGTAAAAACACACACTTCTCAATTTCCTTTCATTTTTCCTTCCTCTTTACCCTAACTACTCAAGAGTTTGACAAACTCTTGAGTTAGTTAGTTAGTTAGTAGCTTTCTAACAGCTTTGTAACAACTTTCATGGAATAAAATTCAAATTTCTCATTTCCCGCCAAATCTGTTCTTCCTTCTACTGTTCATTACTTGCTGCTATTGGATACTTGTGTTGCTGCATTGTGTTTGTTATGATCATTGATTGATCATAACTGACCTTGAAGAAGTTTGAGAGCATTTTGTTGTGATTCCAGTTCAGAACCTAGTTTCATTGAAGTTTTCAAGCATTTTGATGATTTCTGTTGATTGATGGCTGTTTTGTTGATTGAGTAGCTGAACTAGTGATAAGGTGGTGGTTATCACTAGGGTAAGAGAGTTCAGCACTCCTCTTCTTCCCAAAGGTTTACTTCAAAAGTTTTTAAAGTTCTTATTTTTGTTCCACTGAATTTGTCAAGTGCATGATACTTTTCATAGTGTAATCTTGATGTTTGCATGATAAAAGCTGTTTAGAGTTGCTGATTGTTTGATTTTTGATTACTTGTAGCTTAATCTTGTGTTACTGCTTATTGATTTTGGATTGTGTTTAGTAATAGCTTTAATTCAGTCAATGTCCATTCTTGTACCTTAATAGAATAAAAGTTGTTTTCATTGCTTGCTTGAAGTTTAAAACCATCTCATTTTGAGTCTAAAGTTTGGTAGTCAAAAGCATTTGATTCAGTTTAAAATAGGTCTTAATGAGTCTTTGCAAAAGTTTGTAATCTCAGTTAAAAAGGAGTGTTTGGGATTAGCTTATAAAAAGTTTTCAAGAATTGAGTCCTGGTATTTTAAAGTTCATTTGCAGTCAATAGGTGGTAATAAAGTGTTTCAAGTCATTTACAAGTCAATTTGAGAGTCAAACAGGCAAATGGCATTAAAAAGGTTTGGGTCATTCTTACTCAGTTTTGCCATTTAGAACTTATCATTTTCATTTGGCTAGTATTCACTCATTAATTGATGAAATTGCACCAAATTTGTTCTCAGTTGTAGCTAACATCATATAGATTCAGTTTCCAAGAGCATTTTATACAGTTTTCAATAAGCAAATAGGAATAAGCAAAATTCAGATAAGCAAAGTTGAGGCAAGTTTCTGTAAATTGAAACTGAGAATTTGTATCTCATAATCCTTTTCATAAACCTGGCCATTTTTCTTCACAAATCCACTTAAAACATAGAGTTACTTGATTTTTGGAAGTTTCAGTTTTTTGGAAAAAAAGTTGGTCAACGCTTGGTCAACGATAAGCTCTTTTCAGCTTAATCCATTTTTCTAGCTTATTTCTGGATGAAAATTGTTCTAGTTTGATTTCCCGTTCATCATTTGAGTAGCTTAATCAGTTTCAACAAGAAAATCAAGTTGTGATTGTCTAGATTTTGCTGTAGCTTATTGTGGGCTTATTGATAAGTTCTCATTTGCTTATTTTACAACTTTAGCCAAAATCCTTTTACACACGTAGCTTATTTGGGATTTAAAACGTTTTGCAACTTGTCTCATTGAATTTGGTTCATTAATAAGCTCAAACGAGCTTATTTTCATGCTAAACCGGTTTTTGACTTAAAGAGTTCTAGAAATTGCAATCTAGTCCCTAATGTTTTAAGCAGTGTGTAAACTTGGCTATGCTTCAATGTTTTTAGGGTTTGCAATTTTTAAGCCCTTGCAGTTTTGAGAGTTGTTAATTTCAGTTAGCAAGTTGTTGGTATTGTTACATTTTAGTTAGTTTGTTATAGAATTTACAAATTTGATCCTTGTAGTTTACTGATTTACACTTTTAGTCCCTAGAATTGTTAGAATTTACATTTCAAGCATTTATCTTTCCTAGAATTTACATTTTCAGTCCTTTAAGTTTCATATTTTACATTTTGAATTTTACTTGAATAAAAACTTGGTATTTGCAAGATGTTTTCCATATAAGTAGGTAATATTTTTCCGTTTTGCAAGGCTTTGTTGAATTAGCAAATAGAATATCCAAACAAGTTTAACAACCAAAAACAGTTAAAAACCCGATATTGGTTGGACTTTCCATTAGCAAGAACTGAGAAAAAACGAACTGCATTATACTCAATTTCAAATGGCGCCGCTGCCGGTTCTTTGACTACACGAGAGACTATCGATTGACGGTTTTCATTGGCTTTTGGGATCCGTTCACTTTGTGAACGTTATTTTTACGTATCATAAATAAATAAAAAATAAAAAAAAAATCAAAAATATAAAAATATATAAAAACTAAAAATTAACAAAACAATTCTTTTCCTAAAGAATTGACCAAAAAAAATAAAAAAATCCAAAAAGCAATCTTTTTCCTAAGAGATTGCAACAAAAAATATATATTATTGGATTCTCTCGGGTTTTATGTACATATAGTATTTTCTCTTAAAAAACTCATAAATACAAAAATATTTTCCATATATTATTATAAGTAAATACGTATACGTATAAGAACAACCAATCTACATATTCTCCATAAGTATTACCGAGGCAATACACCGTGTTGAGGGGCGTTCCAGTCCTTGACACGTGTATCGATCAAACAAAATAAAGCAAGAATAGATAAATACTCTCAATAAGCAACAATTCGAAGAATACGAACATTTAAGTGAATAGAAAGGCGATGTGCTATAAAATGCCATCTAAGGGTCAATAGGTACTTAAGTGCTTCGCGCCACCTAACCCCCCGTTCACTTGTAAGTATTCTAAGAAGGAAGGCTTCATTGAGGGTCTTGCACCCAAGTATTACATACGTATAGTGTTATTTTCTTGTGGATATTTAATATTGAAACTCGAAGAGGATAATCCACTACTCTTCAAAGTCACACGAGAGCTTCTTTCTCATTCCTCGTATTGAGTTGCATGCTCACTCGCGGGCGTGCACAAATACCGATTGGTGTACAACCTCTTCCTCCGAAAAGGAAGAAAAAGAGAAAGAGTAAGACCACCATCGTCCACCAAGCCGATCACGAGAATCGTGCTTTGACTCCACCACAAGAAGCCATGGCTATTGATAATCGCTCTTTGTATGAACGTATGCAAACCAACATTCATGGATATTCTAGTGCTATTAAGATTCCCGACTTTCCCGCAAACACATTTGAGCTACATACATCTATGATCAATATGGTTTCACAATCACCTTTCTTTGGTAACAAGAATGAGGATCCTCATGCTCACCTTAAGAGATTCCTTTCTCTTTGCAATACCATTAAGCATAATGGGGTTCCACATGAGGTGATTAGGTTGATGTTAGTGTCATTTTCTTTAGAGGGAACCGCTAAGCATTGGTTAGACACCCAACCACCCGATAGTATCACCACATGGGATGGTTTCACCACTAAGTTTTTGAACAAGTTCTTTCCTCCACATAAGACTATGGCTTTGAGGACTTTAATTATGGGCTTTCAACAAAAACCTAGTCAATCCTTTAGTGATGCTTGGGAAGAGTATAGTGAGTTATTGAGGCGATGCCCTAATCATGGATTGGATCAAGTTCACCAAATCAACCTCTTCTATGATGGCCTTAAATCTCACCACCAAGATTCACTCAATGCTTCCGCGGGAGGGAATATTCTTCTTAAAACATATCAAGAGGCTTTGGACATCATTGAGACTAAAGCAATGGTTCAAACAAACAATCCATTTGAAGAAAAGGTTCATGTTATCCAAAACAATTCTCAAACTCCTTGTTACAACCAAATCCTCAAATTTCAACAAGAGCTCCTTCAACAAGTCAAACAAGGACATCAAGAAGTACTTCAAGCTCTTAAGAACATGTCATTGAACAATTCTTTAAATAATGTGAATGCTATTGCCATTTCTTGTGTTACTTGTGGAGGTCCCCATTCTTATGAACAATGTGATAAGGTGCAAGTTTATCAAGGGGAATGCTATGCTTACCAAGAGGAACATCGTGAACACTTCAAGCCTAATATCAATCCAAATAACCTTTCTTACAAATCCCAAAACTACCTTACTCCACCCGGATTCCCACCCCAACCACCCACCCAAATTCAACAAAATCCTCCTCAAATTTTACCAAGGAATAAAGGGCAAAGACCACCTTACCAAGGAAATAATTACAAGGCACCCAACAATGTTCAACATCAAGGAAATACCTTTTATCCACCACAACAAGGATTTAATCAACCTCTTCCATTTATCCCCAATCAAGCATATGCTCCAATACCAAATCAAGCTTACCCTCAATTTCAAAATCAAGGATATGGGATGCAAGAGACTCAAGAGTATGTTGACAAGAAAATGCGTGAAATTGAGAAGAGAATGAATGACCAAATGAAACGTACATTGGATGACCAAATCAATAGGGTTTTAGTGGCAATAAATCAAAGACCACAAGGGGCTTTACCTTCCAATACACAAACAAACCCTAGGGCCAATGTCAATGCTATTACAACAAGGAGTGGAACAACAACAAAGGATCCTTCACCTCCTAAACCTACTAGTGTTCAACCCACTTGTGCTCCTACTTGTGACAAGCCTTCTACTTCTACTTCACCTCCTCAAAATGTTCCTGTTCACTCAAACACACCTTCTCAACCACCTCATACTTCTCCTTTATCTTCCACACTTCCCAATGAAGAAGCTAACAAAGACAAATCTTCCACTACTACACCTATTCCACCTCCACCAAAACCTACTCTTCCATATCCTTTAAGGTTGAAAAAGGACGAGTTAAAGAACAAGGATGACATCCAAGTCTCCAATTTCTTAAGGATGTTCAAGCAACTCAACATCAATATATCCTTTGCGGAAGCTCTTGCTTATATGCCAAAGTTTGCTAAGATGTTCAAGGATTTGCTCTCAAACAAAGAAAAATTGGTTGATTTGCCCAACACATCCCTTAATGAAAATTGTTCCGCGGTGTTACTCAAAACCTTACCAACAAAACTTGGAGATCCGGGGCGCTTCTTGATACCTTGTAATTTTCCCGGTGTTGAAAATTGCATGGCTTTAGCGGATCTAGGGGCGAGCATAAATCTCATGCCTTTATCGGTTTGGAAACAACTATCTCTTCCCGAGCTCACTCCCACTAGGATGACTCTTGAACTAGCCAACCGAACCATAGCTCACCCCGTAGGTATAGCGGAAGATGTGTTTGTAGGTGTGGATAAGTTTACCTTTCCGGCCGACTTTGTAGTGGTTGATTATGACATGGATCCTAGAGTGCCTTTGATTGTTGGTAGACCGTTTTTGAGAACGGGTCGTACCTTGATAGATGTGGTGGAAGGAGAATTAATTATGAGAGTAGAAGATGAAAGAGTGGTGTTTAAGTTAGGGAAAGTTTGTGATAGGAAAGAGGTTAAGGAGTCTAGACCTTGTGAGACTATTAACATTGTGGATGTTCTAGATGAAGTGTGTAATGAACACTTTCATGATGCTTGTAAGAGTGCTAGTGATGAGATACCCCATGTTGAAACCGTGGCCTCAATTGCTCCCTCTTTAACACCTTTTGGAGAGAGTGATTTCCTCTTGGAGGAATTTGAGTCCAATTTTCTTGGTGATGATGATTCTCCCATTAATTGGGAAGAAGATATTCTTACAATCCAAAAGTTGCTCAATGAGGACCCTATTCCTTCTCCTATTCCACAAGAGTTTACCATTGAGGAACCTTCTATAGTTAAACCTTCCATAGAGAGTCCACCTCCAATTGAACTTAAGGACCTTCCATCCCACTTAGAATATGCTTTCTTAGAGGGCAAAGACCAATTACCGGTGATCATTGCTAAAGAGTTGAAACAGGATGAGAAAGAGCAACTTATTGAAGTTCTTAAGAAACATAAGAAAGCTTTAGCATGGAAAATATCCGAAATAAGGGGAATTGATCCACATTTTTGTACTCACAAAATCCTTATGGAGGATGACTATAAACCCGCCATTCAAAACCAAAGGAGAGTTAACCCAAAAATCCATGAGGTTATTAAGAAGGAAGTGATTAAACTCTTAGATGCAGGTATGATTTATCCCATTTCAGATTCTCCATGGGTTAGCCCGGTTCATTGTGTTCCAAAGAAGGGTGGAATCATCGTGGTGCCTAATGAGAACAATGAGCTTATTCCCACGAGACTTGTGACCGGTTGGAGAGTTTGCATTGATTATAGAAAACTCAATGAGGCAACTAGGAAAGACCATTTCCCGCTTCCCTTTATGGATCAAATGCTTGAACGCTTAGCGGGAAATGAGTACTATTGTTTTCTTGATGGCTTTTCGGGTTATTTCAAAATACCCATTGACCCTAAGGATCAAGAAAAGACCACATTCACTTGTCCTTACGGTACATTTGCTTACAAGAGGATGCCTTTTGGTTTATGTAATGCACCGGGGACGTTTCAAAGGTGCATGATGGCGATTTTCCATGACATGATAGAGCAAACCATGGAGGTTTTTATGGATGATTTTTCCGTATTTGGAAACTCATTTAGCTCATGTCTTACCAATCTTGAGAGAATGCTTAAGCGTTGTGAGGAAACACGTTTGGTGCTTAATTGGGAGAAATGTCACTTTATGGTGAAAGAGGGGATTGTTTTAGGACACAAGATATCCAATAAGGGATTAGAAGTTGATCGAGCTAAAATTGATGTGATTGCTAAGCTTCCACCACCCACTTCGGTTAAAGGTGTGAGGAGTTTCTTAGGTCATGCGGGATTTTATAGGCGCTTTATACAAGATTTTTCTAAGATAGCTAGACCAATGACTCACCTCTTGGAGAAAGAGGCTCCTTTCATTTTTAACCAAGATTTATTAGACTCTTTTGAGACTCTTAAGGAAAAATTGACTAAGGCTCCCGTTTTGGTTTCTCCAAATTGGGAATTACCTTTTGAGCTTATGTGTGACGCTAGTGATTATGCGGTGGGGGCCGTCTTAGGACAAAGAGTTAATAAGCATTTTCAACCTATACACTATGCGAGTAAAACCATGACCGGTGCACAACTTCATTACACTACCACGGAAAAAGAATTGCTTGCCATAGTATATGCTTTTGAGAAGTTTAGACCATATCTTGTGCTTTCCAAAACCATAGTGTATACGGATCATTCCGCTCTCAAGTATCTTATGACAAAACAAGATGCTAAGCCTAGGCTTTTGAGATGGGTTTTGTTGCTTCAAGAGTTTAAGATAGAGATTCGTGATAAGAAAGGGGCCGAGAATTTAGCGGCGGATCATTTGAGTAGACTTGAGCATCCTTTTCAAGGAGATTTCCCACACCAAGAAATCAATGAATCCTTTCCATTAGAGGAGCTCATGTCTATCTCTTCCCAAGAGGATGCCACACCTTGGTTTGCGGATATCGCAAACTATCTTGTGGGCAATGTGCTTATTGAGGGTCTTACTTATCAACAAAAGAAAAAGTTTCTTAAGGAAGTTAAGTATTACTTTTGGGATGATCCATATCTTTTTAGGCAATGTGCGGACCAAATCATTAGACGGTGTGTAGATGGGCCCGAGGCATTTAAGATCTTAGAGGCGTGTCATAAAGGACCTACGGGTGGACATTTTGAGCCTAACTACACCGCCAAGAAAGTCTTTGATTCGGGTTACTATTGGCCTTCCATTTACAAAGATGCCCATGAAATGGTGAAATTTTGTGATGTTTGTCAAAGACAAGGAAAAATTACACAACGTGATGAGATGCCACAAAATTTTATCCAAGAGTGTGAGATATTTGATGTATGGGGCATTGATTTCATGGGACCTTTTCCATCCTCTAAGGGAAACAAGTATATACTTGTGGCGGTGGATTATGTGTCCAAATGGGTGGAGGCTAAAGCCTTACCTACAAATGATGCTAGAGTGGTTGTAAAGTTTTTGAAACAATTGATTGCTAGATTTGGTGTACCTCGGGCCATCATAAGTGATCGTGGTACGCACTTTTGTAATGATCAATTCACGAGAGTTATGAAGAAATATGGAGTGAATCATAGACTTTCTACCGCGTATCACCCTCAAACAAATGGTCAAACCGAGGTCACAAATCGTGGTTTAAAGAAAATTTTAGAGAGAACGGTGGGAGAGCATCGAGCTTCTTGGTCGGATAAGCTTGATGATGCTTTGTGGGCGTTTAGGACGGCTTTTAAAACACCAATTGGTTGTACGCCTTATAGGCTTGTCTATGGAAAAGCGTGCCACCTCCCATTTGAGTTAGAACATAAGGCATCTTGGGCTCTCAAGTGGGCTAACTTTGATTTAAACCAAGCCGGTTCACATAGGAAAGATCAACTCAATGAGATGGATGAGTTGAGAGCCAATGCCTATGAGAATTCTTTGCTTTACAAGGAAAAGACTAAGAAATTGCATGATGCTAAGATCAAGAATCGTGAGTTCAAAGTTGGAGAGCCGGTTCTCCTCTTTAACTCAAGATTGAAGCTTTTTGCGGGCAAGCTTAAGTCGAGATGGTCCGGTCCATTCACTATTACTCAAGTGTTTCCATATGGAACTCTTGAGTTATCCCAACCCGATGGTCCAAATTTTAAAGTGAATGGTCACCGTGTTAAACATTACTTTGGGGAGGACATTTCCGTTGAAATTGTCCAAGAGGTCCCCATTTTCCCCATGAATTAATTCATTGAGGGACGAGTCGAGCTAGAGACTCATTAACTCAAGCATCATATAACTAGGTTTAGAGTGTTGTAGGTTAGAAATAAAGGTATAGACTTGGAGATAAGTGTAGGGGAGACCTTCTTTTGTCTTCATGATTGTTTGTAGGGTTGCTCACTCATCTCATGCTTTGGAGCTTATGAAGGAGGCCCTTGTATCCGGTTCACTTCGTTACTTTAGTGATTTTTCATTGACACCTTGTGCTTAAACATGATTTCACTAATAGTTGTCCTTTCCTTAACTTGGGTTAAGCAAAGTCTATTCATTGTCATAAGTGTAGGGGAAGTTTTTATACTTCCATGCTCTTAAACATTGAGGACAATGTTTAGCTTAAGTGTAGGGGGTCTTCTATCGAAGTGACCTTACCTAGAACTTGTCATTGTCTTGCATGATAACATGGAAAATTGAATTTTCAACATTTTTCAAATTTTTGATCTACTTTGGCCAACAAAAATATGCATTCATAATTTTTGCATCAATCATTTTTGCATAACACATTTGCATTGTATATATTTCTTCTCTTATGTTTCATCAAAAATATATAAAAAGTAAAAAAAAATATAATAAAAACATGGTTTAACAAGTTTAGATTTCTTTGACATATTAGGCCCGCCATGGATATTTTGACTCAACCCGAGTTTGCTTATCTTAGCATTCTCTAGCTAGTATCCTTAACCATGTAGTCCTTCATTGGTCTATTAGGCTAAGCATCCACCAATCTCATTATTTGAGATTTTAAATTTGTGGAGAATGGGAAATGATAGAGTTGAAGCAAGTGTAAAAGGGCTAGATAGACTTCATGGCAATTACTTGTGGCTAAACCCTTCTCTTCTTTATCTCTACTTTCTTCGCATGTATATAATTGATTAATAAATAATCAAGTACGGTTTTAATTGGTTTGTAATCTCTTATGCATTTTTGGCTAATCATTTATGGTTGATATGAGTACGTCTTAAGATTCTAAGTTAGCACGTTTTATGTGTACTAGACTTATGTCATGCTCCATATTTAGCGGGTGTTTTTCCTTTTCTTCTTTTCAAATTTCTTTGTGAGTAATAAAGAAAAATAAGAGCGGCTTATGAAAAAAAATGAGTGGCTAGAAAAAAAAAAAAAGAAAGAAAAAAAAAATTATGCAAGACTCCCAAGAGGGGTAGTGTGGTGTTAATTATAGTGACTATTGAGTTCCAATATTACCTTGACGGGTTGCGGGGATTAAATAGATTGCTCCAATTCAATATTACCTTGACGGGTTGCGGGGTTGAAGATCAAAAGTCTCAAAAAGATGGCGGATGTAAATTATTGCGTGAGTTTTATTTTCCTTTCCTTAGCGAGTGTGTAGCTACTTATGAAAGCATGACATGAGGATTTTACACATAAGGCGAATGACTTATTACTCTTAAAACGGACTTATATTAATTGTGAGCGGTTTTTCAAGTAATGGATGAGAGGATTACTTAGGATTAAAACCGTGCTTCCTTATTTTTGGATTTTACACTTCTTATACTTCCCACTTGAATAATGACAAATTTGCCCACAAGCAATTTGCTCAAATAATAACCGGTTCCACATTTAATTGTCATGAATAAGTTGATGCACTTTTTACTTGTGAATGCAATGATCCCATTTTTTTTAAGCTTGGTATGGGGAAAGTGAAACTTGAGGGTGATAAATGTCCATGGTACCCAAGCCCTAATCTAAGCCATTGAATTCTTTATGAGTTATTTCCATCAAAACCATTTCAAGAAAAATCAAAAAGAAATAGATAGAATTGTATTTTGTTCATTGCATTATTAAAAATCAAAATCAAGCATCATTTAGTTTAGAGTAGTGTAGATGCATCTCATATGGCCAAGGTGGATTAATTATGAGGGAAATGTAAATTTGAGCTTTAATATATAATATTGCATGAGGACATGACAATGTTCAAGTGTAGGGGATTTTGATATGAGCTTAAACTCATATCCTTTTATCAATAAATAACCCTAAAACATGAAGCAAAATACCAATTTATCTTGCAAAAACAGTGTTATGTGGTATGTTTGTGTTTGTGTGCACTTGTGTAGGTAAAAGGATACATTTTCAAGCAAACAAAGAAAAATCAAGCTCAAATGGATGAAAAAGACAAAGAAGGATCAAAAGTGACAAGACTTTGAAGTACAAGGACCTATCTTGGCAAACTGCCAAAGTAGAAGGACTAAAGTGCAAATATTGTAAAAAGTCAAGATCAAAGTCAAAATTGGTCAACTATCAAGTCAACAAAGTCAAAGGGTCAATTCTGCTCAAAGATGAAGTTTGGAGGACTTAAAGTGTCAAAGAGATAAAGTTACAAGCCTTTAATGCAATCTGCCAAAGTACAAGGGTTGAAACTGCCAATATTGGAAAGTTACACAAGTTTAATCCATGTGTACAAGTTACGAGCCAATAAGAAGAGAGAATGAGAGGCACACGGATTGCCAACTCTTAAGTAATTAATTCCCACTCAGCCGCCACATTAAATGAAAAAAATCTCAACAGTGTGAGCCGTGTGTCACTTATTCAACCATTCACATGTTGACACGTGGCATCTTCAAGAAGGAAAAATTTTCCCAGGATCGTTTTTGAGCTAGAGACAATTTCATAAAGAAGTATAAACATCAAAGTTGCTCAATTTTGAGAGACGAGTTCAATGGTTATCATCAATTAACATTTCATCCACCCAATCAAGAAAGCCCAAATCATTGTTCATACCTGGAAATCACTTTAACAGAATTAGTCCACGTGGAGAGCTGGGATTGGTCCTGACACGTCACCAACCCCAACAACCATCTTCCTCAAGTCTATAAATAGATGGATAGGACTTCATTTGTACTTGTAGCTTAATTTTGTAAAAACACACACTTCTCAATTTCCTTTCATTTTTCCTTCCTCTTTACCCTAACTACTCAAGAGTCTGACAAACTCTTGAGTTAGTTAGTTAGTTAGTAGCTTTCTAACAGCTTTGTAACAACTTTCATGGAATAAAATTCAAATTTCTCATTTCCCGCCAAATCTGTTCTTCCTTCTACTGTTCATTACTTGCTGCTATTGGATATTTGTGTTGCTGCATTGTGTTTGTTATGATCATTGATTGATCATAACTGACCTTGAAGAAGTTTGAGAGCATTTTGTTGTGATTCCAGTTCAGAACCTAGTTTCATTGAAGTTTTCAAGCATTTTGATGATTTCTGTTGATTGATGGCTGTTTTGTTGATTGAGTAGCTGAACTAGTGATAAGGTGGTGGTTATCACTAGGGTAAGAGAGTTCAGCACTCCTCTTCTTCCCAAAGGTTTACTTCAAAAGGTTTTAAAGTTCTTATTTTTGTTCCATTGAATTTGTCAAGTGCATGATACTTTTCATAGTGTAATCTTGATGTTTGCATGATAAAAGCTGTTTAGAGTTGCTGATTGTTTGATTTTTGATTACTTGTAGCTTAATCTTGTGTTACTGCTTATTGATTTTGGATTGTGTTTAGTAATAGCTTTAATTCAGTCAATGTCCATTCTTGTACCTTAATAGAATAAAAGTTGTTTTCATTGCTTGCTTGAAGTTTAAAACCATCTCATTTTGAGTCTAAAGTTTGGTAGTCAAAAGCATTTGATTCAGTTTAAACTAGGTCTTAAAGAGTCTTTGCAAAAGTTTGTAATCTCAGTTAAAGGAGTGTTTGGGATTAGCTTATAAAAAGTTTTCAAGAATTGAGTCCTGGTATTTTAAAGTTCATTTGCAGTCAATAGGTGGTAATAAAGTGTTTCAAGTCATTTACAAGTCAATTTGAGAGTCAAACAGGCAAATGGCATTAAAAAGGTTTGGGTCATTCTTACTCAGTTTTGCCATTTAGAACTTATCATTTTCATTTGGCTAGTATTCACTCATTAATTGATGAAATTGCACCAAATTTGTTCTCAGTTGTAGCTAACATCATATAGATTCAGTTTCCAAGAGCATTTTATACAGTTTTCAATAAGCAAATAGGAATAAGCAAAATTCAGATAAGCAAAGTTGAGGCAAGTTTCTGTAAATTGAAACTGAGAATTTGTATCTCATAATCCTTTTCATAAACCTGGCCATTTTTCTTCACAAATCCACTTAAACATAGAGTTACTTGATTTTTGGAAGTTTCAGTTTTTTGGAAAAAAAGTTGGTCAACGTTTGGTCAACGATAAGCTCTTTTCAGCTTAATCCATTTTGTCTAGCTTATTTCTGGATGAAAATTGTTCTAGTTTGATTTCCCGTTCATCATTTGAGTAGCTTAATCAGTTTCAACAAGAAAATCAAGTTGTGATTGTCTAGATTTTGCTGTAGCTTATTGTGGGCTTATTGATAAGTTCTCATTTGCTTATTTTACAACTTTAGCCAAAATCCTTTTACACACGTAGCTTATTTGGGATTTAAAACGTTTTGCAACTTGTCTCATTGAATTTGGTTCATTAATAAGGTCAAACGAGCTTATTTTCATGCTAAACCCGTTTTTGGCTTAAAGAGTTCTAGAAATTGCAATCTAGTCCCTAATGTTTTAAGCAGTGTGTAAACTTGGCTATACTTCAATGTTTTTAGGGTTTGCAATTTTTAAGCGCTTGCAGTTTTGAGAGTTGTTAATTTCAGTTAGCAAGTTGTTGGTATTGTTACATTTTAGTTAGTTTGTTATAGAATTTACAAATTTGATCCTTGTAGTTTACTGATTTACACTTTTAGTCCCTAGAATTGTTAGAATTTACATTTCAAGCATTTATCTTTCCTAGAATTTACATTTTCAGTCCTTTAAGTTTCATATTTTACATTTTAAATTTTACTTGAATAAAAACTTGGTATTTGCAAGATGTTTTACATATAAGTAGGTATTATTTTTCCGTTTTGCAAGGCTTTGTTGAATTAGCAAATAGAATATCCAAACAAGTTTAACAAACAAAAACAGTTAAAAACCCGATATTGGTTGGACTTTCCATTAGCAAGAACTGAGAAAAAACGAACTGCATTATACTCAATTTCACTTATCACCAAAACTAAAACGAATCAATAATGAAACGGGTCAAATAAGCACTAATAACAACTTATCCAACTTGAAATAAGTAAACTTTAAAATCAAACAATAAAAAGATGAACTTTTTAAGAAAACTTTTGATAAGTAAATAAGCTAAACATAGAAATAAGCCAATAAGCACAAAGATCTCAAAGCTTATTCGAATGAAAGCTTATGTAGGAACAAAAAGATTAACTTTTTAAGCACAAAAACATTAAGAACAACACGGATCAAATGTATTTTGCACCAAAAGTTAACTAAAATCAAGAAAGGTAGAATGAGATGAAAGATTAAAAACTTAACTAGAACTTGATTAATGAAACCAACAATACACAAATGTTTAATCTTGAAAGATTAAAAGAAAGAAAGATGAAAAATTAGTGAGAGAAAGTGGAGAAATTTCTCTCTCTAAAAACTAGAAAGAAAAGTGAAAAATGAAAACTAAAACTAAAAACTAACTCTCCTCCTAATGTGTATTAGGAGGGTATTTATAGGGAAAATGGAAGGAGGGCATGTGTTGCATCTTCTTTCTTTCTTTACGTCTTCTCGACTCGATTTAATTCTTTGTCTTTTCTCGACGTCGTCTTGAGATTTGAACTTGTCTTGATAATTTTCTTCTTTAATTTAGACTTGAGTTCTTCGACTTCATTAAACTTCAGTCTTTAGACTTTTTCTTTGATAAATCTTCAGAATAGGCCTTGGACTTTCGTTCTTTTTGCACTCTTGATCTTTTGACTTCGTCTTTTCCCGTTTTCTTCGATAAAAGCCGTGAAAGCCCGTGTTTTCTTCCTTTCATCTTTTGGTCCTAAAACACAATAAAAAAACAAACCACGCATAATTCCGACTTTTACGACATAAATTACACGTTTTCGTCTTGTTATTATTGGAAATAAGTGGTAAAAGGATAAGTGTTTTCACACTTATTAAATCCCCTACACTTGACCATTGCAATGCCCTCATGCAGTGCATTAATTTTAAAGCACGGTTTACATTTTCCATCATAAATAACCCACCTTGCCCTTTATTAAATACTAAACATAAAAAGATAGAAACAAGTAAAGAAATCAAAGACTTACATTGGGTTTTGGCTGCCATGAACGTTTATCATCCTCAAGTTTCACGTTCCCCATACCAAGCTTAAAAACGAGATCATTGTTATTAAAATTTAGCAGACTAACACGAACTCATGTGGGCCAATTATTCACTTAGACTCCCTTATTCCTAGGTGTATCTCTTATATTTTATTTTTGTCTTGAATGATCACGATGATGCATTGTTTGACTTATTTCGATAGTTATTTAGGCCGAAAATAAAGTGAACGATTAAATCAATAGTTAGCTAAAGGACAAAATATTTTAAAACTGCTTCTCGGGACCTCATAAAGTTCATATCTTGGCATAACTCGCTTCACGATTTGAGACCTTTCTCGGACCGATATTTGGCAGCGACTTCATACTTCGAATCTTTGAGAGACGTTCATGAAATTATGGTCTTCTCTTCATAATAGGAATTTCTCCACTTGAAATTTTGAGAGATTCTTCATATTTGGACCACGACTTCTTCATTTTTCTCCAATATTTATTTTGGACTTTGATATACAACGATCCGCCTCCTTTTAGGACTTGGATCTATTTATCCTCATACCTTGTTAGGGCCTTTTTGGATAGACTTCTCCATGATCTTTAGGGGAGTATTTGCTTTTCGTCGTGTGTCTTGATCCTTCATATTGATTTTCGATAAATGATTCTTCACATCACTTTTGGATCTTTAGCAACAAAATGTAACCCTCATGCCTTGTTAGGGCATTTTCGGACTCGCCAATCTTCGCATCCCGCTTCAATAAGTTATGCCTTGGCTATGAACTCTAATCCGTACCGAGCAACTTTTAAACGATCTTGGGCTAGAAGCTAAGTAACATTTTAAATCATACAACTTTATTTATTGCAGATAAATTTATTAACAAGCGAAGGGAGAATAGGCTTATAATTAACTCACATTATTTCACGAAAGAATACCAAACTTATAATTGACTCTATCATCTCTCGTCCTCCACAGTTTAAAATCTCAAGGAATGAGACTCGTGGATGCTTAGCCTATTAAATCAAAGTTTTGGGTTTTCGAGTCATCTATAGGATCTTACAAATTCTTAGACTTTTTCAAGTTTAGAATTCGCATTTTAAAGTTCCCTTGATAAACGACTCTCTAGGATCAATTATAGGAACTTGCGAAAAGTTCTTGTTCTTAACCCGTGAGAGTTAAGACTTTCGCGTTTTATAGCTCCCTATATAAAAGCCTAGCAAAACTTGACTTAAACACGTTAAGGATACTAGCTAGAGTAAACTTAGATAAGTAAACTCGGGTTGAGTCAAAATGTTCACGACTAAGAAAAATTTAAAACAACTTTATTGAAAATTTATTCTAGCAATGGAATGAAAATAACCATAACAAAGGAAAATACAACTATACAACTAGGCCAAAATAGATTAAAAATTTTGAAAATTGTCAAAAAAACAAGTTTTCCGGTTAAAATGAGGGCAAATTCATGGAAAAGACCACTTACTTTGATAGAAGTCCCCCCTACACTTGATATAAACATTGTCCTCAATGTTTAAGCATGTGGGAGTGAACTCCCCTACACTTATGACATTATGCACTTTGTTTAAATCTTGCTAAGGAAAGGAAAACTAAAGTGAATTCAATGTGGACATATAAAATATTGAAATATTGAATCACAAGAGTTTAGGATAGAACCGGGAAGATGGGAACACGGTATCACGGTTCGTCAAAAGTCATCAAGGTGGATCTTTGAAGTTTTAATCCATGCACAGCACAAGAAACAAGACAACAAACACATACGGGGCTCCCCCTACACTTATTATGAAATAAGTTAAGGATAGATCACGGGTTGCCTCCCGAGAAGCGCTTGTTTTTGTTCACCGAGTCACGAGCCTGACTCGACCCAAATTTAGTTCATGGGAAACGTGGTGAGGGATGGAATCATCTCATGAGAGATGTCCTCACCAAAGTACAGCTTCAAACGCTGGCCATTCACCTTGAAATTGGGCCTATTTGGCTGAGAAAGATCAATGGTCCCATACGGAAAGACTGTGGCGACGGTGAATGGACCAGACCAGCGGCTCTTCAACTTGCCAGAGAAGATCTTCAATCGAGAGTTCAAAAGTAAGACTTGATCACCAACGTGGAACTCTCGGTTCTTAATCCTTGCGTCATGAATGATCTTGGTCTTCTCCTTGTAGATCAGTGAGTTCTCGTAAGCTTCATTCCTCAGTTCGTTGAGCTCGTTGAGTTGAATCTTGCGATGATCACCGGCTTTGTTGATGTCGAAGTTAGCCCACTTCAAGGCCTAGTGCGCCTTATGTTCCGGCTCGATGGGGAGGTGGCATTCTTTCCCGTACACAAGAAGATAAGGTGTACAACCGATCGAGGTCTTATAAGCAGTACGGAAAGCCCACAGAGCATCATCTAACTTATCGGCCCACGCGGCACGATGCTCTCCCACAGTACGCTCCAAAATTCGCTTCAATCCACGGTTGGAAATCTCTGCTTGCCCATTGGTTTGGGGATGATAGGCGGTGGAAAGACGGTGATTTACACCATACTTAGCCATGACTCTTGCAAATTGATCATTGCAAAAATGATTCCCGTGGTCACTGATAATAGCATGAGGAACACCAAATCGAGCAAACAGCTGCTTTAAAAAGTTCACAACCACCCTCGCATCGTTCGTTGGGAGAGCCTTAACTTTAACCCATTTAGAAACGTAGTCAACGGCGATGAGGATGTACTTGTTCCCTTTGGAGGATGGAAATGGCCCCATAAAGTCGATGCCCCATACGTCAAATATTTCACATTCTTGTATGAAATTTTGAGGCATCTCATCTTTATGTGTGATCTTGCCTGGGCGTTGGTAAGCATCACAATGCTTTACCATTTCGTGAGCGTCACGATAAATGGTGGGCCAATAGAATCCATATTCAAACACTTTCTTAGCGGTGTAGTTGGGACGAAAGTAACCACCGATGGGTCCTTTATGGCAAGCAGCAAGGATTTGCAAAGCAGCCGGTCCATCAACACAGCGACGAATGATCAGATCAGCACATTGTTTGAATAGAAAAGGGTCATCCCAAAAGTAAGTCTTAACATCATTCAAGAACTTCTTCTTTTGTTGGGATGTTAACCCTTTGATGAGAACACCACCCGCTAAGTAGTTTGCAATGTCGGCAAACCACGGGGTGTCATCCAGATTGAGATTAATAGACATTAAGGTCTCAAGGGGAAAAGAGTCATTGATCTCTTTGTTCGGATGATACCCTTGATATGGATCCTCAAGTCTACTAAGATGATCCGCGGCTAGATTTTCAGCACCCTTCTTGTCATGAATTTCAATGTTGAATTCTTGAAGGAGTAAAACCCAGTGAAGAAGTCTTGGCTTAGAGTCGTGCTTAGTCATCAAGTACTTCAACGCGGAATGGTCCGTGTAAACGATGGTGGTGGATAAAACAAGATAGGGGCGAAATTTTTCAAAAGCATAGACAACAGCTAAAAGCTCTTTTTCTGTTGTCGTATAAAGCAATTGAGCCCCCGTCATTGTTTTTCTAGCATAGTGGATTGGTTGGAAGTTCTTATGCACTCTTTGACCCAAAACCGCTCCAATGCCAGAGTCGCTAGCATCGTACATCAATTCAAAGGGTAGCTCCCAATTAGGGGTAACCAAGACCGGTGCCTTAGTTAGCTTATCCTTAAGAAGATTGAAGGCTTCGATACACTCTTTAGAAAATTTAAAAGGAGTATCTTTTTCTAAGAGGTGGGTCATCGGGCGAGCGATTTTAGAGAAATCCTGAATGAATCGACGATAGAAGCCCGCATGACCCAGAAAACTTCTCACACCCTTCACGGTTGAAGGTGGAGGTAATTTGGCTATGACATCTACTTTAGCACGGTCGACTTCAAGACCGGCTTTAGATATTTTGTGTCCTAGCACAATGCCTTCTTTTACCATAGAATGGCATTTTTCCCAATTCAGAACAAGGCGAGTGTTCGCACCGCTTAAGCATACGTTCTAAATTGGCAAGGCAAGAAGAGAAGGAATCCCCAAAGACCAAGAAATCATCCATGAATACTTCCATGGTTTGCTCAACCATGTCATGGAAGATAGCCAACATGCACCTTTGGAATGTCCCGGGGGCATTGCATAAGCCAAAAGGCATTCTTTTGTAAGCAAATGTGACATAGGGACAAGTGAATGTTGTCTTCTCTTAATCTTGGGGATCGATGGGTATTTGGAAATAACCCGAGAAACCATCAAGAAAGCAGTAATATTCATTACCCGCTAAACGTTCAAGCATTTGGTCCATAAAAGGAAGAGGGAAATGATCCTTTCTCGTGGCATCATTGAGTTTGCGGTAGTCTATACAAACTCTCCACCCAGTAACGAGACGGGTAGGAATCAACTCGTTGTTTGCATTGGGCACAACGGTGATTCCACCTTTCTTAGGCACACAATGGACTGGACTAACCAATGGTGAATCCAAAATAGGGTAAATCATACCCGCATCAAGAAGTTTAATAACCTCTTTTTTGATGACTTCATGGATTTTAGGATTTACCCTTCGTTGACTTTGAATTGTGGGCTTAAAGTTGTCCTCCATGAGAATTTTATGTGTGCAAAAGTGAGGATCAATTCCGCGAATGTCAGAGATTTCCCAAGCGATAGCTCTTTTATGTTTCTTCAACACGGCGATAAGTCGGGATTTTTCTTCTTCTTTCAGGTCCTTTGCGATGATGACCGGTAACTTCTGGTTGTCTTCAAGGAAAACGTACTCAAGATGAGGAGGTAGGTCCTTAAGCTCAAGAGTAGGAGGATCCTCAATAGATGGTGAAACTAACGATGGATCATCATTAGTCACCTCTTTAGGAGAAGGAGGAGAAAACGGGTCTTCATTGAGAATTCTCTCAATAGTACGAATATCTTCATCCCAATCAGTGGAAGAATTATCATACTTAATATCGAGAGGACCCAAGCTAGCTTCGAAATCATCCAAGTCACTTTATCCAAAAGGATTTAATGACGGAGCAATTGAGGCAACGATCTCAACATTGGGTAGAGAAGAGAGAGTACTTTTGCAAGCATCATGAAAATGTTCTTCACAAGCCTCATCGATAACATCAATAGCATTAACACTCTCATATGAATAAGGTTGCTTAGAAATCTTACCCATGTTGAAGATAATTTTATCGTCACCAACTCTCATGATTATTTCGCCCGCGGCTACATCAATGAAAATGTGACCGGTCCTCAGGAATGGACGTCCAACGATTAATGGAACACGGGGGTCCATCTCGTAGTCAACGACGACAAAATCCGCCAGAAAGGTGAATTTGTCGACGCCAACGAAAACGTCTTCGGCTATCCCCACTGGATAAGCAACCGTATGGTTAGCTAATTCCAAGGTCATTTTGGTGGGGACTAGCTCGGGGAGAGATAATTGCTTCCAAACACTTAAAGGCATTAAGTTTATACTGGCACCTAGATCGGCTAGGGCCATGCAATTCTCTACTCCCGGGAAGTTGCAAGGAATCAAGAAGCGACCCGGATCACCAAGCTTGGTTGGCAATTTCCTTAAGAGAACGGCGGAGCAATTCTCATTAAGTTGGGTCTGAGCAATGTCAAGAAGCTTGTCCTTGTCACTTAGAAGATCTTTAAACATCTTAGCGTATTTAGGCATGTGAGCGAGAGCCTCGACAAAGGAGATGTTAAAATTCAATTATTTAAATATTTTTATAAAGTTTGAAACTTGAATATCATCCTTGCTCTTTTGCTTCTCTATCCTCAACCTTGAAGGATAAGGTATATTGGATGAAGAAGAAGGCATTAGGGAAGTAGGATCACTCACAACCACGGGTGGTGGGGAAATAGGGGTAGAAGGCAAAGGAGGTGGGGAAAGTTGCTCTTTTTCCTTGTTCACAATCACGGGTGGAGGTGTAGGAAGCTCGGGTTCCGTATAACCTTTTCCACTACGAGTAGTGATTGCTTTCATCTCCCCTCTTGGATTCGCAACGGTGTTACTCGGAAGAGTACCCGAAGAAGATGGTTGATTACCTTGGATGAGCGAACCGATCATATCACGTATGTTAAGCGCTTGATTGCTGAAAGAGTCTCTGATGTCAGCGCGAATCTCATTGCTTTGTTTTGCCATGTCATTCCTTAGCTCGGCTCGAATATCGCTCCCTTGTTTCGCCATGTCATTCTTCAAGTTGACAAATTGACTCTAAAGATTCGTCACCATCTCTCGATTAGTCTTCATGAACGTCTCGACGTCTTTATTTAATGCCATCGGTTGATTGAGAGGTGGAGCTTGGTAAGCTTGAGAATTTCCTTGAGTTGGGTATGGGTTTCTTTGGGATTGAAATTGATTGGTAGCACGAGGATGGGATTGGTTGTTTCGGTTATATCTTTGTTGTTGGTTTTGGTTTTGAGGAGGGAAACCGGGTGGAGCAAGATAGTTTTTTGAACGATAACTTAGCAAGCTACGGTCTCCTTGAGGACGAGCTTGATAGCCTCCCGTGGGATAAGTACCGTATGCCGCGTTAACGTTTTCAGAAAAATTGCCTTGAGTAGAAGGACAATCATTGTAGGAATGAGGACCACCACATGTGTCACAAGAAATAGCAACGGCTTTAGCTTGTTGAAAGTGGTTTGTGGCCATGGTCATGAAATTCTTGTTCATCTCAGCGAGTTGTCGAGAAATTTCTGTCATCTCGGGATTGGAAGTAGTAGAAGAAACATTGACTCTCGGGTTAGATCTTGAGTATGCGAAGGAATCCCAATTCTTGTGGTGAGTAGTCATGTTTTCAATCAACTCTCTACACTCCTCCAGTCTCCTTTTCATAAAAGTACCACCGGCGGCGGCATTGATCGTGTCACGATCACGAAAAGTGAGACCATTGTAGAAAGTATCAATGAGAGTGACGGGGAGCATGTTATTGTTTGGACAGCGGTCGATCAAATCATTGTATCGTTCCCAAGCATCAAAGAGTGATTCGTCATTGTCTTGCATGAATCCACTAATTTGGTTACGAAGGCTTGTGACCATGGATGGTGGGAAGTAGCGCGACAAAAAGCGTTGAGTCATGTCATTCCAAGTATGAATAGAATTCTTT
The DNA here is from genome assembly GCA_025667525.1 of Glebionis coronaria. NCBI lineage: Eukaryota > Viridiplantae > Streptophyta > Magnoliopsida > Asterales > Asteraceae > Glebionis > Glebionis coronaria. The sequence goes on along the minus strand of CM046875.1, from coordinate 252,837,306 downwards.
GTGAGACGGTCAAACCATTTTTCGGCATGGTGAGAAAGCGAGTGGGGAAAGAGTTGAAGGCGAAGGTCATCCATAGAAACACCGGGTGACTTCATGCTTTGGGTGATAGTAATGAATTTGTCGAGGTGTTTGTTGGCATCATCATCCGGAATTCCGCGAAATGGGTTAGTTAGCACTTGTTGGATCATGTGATGCTTCAACGAAAACTCCTGAGCCGTGACATGCCTCCGCGTCCGTTCGTGGTGGGTTGACACAATTCCTCCATTGTGCGTAAATCAGGTAGGGGGACATTGTTGTTGTTGTTGTTATTGTTATTCAAATTGGGTAGAGGTGGGTTATTATTGTTGTTATTAACACTAGCCATATCTAGATCTTCACGAGTCTCGGGCTCAGAATAGTTCGAAGATCTAGTACGCATACACCTGTAGAAGAAAATACACAGAGAGAATATCTATATAATCTTTTTGGTGCAAAACCTTTTGGAAAAGAATTGCTTTTTCTAATTTTTTAATGTTTTTGTATTTTTGAAAAGTTTTATATTTTTAGGGTTTTTGAAAATTTTTGAAGCAAGGAAAATAACGTTCAAAGAACGGATCCCAAAATTCAATGCGTCTCTCACTAGAAACCTTTAATCTTAAGGAAAAGAGCCGACAGCGGCGCCATTTAATACTCAACTTTTACCCTAAGTATAAGATCTTATTGTCCGATCTTTTCGAATTGATTACCGGTCTAGAGTGCGACTCAATCGTCTTTTGGTGAACAAGAGAATGGTTTGGTTTTGTTTATCTAATTTAAACTAATAGCAAATAAATAAGTGTCGTTAAGTAAAGTAGAAGTTTAAAGATTAAACTAAAAATAACGAGTTAAAAATAAATGCTTGAAATTTAAAGGCAATTTTAGAAAAAATACTTGAACACTAAATAAAACTAACACTTAGAACTTTGTAAAAACAAGAAACTAAAACCATTGGAAAATGCAAGGTACATGATGAGACTGCTTTTATACATAGTCTCATCGTCCTAATTGGGCTTAAAATGCATTAAATATCATTAAAATACCCAAATATATGCTTGTGTTTGTTGCTTGTGTATTTTAGGTACGGATATTGAGAAAATGACAAAAGATCACAAGAATCATTCAAAAACGAACACGGGAAACGAAACCGCACGATGAACCAAGCCCTAATGAAGAATTTTCCAAAGTCAACCCTTGAAGATTTGAAGAATTATGAAGATTGGTCCTCTAAATTTGAAGAATTGACACTTTATACCCTTGTATCTTTATAATTACAAGTTTGGTCCCTAAAGTTTGTCAAAATTACAAAAAGGACCCTTAACTTTGAAGAATTGGCAAATTTAGTCCCTCAACAAAACTAAATTGTCAATAAATGTCCTCCAAGAAGTCAACAAACAAGTCAAGGCCTTGAAGTATCAAGACATGTCAAAAACAGCCCTTGAAGATTGCCAAAATTACACTTGTAGTCCTTAAAACAAGTTTCAAAACTTGTTGTGCCAAAACTGCCAAAGTTCAAAAGTTGATATGTGTTAAATGGGCGTTGATAGCCATTTAATACAACATGAACAAAGTTGAAAAGATAAGGGGGCATTCCTGCCAGACAACCTAAGACAAACCCTCCACTCACAAGCTGACACCTCACCCACTCACACCCATTACCCAATCAAAACGCCCCTTTCTTCCATGTCACCTCTCCACTCACTTAAACTAATTAATTCAGTTTAACCCTTCCCTCCAAACACCAAGTTTAAATAATTAACCCCCCAAACCGGATTAAAACACACCCTAATCCACCCTTAAACCCTAATTTTTTCCAGGATGAACAATGATCAAAACAAGGGGTTTTTGGGTAATTATTTCCAGATCATTGATTAAACACCACTTAAACCTAAAACCATCCTTAAACACCCATCACCATCATCTCACATGCTTATGCAGCCCTCCCCTACCCCACATTTTGGCTCCAAGACAAAGATTGACAGCAGTATCAACATCCCACAAGAATTTCGTGTTCTCAAAGGCTAAATGGACGTCCAAGATTTCTTTTTCATCATTGGAATCTTCACAAGCTGCCAAGATCATCACATGGCTCTTGAAAAATTAAAAAAATGGCATCTTCAAATATTCGTCCAAGGGCATTACTGGAAGTTCAAGTGTTAGGGTTTTTAGCTTTTATTCACTTCTAGAATCACTTGTAAGCCTCTATATAAAGGCATTATAGGACTTAGCATAGTTTCTGTTCTTGATTTTTCTCCTTTTTCACAAGCTTTGTAAATCCAGTTTATTAAGGAATATAAATGGTTTAAGTGTTGTTGATGAGAAATATTGAGTTCCCTTTACATTTCAGTTGATTTAAGTTATAATTGTTTGAGTTTGGTTTGATTTTCAGCAAAAAGTTTTTAAGTTTCAAAGTTTCTGTTTCTTTTTCAAAGCTTTCTTATATCTTAAATTTTCATACAAACCTGATACAATGGTGATTAAGTGTATTACTTTGATGGAGTTTGAGTTTGGGTATGTCCAAGACACCATGGCTTGTTCTGGTGTAGTGGGTACCCAAGCTTGAAAAGTCCATCTGTTTGGTCAGTTTTAGCTTATCATATCCTTACCCACAAGCTAAAGCTCTCTTCTAGCTTAACCTATAAGCTAGGAGCAAGCCTTAAGCTTTTTACACAGCTTTTTCCTTTTCCCTCTTAGCATGTTCAAAGAGAAACAATTTTTACCCATTTTGGTTAAGGAAAACTTCATATTCATCTCAACAAAGTTCTGCATAGGCCCCAGCCTATATGGAGGTGGTTTTTCAACCACTAAGGGTCCTGGATGTAGGACCCTTTAGGTAGTCTCTTGTTTTCCATTTCATTTTTAGTATTCTGAAATATTATGTGCTTTATGTGATTCTGCTTGTTAAGTTGTTAAATGTATGTTTGAGTTCTTAAAACTGCTTAAATAGGACTTGTATGCATGCTTAGATAGTGTTCAATCAGTTTGGTTAAGTCTTGATTAGATTTGCTTTGAAAAAATTTTAATCTGAGATTTAAAGGAGTGTTTGGATCTGTCTTTTAATTTGGATTATTGTTAAGAATCTTGTGTTTAAACCTGTCTTTTACACTTGTTAGGGTGTTGTTAGGTTGTGAGATAGTTTGATTTTCATTTTGGAAGAATTTTGAACACATTTGCATGCTAAAATATTGAAAAACATTGCCTAAAATCAGAAGTCTGCTTGTGTGGTTGATTTTCTTTGAATTTTGCCTTTAAATTTTGATTGACTGCTAGATATTAGGTTTAGATAGGACTTGCCATTGCTTGCATGTCACTAGGGTAGCTTATGTGGAGAATTTGGCTTGTTGAAACTCACTTGTGTGCACACTAAACCAGCAAAAACCATCAGACCTAGCATAGTATATCAACAACTTGTTTCTTGTGCATTTGGTTTGATTTGGTGTTTGAACTTGCTTGTTTTCAGTTTGATTTGACTCCTTATACTCCAAAGAGTATAAGGGTGCCTTGTTGTCCACCAAAAACATCCACAAAAGCAAATCAATACCTCTTGATATAATTTGCACAAGTGAATAAACACTTGTGTGTTCATCAGAAAGTTGAACAAAACTGGGCACGTTTTGGCTTTCCTAAGCCTTAATCTTGGTTAAATTTGTATTGTGATTGAGTTTTTGTGAGTTAATAGGTCACTGGTTTGTGTTTTAAAAGTACAAAAAAAAAAGAAAAAGTTTGCAAAAAGCTCACCTTGTCTGGGCTCGAACACGCGACCTTGCTTTCCAAGGACTAACGTGTTAACCAGTGATCCAGATGGCTTTTTACGTTTATGTTTCATTTAATTACTTATTTAACTAGTGTTTGTTTTATAGCTTATTTGGATAACAGCTTTTAAATAAGCCGTTTCTAGCTTATTGCTTGTAGCTTTTTCCTGTTTAGCATTTTTCCTGGGATATTATTAGGGTTGTTGACTTTTCTGAGCAAAAAGTTTATTTTTCCCATTATTCATTAATTTATTAGGATTATTTTAAGTTTAATTTTTAGAAAGTCATTAAAAAATAGTAAAAAGTATATTAAAAATCTGAAAAAATAGTTTTTAGGTTTTTAATCATATTTTTGAGGTTTACAGCTATTTAGGTTTTCAAATTAGCTTATTTTTGATTTTATAGGATTTTAGGGTTTTTAGCTAACTTTAAAATTCAATATAAAATTATTTAATAAGTTTTAGAAAATTTGGATTGCATTTTTGTTTTAGTTATAATATTCTAGATTTTTGGTAATTTTTTAGAATTTATTTACAAACTTTTTATTTTTTTGAATATTTTAATATTATTTTATTGCTAAAAATAGAAAGTTGGTTTTTTCTAATTTTTTCATTTTTCCTAGGTTAAGGACACTTAATTAGGAGTTTTTTCACTTTCCAAATATTTTTTAGACTTTTCAATTAATTTCTAGAATTAATTTAAGATTTAATAGATTTTAATAGTTTTTAAGTGTTTAAAAATAGTTTAATTTGATTTTAAAACTTTTAAAAATAGTTTTTAGCTTAATTAGGACATTTTTGAGGTTTACAAACTGTTAGATCGTGTTTAAGGTTTTTTAATAATTAAAAGTGATTTTTAGGGCTTTAATTAGCATTAAAAAGTCATTATCCAATTAATTAAAAGGTTTTAGCAAGTTTGGATTTTTTGTAAACTCTTAGAATATTATTGGGGATTTTTAGTAATTTTTAGGAATTTTTAGGATTAAATTTTAAATTTTGTACTATTTACGGTTTTACGTGTTCGCCTTTTTCGTCATAGTTTAATCCGTTTTCGTAACCGTCTTTCTCTTCTAATCCCATTTCTTTCTCAATCATTATAATCACAACATTAATCAACTCTTAACACAACGCACTTGCCTCCTCGAGAACGAACTCACTTAGGGTCATTCACACACGGTTTTCCTAAATCGTCGTGCACGCTTGCCCTACTTTGTGCATCCTTTTCCTAAAGGTGTACAAAACTCCAACATCATTTTGGCGCCGCTGCCGGGGAGGCGTGTTGTGTTTTGGTTGAACAATTTTTGTTTTTTTATATAGCCATAAATAGCTAATTGTATTAGTAGCACTCTACTAATATATATTATCGGTTTTTCGTTTTTTGTGAATATTATTACTATATTGTATACGTAGAACAATAAATTTACAAGTACTCCAAATACGTGAGAAATCACAACCTTGACTTGGGAGGTCATTACCCAATCATTGTATTCGAATCTCAAACCAAAGAAAGAGGCAAAAATAGATAAATACTTTCGTGAAGCTCGATTTTGAGAAATACAAACTATAAGGTGGGTATAAGGCGGTTGTATTTCACGACCTAAAGGAAAAAGGCTCTTAAGAGCTTCGCGCCGCCTCGTTTCCTCCGCTTGCTTGTGCGTATTTTGATTTTGAAAGCTAATCGAGGGTTTTGCCGCCCAAAGTATTACTAAGTATCATATATATTTTCTTGGTTTCTATTGATTAAACCCTCTTGAACGATTTGGTGTTCCACCATCGTTCTAAAGTCATCGAAGGCGTTCACTTCACGTGATCGTTTTCATTCCTTGAGGCTTCTTTAATCGAGAGATTTGATTAAGGAGGAGATTTGTAGATTTGTGTTTACTAATACATTCCAAAAATCAAAAAAAAGTAAAAACACCAAAAAGAATCTTCTTTGCTCGCCTTCTCGTTGTACGTGACGTTTATGCAAACTCGCTCTAAAGCAAGACGTGCTCGTAAACAAAGAAACAAATCCATCACTCCTACTAGTGAGGAGTCTCCTATTGACGAACCCATTATAGTGAAAGATGCACCCATGGCTAATCGAACTATAATGGAGTTGCTTCAAGCACCCACCGAGGGTTATGGAGAAGCGATTGTGATTCCCGCTATCCTTGCGGAGAATTTTGAGGTTAAGACGGGTTTATTGTCCATGATTCAAAACAACAAGTTTCAAGGTGACGAAAAGGACAACCCTCATAACCACATTCGCCAATTTAATCGTCTCACCGCCACATGCAAGTTTAAGGACGTCTCAAACGACTCGATTAAGATGATGCTTTTTCCGTATTCCTTAGCGGGGCCCGCAAAAATTTGGTTAGAGAAAGAGCCACCCAATTCTATATTGACGTGGAAGGATCTCGTTTCGAAATTCGTGAACCAATTTTTTCCGCCCTCTAAGACTACGCACTTGAAAAACGAGATTTCAAAGTTTTCACAAGAGTATAATGAGAGTTTTTAAACGGCTTGGAATAGGTTTAAGGAAATGTTGCACGAATGTCGTCATCATGGTTTTTCCGACTTGCATCAAATTGACACGTTTTACAATGGCTTGAACGATCATGAGCGTGATTATCTTAATGCCGCCGCGGGTGGTAATTTTTTTGTAAAACGGTCGAGGAAGCATTGTTAATCATTGAGAATAGGTCTAAGGTGTATAGTCCTCGTAGCACGTCGAGTGTTCGTAAGACTTCGTCTTCGCCTTCATTGTCACACATCGTTGATGCTTGCCAAATCGAGGCTAATTTGGAGAACAAAATTTTTGATAAGTTGGAAGGATTGTTAATTGAGTTTAAAGTTGGTGAACAACCCGCTCCCGCTACGATTAAAGCGGTTGAGGTTTCTTGTATGTATTGTGGTGGAGCTCACGATTATTCCGAGTGCATTACCAACGGTGGTAACACTTCGAGTGCCTTCGCGGCTGCGGGAACTTATAACCAAAACGGTCAAGTTCCTCGCACTAATCAATTGACTCCACCGGGTTTTCCACCAAATCAAAATGCTAACAATTATCGAAACAATCAAGTTGGTTACCAAAGCAATCAAAGGAACAATTTTAAGGGTGATAACAACTATGGGAATCAAGGAACTAGTAGCCAATTGCAAAATCAAAATCAAAACCGTAATTTTCAAAACACAAGTCAAGGTCTTCAAAATGTTTACACTAAAGAACTTCCAATGGACTTTTTGAATTACGCCACGGCAAATGATAAGATTTTGGAAAACATTCAAGAGCAATTGGCTAGTCAAGCTAGGGACACGGCTAAAAACACCAAGGAATTGGCTAACTTTGTGAAGGAAAATCTTAACATGAGAAATGAGTTGAAAAATGATTTTGCTAATCAAATTAGAGGTCAAAACAACAAGATAGAGCAAAGTCATGCTATGCTTGAACAAAAAATTGACCAAAAAGCCGCTAGTCAAGATTTGAAGTTTAATAGTCACGATGCTAAGCTTAATGCCATTTTAGAAGCCGTCATGGGAAACAAAGCCTTTACTTCGAGTGGTCTACCTAGTAACACCGTTTCAAACCCGAAGGGAGAGATGAAAGTGATTACCACACGAAGTGGTAAGACACTTAAAGAACCGACTCCTCAACCAATTACTCCAACGGTGGAGGAAATTGAGGAAGAACCTGAGGTGGTGGTCGAAAAGGAGCATATTTCAATCCCACAAAGTACCGCTCATGCCACACCTACGGTTGACCCATTACCAACATTGGAACCCGAGATTCCAAAGGCTATGCCTATGCCCCAACCCACACCACCCTTGCCTTACCCATCGAGACTTAGGAAGGAGAAACGACAAGAGCGCGACAACTACCAATTTGAGCTTTTTATGAAAATGTTTCGTGAGTTGCACCTTAATGTGAGTTTCGCCGATGCTTTGGTCATGATGCCTCGATTTGCCGCTAACTTTAAGAGTATGTTGAACAACAAGGAAAAATTGCACCAAATGTCTAGTTGTTCGTCGGTTTATCTTAATCGCATACCTCAAAAAGTCGGTGATCCCGGTAAATTTTTGATCCCTTGTGCAATTCAAGATATGGAAGAATGCTATGCCTTGGCCGATCTTGGTGCTAGCATTAACTTGATGCCACTTTCAATCTTCAAGTCGCTCAATCTTCCTAATCTTACTCCTTCACGAATGTCTATTGAGTTGGCCGACCATTCCACGATTCTTGCATGTGGTTTGGCGGAAGACGTTTTTGTGAAAGTGGGGAAGTTCTACTATCCCGTAGACTTTATCGTTGTTGATATCCCCACGGATCCTCAAGTTCCTCTTATTTTAGGTCGTTCGTTTTTAGATACGTCTATGGCTTTAATTGATGTGCATGCTAGAAAGATCACCTTACGTTTCAACGACGAGGAACTTGTTATAAACGCAACTCAAAATTCTCAACTTTCTCATGTTTATTCCGTTGCTACCATAAACCTCGTTGATATGATCGACGTGGTTTACGAGGAATTTTCACAAGAAGTTTTAGGGTTTGGTGATGAAGAAACTAGTGGCAATCCCACTATGTTAGATCCAATTCTTGATAATTAGACACCAACCTTCACTCCATTTGAAGGTGGTGGTTTTACGTTGGAAGAATGTAATGTTCCACTTACTTGTGACGAAGACCTCGACAACGATGAGGACTTCTCAATTATCAAGGATTTTCTCAACGATTTCCCATTTCCTCCACCCGAGGAGGTTATGAGTATCGAGCCCAAATCTTCACTTGAGGAACCACCTATCCTCGAGTTGAAAGATTTACCTCCTCACCTCGAATATGTCTATTTAGAGGAGGACGACAACTTGTCGGTTATTATTGCGAAGGATCTTTCGAATGATGAAAAAACCGCACTTGTCGATGTTCTTAAGGACCACAAAGGGGCGATTGCGTGGAAGTTATCCGACATTAAGGGAATCGATCCCAAGTTTTGTACCCACAAAATCTTAATGGAGGAGGATTTCAAGCCCACAATCCAAAGTCAAAGGAGGGTGAACCCTAAAATTCACGACGTCATCAAAAAGGAGGTCCTTAAACTCCTTGACGCGGGAATGATTTACCCTATTTCCGATAGCCCTTGGGTGAGTCCTATTCATTGTGTCCCTAAAAAGGGAGGGATGACCGTTGTGCCAAACGATGCCAACGAGTTAATTCCCACTAGACTCGTGACCGGATGGAGAGTGTGCATTGACTATCGAAAGTTGAATGAAGCCACTCGAAAAGACCATTTTCCCTTGCCCTTCATGGACCAAATGTTGGAGCGTCTGGCGGGAAACGATTCCTATTGCTTTTTAGATGGTTTTTCCGGTTACTTCCAAATTCCCATCGATCCTCGTGATCAAGAAAAAACTACGTTTACGTGTCCATATGGAACGTTTGCCTATCGTAGAATGCCATTCGGACTTTGCAATGCACCGGGAACTTTTCAACGATGCATGATGGCTATTTTTCATGATATGATCGAGAAGACGATGGAAGTCTTCATGGATGACTTTTCCGTGTTTGGTGATTCTTTCACTTCGTGTTTGTCGAATCTAGAGAGAATGTTAAAACGTTGTGAGGAAACCAACCTTGTGCTCAATTGGGAAAAGTGTCATTTTATGGTTAAGAGTGGAATCGTCTTAGGGCACAAGGTCTCGAAAGCGGGGATTGAGGTAGATCAAGCCAAGGTAGACGTCATCGCCAAATTACCTCATCCCAAAACCGTCAAGGGAGTTAGGAGTTTCCTAGGCCACGCGGGCTTTTATCGTCGATTCATCAAGGACTTTTCAAAGATTTCTCGACCCATTACACATCTTCTTGAAAAAGAGGCACGTTTTGTCTTTGACGAAGATTGTGTACGAGCCTTTGAGATCCTTAAGAGGAAACTTACCGAAGCTCCAATTCTTGTTGATCCAAATTGGAACCTCCCCTTTGAACTTATGTGTGATGCAAGTGATTACGCTATAGGGGCCGTTTTGGGGCAACGTCATGATAAGAACTTCTTGCCTATTCACTATGCTAGCAAGACGATGACCGAGGCTCAACTTAAATACACTACAACGGAAAAGGAGTTCCTTGCCGTGGTGTATGCATTTGAGAAATTCCGACCTTATCTCGTCTTGACGAAATGCATAGTATATACGGACCATTCGACTATTAAGTATCTCATGGCAAAGCAAGATGCTAAGCCGAGATTACTTCGTTGGATTCTCCTCCTTCAAGAATTTGATCACAAAATTGTTGAAAAAAAAGGAGCCGAGAATCTAGCGGCCGATCATCTCTCTCGTTTGGAAGATCCTCACCAAAGTGTTTACGAGCCCAAGGAAATCACCGAAACATTTCCGCTCGAGACACTTGGTGTAGTGAATTCTAAGCTTGATTCTTCTACCCCATGGTTTGAGGATTTTGCAAATTACCATGCGGGTAACTTCATCATTAAGGGTATGACGACTCAAGAAAAACGAAAATTATTTCGTGACGTCAAGTTCTACTTTTGGAACGACCCTTACCTGTTTCGAACTTGTGCGGATTAAATCATCCGACGTTGTGTTTTTGGCACCGAAGCTTCTAACATCCTTAGAGCTTGCCATGAGGGACCCACGGGTGGTCACCACGGTGCTAATCTCACGGCTAAAAAGGTGTTTGATGCCGGCTTCTTTTGGCCTACTATTTACCGAGATGCACAGGATCTTGTGAAGTCGTGTGATGCATGCCAACGACAAGGAAAAGCCTCACAAAAAGATGAAATGCCACCAAATATCATTCAAGTATGTGAGATCTTTGACGTTTGGGGCATAGACTTTATGGGGCCGTTCCCATCATCTCGTGGTAATAAGTACATCCTTGTTGTGGTTGACTACCTTTCTAAGTGGGTGGAGGCCAAGGCCTTGCCCACCAATGATGCTCGTGTGGTAGTCAAGTTTTTGAAGCAATTGTTTTCTCGGTTTGGAACCCCTCGTGCTATCCTAAGCGATCGTGGAACCCATTTTTGTAATGACCAATTTGAAAGGGTTCTAAGGAAATATGGGGTTACACATCGTCTTTCTACGGCTTATCACCCACAAACGAGTGGGCAAGTCGAGGTTTCAAACCGAGCTTTGAAAAGGATCTTGGAGAGATTCGTAGGAGAAAACCGACAAACTTGGTCGGATAAGTTAGACGATGCTTTATGGGCCTTTAGGACCGCTCATAAGACGCCCATTGGGTGCACTCCCTATAAGCTTGTGTATGGAAAGAATTGTCATTTGCCTATCGAGTTAGAACACAAGGCTTATTGGGCCCTAAAGCATTGTAATGATGATATAGAGACCGCGGGAAAACACCGGAAAATGCAATTGAATGAATTAGATGAATTAAGGGACATTGCTTATGAAAATTCATTGATTTATAAAGAGAAAACTAAAAAGTTGCATGATTCTAAAATTAAAAATCGGGTTTTTAACATTGGGGATCAAGTTTTGCTTTTTAATTCAAGATTGAAAATCTTTTCCGGTAAATTGAAATCCCGTTGGTCCGGTCCATTCACCGTGACTCAAGTGTTTCTGTATGGGACCATCGAGCTAGCTCAAGATGATGGTCCTAACTTCAAGGTGAATGGACATAGGTTAAAGCACTACTTTGGCGGGGAAGTTCCATCCTTGAACTACCTCGACCAAGTCACCTTCCCTAATGATAATTAGTATTGAGGGGATCGAGTCGAGCTCATGACTCGGTAATCAAAAAACGAGGAGCCTCGTGGGGGAGTCCCATGCTTATCCTATGTACATATTATCGCTTTATAATGTAGCTTACGTGTGGGGATTTGTTCCCTTCCAACCTTTGTTCCGTGGTTGTTTGTGCATTGTGGTTTTTAGATGATCATGATCTTCACGATTGGAGCCTCTCGTGTTCGTTTTATGGGAGCACTCGATCGTTTGCTTTGGAGACATTTCTCAATATCCATGATATATCCTTTTGATGTTCTAACCTTAGGTTTTTAGCACACTTCATAAACGGCTTTAAACTTATTGGTTACACCCTTTCCATGCTAGATTAGGCATTCGACTACGTCTCTAGTATGGGGGTGTTTGCACCCCTAGACTCGAAACATTGAGGACAATGTTTAACTTTAGTATGGGGGGTGAATAGATACTTGCCTTGCCAAACCTTCACGCTTTCCAAAGTTTATCGTTTTGTTTATAGTTTTGTTGCAAAATAAGGCAAAAATGGCCAAATTTTAAAAATTTTCTCATGTTTTATAAGTGTTTGAAGACACGAATGTAGATTTTCCGATCGCGAGAATAAGAGTAATTTTTGACTCGACCGTGCGTGTTGAGCACTTAGCTTTGATTCCTTAACTACACATTAGGCTAAGTCTCTTAAATGAGGACGAGAAATGATAGAGTTAATTCTAAGTTACTATGCTAAACGTAGAGTACTTGTATTCTTTCAAAAACTCATGTGTTCTCGTTGTTTGCTTATTCTCCCTTCGCATGTAAATATTTTTTGCTTAATAAATATTGACTTAGAGGTTTAGTTAGGATTGTTGGGTTTCTAGTCTTTTCTAGTAGCTTCCGTGTAATTAAATTGGGAAGACATTAAGGTATCGCCAGCGTCACGGTTTTGAAGTATTGGCACCCGAATAATCGAAAGCTTCACCCAATAATAAGATTTCAAGTGCTCACCTAAATCAAGCAAACAATTTGAAGCCCCACAAGGCCGAAAAATCTATGCAAAATTGAAAGTGAATCAAGCCTTAATCTTCGAAGCTTTAAAGATCCAAAATTCGCCTTAGCGTGAGGATATACGTCTTTGGCTAATAAAACCACCGATGAGGCGGATAATAAAAGGCAAGGCAAGACCTAAGTCATAATAAAAGCTTCATGGCGAAGTTGAATAAAAGATGGAGGTAAACCAAAGATAATAAGGCCCTTCCGTTAGGGGGCATATAAAAGTCTTGGTAATAAGTCTCATGTTCAAAACCGTTATAAAACCGTGTTTATCGATTCTTCTTGTCAACTTAATTTTTTGACATCGTTGTCTATTAGTAGGAGTTATTGATTTGATGGTCTTAGTTACACCGTTAGGACTCTATTTTTAGACCTAAATCTCTATTATCGCATAAGTCAAACAATGTATCCTCGGAAACATTCAAGGCATCATAAAATATAAGAGATACAACTTAGGAATAATGGGAGGATAAGTACGTGATTAGGGCATATGAGTAGTGTTAGCATTACTAACTTATAATGACAATGATCTCGTTGCACGCTTGGCATGGAATTGAAGTGAAAATCGAGGACGATGAAATTATTTCTAACGAAGCATTCACGTGTTCTTATTCTATGAACCTAAACGTCCCATTTTGCGATGAAAATCATACATTATGTCTATAACACAAGTAGTAGTAATAGAAGTAGTATAGCTAGTTTATCAAATCAATAAAGTGAATAAAATTGGAGATGCTATGATACTTTATTCTAGCATTGCGTGAGGGCACGACAATGGTTTAGTATGGGGGAGTGATGAGACTGCTTTTATACATAGTCTCATCGTCCTAATTGGGCTTAAAATGCATTAAATATCATTAAAATACCCAAATATATGCTTGTGTTTGTTGCTTGTGTATTTTAGGTACGGATATTGAGAAAATGACAAAAGATCACAAGAATCATTCAAAAACGAACACGGGAAACGAAGCCGTACGATGAACCAAGCCCTAATGAAGAATTTTCCAAAGTCAACCCTTGAAGATTTGAAGAATTATGAAGATTGGTCCTCTAACTTTGAAGAATTGACACTTTATACCCTTGTATCTTTATAATTACAAGTTTGGTCCCTAAAGTTTGTCAAAATTACAAAAAGGACCCTTAACTTTGAAGAATTGGCAAATTTAGTCCCTAAACAAAACTAAATTGTCAATAATGGTCCTCCAAGAAGTCAACAAACAAGTCAAGGCCTTGAAGTATCAAGACATGTCAAAAACAGCCCTTGAAGATTGCCAAAATTACACTTGTAGTCCTTAAAACAAGTTTCAAAACTTGTTGTGCCAAAACTGCCAAAGTTCAAAAGTTGATATGTGTTAAATGGGCGTTGATAGCCATTTAATACAACATGAACAAAGTTGAAAAGATAAGGGGGCATTCCTGCCAGACAACCTAAGACAAACCCTCCACTCACAAGCTGACACCTCACCCACTCACACCCATTACCCAATCAAAACGCCCATTTCTTCTATGTCACCTCTCCACTCACTTAAACTGAATAATTAATTAAGTTTAACCCTTCCCTCCAAACACCAAGTTTAAATAATTAACCCCCCAAACCGGATTAAAACACTCCCTAATCCACCCTTAAACCCTAATTTTTTCCACGATGAACAATGATCAAAACAAGGGGTTTTTGGGTAATTATTTCCAGATCATTGATTAAACACCACTTACACCTAAAACCATCCTTAAACACCCATCACCATCATCTCACATGCTTATGCAACCCTCCCCTGCCCCACATTTTGGCTCCAAGACAAAGATTGACAGCAGGATCAACATCCCACAACAATTTCGTGTTCTCAAAGGCTAAATGGACGTCCAAGATTTCTTTTTCATCACTGGCATCTTCACAAGCTGCCAAGATCATCACATGGCTCTTGAAAAATTCAAAAAATGGCATCTTCAAATATTCGTCCAAGGGCATTACTGGAAGTTCAAGTGTTAGGGTTTTTAGCTTCTATTCACTTCTAGAATCACTTGTAAGCCTCTATATAAAGGCATTATAAAACTTAGCATAGTTTCTGTTCTTGATTTTTCTCCTTTTTCACAAGCTTTGTAAATCTAGTTTATTAAGGAATATAAATGGTTTCAGTGTTGTTGATGAGAAATATTGAGTTCCCTTTACATTTCAGTTGATTTAAGTTATAATTGTTTGAGTTTGGTTTGATTTTCAGCAAAAAGTTTTTAAGTTTCAAAGTTTCTGTTTCTTTTTCAAAGCTTTCTTATATCTTAAATTTTCATACAAACCTGATACAATGGTGATTAAGTGTATTAATTTGATGGAGTTTGAGTTTGGGTATGTCCAAGACACCATGGCTTGTTCTGGTGTAGTGGGTACCCAAGCTTGAAAAGTCCATCTGTTTGGTTATTTTTAGCTTATCATATCCTTACCCACAAGCTAAAGCTCTCTTCTAGCTTAACCTATAAGCTAGGAGCAAGCCTTATGCTTTTTACACAGATTTTCCCTTTTCCCTCTTAGCAGGTTCAAAGAGAAACAATTTTTACCTATTTTGGTTAAGGAAAACTTCATATTCATCTCAACAAAGTTCTGCATAGGCCCCAGCCTATATGGAGGTGGTTTTTCAACCACTAAGGGTCCTGGATGTAGGACCCTTTAGGTAGTCTCTTGTTTTCCATTTCATTTTTAGTATTCTGAAATATTATGTGCTTTATGTGATTCTGCTTGTTAAGTTGTTAAATGTATGTTTGAGTGCTTAAAACTGCTTAAATAGGACTTGTATGCATGCTTAGATAGTGTTCAATCAGTTTGGTTAAGTCTTGATTAGATTTGCTTTGAAAAAAATTTAATCTGAGATTTAAAGGAGTGTTTGGATCTGTCTTTTAATTTGGATTATTGTTAAGAATCTTGTGTTTAAACCTGTCTTTTACACTTGTTAGGGTGTTGTTAGGTTGTGAGTTAGTTTGATTTTCATTTTGGAAGAACTTTGAACACATTTGCATGCTGAAATATTGAAAAACATTGCCTAAAATTAGAAGTCTGCTTGTGTGGTTGATTTTCTTTGAATTTTGCCTTTAAATTTTGATTGACTGCTAGATATTAGGTTTAGATAGGACTTGCCATTGCTTGCATGTCACTAGGGTAGCTTATGTGGAGAATTTGGCTTGTTGAAACTCACTTGTGTGCACACTAAACCAGCAAAAACCATCAGACCTAGCATAGTATATCAGCAACTTGTTTCTTGTGCATTTGGTTTGATTTGGTGTTTGAACTTGCTTGTTTTCAGTTTGATTTACACTCCTTATACTCCAAAGAGTATAAGGGTGCCTTGTTGTCCACCAAAACATCCACAAAAGCAAATCAAGACCTCTTGATATAATTTGCACAAGTGAACAAAAACACTTGTGTGTTCATCAGAAAGTTGAACAAAACTGGGCACGTTTTGGCTTTCCTAAGCCTTAATCTTGGTTAAATTTGTATTGTGATTGAGTTTTTGTGAGTTAATAGGTCACTGGTTTGTGTTTTAAAAGTAAAAAAAAAAGAAAAAGTTTGCAAAAAGCTCACCTTGCCTGGGCTCGAACACGCGACCTTGCTTTCCAAGGACTAACGTGTTAACCAGTGATCCAGATGGCTTTTTACGTTTATGTTTCATTTCATTACTTATTTAACTAGTGTTTGTTTTATAGCTTATTTGGATAACAGCTTTTAAATAAGCTGTTTCTAGCTTATTGCTTGTAGCTTTTTCCTATTTAGCATTTTTCCTAGGATATTATTAGGGTTGTTGACTTTTCTGAGCAAAAAGTTTATTTTCCCATTATTCATTAATTTATTAGGATTATTTTAAGTTTAATTTTTAGAAAGTCATTAAAAATAGTAAAAAGTATATTAAAAATCTGAAAAAATATTTTTTAGGTTTTTAATCATATTTTTGAGGTTTACAACTATTTAGGTTTTCAAATTAGCTTATTTTTTATTTTATAGGATTTTAGGGTTTTTAGCTAACTTTAAAATTCAATATAAAATTATTTAATAAGTTTCAGAAAATTTGGATTGCATTTTTGTTTTAGTTATAATATTCTATATTTTTGGTAATTTTTTAGAATTTATTTACAAATTTTTATTTTTTTAATATTTTAATATTATTTTATTGCTAAAAATAGAAAGTTGGTTTTTTCTAGTTTTTTCATTTTTCCTAGGTTAAGGGCACTTAATTAGGAGTTTTATCACTTTCCAAATATTTTTTAGACTTTTCAATTAATTTTTAGAACTAATTTAAGATTTAATAGATTTTAATAGTTTTTAAGTGTTTAAAAATAGTTTAATTTGATTTTAAAATTTTTAAAAGTAGTTTTTAGCTTAATTAGGACATTTTTGAGGTTTACAAACTATTAGATCTTGTTTAAGGCTTTTTAATAATTAAAAGTGATTTTTAGGGCTTTAATTAGCATTAAAAAGTCATTATCTAATTAATTAAAAGGTTTTAGCAAGTTTGGATTTTTTGTAAACTCTTAGAATATTATTGGGGATTTTTAGTAATTTTTAGGAATTTTTAGGATTAAATTTTAAATTTTGTACCATTTACGGTTTTACGTGTTCGCCTTTTTCGTCATAGTTTAATCCGTTTTCGTAACCGTCTTTCTCTTCTAATCCCATTTCTTTCTCAATCATTATAATCACAAACATTAATCAACTCTTAACACAACGCACTTGCCTCCTCGAGAACGAACTCACTTAGGGTCATTCACACACGGTTTTCCTAAATCGTCGTGCACTCTTGCCCTACTTTGTGCATCCTTTTCCTAAAGGTGTACAAAACTCCAACAACAGTACACCCGTCGGAATGTTTGATCGGAATAAGGTAATCGGAATAACAAAAATACCCTTGGTCGGAATATGCTTGCAATCGGAATATTAGGGAAAACTCTGATCGGAATGTAACCAATACCCCACAATCGGAATATCAACAAATGCCCCCAGATCGGAATACATGGAAATTCATGCAATCGGAATATGCTAAAAACCCTAATCAGAATATAGAAAAATGAGGCAATCGGAATATGCTAAACCCTAGCTAATCGGAATGTTACAAAATGTGCCAGATCGGAATCTAAACAACTCTCTTCCGTCGGAATATATAAGCCCTAATCCGATCACTACGATCGGAATAATTGGTGCTAATCGGAAAACAGAAACCCTTTTCCGATTTGACAATCGGAAAGAGGGGTGTGGGTGCTTGGTTGGAAAGCTGCGATCGGAAAGGGGTTTAGACCCTTTCCGATTTAAGTGGGATTCGAAATAAGCCAAGCAATAAGCTATTATGATAAGCTTATCACCAAAACTAAAACGAATCAATAATGAAACGGATCAAATAAGCACTAATAACAACTTATCCAACTTGAAATAAGTAAAATTTAAAATCAAACAATAAAAAGATGAACTTTTTAAGAAAACTTTTGATAAGTAAATAAGCTAAACATAGAAATAAGCCAATAAGCACAAAGATCTCAAAGCATATTAGAATGAAAGCTAATGTAGGAACAAAAAGATTTAACTTTTTAAGCACAAAAACATTAAGAACAACACGGATCAAATGTATTTTGCACCAAAAGTTAACTAAAATCAAGAAAGGTAGAATGAGATGAAAGATTAAAAGCTTAACTAGAACTTGATTAATGAAACCAACAATACACAAATGTTTAATCTTGAAAGATTAAAAGAAAGAAAGATGAAAACTTAGTGAGAGAAAGTGGAGAACTTTCTCTCTCTAAAAACTAGAAAGAAAAGTGAAAAATGAAAACTAAAACTAAAAACTAACTCTCCTCCTAATGTGTATTAGGAGGGTATTTATAGGGAAAATGGAAGGAGTGCATGTGTTGCATCTTCTTTCTTTCTTTACGTCTTCTCGACTCGATTTAATTCTTTGTCTTTTCTCGATGTCGTCTCGGGATTTGAACTTGTCTTGATAATTTTCTTCTTTAATTTAGACTTGAGTTCTTCGACTTAATTAAACTTACGTCTTTAGAATTTTTCTTCGATAAATCTTTAGAATAGGCCTTGGACTTCCGTTATTTTTGCACTCTTGATCTTTTGACTTCGTCTATTCCCGTTTTATTCAATAAAAGCCCGTGAAAGCCCGTGTTTTCTTCCTTTTTCATCTTTTGGTCCTAAAACACAATAAAAACACAAACCACGCATGATTCTGACTTTTACGACATAAATTACACGTTTTGGTCTTGTTATTATTGGAAATAAGTGGTAAAAGGTTAAGTGTTTCCACACTTATTAATTTGCTTTTTCAAGTTTGAAAAATCGAGTTTGGCACCCTTAAAATCTTTTGTCTTTTGAGCTAACAAAGTTTCGAGCTCGTGAATCTTAGAATAAATAGTTAATTATACCTCAGTCATTGGCTCATTGTCACATATGGGTCTGATAGCTGAATCTGTGGTTTTTGTATCATTCACGGAGCTGTTGCTGGTATGTTGCATTTCTGATTTTGTTCCGCTGTATTGTGTATCAACCGAACAAGCATCCAATGCTTGACCCTTATCGACGTTGTTTTCTTGCGTCTGCATCAGTCTTTGATTCACCCTTCTTTAAAATTGACTTTGATGGCATGTTTTTTCAGCAATTGACTTCTTTATATTACTCATATGTTGAAGAAGTGTCTCTTTGAACGCGTGAATATCTACGAGAGTATATTTGGTAAAGTATGTACTTGCGAAATCTCGATCGTTGTTGGATAAGCTACTTGAGTCAATGAATTGTTGGAAATGATTGTTGAGAGCTAAAAGGACCTCCATGGATATAATCTGGTGAAAATCATCTCTATCAAGTTCTTGTTGAAGGTGGTCCACTTTAAGTAGCATCGTTCTGTTGAATGACTCAACATCTTGACCAAAAAGTAGAACAAATACCCGTTTGAATCCAATTTCAAGACGAGTGCCTTTTAGGTATTCTCTTGAAAGAACCTGAAGGTGTGACTAAAGTGACTGTAAATGTTCCATGCATCGCTCTTTTACTTTCGACATCTTGTATTTGATTTCTTGAACGGTTTTGGATGTAGAATCCTTGTTAGTAGGTTTACTGATTGGAGTCTTAGTATTTATCTGAACCTCTGGATTCTGCATCTTCTCTTTAATCTTCTCATTTATGGACGTTGTTGTTGTTGAATCCGTTGCATTGAAAATGTCCATTGAGGGGATGTAGTAAGAGGATATGATGTGTATGGATTATGGATCTAAGTAGATGTGCTGGGATGTGATTGTGGTTGAAATTTCGAAAATTCCAAATTTTTTCTAAGTCCGACAATAAATTCTTCAGTCCGATATAACGATAGACCGAAAATTTTGGAATCTCCAAATTTTGAAATCGAGTTCGAAATAGCCAATAACTAGTAGGGAAAAAAATTGAAAAGTGAAAATTTTTGACAAAAAATAAAACCTAAAATGTCCTAAAAATTTGAAATTTGGTCCGAAAATAAGAACTTTTGGTCGAAATTTTTTTCGTATCACCAAAATTTGAAATCGAAGCTTAAATGGCCTAAAATGGTCTAGGAAAAAATAAAATTTACTATGGTTTTCCCGCCAAATTTTGTTTTGGTAAACTATGTTCCGGGACTAGTCTACATAGTGGCTAAGTCTAAAAAGTACTCGAACAAAATTTAGCAATATCAACTTTTCACAATATCCAGCACTTTTCGCAATGTCTGAAACTGTTCTTCGCAATACCGCAATTGTCAACTCTTCGCAATGTTCAAAATCTCAAACTTCACAATACCAAAAAATGGATTCTTCGCAATGCATGAATTGGAGTCTTCGCTATGTGCAAAACAAGCTTAACCTTCGCAATACCAAGAGTAATACTTCTCAATTTGCACAAATCTCATTCTTCGCAATCCCAAAGGAATATTACTTCGCAATAAGAAAACGCTAGTGTATTGTGATATGTTTTCTATCGCAATATTAAAACCCTTAAATATTGCGATGGGATGATTTCGCAATATGCAGACTGATCCGAAAAAATGAGTAAAAAATGAGATTTTTGCTTAGAAATCCGTGATTTTAACCAATCCAAATCACCCAAATCTCTACCACAACTATGTAGAAGATATGTAGAGCACTTGGAATAACAAAAACACGAAAAAAAATTTGAAGCTTGGGTATAAATCAATCAAAAACACATGAATCCAATAGAAAACACACCACAAATCTTCTATCACCTATCCATTATAGGCTCTTGATACCAAATTTTAATCCCACTTCAATCCATAACACAAGATTTAGAGTAGATTTAGATAGAGAAAGAAAAGAAAGTTACAAGAGAGAAAGTAGAGAGAATGGTGGAAGGTTAATGTTTACTAGAGAGAGAAAGTAAAATGAACTAACACCCTCTTCCACATATTGAAGAGGGTTTATATACCCATGAGCTTGTTTCTTGGGCCGAGCTTGGCCTATCTTGAGCATAAATCCCCTACCTTAGACAATATTAGCTTAAGGTCCAAGCCCGGTTAACCCGATTAACCTATTACAATACAAGACCGTTATCGACTAAGATGACATATTACATTCTTGTTCGACTATATAAAATATACGGATAACATATGTGATATGTGATATGTGATATAGTCTCGTGGCATTTCTAATACCTTTTTCATTCACTCTTTTTTACTCATTATAATCCTTTGTTCAACTAATTATTTTTCATTGCTTCTGTTATATTTCCTTCACTTGTGCATCTATTGTTATATACAATCACTGGATGTTTTGTTTCCGTTTCTTTTTCCATGCGACAGGTATTAAGCGGAAGTATGGGCATTGAGAGTTGGATGAGTGCATTTAGAGTCACCCGAGTGTTTAATAAAACCTTTAAGACATTTTATTATTTGATGCATTTTCATTTTGGATCCTGTTGTTTTGGGGATCTCTATTTCTAATGTATTATTTTGAGTATTATAAAGTTTTAAGAAAGTTTCATTTTAGACCTTTTAAAATATTATGTTTCTGATGTGACACCACAGTAGTAGCACTTTGTCTCTTCTCGAAGCGGGTGTTACAATTATGGTATCAGAGCGTCTACAACCTAGGATTGACCTGTTAGGATTGGGTTGATTAGGCTTCCACGCGTACTTTGATATTATTGTTATTTTTTCCTATAGATATTCGTTTCCGCAGAATTTTCATGTTAGTAGGTAGCTTCATATTAGAATGTTCCATCTCTGTATTACGTTATGGCTGAGTGGTTGGGTTTACAATTTAAAGAGCCCTCGCTCCCCAAACATTTATAGAATGGATTCTAGAATATGATGGCCCGAACAATGACGTTTTCTACGTACTATCGTTTCTTTCGTATATACGTGTTTATGTTTCATTTTCAATTCACTATATCGTTTTGTTTGTGGTTTGATTATGTGTATGATGGGATATTTTAAGAAGAATGGTGGAAGAGATGATGAAGGACGTAGAGACGATGAGCCGAATACCACCAAAAGGCGTGACAATTCAACTAACGTATAAGGTACTATTCTAAGAAATTCTCGATCGATCCGATGATATTTATTCGATTTGATTTTGGGAGACGTGTTCCGTGGGCAAAATTTGTTCTGAATTATTTGCTTTGCGACTGCTGATGTATTTGAGTTCGTATTTATTGATCCTTTCCTTTGTGACATCTAAATCATGTGCTTAAAGTTTTGATCCGTTGGAAGACTTCCGTAAATGTTATATGTGTGCTATATGTGGTTAGTATTCGTTATATCCGATTCGTGCGTTTTTGTGTTCTATTTGTTTAATCGTGTTACTGAAATTTCGCGACCGAAATTTCTTTGTAGAGGGGAAGAATTATAAAACCCGTAAACCTTACTTAATTTCCAGAACGAAATATTCTTTTTAGAGGGGAAGAGTTGTAAGACCCACATTTTGAGAATACGACTTTTGGGCCATTATGTCATTTTGAAAATTTGAAGGTTCATTTCATTTTATAATTTCATTTCATTTCATTTCTGAAAATTTATTTCATTTATAAATTTTCATTTCATTTTTAAAAGTTTAAAATGGGCATTTAATTATTTTAATGAGTTTAAAATAATTAAACTTTATGTTATAAAATCGTTTTGAAATAATAATCATATAATATATAGTTTATTAAAAAAGAAAAAATATATAAAATACCATTTTAAGATGGTTCCACCAAATATAATTTTTTTTTATATGGCCAGATATATATATATATATATATATATATATATATATATATATATATTATGATTTTATATGTTTTATTTACTTAATTTAAAAAGGGAAAATGGTGTAAATTAGTTAACAAATATTTTTAAGACTTTGTAAACATGGTAAAAACAATATTTGGTCTAATAAAAACTTATAATGGTCGTGTGTTTTTGTAGATACAAGAGAAGGAGATTTGCTTTTAATACAAAATAAGTTAAATGTAGAAACTAAATAAAATCATGACAATTATGTTTTCCAAACTTATAAACTTGCCAAAATACACAAAATCCTTCCCCTAGACCATATTGGTCATCCATAGTCTGTCCTAAACCCTCCTCCATTGTCAAAAAATTATTAAGCTAAATCCTCCATAACTCCATTGAAGAAAAACCTTGAAACCTTGAGGTTTTAGGCCTTTTCTGGGTGTTTTTCCTCCATTTTCCTGCATTCCTTGGTAATTATTTGCATTTAGTGATTATAATCCTCATATTTTCATCTTATGTAAGTTATAATGATCCTTGTGTTACCTCCTTGGTTTTTCTATTTTTTCAGTTTTGTTATTAACATGATTTCTAGGGCTTATAAACCCTAAAAATATGTTTATGGTGATTGACAAATTAAAAACTATAAACATGACTTAGATCAAATTAAATCCGCCCCATATATGTTTTAAATTAGTTTTTACATGCTTTTGAGAAAGATCTAGACATCTTATGATGATCTATATGGGTGAAACTTGATTTGCAAAACTAGGGTTTTGGGTTGATTGGAAAAAGGGTCATCTTATAATCATCATAAAATAAGTTTTATAAAATATTTCGGTAGAATCTTAGGTGTTTGATAATATACTTTGAGTCTATCTTGTTAATGTATACTCCATTTATTTTTAAGAACATACTATGATCGGGTTAGGGTTGCTTTCCCATAAGGTGTCAAATCTGATTTTTAAGACTGAAAAACTTATGTTCACCATAAACGCCATAAAATCTTAAAAAATTTGGATTAGTTAAAACCTTTTAGGGGATGATCTTCATATGATGGGTCGTCTCCTGGATTTTTTCTATTTTTTTTGAAGCTATTTATAAGGGTCAAAATCGTTGCAGCTTTATTCATGTTCTGGCCAGACTGTTTTTGGGCTAGGTTGGGCTTATTGGGTCATATCATGGGTTGGGTAAACTTTGGGCTTTCACCCTTTTACAGAGGACTTGTTGACCCGTAGGTTGATCTCGGTGATTTTTGTGGGAATTTATGGAAAGTATTTAATGGGTTAGTTAGGTAGTGTAACATACCTTAAATACCGACAATCTTTTAAATAAAGAAACTCCTATTTTTTGAAAGTCAGTCACCTATTTTTTGGAAACTTGTATTTGATCAGTATGCATAAGTTGTGTATATGTACCTTGTAGCTTTGGTGAATCGGGATTAGGATTGGTTTTGTTGTTTGTGCGGTTCTTTGTTCTGTTGTGCGCTAAGGTACGGATATTCGGTTCTTTTAGTAAGAATCCTTCGTTTACCCTTTTGTACTCCTTACTTTTGATCATTCCCTTTGCGATTGCTATGTTCCACATATGTTTAGAAGATGATATGATATGATCCCTTTATTCCTTTGTTTCGTTATGATCCCGTCGTTGTTATGCCTTATTATGCTTCAGTTTGGCACACTATGATTATGCCTTTGTTATGCCTTTAGATATGAAACCCTTATGCCCGAGCTATGTATTTTGTAACTAGTCATGGAGGTACCATGACAATGTCGGTTGATGCACCAAAAACATGACACCATATGGGGCGGTGTGATTAGACCCTGGCATTCTCTTTTTGATGTGCACTATTATATGTGATATTATGAGTGCGCATGCTAGTCATGAGCTAGTGTACGTGCTATTTGATTATGATTTACAGGGGGCGTATGGGTGCATTCTAGGATATGGTATGTATAATATGATATGATGTGAATGGGTGGTATTTGCTATATGCCCCATCTCACTTTTTGTACATGGGAGTAGTTACCCATGTACAACTTATGTAACTTTGATATGATATGATATGTGATATGTGATATAGACTCGTTGCATTTCCTGTACCTTTTTCATTCATTCTCTTGTACTCATTATAATCCTTTGTTCATCTAATTATGTTTCATTTCTTCCGTTATATTTCCTTCACTTGTGCATCATATATCTGATCACTTAGCGTTTTGCTCAACCGTTTCTTTTTCCATGTGGCAGGTATTAAGCGGAAATCTGGGCGTTGAGAGTTGGATGAGTTCATTTAGAGTCACCCGAGTGTTTACTAAAACCTTTTAGACATTTTATGATTTGATGCATTTTCATTTTTGACCATGTTGTTTTGGGTAATTCTATATCTAAAGTATTATTTTGAGTATTATAAAGTTTTAAGGAAGTTTCATTTTAGACCTTTTATAAATATTATGTTTTTGATGTGACACAATAGTAGTAGCACTTTGTCTCTTCTCGGAGCGGGTAATACAAATTTGTTGATCAACTGATTGACCAGATGAACTATTTGATGAACAATAGGAGGCCTCGTAATCGCCGTCATGAGAATGAAGATGCAGATCTGGAAGAAAACTCGTTTGGCGGTGGTTCGTCTGCTGATGAACAATCAGCAAGGCGACAAATGAGAGATCGAAGGGTGAACAATGATAGGCGTTGGGAGACTGGAATGAGGGTTAATATTTCTGAGTATAATGGGGACACTTTGAAGACTGATGAGTTCATTTATTGGCTTGTTTTTATTGAAGAAGTATTTGAATTCAAAGAAGTTCGAAAAAACAAAAGGGTTTCGTTTATCGCTACCAAGCTACTTGGTAGCGCATCCGCGTGGTCGCAACAATTGAAGTTGACGAGAGATAGAGTTGGGAATTCAAATATCACGAGTTGGTAGAAGATGAAGAAGGTCACAAGGGATATTTTTATTCCTCAAAACTACCAGGGAATGATGTTACAAAATTTGAAACAGGGGGCCAAGTCTGTTGAAGATTATACAACCGAATTTTACCAACTAATTTTAAGGAATGCCATTCAAGAGACATAATATCATTTTGTCTCTCAACACATTAGTGGGTTAAGAGTCCAAATCATAGATTCTGTTAACATGTTTGATCCATTGACACTTTCTGATGCATATCAGCATGCATTAACTTTTGAGAAGCAGAACCGACGAGTGGGAAATTCTCCTTCTCCTACAATAACAGGTGCTTCTGGTTCGGGTAACACGACATCTCATTTTACTCCCTATCAGGCTAAGGCAGTTGGTGGCAATATTGGACCAGTTCCTAGATTGACTGATAGTAGAGGGTTGAAGTGCTTTAACTGTGGTGAACCTGGTCACCGACAGTCGGAGTGTAAAAAGGTTGGGAAGAGAAACTTATTTGTTGAACTTGAGGAAGATGGTGATGTGGCTTATGATGATAACAAAGAAGCCATAGTTTATGATGAAGAACCCGAGTATAAGGAGGAGTATGTTTTTGGAGATGTGGGGGTGGATTTGGTGGTAAGGCGCTCCTGCTTAACACCTAAAGCTGATGGTGATGATTGGCTCAAACACAATATCTTTTAGTCAACTTGTACCATTATGGGTAAGGTTTGCACCTTTGTATGTGATTTGGGTAGTTGTGATAATTTGATAGCTAAAGAAGGAGTCCAGAAATTAGGATGAAAACTAAAAATCGTCCCAGACTCTATAATTTATAGTGGCTGAAAAGGGTTGGGAGATAACAGTTCCCAAGCGCGTCCAAGTTCCATTTTCTGTAGGAACAACGTATAAGGATAATCTTTGGTGTGATGTGATACCCATGGAAGCTTGTCAGTTGTTGTTAGGTAGACCTTGGGAGCATGATCGTGATGTAACTCACCATAGGAGAACTAATACTTATAGTTTCCTGTTTGTAGGTGCGAAGATTACATTGATGCCAAATAAACCCAATGAAGTAGTTAATAAACCCACTGGTACATTACTAACTCTTTCATAGTTTGAAGACAGGTTGGAGGTGGGAGATGATGTTTTGTGCTAATAGGGAAGGAGGTTTCTCAAGATAGTGAAGTTCCTGAAGCCATGATCCCTTTACTTTAGGAGTTCTTTGATGTTTTCTCTGATGGTTTTCCGCTAGTACAAAAAATGTTTTTGGTCACACATATCAAATTTCGTGTAGTCACAAATAAATTTTTTGTGTGATTGAAGTTGTCAGACAAAAATAAACAGTCACACTTAAAGTTATTTTGTGTGATCGTTTCGTTTTTTGTTTGTTACGCATATGAATATTTACGTGACTAGCCCTAACAACTGATTTTTGGGTGAGTCATTTGTCACTTAATAATTTGGGAGTGTTACCGAATCAAATGCTGGTTCAAGTAGTAGTCACATTATACATATAAATGTGTGACAAATATTTTTCATATACATAGCGAATGAGACCAAAAATCATATGGTCACATGAACTTATTTTACAAGTGACTAATTGATAAACAAGGTTGTTACACACATTATTTTAACGTGACTAGTATATTTTGTTAAATGTTAACAACACATGAATTTTGTATGTGTGGCAATTGGAAGTAGGTATTGAAACATTTGTCACTATATTTATTTAATTGTGACAAATATTTTACAATTACTTGAAGATTATGATCAAATATAATACATGATCACACTAAATCAACAAACAATTATATGACTATAAATTTGGCAATAGTAAGAACATTTAAGCAATGTGTAACTAAATTATATTTATGGTGACATTATAATGGGATTATATGTAACCAACACATTAAAAACACCACACAGTAAAATATTCATGTGACAAATGTTTAGAACCAAATATAATCACAATTTTCACTAATGTTAATATTAGTCACATATTTAGAACCAAATATTCATGTGGTAAACTGGTTAAGTGTGTTAGTGTTTTAATGGAATGTCTAGGGTTTGAGTCCCAGACCTTGTTTATTTCAAAGGGTAAGAAGAAGACACATTGAACGCACAACGAGTACACGTGATGAACTTCATATCTTCCTTTGATTTGAACGGGATGACATTTGTCATAGTCGCAGAGAAAATCAATGTTTTAACTCGTGGCATTATCAATCTCTAAACGGTACACTACTGATTCGATGTCTAATTGTTTGGTTGTTGCAATTATTCATCATCATTATCCTATATGGAGAAATATGCACTTCCGGGACTTAATTGACTCTGGTGCATCTCCGGAAGAAGATATGTGCATTTCCGGGACTTAATTGACTCTGGTGTTATGATGTCAACTTCATAAATGGGATAAAGTGTCTACTTCAGTATTTGAGCTTCATAATTGGGATTGGTTTATTTTCTTCAACTATGTGGGGGAAGAAATGTCTTGATTCTTTCTAGTATGCATAACTTGAACTCTTAGGGGGAAGAAAAATTCAGAAGAATTATTCAAGCGTGAGAAGAGAAGTTGTTGATCTACTTGGTATACCCCAAACTTTCAATACCTCATAGCAACGTTATCATGTTATATGATGGGATTTGCTTGTTAAATTCCGCTGTGCGCTTAATCATTTTTAAGCTTTATTGAAAGCTTTGAAGTTGCTTATGAGGATTGTCGGTTTAGGGGGAAGCTATTTAAAAGCTTCTACATCAATTTTATGTGGCATGAATTAGGGGGAAGTTAATTTAGAAGATTCTCATTAACCAGAAGTATATGGATTACTTAGCTCGTTCCGTTACAGTATTTCTACTACAAGTTACTTAAAAGATGAGTCGTTTTGAAGTGAAGACTTGAAGTCAAAGGCCTCAGAAGACATCATCAGCATTGGACGCTTTATGAAAGCTTTTTTTCTTTATCATTATGTACTTCTTAGGAAAAAATATTGTAAGGAAATCTACACGTCGTCCCGTGGGGAAAGATTGTTGGAAATTCACTTTATGTGACGACATTTAAGAGTTCCTATTATTTATCATAGTCACACACGCTTAGACTAGACTAGGAACAATGTATAGTTTAATGGTCGTGTGTGACTATATATACCCCTCCTAGGCTTCCAAGGAGGGGTGTTGCTTGTGTTCATATCTTGTTTAATACAACTTTTCTTTATTTCACACACAACCTCTCTTCTTTCTCTCTCTCAACAATGGCTTCCACCTTCCACCACCCACCTAGACCACCGGATTAGATAAAAGCAAATCCACAGCTACTTTTTTTAAATACAATAAGCCCCAAAACACAAAAAGCACACAGTTTCTACCCGCCCAATGAGAATGCTAATTCTTGGAACTTCACAAAAATTAATTACATGCATGAATATGCATTAGATGTTGGCATATAGGCTGCTGACTCTTTGTATTCCATCCTTGGTTATATAAACAATGATTAAGTAATAATATTAATCATAACAAAAACAGAACAAACACTTAATTATCAGTATTTTAAGAATAAAAAATGTCTTCTTCATCAAAAAGAACATTTTCTTCTGCTTTTGAAGATACCAGTGCAGTAGAAAACAAGTTTGTATCATTTATTTTATTAACTTTGTATTTTTGTTATCATAATTAGTACTAACAATCCTATGTTCTTTTTAGGAAATCTTGTGTGGTGCCAAAAGTTAAAGCTAATGCAGATGGAGAGTTCCCTATTGTTTGTCCTAATAATCATCCATATGACGAGTACGAGTGCTATGTTGAGGAAGATCACGAACAACAACAATGGAAGCTGGAAGACGAAGAGAATGCCTGACTGGAACAACAACGCCAGAGGGAGGAAGCTGCTTCCTTAAGAAGGAGGCAAGAGGAGCAAGAACAAAGCAAGAGGGAGGAAGCTGCTTCCTTTAGAAGGAGGCAAGATGAACAGCGTCAGAGGGAGGAAGCTTATATGAGGAAACTGGAGGAAGAAGATCAAATAATTAATGATTATGTTTATGATTCTGAGAAGGAAATTGAAGAAGAAGAAGATGAGTTCAAAGAGTCTTTTGATTACGATGAATATCATTTGGATTTTGATCGTGAAAAATCTCCCAAGTTTGATTAATTAGAGAAACAAAATGTTTGTTTTTATTTAAAAACTGTAATCCTTTATTATTATTGAATTGAATTTATGTTTGGTAAGTTTGTATCTTGTCTTTTTTATTTTACGTCAGTCATTTCAAAGTTTTCATGTTCAGTTTGATTAATAATTAAGCACATTGTTTGAACTAAGTAGTTGTTTATGGGAAATTAGACACGAATTAGAATAAATACTTGGGAGGACTAGTGAAAATAGATTAAAAAGTTAAAAAATCTTAACTTGTGCTTGACTAGATAATGATTAAAACCGAAATAAGCTGAGACAATCAGCTTTTCAAAAAAATACTCGATATTAGCTTTGTTCTGAGTGAAGAATGGCCTAGTAGTATTGTTACAAACATATGCTCCAACCTAAAGGCAAGAGCCTAACAATTGTCTATCCAATTGGAAAAGAATTACACATGTAATAGCAAAAACTTAAAAGCACCTTAGAGTTAAGCTAAGTCGAAAGCATAAACTGCTCAAAGCTTAATTAGTTTTGCTGGAGAAAGCGAGAAAAAAATTAGGTTACAAGATCCACCAAAGTCGAAAGCCTTAACCGGATGTGTAACAGGTAACTTTGACACAAAAATCTTGGTTATATGTGTTATGCATCTAGGATTATACAACTCACAACATGAATAAGTAAAATACAAGATAAACCATGTTTACATCCATGAAATACAAGTATTGTTTCATAATATGGATCATAATATTGCAGGTTCATACAAAATATGAATGACAACGTATTTGCATTCCAAAAAATAATGGATACACCTATCCATGCTGATTAGTGTTTAAAATTGTTTACATAAACTATACCTACACTTAACCGAAATAGTCTAAAGAATATTTATCAAAAACATCCATAAAACATAACAAGTTCTTCCCTAGCCTACCCCCTATAGGTTCCTCCATAGCCTACCCCTCTTCCTTTTTTCTAGCTTTGTTTCAAATTCTTTTAAATTTTTTTACAAGGCAGGAAACATACTTCATTCCTGATACGTGGGGGCCTTTCTGTTGTAGAAAATGGAGACTGAGAAGATGACTCTACTTTTGGTGTACATCCCTTGCTAACACTTGGACTGACTATTTGTTTGGATGACCCATTCGCCTTACCTGCAGTCTGATTGGATAAGCCAATAGATTTGCCTTTCTGCTTCGATGATGAATTAGTCTCTCCCTAAGTCTCGTCCAAACTACAATCATCATCAGAGGTGCTGTAATACTGGGAATGTTCATCATGGTTATCATGAAATGGGTGCTGGAAGTATTTAGTGTTCACATGATCAAAGCTTTCATCTAATGACAGCAAATCTTCCTCAGAGCTTTCAAAGCTTTCATTTGATTATAGCATATCTTCTTTAGAGCTTTTAGAGGAATCAACCATGATAACATGTGTAAAATACAAGACAACTTTTAATAAATTCATATACTAACAGCCACCAGATACTCAAAAAAATAAAACATTCATGTATAAAATTATTAAAGGTTAAAATTTAGTATACTACCTCCCTGCAACATTCTCTGTTTGAAATGTTGGAATTCCCTTTCAAGATTTTCCACCCTATTATGTAGGTTAGAAAGACCAGCTGTGTTATCAACTTCGATTGAACCGTTTCCTTTTTCTTTTTTTTCAAGTCAACTCATGTATCTACATCAGTTAACAAAAATGATAATCCCACATAAGTTAACTACAAATACATAATCACATGTCTTCTCTAAATTTTAACAGCTGTACATAAACGACATCTTAAGACCGTTTGCTCTTCGAGGTAGATATCTCCACGACTCCTCTATCTCATGAACATGTTCATCTTCATTCCCAATAATTTAATCCAATATGCACCTACTTCTTTTCGTTTATCCCTTTTTTATGTAAGTAGCTCAAAATTTGACCTTCGCATTCGGTCTTTAATTGATATCAATATCATCAATAACCATGAAAAAGCGAATATGAGTGCCAAAGTAAGAGGTACTTTACTAAAAAGGATAAACAAAAAGATGTTAATGGATATTGGATTCCATTATTAGGCATGAAGATGATGATTTTCACGAGAAAGAGGAATCATGACGATATCCATCTCTAAGAGCAAACGGGCTTGAGATGTCGTCTATGTGGAGCTGTAATACTTTAGAGCATACGTGTGATACCGAAGCTAGTGACTAGCTATATTTCTCTAAAGGTTAAAATTTAGTATACTAACATCCCCGCAACTATGTCTGTTTAATAAGGTGGAATTCCCTTTCAAGCGTTTCCACCCTATTATGTAGCTTAAAAGGATCGGATGCTTTATCAGCTTCCATTGGTCACTTGCCCTTTTCTTTTTTGTTTAAGTTAGCTCATGTATCTGCATGAACATATAACCAACATATAAACAACATAGTAACTGAACCAATGCAGCTGTGAAAACGAAGACTTCTTGGCCAATGATTGAATCTAAGATGGCATCGATGAACAACCTACATATTTTTGTTTACCCTTTTTTAAGTAAGTCCCTCTTACTATGGCCGTCGCATTCTCTTTTTCATGGGTATCATTACCATCAACTAAGGTCTTTACTAAGCGACCCTTTTCCTTTTTGTTGATTGGTCGTAGGTTTTCCTTCCCATTTGTAAATTTTGGCGCTTATTTCGGCATCAAATTATCCGAGTCGTCACTCTGAACATGCTCACTTTCACTTTGAGTTTCAATATCGAAATATAATCCACACATGGATAAATCCAAATACTCAAGGCATGATATAAATCACACAAGTCTGTATCTAGATACTCAACTGGAAAGAGTATTCAAATATTGAAACTGAAACTAAAGTGTGAGAGCATTCATAGTGGTGACTCGGATAACTTCCTACCCCACGAAGCCCCAAAAGTGGGAACTGGTAAGGAAAATGTCACACCCTACAATGGCGGAATATGGGCCGCGATGTATGGATATCATCACAACATGGCGTGTCTATAGATATAACTAAATGAAATAAAAAATGTCATAAAATGGTGACACAAATGTCATGACAATATCTCAACAATGCACGAGTCTAGGTAAGTAGGTAACGGTCCTACCGATTACCCGAGACAAACAATTAACATAAACAAAAAAAACATATAGGTGTCAAAAAAGTATCGCTTATTCAAACATCAAATAAAGACTAAGAAGAAAGGGGGTTCCTCCAAATGCAACCCTAAGCCTCCAAAGCTAGCCACTCCTATTCTCATGCTTAACCACATTCTCACCTGAAAGAGACACTAACACGTCAACATAATGTTAGTGAGAGTCATAGGTTTAGACTCCAACCTCAAATCAGTTATAATATAAGCTGTGAATAACCACCAATAAGAAAAATATATGGACAATGTGTTACAAATGTGCATTAACAACTAACAATTCAAGATTAATCATACCAAACCAATCCCAAGGCCCCTCCTTGTCAACATCCCCTTGATACCAAGTCAAATCACAAAACAATCATGAATCAATTGGCAAGTAATCACAAAAGTATATACAAGTCCATCACCAATCATAAAACATTCACAGCAACAATTTACAAAACCATAACGAGTTTCTCTTCCATCCCATCTGTAAGTTAAAATCATTAAA
The DNA here is from genome assembly GCA_025667525.1 of Glebionis coronaria. Lineage (NCBI taxonomy): Eukaryota > Viridiplantae > Streptophyta > Magnoliopsida > Asterales > Asteraceae > Glebionis > Glebionis coronaria. Next base: position 252,803,953 of record CM046875.1, on the reverse strand, counting down.
AGATATGGGACTATGAAACTCACCTGATCAAGCTTCTCCAAATATCCGCGCACTAGCAAAAATCTAAACACACAAACATATACAATCAAAACATGAACCACATACCAAAATGTCTCATCAATCTATGATGGATATCTAACCTTCTCCTACAACTTAACCTCATGTATATGCCATAAGCATCCCATTACATCCCTCTATAAAGTCCTTAACCTAGTTAAGTTCATAACAAGTCCCGTTAAAATTTAATCCAAAACGGTCCTTGAAATGTGTATAGTTGAAGTTCGTTTTTCTCAGTTCTTAACAAATTGAAAGTCCTAACAAGATCGGGTTTTTAATTGTTTTTGGTTGGTAAAGTCTTTTTGGATATTCTATTGCTAATTCAAACAAGACTTGCTAAAATGAAAAATATCGTCTACTTATATGTAAAACAAAGTATAAATACCAAGTTTATATTCAAATAAAATGCCAAATTTTAATTCTACAAACTATAAGGACTGGAAATGTAAATTCTTTGAAATTTAAATGCTAAAAATGTAAAGCAAAAAAGTATAAGGACTAAATGTGTAAAAACAGTAAACTATATTGACTTAAAATGAAAACTATTCATTCAAGTAACTAATTTCCAACTAACTTGAAACTAACTAACTAATTTTGAACAATTCTGAAAATATAGGGACTGATTATTTGAAAACCCTAATAAGTAGAAAGATTAGCCAAGTTTAAAAACAGTTTAATACTACAAGGACCATAATCCAAATTTTACAAGTTTTTCAACAAAAACAGATTTTTAACTTCAATAAGCTCGTTTGAGCTTATTTCTCAACCAAATTTGATCAAACCAATTGCAAACGTCTTAAAATCAAATTTTAGCTAGACCTATCCAAGGAATTAAGCTAAAAGAAACTAGAAAGCTGATAAGCTAAATCCAATAAGCTCAAAATAAGCTACAAGTTAAGCCAGACTTGTACAAGTAGATTTTAGTGGAAATTTTTATTAATAAGCTCAAAAGAAAGACGGGAAATCAACTCTCAATGAAAATGATCAAGTAATAAGTCATGAATCTAAAAATAAGCTAAATTTGTGCTTATGTTGACTTTCGTTGACCAAAAATTTCAAAAAGCTCAAAATCTCAAAATCTATCCAGGAACACTTTTGGAATGAAATTGTGAAAGAAAATTAGCTAGTTATTGAAGTAGAAATGGAGATATGAAAAATCATTTTGCCCAAGTTATAGAAACTTGCATTTGCTCTTGATCTTAAACTTTGGCTTATTACAAACTCAATTCTTGATACTGTATAGTTTCCTTATACACACTCAAACTTCATATGTTGACTGAAAGATGAGGACTGGTTTGGAGTGATTTCATCAAGTAACAAAGAAATGCCAGTCAAATCAAAATCAACACTTTCTTAAAATATGCTTGAATAAAACTGACCCAAATCTTTTTATGACCAATTGCCTTTTTGACCAAATACTTGACTTAAAAGTGACTCAAAACTAATTGTTATGACTTGTTGAGTAGAAATGAACTAAAGTTTACCAATTGCTAAGACTTGAAAACTATTTTTAAGCTAATACCAAACACTACTTTACTGATGTTTTTGAAACTTTTATGAAGACATTTTGAGCAAATGAATAGACTGAATTAAGAGTAGTATCACACTAAGTTTTATAGCTGATAAGAAATGTATTTGAACTAGTAACAATCAGGTTACAAAGCTAGAACTTAAAATGACTATAAAGGCTAAGTAACTGATAAATGCTTGAAAAACAGGACAAGTATTAAAGCTATAAGCAAGATTAAGCTACTAATAAGCTACAAAATCACTGAAATCAGATCAAAGTCAGGCTAAAACACATTTTATCATGCACTCAAATAGAATTAACTAGGAATGAAACAGGCATTCAACAATTGAGTGGAACTGAAATTCAGAAAGTGAAACCTTATGCTAAGGCCTCCTTTGGGGAGTAGAGGAGCGCTGATCTCTCTAATCTAGTGCTAACCACCACCTTAGCACTAGAACACACTAACCAACAACCAATCAACGGCTATCAATCATCAAATTCGCCATTAATGGACTAGAATTCTTCAAAATCTGCTAGAACTGGAACTGGATGAACAAAGCAGATACAACAGCTACAATCTTCAAAACTAGCTCACTATGATCAAGTGGTGATCATAACAAACTAACAGCATCACAAAGTAACAATGGTGCAAGTATGAACAATAGAGAAGTAATGAGAATTTTGGAGGGAAAATGGAAATTTGTATTGATTGAATTGAGAAGTAGTTACAAGGCTGGTAATCAGTTACAACTAACTATAACAGACTCAAGAGTTTGTCAGACTCTTGAGTTGTTAAGCTAAAACTAAAATAGGTTGAGAGAAAAACTAAAAGTGTGTGTGATTTCACACTTTTTCTACAATTCAAGAAATGAGAACAATCCATGGTATTTATAGACTGCAGGAGTGAAGTGGTTGGGGTTGGTGACGTGTTAGATCCAATCAGAAGCTTCCACGTGTACAATTCAGTTCAATTGAATTTTGCAGATTATGAACACATTTGGGGTTTTCTTTGTTATTGATCTTGAGTATAATTGGTTGTGATCATTGGATTCGTCTCTCAAAAACGAGCAAGTTTCATGTTTATACCATCTCCTGAAATTGCTTCTAGCTCAATAACGATTCTGGGCTGTTGTGTTGAAGAAGATGACACGTGGCAAGATTTCATTAGTTAATAACTAGGCACACGGATCATTATCCAACATGGATAATTCTGATTATTGCATGTTGCTTTCCTATTGGCTGAAAAGTGAAGTTAGTGCACAGCACTGTTAGGATATTGGCCAATTAAATGTTGGCGGCTAGTAGGTAATAAATGAGGTGAGTTGGTAATCCTGGGCACTTTTTTCTTGCATTCTCATTGGCTAACAGCATATCACACGGATCAAGCTTGAATAGACTTTCCAAACTTGGCAGAATTAGCCCTTGTACTTGGCAGAATGTAATTTTGAGATAGTAACTTCATTCTTTTGGCAATTTAAGTCCTTCCACTTGCAAACTTGATCAAAAAGCTCCTTTGACTTGGTTGACTTAAGAGTTGACCATATTTGACTTTGATCTTGACTTTGTCATATTTACACTTTTGGTCCTTCATCTTTGGCAGATTGTCAAGATAGGTCCTTTGTCATCAAAGTCTTGTCACTTTTGATCCTTCTTTGCCTTTTTCATCAAATTAAGCTTGATTTTCCTTTGTTTGCTTGAAAATGTATCCTTCTTACCTATTTGAGCGCAAACACAAAACATACCACATAATTCCTCTTTAGAGCACAAAGTTTAGGTATTTTTTATTGTGTTTTAGGGTGATTTGTTGATAAATTGATATGAGTTTTTGCTCATATCAAATCCCCTACACTTGAACATTGTCATGTCCTCATGCAATGCCATATATTAAAGCACAAATTTACATTCTCCTCATAATTAATCCACCTTGGCCATATGGAATGCATCTACACTACTCTAAACTAAATGATGCATGAGTTTGATTTTTAACAATGCAGTGAACAAAAAACAATTCTATCTATATCTTTTTGGTTTTTCTTGAAATGGTTTTGATGGAAATAACTCATAAAGATATCAATGACTTTGATTAGGGCTTGTGTACCATGGACATTTATCACCCTCAAGTTTCACTTTCCCCATACCAAGCTTAAAAGTGGGATCATTGTATTCACAAGTAAAAAGTGCATCAACTTAATCATGACAATTAGATGTGGAACCGGTTATTATTTGAGCAAATTGCTTGTGGGCAAATTTTTCATTATTTCAAGTGTGAAGTATAGGAAATGTAAAATCCAAAAATAAGGAAGCACGGTTTTAATCCTAAGTAATCCTCTCATCCTTTACTTGAAAAATCGCTCACAATTAATATAAGTCCGTTTCAAGAGTAATAAGTCATTCGCCTTATGTGTAAAATCCTCATGTCATGCTTTCATAAGTAGCTACACACTCGCTAAGGAAAGAAAAATAAAACTCACGCAATAATTTACATCCGCCATCTTTTTGAGACTTTGGATCTTCAACCCCGCAACCCGTCAATGTAATATTGGATTGGAGCAATCTATTGAATCCCCACAACCCGTCAAGGTAATATTGGAACTCAATAGTCACTATAATTAACACGACACTGCCCCTCTTGGGAGTCTTGTATATATATATATATATATATATATATATATATATATATATATATATTTTCTTTTTCTTTTTATTTTTAGCCACTCATTTTTTTTGTAAGCCGCTCTTATTTTTCTTTATTCCTCACAAAGAAAGTAGAAAAGAATAAAAGGAAAAACACCCGCTAAACATTGAGCATGACATAAGTCTAGTACACATAGAACGTTCTAACTTAGAATCTTAAGACGTACTTATATCAACCATGAATGATTAGACAAAAATGCATAAGAGATTACAAACCGATTAAAACCGTTCTTGATTATTTATTAACAATATATACATGCGAAGAAAATAGAGGTAAAGAAGAGAAGGGTTAAGCCACAAGTAATTATCATGAAGTTTATTTAGCCCTTTTATACTTGCTTCAACTCTATCATTTCCCATTCTCCACAAATTTAAAATCTCAAATAATGAGATTGGTGGATGCTTAGCCTAATAGACCAATGAAGGACTACATGGTTAAGGATACTAGCTAGAGAGTGCTTGGATAAGCAAACTCGGGTTGAGTCAAAATATCCATGGCGGGCCTAATATGTCAAAGAAGTCTAAACTTGTTAACCCATGTTCTTATTATATATTTTTTCCTTTTATATATTTGATGAAAAATAAAAGAAGAAATATATACAATGCAATATTGATATGCAAATGAAAAGTGATTGATGCAAAAATTATGAATGCATATTTTTGGTGGCCAAAGTAGATCAAAAATTTGAAAAATGTTTGAAAAATTAATTTTCCAAGTTATCATGAAAGATAATGACAAGTTCTAGGTAAGGTTACTTCGATAGAAGACCCCCCTACACTTAAGCTAAACATTGTCCTCAATGTTTAAGCGCATGGAAGTATAAAAACTTCCCCTACACTTATGACAATGAATAGACTTTGCTTAACCCAATTTAAGGAAAGGACAACTATTGGTGAATTCAGGTTTAAGCACAAGGTGTCAATGAAAGATCACAATAGTAACGAAGTGAACCAGATACAAGGGTCTCCTCCATAAGCTCCAAAGTATGAAATGAGTGAGCAACCCTACAAACAATCATGAAGACAAAAAAAGGTCTCCCCTACACTTATCTCCAAGTATATACCCTTATTGCTAACCTACAACACTCTAAACCTAGTTATACGATGCTTGAGTTAATGAGTCTCTAGCTCGACTCGTCCCTCAATGAATTAATTCATGGGGAAAATGGGGATCTCTTGGACCATTTCAACGGAAATTTCCTCCCCAAAATAATGTTTCACACGGTGTCCATTCACTTTAAATTTTGGACCATCGGGTTGTGACAACTCAATTGTGCCATATGGAAACACTTGAGCAATAGTGAATGGACCGGACCATCTCGACTTAAGCTTGCCCGCAAAAAGATTCAACCTTGAGTTAAAGAGGAGAACCGGCTCTCCAACTTTGAACTCCCGGTTCTTGATCTTAGAATCATGCAATTTCTTAGTCTTTTTCTTGTAAAGCAAAGAATTTTCATAGGCATTGGCTCTCAATTCATCCATCTCATTAAGTTGATCTTTCCTATGTGAACCAGCTTGGTTTAAATCAAAGTTAGCCCACTTGAGAGCCCAAGATGCCTTGTGTTTTAACTCGAATGGGAGGTGGCACGCTTTACCATAGACAAGCCTATAAGGAGTACAACCAATTGGCGTCTTAAAAGCCGTCCTAAAAGCCCACAAAGCATCATCAAGCTTATCCGACCAGGAAGCTTGATGTTCTCCCACCGTTCTCTCTAAAATTCTCTTTAAACCACGATTTGTGACCTCGGTTTGACCATTGGTTTGAGGGTGATACGCGGTAGAAATTCTATGATTAACTCCATATTTCTTCATAACTCTCGTGAATAGATCATTACAAAAGTGCGTACCACGATCACTTATGATGGCCCGAGGTACACCAAATCTAGCAAACAATTGCTTTAAGAACTTCACAACAACTCTAGCATCATTGGTAGGTAAGGCTTTATCATCCACCCATTTGGATACATAATCCACCGGCACAAGTATATACTTGTTTCCCTTAGAAGATGGAAAAGGTCCCATGAAATCAATGCCCCATACATCAAATATCTCACACTCTTGAATAAAATTTTGTGGCATCTCATCACGTTGCGTAATTTTTCCTTGTCTTTGACACACATCACAAAATTTCACCATCTCATGGGCATCTTTATAAATGGAAGGCTAATAGTAACCCGAATCAAAGATGTAACACCCCCAAATTTATACAACTCAATACAGCGGAAGACTCGTTGGTGTTACGGGATAGCACATTACTCACATCATAGAAAACGCATAAAAATTGTGTCGTTTAATAATAAATCATTTCCATTCATAAATATCAAAGTTACATCGTTCCCAAGTCGTTATATTTCATACAAAGTTTTACAAAGTATTTGAATGGAAAATATTGTTTAAGTGCGGGCCATGAATTCTTGTCGTCTTCCCGAGAATTACCTTCAAGTACCTGAGATAAAACATGTTGAAAGAAAAGGCCAGCGATAACGCCGAGTGAATTCATAGAGTTTAGTAAAAACCATCAACATAATGTCAGTATAAAATATTACTGAAAATCATTTTGTACAAATCATTTTAATAGGCCATAAAATAGCCAAAGTCGTTTTATACAAATCCTTATCGAAAATCATAATATAGGCATTTGCCTTAAAAATCATTATACGAGCCAATGTCGTAAAAATATCATACTATACGTCTTTATAACGTTGTATGAAAATAAAAACCGTTATATGAATATGGTTATGAAAACCAAAACACGAACATAATATCAATAGTATGACCCCGTATTGCTAGTCAGGCAATACTTCGTAATTCGGTACGTCTAATAGTATTTCGTTAGTTTTGGATTATTATAAGCCGCATGACATTGTTACCTTACTAAACCAACAACGGGTAGCTAACCCGATACCAAATTTGCCCATCTAAAGTAGCTTGTCGTCACAAAGGTCACGCTATGGAAATCTTCTCATACATAAATTCGCTTACCAATCAATGTGGCACGACGGGGATCAACCGTCAAGGCGCGAACTGGGGTGATCGTCCCCAAATAGTACTATTAAATGCATAAGCGTCTACTAAATCCCGGTAGTTCACAATTCATGCTAATGGGACTTTTAGTGACATAACCTAACTTTAATAATCCATTTACTTTCATCTATCGGGTCCTTTAATCATTTACCGGGTCATACAATTGGGTCATACAATCATTCGGGTCCAAATCAATAAACAAACAATTCGGGACAAAGGGTGTCCTATTTTATAAAAACTAACATGTTATCTCCCTCGCGGGTTTATAAAACATTTCATAAAAACATTTAAAAGAGTGCGAGGCTATGAACTCACGTTGATGTGGGAAGGCGGGTTATCGGCAATTCGGACGTACGGTGCGTGCTTCAATCACGGAAACCTAGACAAATAATACTCGTCTTAGACTCATGTCCAATGACTTTATAAAAATAACATTTATGTATACATATGATGATTATATATATATGATGATCAAGTGGGTTTACATATTCTCGTTTACTCATTTTAGTGTTATATGTCGATAGCTTTTATACTAGTTTACTAGTTTTACCCATTTACGTGTTTTAAGTCCAATAAACTTATTGTAAGTTCTTTAACTTGTTTTAATCCATGTTATACTTATTTTATCAGTATCTATACTTTACAAGTTGGGCCCAAATGGGTTAAGCCCAATAAGTTCTTTTTATGAGTGTTTATCTTATTTAGTCCAATTATTAGCTCAAGTATTAGTCCAATATATTTACTTAGCTCGTTAATGTCCGTATGTCCTATAGTTCGGGTTTTATCGGTTTTTACTTGTTATACATGTCTATATATCAGTATAGATTTTATAAAAGTTTACATTAGACGGGTCCAACCGTCTAAGTTTTATTTAACAAAAACGTTAATTTTACGGTAATAGCCGAAAAAGTCGTAAAAACAATGTTTATAGTTTTATAACTTATAAGTATTATTTCACTACCATTTATATAAGTTATTCATTCATTTACCCTTTTACATATTTATATAAATAAGTTTTATAAGTTAGTGGGTTTTACTTTTACATTTTATACATTATAATTTGAGTGCTTATATAATAGTATTATACTTTAATTTCCAAAATCTGATTTTTATCTTCACTTTCACCAAAACTACCATATCTAGAGTTCTATATAGAGATAGAAGCTCAAATTTTTATCACATAAATTACATGATATTTTCTCCATTTAATTCTTCAATAGCTACTGTTGAATCATCTTCTAAATATTTTCTAAAAATCGTCCAAAACAGTGAACTCAGATTTGTACCTTAAACTTGTTTTGATCATATCTTACTCATTACAATGATTCCATTGCATGACCAACTCTCACATGTGTACAAGAGCCATAGCTTAATGTATATTAGTTCTACTTAATCATTTTATCAGTTCATGACATGTTTCTTTACTGTTTTATACAGCCAACAAATTTAGACAAGATTTTAGCCTTGTTTCTTATAGTTTTTCATCTTTTTAAGCATGTTTATCAACACCAAATCCCCACATAATATTTTTATCATCATATAATCATCATAAACATATAAAATAGGAAATAAAATACATGATTACATAACCAAAAATAACAAGAGGATGAGGAGGACAATCTTTATACCACCATGTTGATGTAGGTTATGATCAAAACATGGATTTTGATGGAGAAACTTGTGAATCACAAAGACCATCTTCATGACCACCAATCTTCAAAAACTCCTTGTGGAAAATCAGCCCCAAGACATCATAAAAACTCCTCCATGGATGTTATAATCACCATCATTCTAGAGAGCTTCAAGAGGGCTTCAACATATGTAGAATTAACACATGATTTTGTGGTTTAAATTGATCAATGATGGTGTTTTTGGGGTGGATATGGATGGCACATTGAGAGAGAGTGAGAGAGTTGTAAGTTGTTTGCATGAGTGTAAAATGAGGCTAGTTGTTTAGTTAAGTGGTTTTGATAGTGTTAGCTTACTTTGTAAGCATGAAGTAACAAGTGTTTACTTGTTTATGAGGTTGTGACACCTCATGGTGTAAGTAACTTAATGTGGCCGGTTTTGATAGGGGTGGGGCAAGTATCCCACTTGTCTCATCCCCATTTATTTACGGGTACTCCTCGATTCTAGTTTCCTCGATTTGCGTGCCCTCGGGTCGTTTTACGAAAAACGTTTTTATAAATTATGAATCAACGACACAAAACGAATCTAATAAAAATTGTCTCATCAAAAACGGAGTTCGAAAACGTAAATACGTAATCCTAGGGTTTCCGGTTTAGTCGTAAAGGACGTTAAAATAAAATCGTAAGTCCTAATCTCTTCTCGTAAATTTGTGAGTTTATGAACTAACACAAATTTAAAACTCCAAAATAATATTCACGGATAAATTTATTTTCTGAAATGTCGGACTGTCACCAAAGACGGTGTATGTAAACGTAAGCACGTAACGTTGAATCCTCCGGTTAGACGTAGTCGATGTTACTTCAAGACGTAAATCCAAATTACTTCCCAAAATAAGTGAGTTCATATTGTAACATTAAAATAATGTTTTCAAATAAATATTGAGAATAAAATATCAATCATAAATTGACGGATTGTCACAGCATTTACCCCTAAACAGGATCTTTGTCCTCAAAGATCATCTTACCTTACTACTCGCTTCTTATGAAGTTAAAGCCATGTGGGTATTTCCTCTACATTTGGTCTTTTCTCACAAGTGTAATCCATTACAATACGCGAGTTTCATCAAACATAACTACGGGAATAAGATCAGGCTAAATGTTGACTTACTTTCTCTATCCATGATGTTCACGGGTTTCTGATGAATGCAACTTTTCGCCGATCTAAGCTTTACTAAGAACAATCAGATTTTCACTTGATAGATATTCCATCAAGTTCGATTTACAAAACATAAGTCACGCAGTTCTTGAAGTCCTAGGGTAGATCCAGCTTATATGCCTTTCAATCCCAACTTTTACATCATCTCAATGGTCCCATACAACGGGGACTTATATCCCATGATTTGTCAGATCATTAATTCATTTTTCCAAGGTTAAAAATGTTGGCATAACTTTGCTACCCATCTGGCACTTCAAGATCTACATTTCATATCCACATAACCTCTTTCCCACTACCGGCTGTCAATAATCAGATCCTAATTTCAATAATCATTTCAGATCTCGCGGGTTGGGTATTTTGTAATGTTAGGTTCGCCATCATAGGAAACCATAAACTTAAAAGACATGTCCAACTCACAATGGGTGTATGTCGGGTGTCTTCATCTCAACTCCTGCTTACAGATGCTCTAATATTTAGATCCTAAAAAGATTCGATCTTAATCCTAACACGATGGTTATAATTGATAATCTTTTCAAAGGAAAACGATTATACGGTCTATTACCAAAGGTCAATCATTCAAACATAAAACAGCACTTATATTACTTTGTATCGTTACTTTACCTCGTCCCTTCGATTGGGGTGGTACATAGTACTCTCATCAAGGTTCGTTCTCAATGATTTCTGAGCAAATCTCTAGAAATTCGATGCGAAGCGAGGATCTTGATAAAGATGTTCGATAGAGGCATACTATGTTTACATAACTCTTTTGCATTTATCATTAACGGGAATGATATTAGCAGATTTGGTCAGTCTGTCGACGATGACCCAAATCGAATCAAATTCAGATGATGACCTTTTCAATAGCTAGACGTTTACTAATGTATGAGGCGATGTCTGCCTTCATAATTGCCATCAGTACAACTTCTTCAGACAAAGATACTTTTAGTCATAAATGACATAAATATAATACGTATACTTACAAGTTTTCCAATTTAACTACATCTCTAAATCTCCATATCTAGGCAACCACAAATGGACTTTTAATCATTTAACGCCATAGGATTCTCAAATCTAATGGTTCACATTAGCCGCGAACCCCTTTTTATTATCTATATTATCCTTTTTATAAACATCGTTTACATTCAAATTGTTCAGCAATTTATGTTGCACTGTCATTACTAAGGAATACATACTAATTGGTTCTTTATATTTTATACATAATGTGTCAGCCATTACGTTCAATTTCCTGATGAAATAAATATCATAACTGATGTTGGAGTTTTTGTACACCTTTAGGAAAAGGATGCACAAAGTAGGGCAAGTGAGCACGACGATTTAGGAAAACCGTGTGTGAATGACCCTAAGTGAGTTCGTTCTCGAGGAGGCAAGTGCGTTGTGTTAAGAGTTGATTAATGTTTGTGATTATATGATTGAGAGATAAATGGGATTAGAAGAGAAAGACGGTTACAAAGACGAATTAAACTACGACGAAAAAGACGAACACGTAAAGTCGTAAATAATGCCAAAATTAAAATTTTAACCTAAAAATTCCAAAAAATTACTAAAAATCCACAATAAAATTCTAAGAGTTTACAAAAAATCAAAACTTGCTAAAACCTTTTAATTAATTAAATAATGCCTTTTTAATGCTAATTAAAGCCCTAAAAATCACAATTAATTATCAAAAAGCCCCAAACAAGATTTTAAAGTTTGTAAACCTCAAAAATGACCTAATTAAGCTAAAAACTATTTTTAAAAATTTTAAAACCAATTTAAACTATTTTTTAACACTTAAAAACTATTAAAATCTATTAAATCTTAAATTAATTCTAGAAATTAATTGAAAAGTCTAAAAAAATATTTGGAAAGTGACAAAACTCCTAATTAAGTGTCCTTAACCTAGGAAAAATGAAAAAAACTAGAAAAACCAACTTTCTATTTTTAGCAATAAAATAATATTAAAATATTCAAAAAAATAAAAAGTTTGTAAATAAATTCTAAAAAATTACCAAAAATCCTAAATAATGTAACTAAAACCGTAATGCAATCCAAATTTTCAGAAACCTATTTAATAATTTAATATTAAATTTTAAAGTTGCTTAAAAACCCTAAAATCCAATAAAATCAAAAATAAGCTAAATTGAAAACCTAAATAGCTGTAAACCTTAAAAGTATGATTAAAAACCTAAAAATTATTTTTCCAGATTTTTAAATTAATTTTTACTATTTTTAAATGACTTTCTAAAAATTAAACTTAAAATAATCCTAATAAATTAATAAATAATGGGAAAAATAAACTTTTTGCTCAGAAAAGTCAAACAACCTTATAAAAACCTAGGAAAAATACTAAACAGTGAAAACCTAGAAAAAATAAGCTAGAAAATGCTTATTTATAAGCTGTTAATTAAATAAGCTACAAAACCAAAAGCACTTAAATAGATAATGAAATGAAGACTAAACGTAAAAAGCCATCTAGATCACTGGTTAACACGCTAGCCCTTGGAAAGCAAGGTCGCGTGTTCGAGTCCAGGCAGGGTGAGCTTTTTGCAATTTTTTTTTTTTACTTTTAAAAACTCAAACCAGTACTCTTTTAACTCACAAAAACTCAATCACAATCTAAATTTAACAAGATTAAACTACTTAGAAATCAAGAAACGTGCTCAAACTTGCTCAACTTTCTGATGAACACACAAGTGTTTATTCACTTGTGCAGTTATGATCAAGAGGGCTTGATCTTGTGATTGTGGATGTTTGATTGGATACAAAGGGCACCCTTATACTCTTTGGAGTATAAGGAGTCAAATCACAAGCAGAAACAAGCAAGTATAGCAATCAAATCACACAAAGCAAGCATATTAAGGTTGCTGATATAGCTTGCACAAGTTTAATGGTGTTTGTTGGTTTAGTGTGCACACAAGTGAGTTTTAAAGGCTCAAATCATGCATACAAGTCAATCAACTAGCAAATAAACAATTCACAAACTTAGAACAACCCTACTTCTAGCAGATTTAACAGCTTGGTTGGCAAAATTCACCAAAAGAAGCAAATAATGGCAGTGATTGAATTTTAAGCTATATAACCAATTTTATCATGCAATCTGCTTCAAAACACTTCCAAACTAAAAACCAATCACACTTAGCACCTAATAGCAACCTAAGAGTAATGTCTAAACAGGTTTTACCCCAAAAACTCAACACCAATCCTGATTAAACTCTAGATCCAAACACTCCTTAAAAATTCAGAAACAAAATTTTTTCAAAGCAAATCTAATCAAGACTTAACCAAACTGATTGAACACTATCTAAGCATGCATACAAGTCCTATTTAAGCAGTTTTAAGCACTCAAGCATACATTTAACAACTTAACAAGCAGAATCACATAAAGCACATAATATTTCAGAATACTAAAAATAAAACGGAAAACAAGAGACTACCTCAAGGGTCCTACATCCAGGACCCTTAGTGGTTGAAAAACCACCTCCATATAGGCTGGGGCCTATGCAGAACTTTGTTGATGGATTGATTGAGTTTTACTTAACAAAATATGATGAAATATGGTCCTTGTTTAGAACCTTCTAAGAAAGAAATCAAAGGGGATTGTGTAAAAAGCTCAAGTCAGACCCCTAGCTTATGGAATAAGCTAGAAGTGGGCTTTTGGCTTATTGATGAGACTAAGATAAGCAAGGAAAATGACCAACAAATGGCTATTTCAAGCTTGGGTACCCACTACACCAGAACAAGCCATGGTGTTATGGACATACACAAGCTCAAATACCATCATACCAACACAATTAATCACCATTGTATCAGGTTTGTATGAAAATTTAAGATATAAGAAAGCTTTGAAAAAGAAACAGAAACTTTGAAACTTAAAAACTTTCTGCTGAAAATCAAACCAAACTCAAACAATTATAACTTAAACCAACTGAAATGTAAAGGGAACTCAATATTTCTCATCAACAACACTTAAACCATTTATATTCCTTAATAAACTGGATTTACAAAGCTTGTGAAAAAGGAGAAAAATCAAGAACAGAAACTATGCTAAGTCCTATAATGCCTTTATATAGAGGCTACAATGTGATTCTAGAAGTGAATAGAAGATAAAAACCCTAACACTTGAACTTCCAATCTTGCCCTTGGACAATTTTTGAACTTTCAGTCAAAACAAAGCCATGTGAAGATCTTTGGCAGTTTGTGAAGATGCCAGCTGCTTTGGAGTGATCTAGGTCATCCATTTTGTCTTTGGGAACACGAAAATGTTGTGGGATGTTGATCATGCTGTCCATTTTTGTTTGGAAGTGAATAGTGGGGTAGGGGAGGGTTGCACAAACATGTGAGGTGATGGTGATGGGAGTTTAAGGGTGGTTTTAGGTTTAGATGATGGTTAATCAATGATCTGGAAAAGTTGGATTAAAACCCCTTTGTTATGAAGTGGATTAATGCTGGAAAAATTAGGGTTCAAGGGTGGTTTAGTGGTGAGTTTAATCTGAAAAAGAAGATTAAGTATTTAAATTGTATGTTTGCCACCAAAACTTAAACCGGTTTTAAGTTAATTTAAAAAGTGTGAGTGGATTTGTGACGTGGAGAGGGGGAGGTGTTTGATTGGTGGAAGGTTTAAGGTAGGTGAGGTGGCAGCTTGTGAGTGGGGGATTTGTCTTAGGTTGTCTGGGCAATAATGGCCCCTCACTTTTCTTCATTCTTTCACTTTGTATAAACTGGCAAAAACTTCATTTCCCTTTGTAAACAAGTTTCATCATTTGGCAATTTTGGCACAAATTGTTTCCAAACTTCAAACAAGGACTAATCATGCAATTCCTTCATTCTTCAAGGACTGTTCTTGATATGTTTTCAAACTTTAAGGACTTTGACTTGTTTGTTTACTTCTTGAAGGACCAATATTGACAATTTAGTTTTGTTGAGGAACTAAATTTGCCAATTCTTCAAAGTTGAGGGTCCTTTTTGTAATTTTGACAAACTTTAGGGACCAAACTTGTAATTATGAAGATACAAGGGTATAAAGTGTCAATTCTTCAAACTTGGAGGACCAATCTTCATAATTCTTCCAATCTTCAAGGGTTTTCTTTGGAAAATTCTTCATTAGGGCTTGGTTCATCGTGCGGCTTCGTTTCCCGTGTTCGTTTTTGCTTGATTCTTGTGATCTTTTGTCATTTTCTCAATATCTGTACCTAAAATACACAAGCAACAAACACAAGCATATATTTGGGTATTTTGATGATATTTTAAGCGTTTTAAGCCCGATTTGGACGATGAGACTATGTATAAAAGCAGTCTCATCAATAACCGTATTTATTCAAAATTCTTTCTTCATATCTTCTATGTTTCAGTTTTGTCTTTACTATTATCTTTATCTGTTTTACTAAATCTAACGTCTAAAGCATCGATAATTATTACATGTAATTTAACAATAATTATTTAATTTTTATGATACGTAAACGTAAAAATTTTAAATGTCTTAATTCGACCAATTATATGAAATGTTCAAAATAAATTTGAATTTAATTAACAAGATTTTTGTTGATTTATCAAAAATATTTAATAAGATTCGTAAATGTTCGAAAAACCTTTGTTTATACTTTGGTCAAAGTTTTCTTAGTTTTAAAAAAAATAAAAAATTATCGTTTCAGATTTCAAGTTATGGTTTAAATGGGTTTCCTCAATCCTACTTAGATTGTCTTAAGGTATACACAAACATTTACCCCTAAACAGAAGTTTAGTTAAAGGGTTTGTGTATAAGGGAATAATCCCTTAAAATCCTTTGTTAAAACATTTGTCAAAATATATTTGCACTTTCTTTTTAGTATAACTTAAAGTCTTAAATGACTTCTAAATTTTGAAGAGTCAATTTATATTCCATTGTCTATTAATCACACGGTTAAATCATGTAAAGTATTAAGTCTTAAGTCTTATGTTAAATATTCAAGGTACACTTTTTAATTGTTCGGCCAATTTAGGGGAATCTATAATTAATTATTAACTTCATTCTTATACTTATAAATAAACAAATAGTCCTTAATGATCACAAGTATGAATTTATCAATTTACAACCTACACACGTGATTCACCAAATTTATGAATGCTACGTGTGCATTGGTCAATCCAAACGTCACCACGTGAAACTCATAATGTTCATTACAAGTACCGGATGTAGTGATTGGAATACATAATCTTTTTTTTCGCAGATGCGAAGTTGATGATAATCATGCTATGGATCAAATTTGCTAGAACCTTGTAAATGATCGAACAATTCTTCCATTTCGAGTTATGGATATCGTTTTCGATTGTCAGTTTACTCAATTCACAGTAATCTATAAATACAAGGAATGATAACACCATAGCTCTTCAGGATGACAGGCTTGGTATAATAAAATCTTTTTCCGACAACTCTCTCAGTTGTACGGTAATTCCTTTAATTTAGATGGTGCTGACGTATAGTGCACAAGCCACAGGTGCAACACCAGGAATATAATCAATACCAATTTCAACTTGCCTTAATGGAGAAAGTCTAGGTTATTTATCAACAAATACTTACTAAAGTTTCAGATAACATAAACATCTTTTACTACATTCATATTAGGTTCTTTCTAGATTATAAAATCTTATGACTAATTCACAACCATTCACGTTATAATTTCAAGTCTAAATGCAGGATATGGTCATCCATCAAGAATTATTTAGATCACTTTTGATAATCAACATCTTATCATTTAGGGGAATTCTACTCGAGTTCCCATCAATTAAGACAATGTCGTCATGTCATAATCAATCAATCCATTCTACGGGCACTATCAACTTTTCAGTTTTATTGCCGTCGGTAAGATGTGAACTTCTCAAAAGACTAATAATAACTCATAATCCTTCACAAGTTCAAGGATATCTGGAGACACAACTACTATTAAAAGAGTAAGGTTAACGCATAATCTATGCGAGAGAATTTCAAATCAGATATGGACGAAAACATTTAACGGATTTTAAATAATCCCATGTTTTCATAATTTGAGTACGCATTTGAAAGCTCCTCGGATCGTTACCCAGGTCATTCAAATGAAATCAAATCAAAAGAAATGATAAGAACGTCAATACATCCAGTCGGGTATCAACACTCGGTAATCAGATACTTTTCCTAAGAATCTCACTACAAGAGAATTGGACAAGAAAGAATTGTCAATTGTCAAATAAGACAATTTCCACAGATGAGTAAATTCGACTCAGAAGAATAGATGCTACAGGCACATATGTAGGTGTCCCTAACACTATGTCCCTATTTTACACTTCTTGCAGATCTCATGAAATTTAATCTTTCACAATCTTTAAAGAAAATGTAGTGTTTATTAATCAGTTTTATGGTGACTACTAATCAGCCTTGCATGGTCCATTCCAAATTGTATGTAGGCGCGCATCTATATACAATTTCAAGATCAACAATGCAATACTCACTTCGTCAAAATGTTATCATCATGTTTATAATAAAAACATTTTCATGCTTAATAAGAATCAAAATAAATTTACAAAGATTTTCTTTGTTATGGAAACAATTAAGTTTTCCAAGGTGTTTCATAAACAACTTCATTCGATAACGATTACTCATTTTGAATAATCCTTTTTGTGATGAAAATTAAATTTTCTCAAAGGATACCGTTTTAACTTTATAAAAACAATGTGTGATCTGCAAAAGAGTGATGAAGAGTTGTTTACCAAGAACTTAACTACAATACAATTGGAAATGAGCTTAGCCAATTAATCATGAGGTTCATGACCTCGATGGCACTCGGGAAGAATAATTCACAACGTAACTCAAATCAAGATGAGTACTTGTTCAATGGTTGCATCACTAATGCGAGCATTAGGAAGAAGCAAGAAAAGATAGATAACATCGATACATGTAGAATTTAGCAATCAAAGGTAGTCTTTCCATTAATCACAAACAAGTCAAATTGTACCGTAACACATTAAGTGTCACTATGTCATACAATTCTCAGAACTCATCCTACCAACTGATATCTCAGTTAAGTTAGGGATTTTTAAAAGATACCACAATGAATACTAATCTACAAGAGTCATTAGGTGTCCTGCCTGTCCCGGAAGATCCATCGGTCCCAATTCAGAAGAAGATTTCTTCAATTTATTTCTTGGACACTGGGCATCCTCATTAGTGGACAATGGCCTAGGAACAACCCTTAACACGAACTACCAATCAATCAAAACCTTATAATTCAATCACAGAACTTAACGACTTCCTCTTAACAATCTCATATTTCATATAAGTTAAATTTTATTTTATTCATGTTTCAACCAAATTATACTCGATGTGATATCCTACATCATTCTCCAATACTTTCAACCTTATTTATAAACCTTAAAAGGGTAATAAAAGCTCGATATGATCAACACTTAATTTCCAATCATATAACTCCTTTATAAATAATTATCAAATGAGTCACTAGTATGAAATGACTTGATCATTCAACTAGACTTCTCGGAAAGGTACTAGTGCATGAGGCTTTTGGGTAATGGTTCCAATAACAGCCTCAAGTGCAACATTCACCCTTTTGATTTCAAGTTTAAGAATTAGGTGACAACGAATCAGATGACATCTTTCTAGGTGGTAACGTTTTGTCAAACTCCACTCTATAAGGAAGGATCGTCATGACATCGATATCAGATTTAATCTCGCCAATTCTTCTTCAATTTCACAATCAACTAATATCTACATTTCTACGAATATCAACCATTTGTTGGGATCATAAATATCCACAACTTGGTTTAGATCTAGGATAGCTAGAATTCCTACGAGAATAGCTTCGATTAATTTACTAGGGGATTTAGGGTTACTTGTGACAATCTACGTCGTATAAATACCTCGTATAAAAATCAAAATAATCATCAAACAATCATGTAATAAAAGTACATCATATATATATAATCCAAGTTATATATATATTAAAATAACACTTCTCAGTCTTGGCCTTGTCGGTAACTCGGGAATTCTTCGGCACCGTTATAGTCAAAAGATTTTTTAGACATTTTTAGAAAAATGTTTATAGTTAAAAGATTTTGAAATGTTTTATTCAAAACCTTGGTTTTAAAAATCTTTCGTTCTCTATAACGAGAGCTCTGATACCAAACTGTAACACCCACAAATTTATACAACTCAATACAGCGGAAGACTCGTTGGTGTTACGGGATAGCACATTACTCACATCATAGACAACGCATAAAAATCGCGTCGTTTAATAATAAATCATTTCCATTCATAAATATCAAAGTTACATCGGTCCCAAGTCATTATATTTCATACAAAGTTTTACAAAGTATTTGAATGGAAAATATTGTTTAAGTGCGGGCCATGAATTCTTGTCGTCTTCCCGAGAATTACCTTCAAGTACCTGAGATAAAACATGTTGAAAGAAAAGGTTAGCGATAACGCCGAGTGAATTCATAGAGTTTAGTAAAATCCATCAACATAATGTCAGTATAAAATATTACTGAAAATCATTTTGTACAAATCATTTTAATAGGCCATAAAATAGCCAAAGTCGTTTTATACAAATCCTTATCGAAAATCATAATATAGGCATTTGCCTTAAAAATCATTATACGAGCCAATGTCGCAAAAATATCATACTATACGTCTTTATAACGTTGTATGAAAATAAAAACCGTTATATGAATATGGTTATGAAAACCAAAACACGAACATAATATCAATAGTATGACCCCGTATTGCTAGTCAGGCAATACTTCGTAATTCGGTACGTCTAATAGTATTTCGTTAGTTTTGGATTATTATAAGCCGCATGACATTGTTACCTTACTAAACCAACAACGGGTAGCTAACCCGATACCAAATTTGCCCATCTAAAGTAGCGTGTCGTCACAAAGGTCACGCTATGGAAATCTTCTCATACATAAATTCGCTTACCAATCAATGTGGCACGACGGGGATCAACCGTCAAGGCGCGAACTGGGGTGATCGTCCCCAAATAGCACTATTAAATGCATAAGCGTCTACCAAATCCCGGTAGTTCACAATTCATGCTAATGGGACTTTTAGTGACATAACCTAACTTTAATAATCCATTTACTTTCATCTATCGGGTCCTTTAATCATTTATCGGGTCATACAATCGGGTCATACAATCATTCGGGTCCAAATCAATAAACAAACAATTCGGGACAAAGGGTATCCTATTTTATAAAAACTAACATGTTATCTCCCTCGCGGGTTTATAAAACATTTCATAAAAACATTTAAAAGAGTGCGAGGCTATGAACTCACGTTGATGTGGGAAGGCGGGTTATCGGCAATTCGGACATACGGTGCGTGCTTCAATCACGGAAACCTAGACAAATAATACTCGTCTTAGACTCATGTCCAATGACTTTATAAAAATAACATTTATGTATACATATGATGATTATATATATATGATGATCAAGTGGGTTTACATATTCTCGTTTACTTATTTTAGTGTTATATGTCGATAGCTTTTATACTAGTTTACTAGTTTTACCAATTTACGTGTTTTAAGTCCAATAAACTTATTGTAAGTTCTTTAACTTGTTTTAATTCATGTTATACTTATTTTATCAGTATCTACACTTTACAAGTTGGGCCCAAATGGGTTAAGCACAATAAGTTCTTTTTATGAGTGTTTATCTTATTTAGTCCAATTATTAGCTCAAGTATTAGTCCAATATGTTTACTTAGCTCGTTAATGTCCGTATGTCCTATAGTTCGGGTTTTATCGGTTTTTACTTGTTATACATGTCTATATATCAGTATAGAGTTTATAAAAGTTTACATTAGACGGGTCCAACCGTCTAAGTTTTATTTAACAAAAAACGTTAATTTTACGGTAATAGCCGAAAAAGTCGTAAAAACAATGTTTATAGTTTTATAACTTATAAGTATTATTTCACTACCATTTATATACGTTATTCATTCATTTACCCTTTTACATATTTATATAAATAAGTTTTATAAGTTAGTGGGTTTTACTTTTACATTTTATACATTATAATTTGAGTGCTTATATAATAGTATTATACTTTAATTTCCAAAATCTGATTTTTATCTTCACTTTCACCAAAACTACCATATCTAGAGTTATATATAGAGATAGAAGCTCAAATTTTTATCACATGAACTACATGATATGTGCTCTATTTAACTCTTCTATAGCTACTGTTTAATCATCTTCTAAATATTTTCTAAAAATCGTCCAAAACAGTGAACTCAGATTTGTACCTTAAACTTGTTTTGATCATATCTTACTCATTACAATGATTCCATTGCATGGCCAACTCTCACATATGTACAAGACCCATAGATTACTGTATATTAGTTCTACTTCATCATTTTATCAGTTCATGACATGTTTCTTTACTGTTTTATACAGCCAACAAATTTAGACAAGATTTTAGCCTTGTTTCTTATAGTTTTTCATTTTTTTAAGCATGTTTATCAACACCAAATCCCCACACAATATTTTTATCATCATATAATCATCATAAACATATACAATAGGAAATAAAATACATGATTACATAACCAAAAATAACAAGAGGATGAGGAGAACAATCTTTATACCACCATGTTGATGTAGGTTATGATCAAAACATGGATTTTGATGGAGAAACTTGTGAATCACCAAGACCATCTTCATGACCACCAATCTTCATAAACTCCTTGTGGAAAATCAGCCCCAAGACATCATAAAAACTCCTCCATGGATGTTATAATCACCACCATTCTAGAGAGCTTCAAGAGGGCTTCAACATATGTAGAATTAACACATGATTTTGTGGTTTAAATTGATCAATGATGGTGTTTTTGGGGTGGATATGGACGGCACATTGAGAGAGAGTGAGAGAGTTGTAAGTTGTTTGCATGAGTGTAAAATGAGGCTAGTTGTTTAGTTAAGTGGTTTTGATAGTGTTAGCTTACTTTGTAAGCATGAAGTAACAAGTGTTTACTTGTTTATGAGGTTGTGACACCTCATGGTGTAAGTAACTTAATGTGGCCGGTTTTGATGGGGGTGGGGCAAGTGTCCCACTTGTCTCATCCCCATTTATTTACGGGTACTCCTCGATTCTAGTTTCCTCGATTTGCGTGCCCTCGGGTCGTTTTACGAAAAACGTTTTTATAAATTATGAATCAACGACACAAAACGAATCTAATAAAAATTGTCTCATCAAAAACGGAGTTCGAAAACATAAATACGTAATCCTAGGGTTTCCGGTTTAGTCGTAAAGGACGTTAAAATAAAATCGTAAGTCCTAATCTCTTCTCGTAAATTTGTGAGTTTATGAACTAACACAAATTTAAAACTCCAAAATAATATTCACAGATAAATTTATTTTCTGAAATGTCGGACTGTCACCAAAGACGGTGTATGTAAACGTAAGCACGTAACGTTGAATCCTCCGGTTTAGACGTAGTTGATGTTACTTCAAGACGTAAATCCAAATTACTTCCCAAAAATAAGTGAGTTCATATTGTAACATTAAAATAATGTTTTCAAATAAATATTGAGAATAAAATATCAATCAAAAATTGACGGATTGTCACAAAAGACTTTCTTGGCGGTATAGTTGGGCCCAAAATGTCCACCCGTAGGTCCTTTATGACATGCTTCTAAGATCATAAATGCCTCGGGCCCATCTACACACCGTCTAATGATTTGGTCCGCACATTGCCTAAAAAGATAAGGATCATCCCAAAAGTAGTACTTAACTTCCTTAAGAAATTTCTTCTTTTGTTGATAAGTAAGACTCTCAATAAGCTCATTTCCTACATGATAGTTTGCTATATCTGCAAACCAAGGAGTGGCATCCTCTTGGGAAGAGATAGACATGAGCTCCTCTAATGGAAAGGATTCATTGATTTCTTGATGTGGAAAATCTCCTTGAAAAGGATGCTCAAGTCTACTCAAGTAATCCGCCGCTAAATTCTCGGCCCCTTTCTTATCACGAATTTCAATCTTAAACTCTTGAAGCAACAAAACCCATCTCAAAAGCCTAGGCTTAGCATCTTGTTTTGTCATGAGATACTTGAGAGCGGAATGATCCGTACACACTATTGTTTTGGATAGCACAAGGTATGGTCTAAATTTCTCAAAAGCATAGACTATAGCAAGCAACTCTTTTTCCGTGGTAGTGTATTGAAGTTGTGCACCAGTCATGGTTTTACTCGCATAGTGTATAGGTTGAAAAGGCTTATTCAGTCTTTGACCTAAAACGTCCCCCACCGCATAATCACTAGCGTCACACATAAGCTCAAAAGGTAATTCCCAATTTGGAGAAACCAAAACGGGAGCCTTAGTCAATTTCTCCTTAAGAGTCTCAAAAGAGTCCAAACAATCTTGGTTAAAAATGAAAGGAGCCTCTTTTTCCAAGAGGTGAGTCATCGGTCTAGCTATCTTAGAAAAATCTTGTATAAAGCGCCTATAAAACCCAACATGACCTAAGAAACTCCTCACACCTTTAACCGAGGTGGGTGGGGGAAGCTTAGCAATCACATCAATTTTAGCTCGATCCACTTCTAATCCCTTGTTGGATATTTTGTGTCCTAAAACAATTCCCTCTTTCACCATAAAGTGACATTTCTCCCAATTAAGCACTAAACGTGTTTCCTCACAACGCTTAAGCATTCTATCTAGATTGGTGAGACATGAGGTAAATGAATTTCCAAAGACGGAAAATCATTCATAAAAACCTCCATAGTTTGATCTATCATGTCATGGAAAATCGCCATCATGCACCTTTGAAACGTCCCCGGTGCATTACATAAGCCAAAAGTCATCCTCTTGTAAGCAAATGTACCGTAGGGACAAGTGAATGTGGTCTTTTCTTGATCCTTAGGGTCAATGGGTATTTGGAAATAACCCGAAAAGCCATCAAGAAAGCAATAGTACTCATTTCCCGCTAAGCGTTCAAGCATTTGATCCATAAAAGGTAATGTGAAATGGTCTTTCCTAGTAGCCTCATTGAGTTTCCTATAGTCAATAAAAACTCTCCAACTGGTAACAAGTCTTGTAGGAATAAGCTCATTGTTCTCATTAGGCACTACGGTGATTCCTCCCTTCTTTGGAACACAATGTACCGGGCTAACCCATGGAGAGTCGGAAATGGGGTAAATCATACCCGCATCAAGGAGTTTAATCACTTCCTTCTTAATGACCTCATGGATTTTTGGGTTAACTCTTTCTTGACTTTAAATGGCAGGTTTGTAGTTATCCTCCATAAGGATTTTGTGTGTACAAAAATGTGGATCAATTCCCCTTATGTCGGATATTTTCCAAGCTAAAGCTTTCTTGTGTTTCTTAAGGAATTCAATAAGTTGCTCCTTCTCATCCTCTTTCAACTCTTTAGCAATGATCACGGGTAATTGGTCTTTGGCCTCTAAGAAAGCATACTCTAGGTGGGATGGAAGTTCCTTAAGTTCAATTGGAGGTGGACTCTCTATGAAAGGTTTTACTATGGAAGGATTCTCATTGGTAAATTCTTGTGGAGTAGGAGAAGGAATAGGGTCCCCATTGAGCAAATTTTGGATAGTAAGAATATCTTCTTCCCAATTAATGGGAGAATCATCATCACCAAGAAAGTTTGACTCAAATTCCTCCAAGAGGGAATCACTCTCTCCAAAAGGTGTTAAAGAGGGAGAAATTGAGGCCATGGTTTCAACATGGGGCATCTCATCACTAGTACTCTTGAAAGCATCATGAAAGTGTTCATCACACACTTCATCTAACACATCAACTATGTTAATAGTCTCACACGGTCTAGACTCCTTAACCTCTTTCCTATCACAAACTTTCCCTAATTTAAACACCACTTTCTCATCCTCTACTCTCATAATTAGTTCTCCTTCCGTCACATCTATCAAAGTACGACCCGTTCTCAAAAACGGTCTACCAACAATCAAAGGAACTCTAGGATCCATGTCATAATCAACCACTACAAAGTCGGCCGGAAATGTAAACTTATCCACACCTACAAACACATCCTCCGCTATACCTACGGGGTAAGCTATGGTTCGGTTGGCTAACTCAAGGGTCATCCTAGTGGGAGTGAGCTCGGGAAGAGAGAGTTTTTTCCAAACCGATAAAGGCATGAGGTTTATGCTTGCCCTAGATCCGCCAAAGCCATGCAGTTTTCTACAACGGGAAAATTACAAGGTATCAAAAAGCGCCCCGAATCTCCAAGTTTTGTTGGTAAGGTTTTAAGTAGCACGATGGAACAATTTTCATTAAGGGATGTGTTGGGCAAATCAACCAATTTTTTCTTGTTTGAGAGTAAATCCTTGAAAATCTTAGCAAACTTTGGCATATAAGCAAGAGCTTCCGCAAAGGATATGTTGATGTTGAGTTGCTTGAACATCCTTAAGAAATTTGAGACTTGGATGTCATCCTTGTTCTTTAACTTTTCCTTTTTCAACCATGAAGGATATGGAAGAGTTGGTTGTGGTGTATGTGGAATAGGTGTGGTAGTGGAAGATTTGTCTTTGTTAGCTTCTTCATTGGGAAGTGTGGAAGGTAGAGGAGAAGTAGGAATAGGTTGAGAAGGTGTGTTTGATTGAATGGGAGCATTTTGAGGTGGTGAAGTAGAGGTAGAAGTCTTGTCACAAGTAGGAACATAAGTGGGTGGAACAATAGGAGGTTTAGGAGGTGAAGGATCCTTTGTTGTCTTTCCACTTCTTTTTGTAATAGCATTGACATTTGCCCTTGGATTTGTTTGTGTGTTAGAAGGTAAAGCCCCTTGTGGTCTTTGATTGAATACCATTAAAAGCCTATTGGTTTGTGTATCCAACGCAAGTTTCATTTGGTCATTCATTCTCTTTTCAATTTCACGAATTCTCTTGTCAACATACTCATGAGTCTCTTGTATCCCATATCCTTGATTTTGAAGTTGAGGGTAAGCTTGATTTGGTATTTAAGAATATCCTTGATTTGGGAAAGGTGGAATAGGTTGATTAAATCCTTGATGTGGTGGATAAAAGTTATTTCCTTGATGTTGAAAATTGTTGGGTGCCTTGTAGTTATTTCTTTGGTAAGGTGGTCTTTGCCCTTGATTCCTTTGTAACACTTGAGGAGGATTTTGTTGACTTTGGGTGGGTGGTTGGGGTGGGAATCCCGGTGGAGTAAGGTAATTTTGGGACTTGTAAGAAAGGTTATTGGGATTGATATTTGGCTTGAAGTGTTCACGATGTTCCTCTTGGTAAGCATAACATTCCCCTTGATAACCTTGCACCTTATCACATTGTTCATAAGAATGGGGACCTCCACAAGTTACACAAGAAATAGTAATGGCATTCACATCATTTTAAGAATTGTTCAATGAAAGGCTCTTAATGGCTTGAATCATCTCTTGTTGTGCCTTAAGATTCATCTCATGACCTCTATCCATTTTTTGAATGATCTCTTGGTGATACTTGAGGAATTGGTTATCACAAGGTGTTTGAGAATTGTTTTGGATAACATGAACCCTTTCTTCACATTGAGTGTTTGTTTGAACCATTGGTTTGGTCTCAATGATGTCTAAAGCCTCTTGAATGGATTTACGAAGAATATTCACTCCCGCGGAAGCATTGAGTGAATCTTGGTATTGAGGTTTAAGGCCATCATAGAAAGTATTGATTTGGTGAACTTCATCCAATCCATGGTTAGGGCATCGCCTCAATAACTCTATAAACTCCTCCCAAGCATCACTAAAGGATTGACTAGGTTTTTGTTGAAAGCCTATAATTAAGTTCCTCAAAGCTGTGGTCTTAGATGGGCGAAAGAACTTGTTCAAAAACTTAGTGTTGAAACCATCCCATGTGGTGATACTATCGGGTGGTTGGGTGTCTAACCAATTCTTAGCGGGTCCCTCTAGTGAAAATGGCTCCAATATCAACTTAATACATCATGTGGAACTCCATTATACTTAAGGGTATTGCAAAGAGCAAGGAATCTCTTAAGGTGATCATGAGGATTATCATTCTTGTGACCATAGAAAGGTGTGTTTGAAACCAAGGTAATCATAGCCGTTTTTAGCTCAAATGAATTTGCGGGAATGTCGGGAATATTGATAGCATGGGCATATCCGTGAACATTGGATTGCAAACGTTCCATCAAAGAACGATTATCAACAGCCATGGCTTCTTGTTGTGGATGAATCAAAGCACGATTCTCGTGATCGGCTTGATGGACGGTGGTTGTCTTACTCTTTCTCTTTTTCTTCCTTTTCGGAGGAAGAGGTTGTACACCAATCGGTATTTGTGCACGCCCGCGAGTGAGCATGCAACTCAATACGAGGAATGAGAGAGAAGCTCTCGTGTGACTTTGAAGAGAAAAGGATTATCCTCTTCGAGTTTCAATATGAAATATCCACAAGAAAATAATAATATACGTATATACTACTTGGGTGCAAGACCCCCAATGAAGCCTTCCTTCTTAGAATACTCACAAGTGAACGTGGGGTTAGGTGGCGCGAAGAACATAAGTACCTATTGACCCTTAGATGGCATTTTATAGAACATCGCCTTTCTATTCACTTAATTGGTTGTATTCTTCGAATTGTTGCTTATTGGAAGTATTTATCTATTCTTGCTTTATTTTGTTTGATTGATACACGTGTCAAGGACCGGAACGCCCCTCAACACGGTTTATTGCCTTGGCAATACTTATGGATAATATGTGAATTGGTTGTTCTTATACGTATACGTATTTACTTATAATAATATATGGAAAATATTTTTGTATTTATGATTTTTTTAGAGAAAATACTATATGTACATAAAAACCGAGAGAATCCAATAATATATATTTTTGGGTGCAATCTCTTAGGAAAAAGATTGCTTTTTGGATTTTTTAATTTGTTTGGTCAATTCTTTAGGAAAAGAATTGTTTTGTTAATTTTTTAGTTTTTATATATTTTTATATTTGTGATTTTTTATTTGTTTTTGATTTATGATACGTAAAAATAACGTTCACTAGGTGAACGGATCCCAAAAGCCAATGAAAACCGTCAATCGATAGTCTCTCGTAAAGTCAAAGAACCGGCAGCGGCGCCATTTGAAATGTGTATAGTTGATGTTCGTTTTTCTCAGTTCTTAACAAATTGAAAGTCCTAACAAGATCGCGTTTTTAATTTTTTTTGGTTGGTAAAGTTTTTTTGGATATTCTATTGTTAATTCAAACAAGCCTTGCTAAAATGAAAAATATCGTCTACTTATATGTAAAACAAAGTAAAAATACCAAGTTTATATTCAAATAAAATGCCAAATGTTAATTCTACAAACTATAAGGACTGGAAATGTAAATTCTTTGAAATTTAAATGCTAAAAATGTAAAGCTAAAAAGTATAAGGACTAAATGTGTAAAAACTGTAAACTATATGGACTTAAAATGAAAACTATTCAAACAAGTAACTAATTTCCAACTAACTTGAAACTAACTAACTAATTTTGAACAATTCTGAAAATATAGGGACTGATAATTTGAAAACCATAAAAAGTAGAAAGATTAGCCAAGTTTAAAAACAGTTTAATACTACAAGGACCATAATGCAAATTTTACAAGTTTTTCAACAAAAACGGGTTTTTAACTTCAATAAGCTCGTTTGAGCTTATTTCTCAACCAAATTTGATCAAACCAATTGCAAACATCTAAAAATCAAATTTTAGCTAGACATATCCAAGGAATTAAGCTAAAAGTAACTAGAAAGCTGATAAGCTAAATCCAATAAGCTCAAAATAAGCTACAAGTTAAGCCAGACTTGCACAACTAGATTTTAATGGAAATTCTTATTAATAAGCTCAAAATAAAGACGGGAAATCAAGTCTCAATGAAAATGATCAAGTAATAAGCCATGAATCTGAAAATAAGCTAAATTTGTGCTTATGTTGACTTTCGTTGACCAGAAATTTCAAAAAGCTCAAAATCTCAAAATCTATCCAGGAACACTTTTGGAATGAAATTGTGAAAGAAAATTAGCTAGTTATTGAAGTAGAAATGGAGATATGAAAAATCAGTTTGCCCAAGTTACAGAAACTTGCATTTGCTCTTGATCTTAAACTTTGGCTTATTACAAACTCAATTCTTGATATTGTACAATTTCCTTATACACACTCAAACTTCATATGTTGACTGAAAGATGAGGACTGGTTTGGAGTGATTTCATCAAGTAACAAAGAAACGCCAGTAAAATCAAAATCAACACTTTCTGAAAATATGCTTGAATAAAACTGACCCAAATCGTTTTATGACCAATTGCTTTTTTGACCAAATACTTGACTTAAAATTGACTCAAAACTAATTGTTATGACTTGTTGACTAGAAATGAACCAAAGTTTACCAATTGCTAAGACTTGAAAACTATTTTTAAGCTAATACCAAACACTACTTTACTGATGTTCTTGAAACTTTTATGAAGACTTTTTGAGCAAATGAATAGACTGAATTAAGAGTAGTATCACACTAAGTTTTATAGCTGATAAGAAATGTATTTGAACTAGT
The DNA here is from genome assembly GCA_025667525.1 of Glebionis coronaria. Lineage (NCBI taxonomy): Eukaryota > Viridiplantae > Streptophyta > Magnoliopsida > Asterales > Asteraceae > Glebionis > Glebionis coronaria. The sequence continues at coordinate 252,774,301 of CM046875.1, read as the reverse complement.
AACAAGCAGGTTACAAAGCTAGAACTCAAAATGACTATAAAGGCTAAGTAATTGATGAATGCTTGAAAAACAGGACAAGTATTAAAGCTATAAGCAAGATTAAGCTACTAATAAGCTACAAAATCACTGAAATCAGATCAAAGTCAGGGTAAAACACATTTTATCATGCACTCAAATAGAATTAACTAGGAATGAAACAGGCATTCAACAATTGAGTGGAACTGAAATTCAGAAAGTGAAACCTTATGCTAAGGCCTCCTTTGGGGAGTAGAGGAGCGCTGAGCTCTCTAATCTAGTGCTAACCACCACCTTAGCACTAGAACACACAAATCAACAACCAATCAACAGCTATCAATCATCAAATTTGCCATTAATGAACTAGAATTCTTCAAAATCTGCTAGAACTGGAACTGGATGAACAAAGCAGATACAACAACTACAATCTTCAAAACTAGCTCACTATGATCAAGTGGTGATCATAACAAACTAACAGCATCACAAAGTAACAATGGTGCAAGTATGAACAGTAGAGAAGTAATGAGAATTTTGGAGGGAAATGGAAATTTGTATTGATTGAATTGAGAAGTAGTTACAAGGCTGGTAATCAGTTACAACTAACTATAACAGACTCAAGAGTTTGCCAGACTCTTGAGTTGTTAAGCAAAAACTAAAATAGGTTGAGAGAAAAACTAAAAGTGTGTGTGATTTCAAACTTTTTCTACAATTCAAGAAATGAGAACAATCCATGGTATTTATAGACTGTAGGAGTGAAGTGGTTGGGGTTGGTGACGTGTTAGATCCAATCAGAAGCTTCCACGTGTACAATTCAGTTCAATTGAATTTTGTAGATTATGAACACATTTGGGGTTTTCTTTGTTATTGATCTTGAGTATAATTGGTTGTGATCATTGGATTCGTCTCTCAAAAACGAGCAAGTTTCATGTTTATACCATCTCCTAAAAATGCTTCTAGCTCAATAACGATTCTGGGCTGTTGTGTTGAAGAAGATGACACGTGGCAAGATTTCATTAGTTAAGAACTAGGCACACGGATCATTATCCAACATGGATAATTCTGATTAATGCATGTTGCTTTCCTATTGGCTGAAAAGTGAAGTTAGTGCACAACACTGTTAGGATATTGGCCAATTAAATGCTGGCGGCTAGTGGGTAATAAATGAGGTGAGTTGGCAATCCTGGGCACTTGTTTCTTGCATTCTCATTGGTTAACAGCATATCACACGGATCAAGCTTGAATAGACTTTCCAAAGTTGGCAGAATTAGCCCTTGTACTTGGCAGAATGTAATTTTGAGCTAGTAAGTTCATTCTTTTGGCAATTTAAGTCCTTCCACTTGCAAACTTGATGAAAAAGATCCTTTGACTTGGTTGACTTAAGAGTTGACCATATTTGACTTTGATCTTGACTTTGTCATATTTACACTTTTGGTACTTCATCTTTGGCAGATTGTCAAGATAGGTCCTTTGTCTTCGAAGTCTTGTCACTTTTGATCCTTCTTTGTCTTTTTCATCAAATTAAGCTTGATTTTCCTTTGTTTGCTTGAAAATGTATCCTTCTTACCTATTTGAGCACAAACACAAAACATACCACATAATTCCGCTTTATAGCACAAAGTTTAGGTATTTTTTATTGTGTTTTAGGGTGATTTGTTGATAAATTGATATGAGTTTTTGCTCATATCAGTCCTTATTTTCACACTCCGTATTATGAGCCAAACACCCACCAAACCTAAACCACATTTTTTGCAATGATTATATCATAACCTTATACGTGTTAGCTAAGTTCTCAGCCCTTCCCCAACCTCAAAGCTAGTTCTAAGTCCTCGATATGCAACCTATACTTTTACCTATCCAGAATTTACTAATTTTGAACATATGAAAAGTTTGTTATGACCAGAGGGTCTTAACCTATTCCATTTACTTAGCCCCAACCCAGATCGTTTCTATAATATATAAACGAACTCCCATATTCGTTTGAGGATCTATCTATAATGCTAAGCACCCTAACCAACTTAAAACATAAAATGTAAACAAGCTGATCCAAAAACTACTTTGACACCCGACTGATGTAAACTGTTTTTGACCCACTTCCCTACCTCCAATTTAGTTCTCGTTTCTTGAATTTGAAATCTAATTCAATTACCTTTTCAGGAATATAAGATTTTAAAATTAAAAGTTTGTAGAACTCAAGATATTTGTTGGGTCTACTTGATGTAGATCTTGCAGCCTGTCAGGAACGGTGAATGACTTCTGTAATCACAAGTTAAACCACAGAGAGACTCTATACACAATATGAATGCAGAATACAAATATAATAAAGAAGAACAGAATAACTATAAAGACTTGATCCTTTCTAAGGATTTCTAATATTGATAATCACTAGAACTACGTTTGGTGAAGGTGTACCTAACCCTTCTGCCTAAGGTTCCTTTTATACTACAAGGAAACCCTAATACAGCATTAAACAAAACGTGTAAAACTGATATGCATATCCTTTCCTAACATATCTCATGCATATCCTAACAGAATAATAAACAAATAATAAAGTTTGACTTTGACCAGGACCAGGAGCACGACTTGCTCCTACTACTACTAGGACCAGGAGGAACTACATACCTCCTAGTTTACCTATTACATTTAACTATTACAATGGTCCTAACAATCCTCCCCTAAACTTGAATTTGACCTGTTGAGTTCAAGTTTCCTAGAAAACGTGCAAATAAAGCCCGAGGATTGAATCAGCAAAACCAATAACAGCATCAGCAAGATAAGAATCAGAAAAACCGTCGCAACATGAAATACTAGAAGCTTCTTCAAAGCTTGGAACAAATCAGCATCGTGTTGAATCTTTCCAGCAACATGAGCAGATTTGATGAGCCTTTACCAAGTTGCTGCTCGCTCTTGGGCTAGCCAGTCTTTTTGGTGGAATAAGCATCACCCCGGGAGACTAGAACCCAGCCCAACTCTTAGAACGTGAATCAATGGTGAGTGGGAGTACCCTGATAATTTTAGGCAAACCATCACAGCCGTCAACGGATTTGATATGTATTTACCAGAAGCCATACCCCTCTGGACTCGCCAACTCTCAGCAATGAAGCATCGATGAGTTGAAAACCCTATAGCTTTAAGCAAGCTATTACAGCTATCAACGGATTTGATAAAATCTTTACCAAGAGCCGTACCCCCCTGGATTAGCCACTTTTAGGTCTAGGACTATTGCAAGTGAAAACCATCCAATTTTGGGTAACCTGGCAACCATCAACGGATTTGAGAATCGCACCAGGAGCCGTACCCTCAAGGTGAATCAACTCTTTCTTGTCGATTAGACATGGTGAGTTGAGGACCATTTGTTGTGAGGACCAAGTCCAACACCAAGTGAAACCAGTAACCAGCACAAGCACAATTCAGTAACCAGAACCCATAGTGTTAAGCAACAAATGGTATCATATTCCCAAGTATAAAATCCAAGATGTGTTAAAAGTATAAGCAGATATTACATAAAATGTATTTTTTTTAAACTTATTTTATTTTTATTGTTATTTTTATTTTTATTGTTATTTTTATTTTTATTGTGGTATGTTTTCTTTTTTCTTTTTTCTAACTATAAAGCATGAAATTCACCAATCACTATACATATTGGTGAAAAGAATGATAATAAGAACAAATGAACAAAAAAAAAAACAAAACAGAAACACTTACAACCCAACCAAATCACAGACCAGAAGCAGCCTTCTTATCAGCTTTCAAACGAGCCTGGATTCCTTCCACCAACGCAGTTGCCATGGAGGACTCATTCCCTGATGGAGCATTTGAAATTTGCAAGTGACTAGCCAACATAGCCTTCATCGAAGAAATCGTCAAAGGATAATCCACATCTGTGAGCATGAAAACCATATGACCAGATTCCAACTCCAACATATGCACACCACATCATGCATATAACTTCCATCGCTGAATCACCCATTGCATCTGATCCTTCCATATACCAGAAACAGGAGCATGAGGAGGTGCATCAAGCATCAGCTTAAGATCGGCCCATATGCGCAGACCAGGCCAGGAAGACACAGCCATGGGATCAAAAGGCATGCCAGAATCCACAAACCCATATAAAGCCATAAGATCTTTACGATCAGCCCAAGACAACACACCCTGCAAACCCGAAGCTAATCGCACAGACCCATCACTCAGAGTAATTCTATGGGATACCACACCAGGAAGAGTCGTGGAACGCTTAACCGTCCAACCAGTAATATGTCCATTCCCCAAAGGCAAATCATAATCACTGTCAGAAGCTGCATCGATCAAATTTTCAGGATCACGCTTCTCATAAGGGACCGTCTTGCCACGTCTAACACGTCGAGCTGATTTCTGACGAAGCGAACGTCGAGGTGTGGGATCACTAGGTGTGGGTTCAACCTTTATTTTTACCTCAGCAGCAGCAGTGGGAGCAGGAGAAGTAGACTCATTAGTTTTCCCACCCAAGGGATTAATAGGAGCTGCACTAGAAGTAGGAATTGGTTGAGTTCCAGGAACCGGAGGTGATGGGGATGCCATATCAGGTGTAGCAGTTGTAGTTGTTGTGGTAGCAAAGGTGGTGGTGGTAGCATGTGTGGTGGTTGTAGCAGGACCGGAAGAAGAACCCAAAGGAGCAACCAAAGGAGAAGTAGTGGTACCAACTGAAGTAGCAACAAAAACCGATGGACTAGCAGCAGAACCAGGAGTAGGATCAGATGAAGGACCAGTGGTAACAGCAGGCGAAGAAGAGGTCACCACACGAGGACGGTAGATAAATCGTTCCAGAATTGGTTGACTCTGACGCTTAACCATACGTTCATAAAGTGCCTTAAGCTCATCAAAAGATAAAGCCCGAACCCTGTCCCATTTCCAACCAGCTTGAAAATAAGCAGCAGACTGATACTTCACATATCGTTGCATCTGCTTTCGCTCCTCAGTTCTTGATAAAGGTCTGTTCTTTCTCTTCTAACGAAGCTGTGCAGCAAGGGCCAACTGTTGCTTGCGCATCAACACCATGGCTCTTGGAATACAGTTATGCTCATCCACATCGTCAACCAAAAGATCAGTGAACTGGGCATAATCCCTGGTAAGAATGGTCAATACCTGCATCCAATCACTATCACTCCAATGCATTGCATCATGCTAAACTTGTTCACGCCTCCGCTGTTGAAGCGCCTCTTTCGCAGCCCGATCAGCTTCATCAATCTCAGTTTGCATCCGCTGAGCAGCCTCCTCACCTAGCCTATCCTCCTCAAGTTGTCTGCGTGTACGCTTGCGAGGTGGTGAGGGAGCATCAGTCATTGGGGCCTTCCCCTTTGAATCATGGGATGGACCAGTATTGGAACCAGCAGCAGGACCAGAAGCACCAGCCATAGAAGTGGACACACCAGCCGGAGAAGGAACACTGAAGGATGTTTGAGGAACCGGCAAATCATCATACAATTTATCAGCAAAGGCAGCCTTTGCCAACAATGTCAAACCATCCTCAACACGCTCCGTACCCTCCTCATCAGAATCAGAGTGGATCACATGCTTCTTTCGTCGTCTTTGCTGAGTCTCTAAAGCTTTGATGCGATCAGCCAGAGGAAGAACAAACTCCCTAGTAAGTTTCTGGTGTTGATTCAAATCAGCTTCCAATGAAATAATCCACTCATGATACCTGTGCATAAGATCAAGTAACGACATAAGTGTAGTAGGCTCCTCCGCCTGCCCACCAAGAGAACTCGGGTCAGGGAAGGCGTCATTGGAGCCCGAAGCAACAGATGGGTCAACATGTGGAGTACTAGCACCAAAAGGTTTATCAGCAGAGTGTGGAGCAGGACTAGGAGATGGAGTCTCCACAAACGGAGACTTTTGTGGTACTGAAGAAGGACCAGCCTTGGAAGGGGATGGTTTTTCAACCACCACCTACTCAACCAGCTCCTCCTCAACCACATGAGAAGCACCACCAGTAGGAGCCTCCTCCTCCATAGGGTCATCATCAATCACAACAAACTCAGGAGCCTCCTCCTCCTCATCCATAGGACCCTGAGCCAGCCCCAACATGGCCTTAGTAAGGGGCCTCCACTCCCCGGTAAACCCATGGACCATATTATAATACACTTTTGCAGTAAGATTAGACGGCACATGTCCAGTCCTATCATGAGGAATGCAAACCAGTATTTGTTGTAAAAACCTAGGATACATAAGAAACTTCTTTCTAGAACCAGCATTAGATAGATTACTAACCATCCCCTTAAATTGATAATGAGAGAAGTTAAATACCCTACCCTGGGCTAAGCAAATAAGACCAGTAGCCAAAGGAGCAGGGAAAGCATTCCAACTCCCAGACTTGGGACTCAAACAATGAATCAGAAAATGCACCAGAAGCTTCCATTGGGGGTAAAACCTATTTTCTGGAAGTTAAACTTCCCCCCATGATTGTACCCTATAGCAGTCATCCCCTCCAATACCTCCGAATTGGGGATGGACTCAACACCACCTTCATCTTGAAGATGAAGAGAAGATCGAATAGAAGCCTCAGACACCACGTATGAACGTCCATCTATGGTAGCAAAATTGACGAATAACACTATCATAAATAGTAGGACATACAGTAAAGGCATACCTTAGGTTTGAAGCCTCAATGAAGTCCAGAATATCCGTAAAATCATCACGATGGGGACCATCACCTAGAAAGGCGACCTTGTTGTGAGCAGGTTGGTATACTAGGGCAGCCATGGATCTTGAGTAATTGATTGAAGAAGGATTTTGGTTAGGGTTGAGAGAGTAGGATCGGTTTTGTGTGTGATGAATGGAATGATTGAGTCAAGGGGTTAAGTTGACCATTAATAAGTAACTGTTCATTGACCCCTATTAATGGGGGGTTGCCCTTTCAAATTAGACATAATTGCATAGTAACCACTTGCCCCTTTTAACATAATTCCCAACTCCCAATTTACCATAGTTAATTAAAAATGTAAATACCAGAATTGGGAGCGTTGACCAAAAGTCAAAGCACACAATGGTCAGACCAGAAGTAAAATATGGTCAACAAAGGACAAAAAGAATGAACAGTGTCCCAGACCAGTACCATAAGCCAATCACCACTTGAAAAAGAAGGATTTTGAACCACCAGAAGCCAACCAATTATGACTAGAAGCTGACCAATGAGGACCAGAAGCCAGTCATGTAATACCATAACCACTAGAAGTGAGCAAAATCCTCCATCAGAAGTAACACACACCACCAGAACCAATATAATATGTTGTTAAAATCTATCAATACGTTAGTCTGTCCTAAGAATATGTACACAAAGCCTCCCCTTAGGTTTAGCCTCCCCTCAATCCTAGACCTCAAGGATTGACCATCCCAATGTGAACCACCAAGTGGTTAAACCGAGGACCATCAAAGGCTTTTGTCAACAAATCAGCAACATTATCATCCGTATGAACTTTAAGAACCTGTATCAACTTCTTCTCATTGGCATCCCGTATAAAATGATGCCGAATTTCAATATGCTTTGTTCGCTGATGAAAAACAGGATTCTTCACAATGCAAATAGTGCTTTGATTGTCAATAAAAATTTTGGTGTTCATAAAATTGAAACCATAATCCAACATCTGATTTTGGATCCACAAAACCTGTCCACGACAACTAGCAGCAGCAACATATTCAGCTTCTGTTGAAGAAGTAGCTACTATTGTCTGTTTCTTGCATTGCCATGAAATAAGTCGACGACCCAAAAATTGACAACCACCAGTAGTAGAATTCCTGTCATTATTAGCACCTGCATAGTCACTATCACTATATGCTTCTAGAAAAAAAGGTGATTTTCTAGGATACCATATGCCCAGTTTAGGTTGAGCCTTGATATACTTGAAAATCTTCTTCACTGCATTTAAGTTCGAAACCGTTGGAGTCACCTGGTGTCTAGAACAAGCACTTACTACAAACATGATATCCAGACGTGATGCAGTCAAATACATGAGGGAGCCAATCATAGACCTGTACATGTGAACATTGACCAGGGGGTCTGGCTCATTCTTAAATTTGACTTTAGCAACTTCATAAAGAGTTGCTGCTGGTCTAAGAGGATCCATATCAAACTTCTGAAGAATCTCATGAACATATTTATCTTGACTGATGAAGATCTCATCCGGTTGTTGCTTGACTTGAAGACCAAGGAAGAAAGAAAGCTCTCCCATCGCACTTATCTGAAATTCTCCTTTCATCAAGTGTTCAAATTCATCACACCATTCCTTACTAGTAGAACCAAAGATAATGTCGTCCACATAAACCTGAACAAGGATAATGTCCTTGGTATTCCTCCAAAGAAACAGTGTTTTGTCAATAGTACCCCTTCTATAGCCATTCTTTAATAAGAAAGTTGAAAGACGCTCATACCAAGCTCTAGGAGCCTGATGTAATCTATAAAGAGCCTTGACCACCTTGTAAACTTTCTTGGGATGAAGTGGATCTACAAAGCCCTTAGGTTGAGTGACATACACCTCCTCAACAATTTTGCCATAGAGAAATGCACTCTTGACATCCATCTGAAACACCGTAAAGCCCACATAATAAGCAAAAGCCAAAAACAGACGAATGGCCTCAATCCTTGCAACCGGAGCAAAAACTTCAGTGTAGTCAATGCCCTCAATTTGAGTGTGGCCCTGTGCGACAAGCCTAGCTTTATTCCTTACGACAATTCCCCGTGCATCCTTCTTGTTCTTGAGAATCCATTTGGTATTAATTGCTGACTTTCCATCTGGTAAGTCAACCAGAACCCAAACATTCTGAAACAAGAATTGCTGCATTTCCTCCTACATAGCCTCCACCCAACTTTGATCCTCAAGAGCATGAGAAACGAACCTAAGTTCCACCTGATAAAGATAACAACCAAACAAACAGTGTTGAATGTCCGTATGATTATTACGCTTTTGATCTTCAATATAGCTCACAAGGGCATGATGATCAGACGAGGCTTTCTGCTGCATTCTACGTGTCTTGACAGTAGAACCAGGATCTCCAATGATTTGAGTGGTAGGATGATCTTTGTGTGATTGCAAGACTGGATTGGAAGAGACCTCCACTTCTAGTGCCAAGTTATTGAGATCACCAACAAAGTCAGCAACATATGAAGTAGTGTTGAAAATCCCATCTACTGGTTGTTTATGAATATCATCCAGCTTGGTAGAAGACTTCTTTTGATGGTTCCCCAAATCAGAAGGACTAGAGAAACGAGTATTTGAAGCAGACTCACTAGCTGGAGTACCAATGGGTGATAAACTGACACTAGGAGCAGAAGCTGGGGTACCAGGAGTAGCTTTTTTAGTAGGCTTATCCAAGGGAAACTCAAAACCACCTTGAGCAGCTGCTGTAGTAGCTTCTTGTTGTTGTTTGAGTAGAGTATCAAGAGCTACTTGGGAATCCAGTACATCCAATGGAGTTGCATCACTAGGAGGAGTAGGAGAGACTGTGGTAGAGTAGGATGGAACCACAAAAATGTCATCCTCATCATCTGAATCAGAAAGACTAGTAGGAACACCAGTACTAGGAGTTGCAAACACTTGTGGCCCTGCATCATGGTTAGTTTTGAAACGAAAATATCCTAACGAATCACTAAGATAATCAAGATCAAAATACCATTCAGGACCCTTGCCTTGTATGTTTGACTTCTCTTCAAAATACCTGAGATTTATAGTTTCAATGATTCGATTGGCTTGAAGATTGTAGACACGATAAGCCCGAGAGTGAGCTGAATATCCCACAATGTATCCTTCATCTGCCTTGCCATCAAATTTCCCCAAATAGTCACTAGTATTCAGAATGGTTACTAGACACCCAAAAGGCTTCAAATGAGCAATATTTGGAACTTTGCCCGTTAGAAGCTCATAAGGAGTCTTCTTGTGAGGATTGGTAATAAAAACCCTATTCAAAACATAACTTGAAGTATTAACAGCTTCTGTCCAGAACATGGTTGGAAGCTTGGAATCGGCAAGCATAGTTCTTGCTGCTTCTATTAGTGTCCTGTTCTTTCTTTCTGCCACGCCATTCTGTTGAGGAGTCCTTGTTGCACTATAATCTCTTTTGATGCCCTTAGCATTACAAAGTGCTATAAGGTCTTTATTTTTGAACTCGGTTTCATTGTCGCAACGAATACCTTTAACCTTCTTGGTCAACTGGTTCTCTATAAGGGTAAGAAAATCTCTAAGAATTGAGTAGGTCTCACTCTTGGCAGCCATGAAGAACACCCACGAAAACCTGCTATAACCATCAGTTACCACCAGACAGAATTGTTTGTGGTCAATGCTTCTAATGGAAGTAGGACCAAATAAATCTATGTGGAGTAGCTGCAATGGTTTAGTAATAAGACTAAGAGCAGTAATGGCTTTGAAGGATGCTTTATGTTGTTTGCCTTTGCTGCAAGCAATACAATTTATATCATTCCTAAATGACTTGGGAGGTAAACCAGAGACCAGATTAAGATTTGCAAGTTTGTGAATGGTCTTGAAGTTCACATGCCCCATCCTTCTGTGCCATTGAGTAGCTTCATCTTCTGAGGCTTTAGCAACCAGACACGCTAGTTGACCAGTAGGGTTGACTTCATTCAACTTTATGCTATAGAGATTGTGTCTTCTAGGGATTCTGAGCAGAACTTGTGAGTCATCCGGAAGCTGAAAGTCTTTGGAAAGCACAAGTGCATCAGTATCGGTGAAGAGAACAAACTGCTTCTTGTCACAAATCTTAGAGACAGATATCAAGTTGAAGTGCTGAAGTGCTTCCACATAGTAGACCTGCTCAAAATTTAGATTAGGCGTCTTAATCGTTCCTTTGCCAGTGATCCTGCCTTCTCCTCCACCAAAGTAAACCTTGCCACCTTGAAATGGTACAAAGTTAGAGAAAAGACTTTTGTTTCCTGTCATGCTCCTGGAGCAACCACTATCAACAATGCCTAGACTAGGATCTTGGTATGGAGTAACCTACAACAAAAAGAAAATAATAATGCAAAAGTTAGTGTCTTAAGGGGACCCAAACCTTTTCAGGTTTGAGCCTGCCTTGTGGATCTTTAGTAGAGAGCCAAGAAGATTGATGAGATCACCGTTGTTCCTTGGTTGCCTATGCATCATACGGGTATTATTATTTGACCAAGAACAACCTGCTGAGGGTTTAACAGCAGTTCCCAAACTTCCAAAAGCAAAATACGTGTGGTCCAAATTATGTGGATAAATTGGATTAAAATTTTGAAAATAATTACTGGCGGTTTGTAATCTAATGTTTCTCCAATGATCATAAACTAAAGGAGAGGACCTTCTAGAAGAAGAAAATGATTGAGCAATAGGATTGAGTCTTCTAGAAGTATATGGGGCAGCTCCTGGTGGACCAGGAGCAGGAAATGCATGATTAACAGAAGCATGTGTGTCATAAAAATCACAATCTTTAATTAAATGAAATGCACTTCCACAAACAAAACATGTTTTAATAGACCTTTTATTAGAATGATATTGTTTCATACTGCCAACATTAGTACACACAATTCTAGGAGAAACATTCTTCCTAGGACTCAATAAACTAGGACCAGACACACTTGACTTAACAGCAACACTTTATTCACACATCCTAGCACCAGTAGCAACATGATCATTCGACTTGGAACTCATAGGTCTTGACCCTTCACTTGAATCACTTGATGCAGAGTCACAGGCTTTGTCACTGAAATTACACGAGACAAAGTCATTAGAATCAGTAGAACTTTTTGGGGACTCATGTATCTGTTATCCATCCAAGTCATTATGCCAAGAAGTGGGCATAAAAGTTCCAGTAAGAGGAGGAGGGACAGCATGCATTTCTGCTGCTGGTTTAAACCAATTGTAACTAGGTTTTCCCTCGTCCTCTTTGTCGGCATCAAAGACACTCGAAAAAGATAAATCAAACACATCTTTTGAATCAATATACTTATCAAATCATAATCCTCTTTTAGTCCTACCAGACATGCTACTATCAATTAATTTTGAAAGATTTTTAGGTACCTTTTGCCATTTGTCAAATCTCAACATTGTAGCATCTAATTTTTCTTCCATCTCCTGTTTTTCTTTGATACTGGCATCTCTTACTTTTTCTGTATATTTAAGCATATTAGTAGTATTTTCTAAATCGATGCTTAGTATCCGGATTTTATCCTCATACTCACGTTGAGTATCTTGAAGCCACCTCTTTTGTTGTTCCAATGTGTTTAACGAAGCCTTATAGGCTTGAACCTCTAAAAAGTACTTATCATTTTGATCATTTACTTCATTAAATTAGGACAACAATTCTGAGTATTTATCATGACAACCAAGAGGACAATGTTGTACCTGAGGTGAGATGCCCATAAGAGCAAACTCGTCTGCTTCTTCTGCATCAGAGAGATTCCCAGCAATCATTGCAAACACGTCAGTCGAGGACTCAGCTAATTCCAGAGTAGAAGCCTGATGATCATTCCAGTTCACCATAGAGTCAACAGATACCAATGCCTTCTTGTCATCTTTTATCTCCTGAACCTTAAAGGCTGAGTACCTGCTCTTCTCCTGGTCATTCTTGCTAGGGCACTCCCTTGCAAAGTGACCTTGTGGCTGGCAGTTATAGCATCAAACCTTGCTTCGGTCGAATCTTGCTGGCTCCCAAGGGTTGTAATTGAATTTTCGACCTGCTTTCTTCTCAAACTTGTGAACCCTAAGAGTAAGCATGGCCATCTGCCATTTAAGATCCATTTCATCCAGGTCAAGTTTATCGACCTGTTTGAAGTCATCAAAAGCAAGTTGTTGTTGATGTTAGAAATACGTTTTTACGTATATTAGAAGTATCAGTCACTCCACAATATTATTTATGTTGTAATAGCTCGTAGTTAACAAATAGTTAATAGTTACTTATTTAGTTAAGTAAGAACCGGTCCATGGGCTTGTCATGGGCCGGCCCAAGTCCACATAAGGCTTGGAAGTATAAATACCCCTTTCCTCCTTGGAAAGGGGTTGGTTGTTGTTCATTTGAAGTTTCCACTTAATAAAATATCACATAGTTCTCTCTCTCTCTCTTTCTCTCTCTAGTTTCTCTCTCTAGAAAACATCAACCTACTTCATAGATTCATAGGTTATCAAGATTCTACATTTGGTATCAAGAGCTATGGGGTGATTTAAGGTAATGATTTGTGTGGTTTTTTAGTTTTTGATTGTATTAGTGTTCTTTAAGAAGATTCATCTTGATTCTTGGTGTTTTTGGTGTTTTTGTGATTGGGATTAGTAGATAAGTATTAGTTTTTACTTATTATTGTAGAAATCACAAAACTTTTTGGGTTATTTGGTAAAAATCTGGGTTTAAATCTTCTTTTTGATCGACTGTTCATACTCGAACAAAGTTTCTGATTACCCAGCAAAGTTCCGAACCAAGACCAAAAAGTTCCGAACCAAAAAGTTCCGGACCAAAAAGTTCCGGATCAACCAAAGTTCCGGATCAAAAGTTACGAACGAAAAGTTCCTGATCAATAAAAGTTCCGAACCAAAAGTTCCGAACGAAAAGTTCCGGATCAACAAAAGTTCCGGATCAAGGAAGTTCCGAACCAAAAGTTCCGGATCAAGGAAAGTTCCGGATCAAGGAAGTTCTGAACCAAAAGTTCCGGATCAAGGAAAGTTCCGGATCAAGGAGAAAGTTCCGGATCAAGGAAAGTTCCGGATCAAGGGAAAAGGTCCGGATCAAGGGAAAGTTCCGGATCAAGACTTCCGAACCAAAAGTTCCGAATCAAGGTATCCCAAGACAAATCTTTCGAATCAAACTTCCGAATCAACAAAAAGTTCCGAATCAAGGGTTATTTTACTTGTTTTTTCGACGATTTTTTATAGGATTTAATCTTGGTTTATTACAACAAAAACTCAAAACAATTCACAAGCTTTACTTCACTGCTCGATCAACCGATAATCTTTGTCTCTCTGAAGTTAACAAAATGAATCCGAATTCAGTAATGCCTTAGATGACATCCCTTACGGATATTTCCGTCATTACGGGAACGGATAATCGCCCTCCAATGCTCATCAAAGAAGTTTTTGAAGCATGGCAAGGCCGGATGATGTCTTACCTTAAGGGAAAACCGGTTTATGGGAGGCTTATGGTTAAGTCAATTTTAAATGGTCCACTTGACTATGGTACCATCGTGGTTAACAATGTGACTCGGCCAAGAGAATTTGAAGAACTTACACCAGCTCAACAACTTGTTGCCGATGCAGACGAAAAGGCTCTTCAAACCATTCTCCAAGCTCTTCCCCATGACATCTATCGGATGGTAAGTCAGTATACGGTGGCAAAGGATTTATGGGAACGTCTAAAGGTGTTGCTACAAGGTACGTCTCTCACCAAACAGGAAAGGGAATGTCAGTTGTATGATCTGTTTGATAGATTCACGTACAACCCAGGGGAAACGCTTCACGATTATTACTTCAGGTTCACCACTCTCATGAATGATCTGAATGTATACAATCTCGTGATTGCTCCATTCCAGGTTAACACCAAATTCTTGAATACTTTACCTCAAGCTGAATGGGGTGAGTATATTACCGATGTTAAGTTAACCAGGGATTTGCATAAGTGCAATTTGGATCAACTCTATGCTTTCCTTCAGCAGTATGAGAAACATGTGATCATGCACCGTTCGCCTCGAGGTATGTACCCTGATTCCTTAGCTTTGATGGCGAATCAACCAAGCTTGCCTCACAACAACACTCCTTATATCTTGGGACATCAAGCCTATCATCCATCACCTTACATGACACCAACCTTCCCCCAATACTCGATTCTACCGCAACCACCCACCTCACATCAGCAACAATATCGGTTTAATGCACCTTCACCACAATATGGTTCACAACCTCACCCAGCAAGCATTACACCTTATGCTCAGCCTTCATATTCTTCTTATCAAGAGAATGCAGCATATCCATCAAGCTACTCTGATCACATGAGTATTCCTTCTGGTGATTATGCAGCTCAACAAGACCAGGCAATGTATTGTGATGATGAGAAAGTCCCCATTCCTGTATTCAAACAAGGAGCTGACCCAGTTGAAGTGTTAACCACTATGTCTGCTTATCTCACAAGGACATTAAGCAAAATAGGATTTAGAGGATCAGCTCCAACTAACAATCAGTTGAGGAATTCATCCAATTCTCGCCAACAAGCTACTATTGAGAATGGCAGGGTAATGGTTCAACCCCTTCAACCTTATCAGGGGAGACCTACTACATCAACCACCAATGCTCGCACGGTCAATCCTGCTCCAATGGTCAACAATCCTCCACGGGCTAATTCCACAGGAAAGTTGAGAATGATTACATGCTACAACTGCAAGGAAGAAGGACACATGTCCAGGGATTGCAAGAAACCCAAGAGGAGAAGGGATGGACAATGGTTTGCAGAGAAGATCTATCTGGTGAATGCTCAGGCACAAGGAAGTGAACTTGATGAAGAGGAGCTTGCATTTCTTGCTGATCCAGGGATTGCTGAACAAGACGTTGTCACTACACAGAATGCAGCTTACCAAGCCGATGATATTGATGCGTATGACTCAGACTGTGATGACTTTCAATCTGCAAAGGCTTCTCTTATGGCAACTATCTCCAGCTTAGGGCCAGAAAAGAGATCTGAGGTACTTATTAATAACACCGATAATACCACTGATGCTAGTATTCAACCACATCAAGTTGTGCAAGAGAGTGCTGATTCGAATGAGTCTTCGGCGGTGAGTCTTTCAAATAAGGAGACAATCAATGATAGTAATATCAACGTGAGTCCCCAGACTTTGAGTGAATCACAACCGGGAACCATTTCGCATACGCCTACTCCTGCTCAACAAGATTTGGTCATGGTTCCTGCTACATTACTTAGCCAAATGAATGCTACACTCTTAGAAACCCTAGCTAAGAATAAAAATTTGTCTGATGATCTTGCCTTAAGCAATGAGAAAGTTCAAACCTTGGAATTAGTGCCTTCGTCTAGTGTTCTAACAAATCCTAAATATGATCACTTTCGAAACAAACAAATGGGTCATTTGCAAGAAATTGAAAACTTAAGAGCAAATCTTTCTAATGAACTTAAAGAAAAGGAGTTAGTGGCCACTAATTTTCAAAAACTTCAAACGGATTTTGAGTTACTCGAGTCTAAGAAGAATGAAATGGAGATTAATGCTGCTAATAAGATTAGAAGTCTAGATTACTTGCTTTTAAGACAATACGCTGCTTCTCAACTAGTGCACTTATTTGATGCTTCGTTTAGAGAATTTAACTTATCACGTCAAAAAGGCCTTCCCCCTAACCCAAGGTATGCAAAACAAGCTTTAAGACATAGTCCAAGACTTTATAATGCTACCCAATTAGGATTGGTCTTAGACCCGATTGTTATTTTTGATGATCGAACAAGTAAGGATCTAGTTGATGAGGATCGGTCATATAATTCTACAAAATATCCCGAGTGTGATTATTTTAAAATGAATAAGGAGCTTGCAAAAACGGATTTTAGAATTCGCTTCCATATGGACAAAGATCTCATCACAGCACCAACCTACATGTTAGATGAAGAAAACCCTAGTACATTTCCTTCACTTGTCAATATGGAAGGTCCTAAGGAAATTCCAAAGGATCTTCCACCTGTTAGCACTGTATTGATAAACTTGCAAGAGATTAATCAATACTTTACTAATTTTGACAAGGTCATTTTGGAATGTACAACTTCAAATGGCTTAAACGCCGGAGAATGGGCTTTCGAACACATGAACGAGGTGTTTAAAAATGAGATCAATCCATTTGTCGAAAGTCTAAAAGGAAGTTTTGCATCTCTTAAGGAAAATCTTGAATATGAAATTGGAGAAGTTCAAAAAGTGTTTTATGAAATAGACACCGCTTACGAACTACAACTAATTGAAAAGGAAAAGATTTTATCTGAATATGACCGATTCTTGTCCGCAGTAATCTCGTGTGATGTGCTTACTACTGTAAATGTTAATTATTCGAATGAGCTTACATCCGCTATGATTAATTGTGATGTTGTGAATATATGTGATGATGTGTGTGATCTCTCTATAAATGTTGCTGATACTGTAAATGAGGTAGATAATCATTCTTGTCACGAATCTAACGCTGAGTTATTAAAGCTACAAGATTCTTACAATTTACTTTCAAAACGCTTTAATCAACTAGAACAACATTGTATATATTTATAATTAAAACAACAAACTCAAAATGAGGATCTTTTGATAACAAATAGTTGTGAAAACGGTGTTGAGACGAGTGACAAGATGATTGCAATTGTTAAGGCATTAGAGGAAGAGATTATGAGATTGAAGAGAGATGTGTCATCAAATGAAACACTCAAATTGGAACTAGAGGCTGCAGAGTCTAAAAACCAAGTCTTAGAAATTAGACTTTCGTCTGTTCTAGGTGAGATGGATCGGACAAGACAGGGACTATCCGCTCTTTATGGTTCACTAGAAGAACGCTTCGCTTTTAATGCGGCACAGCAACAATCTTATGTTGAACAACTGAACCAAAAGTGTGAGGAAATCTCTGACTTAAACATCCTGCTCATTGACAAAAACATGGTTTTGGTCGAGTTAAAGGAGACACTTCTTCTCACCCGACAAGAAGTTGTTGATAACTTAGCTACCGACTCTGCACCGTCTACTAGTGCTCAAACAACCAAGTCAGTAGTGCTTTATAAGAACCCGCTTCATAAGAGAAACCCGGTTACCTACGATGATTATATGAGGAATGCCATTAAGCATGTAGATCTTGTTAGGGATATTTTAGACGATCTTTATGCCTTAGATCCCTCAAGTAGCTACTATTATTCGGCTCATGAATATATTAAGCGAGTTCAATATTGCTTAGCATATTTGCAATACATAGGTAAACCAGGCTTTGCACTACTTACTAATAGGCCCATTGCTGTAACTCCATTCAATAAGACTCCAGGAGCAAAACCGTCACTGGCACCATCAAGTAAGGCACCTTTAAAATCTGTTGCTAATGTTCCCACTTTGCCTTCTACAGGAGTAAAAGAGTCTACTAAGGCTAAAGGATCGCCACTCAAGAAAGATAAGATCAAGCCCTCCACTAGTAGTACCAACAAGAAGAACGTAGAAGCTCACCATATGAATGTTAGTTTAGTTTTAAATAAAAAGAATCATGTTAAGACTAAAAGCTCTGCGCCTGTGCAGTAGCCTAAACCATTTGTGAATTCTGATTTAAAATGTTGGAATTGTAATGAATGTATGTTTTCCCAACGTCATGATTTGTGTCTTATTGATCATGTGAATGAAATGAATGCCATTAGGAATGGTCTTGAATGGAAGACAACAGGTAGAACTCGTGCCCAAGTTGGCTGGCAATGGCGTCCCACTGGTAGGACCTTTACATTAGATGGAAAAATGTGCCCTTTAACTAGGAATGCATCCATTGAGGTTAGGTCTGAGCGTCCTTTAGTTAGGCACACTAGCACTAAAGTATGGAAACAGCGCCCTTTAATTAGATTTGCCCCCACTATAGTGCCTATTAGTGAAGAAATACCTCAGGATTTAAGTCAACTAGAATCTACACCACCAACTAGGAAGAAGAAGGCTAGGAAATCTAAGAAACCTAGAGTTAGGAAATCTAAGATTATTAAATATGTACCTGCTAATAACAAGGAACACTCAGATTCCGATACCTCTACATTGTCTTCGTGTGGTGATATTTTCAGGTGGTCCAAATCATCCTGTGGTATTTGGACTCCGGTTGTTCAAAGCATATGACCGGAGATCGCTCGATGCTCCGAAATTTCGTCAGCAAGTTTCTTGGTACGGTTAAATTCGGTAATGATCATATAGCAAAGATAATGGGGTATGGTGAATATCATATTGGAAACGTTACGATTTCAAGGGTATACTATGTAGAAGGTCTTGGTCATAACTTATTTTCAGTAGGACAGTTTTGTGATTCCAACCTAGAGGTTGCTTTTCGACAACACACTTGTTTCATTCGCAACTTGGAAGGAAAAGACTTGTTGAAGGGATCTCGTGGTGCAAATCTTTATACGTTGTCCCTACAAGACATGATGGCCGCCTCTCCAGTATGCCTTCTCTCTAAAGCATCTAAGACCAAGTCATGGTTATGGCATCGCAGATTATCTCATTTTAACTTTGATGCTATTAATCATCTGGCTAAAAACGAATTAGTTCGTGGTCTTCCAAAGCTCAAATTTCACAAGGACCATTTATGTTCCACGTGTTCAAGGGGGAAAAGTACCAAGAAATCATACAAGCCCAAAGCTGAAGACACCAATCAAGAAAAACTTCATCTTTTGCATATGGATCTTTGTGGTCCAATGAGAACTAAAAGTGTGAGCGGTAAGAAATTCATTCTCGTTATTGTGGATGATTTCTCCAGGTTTACATGGATTAGATTTCTACGTACAAAGGATGAAGCACCGAAGGCTATCATCACTTTTCTGAAATTTATTCAGGTACGTTTGAATACTACTGTCCACCGTATTCGTACAGACAATGGAACAGAGTTCGTAAACCAGACTCTTCGTGATTACTATGAAGGAGTTGGTATCTCACATGAAACATCCGTTGCACGTACTCCACAACAAAACAGTGTCGTTGAAAGACGGAATCGTACGCTTATGGAAGCTGCTAGGACTATGCTTATTTATGCGAACGCTCCATTGTTCTTGTGGGCAGAAGCTATATCTACTGCATGTTTCACCCAAAACCGTTCTATCATTCGGAAACGCCATTGAAAAACACCTTATGAGCTTCTACATGACCGTAAACCCGATGTTTCATTTTTTCATGTGTTTGGTGCTCTTTGCTATCCAAACATTAATAGTGAGAACTTGGGCAAGCTTCAACCGAAAGCCGATATAGGTATTTTCATTGGTTACTCATCGTCCAAGAAAGCATACCGAATTTACAACCGTCGTCTTGGCAAGATTGTAGAAACTATGGACGCAGATTTCGATGAGCTGACAGCGATGGCTTCTGAGCAACACAGCTCTGAACCCGCGCTTCATGAGATGGGAACCGGTGCTATTAGTTCCGGATTAGTTCCCAATAATCCTACTTCTACATCATTTTTACCACCAACAAGAACCGAGTGGGATAAACTGTTTCAACCGTTGTTTGATGAATTCTTTGATCCCCCAAATGATGAAGTTCCAGCACCTGTAGTGATAGCTCCAATACCTGAAGTTATTGCCCCTGCTAATGAAGCTTTATCTAATGCATCTTCAATTAACATTGAAATGGATGCACCTTTACCAAGTGATTCTCAAACTACACCTGAATCATCACCCCTACTTGTGCCTAATGATGTGGAAGAGGATTCTACTGATCACGATTTGGAATATGCTTACTTAAAAGAGCTTCCTTTCTTTGGTATATCGTTCCCTGAAAACCCTTCAGCCGCGTCTACCTCAGAAGAAGCTCCTTCTATTGTTCACTTCAGACCACCTAGGATTGAAAATCATAGCACCAAATGGACAAAAGATCACCCAATTAGGAATGTCATTGGAGATCTAGATCGACCAGTCTCTACACGCCATCAATTACAAGAGAGTGCACTCTATTGCTACTCCATCATCTTGGATTGAAGCCATGCAGGAGGAACTAAATGAATTCCAAAGACTTGAAGTATGGGAATTGGTTCCTCTCCCTGACAAGGTCAACATCCTTACTTTGTTATGGGTTTATAAGGTTAAACTCGATGAGATGGGTGCAGTATTGAAGAATAAGGCTAGATTGGTCTCCTAGAGGATATAAACAAGCCTTGGGTATAGACTTTGAAGAATCTTTTGCTCCTGTGGCAAGATTGGAGGCTATTAGACTATTCCTTGCGTATGCTGCTCATATGAATATGATCGTCTATCAAATGGATGTGAAGACGGCATTTTTGAACGGTGAACTAAGGGAAGAGGTCTATGTTCGTCAGCCGGATGGGTTCGTTAGCACGGAGTTTCCTAATCATGTGTACAAGCTTAAGAAGGCTCTCTATGGGTTGAAACAAGCTCTACGCGCGTGGTATGATCTCCTTTCAACATACCTCATTTCGGAAGGCTTCTCCAAAGGCAAGGTGGACCCCACTCTATTCACTCTCAAAGAGGGCAACGACATGATTCTGGTACAAATTTATGTTGATGATATAATATTTGCTGCCACTAACATAGAATTGTCAAATCGCTTTGAGAAGATAATGTCCACACGCTTTCAGATGTCAATGATGGGAAAAATCTCATTTTTATTAGGATTACAGATTTCTCAAAATCCCAGAGGCATCTTTATTAATCAATCCAAATATGCTCTAGAATCTTTAAAGAAATATAACTTTGATAATTGTGACCCCGTGGACACTCCAATGGCGGAGAAATACAAGTTAGATGAAGATAGGAATGGGACTATTGTCGATCTAAAACTTTACCGTGGGATGATCGACACCCTTCTCTATTTGACTGCTAGCAGGCCTGATTTGCAATTTGCTGTATGCATGTGTGCCCGGTATCAGGCTCGGCCTACCGAAAAGCACCTACATGTTGTGAAAAGGATCTTTCGGTATCTAAAAGGAACACTTCATCGTGGTCTATGGTATCCGAAAGATTCCTCTATTGCTTTAATATCATACGCAGATGTCGATCATGCTGGATGTCAAGACACGAGGCGTAGCACTTCTGGATCTGTGCAACTCCTTGGAGATAGATTGATCAGTTGGTCTTCAAAAAGGCAGAAAAGCGCTGCAATTTCTAGCACGGAGGCTGAATACATCGCCATGTCCGGTTGTTGTGCTCAAGTTCTTTGGATGAGATCACAATTAACTGACTACGGTTTGGGTTTCAACAAAATCCCGATGTATTGTGACAACAAGAGCGCCATTGCCCTTTGCTGCAACTATGTTCAACACTCCCGGGCCAAGCACATAGACATTCGCTACCATTTCATTAAAGAGCAGGTGGAGAACGGAGTGATCGAGCTGTATTTTGTCACTACTGAGTACCAGCTGGCGGATATGTTCACCAAAGCCTTAGATCGAGAACGAATCGAGTTTTTGATCGACAAGCTTGGCATGAAATCATTCACTCCAGCGACTCTCAAAGAGTTGGCAGAAGAATCAGCTGAATAGTGGTGGTAAACTATTCAGAGTATCCTTTGTTCGTGATCATGTATATTATAGTAAATATATAAACCACAAAAGAAAAATACAAAAATATAAAACCAACAAAAACCATAAAAAATATAAAACCTAGAAAAACCATAAAAATTATAAAATCCAGAAAAACCAAAAATATTTTTCGTTTTTAAATCGGGCATGTCTTTTAGTACGGTAATATTTACGGCCTTAAAAATGTCGATCAATATTGACACGGTGCCATAAATAGAGTCCGTATAAAAGTTGTACATTTTTAAAACATGCCCATTATGGCTTGTAGTTATTTCTGACTGCAACCCGGTTTTCATTTTAAAGTCACGTATTTCCTTGGAAAACGTTGGCTCAGAACGGGAATTAATTTTCTCGGGCATGATTTACAAGCCAAATCATGCAAAGGGATCAAGTTTACTTTATAACTTGGTCTAGCACAAATTTATGTACGTCTCAGTGCATTAATTTGTTAAAATAAGAGAAATCTTATTTTCACCACGAATCAATCTTTTTCAAGATACTAATTGGAAATGATTTCGTCAATATTTGACTCTTTAAACAATGACTACAGCTCTTTAAATAGAAAATGGGTCATCGTTTAAGGGGGAGAAAATATTAAATCATCTTCGTCATCAAAACAATCTTTTCAAAAGTGATTGTGAAAAATTAATGGCTAAATGGTAAATGAGTGGTCTTGCTTTAGAATACGGCTTGTGCTCGTTCTATGTGATAGGCATTGCTTTAAGATCTTGGAGATATGCTAATAGGTTGAGATGTTTAAGTTGTGTTGGCGAAATTTAACAATACTTAGGAAAAATGAAAAGATAAAGTATCAAAAGGGAAAAGGAAAGATAAGTGAAGGGTTAAAAATGACTAGTAGTGAAAGTTGTCAAAATTTTGACCTAAGTCAAAACAATACCCCCCATACGTTTATTTTTCTTCATTCACTGTCACTATTCATCTTTTCCACTTGCCGCCATTGATAACACACACAAGCTTTTTCAAATCGCATTCTACTCAATTCAATCCATTTCATTCGATCTAAAAGGTATTAACATTGAATCTGTAACTTATAATTCGTCTTAATTCATCTCTTAATCTATTAATTGATTAGGGTACTAAACTTTATTCAATTAGGGCTCGTATGTCTTAATTAAGGGTTAATTGATTAGGGTTTTAGATGGGTTATGCTCGGAATATCTTTAGATTGTGGTTGGTTACCTTAGGTTACCTTAGAACTCACAAACGCGCATAGATTAATCATCAATAGGCTGTGTTTATGAAGTTCCGGATGAACATGGATATCAACTTCCGAATGAAGGAATTTTTCTGAAAAACTTCCGAATGAAGGAAAGTTCCGAACGAACTTCCGAATAAAGGAAGTTTCGAATGAAGGACTTCCGAATGAAGGAAGTTCCGAATGAAGGACTTCCGAATGAAGAAAGTTCCGAATGAAGGACTTCCGAATGAAGGAAGTTCCGAATGAAGGACTTCCGAATGAAGGACTTCCGAATGAAGGACTTCCGAATGAAGAAGTTCCGAATGAAGAACTTCCGAATGAAGAAGTTTCGAATGAAGAACTTCCGAATGAAGAAGTTCCGAATGAAGAAGTTCCGAATGAAGAAGTTCTGAATGAAGAAGTTCCGAATGAAGAACTTCCGAATGAAGAACTTCTGAATGAAGAACTTCCGAATGAAGAACTTCCGAATGAAGAACTTCCGAATGAAGAACTTCCGAATGAAGAAGTTCTGAATGAAGAAGTTCTGAATGAAGAAGTTCCGAATGAAGAAGTTCCGAATGAAGAAGTTCCGAATGAAGAAGTTCTGAATGAAGGACTTCCGAATGAAGAGTTCCGAATGAAGAAATGTTCCGGATGAAGAGTTGTTTGATTAATAGTGTTTGCCTATTATAAGTACTTGTTGTATTATGTTAAGAAATGTGTTATGCTCAAAAGTAATAATGATACATATCTATATATTTTTGTGCATCAACCTTTCATGTCTTATCTTAAGCAGATACGATGACTAATCCAACAGTACAAGCAATCCAAGACTCTAGAGCAGCTGCAATTGCCGAAGCACGAACACTCAAGTTCATACCAAATAATTATCGGCTGAAGCAAGTCTCAAAATCCACTCACCATGGTTTTAAAGTCGCCATAGCAATCCTTGATCAATCTCATTTCAAGAATACCTTAAGAAGTACTGCCTCGGTGCCTTATGATTACATGTATGAGTTCTGGGCTACCAAGGAAAGCACTTCGAACAAGATCACCTTCACCATCGACAACAAACAGTAGACACTTACTGTATCAGACTTCCGTAAGATATTTGGTATTAGGGATTCACCCAAAGGTATGGTATTTTCGAGGGATCCTACTAAAGACGAACTCATGGAGTTATTCGATGCTATTGGATGTCCTGACATACGAGTTGCGTCTGAGTTTACCACTGCTAAAGTAGGACAACCTTGGAGAGCATTGTTGGGCATTCTCAGTAGATGTCTTACACCGAAAACAAGTGGGCATGATGCTTTGCGCAGTCCTATTATGAACATCTTCCATGGAATGTATAAAGGCGCAAATGCAGATTATGCATTGTTGTTATGGGAAGAATTCACCTTTCAACTCTTCCAAAACAAGAAGCTGAAGTCTAATTTCTTTCCTTACCCTCGGTTTATCAAGCTTATCATTTACTATTGTATGAAGAATGATGTTACAATTGATAGGCGTGCAACAAGTCGTCATCACACTGAAGAGGATGATCATATTGTGGATTTAAGGCATGAAGGACCATCTGGTGGTGTTATTCCTGGTCCTATTCCCGATTACCTTCTGACGGATAGAATTAAAGGTTCTACTGATTACAAGCTACTGCAGCTAGAAATCAAGAAGCTAAAAGCAAGCCTTCAGACTGGAGAAGACTCGTCTACTACGGTCAAGAGTAAAGGTAAACGCAAGCAACCAGCTGCTTTACCTGAACCCGAAACAAAGAAGAAGAAGACTGAGGTTAAGAAAGGAAAGGGTAAGGCTGATGAGTTAGTTCTACGTGACGAAGAAGATGTTGTTGATCCTACTCTTGACAAGGCGGAGAGAAAAATGATGAAGATAGCTATTCAAAGGAGTAGGAAAGATACGGCCGGTAGTGGTTCAGGTGCAAGGATAAATGTTGAAGAAGAGTACGAGGAACCAGAGGATATTGATGAGTTTGGATCACCTGAACGGTATTCTACTTCGAAGGAGACATCCATTCCTGTTTTAGCAAGTGTGGAAAAGGAGTCCGTTGCTCCTATGATCATGGTGTCTGCTCAACCTTTAGTAACTCAACCTTTAGCAACTCAACCTCCACCAATAAAACCTTTACCAACCCGACCGGCTTCAACACAATTCCTTCCACCTCCAATAACTCCCATTCTCAGTACTGTGGTAACAACCGAGCCTCTTCAATCACCCCAGAGCAGCTCTGCAACGTCTAAAATGGCTGCATTGGTGATGGCCGAAATGTTGGATAAACATACGGATAATCACAAAAGAGAGATGGATGAACTTCGCCATGAGCTACATAGACGAGTTCAAAGTGAAGAAGCATCTAAGAAAGCACAAGAAGAGATGCTTGCTAAGTTCGCTGCAGAGATAGAGTTGACTCGAAAAGCACATGCAGAAGAACAAGCTCAGGTTAAGCAGGCTGAGGCTGATAAGCATGCTGCACGTATCACTAGACTTCAAGCGATGAGGGATAGATACAAGGAGCAGAAAGAAGCACTTGAAGCTTCTGTTGAAGAGAGAGTAAAAGAATCCGTTGAATCTATTATGCCAAAACTGCGTGATGAGTTGAAGACACTCGCGGCTGATAACTTGATGATCAAGTCATCCAATCCTTCTGAATCCGCCTACAAAATTGCCTATGACTTGACGGATTTTGAATTGAAGAAGATCCTCAAAGCTCGTATGAGGGAACTTGGATCGCTTGATAAATCTAGGATACAACGGGCTCTTTACAAATCCCTGAATGACGCTATCATGGAGGATGATAGGTTATTTAAAACGTTTGGAAGTGTGGTACCATACCACATTCTGCCTGAGGAAGAAAGGGAAGAAAGTGAAGAAGAAGAGGGTACTAGTGAATAAGAGGAAGAAGAAGGAGAAGAAGAAGAAAAGGATGATGACGATGACGATGATGATGAGGATGATGATGATGATGATGATGGTGATGATGGTGGTGATGGTAATGAGGAGAGTGCAAAGGGGAGCAACGAGGATAGCGATGAGGATGATGATGGGGGTAAACAGCCTGAAAAGGGGGATAAGGTTGCCAGCTCAAAGAAACCTGCTAAGTCTGGAACCAAGTCCAAGAAAGATGCAGCGGCAAAGGAAAAATCTTCCTCCACGGAATCAAGACGATCCAAGTGGCGCCACGATGTGAATGCTACTACGGCGTCATCGATTCCTGGTACATCTATTGCTGTGTCTTTACCTGTTACCACTAACCCTGTTTGTTCTGTTGTTGTTGCTCCTGTGATTGCAGAATCGGTAACTGAACCTGAAGCTGCACAACACTCACCTGTTCACGACACCGCCGAGATGCCTGAATCTGAACCAGCAGATGTTCACGTTTCCACTCCTCTACAACAAGAACCACAATCTACTGTTCCTGAATCAAGCACACGGGACTGGGCAGACACGCTGGAGATTGACGAGACTGCACCACCACAGGCTTGGATCACGGCAGCGGTGCAATATGATCCAATCACAGACGCTGACAGAGATGTCTTATATCTCCGTATCCGAAGTCCGATTGACTTATGTGCATTTCTGGCTCATGAGTATAAGACTTCGGTTACTCCGTCGTTGGTGAAGAGAGCGCTGAAGGATAAGAGAATTCGCGCCAAAACCCGGTTAACCAGAATGGAGTTCGAGTATTATGCCGATGAGATCCTGAAAGCTCTGAATACCGTTCAACGGCCAGGTCTTCATGATTCAGAAAGAGCTCCAACTCAACTTGATCCTACTCAAGATAATCAGATTGCTCTCGACTTCTTCGTCACCTATGATCTTGAGTATCTTCTGAAGGGTTCATCAAAGTACGCAACCTCCTTGACCTTGCTGAAAGCTGCCAACTGGGGGACAATACCCTGGATCGAGGAAAAGGTAAACCGACTCTGGGTCCCAAGGGTAACTCGTAATTATGATATGTATGCTGTTATAGATGCATCTCATTGGGAGATCGAGTCCGAAGGGCGTACAGGGGTTGCTGCCTAGTCAATTCTGGAAGCAACGTTAGATCCGATATCCGCATCTCCAGTATTTTAGGGCTGAAAACTGAAGCCAAGAATGGCTATTATCATGTGACGGAGATTCGTTTGAAAAGGGAGGATGACAGAGAATACAAAATCCAGCAGGGAGATTTTTCTATCATTCGCCTTGAGGATATCGAAGATATGTTGCTTCTGATGACCCGTGATCAACTCACACATATTCCTCGTGAAGACCTCATTGCCTTGAATACAGCACTTCGTATGTTCACACGAAGCGTTGTTATCAAGAAACGAGTTGAAGATCTTCAGTTGGGAGTCGAAAGTTACCAAAGGAAGCTTAACCTAACTCGTCCAGTGAATCAAGTGTTACCTCAACATGTCAACAGATGTCCCTATACCGGCATTTCTGTTCCGAATTGTGGGATTTTCTACTTGAAAAGTCGAGGGTTAATGAAGTTTATGAGGGTGGGTGAGCTTTATAAGTACAGTGATGGGACTCTCATCTACGTCAGAGGAAAGTTGGATCATCTCAATTCGGGTGGGACTTTACCAGAGATGACTAAGGATTGGCATCAGGGTTATCGGCAGATGGCGAAGTATGTGATCAAGAAGATTGATCAAAAGCTCCGTAAACGTAGATTGATGAGGAGTTTAGAAAGATTCGTTGGTGGAAGACCATATGGAGTGCACCACAAGTTACTGCAACGATCCATCTAATGGGTCGTACATTTCAGGTCCACTTTATATTGGTTTTAATTGTGAATATGTAAATTTGTGAATATTGTGCTTTAATGGCTTGATGTAGTGTGAAGGTATGATAATTTTTCAAGAATTTATCACGAGATTCTAAATCTTTCAAAATATATCATACTAAAGCACTACAACTATCCCTTATTAACTTAAGGGTGAGCACTAACATGTTCTATGGCCAAACATCGATTTCATTACCCAAAGACCGGTTAATCCATTCAATATCCCAAATATTAATGGTTAACATTTTGGATAAGGGGAGAAAATGGGATTAAGGAGACATAAATGATACTTGGCTAAAAGATGAAAAAGACTTAACGATAATCCAACTTAATATGTGTAAAGCACGTGTTAAGGGGGAGCGTTTTTGATGATCAAAACACCTAAGGTACAAAACTTTTGATTTCAATATCACAAGTACTTTAGGTGATTTTTAATGATTTTTCATGGTGGCAATTCCTTCCCAAAACACGCTTAATTCACGACGAATGTGGTGACAAAAGGGTGGTAGGAATAGGTTTAGTCCAATGATTCATCAGAGCCGATGGAATCTTCCCAAGGACAATTCCATAGATAGAATTAGAAGTCCTAGGAAAGATGGAGAAAGCATGTGAACGTAGCTGAATGCCGACCAAGTACTTAAGCTAGCACTGGAACAATCACAACAAGGTGCTAGTAATGACGTATTGGTAAGCATTGAAGGGGTTGAAGAATGAAAAAGAAATGTAAAGATAAAGGGTGTAAAGAAATAAGCCCTCCTTACAACTTTAGGCAGAAACCGGGTCAATATATATGCTATTGAGGTCATTTTTGTTAATGATTCTCGATATTGAAGAAAGACGTCATGGACCCAGTGATGCAATGCACAACCCTTCCCAGCTAACTCAAATATCTCTCAAAAGGTATTTGTTTTAATCACACGGAGATCAACACGTTATCTATTGGTCTATTCACTCCGAATAGACTGGTATTGAAAAGGTGGCACTCCTCTCCAGCCATCGCTCACTAAATCAAAACGCACAATCGAGTCTAGAGCCAAGAGATCATCAAAAGTCTCATTAGGACACTTTCCATTTATTCCTTGCTTTCTCACACACTGTGAAAAGTAAGAGATTTTCATGAGTCCTACGCAGTATTCCTGTAATATTGCCAGAACATCCGAGTAATACGCAAGTATTACAATGAAGATGGAAATCCTGCTTGAGCCAACATCAAACAAGCTCATGGTAGGTTACACGTGCGGTTCTTTTAGAACCAATCTTGTGAAAAACTGGAAAGAAATAGTGGTTTAACTCTTAATTGAACTTAAACTCGTTCCAGGCCTCTACGCATTATCATATGATCTTGCTAGAACACTTAGAGTGACTCTTTATTGATCACAGTGACGAGTGGAAATCCTTCTAGTGTTAACATCAAACAGCACTTGGTAGGTAACGTGCAAGATTCTTTATGAATTAAGCTCGTGATAACTGGAAAGCAACGATGGTGAAAATCTTAATTGAAATTCACTTGTTCCAGGTTTCATAAATTGACGGCTTCAAATCACAAGGATAAATTATCCAAGTGATTCACTCTTTATGTTCGCAGTCAGCTTTGGACGTTCGAATAAAGAGAACGGGTTTACCCGCAAAATCCTGTCAGGAAGTTACTTAATTGGAACTATCCGTCACGGGTACGATATCTAATATCGTCCAACGGTCTTCACCGACCGGAGGTAAAATGCTACCGAATTAGAATAAAATGTCAAAGCCATTTTATTCGTGTCGTTTTTGTGTACCTGTTAAAGACGGTGGCGTTGCTGTGTACCTGTAGAAGTCGTTCCCACATGCTTATGTCTTTCTGCATCAAAGTTCAGCAAAAAAAAATCAAGAAAGTACAAGATGAAGTCTTCCGCTGTAACAAACTCTGAAGCTTTCGAGAATTCAACAAAAAGACATAAGTGTGTGGAACATGGAGTCACGAGGAGGCAAAATTCACAAGAAGGCAAAGATCGCACGTGAAAGGCCAAAAAGAACAATGCTCTCAAGCCAAAGCCTAAAAGATCAAATCAAAATATTCACAACAAAAAGAAAAAGAAGAAAAGACTACGAGCTAAAGAACGAAGACTTAGTATAGTATGCTAGGTTTAGAACTTTGTAACGTGGAGTGACCTCCCTTAGGGGGAGATTGTTAGAAATACGTTTTTACGTATATTAGAAGTATCGGTCACTCCACAATATTATTTATGTTGTAATAGCTCGTAGTTAACAAATAGTTAATAGTTACTTATTTAGTTAACCAAGAACCGGTCCATGGGCTTGTCATGGGCCGGCCCAAGTCCACATAAGGCTTGAAAGTATAAATACCCCTTTCCTCCTTGGAAAGGGGTTGGTTGTTGTTCATTTGAAGTTTCTACTTAATAAAATATCACATAGTTCTCTCTCTCTCTTTCTCTCTCTAGTTTCTCTCTCTAGAAAACATCAACCCACTTCATAGATTCATAGGTTATCAAGATTCTACAGTTGAGCATCAACATTAGCCACAAAAGAATGGAGAACAGCTTCTACCATACTACCAGACTTGGCAGTAGGATCAGGAGCAGAAGTATGCTGAAAAGTATGTTGAGAGGAGACAGTATTGCTTGGGCTACTAGCATATGACATGGGACTGGATGCCATAGAACACACAAAGGCAGAATTAGCCGGAGTGGGAAAAGAGTCACTTGAAAATCCTCTCACATGAGGTTCAAAAGTTTTGAGCTTATGAAATAGATCATCAAAGTTGAGATAGTCAAGCCCACCATTGGCTTTGAGAGAGATCACCACCTGTTTCCATGAGTAGGGTAAGGCTTTAAGAAACCTTGCATTAATATCACCATCATCAGGCTTTGACCGAAGTTGATTCAATTGTCTCAATATCTTCTGTAACCTCTCATACCCTTGATGTAAACCTTCAGTTTCTGAGATTTTGAATTCTGTGAATTCATCTCTCAGCATGGATCTTCGCATTTTCTTTGACTCCTCATTCCCACCAAACCTTGATTTTATGCCATTCCAGATCTCTCTGGCATCATCCAAATGGTAGAAGTCACCCATGTGATCTTCAGGAAGAGATTGAAGCAAAATCGTTTTTGCTTTGACTTCCTTCTGAATAGCTATGATTTCTTCATGAGATTTAGGGTCAAGAAGAGTAATATTACCATTCTTGTCTCTTCCAGTTAGCTTCCTGTTGTTCCCATTCAGAATGATCTTCCAAAGATCTTGATCAGTATTGGTGATCCACCATTCCATCTTCATTGCCCAGTTATCATATTCATCCTTTTTTAGAAGAGGGAATTTACCATTTGTGTTGGAAACCGTAGCAACGATCTGTTGAGGTTGCATAATTTTAGGAGTGCTATCTTCTCCTGTTTGAGTAGAAGTTGAGGCAGACATGATAAAAAAAAGTTGTCAGTAATAAGAAAACTTAATTCTTCTTGTATAGAGACCCTCCCAGGCTCTGATACCACTTGTTGGGTCTACTTGATGTAGATCTTGCAGACTGTCAGGAACGGTGAATGACTTCTGTAATCACAAGTCAAACCACAGAGAGACTCTATACACAATGTGAATGCAGAATACAAATATAATAAAGAAGAACAGAATAACTATAAATACTTGATCCTTTCTAAGGATTTCTAATATTGATAATCACTAGAACTACGTTTGGTGAAGGTGTACCTAACCCTTATGCCTAAGGTTCCTTTTATACTACAAGGAAACCCTAATACAGCATTAAACAAAACGTGTAAAACTGATATGCATATCATTTCCTAACATATCTCATGCATATCCTAACAGAATAATAAACAAATAATAAAGTTTGACTTTGACCAGGACTAGGAGCACGACTTGCTCCTACTACTACTAGGACCAGGAGGAACTACATACCTCCTAGTTTACCTATTACATTTAACTATTACAATGGTCCTAACAATATTATCAAAACAATGGACCAAAAATTCTACCCATTTTTTAATTACGAATTTTATATAATTAAGCTAACTAATTATTCATAACTCAATTAATCCCAAGCCCTAATTATTCTAATCTTTGTAATATCATAAAAACTCAGGTTTTTAATTTAGAATAAACCCTAAATCTATCATATATTGATTATAACAACATAAAAACAATTTAATTAAAAAAGGATTGAAGGTTTTTACCTTAAGAATAATGGAAGACAAAAGAAATATGAAGAACCCTAAACCCAAGAAAAAAACGTCGACTTCTATAATTATCCAGGGATTATGTTTTTGTTAATCTTAGTTTACACCTTATATAGTTAAAATACTAATCCTAGCCCAAATAAAGTTGCCTTATATAATTCCCCTTCTTTTTCTCCTTTTTCTTTCTTGTGCGTAGACTTCCACCGCCGTTTATGTATTTTTTTTATTTTTTTTTCTTTTTATTACTTATTAATACACTACTAATGTTTCCATAAATTTCCTTAATTTATTACAGCTCCTAAAACCTCCAAAACCTCTAAATCGTAAAACTAGTCAAATTACGTGTATACCGTAAAGGACGTAAAAATATACAGTTCTATAAAAACTCTTAGAATATGAAATAAACTATATAACTAAGTCATAAATGACCTAAACCATCCCATAAATTATTCCAGTGACTATCGACAGACCCCTAAATGCAAAAATCCTATATCTTAAAAATACGATTTTCTATAATACATACACGTATATGTATACCACTAAATAACACCATCACAATTCATAGTCACTGCTATGTGAGCTCATGAACATGAAAAAATCACACATAGTTATACTCACAAGGTACCCCGTACTCGAAAACGATGTCCAAACCACACTCTATTCACACCAAATAACACATAAACACATAAAGACACATAATTTCACGAAATATGCCCAAAATAAAACTAAGTGACGAACCTCAAAACCGTGGTTGTAACATCACTCCCTCCTAATAGAAATATCGTCCCGACATTTACTCCTTAGGACCAGTCCCATCATTAGCAAATAACTGATGATACTTGTTCCTCATGAACTCCTCCCGTTCCCAAGTGAACTCTGGTCCACGTTTCGAATTCCATCTAACCATAACCAATGGTATCTTACTTCCCTTTAGAGCCTTAACTTCACGATCCAAAATCCCTTCCGGCTCTTCAATAAAACGAAGGCTTGTATCTATTCTAATATCATGTAACAGTACCTACAAGTCCGTCTTTGCTAAACATTTCCTCAAATTCGACATATGAAATACGTCATGCACACTGGTCAACTCTTCCGGTAATTTCAACCTATAAGCCACTAGTCCAATCCTTTCAAGGATTTCAAATGGACCCACGAATCTAAGTGCTAACTTCCCTTTCCTCCCATACCGCATCACCCCTTTCCATGGTGAAACCTTTAGCTTAACTTTGTCTCCAACACTAAACTCCAACGGCTTACGCCTCTTGTCAGCATAGCTCTTTAGTAGGACTCTGGTCGTCTTTAGTTTCTCCTTAAGTACTGTTATCACATCAGTAGTTTCCTGTACCAATTCAGGTGCTATAAGCTGACTGCTTCCAACCTCAGTCCATAGTAGTGGTGATCTGAATTTCCTCCCATAGATTGCTTCAAATGATGCACACTCTATACTAGCATGATAACTATTGTTGTATGAAAACTCAGCCAACGCCAAATGAGTCTTCCAACTACCCCTAAAATCTATCACACACGCCCGTAACATATCTTCTAGTGTTTGAATGGTCCTTTCACTCTGACCATCTATCTGTGGATGATAGGGTGTACTCATATCCAATCTTGTACCCAACGCCTTCTGCAATTTTCCCCAAAACCTAGAAGTAAACCTGCTATCCCTATCCAATATTATTGACACCGACACC
Organism: Glebionis coronaria; assembly: GCA_025667525.1. Lineage (NCBI taxonomy): Eukaryota > Viridiplantae > Streptophyta > Magnoliopsida > Asterales > Asteraceae > Glebionis > Glebionis coronaria. Next base: position 252,740,219 of record CM046875.1, on the reverse strand, counting down.
CTATGTTTTGCCACTACATGCTCCATGTACTTCTTAGCAAACTTCTCCATCTTATCATCCTCTCGCATTACAATGAAATGTGTAGACTTAGTCAGCCTATCCACTATTACCCATATCATGTCATTACCGTTATTAGACCTTGGGAGCTTAGTAATGAAGTCCATGGCGATATTCTCCCATTTCCACTTAGGAATCTCAGGTTGCTGCAGTAATCCTGAGGGTCTTTGATGCTCAGCTTTCACCTTTGCACAAGTCCAACATTAGCTGACATGCACCGCTAAATCCTTCTTCATTCCTGGCCACCAATACATGTCCCTCAAATCCCGATACATCTTATCAGCCCCTGGGTGTATTGAATACCTCGTTGCACAGGCTTCATCCAATATGACTTTCCTTGTATCACCAAACAATGGAACCCAGATTCTGTCTAAATAATACAAACAATCGTCTCCCCTTTTCTCCATGAACTTGTCCATACTGTGTCAATTTTCCTCTTCCACTGTTTCCTCTTTAATTGCTTCTTCATGGGTTGCCCGTATCCTATCTCTAAGACTCGACTGAATAGTCATACACATGGGTCTTACTCTCTTTAGTTTCAGTCTTTCCTTCTGGCTCAAAGCATCCGCCACCACATTGGCCTTTCCCGGATGATACTTGATCTCACAATCATAATCACTAAATAATTCCAACCACCTTTGTTGTCTCATGTTTAGGTCCTTCTGATCAAAACCGTGCTGCAAGATTTTGTGATCTGTGTAGATTACACTTTTTGTCCCATACAAATAATGTCTCTAAATCTTGAGAGCAAAGACTACAGCCCCTAGTTCTAAATCATGGGTCGTGTAGTTCTTCTCATGATTCTTCAACTGTCGTGCCGCATAAGCAATAACTTTATCTCTCTACATAAGAACAGAGCCAATCCCTGATTAGATGCATCACAATACACTACAAAATCCTCCACTCCTTCAAGCAAAGACAAGATTGGTGCATTACACAACATATCCTTTAGTGACTGAAAGGCCTCCTCTTGATCCTTACCCCAATCATACTTCTGGTTCTTTTGTGTCAGGAATGTCAAAGGCTTCGATATTTTGGAGAAGTTCTCTATAAACCTCATGTAATATCCGACCAAGCCTAAAAACGACCTTATTTCAGACGGTGTAGTAGGTGTCTTCCAATCTTTCACAGCTTCAATCTTCCTCGGGTCCACATGTATGTCGTCCTGGTTAATCACGTGACCTAGAAAATGCACCTCTTGTAGCCAAAATTCACACTTGGAAAACTTCCCATAAAGCTTCTCCTTCCTAAATAGTTCCAACACTAACCTCAACTACTCACCGTGCTCCTTCTCTGTCTTGGAATAGATAAGTATGTCATCAATGAAGACTATGAAAAACTTGTCCAGGTATGGTATGCACACTCAATTCATTAGATCCATAAACACTGTTGGCGCATTGGTTAAACCAAATGGCATGACGGTGAATTCAAAATGTCCATACCTTGTTCTAAATGCAGTCTTTGGTATATCCTCCTCCCATACCCTTAGTTGATGATAACCGGACCTAAGGTATATCTTTGAGAAGTATTTTGCTCCTTGTAGTTGATCAAACAAATCATCAATCCATGGGAGTGGATAATGATTCTTAATGGTCAGCTTATTCAGCTCCTGGTAATCGATACACATTCGAAATGATCCATCCTTCTTCATAACAAATAATACGGGTGCACCCCATAGAGAAGAACTAGGCCGAATGAAACCTTTGTCTTGCAATTCCTTGAGTTGCTTAGCTAATTCCTGCATCTCTGATGGTGCTAGACGATATGGTGACTTCACTACGGGTGTTGCCCCGGGTACTAAGTCAATCTTAAACTATACTTGTCTCATCGGTGGTAATCCCACTAAGTCGTCTGGTAATACATCCACGAATTCCTTTAATACCCGAATCTTACTGATCTGTGACTCATCATCCTTCGCATTCATGAGGGATTTGGTCATCTTATCCCTCTTTTCCCCATGAACATATAATACCTTACCATCACCTATGGGAATTTTAACAACTTTATCATGACATACTATCTCAGCCCGATGCCATGATAACCAATCCATCCTAATGATCACATCAAAGCTCCCATGACCTAAAGGGATAAAATCTATAGTGAACTTATACTCTCCTAACTCTAAGCTACAGTTTCGGAAAATTTCATCTAATTCTTCCTATTTACCACTAGCTATCTCAATCACATAACACGGTTTTGATACACAAGGACTCATGTTTAACAAAGGCACAAATTGGGAAGATACAAAGCTAAAATCGGCTCAAGAGTCAAAAAGGATAGTAGCAAAGTGATTGTTAATAGAAAACGTACTCGTCACCACATTCGGGTCCTGGACGGCCTCTACTACATACGCAAGGTAAACCCTGCCTCCATTCCTATTTCCTCTGTTACCGTCATTCCGATTCCAGTTTCGATTCCCATTGTTTCTATTGTTGCGGTTGGCATTGTTCTAACGACCACCGCCTTGATTCCCTCGGCTCCCCTCCAATGCTAGCTGACCCCTTCCTTGATTAGTTTCCCCGGCCAACCATAGGCACTCTCTCTTGTAGTGTCCGGGTTGTCCACACTCAAAGCAGTTTCCCCCGGTGACATTCATCCCCACAGACTGGATTGGTGTTGCATTCCTTTTAGGTGCTCTACAATACTTAGCAAAGTGCCCGAGTTTATGGGAATGGAAGCATACAGGGCATGGTGTGCCTCTTTGATGGAACCTAGAGCAGGTTTGGCAAGTTGCGTTGTTGTTGTTCGGATTTCCAGAATTTTGAGGCACTCTCATGGAAAAACTTCTTCCATCTTTTTCCTTCTTACCATTTTTCCAGTTGGGGTCATGCGATCTCGCAGCTTCTGGCTCCTTTCTTTAATCCCCAGCCTTTCCCAAAGTTCCAGTAGATACAACCTCCTCAGTAAGTATTCCTGCAGTCAGCATAGCTTGTTGTATCGTGTTAGGATGAGTAGCCTTGATCATTCCCCTGATCTGAGCAGGCAATCCAGCAATGTACCGCTTGATTTTGTTGGCCTCATGGGTAACCAAATAGGGAACCAACTTTGCCAACTCATGGAAGTGATCCGTGTACTATGCATGAGCAGCTCCAACCATAGCATGTCCCCAAAACTCATTCTCCAGCTTCTCCATCTCCTTGCTTGGACAAAACTCTGTAGTCATAAGAGCCTTAAAGTTGTTCCAAGCCATGGCATTTGCAACAACTCTCCCTCTTGCTTGAGCTTGAGTATTCCACTAAGTTAAAGCCTTCCCCACTAATGATCTGGTTACATACATGACCCTCTGATTGGGTAAACAGCCGCTCATCTGAATCACATTCTCTATCTTCTCAATCCATTGTGTAAGTACTACCACACCACCTTTCCCATCATACTCTTTTGCACCACAAGACGTGAATGCCTTATAGCTACAACCATTATTTCCACCTCCTCCTTGACCATTATGGTTGCTGTTGTTCAGGCTATTAGTCACCTGCTGAACAATGGTTGGTATTATGTTGGCCATTTGAGCAGCAATCAAAGCAGCCAAGTCAGGATTTCTGTCACCACCACTTCCTCCGGAACCATTTCGCGTATTGACCATGCTATAGTAAAAGCATGACACCCGTTAATAACTACCAAAATACTCCAAATAGTATACTTACCACCATACACACGCCTATCATAACCATACGTACTACCAACATATACTATACAGGCATGTGTAGGTCCATAGTTTCTTAGGATTGTGCAAGTGTTTGTGTTTATCTAAAAGAGAGAGAGATGAAGAGAACTAGAGAGAGAAAGCTAGAGAGACAAAGGAAGAATGAGAGAAAGATGGAATGTTGAATGAATAACTAAGTGATCAACCCCTCCAACATGCTAGGAGGGGGTATATATAGTCAACCCTACATGTGGGCTTTGGTGGGCTATATGTTTATATATAAGATCACGAGCCTAATACTTGAATATATCGTTGGAGTGACCGATCCTTTCGAAATACATAATAACATATTACCAATAATCTCCCCCTAAGGGAGGTCACTCCAAGTTACAATGTCCTAAATAGTCTATTGCTCATGATCTATGCTAACAATGATGTGACAGAGACTTTTGTTGGAAAAATGTATTTCCAACAATCTCCCCCTAAGGGAGGTCACACAATTTTTACAAAATCTTAAACCTAGCATACTATGCTTGAGTCTTCAATCTTGTTCTTGTGAATTTGCAGATTAGATCTTTGACTTTAGTATTGAGCAAGTTTCCTTGCCTTGACCTTGTGCATTCATCACTTGTGATATTTGCCTCCTCGTGACTTCATGTTCCACATACTTACACCTTTATAAATTCTTGAAAGCTTCAGATTTTGATACAGCGGAAGACTTGACTTTTAGGCTTTCTTGAATTTGTTGAAGTATTAAGTGCATACAGTATAAGCACGTGGGGACGACTTCTTCTGGATTGTACACCGCAATGCCACCTTCTTGTTATGCTGCATAAGACAGTTAGCAACAAAACATATACACAGATGAAATGGCCTTGAACATTTCATTCTAATTCGGTAGCATTTTACCTCCGGTCGGTGAAGACCGTTGGACGATATTAAATATCGTACTTCTGGCAGGTAGTTTAATTAAGAACCTCCTTGACAAGATTTCGCGGGTAAACCTGTTCTCTTTACTCGACTGTCCAAAGCTGAATGCGAACATAAAGAGTGAATCATTTGGATAAAGTTATCCTCATGATTGAAGCCGTCAATTCATGTTCCTGGAACAAGTTTGATTGATTAAAGAATCGCACCATCGTTGCTTTCCAGTTGTCACTAGCTTGATTCATATAGTATCTTGCAAGTTACCTACCAAGTGTTGTTTGATGTTAACACTAGAAGGATTTCCACTCATCACTGTGAACACTATAGAGTGTCACTCTGAGTGTTCTGGCAAGATCACTAAGATATTGCGTAGAGGCCTGGAACATGTTTAAGTTCAGTTAAGAATTAAACCACTGTTGCTTTCCAGTTATCACAAGCTTGATTCATAAAGAATCGTACAAGTCACCTACCATGAGCTTTTTGATATTAGCTCAAGAAGGATTTCCATCTTCATTGTTAATACTTTCGTATTACTCGGATGTTCAGGCAAGATCATGAAGATTTTGCGTAGGACTTCTTAAAATCTTTCTTACTTTTCACAGTGTGTGAAGAAGCAAGGAATTATGAAAGTGTGTCCTAATGAGATATTTGATGATCTCAAATGGCTCTAGACTCGATCGTGCATTTTGGATTTTAGTGAGCGGAGGCTGGAGAGGAGTGCCACCATTTCAATACCAATTTATTTGGAGTGAATAAATCAATGGATAATGTGTTGTCTCCGTGTGATTAAAACAAATATCTTTTAAGAGATATCTGAGTTAGCTGGGATGGGTTGTGCATTGAATTAGTGGGTCCATGATGTCTTATCTTCAATATCAAGCATCATTAAAAATGATCTTAATAGCATATGTGTTGACCCGGTTTCTGCATAAGTTGTAAGAATGGCTTCTTTCTTTTCACCCTTTATCTTTACAATTCTTTTTCATTCTTCAACCCCTTTAATGCTTACCAATACGTCATAACTAGCACCTTGTTGTGATTGTTCCAGTGCTAACTTAAGTACTTGGTCAGCATTCAGCTACGTTCACAATCTTTCTCCATCTTTCCTAAGGACAACTATTTCTAGCTATGGAATGTCCTTGGGAAGATTCCTCAGGTTTTAGAAGAATCATTTGACTTAACCTATCCTACCATCCTTATGTCACCACAAATCTTTATCGTCATGAAATAAATGGGTTGTGGGTAAGTATAAATCAACATGAAATCCATTTTGAATTGCAAAGCCATTTTGCTCCCCCTTAACATATGCCACGATTCGAAAACATTTCACACATGTCGGGATGAGCTATCACGTTAAGTCAAACCATTTGTGATTAATCATTCCCCATATTAAATCACATTTTCTCCCCCATATTAAAATATTAACCCAATCGATGTTTTTAATATCAATTGATTTAATATCATTTTAAGAAAATTTGGGAAGAAAAAAATCCAAATCCAATTATCTTCATGATTTTCACACGCTCCCCCTCAAATTAATATGGGTGTACTTGAAACGTAAATAAAATACTTTTTAAACAAAAGTGTAAGGTACTTATCACGTGCAAAGATCATATATGATAATGTATTCACAAAATTAGCAATTTACGAGGTTGGACCTGAATGATGGAGAACATCATATGATAGAATCACATGGTTCTTGTTCACGAATCATGGTCGCCTCGTCACGTCTGAAGTTATCACTTGACATCATGTGTACAATTGATATCGTTGTCTTGACACCAATTTGTGAACTTGGAACTTTTGGCATCAAAGATTTTAACACCCCCAAGTTACATTACGCAGCGGAAATACACATTTGGGTGCTAAATACAAACATCGTTATACAAGACATTTGAACAATCTCAAAATGATACATGTGAAATATAAAAGGAAATAATTTAACCATTGTCTAAAACTTTCGATCCCAAGAAAAACAACTTTAGAAATATCAGAGTCACATTTAGGTCCCCCAAAGATTTTATCAAATCAACAAACAATTTACCAAAGTACATGACCGTACACTATTATTTTTATGACAAAATGGAAAGAAAACTGTTTTAGACCAATCACCACAAAAGCAATCCACAATCCTTCTCCAGCAAGCTCCGCAATTCATCATCTTCAATTACCTGAAATACATGCTTAAAATCATCAACACAACGGTTGAGCGAGTCTATAGGTTTTCCAAATCATCATTTGAACACAAGAGAAAAATCAATCAAGATCATTTAATAGAATTGCTACGTATACAATATATTAATCAGGCATTCTGGCATATAGAAATAGCTATTGAATTGTATTAAGCTCATGACACCGACCCCTTAACTTAGTCACCCACGCCTAAAGCCGACATGACTAGATGAATTCCAGTGCCCCTACTAGGGTATCAGTTGCAAGTATACCACATTCTCATTCTCGTAAAAGTATCCTTCCCAGCGGGTTACTCAGCGTAAAGCCCTGGTCTCGGATAGGGTTGTCAGCCCAATAGTACTATTATTAGAATAAGCGGCTATTCCAAACTCACAACATCAAGTCAGAAGATAGTTAACGGCTCATGAATTTATTGACTTTTGCAACTTAGGTACTCATACAACTCAGGTCAACAAAGGCAACAAAGGCAACATTCGGGTCGAAACAATCAATCATGACGTGTGATCATTTTTACTTTCAAATAGCATGTATCCCCCTCGCGGGTTTTAAATTCATTCAAAACAATTACAAAAGCGAGTCTATAGACTCACCTGGAGTAATAGCAGTAGCAAGACGATCTTCGACGATAGTTGATGCCCGATAAACACGAAAACCGCAACCTATCAAATAATGCGCGTTCATCAATAATAATCTCGAATAAAATCCATACTTAATAACATCAAACTCAAAATAATAAAATCACAACCAACCAAAAATGAAAACAATACAAGTGACCTATTACTTCATTCTATATATTTACTTTATTAGTCAATTCTTTCGATAAAAATCTGCCGATACATACCAAATGTACGAGCTCGTTTACCCCGCTTAAACACATCAAATATTTATGATACTAATCAGAGACCTCACTTACTATATATAGAAAGACCTGTTAAAAGCCAATCTAATGATTTTACTTTTAAAGTTCCCTGCCTGACACATCTTTGAACTACAAAAACAGGACAGTTTTACGTCACCGACTCATACAACCATTTTGACCATTCTAAACAATCCCGTTTACAAATCTGACACTTGAGTTTGAAAATAGACTCACAACCCTTTGTTTAGAACCAAACATCAGAAATTGAAAATTTTTACAACTCATTCTATTGTCCCCGAGATTCGATCCAAATATCCACAACAATTTCGGATTGTGTCGATACTCGTCTCTTGGTACACGAATAATTAAAACATTATAACTTCGCGCTCGTTTGGAGCTAGAAGCTCTATCTTATATCAAATCGAAGCTAAAAGAATTCTCTACAATACTATCCTATCAGTTTAACCATTTTCAAACAGTAAGTTAGCCAAATATGGCCTTGAACCTACTGCCCTAAAATACCCTTTTAAAAACTATACTAAATAAATTTTTCAACCAATTTTAATCAATCCCATATGCCTAAAACCATCCTAATATCATTTTAATCAACTAACTCATAACTCTCTTGGATGATCATTTAAAAATTACCCACTCAAAAATAATGAACATGCAACCAACAATTCTTGAATATAATAACAATAACACATATATACCATCATAAAAATGGATCAAACACCACTAGTTCATCAAGAAAATAAACTTTTTGAAAAGTTAATTCATGTGAGTAAAAATTATACCAAAATGTTCCTCTTTGAATTTGCAAGATGGGATTATGATTTATTTTTGAGGATTTAAAGTGAAAAATCAAAAACCATGGTGTTTTTGGTTGTGGTGGTGACCGGCAAACAAAGAACAAGGAGAGAGAGATTGTGTTTTTGTTTAAAAATGAATTTTTATATTTAAAATGTTAGTGGAAAAATCTTATATAGTGGTGGTGGAGGGGTAGATTTTGCCAATTTTTGATAGTTCTGGTCCAAAATGCAATTAAATAGTTGTAAGGGTAGAAAATGTAAATTGTCAATTTTGAAAATATTTACGAGGCTCGGGTTTCATAAAAATACTTTTCAAAAATTAAAACGCACTCAAAATATGATGATAATATGACCCCGGTTCGACTTAATACGAACTTAAAAAAAACGTCAAAAATATAAACATCGAGACAACAAATGATAAAACATAAAATCTCGGGCATCCTTCGATATCGTGATGTTAGCCCTATATTTCATATAGTAGAACAAGAATGTAATAGGTCATCTTAGTCGTTAAAAGGTCTTGTATTGTAATAGGTTAGTCGGGAAAACCGGGCTTGAGTTTAAGCTAATATTGTATAAGTTAGGGGCGTAAGCCCAAAAGAAAGCCAAGCCCGGCCCAAGATGAAGCCCACAAAGGCCTTAGAGCCGTGGGGTATATAACCCTCTTTCACATGTGAAAGAGGGTGTTGGTTCATTTCATTAAACACATAGTTTTAGTGTAAACCTTCCACTTCTCTCTCTACTTTCTCTTTCTACTTTTCTTCTCTTTCTCTCTCTAAGAATCTTGTGTTATGGATTGATTAGGAACAACATTTGGTATCAAGAGCATATAGTGGATAGGTGATTATAGATTCGTATGTGGTGTTCTTGATTTTTCGTGGCTTTTTTGATCCATTTCTCACGTCCCATTTCTCTTTTCGTGTTTTTATGGTCTTTTCTTGATACGAATCATCTACATACTAGTAGTAGTGATTTGGGTATCTTGGTTTTGGCTAAAACACAAATTTTTTGGATCAAAAGTTGCGAAATTTCTTGTTTTTCTTCATTCCGAAATTCAAGCAAGTGCTACCATCGGAAAGTACAAATTGTACTTGGGCTTCCATCGCAATAACCTTACCATCGGAAAGGGTTTGGTTCTACATTGCGATACGTGGGTTTTTATCACTTATTCCGATCTGGCATTCCGATCGTACTTTGCGATCTGGATTCCGACGGGTATAAGGAAGTATTTTAAGTCGTTACTCTGCTTGAATTTTGACTGCCACATTGCGATCTGGACATTCCGACAGGCTTTGCGATCTGAGCATTGCGATAGAGCATTCCGATCTGAAAGTGCATTGCGATAAGTCATTCCGATCTGAACATTGCGATAAGTCATTCCGATCTGAACATTGCGATAGGACATTCCGATCTGAACATTCCGATGGACATTTCGATGGATATTTTGTTTGAGTAATTTTTAGACTTAGCCACTATCTAGACTAGTTTCGGAACGTAGTTTACACGAAGTTTCGGAACGTAGTTTACACGAAGATTAAAAAAAAAAAAAATTCAAAATTAGGTCAAGTAAATTCAAATTTTTTCCCTACTAGTTTTTGGCTATTTCTAACTCAAATTCAAAATTTGGCGATACAAAATTTTTCGGCTTACCGTTTTGTCAGACTGAGGAATTTAATTGTCGGACTGAAAAAAAAAAAATTTTTGAATTTTCGGAATTTCAATTTTAACCACACATCATCACAACAAATCCACTAAGATCTGCAATTCATCCACAAGTATTCACCATGTCTAACAACAACATCAACATTGCAACTGCTAATCAAATTCGTTTAGAACAAGGTGGCAACGGTAACCCACCTGTGCTCACTGCCGGTTGCTACGTTCAATGGAGATCTCGTTTTCTTAGATTTCTCGATGGAAAAGAAAACCGAACTGCTCTTCGTCACTGCCTTGAGAACCCACCTCCAGTTTTTGAATTCAAACCAATTACAACACAGGCAGAGGATGGTACTTCATCAACTATACGAGCTATGGAGGATTTTGACACATGTTCCGCTGAGAAAAAGAAACTCCTCCAAGCTGAAGCTGATGCTGTAAATTTCATACTCACTGGAATTGATAACGATATCTATTCCACAGTTGATGCATGTCCTAATGCTATGGAAATGTGGAATGCAATTCATCGATTGAAGCAAGGTGAGTCAATCAATGTTCAAGATCTCGAGACTAATCTACTTTGGGAGTTTGGAAAATTCACATCTGAAGATGGTGAATCCATTGACTCATATTACTCGAGATTCTACAAAATGATGAATGAGCTTGTCAGAAATCAGTGCACCATCTCCAATCATCATGCCAATGTTCAGTTTCTACTTCAACTCAAACCGGAATGGCAAAGGTTTGTGACTTTGGTCAAACAAAGGGAGGATATCAAGACTATATCTTACCACAAACTTTATGATATCTTGAAACAACATCAGAATGAAGTGAATGAACTAAGGGCTGAAAAGGCAGAACGGTCTGCTAATTCTATTGCTTTTGTGGCTGCTACTTCAACAAAACCCGTTCCCCGTCAACAACCACCTACTCATTCCTCAAAGTCATCAAGCTCATCCACCAAACCTCTAGCCGTTGCTAAACACAAAGCAAAAGCAATTGTCCCCACTCCACCTCCAAAGTATGACACCGAGTCAGATGGAGACAGTGATGATGAACAAACTTCAAGGGACAAGAAGATTGAAGAACTCATGTCTTTACTCACCACAACTTATAAGAAGATCTACAAACCTACCAACAACAACCTCAGATCATCATCCAATGCTAGATATAAGGAAGTTGATCATGCACCTAGGTATGATCGTGATGCTAGGTATGATAATCAGAGGATGCTGAATCAAGTTGGGGCTAGAGATACTGTAGGCACTCCGGTGGTGCAGAAGACTGGGATTCAATGCTTCAACTGCAAGGGATTTGGTCACATGGCTAGGGAATGTAAGAAGCCAAAACAGGTTAAGGATTCGGGATATCACAAGGAAAAGATGTTGCTGTGCAAGAAAGAAGAAGCAGGAATTCCACTCACAGCAGATGAAGTTGACTGGTGTGATGACACTGATGATGAAGCCGATGATCAAGAGTTAGAGGCACATTATGTGTACATGGCAAAGATTCAAGAAGTGATCCCAGAGACTGATGATACTTCTGGACCCATCTATGATTCTGAGCCACTTGAAAAGGTACCATCACATGATAACTATAATGTGTTTGCTAATGAACGACGGCATCCTGAGCAACCCGAAAGCATCAATGACACATATGTAATGGACACGGAGGATAGCAATATCTCTACGGATTCACAGCATATGTGTAATGATGGCGGAAAAGCTGTTCAGGATACTGACTCAGATGAGGACCGTGATTTGCTTGCGTCTATTATTGATTCTTTAAAACGTGAAATTGATGAAAACAAAGAAGCTAATAAACGTTTGAAGCAAGCAAACACATCCTTAGCCGAGGAGATAGACAGGCTTAAAGAGTGTGATTATGTAAAAGAAGCTGATCGACGGGTTGCAATAGCTAATGGTTTGGTATATGAACGTAAGGTGCTCAACGAACAATATTGTTCTGAAGTAACACACGAAATTCATATGTCAAAACAGAAGATATCGGAACTTGAAGAACAACTGCTGCTACATAAACTCCAAATTACTGAATTAGAGTCGGTTAACAAAGAACAAACTGAGCTTTATAAAACTCGTGAAGAAAAGGATATTGAAAAAATTCTTGCTTTGGAAAAGAGAGTCGACACGTTAAACAACATTGTTTACAAAACGGGTCAGTCTATTCAAACTATGAATATGCTAAATAGAAATATGAAAACGAGTTTTGTCAAGCCTGAATATCTCAAGAAAGCTCAAAGTACCAAGCCTGCTCTTTATGATATCGGTTGTTATGTTGATAATCTTGCTCTTATGCTTTCCCCTGACTGCGACGAAATCATTCGTCAACAAGAAGAAAGTCAATCAAACTTAAGTGATTTAATAAACCTTTCTGATTCTAACAATCATATTAAGTTTGTCCCTCAAAAAGAACTTTCAAAAGAACAAAAGATGTATAATAGTGTTCCACCACCAAGTGATGAACCACAAAAGAAAGTTTCTTTAAAAAGGAGTTTCAAAAAGCAATCAATTTTGTTAGAAAAGCGAATTTTGGATGAAAAACGTAAATGGAATGAGAAAAGCAAAAGTGTTCAGCAATTTGAGTTTATAAAACAAGGGGTTTTAAATCTGTACAAAGGTGTCGTCGACTATGAAAAAGTGTCTAGGGATACCATTTGGAATATTAAACCTAACCCACAAGTAGAAGTCGTCATTCAACAATGCATTGTTCCAACCATTGATGATCTTTCAAAAAATGTGGAAATCTTTTATAATGCTCTCACTGAGGAAATGTTAACTGATTTAAGCTATGTCAAATCTCTTGAAGATGAAGTTGATTTTCTTCAAATTAAATTAAAGACACAAGAACACCAACTTTCTAACGAAATTGATCGACTTTCCAAGGAATATTTTTATGCTGACCATATGAATGCTATACTTGGTGTGTATACCGATCTGGATCAATATTGTCATGTAGCATGTCTAGTGTCAGAATCGGACGCGAAATGTCGCAATCTTGAAGTAGAGCTTTCGAAACAAATTCAGTCATATAACAAACTTTCGAAAAGTTTTTCTCAACTTGAGAAACACTCCATTTCTCTTGAACTTGCTTTACAAAAAGGTGAAAAATCTCATAATCATAAAAAGTGTCTAGAAATGTCAGCTTCTTCGTTTCGTCTACTAAATGAAAAAGATTTCGAAATAAATGATTTGAAAGCTCAGCTAAAAGAAAGGGACATTGCCATTAGTGAGTTACAGAAACTCATTGAGAAAATGAAAGGAAAGTCTGTTTTGGGTAAACCATCTGCCGTTCGTCAACCGAATGCGGTTAAATGCCCTAAAACATCTATTTTGGGACAACCCCCACAGACTTTGCCTAAGATAGGAAATGATAAGAGCCCTAATGTGATAGCACCTGGAATGTATAAGATGAACACTAGGTCCACTCAAACTGGAACAACGCAGTTACCTCAGAATATTAGGAAAACTAATCAACGTGTGTCTTCTTCTACAGGAGTAAATCCCACTACTAGTGTTAGCGGACCACAGCTTAAGAGCACTAGAATTGAAGATAGAGTCATGCCTAACAATAGTCAAGGGAAGAAGAATGAAGTAGAAGATCACCGTAGGAATTTTAAGTTTTCTAAGAATAAAACATCTGTAACTGCATGTAATGACAGTTTAACTGCTAAGACCTCGAATGTTGAATTTGTTTGTGTTGAATGTGGCAACTGTGTTCGTACTCTCAATCATGATGCTTGTGCTCTTAATCATAATGGCGTGAATGCTAGAACTAGGAAGCCTATTCGTATGCCCACTAGTACTAGTAAACCCACAAGAACTTTGAACCAATCCACTGAGCAACCACTTAAGAAACTAAGTGCGTTAGAATCCACTACTCTACGTAAACAAAGCAGGTTAAAGAAGCTTTATGAGAACATGATTAGGACATGTACACGGGGGTATTCAAGATTTACACCACCCGGATACAAATGGGTACCTAAGACAATCCCCATTCTAATTGGGTCTATGAATGTTAGCTTGCCTTTAGAATCTAGGTCCACTACTATTTTGGAACCCGTTTCTATCAAGGGCTCCCATTTGTCAAATGCTACATTGTCTTCTAATTCTTCTGCAGCTCGTCGAACTCATCCTATTCATAATGGACTCCGGGTGCACAAAGCACATGACGGGCAATCTCAAGCTTCTCATTAACTTCGTGGAGAAGTTTCTGGGTACGGTACGGTTTGGAAATGATCAATTTGCACCGATACTCGGATATGGAGACTTGGTTCAAGGGAATATCACTATAAAACGGGTTTATTACGTCGAGGGACTGAATCACAATTTATTCTCGGTTGGTCAATTTTGTGATGCGGATTTGGAAGTGGCTTTTCGGAAATCTACTTGCTATGTTAGAGACTACGATGGGAATGACCTTCTTACAGGTTCTCGTGGTTCTGATCTCTACACAGTAACTCTTCAAGACACATCTTCAACAAATCCAATTTGCTTAATGGCTAAAGCATCATCATCTCAAGCATGGTTATGGCATCAAAGATTGTCACATCTCAATTTTGACACCATCAACTTGCTTTCTAAGAATGATATTGTGACCGGTCTTCCTAAGTTGAAATTCGTCAAAGACCATCTTTGTTCTTCTTGTGAGTTGGGGAAAGCAAAACGGAAGTCTTTCAAAACAAAGACTACCCCTAGCTCAAAAGGACGATTGGAACTTCTACACATGGATTTATGTGGTCCCATGCGTGTAGAGAGTATTAACGGGAAAAAGTATATTCTAGTGATTGTTGATGATTACTCTAGATACACATGGACTTTCTTCTTAAGGTCCAAAGATGAAACACCAGAGGTTCTCAAAAACTTTCTCAAGATGATACAACGCAATCTTCAAGCTCATGTCTTAACCGTAAGAACTGATAGGGGTACTGAATTTTTGAACAAGAACTTGCAATCTTACTTTCAAGAAGAAGGCATCGAACATCAAACGTCTATTGCTCGAACTCCTGAACAAAACGGCGTTGTCGAAAGACGGAACCGTACTTTGGTTGAGGCTGCTCGAACAATGCTTTCTGCTTCAAAATTACCGCTATTCTTCTGGGCTGAAGCAATTGCAACTGCCTGTTATACTCAGAATCGTTCTCTCGTTATCCCTAGACATGAAAAGACACCTTACCACATCATCAATGGCAGGAAACCTACTGTAAAATTCTTTCACGTATTTGGATCTTTATGCTACATCCTTAAAGACGGTGAGAATCTCGACAAGATGAAAGAAAAAGGTGATGCATGTATTTTTGTGGGGTATGCTACATTGTCGAAAGGATATCGGGTCTATAACAAGAGAACAAAGATCATTGTCGAAACAATTCATGTGAACTTTGACGAATTGCCACAAATGGTACTTGATCACAACAGCTCAAGTCCCGCACCTCAATGTCCAACAATGGCACCTACACAAAACAGTGTACGTCCCGTGCAAGAATGTCAACAAAGTACTCCTACAGCAGACTCGACGGATACGACACATATGAATGAGTTGGTTGACTTATATGATCCAATGTTTGATGAATATTACTATGGAAACAATCAAGTTGTGTCAAAGCCTTCCGCTGTCAATACTGCTGATGCACCATCACAAAGTCAACAAGACACAACTGCATCTACTTCAGCAACCGTTGCTCAAGAGACAATTCCAGTGAATACTCAACAAACTCAAGAAACGATCATACAACCAACATCACCAACCGTCAATGCTGAAGGAGAAAACAACAATCAAGCAGTCGATGCACAACCTGACAATGAAGAATTTATCAATCCGTTCGGTACATCGGTACACGAAGTCGGAGAGTCTTCTACTCAACATGTTGATCCGTCCAACATGCATACATTCTACCAACCATATCCATCCACTCACCATTGGACACGTGATCATCCATTGGTGCAAGTAATTGGAAATCCTTCACAACCAGTTCGAACACGCAGACAACTCGAAACCGATGGCGATGTGTGTATGTATGCACTCACCGTGAGTTCAACTGTACCTACAAACATCAAACAAGCCATGACTGATCATGCGTGGATTGAATCAATGCAAGACGAAATTCATCAGTTTGAACGCCTAAATGTTTGGGAACTTGTTGACCGACCCTATGGAATGTCAATTTTAGATTTCAAATGGATCTGGAAAAACAAATTGGATGAAGAACAAACCATCATCAAAAACAAATCTCGTCTTGTGGTTAAGGGATACCGTCAACAAGAAGGCATAGACTACGATGAATCATTCGCTCCAGTCGCTCGTTTGGAAGCAGTCAGGATATTCCTTGCTTATGCTGCACATAAGGGCTTCACGGTTTTTCAGATGGACGTCAAAACAGCTTTTCTCAACGGTCATTTGAAGGAAGAAGTGTATGTGAATCAGCCGGAAGGATTCGTCGATCCTCATCATCCTGACAAAGTCTATCGTCTCAAGAAGGCTGTATATGGACTTAAACAAGCTCCAAGGGCATGGTACGAAGAACTTTCAAACTTCTTGGTGTCCAAAGGATTCTCCAAAGGTTCTATTGATCCTACTCTGTTTACTAATAAATATGGGGATGACATAATGCTGGTGCAAGTTTATGTTGATGATATTATTTTTGGTTCTACGAACCCAAAACTTTCAAAACGTTTTGAAAAATTAATGCACAACAGATTTGAAATGTCAATGATGGGGGAGCTAAAATTCTTTTTAGGCCTCCAGATTCATCAATCCCCACGTGGTATCTTCATTAACCAAGCTAAGTATGCTCAAGAGATACTTAAAAAGCATGGTATGACCTCATGTGCTCGCGTTGGTACACCATTGTCGACCACATCCCTAGACGCTGACTTGTACTCATATCCCGTAGATCAAACGCGATATCGCAGTATGATCGGGTCACTTATGTACCTTACAGCCAGCAGGCCTGATATTCATCATGCCACATGCTATTGTGCACGATATCAAGCCAGACCTACTCAAAAGCACCTCAAAGAGGTTAAACGGATCTTTCGGTACCTTAAGAATACCATTCACATGGGACTCTGGTATCCGAGGGAAACCGGTTTTCATCTAACGGCTTTTTCAGATTCTGATCACGCAGGTTGTCTTGATAGTCGTAAAAGCACTTCTGGTAGCATACAATTTCTAGGGGAAGACAAGCTTGTCAGCTGGTCGTCAAAGAAGCAGGATTGCACTTCGCTCTCATCAGCTGAAGCAGAATATGTGGCTCTATCCGCGTGTTGTGCTCAAGTCCTCTGGATGAGAACTCAACTCACGGATTATGGCTTCCACTTTGATAAAATACCTATGTATTGTGACTCAAAGTCGGCCATAGCCATATCTTGTAATCCGGTTCAGCACTCCCGCACCAAGCACATCGACGTCAGATATCACTTCATCAAGGAACAAGTGGAACGCGGCATCGTGGAACTATACTTTGTCAGAACTGAGTACCAGCTGGCAGACTTGTTTACAAAAGCTTTATCGAAAGATAGGTTTGCGTATCTCGTTGGCCGTCTTGGTATGAAGTATATGACTCCAGAAGACTTGGAGGTTTTGGCAAATGAAGCTGCTTGATATTCTCTCATAATGACTTCTAGGCGCATCACAGCTTAGAACTCGGACCTCAACTAAGGAAAGTTTATCTCGGACGATAACTTATCCTTCTCAACGAGAAATTCATATTTCTCGGTCATGAGCTTCTCATAAAAACATTCAAAGTTTTTAAGTTCATGAAAAACGATTTCTAAGTAAATGTCAGCTTAGAACTCGAACTTCAACTTAAGGAAAGTTTATCACGGATGATAACTTATCCTTCACAACGGGAAATTTACTTTTCTCGGTCATGAGCTAGTCACAAAACAATCAAAGTTTTGAGCTCATGAAAAACGGACCCGAAAGGGGAGTGTACGTTTCAGTGCGCTTTCCCTAATCAATAGAAGAGAAGTCTTCTATCCTGATTATTTTAAAACCGTTGAACACAATTTTTCAAGAATTTCTCAAAAGGTTTTTCTAAATCTTTCAAAATTGTGTGTTCAACACTCCCTTCCTCATAAGTGGTTTTTATATCTCAAAATTGTCATATGTTATTTTGATCAATTTTTGAGGGGGAGCGTTTTAAAATCAAGCCTTTTAATGTTGTTGGGTACATCTCTAAAATTGTCATATTTTATGTATCCAACACATTCCGAAAATGATATGAAATTGTCAAATGTAATATATTATATCGGAAAAGGCATCTCAACTCCGTACCTCAACATATTTTGTGGTGTCGTTTTTTCTAAAAATTTTGTCAAATTTTGTCTCAAGACACACATATATTGTTGAGGGGGAGCGACCCGACTGAAAATGTTCCATGATTCATGCGTGCACACATGTTTCTCTCCCGTCGATTTTTCAGAATATGTCATATTTTAATCAATTGGTATCTCTAATATTATATTGTTATATTAGAGATAGGGGGAGAAAATGTGATTAAAATGTAATATATCGTAACATGTGATCTTAAAGACTCAAGTGCAACTCTTTCCTTCACATGCCAAACTATTTCGTATATCGATGCATGCGTGTAGGGGGAGCTTTTCGGAAATGTAAAACTTTCAAGTGTTAAAAGTTTTGATTTTTATCAAGCACTTTGAATGGTTTTCAATGGTTTTATGGTTACGATCTTTACCCAAAACAACCTACTATCCACGACGGAACGATGGAGTCAAAAGGTGGTTTAGGATAGGAAACTAAGTCCTATGATCCAACCAGAACCGGAGGGATCTACCCAAGGACATTCCATAGCTAGAAATAGTTGTCCTTAGGAAAGATGGAGTGGAATGAAGCTGAATGCGGACCAAGTACTTAAGTTAGCACTGGAACAATCACAACAAGGTGCTAATGATGACGTATTGGTAAGCATTGAAGGAGTTGAATATTCTATGCAACTTAGGCAGAAACCGGGTCAATACATCTATTGAAGACAAGTCATCATGGACCCAGTGATGCAATGCACAACCCTTCCCAGCCATTCGAGTTTCTCTCAAAAGAAACTTGTCTCATTGTCACGGAGATCAACACGTATCTATTGACTTTCTCACTCCGAGTCAGTTAATATTGAAAAGGTGGCAGTCTGCTCCAGCCTCCGATTACCAAAATGCACTCATTGAGTCTAGAGCCAAACGAGATCAATTTATCATCTCATTAGGACACAATCGAGTCCTACGCATTATCCTTGTGATATTGCCAGAACATCTGAGTGATATGATTCACAATGAAGATGGAAATCCTACTTGAGCCAACATCAAACAAGCTCATGGTAGGTAACTTGTGCGATTCTACACGAATCAAACTTGTGAGAACTGGAAAGCAACTAAGTTTGGATTCTTAATTGATTCAAACTTGATTCCAGGTTTCTTCGCAAAATCCATGAGATCTTGCCAGAACATTCAGAGTGACACTCATTAGTGTTCACAGTGACGAATGGAAATCCTTCCAGTGTCAACATCAAACAGCACTGCGGTAGGTAACTCGCAAGATTCTCTATGAATCAAGCTTGTGACAAACTGGAAAGCAACAATGGTGCGATTCTTTTAGAATCAAACTTGTTCCAGGAAATCTGAATTGACGACTCTAATCAGACGGATAATTTATCCTTATGATTCACTCTTTACGTTCGCAGTCTGCTTTGAGACGGTCGAGTAAAGAGAACTGGCTGCTACCGCCGGGAAACCCTGTCAAGGAGGTTCTTAATCGAATCTACCTGATCACAGGTACGGTATTTAATACCGTTTAACGGTCTTCACCGACCGGAGGTAAAACGCTACCGAATTAGGGTGAAATGTTCAAAGCCATTTCATCCGTGTCCATATATGTTGCCGTATATCAAGAAGGTGGCGTAGCTGTACAACCGATGTCGATTCAGAAGTCACAAGAGCACAAGATGGCGATAATCAAGATACCTAAGAATGTAAGAATGTAATAGGTCATCTTAGTCACAAGGAGTACAGATGAAGATCTCAAGCACTCAAAGTCTAATGTTAAAGGCTCAAGATAAAGATCACGAAAGCATGAAGGAACAAAGCTGTTACAAACAAGATCAAGACCAAGATACAAGACCAAAGCAAGAAGATCTCCTCTACAAGAACGTATTCACTCAACCATCTTATGCTTTTTAAGCATTTTTAAGATGACCGATACATTGGGGGAGATTGTTAGCCCTATATTTCATATAGTAGAACAAGAATGTAATAGGTCATCTTAGTCGTTAAAAGGTCTTGTATTGTAATAGGTTAGTCGGGAAAACCGGGCTTGAGTTTAAGCTAATATTGTATAAGTTAGGGGCGTAAGCCCAAAAGAAAGCCAAGCCCGGCCCAAGATGAAGCCCACAAAGGCCTTAGAGCCGTGGGGTATATAACCCTCTTTCACATGTGAAAGAGGGTGTTGGTTCATTTCATTAAACACATAGTTTTAGTGTAAACCTTCCACTTCTCTCTCTACTTTCTCTTTCTACTTTTCTTCTCTTTCTCTCTCTAAGAATCTTGTGTTATGGATTGATTAGGAACAACACGTGATTACTAATAATCCTCGCTATTAGTAAAAAGATAAAAATAAGACTTCCAACGTCGGTTTTAAATAAAACTATCAATCGTCATATCATTCCATTCATAAAAAATTTCAAAATTATTCGTAAAATAATATTATATAATATTAAATAAATGACCTCGGGTTTGGGTTGTCACAAAGATTCTGAATGCTGGACAATTGCTCCCCCTCAAATGTTGACCCGTGTTCTATCGAAAGAGCTGTAGTCGCCGTTTGAGTAGTCGCATCGTCGAGTATGTAGATATCAATTCTAAATTTCTACGGTTGGTGGAGATGATAACTTCATAAAAATAAGATTTCTCTTGTTTTAACAAATAAGTGCACTGACACTTACATAAATTCGTGTTAGATTGTGTTATTACGTAAACACAATACCTTACATGGTTATAAAGTAAGCATTGCCCGAGAAAATTAATTCCCATTGTTGAGTCAAAGCTTTCCGGTGAAATGCTTGACTTGAGTATGAAAAGCGGTTTACTATCGAAAATAATATCAAGCCATTTTGAGAATGTTTTAAAACATTTGAACTTCTTCTCGAACTTTATTTACAACCTCGTGTCATTATTGAATGACATTTCTAGTATCATAAATATTATCGATTCCAGAAGACATGCTCTTTTTATCAAAACATTTTTTACACACAATTTTGAAAGATTTAGAAAAACCTTTTGAGAAATTCTCGAAAAATTGTGTTCAAAGTTTTGAAAACCAATTACTTGAGCTTAAGATGTTGAATATCTTACAAAACAAGCTCATGTCCGAGAAGTTGTAAACTTCCCCTTGTTAGGATAACTTTATCATCTGCGATAAACTTTCCTTTTAACTAAAGAACGAGTTCTTAGTTGATATTTACTTAGAAGTCGTTTTCATGAGCTTGAAAAACTTTTGAATGTTTTAACATAAAGCTCATGACCGAGAAAGGTGAATTTCTCGTTATGAATAAAAGTTCTCTTATTTAAAAGATACACATTCCTTTATGAGCTTAAAACATGGAATGTTTTAATACAAGCTCATGACCGAGAAAAATTAATTTCCCGTTACGAGGATAAGCTATCTTTAAATATAATCTTTCCTAAAATTAAAGTTCGAGTTACAGTCTGATATTTAACTGTAATTCATTGTGCATGAGCTTTAAAAACTTCTAATGTTTTTAATAAAAGCTCATGCCCGAGAAAAATTAATTTCTCGTTGTAAGGATAAGTTTATCATCGGTGATAAACCTTCCTTTCGTTGAAGTCCGGGGCATAATCTGAAATGTGAATATACGCCATTTACACGAGCTTAAAAACCTTTGAATAGTTTTAATGTAAGCTTGTGTCCGAGAAAATTTAATTTCTCGTTAGTGAGGATAAGTTTATCATCAGCGATAAACTTTCCTTTCTTTGAAGCACGGGTTACAATCTGTCATGTGACTACAAGCCGTTGTGCATGAGCTTAAAAACTTTGAATGTTTTTTAACATAAGCTCATGCCCAAGAAAAATTAATTTCTCGTTGTGAAGGTAAGTTATCGTTGACAAGATAAACTTCCCTTTGTTTGAAGTCCGGGTCATTGTCTGACATTTAACAATGAACCATTTTACACGAGCTTAAAACCGTTGAATAGTTTCAGTGTAAGCTCGTGTCTGAGAAAAATTAATTTCTCGTTTTTCAGGATAACTTTATCATCGGCGATAAACTTTCCTTTATGTGAAGATCGGGTCATCATCTGACATTTAACGATGAGCCTTTTACACGAGCTTAAAACCTTTGAATGGTTTTAGTGTAAGCTCGTGTCCGAGAAAAATTAATTTCTCGTTTTTGAGGATAAGTTTATCATCGGCGATAAACTTTCCTTTATTTGAAGATCGGGTCATTGTCTGACATTTAACGGTGAGCCATGTACACGAGCTTAAAACCTTTGAATGGTTTTTGTGTAAGATCGTGTCCGATAAAACTTAATTTCTCGTTTTAAGGGTAAGTTATCGTTGACGAGATAAACTTCCCTTTCCCTGAAGTTCGGGTCGCAGACTGTGATTTGACTGTGAGCCATGTACACGAGCTTAAAACCTTTGAATAGTTTTAATTTTAGCTCGTGTCCAAGAAAAACAAATTTCTCGTTTGTGAGGATAAGTTTATCATCGGCGATAAACTTTCCTTTCTTTGATGAACGGGTCACAGACTGTGATTTGTCTATAAGCCTTATACACGAGCTTAACTGCAAATCCCCTGAGACACTTGTTTTCTTAGATATCAGCTTCTTCAGCAACCAAACTCTGAGAGTGTTCTTAATTGAATGGTATACAACGATTGGAACGTTGTGTTCTTGTTGAATGTTAACTTTGGTTCCTGCATTCTCATTAGGAGTTTGTATACTTTGACATGGGTTAGCGGTATCTATCTTAGAACCATGCGGGGATTCAAAGTTTTCTTTTCTTGTGTCTGAGGTGACCTGAGGAGATGATTCACTTGTCTTAGCTGGCAAACGTTTCCTTTTATTGAAAACCTTAAGTTCAGGCTAAAGTGATGTATCATCCTTTTCAATTTCCTTCCTAGTAGTCTTAGTAGAATCGGAGACTATCCTATTTAAAGGGCACTAGTTTCCTACAAGAGGGAAAGTTCTACCAGTGGGGCGCCACATTTTACCAATATGTTTGATTTTAGCTACCCACTAGGATTTAAGTCTAGCACAGGAGTTCACCTCATTAAGTAATTTCTTAACACAAGAATCATGATTGGCTTTAAAGACATATTTCCTACGTGTTTTACAAGTAGCATATTTAATGTCCGAGTAAGATCTAGAATTCCTAGAAGATTGATTTATGCTCCTAGGATATGACATGCTACGGTTAGCAGTACTGGGTAATCTTGAAGGCAGCTGACTAGGTTTGAAATTCCTATCTCTTACTTATGGCTTTTGAATAGCTTCCCTTAGACCAAATTTGTAGTGAACGTCATTTGAACTAGTTCGAGACGTGTCCTTTGGACTATGTCTAGGGAGACTAGAGGCAATCATGTGATTAGGTCTTGCAGAAGCTGTTTTAGTCACATTGGGCCTAGATGGTGGAGTGACTGGTCTAGAAAGATGAACCATATCAACTTGGGTGGTAAACAACGGTCTCGAGGATTTTGATCGCTCGGATCTAAATGCAGTCGGTTGTCTAACAGACTGAATTTGAGGCGGTTTCACCAAGATTGATGGTTTTTCAAGCTTAGTATCCACACTAGATCCTTTAGTTTTTCTCAATTTGTTTTTCAATGCACCTATAGCAAAGACCTTTTCCTGTACTTGAGCCATTAAAGTCTCATTCTCTTTGAGTAATTCATCTTGGGATGCCAACTTAGATTCTAGCAACTTAATTTGTTTCAAAAGATTATCCTTTTTAGATTTAGAATCTAGAAGTTTTTGATCCAATTTTCGTTCAAGAACAACGTTTAACTTTTCAAGTTTTTCAAAATATGTTTCAAATTTGTTCGTTTTCTACGAAAAATTCAAGTTTGGCATCCTCCAGATCTTTTGATTGCTGAGCTACGATCGTTTCAAGCTCTTTAAACCTAGAATCAGAATTATTTAAGGAAGCAGTCATAAAGCACTTATCATGATGTTTAGCATTTTGAACACTTTCTCCCCCATTATGACTCACATCGGATGAATCAGAAGTGGTATCGCTATCACTCTTTTCCATCCCATGTTTGGTAAAATTAGGTTCAGAATGCTTAACATGTTGTATAGTATTGAAACTTGGCACCTGAACAGTTGGTGCTTTTGACTTGCTGCTCGGTTCATGATTTCCTCCTGATTCCTTGCCATTGCTGACCGTGACGACCAAATTGGCACCCATTTCTTGCACCGGGCAGATCTGATCATCTCTTGACGACAGCGTGAGGCGTATCTCTCTCTAATGTTCATGAGGTATTGATGCATGCAATGGTTTAGACGACTCCTTGATTCTTTGAATCTGAACCTTTTTCAATCGTATCTCGTTGTAATTAACTAACCTGAACTCAATATACTTCCCAAGTATATTGATGTGATTGAGTAAATCACTTCTAAAGGATTCTGTCTGGCAACCTGTATGCCAGTTGAAAGCTTGGTGAAAGATTGGAGTCAAATAATCAAGAGGAGTTACCATTGTTTAGGCAAAGAAGTCCTTAAACTTTGAACGAAGGATTTCTAGACATATCTTCGCTTTAACTTCATGAAGATTCTCCCTTTCAAATTGCAACCGTAACTCATCCAAATTATTGAAAATCTTCTCTTTGAAATCATACACCTTGCCAAAGAACAGTTGAACCATGGTTGGAAGTTCGGTGCTGTTGTGTGGATAGAGAGTTGTAAGGTGTGTCTTGAGCTCGTGAAACATTTCCAATGTTTTTTGACGCAATTTGATCTCTTTGAGTTGCATGTGTTGCAGTTCTCCCTCTTGAAATGTCGAATTTAACGATTCCATTGAGTTTCGATAAAAATTCTTGGATCCTTGTTTGGTAAAATATCTTTTTCTCTGCTCAATAATTTCGTGATCAGCTCAAACTTGATAAAACAAACTGGAGTCCAATTCAAACTCGGCTCACTCAAAAAATAAAGCCCGTCAACTTATTAATCCAACATGATTAATTTTGCAACATCCTGATATTTAATCGATCAGTTCGAGTTAGATTGCAAAAAATAATCGACCCACTCTATGTCTTTGATAAAAGTAGAGATCGATCCAACAAGCAACTAAATAACCAAATCAACTAAATAAACATGGCCCAAAAA
The DNA here is from genome assembly GCA_025667525.1 of Glebionis coronaria. Taxonomy (NCBI): domain Eukaryota; kingdom Viridiplantae; phylum Streptophyta; class Magnoliopsida; order Asterales; family Asteraceae; genus Glebionis; species Glebionis coronaria. The sequence continues at coordinate 252,714,704 of CM046875.1, read as the reverse complement.
ATGTGATTAGTCAAACCCAATATTCGTTAAATACAATTTCCAGCCCAAAACACATACATATGCTTTTTGTAAAAAAATTTATTACCAAAAAAATTATCCAACAGACACACACACGTGGACAGTGTGTAAAAACGTGGCTTTGTTTTTGGGTTAATATCAAAACCAACGAATGGGATATATAAAAGACATGGCTTTAAGTTGAGAACAAAACAAATCTACCACCCCTATATAACTCCGTCCCCTATTTCTTTGACTTTTAGAGGCAACCAAAAATACTCTCTCGTGGCCCAAAAAATCTATAATACCACACGTGTAGATCCAAGAAACCATATACAAAAAATGTGTCAGCTTGACAACTTTATACCACTACACGCAAAGGATAACTATACGCAATTGTAGCCCCACTATCTGATAACTATCGAACTGGTCAAAAGTCAAGTAGTATAGTTTACCCACGTGTATATAATCAAACCCTATTTTTACTCACTAATCTAACCTAATCTCACTCTTGTAACCTCCGCCCCTTTTTCTCTATTCTCCCAAAACAGTCAAACAACCTAAAACTAATCCTCCCTCTTCTAAATAACAATTCAGCCACCAACACTCATCTCGATACAACTAGAACCAATCTCCCAACAGATATCAAAGCTTCTTCTAATCGAAACACATAAAGAATGGAGAACCAAGACGAATTCGTCTTCTAGATCTCAATATCGAGATCACAGGTAGGTGTCGAATGTTTGATTTAAATTCGTGATGAGTTAAAATACATCAAAATTATTAAACAAGATTAACATGAATGTTCTTATTCATTCTCTGATTTCGAAAAATTAATATTGGGTAAAACCAAACACGAATCAATGATGTTTTTCGTTCAAAAAATTTAGATCTAAAAAAAATATATTTCCTATAGAACGAAGCTGAGATATATTTTCTGATTTTGTTTGAGTCTATATGGTGTTGTAGATGAGGATTTGTTTGTGTTGTGTCACGGTTTGAGTGGGAGTGAAGTGAGTCAGTTTTTGGTGTAAGAGTCTGTGTTTGGGTTATGTTTTGAGTCTGGGTTTGTGTTTGGTTTGATGGTGTAAGAGTCTGATGGGTTTGGTCAGTTGGTTGAGTCGAGTCGTGTTGTTAAGTTATGATGTTTGAGTCTGTGTGGTTTGACCGAGATTGTGTTCGAATCTTGATGTGTCGTTGAGTTAAGTGTCCAAGTCTAAGACCTAAAAGGTGTGGGTGTGTCGCGTGTGGTCTGTTGAGTTCGAGTCCAGTTGGTCTGTTTAGAGTCAAGTGTTTGTCGAGTCTAGTCCGAGTGTATGTATGTTAATCTATCGCAATGTCAAATTTAATGATCCATCACAATATTCAACCATTCCATCGCAATACCCACACATCCCATCGCAATACCAATCATATATCCCATCGCAATATCTATCATAAGTCGTGATCGCAAGTCTGATCGCAAGTCTGATCGTAAGTCTTGATCGTAAGTCTTGATCGCAAGTCGTGATCACAATTCGTGATCTCAAGTCGTGATTGTAACTATGATTGTAACTCTAATCGTAACTCTGATCGTAACTCTGACAGTAACTTTAGATCGTAACTTAGATCGTAACTTTAGATCGTAATATGGCTATCGGAATATTCGATCGCAATGTAGAAACCCTAAGGTTTTTGCGATCGCAATATTCCGATCGGAATGTGATAAACCCTAAAAACTTACGATCGAAAAAACTTGTCGCAATACCAAACAAAAATTATACCCGGGACAAAATATTGATATGAGAAGATATTTGATACTAATAAGAGACAAAATTTTATGAAACTTGATAAAGTTGATGAAGACAAAAGGTAATAAAAGGAATGCTTATGACTGTTGTAGAAATACTGGAGACAGAAACTTGTTTGGACAACACTCAAAACACACAAATCAATCCCAGTCACAAAAGTTATACCAGCGTCACTGTTTGGACGAGACCAAAATCTTGATAAAGACAAAAGTTGTGAATTTAAAAAAGAGAAATTTATAATATGAAAAACAATTTTTCCTTAAAACTTAAACTGATATACATATGCCAAAGTAAGAAATAGACGAGACAAAAAAAATTGTGAACGAAGAATTTTTTACCACCAAATCAATAGATAAAACACAAAAATCCTAAGATTCAACCATAGCTCTGATACCAACTGTAGGTCCATAGTTTATTAGGATTGCGCAAGTGTTTGTGTTTATCTAAGAGAGAGAGAGAGAGAGAGAGATGAAGAAGAACTAGAGAGAGAAAGCTAGAGAGAGAAAGGAAGAATGAGATAAAGATGGAATGTTGAATGAATAACTAAGTGATAAACCCCTCCTAACATGCTAGGAGGGGGTATATATATCCCACCCTACATGTGGGCTTTAGTGGGCTATATGTTTATATATTGGATCATGAGCCCAATACTTGAATATATCGTTGGAGTGACTGATCCTTTCTAAATACGTAAAAATGTATTTCCAACCAATCATATTTCATGTAATCATACTTAGGAACCCATTGAAGTTGTGGTACTTGTATAACTATGTTGGCCACCATACATATACAATTACCCTTTCCCCAATTTACTCCCTCTTATGATGACACTTATAAGAATCAATACAACACATAACACAAAATTCCATTAACTCACAGAAACACATAACCACACGAAATAAGTTCCAAAACTTCATTTATTAAAATAACATAGTCAAATACTTGAAGCATCCAAATCCATAGTTTAGCTAAACTAGCATAGACATAATCCAAAATGAAGACATAAACAATTTTAAGGCATGCCGCCCATAAGAGTGGAAATATATTAAACTACTAAAACAAATAACGGTTGGACGCGGTGGATTCTGTGTCTAATTCATCTCCCCCGTTATCATAATTTCCTGAATAGACCGGTCTTGTCTTGAAACTCCTCATTAGTTGTTCCCTATTCCCTTCCTTAGATGATATTGTTAACACTGTTTTATAAACCCATATGTTGTTCAATTTCTTCTTAGACACGCGCTCTGTAGCCTCACATGGATGCCACTCATATGGAATTTCCTTCCTATAGTGTATACGCTTAGTACACCCTAGCCACCTAATTCTAGAGACTTTAACCACCAAAAAAAAACTTAGCAATCCCAAGGCCCCGCCTTGTCAACATCCCCTTGGTACCAAGTCAAATCACAAAACAATCATGAATCAATTAGCAGTTAATCACATAAGTACACACAAGTCCATCACCAATCATAAAACATTCACAGAAACAATTTACAAAACCATAACGAGTGTGTCTTCCATCCCATCTGGAAGTCAAAATCATTAAAAGATATGGGACTATGAAACTCACCTGATCAAGCTTCTCCAAATATCCACGCACTAGCAAAAATCTAAACACACAAACATATACAATCAAGACAGGAATCACATACCAAAATGGCTCATCAATCTATGATGGATATCTAACCTTATCCTACAACTTAACCTCATGTATATTCCATAAGAATCCCATTACACCCATCTATAAAGCCCTTAACCTAGTTAAGTTCATAACCCGTCCTGTTAACATTTAATCCAAAACAGTCCCGACTTTCACACTCCGTATTATAAGCCAAACGCCCACTAAATCTAAACCAAATTCTTTTCAATGAATATATGATAACCTTATATGTTTTAGCTAAGTTCTCAGCCCTTTCCTCAACCTCAAAGCTAATTCTAAGTCCTCGATATGCAACTTATACTTTTACCTATCCAGAATTTACTAATTATGAACATATGAAAAGTTTATTATGACCAGAGGGTCTTAACCTATTCAATTTACTTATCCCCACTCCACATCCTTTCTATAATATATAAAATAACTCCCATATTCGTTTGAAGGTCTATCTATAACCCTAAGCACCCTAACCAACTCAAAACATAAAATGTAAACAGGCTGATCCAAAAATGGCTTTGACACCCGACTGATGTAACCTGTTTTTGACCCACTTCCCTACCTCCAATTTAGTTCTCGTTTCTTTCATTTGAAATCTAATTAAATTAACTTTTCAGGGACATAAGATTCGAAAATTAAAAGTTTATAGAACTATATCTATGATCAAAACAATGGACCAAAAATTCTGCCCAGTTTTTAATTACGAATTTTATATAATTAACCTAACTAATTATTCATAACTTAATTAATCCCAAGCTCTAATTATTATAATCTTTTTTATATCATAAAAACTCATGTTATTAATTTAAAATAAACCCTAAATCTATCATATATTGATTATAACAACATTAAAAACAATTTAATTAAAAAGGGATTGAAGGTTTTTTCCTTAAGAATAATGGAAGACAAAAAATATATGAAGAACCCTAAACCCAAGAAAAAAACGTCGACTTCTATAATTATCCAGGGATTATCTTTTGTATCTTAGTTTACACCTTATATAGTTAAAATACTAATCCTAACCCAAATAAAGTTGCCTTATATAATTCCCCTTGTTTTTCTCCTTTTTCTTTCTTGTGGGTAGACTTCCACCGCCCTTTATGTATTTTTCTTTTATTTTTATTACTTATTAATACACTACTAATGCTTCCTTAAATTTCATTAATTTATTATAGCTCCTAAAACCCCCAAAACCTCTAAGTCATAAAACTAGTCAAATTAAGCATATACTGTAAAAGACGTAAAAATATATACAGTTTTATAAAAACTCTTAGAATATGAAATAAACTATATAACTAAGTTCTAAATGACCTAAAACCACCCCGTAAATTATTCCCGTTACTATATACTTCATCTGATGCCCCTAAATGCAAAAACCCTAAATCGTAAAAATACGATTTTCTGTAATACATATACGTATACGTAAACCACTAAATAACACCATCAAAATTCATAGTCACTGCTATGTGAGATCATGAACATGAAAACATCACACATCGTTTCACTCACAAAGTACCCCGTACCCGAAAACGATGTCCAAACCACACTCTATTCACACAAAATAACACATAAACACATAAAGACACATAATTTCACGAAATATGCCCAAAATAATACTAAGTGGCGAACTTCAAAACCGTGGTTGTCACAGAAAACCTTCCACCAATCAAAAGAAAAGAAAAGGGTCGTTCATTAAAGACCGTAGTTGATGGTAACGAGGACCATGAAAAAGGGATATGCGACGGCCATAGTAAGAGGTACTTACATGAAAAAGGGTAAACGAAAAGATGTAGGTTGTTCTATTAATGCCATCTTAGATTCAATCGTTGGCCAAGAAGTCTACGTTTTCACATCATGATAATCAAAACTAATCTCAACTTAAACTTTTAAGGTTTCAAGTATGACCAACCCCTTTTTTGAAAAACAATTCTCCTTTATCTACATCATCATATAACCAACAGAATACTTGAACCATTTCTCATTTTCACTACTCCTAAAACATTATATAGTAAACACTAACTATTGATCAATCTAACGCCATTCTGACAAACATATAAACATATAATGGCACAAAATTGACCTTTAATATGTGCCTTCATAGCTTCATCAACCTTCATAGCTTCATCAACCTTCGTAGCTTCATCAACCTTCATAGCTTCATCTACCTTCATAGCTTCATCAACCTTCAAATATTAAAACAAAATTAATTATTGGTATTTTCATAACATGCAACATCATCAAAACAAAAACAAATCATCAAAACTTCAATAATACTTTTGCGAATTAAAAACCCTAACCTTGTTTTGATTTTCGTTTAGTAAATCTTTTAAACTCTATCTGCATTAAATCTTCAATAATAGTGTCAGCAATTGGATCATCATATTTCCAGTTGGTTCCATACTTAGCAAGCACATAATCAATCATCTCCCCACTTATGGGGACATTATCAAAATCAAAATCACCCAAGTTAGATAGGTTTGATTTATCAGGGATTGATGATTTGTTACTGTTTGTGGATGGGTGGGTGGGTGGTTGATTCATTATTTGACCTATGGATATTGAATGTGTGTGTGTGTGTGTGAGTGATTAGTGGACGGGGTACCAGTGCAATATATCAAGTTGCATGCAAAGAAAAGGCTTCAATTTTTAGACACGTTGGGTGTGTGTGGCGAAACGGGCTGATGTCGGGACTTGAGTTAGAGCTTATATAATATAAGTCGGGTTTAAAATTTGTACTTTTTAGATTTTTGTTACATTAATCACTTTATTTAGCATAAGCTTATTAAATAAGTGTATGATATAAGCTAAAGTTTTAATACGCATATATTATAAGTCATGATTATTATTAGTAAAGTTTATTAATATTAAATACTTAGTCTAAACATGTGATTATTAATTAATAATAATAATACATGATATTATAAGTAATTATTAATTAATAATATTTTATGATTTTATTAATTGAACTTTACATTACATGATTATTGGATAATTAAATTAAAGCATGTTATTAATTTAATTAAACCTTGGTTAAAAATGAATATAAGTTAATTAAGCTAAGTTTCTTAATTAGTTAATGGAAACATGAATAATTATATTAATAATTATTTTAACCTAAAGTTTATTTAAATAAAATGGTCATATTTAATTATCATGATAATTATATTAATAATTATAACATAAGTCTTGTTTATTAATTATATAATATAAGTCAGGTGCTTAAACGGTTTTATGACTTATTTCAACAAGCTCACGTCTGAATGTAACATAAAGGGGTGATTAATTTGTTATCTGATTTATTTTAAAACCTTAAAGTTTTTAAAAAATATGAAATGTCAAACCCATCTATCTAGAATGATGCTAACCTTAAATCATAAACCTTAACCAGTTAAACCGTAAACCCAAATTAAACCTTAAACCAATAATAAAACCAAAATCCTAAACCATAAACCACTTAACCCTAAGCCATAAACCCTTAAACCATAAACCTTAATTAAACTAGAAATCATAATCTTAAATACATTAACCATAAACCATAAACCTTAAACCCTAAACCCTATGCCCTAAACCTTAAACCAATGAACCCTAAACACTAAATCATAAATCTTAAACCATTTAACCTTAAACTATAAACATTAAACCATTAATTAACCGTTAAACCACAAACCCTAGCTAAATAAACAATAAATCCTAAACCTTAAACCCAAAACCCTAAACTGCAAACCCTAAGCCCTAAACCTTAAACCCAAAAAAACCCTAAACACTAAATCATAAACCTTAAACCATTTAACTTTAAACTATTAACATTAAACCATTAATTAACTCTTAAACCACAAACCCTATACCTTAAACCATAAACCCTAAGCCCTAAACCTTAACCAATGAACCCTAAACACTAAATCATAAACCTTAAACCATTTTACATAAAACTATAAACCTTAAACCATTAATTAACCCTTAAACCACAAACCCTATCTAATTAAACTATTAATCCTAAACCTTATACCATAAACACAAAAACATAAACCATAAACCCTAACCCTATACCTTAAACCAATAAACCCTAAACACTAAATCATAAACCTTAAACCATTTAAGCTTAAACTATATACATTAAACAATTAATTAACCCTTAAACCACAAACCCTAGCTAATTAAACAATAAATCCTAAACCTTAAAACATAACACCTAAAGTCTAAACCATACAACCTAAACCTAAAGCAATATACCCTAATTCCCTAATTCATAAACATTAAACCATTAATTAACCCTAAAACATGAACTCATATTAAATCATAAACCCTAAATATAAACCACTTCATTAACCCTAAACCATTAACCCTAAACATAAACCACTTCATTAACCCTAAACCATAAACCCCAAACCTTAAATCCTAAACCTTAACCATCAACCCTATACCTTAAACCATATATAAACCTTTAACCCAACCCTAAACCATAAACCCTAACCCAATACCAAAGTAGAATGTCGTCACCCTAACCTTATTACACCGACCATTGAAAATCGACCTTATTCATATTAAACTGCTTGAGATGATTATTCAAGGTGATTGATATAAAGCTCAACTAAATCCCACGAACTGCTTAAAAACCAAAAGATATTTATATCAAGTTGTCAAGCATTATTATAACCTAATATTTAAGTTATTTTACTATAATTTAATTTTTATAATTATAAACTTTTTAAAGTTAGTTAATTTTGACAAAAATGTTTTTAATAAAAATACAACGTATATGCTTTTTTTATTTACTTATTATTTATTTATTATTAAATTTTAAAAATAAAATGTTAAATATAACTTATTATTAAGCAAATTTAATATTTTCATTTTCATTAAACACACATAATATCCGGTAACCATCTTGTAACCACCACTATTTTCACCACCATTTTCACAATCACACACTACACACAGGAAGAACGAACCCTAAATTAACCACCCAATAAATGATCAAAAAATAAAACTACATACACAATAGTCGCCAATCTACACAATCATTAACGAGATGAAGCATCAGGAATGAGGTAATGCAACAATCAGTATTGTTTAATTTAAATATTAGAGTTTATACGAATAGTGTAAGTTTGTTATGATATTATGGTTTACTCTAATTTCTAATACATGTATGTGGACATATGTCATACTTAATTAACATGATTCAATTGATAGGATTAACCCTTCTTAATGTGTTTATATGGGTTTTGTTAATGTGTCTGGATATGGTCCCATGGTATGTTATAGTTTTAGGTTATTTTGGTAAGATATTGTTTTAGGTTTTTTGAAATCAGTTTGATATGGTCCCCTATACAAACATATGCATAACCAAATCGAAATGTTATTAGGGCATCCACAACCATGCTACACATACTGCCAAACACTCCCTTCATCAACATATAACTAACATTAATATGTACATGTTTGCACAAGTAATTCATATTAAATCAGACACTTCATCATCTACTTCTGAAAGTGCTAAATTTCGCCCACCCAGTAGCAATACAAGTCTGATTCGTAGTTTGCCAAGAAGTTCTTCAAGTACTCCCTATTTTCGTCCTCCACTGTTTCAAACTCCTATTGTAGGCATACATAATGTCACAAGCTCTTCATCTATTCGTCCTTCCTTGTTTCAAACTCTTAATGCCACAAGTTCGTCCGCTCGAGTTCGTCCTCCCTCTGTTCTTCCTCCCTTGCTTCAAACTTAAATTTTAGGTGTACCTAATGCCACAACTTCTTCCAAAAAAGTTCGTCCTTCCTCTATTCGTCCTCCCTGTGTAGAAACTTCTATTGTATTCAAACCTACTGAAGAGGATGAATCAGATTCATCTGATGAGGAGGAAGACACTAATGATGTCGAGGTAGATTCTAGTGATGAGGAGGAAGATACAAGTGATGAGGAGAAACACACAAGTGATGAAGATTATGAGTTAGAACTTAAGAAGAATATCAATTCTGAAGGTAAAACTGTTTAAACTTAAAGTTTATGGTTGAATGTACAGCGGTGTGAAATTTAAATTTATTCAACTTAATGCTATGTCAGGTTCAAAGTCAAAGCTGACTACTTACTCCAAAGGATATAAGAAAATTTCAAACAAGGCATAGTTAAGTTGTTATGTGTTTATGCATAAAACTGTATACCTTTATACCATCGATTAATTTCTTTAAACACATGATGTGGTCAAATATCAGGAGGAATGGTAAAACAAAGATTGGATTAGAATGAGCCCTTTCTTTGACTCTAGCGATGAAGAAATAGTTGCTCAAGCTGATGCTTCAAGACGAAAGCACACTCCCAGATCAAATCATACTCACAAAGCTCAATCTTCTCAAGCTAAAGCTCTAAGACCAAATGTCGTTGTTGGCCTAGCCAATAAAAAAACATGGAAAGAAATTGCTTAGAAGAAGGTTCGGTCAAGGAATGCTACAGAGGGGATCAACAGCAAAGGCAAAAGGAAGGTTGGATGATGTCAGTTCTCCCTGTTTAATATGATCAAACTTTTTGTGTTTTGTTGGTCTGCTATTGCTAGGAACCTGTTGTATTATCAACCTATAGGTTGCAACAATTTAATAGATTTGTATGCATTACTAGCATTATGAAACAGTTATCAGCTATCTGTAATCAACAATATAGGGTTGTTAACTAGTTAATATAAGTATTTTAAGTCCATGTACAATTCAATATCTATACTCAAGCAATTATTAGTTATCGATCAACGGTTTTTGGTTGAATGTTAAAATGTGTAAATTAGTATATAATTTGTTCAAACTTTATTTTTACTAGGAAACTCAAATGGAAAGTTTACATAGTTTAAATGTTTAATTTGGAGGCAAATTGGACTTCAAAATATTTGGTTGTTTAATATTTGTATTTGGAGCCAAAATTTTCACGAAAATTTTGAATTACCATGCTAAGTTAATGCATATGCAATTTCCATAATTTTCGAACTCCATCTCCATCTCAAAGCCTGATTTTTTTTCTAAAATCACAAAATATACAAAACTCAATCACTTTTTCATTAGTTTCTTACCATTTCCACTTATAGTTCTTGTACACATCGGTTTGTGGTCAATAATCATGAACACTGTAAACGATGATCAAGAGAATATGGTTAACGATGATGATTTTAATGATGATTCTTTGCTTAATAATCATGATGTAAATCACCCTAATCTAGGAGATTATGAATCAAAGGATTATGGTGATCAATCAGATGAGGATGAAGACATCAGTAAACAAAAGGTTGTTAATAGGAGGGCTATAACTAGGTTATCTAAGTTTCGGTTAATATATAGAAAAGTAGGTGTCATGAAGATAAATGTAAACTTTGATTCACTGAATAGAATATCTGGGCCAAACAGATCACTGTTTATCCATTTTTTAGGAGACATGGTTCGGGAGCAGATAGGATTGAAGATTTTAGCATGGAAATAATGTGAAAGAGGAAGCAAGAGGAAAACGTTAGGCTGAAACCACGGTACACATACAAAATTTTTTACCCAACTATTAGTCTTATTCCTGCATTTAGTTTAACATTATGTTAATATGTGCAACAATACTTTGAAGTTGATGTGTCCTTCAAAAAGTTGGTTATGAATAAGCTAGGTGAACTTCTAAGAAATTTCAGAAGTAAAATGGCAGCAAAGCACATAGTTCCCAACCTAGATACACCTGTAAAACTAAATGAAGTTCCAAAGAATTACATAGCAATCGTCAATGCCGAACAGTGGGCCACTTTTGTAAACCACACGACCACAGAAGAATTTAATGTTGTTAATTTCTATTTCGTTTTACATTTCTAAACACCGTATGTATGCATTGTTTAAAAACTCCGTATGACAAACATACTCTGTTACATACTAGCAACTTCTCATCCAGTAATCTCTTTTGTTATGTGAAATAAGCTGAAAATAAATTGGCGCATTCCAAGTCTCTTTATCATCATACAATCAGACGTGGTGGTTATCTATATGTAAAAGAGTAAATGGTAGGTTTATATTGGTGTAATATCCTAACACTGTTATCTATGTTGGTTTACCTTTTCATCTTTTTGTATTTGATGTTTGGAAGATCATAAAACAAAAAATTAAACCAGATCAAGATCCCCCCCCTCCGTGGTGTATTGTGGTTTAATGGAAAGGTCAGAAAAGACGGAAAATAGACAGATGATGAAACAATCAAAGTTGGCAGTAAGATTGTAAGTGTTATTGCAAATTTTTGTATATTATGTTTATATTCGTATAATAAATTATTTACCATTTTTTGTGTGCTGCTGGAAGCAGAGGATCAGATCAGAGATGGAACCTTGACGGTTGATAGCGTCATAGATTCATTATCACATGTATTAGGAAAGAACAAGGGAGGGTATGCAAGAGGAGTGGTAGGCAAAGTTATGTGCATGAATTTCTTTGATCTTCCTAGAAGGAAACAAGGAACTGATATAAGGATTTCGATGCTTGAAACTGAACTTGATAAGGAGAGACAGGTGCGTAAAGATAAAGAGATTACAGTCACTCAATTAACCACCCAGATGTTACAAACACAGGAAAATCTTAATAAAATGTTGAAAGTTATGTCGGCACATGGGGTTAATATAGAAGAGCCAAGTCAGTCAAATGTAAGACTAGTTATCTAATTTTGATTTGATAATTTTCAGTCTGTAATACCAATAACAATTAACATACTTATATATTGTATGTATTACCACTAGAAAATAATACATTAAATACAATACCTAGTGAGGAGCAATGGACGTCCATCAGTGGGGGTGGAGTTCAGAAGGATGTGATAATTCCAATGTCTAAGTCCACTGCAACTTCGAACAAGGATTTGGACACTGCAACTACGAACAAGGTAAGTTATAAAAAAACCATGTTTGATTTCTAAATTGTACATACATGACTTATTTATTGTGTTATTTATATATGCAGGGACCTGTTAGAACTAGGGGAGCAAAAAATAAGACTAGATCGTTAGAAAAGAAGTCTCCACCTTAAAATTCCCAATCTCAAGAAGATATTTCTCCAGCTTCCGGATCACAAAAAAATCTGTCTCCCTCAACACAACAAGACGTACCTATTTAATCATTACGAAAGAAACGTACACCTTCTAAATCGAAAGTAAATCAGTCTCCACCATCACTAACATATGTAAGTATTTTATCATTATTCATATAATTACTTGTTTAATTCATTTCTCATTAATTCATGTAAACATATTTTCTTCAGACATTTAGGTGCAAACTATGGAACATCTCGAGAACAATTATCATTGGTACCGGTACGGTATACAAGTATAAGGATGGAGACACTGTAATGATTTATAACCAACCACTGCCAAAAAATTGCTACAGAGTTTCAGTTGATGAATCCCTAGTGGATGCAGCATTCATACCTGATGACGAAAATAATGGTTTAAAAACTGTTAAGGATAAATAAGGTAGTTTTGTGGCATGGCCAAAGGAAAAGGTTATTTTTGATCAAAAGATGCATACACTTGTTTTATCATCCTACATATACATAGGTTTTCATATTTAGTTCAATGTTTAATACATGGCTTTTGTTTACCTACAGGAAACAACACCACTAAATACCATAAAAGCTATTGTTGAAAGTGCACTGTGACACCCTAGGCAAATCCCACATCGGTTGTGGCCAGGAAATCCATGGTTCATAAGATAACAGTCGCCTTCTCATGACACAACACATTTTGTGGTCTACTGCATGTGGGGTTCTTAGGAACTGGCTGTTAAGCGTGCTCATGGGAGAGTAGTATTGGCTTGGGTGACCTGTCGGGAAGTCTTCACAAGAGGGCCACAAAGCAAAGCCGTGAGCTTGCGGGCAAAGCGGTCAATATTGTGGTCTCAGTAGTCGGGATGTTACAAGTGGTATCAGAGCCACTCCTGAGCCGTTCGGATGGTGGGGCAAACCTCATCGAGGACGCTGAGTCTCGAAAGGGGGGGTGATTGTGACACCCTAGGCAAATCCCACATTGGCTGTGGCCAGGAGAGATCCATGGTTCATAAGCTAACAGTCGCCTTTTCATGACACAACGCGTTTTGTAGTCTACTACACGTGGGGTTCTTAGGAACTGGCAGTTAAGCGTGCTCATGAGAGAGTAGTATTGGCTTGGGTGACCTGCCGAGAAGTCTTCACAAGAGGGCCACAAAGCAAAGCCGTGAGCTTGTGGGAAAAGCGGGCAATATTGTGGTCTGACTAGGAGGGATGTTACATGCACCAAAGATAGGATCTAATCGCTCAATGAACGTTCCAGCAGGCAGTACATATATGACTATTCCTCATATAAAGAAACAAGCTAAGAATAACAAGGCTCAAAAGATTTTACAATACGGTGATTCAAAGTCTTTACAAGTGTGATTCTTTGTGTAAAGTATGTTAGTTGAGAATAATACAACATTACAATTGTTGATTTGCATATGTACATTCAATTTTATATATTAATGCAACTGAAATTTGATTTCCAGAGTTTTGTTTTTTGTTTTTATTGAATTTTGAAAGGTTACTAGAAGATGAAACATAGTCACGCTTATTATCATTTTTAGTCACATTCCAATGTGTGACTAAATATCATAAAAAGTCACACAAACATACAATTCATGTGACTATTGGATGCATATAGTCAAATAAAATAAAATTTTATTGACTTGACAAAGCATACAGTCACACTTATTTATACTATTGGTAACTCTTTGGTTAATTGTATGTGACAAACTCACTACCATTAACATGATTTGTGTGACTACATATCATAAAAAGTTACACAAACATACACTTCATGTTACTATTGGATACATATAGTCACACAAAATACAATTTGCTAAACTTGACAAAGCATAAAGTCACACTTATTTCTACTATTGGTAACTCTTTGGTTAATTGTATGTGACTAATTCAGTACCATTAGCATGATTTTTGTGACTACATGTCAGAAAAGGAAACACAAACATACAATTGATGTGACTATTAGATGCATATAGTCACACAAAATACAATTTGATTGACTTGACAAAGCATACAATCACACTTATTACTACTATTGATAACTCTTAGGTTAATTGTATGTGACTAACTCAGTACCATTAACATGATTTGTGTGACTACATATCATAAAAGGTCACACAAACTTTTAATTCATGTGACTATTGGATGCATATAGTCACACAAAATACAATTTGCTTGACTTGAGAAAGCATGCAGTCACACTTATTACTATTATTAGTTACTCTTTGGTTAACTGTACTAACTCAGTACCATTAGCATGATTTATATGACTACATATCATAAAAAGTCACACAAACATACAATTGATGTGACTATTGGATGCATATAGTCACATAAAATAAATTTTCTTGACTTGACAAAGGATATAGTCACACTTATTTCTACTATTGGTAACTCTTTGGTTATTTGTATGTGACTAACTCAGTACCATTAACATGATTTGTGTGACTACATATCATAAAAAGTCACACAAACATACCCTTCATGTGACTATTGGATGCATATGGTCACAAAAAAATCAATAATCACATAGTAAATGTCACACATATTGTATATTCATGTGACAAACTTATAAAATAGTCACTCTTTAACAAAACTTGTGTAACTGTAGAGTGTTTACCGTCACACATATTCATTAAAATACCAAATATTGTTCCTAGTTCGTCACACATTTTTGAGTATTGGTCACATTTTCTTGTTGGTTATCGTCACTTAGATCAGATTGTGATCGTATGGTACCTACGGTTGCAGGACCTTTAGTCACAAAGGCTAAAAAAACCGCGTGTGACTGTAGGCCTACGATCACTCTTTTTGAGTGTGAAAATACCATTTTTTGTACTAGTGTGTAATACAAGGCTTTTAAGCTCGTATGAAAGTTCGTTAAACTGATCTTGTCGAATTGATTACCGATTAAAAGTGCGACGCAATTGTTCTTGGTGGAAAGTAAAAAGGGTTGGTTTCTATTCTACTAGAAAGGATGAAAGTAAGAAGTGCTAAACATGATGCTGAGAACAATTCAGAAAAATAATAATAAGGCGGGAATTAAACGTAAACAGTAAATGGAAACGTAAATTAAAATCTTAATTTAGAAAACTTAAAAACTTTATTTAGAAAATTTAACTTAGAAAATAGGAAAATCAGAAATCACTCATTCGGAAAAATAAGTTCAGGCTAAATAAAAGTTCATTCGGAATAAACTGGGAAAAACACTTGACTCGGAATAAATCTGCTCATTCGGAATATTCCTTGGTTCGGAATACTTACTGATCCGGAATAAATCTGCTCGTTCGGAATAGCTTGAAATTCACTTCATCCGGAATAAGTAGCTGATTCAGAATATCTTGCTTCGTTCGGAATGTTTGCTCATGCGGAATACTTTATTTATCCGGAATAATTGGTTTATTCGGAATAAACTTTGATTCGGAAAAATTAAAACAAAAGGTTGGTTCGGTATAAATCCCTAACTCGGAATAATTTTGTTGAGAGCTTGATTCGGAATAATTTAAGGCAAAATGCTCATGCGGAATGTTATGCTGGTTCGGAATATAATACTCGTTCGGAATACACAACTCATCCGGAATGTTTGCTTATCCGGAATAATCGAAACAAATAGCTCATTCGGAATATTTGGTTTATGCGGAATAATTAAAAGAAGAGCTTCGTTCGGAATAATTAACAAAAACACTTCATTCGGAATACAAGGTTTATTCGGAATAGTTGATGAAAATGCTTCATTCGGAATCTGGGCAACTGATGAAGACGATGAACAGGGGAAAAACCCAAAACACGAATTTGACTAAAATAACCAAGTTTTAACCAAAAGATTTAACCAAACTAACCACTAATCATCTACTAATGATAAACATAAAACCAAATCAACAAAAACACAAAACCCACTCACTTTTAAAGATCAAAATCAAGAAAATAAAAACTTAGAACTTTAGAATCAACAAGAAAAATGAAGAACAAGATTAAATGAAAGACTGTATTGAAAGATTAAGGTTTAGCAAACATAATGAAAGATTAAAACTTACAAGAACTTGGATTGAAAAGGAAAAATCACCAAACACCTTAAGGGTGTTGGTACCCTACGAAATAAAAGGAAAGAAAAATAGAAAATGAAAAAAACTAGTTTCCAAGTTGTGAAGGGAGGCTATTTATAGGCCTTGGTGTTGGTTGGTGAGTGGGCTTTCTCCATTTCTTTTTGTCTTCACGTCTTTTTAGTAAAGTTGACGTTTTCGACTTTGATTCAGGATTTGTCGACGAATAAATTCAACTCGTCTTTTAATTCCTTCATTTAATAGACTTGAGTTCTTCGACATATATAAATCTTCTATCTTTGGTCCTTTTCTTGATAAATCTTCAAATAGGCCCATTGACTTCAAATCTTTTGCATCTCTTGGACTATAGACTTCGTCTTTTCGTCTTTTTCTTCGATAAAACCCGTGCAATCCCATGTTTTCTTCAATATTTATCCGGTTGGCTCTGAAAACACAACAAACACACAAACCACGCATAATTCCAAACAAATGATATTAAATACGCGTTTTGGTCTCGTTTTAGCAAGAAATAAGTGGTAAAAGGATAGGTGTTTTCACACCTATCAGTGTGCCACCATTACGTTACATGCAGCATCATATTGATCTAGAGCCTGGGTCACAACTGCCTAATATGCCAGATTACAGGATGAGCCCGGGAGAACATGAGGAGTTACGCAAGCAGGTAGAGGAGTTAGTTTCCAAGGGTCATGTTCGTGAGAGTATAAGCTGGTGTGCTTTTTCTTCCCTATTGACTCCAAAGTAGGATGACACATGGTGTATGTTGTTGATAGTCGAGCCATCAACAAGGTTACTATGAGGTACAGGTTTCCTATTCCTCGCCTTGATGATTTGCTTGACCAGATTAGTGGTGCCACTATTTTTATAAAACTGGATTTGAAGAATGGGTATTACCAGATTCGTATTAGACCTGGTAATAAGTGGAAGACCGCATTCAAGACCCGTGAAGGGTTGAATGAGTGGTTTGTCATGCCTTTTGGTTTATTAAACGCACCAAGTACATTTATACGTGTGGTGAATCAACTGCTCCGGCCTTTTATTGGAAAGTTTATGGTTGTTTATTTTGATGACATTATAGTGCTTCTTATAATGAGCATGTCACTCATGTGAGGCAGGTCTTGACCTTGCTTCGGAAGGACAGTTTTTCTATAGCTACGAAGAAGTGTGTGTTCATGACCCCTAAAGTTTTGTTTTTAGGGGTATGTTGTTTCTACTAATGGCATACAGGTGGATGAGTGTAAAACCCAAAAATTTGGTTGGTATTCTATTTCCTCATTTTGAGTATAACCTAAAGTTTAAAGAATAAGCTTTTGATATTAAAAATTATGCTATGATTATTTGTGTATTATTAATATTAACTTTTAATCTAAGATATTTGTTTCTATAACAAAAAAAATTAATAAATATTCTAGTAATATAACGCAAAATTTTAATGAAGAAAAAAATGAGTTCACAATGTTTCGCTATATGTGTATTATTTCATGATTCGATCTAAATATGTAATTATTTTAACACCCCCAAATTTATACGCAGCGGAATACATCTTTGGGTGCTAAACAATGATACAACAACACATAATTTATAAAGAACGACTCGAAAAGAGACGTTTCAAATTTATTGTTCCTAAAACATTTATCATAGTAGCGTAGTCCCAAGTAACCGTTACCAAGATAAGTTAAAACAACATATTAGTTTGTTTTAAAAATGGAACGATAAATAAATCAAAGAGTTTGAACAACATAGAAGTGCACAACTTCATTCCCGTGACCTCCAAGCTTCCACTTCTTGATTACCTAAAATACATGTGAGTAAAACAATCAGCAAAAATGCCGAGTGAATCTATAGGTTTATGTAATCAATTTGAACACAAGCAAAGATTATAAGTTTGTGGCATGCTTATAAGCATCAAATAATAATTTCCATCAACAATAATAATTGTATATATCATAAATTGCAATAAGATCATGGAACCGAGCCCTTAAAGACTCCGTTAGGTCTAATAAGACAAGAGATTTATTAATTATCGTTACCTCCAGATTATTGGTACATTGCCGTATACCTGACTTCTCAATACAATATGTTCAAACAGTGTGGAGGTCGGGCCTAAACTTCTGTGACAAGTCCACACAAACTGAACTGGGGCGGCTTCCCCCATAGATCTATTAATTGTACTAGCGGTTAACCCATCATAGGTTAACTAACGGTCCATAATTGAGGCTTTAACAATGACAATCACTTAATGCAATTTAAAGGCAACCACGAGTCTATTCAAAGAGGGACAAGCATACCATAAAAGACTTGTGTTCTAAGTTTATAAAAACATGTATTCCCCCTCTCGGGTTTAAAATTATTTAATAACTAGTATAAAGCGAGGCTATAGACTCATCTTAGCCAATAGTGGTAATGAGACGATCGCCGACGATAGATGATGCCTTTCAAACACGAGAACCGCAACCTATCAAATGAGGTGCGTTCATTAATAATAGACTCGAGAAATAAACCATACATAAGAATATAAAACTCGACTCATAAAATCACGACAAACTCGAGAGAAAACGATACAAGTGGTTCTATTATACTCTCCTATATATTCATTTTATTATTCTATGCCTTTAATAAAAATCTGCCAGAACATACCGAATGTCCAAGCCGTTTTCCCATACTTAAACATATCAAATTTTTATGATAGTACTCAGAGAACTTACTTACTATATGTAGAAAGTCCTCCCAAGAGCTCATTAAAATATTTTACTTCTAAAGTTCCCTGCCCGACTCATCTTTGAATCACAAAATCCGGACAGTTTAGCGACCTCGACTTACGAAACCATTATGACCATTCTAAACAACTCTATTTAGAAAACCGACACTTGATTCTAAAAATAGACTCAAAATACTAAACTATGAGCCTGAGAACGGCCCTTGAATCATTTTGAAACTCATTTTATAGTCCCCTAGATTCGATCCAAATATCGACAACAATTTTCGGATTGTGTCGACACTCGTCTCCCGGTACACGAAAATCAAACTAGTGTATCTTCCACCTCGTTTGGAGTTGGAAGGCTTACTGTATATCAAATCGAAGCAAACGAAATTCCCTACGACATAATCCCATAATATCAACCCATTTTCAGACTTAAGACCTCTGAAAATGGCTTCAAACCTACTGCCCAAAATTGATCTTTTAAAAACCATACAAAATCAAATTTTCAACAAAATTTACCCATTCCTATACCATTAATATGACTATACTAACATTCCTACACTATGATCAAACCTATAACACACTTTCATGTAACTTATTACAAAATTCTTTCAAAAATTCAAACACAACAACTAGTAGAATCACTAACCATAATAATATAAAATATAATAAGGTGATCATACAATAGATTAATTAATCAAAAATTCAAAAAAATAAAAAGTAGATGCATGTAGGTAAATTTCATACCAAAATGTAGCCCTTTGAAAATCTATGATGGGACTTGTTTTATTTTTGGATGGATCAAAGTTGATCATCAAAAAATTTGATTATTTGTGTTGTTTGTGGTGTACGACCAAAGAAGAAAAGGAAGGAGAGATGATGGTTTTTGTAAAAATGAATTTTTAAATGAAAAGAGATAGTGGAAAACATTTATATAGTGTAAGGTAGGGGTAGTTTTTGCCAATTTGTGATAGTTTTGGTCCAAAATGTAAATATTAGTTAAAAAGCGGGAAATGACTAAAAGTCAATTTTACAAATATTTACGGGATTCGGGTTTCGTAAAATTACTAAAAAGTTTAAACGCACACGAAAAATAATAATATAACGACTCGATACGTAATTAAAACGATATCGTCGAAAGTATTAAATATCGAAGCGATCGATAATAAAATATAAAATTTTGGCATCCGTCGGTATCGCGATCACTAGTAGTACTCGTTACTCGTCAAAATATTAAAATATAATATTTAATATCGGTTTCAACTTAAACCATTAAACATAATAATATTTAACGTCATAAATACTTCAAAATTATTTGAAAAATATAATTAAATTATGACCTTATTTTTACGGGTTTTACATCCTCACCACCTTAAGGGAGCGACGTCCCGGCGCTCAACTCGCCTCATACACGAGTTGTTCACTACCTGCAAGGATGACGACATTCCTTATAAAGAAGTCCTCACGTTCCCACGTGAATCTCGAACCACGATCTCCACTGGTTCTTTTACAAAAACGTAACTTGTCGTCAAGTTGTATCTCACCAAAAAAGGAATAAATAAATCCTTATCCACAAGTCACCCGTCAAGCCCTACACATGATGATTTTATGAATCACACGAAGCTCATTCAACGACAAGAATAGATGACAGGATTTTCGGGTAAGTCCAGTTAAAAGGAATGTTGAAATTTAAAAGATAGCCACTGGCCGGATAGCCATGAACACACATCAAAAAGAACTAACAAGAAAAACATTTTCTTCATCGGAGGGTGCTCACACACGGGTCCCTACTCAAAAGATAATACAAAGAAACCATCTCACTTTCGCCAACGCGCATTAAAGTCTTAATAAACATCGTCGTTGAAAGTCAAAAAGATATTACATAATATGTGTTCTACATGATCGGACGTCATCGGATGATGCCCTCTCAAGTTCTCACAACTTACGATCATTTGACTAGATCACACACCATATAAGTACATAAAAGGAAAGGTCGAACATAAACATCGAGTATAGATCTCCACCATTAATCATCGAGGAAACCTTGAACGAACCCTTAATAATAACCACTTGGTCTCTAGAGTCTTTCCACTTGCGGTGTCGGCTTCAACATACTCCTCAGGGTTGTAACAAATTTATTAACTCTATTCATTAAGAGATTCGATCCTCAATTATTCCACAAGTACACACATAAATCCTGGTGACACTTATCGTTTCTTCTTATACACTGCTTCCCGAGATTCATTTTAAACTCAGAATAAAATAGTGATCTTCAATGCGAGGAACATAACGAGATAAAAATGAATTCAATAAACTCGTAAACGGACAAGATGTGGTAAAATGATTTAAGGTTGACGATCGACGAGGGATCTCGACTCACGTAACCTTAAAACATAATGATTCACAATACTAGAAAAATGAGAGAGAAGAAAGAATTAAATATTAACATTAAAGTAACATTTGTCACAATTATCCATCCCGGATTTGGTATTACCTTAAAACTCAATTGAGGTACTTTCTTGATAAAGATGACATATTAAAAATAGAAGTTAAATAGCTTCATAATTTATTTTGGTTGTCTTAAGAAACTTTGAAAGAATGACATAAATTTATTATTTAAACTCATATTGATGGTTACGATTTAGAAAATATAATTTCCAAATTAAATCATTATTAGGAATATATATTAAACCTGTAATTTCATTACATTAAAGTAAAGTATGACAAGTTAATTAGTTCAAAAGATAGAGCAAAATTTTATTTTAAACATTAGTTTTAGTTATACAAAATATGATGTATAAATATGACCTTTTTCTTATGATAGTTATTTCGATAATTGAAAATCATTAGAAAATGTATAAAAGTTCCATGAAAATTTTATAATACGTTGTAGAAGTTCATAAAGGTGTTTATTATTTCAAAATAAACATGGGATATATTCAGGTTTCAAAGTGTGACAAGATAACAAACGAATACGAATGGTAATAATGTCAACAATTAGTACGAAATCAACAGTACAAAAGAGGACGAAGCAAATGTCGTATGATTCTTAAAGAGAATAATAAAATAAAGGCATTGATGGTATGACGATAAGAAATAATAGATTAAACAAGTTGTAAATTTTGTTAGTGCGTTCGATGGTTCACCAATCATCAGCTCGTTAACTTAGCGGTGGTCGATACACGATCGGAAATAAAATCCATACAAAATTTTTAATAGAATAAAATTCCTAATAATCACTTGTAATTAAAATGAATCAAATGAACGATGTTAGTGTTTAAAGAGAGAAGTCAAGACACGGTTCACAAGAGTGGATTTCAAGACAAACGAGAGTGACGGACGTCATCCCGGATATACGGAAATCACTCTAATGATAATTCATTATTCACGTACGCAGACATTCCAAAGATCTATAAAATCGCATAAAGAACATTGGACGAGAAGGAAGGATAAAACATCGAGACTTTCAAGTAATTTATTAATAGTCAGTAATTAGACGAACGGTCAAAAGAAATCAGTTATAAGACAAAATGAAGTAACAAGTGGAAAAACGATCGTCGAGTAAAAACGTATTCGTAAGAGCGAAATTCGTTCAAGAAAAGGTAAGAAAACATATGCGGATGCATAGAAATTGCGCTACTTGCATAAAATATAAAGGTTTTCAAAACTTCTTTTCACTTTATTTCATTTTATTTATCTTTATCATAAATACTAGTAAAAAGTTGATTATTATCAAGATTTTTAAGGTGACTACTATTCAGCCTAGCATGGCTCCTTCTAAATTAGACATAGGTGATCAAGCCACGTATAATTTAGGGCTACCAATGCAGTGCTCCATTTCGTCGAAGAATATTACGTTTCTTATGTTTATATATAAACCATGCCATTTGTAAAATGGAATTTAAAAATATTTTATAAATTTATAGGATACAAGTAATTTGTAAGATACTCAATAAGCAAATTTTAATGTTACAAAAAGTATTTAAGAAGACCAAAGTAAAAACAATTTGGGAAAATAATCGTAAAACAATATAAGATTTATTTATAAGGTGACATTATGACAACATATAAAGTAGCCAAAGGTTTGCAAAAAGTGGCAAATAGTAGCTCGTAAAACAATCAACGAAATGGTTACAAGTTGTTAAGGTTTCAAAAGGTTATAAGGTTTAGACGGAAACGCCATGAGACACGTGATGAGAATGTCGACGAAGAATGTGAAGACAAAACTTTGAAACTCAACCCAAATCAGTGGAAGGTTAGAAAAAAATAAAATAAAATAACATCGAATGACAAATGAGTCATATATATAAAAAGAATAAATCAATCCATATGTGTATTCTTTGTAAGATACTCGACACAACATGCTTTTAAGAAAGTATATTATTCATTTTCAAATTACGCCATTAATCCGATAATTGCTAATCCTGTAATGTTTCTATTTTTAAACATTTTCACATGCAACTAGTATTCGTTAGTTGTAAAATAATATTTGTTAAAATTTACGATCTCCAATGAAATCAAAACTGCTTAGAAACGTTTAAAACTCGTGTTCTGAATTTTCTATCAGATTTGACTTTTAAATATGAGCCGATTAATTGACCCGATAAACCACATCTCCAATACTCGGAGTCTAAAGTATTCTGATACAAAACGATGTTTCAGACGACTTTCTAGTTTTACCTGAGACCTGAAACCAAGTATAAAATGACCAACTTACCCCTACAAGTTCTGTGCAGGTTTGACTATTTTATTTTTAAAAAGCATGTTTTACTTTTAAGTTGTGACGTGTTTATACTACCCCTGCAGTTTCTCCATTAAATATATTTTTCGACTCTTCTTAACGACTCAAAATATATATACACACATGTCTTTTGGATTTTTACAACAATGAAAAATAATCTCATAATGAGCATCAAAATAAAAATATAGCTTAATAAATTACAGAAGATGCTTCAAGGTATCCAACAGAAAATTTAGGAAGCAAAAAGGTGAAAGACGGTCGTAATTTAGATTTCAAAATGCTATGTAGGCAAATCTCCTTGGTTCCACGATTGTCCAAAAACACAAAACTTAACAAGAAAAGAATGGAACATTCATAGGTTGCGTTACGAGAGCAAGAAGGTTAATGAAAGAAGATAATACAAGTTTATAGATGTAAAATCGTATTCCAATCTAGCGCCAAAATCTAGACGATGATTTATAAGATGAAGATGACGTTACCGAGATATAAGCGAACAATACACTCCGAAGTCGATACATAAAAATGTTAATGAATTAAATCTTCGCATGTCATGTAAAACGGTGATAAAAATTAACAAAATATTATGAAAAACCATGATATTAATTCAACACGATTATAGAAAGTGTTTCAAGATGTGTGACTCACACGATAGCGGTTAGTCTATTCCAAGGACACATTGAGTTACACAATGCTCTAGAGATTACGTTTCAAGACGTCCAAGAACAAACAGCCGGAAAGCGATTTGGATATCTATATAGATATCACAAAGGGTTAAACAATGAAAGTAACGCGCGTAGATGAAGTTATGTAAGGTCATAATATAAAATTTTGCAATAAAATCAATTTAAATACTTCAAAAATAAATACAAAAAGATCTTGAAAATTCATTGTATTTATTTAAGTTAATCATTAATAAATGATAAACTTCTATCGAAAATTTAACGACATAAATATATATCGATAAAGGGATCCTAGATATAAATATATATCCATAAATGGATCATAGCATTTATTTATAAATACTTGCCAATAAGGTACACGTAATAACGCATACTAAAGTGGTAATCACAGAAGTAGCTTGAACCTCAAGTCACGCGAAGTCATGTGCACCGACTCTTTGAAAAAATAAAAACTGACAGTTATAGTTTAGGTTTTTAAAATAAAGACCTAGTTCTCTATAACTCATGGCTCTGGTACCAATCTTTAACACCCCCAAATTTATACGCAGCGGAATACATCTTTGGGTGCTAAACAATGATACAACAACACATAATTTATTAAGAACGACTCGAAATGAGACATTTCAAATTTATCGTTCCTAAAACATTTATCAGAGTAGCGTAGTCCAAAGTAATCGTTACCAAAAGATAAGTTAAAACAACATATTAGTTTGTTTTAAAAATGGAACGATAAATAAATCAAAGAGTTTGAACAACATAGCAGTGCACAACTTCATTCACGTGACCTCCAAGCTTCCACTTCTTGATTACCTGAAATACATGTGAGTAAAACAATCAGCAAAAATGCCGAGTGAATCTATAGGTTTATGTAATCAATTTGAACACATGCAAAGATTATAAGTTTGTGGCATGCTTATAAGCATCAAATAATAATTTGCATCAACAATAATAATTGTATATAGCATAAATTGCAATAAGCTCATGGAACCGAGCCATTAAACACTCCGTTAGGTCTAATAAGACAAGATATTTATTAATTTTCATTACCTTCAGATGATTGGTACATTGTCGTATACCTGACTTCTCAATACAATATGTTCAAACAGTGTGGAGGTCGGGCTTAAGCTTCTGTGGCAAGTCCACACAAACTGAACCAGGGCGGCTTCCCCCATAGATCTATTAGTTGTACTAGTGGTTAACCCATCATAGGTTAATTAACGGTCCATAATTGAGGCTTTAATAATGGCAATCACTTAATGCAATTTAAAGGCAACCACGAGTCCATTCAAAGAGGGACAAGCATACCATAAAAGACTTGTGTTCTAAGTTTATAAAAACATGTATCTCCCCTCGCGGGTTTAAAATCATTTAATAACTAGTATAAAGTGAGGCTATATACTCACCTTAGCCAATAGTGGTAATGAGACGATCGCCGACGATAGATGATGCCTTTCAAACACGAGAACCGCAACCTATCAAATGAGGTGCGTTCATTAATAATAGACTCGAGAAATAAACCATACATAAGAATATAAAACTCGACTCATAAAATCACGACAAACTCGAGAGAAAACAATACAAGTGGTTCTATTATACTCTCCTATATATTCATTTTATTATTCTATGCCTTTAATAAAAACCTGCCGGAACATACCGAATGTCCAATACGTTTTCCCATACATAAACATATCAAATTTTTATGATACTACTCAGAGAACTTACTTACTATATGTAGAAACTCCTCCCAAGAGCCCATTAAAAGATTTTTACTTCTAAAGTTCCCTGCCCGACTCATCTTTGAATCACAAAATCCGGATAGTTTAGCGACCTCTAATTACGAAACCATTTTGACCATTCTAAACAACTCCATTTATAAAAAAGACACTTGATTCTAAAAATAGACTCAAAATAATAAACTTTGAGCCTGAGAACAGCCCTTGAATCATTTTGAAACTCATTTTATAGTCCCCGAGATTCGATCCAAATATCGACAACAATTTTCGGATTGTGTCGACACTCGTCTCCCGGTACACGAAAATCAAACTAGTGTATCTTCCACCTCGTTTGGAGTTGGAAGGCCTACTTTAAATCAAATCGAAGCTAACGAAATTCTCTACGACATAATCCCATAATATCAACCCATTTTCAGACTTAAGACCCCCGAAAATGGATTCAAACCTACTGCCCAAAATTGATCTTTTAAAAACCATACAAAATCAATTTTTCAACAAAATTTACCCATTCCAATACCATTAATATGATTATACTAACATTCCTACACTATGATCAAACCTATAACACACTTGCATGTAACCTTTTACAAAATTCTTTCAAAAATTCAAACACAACAACTAGTAGAATCACTAGCCATAATAATATACAATATAATAGATGATCATACAATAGATTAATTAATCAAAAATTCAAAAAAATAAAAAGTAGATGCATGTAGGTAAATTTCATACCAAAATGTAGCCCTTTAAAAATCTGGAATGGGACTTGTTTTGTTTTTGGATGGATCAAAGTTGATCATCAAAAAATTTGATGATTTGTGTTGTTTGTGGTGTACGGCCAAAGAAGAAAAGGAAGGAGAGATGATGGTTTTTGTTAAAATGAATTTTTAAATTAAAAGAGATAGTGGAAAACATTTATATAGTGTAAGGTTAGGGTAGTTTTTGCCAATTTGTGATAGTTTTGGTCCAAAATGTAAATATTAGTTAAAAAGCGAGAAATGACTAAAAGTCAATTTTACAAATATTTACGGGATTCGGGTTTCGTAAAAATACTAAAAAGTTTAAACGCACACGAAAAATTATAATATAACGACTCGATACGTAATTAAAACGATATCGTCGAAAGTATTAAATATCGAAACGATCGATAATAAAATATAAAATTTTGGCATCCGTCGGTATCGCGATCACTAGTAGTCCTCGTTACTCGTCAAAATATTAAAATATAATATTTAATATCGGTTTAAACTTAAACCATTAAACATAATAATATTTAACGTCATAAATACTTCAAAATTATTTGAAAAATATAATTAAATTATGACCTTATTTTTATGGGTTTTACAATTATACCGTATGTCATGTTTTAAAAGACGCAGTTTTTAGTAATAGAAGTAAATAAAACCTTTTATAAAAATGACTTTTGGAATAAGATTTTGCTTAAATGAATAGGCGTATTTTAAGCAAGTGTCATTGTGGCTTGACAAAAAACCAATTCAAAAGACATCCATATAGCTGTCAATATTTTATTCTCCAAATCCCGAGTTATCAGCTGATAAGATAGTCTTATATGTTTGACTTCCTCAGTTTATGAAAGGTTTCCATTTTAGCACTGAAAGTAGTCGAATCTAGCAATCTAATACGAGTTTAGCCGTAATGAACTTATTTAATATTATTGTTATATCTGGTCATTCGTGCAAAGAAACAAATCACCAATACTATCACACCCTAAACCATATAATTCATAACATATGGTATCATAATATAGTTCCAAAAATGAATGACGTTTGCATGATAAAAAAGTCTTTTAGTACGAGTTATGGGTTCACGATCACCATGTATGAAGTTTGTCAAGGCTGACATTGTGGGCTTAATCTGTTCGTGTTTTATTTTCGAGTTACGATCATACGATATTCTATCTTAGCGTTTTGTTTAGTGTTGCCAAACAAGGTCTACAATGGCGATTAGTCATCGGTTAATAGGTACAAGGCCCTCAACCTTGACGATTAATGAAAAGGCGATTAATAGCAGTCAACGACGGTCAAGGGAGGTCAAACTTGCTGAAAACCAGCAAATTTGGTCGAAAATACCAAAAACTCACTATAAACTTATGTTTATCACTTATAGTAACTATTCATATGTATGATAAGTTGTATATTAAAATTAATATTACCGAAAATAACTAAAACTCATTAAAAATATCCAACACTTACCAAAATACCAAAATTTTGCTAAAAATGTCAATCCGGTTACTCACCGATTAATCCCGCCTAGAACGATTACAAGTTACAAGGTGGTCAACCGACAGGCTTGCGATTCGTGATTTTTGCAACCTTTGTTTTGTTTATGATAGTGTTTCTACACGTGTTCGAGTTTCTGGTATGTTGAGAGCCATGTCTTGTTTGAGAAGACGGGTCGGGTTCTTTCGCTGGAAACTATCGTTCTATAGCATTTCATTAGTTATATTTTTCGTGTTCATGCCGAGTTAGTTACCATGTTCGGGTTCGTTCGCCGATAACTATACTTCCAGTATATTGTGCGTGAATGGGAGGTTTGGGCCCGTGTGGTCGTATATGTGCCGCTGCTGAGGTTGGATCGCATTTTTAAATTTCTATTGTTCGTATGCATGGTTGTATATCTGACGTTTGTCCTTTCTGAGGTATTAATTTGTTTGCTATAGACATGCATGGTTGATGGTTGTAGAAATTACGTCTTTTAGGAAAAAGAGCGTAAAAATAGGGCAAGTGAGCACGACGATTTAGGAAAACCGTGTGTGTAAGACACTAAAAGTGAGTTCGTTCTCGAGGAGGCTAGTGTGTTGTGTATTAACTTGATAATGATTTGTGATTATATGATTGAGAAAGAAATGGGATTAGAAGAGAAAGACGGTTACGAAAACGAATTAAACTACGACGAAAAAGGCGATAACGCAAAACCGTAAATAGTGCCAAAATTAAAATTTTAACCTAAAAATTCCTAAAAATTTCTAAAAATCCCCAATAATATTCTAAGAGTTTATAAAAAATCCTAACTTGTTAAAACCTTTTAATTATTACAATAATGACTTTTTAATGCTAATTAAAGCCCTAAAAATCACAATTAATTATTAAAAAGCCCTAAACAAGATCTAATAGTTTGTAAACCTCAAGAATATCCTAATTAAGCTAAAAACTATTTTTAAGAATTTTAAAATCAAATTAAACTATTTTTAAACACTTAAAAACTATTAATTGAAAAGTCTTAAAAATATTTGGAAAGTGACAAAACTCCTAATTAAGTGTCCTTAACCTAGGAAAAATGTAAAAACTAAAAAAATAAAACTTCAATTTTTAATAATAAAATAATATTAAAATAATCAAAAAAATTCAAAGTCTACTAAAAAATTCTAAAAAATTACCAAAAATCTTAAATAATGTAACTAAGACAAAAATGCAATCAAAATTTTCTGAAACCTATTTAATAATTTTATATTAAATATTAAAGTTAGCTAAAAACCCTAAAATCCAATAAAATAAAAAATAAGCTAAATTGAAAACTTAAAAAGCTGTAAACCTCAAAAATGTAATTCAAAACCTAAAAACTATTTTTTCAGATTTTTAAATTACCTTTTTCTATTTTTTAATGACTTTCTCAAATTAAAACTTAAAATAATCCTAGAAAATTAATTAATAAAGGGAAAAATATACTTTTTCGACAGAAAAGTCAAAAAACCTAATATAAACCTAAGAAAAATGCTAAACAGTCAAAACCTTAAGGAAATAAGCTAGAAATAGCTTATTTATAAGCTGATGGTCAAATAAGCTATAAAACAAATAACCCTTAAGTAAGTAATGAAATGAGACTTATCAGTCAAAGTCCCTAGGGCACAATGGTTAACACGTTTGGTTGTGGGAGGAGTGGCGCAGGTTCGAGTCCTGGCCACGTCCTTTTTGGTATTTATTTTTTTTTCTTTTTAAACTTTAAAAACACAATCCAGTGACCTTTTTAATCACAAAAACTCAAGTACAAACCCAATTCAAACAAGATTAAGTCAATCCAATGCTAAAACGTGCCCAGGTTAAGGTTGAGTTTCTGATGAACAAATGGAAATCTTCACAAGTGAAGACAATCAAGAGGACTTGATTGTGTGAGTTTTGATGCTGTTTAATGGATAATGGGGCACCCCTACACTCAATTGGAGTGTAGGGAGTCAAGTAAACACAAGTAAAACACAAGACTCCACACAAATCAAATCAAATGAACACAAACAAGTTCCTGAAAAAGCCTTATGGTTCTGATAAACAAGTTACTGGTTCAATTGACACTCAAATGGTTTTTTAAAAGCTTGAATCATGCATACAAACTAATCAAGTAGCATAAACCTGATTAATAATCCTAGATAACCCTATGATCTAACAGATTAAGCAGTTTTGAAGGCAAAATCACACAAATGCAGTCAAAATAAGGCAGATAACTGATTTTTGCTATTTGACCAATTTTATCATGCAACTTTGTTCATAAACCTCCCAAACTAAAATCCAAGTGCACATAACACATAACAAACCACCTAGAAATATTTTTAAACAAGTTTTAACCCAGATTTATATCTCAAATCCTAGCTAAACTCTTATCCCAAACACCCCTTTATATGACTGAAAATGAAAATTTACAAAGCAAGTCTATTTAAAACCTATCCAAACTGAATCAAACTAGTTCTAACATGCATAAAAACTCTCAATAGCATATCAAACCAACTGATCAACACTTAAACACCTTGCATACAATTCAAGCAAAATAAACACTTAACTAAAAAAATGAGAAATGAAACAAGGATTCTACCTTAAGGGACCTACATCTAGGTCCCTTAGTGGCAGCTTAGCCACCTCCTATAGGTTGGGGCCTATGCAGAACCTTGAACAACCAATCTCTAAGAACCTGCTAAGAGAAAATGAAAACAAGCACAAATACCCACCAAAATCTAATTTTTCTTGAAACTTTTTAAAACCTTCTCACAAAACTTACTTACACTTCCTTTGAAAACACTTACAAAATCAAGATAACAACCTTGGAAACCAAATCTTAGACAAGATTTTAACCAAACCACATCAAAATTTCAGAAACTTTGCAAACCAAACTGAATTTTAAAAACTTGAAAAATAAACAAATTTGGAACTTAAAAACAATCAAAACAATGTAAAATAAAGCTGGCTCTTTCTTCTCATCAACAATCTTTAACCTTTTTTTCATTCATAAAAAACAGGACTTACAAAGTTGTGAAAAAGGAGAAAAAAGAACAAGGGTCATGCACAATACGCATACTCCTTATATAGACCTAGATAGAACATTCTAGTTACTCTTGAATAAAAAATACAAGCTAAAACCCTAATGGTTTGAAAATCCCAAAATGCCCTTGTGTTCTTGACTGATTTCTTGGTCAATATGCTCCTCATGTGATCTTTGTACTTGGCCAGCCTTGAAAAGTTGGTCATAGACGTCCAAATGTGCTTGGGGACCAAGGAGTGTGATCCAGACGTTCAATTGGTCGGGTTTTGAAATTGGGGGAAAGTGATGGGTGCAGGAGAGGGTCCCACAAGACACATGGGTGTGTCTTGTGGCGTTTTGAGATGTGGGATGTGGTGACAAAACCATCAATTAGTCATCTGGAAAGATTGAGTCAAAAACCCTTTGATTTCAAGTTAATTGTGCTTGGAAATTTTTAGGGTTTAAGTGGTGTTTAGAGCAGGTTTAATCCAAATTGGGGTTAATGGATTTTAAATTAAGTGTTTGGGTGGGAAAAGTTTAAGTAATTAAATAAATCCATTTTCAAAGTGAGTGGAGGGTGACGTGGTGAAGGGGAGATGTCTGAATGGTGGAGGGTTTAAGCTTGGTGATGTGGCAGTTTGTGAGTGGTGGGAATAACTTAGGTTGTCTGGCAGGAATGACCCCTCACTTTTCTAATTTTGTTCATGTTGTATTAAATAGATATCAACGCCATTTTTACACATAACAACTTTGGGAAATTGGCAGTTTTGGCACAACAAGTTTTGAAACTTGTTTTAAGGACTAAAAGTGCAATTTTTGCAATCTTCAAGGGCTGTTTTTGACATGTCTTCATACTTTAAGGCTTTGACTTGTTTGTTGACTTCTTGGAGGACCATTATTAACAATATAGTTTTGTTGAGGGACTAAATTTGCCAATTCTTATAAGTTAAGGGTCCTTTTTGTAATTTTGACAAACTTTAGGGACCAAACTTGTAATTATGAAGATACAAGGGTATAAAGTGTCAATTCTTCATAATTGGAGGACCAATCATCATAATTCTTCAAATCTTCAAGGGTTTTCTTTGGAAAATTCCTCATTAGGGCTTGGTTCATCGTGCGGCTTCGTTTCCCGTGTTCGTTTTTGATTGATTCTTGTGATCTTTTGTTATTTTCTCAATATCCGTACCTAAAATACACAAGAAACAAACACAAGCATATATTTGGGTATTTTAATGATATTTAATGCATTTTAAGCCCTAATTGGACGATGAGACCATGTATAAAAGCAGTCTCATTAATGGTTGAGGAATAATTTTGGCGATATAAGTTTTTATAACCGGTTCTAGTATGGATATATCTACTCTCCTTTCAAGTATGATTTATTTGCACGAGTGTTCGATCTTTCCTTTTAAGCATTATTTGTTGTACCGGTATTCTATCTTCCACTCTCAGTACATATTATTTGATTATTAAATGTTTCTTTTCGCCATCGATACGATTCTTTGGTGTTTTCGTTTGCATACGATATCGGTAAAAATATTCTATCCTTTCTTCTAAAAAGATTCTCATGATATTTGATTCATATTACTTGTTTCGACATCCGTTCACTACTCATTTGACATAAGATTTTTGAATTTATTTGATATATGCTTCATTTGCTACTGCTATGATATGAACTTATTCATTTCGTTTAGACATGACCTTTTGACATCGACTCTCTTTTAAATAATTATTTTTTTGAACGGATATTCGGTTCTTTTTGTAAGAACACCCCTTTTGCTCTTTTGTACACTCTTCCATTTATTATTCCCTGTGCCATCGTTTGTTACCTATGAGATTGATTGATGTTTTAATATGATCTTTGATTCCTTTTGTCTTCTTATGACCCCTTTGTTTGATATGCCTTGATATGCTTCCTTTTGATAAATTATGATATATGATTTGATATGCCCTTTTGTTATGAACCACTTATGCCCGAGCCATATTTTGTTTCCTAGTCATGAAGGCACCATGACCATGTCGATTGATGCACCAATGTCATGACACCATCTGGGGCGGTGCGATTAGACCCGGGCATTCCCTTTTGATGGCGATTTTGCTATATATTATGTGAGTGCGTATACTAGTCATGAGCTTGTGTACGTGCTATTCTATTTTGTAGGGGCGTATGGATGCATGCTAGGTTTTAGGTAAGTATGATTTGATATGTAGTGAATGAGTTGTGTGTGTTATATACCCATATCACTTTTGGTACCTGGGATTCACGTTCTATGTACACCTATGTGATTGTTTGGTTTGATATGATATGTTATTTGTTATATGAGCTCGTGAGCATTTTGATTACCTTTCTTTCATCACTCTGATGATCCTTATATTCATTCCCTTGTTCATATATTGTTGATATTCGCAGTTTTCGTTGCTACTCTTTACTTTTCAGCCTTATTTTTTATATCTATTCACTGAGCGTTAGCTTAGCTGCATTTCTTTTCCTACGGCAGCTTTTTAGTGGGCAGCTGGGAAGTGAGAGTTTGGGTTTAAAGAGCTTACCTTAGAGTCACCATTGAGTCTAAATAAATGTGTTGTAGACATTTTATATTTCTGTAATTTATATTTTGGGCCCTCATGTTTGGGATCTTTTACTCTTTTGGAGAGTTATTGTGATATTTGATAACTTAAGACTTCCTCTTGTGTTTATATATGTTCTGATATGACACCATAACGTGGCACTTTGTCTCTTTATCGGAGCGGGTGTTACAATTATTGTATCAGAGACCTACGACCTAGGACTTGACCTGTGAGGATTGGGTAGACATTAGGCTTCTGTACGTATTTTGATAGGATCGTTATTTTTCGTATTTAAATCCTAACTCTTGATCGTTTTCGCGGTTCCATTTGATGATTACACAAATGGGAACGAAAAGAAAGCTTCTGCAAGGAGACGTGATTTAAGCTAGTGCTTTAGGTATCAATTTAAGATATTCTTTAATTGTCTGATGGTGATTTCCTTTCTCTTTATTTGATTTGGTATTCGTGCGTCACGTTTTTTGGTTCCTCTTTCGTTTTACCTATGATATTCCTCCTATATTTGATGTGCGACCTAATCATTTTGAGGTGTCTGACATCCGCGATTGATCGGTCTGATTGAAATCTTGGTAGCAAATTTTCCGTTGACGTTACTTCCGTGATTGTCCTATGTGCGTAATATGATTAGTATATCGTCATGAGAGGTTTTCATCTATCGTCGTTTCATGTGTTTCGTATTTGTTAGATCAGATTTGTATGGTCTCGTGTTCATTTTGTCTAATATTCCTATTTTAATTTCGCGGTAAAAATTTTTTGTGAGGGGAATAATTATAAACCCGTATAATCCATTTTAATTTCGAGGACGTAATTTTCTTTTTAGATGGGAAGAGTTGTAAAACCCAAAAATTTGGTTAGTATTCTATTTCATCATTTTGAGTATAACCTAAAGTTTAAAGAATAAGCCTTTGATATTAAAACCTTATGGTATAATTATTTGTGTATTGTTAATATTAACTTTTAATATAAGATATTTGCTCGTATAACAACATTTTTTAAAAAATATTCTAGTGATGTTTACGCAAAATATTTAATGAAGAAAAAAATGGTTCGCATTGTTTCGCTGTCAATGTATTAATTTATGATTCGATATAAATATTAAGGACCTAATTATTATACCCAGAGATAACATGTAATTATACCGTATGTCGTGTTTTAAAGGACATAAGTTTTAGTAATAGAAGTAAATAATAACCTTTTACAAAAATGACTTTTGGAATAAGATTATGCTTAAATGAATAGGCATATTTTAAGCAAGTCTCATTGTGGCTTGACAAAAAATCAATTCAACAGACATCCATATAGCTATCAATGTTTTATTCTCCAAATCCCGAGTTGTCACCTCATAATACCATCTTATATGTTTGACTTCATCAATTTATGAAAGGTTTCCATTTTGGTAGTGAAAGTAGTCCAATCTAGCAATCTAATATGAGTTTAGCCGTTATAAGATTATTTAATCTTGTTGTTTTCCTTGGTCATTCACGCAAATAATCACATCACCAATACCATCACACCCCAAACCATATAATTCATAACATATGGTATCATAATATAGTTCCAAAAATGAATGACGTTCGCATGATAAGAAAGTCTTTAAGTATGATTTATGGGTTCACGATCACCATGTATCAAGTTTCTCAAGGCTGACATTTTGGGCTTAATCTGTTCGTGTTTTATTTTTTGAGTTACGATCATACGACGTTGGATCTTAACGTTTTGTTTATGATAGTATTTGTACACGTGTTCGAGTTTCTTGTCTGTTGAGAGCCATGTCTTGTTTGAGAAGACGGATCGGGTTCCTTCACTGGCAGATATCGTTCTATAATATTCCATTAATTATAGTTTTCTGGTTCAAGCCGAGTTAGTCACCACGTTTTGTTTCATTCGCCAATCACTATAGTTCTATTCTATTTTGTGTGAATGGGAGGTTTGGGCCCATGTGGTCGTATATGTGCGGCTGCTGAGGTTGGATCGCATTTCGAAATTTCTATTGTTCATGTGCATGGTTGTATATCCGATGTTTGTTCTTTTGGAGGTATTAATTTGTTTGCTATAGACATGCATGGTTGAGAAATAATTTTTGCGATATAAATTTTTATAACCGGTTCAGGTATGGGTATATCTACACTCCTTTCAAGTATTATTTATTTGCACGAGTATTCGATCTTTCCTCTTAAGCATTATTTGTTGTACTGGTATTCTATCTTCCACTCTCGGTACATATTATTTGATCAATAAATTTTTCTTTTGGTTATCGATACAAGTCTTTGGTCTTTTCGTTTGCATACGATATCGGTAAAAATATTCTATCCTTTCTTCTAAAAATATTCTCACGCACATTCGATTCATATTACTTGTTTCGACATCCGTTCACTACTCATTTGGCATAAGCTTTTTGAATTTATTTGATATATCTTTCATTTGCTACTACCGTGATATGAACTTATTCATTTCCTTTAAACATGACCTTCTGATATCCACTATGTTTTAAATAATTATTTATTTGTACGAATATTCGGTTCTTTTAGTAAGAACACTCCTTTTGGTCTTTTGTACACTCTTCCATTTGATTATTCCCTATTCCATTGTATGTTCCCTATGACATTGATTGATGTTTTAACATGATTTTTGATTCCTTTTGCCTTGATATGATCCCTTTGGTTGATACGCCTTGATATCCTTCCTTTTGATCAATTATGATATATGCTTTGATATGCCCTTTTGTTTTGAACCACTTATGCTCGAGCCATATTTTTTTCCTAATCGTGGAGGTACCATGACCATGTCGATTGATGCATCAACGGCACGACACCATCTGGGTCTGTGTGATTAGACCTTGATTGTGGTAAATTTAGATTACTTGCTTTAGGAAAAACAAGCAACTAAAAGTAGCGGTAAGTATTAACGAGTGATTTAGGAAAACCACAAGTAATGACCCTTAATCAAATTAAAAGAGATGAAAGAGTTTGTTTCCCAAGGAGGTATATGTGTTGTGAGTTAACTTGTAAATATTTGAGATTAATATTGAGAAGAATGGGGATGAGAAGATGAAAGACGGTTACGTTAAAATTAAACTACGACGTAAAAGACGTAAAGTCGTGAAAAACTACCCAAATTAAAAATATTAATACTAAGACCAAAAACAAAATCAAGAATTAAAAAGACTAAAAAGAAGTCTAAAATAATATAAATAAAGATAAAAATCCAACAAAGATATTTTAAAACCTTTTATTAATTAAATATTTAATTTTAAATGCTAATTAAAGCCCTAAAATTAAATACAACTAATGAAAATGTCCAAAATATGATTTTATTGAACAAATACTTAACTTATATTATTATAAAACTAAAAAGTATTTTTCTAAAAATTAAAACCTATTAAAACTATTTTAAAAACTCTAAAAATGATTAAAAATAATTAACACCTAATTAAACTTAAAATAATTATAAAAATAAATCTAAAAGCTATAAAAATATTCTAAAAATGGAAATAGTCCTAATTAATGATAAAGAACCTAAGAAAAATGAAAAAGAAAGAAAAATAAAATTTTGATTTTTTAATAATAAAATAATAATAAAATATTACTAAAAATAAAAAGTTACTAAAATTAATTCTAAAAATTTTATAAAAATCCTAAATAATATAACTAAGAGAAAAACACAAATTTAAGCTCCTAAACCTTTTTTAATAATTTTATAAAAATGTTTAAAGTTTATAAAAAACCTTAAAATAATATAAAATTAAAAATTAAAGTTTTTAAAACCAAAACTAAATGTAAACCTCAAATTATATATTAAAAAGCTAAAAACTATTTTTCCTAAAAATTAAAAATCTTTTTTCTATTTTTTTAATGCTTTTATAAAAACGGATAATAGATAAATGCAAAGAAAATAATTAACTAAAAGGAAAAATATAAAAGTTGGCTAGAAAAGTCTTAATAACTAATATAATCATAGGAAAAATCAAAACAAGCAAAAACGTTTAACCAATAAGCTGGAATGAGCTTATTTACTCACGGCTTTTTAAATAAGCTAGAAATGAAAAACGGGTTAACTTAATAACCTTTGCACCCTTAGTCAGTAAAAGACCCAAGGGCGCAATGGTTAAGTATGATGTGTGTGAGTGTGGTGACCAGGGTTCGAGGCTGAGCAACCCCCTTTTTGCTCTTTTATTTTCTTTTTTATTTTTTTCTTTTTCAATCCAACTTGTGACCTTATATGACTTATAATCCAACTCCAATTCTCTTTTTAGCTAAGATTTAAGCACAAAGAAAATCAAAATGTTGCCAGGCTTAAACTTTTATGAAGAACACAAGTGCAGTTTCACTTGTGCATTCTGAATGCCAAGAGGAGCTTGGCAGGTGGATTAATGGTGGTGTTTTGTGGACAATAGGGGCACCCTTGTGCTTGTTTAAGCACAAGGAGTCAAGCTAATCAAAGAATGAAGCACCTAGCACACAAAAATAAGCAATCAAGCATACAAAGGCCTATGCAATGTTTCTGTGACAGATTAACAAGGTCTGGTGGCTTATTGGCTTATAACTAGCACTCAAGTGACTATCAAATCTCCAAATTAAACACACACACTCACAAACTGACATACAAACCAAATACAACCTTAAATCTCCCTATATCTCAACAGATATCAAAGATCAAGCACCAAAACTCATAAAAACAAGCAGTTAAGTGAGCATGCAGATTTTGCTACTCACTTTTCACTTTTTCACCACACAACCTAGCTCAAAACTTGTTCTAAATTTACTTACTACTAACTAACAACCTATCTTAATCCTTTTTAAACCTTCTAACACTTTTTAATGACTTAAATCAAAACTAGTGCCCTGCTAATCCTTGTAGCCAAACACCCTGTTAAATACTTGAAAACGTTTTCTAACACACCAAAACACTTTAAAACCTAACCAATTTGATCCTATTAGCATTAAACATGCATAACACAACTTATTGACTTAAATCAAGCAGTTTAATCAACAATCCAACACTTATCAAACAAGATCACACATCACTTCAATTTTCTGAAATTTCAACAAAGGTAAAAGGTGTTTACCTAAGGACCTTAACATCCAAGGTCCTAGAGGATGTCAAATCCTCCTCCCTACCAGCTGGGGCTGGTGCTGAACACAAATGAACAGCTTCCCACACCTGCTTTAACACAAAACAAAAAAACAAGAAAATACAAGCATAAACTTATAACACTGATTTCTTTTTCTTTTCTTTTTAAAACTTCTCCAAAATCTTTTAAAATCTTCTTTACACGTTTTAATAACCTCTAACTCACCAATTACATGAACTAAAAACACCAAATACTTTTGAGCAGATTATACCAAAGATTTCCCAAATTTTCAAAACCTTAGAATAACCTTGAACCTCAAAGTTACTCAACCAAATCAACT
The DNA here is from genome assembly GCA_025667525.1 of Glebionis coronaria. Lineage (NCBI taxonomy): Eukaryota > Viridiplantae > Streptophyta > Magnoliopsida > Asterales > Asteraceae > Glebionis > Glebionis coronaria. The sequence continues at coordinate 252,675,076 of CM046875.1, read as the reverse complement.
ATGGAACTCAGAATCAAGCTTCACAACACACAACTTTTAAAAAACAACAAAAAGGAATTATAATTGAATAAATCAAAAACCAAACTTTTATTTCTTTTAAAAAGGAATTACAAGTGAGAGCTTGAAAACTGGAACAAGGGACATCCACAGGTTGGAGCCTCTATTTAAAGTACTCTAATGAACATACTAGAAGGCTAAAACTAAAACCCTAATCAGTAGAAATTCCCAAATTTGCCCTTGACGGTTTTGAGGTATGAGTTGTCCACATTTGATCCTGGACGTTTGTTTTTGCTTTGAGAGTAAGCAAATAACCTTAGCCTTTGATTTGGGACACGTCACATGCCTTGGAGGACAAGGTGTGATGTGATTGGTTGAGAGGGGAATTGGGGGTAGGGTCCACAGTGGTGGGATTGGGGTTTTTAGGAGTGGGATGGGTTTACACATGTGTGAATCAAACGTGGGCAAGGTGAATTAGATTTTACCCAAGTTTAAGTTGGGGTGAATTCTGGGCTGTAAAAAGATGCACAGTACTTGTTTAGATCCGATTTTGGGGGAAACACATGTGTTAGGCGCCAGTTTTGTTTAAATCTTTCAACTTGTGCAACTTCAGTCCTTGTGGTTTGATTTTTTTGGCAAATGAAGTTTTCCAGCCCTAAAACACGACTTGCTTTGTTAATATCTTTCCCATCTTGACATTTTTGGCACCAAACTTTGGAATAAAGTTATCAAGGAGTATTTTTGACATTTTTGAATATTTCAAGGGCTGTTTTTGGACAATCTTGATCTTCAAAGGTCTTCAATGTGTCTTTCACTTCATGAGGGATCATTATTGGCAATTTGAAATTGTTGAGGGACTATTCTTGCTATTTCTTCAAAGTTGAAGGACCTTTTTGTAATTTTGACAAACTTAAGGGACCAAACTTGTAATTATTAATATACAAGGGTATTAAGTGTCATTTCTTCATTCTTGGAGGATCAATCTTGTTTTGTCTTCAAGTCTTCAAGGGTATTTGATGAAAATTCCATGATTAGGACCCGGTTCTTTGTACGGCTTCGTTTCTCGTGTTCGTTTTTCCTTGTATCTTGTGATCTTTTGTCTTTTTCACGATATCCATACCTAGAATACACAAGTAAACAAACACAAGCATATATATGGTATTTTATGACATTTTTATGCATTTAAAGCCCGAAAAGAACGATGAGATCATGTATAAATGCCATCTAATCACTCCCCCATACTAAGCCATTGCCGTGCCCTCACGCAATGCTAGAATAAAGTATCTAAGCATCACCAAAGTTCAATTTTATTAACCTTTATTGAAGAGTAAAAGACTTGCAACATACTACGATGATGTGTAAAGACATAATGTATGATTTTCATCACAAAAATGTGACTTTTAGGGTCAAAGAATAGAAACAAGTTAATGTCCCTTAGAGTAAACTTCGTCATCCTTGATTGTCATACATTCCATGCTAAGTGCAAAAACAAGATCATTGTTGGTACAAGTCACAATGCTAACACTACTCATACGTCCAAATTGTGTAATACTTTTTCTCCCCGCAATCCTAGTTATTATAAAAGGAAATGGGTTACTAGCATTTTTTATCTATTTGTCATGGATCACAAGTGATTCATATTGACTTATTTGAGTAGTTATTAGTCCGAAAGCAAAGTAGCACGATTTGATCAATAGTTAGCCGAAGGACAAAATCTTTTAAAACGGCTTCTCGTGTATCTCCTTAAGTTCATATCTTGGCATAACTCGTTTCACGATTTGAGACCTTTCTCGGACCGATATTTGGCATGTACTTCATACTTCAAATCTTGGGAAGACGTTCTTGAAATTATGGTCTTATCTTCATATTTTGGAATTTCTTCACTTGACGTTTTTGAGAGATTCTTCATATAGGACCACGACTTCATCATTTTTCTTCAATCTTTACTTTGGATTTTGATATACAACGATCCGCCTCCTTTTCGGACTTGGATATATTTATCCTCATACCTTGTTAGGGTCTTTTTGGATAGACTTTCTCCAATCTTTAGGGGAGTAATTGCTTCTCGTCGTGTGTCTCGATCCTTCATATTGATTTTGGAACAATGATACTTCACATCATCTTTGGATCTTTAGCAAAAATAGAGCTCCTCATGCCTTGTTAGGGCCTTTTTGGATAATCGCCAATCTTCGCGTCCCGCTTCAATAAGTTATGCCTTGGCTATGAACTCTATTCAACCCCGAGCAACTTTTAAACGATCTTGCGCTAGAGGCTAAGTAACCTTTCAAATCGTACGACCTTACTTATTGCAATTATGTTTTATTCCTAATGCATTGATCTTATGGGAAGAAAAAGCCACAATTAAAAACATATGAGTTTTTGAAAGAACACTTTCATGTTCTACGTTTAGCATGATCACTTGTCTAACTCTATCATTTCTCGTTCTTCACTATATAAAGACCTCTAATTAAAGAGACTCGTGAATACTTAGCCATGCAAGTCAAAATTAAGCCAAATTTGGATTAGCCTTCATTAAGACTATATCAAATCAAAGTTTTGGGTTTTCAAGCCACCTATAGGATCTTGCACTTTCTTGGACTTTTTCAAGTTTAGAGAATGCGTTTTAAAGTTCCCTTGATAAGTGACTTTCTAGAATCAATTATAGGAACTTGCGAAAAGTTCTTGTTCTTAACCCGAATGAATTAAGACTTTCGCGTTTTAAAGCTCCCTATATAAAAGTCTAGCAAAACTTGAATTGAGCGGGTTAAGGAATGTAAATGGCTCCAAATGCCCATCAAGTCAAAAATTAACTCTTATTCTACCCATCGGAAAATATACATTCGTGTCTTAAAAACACTTATGAAAACTAAGAAAAATTTTAAAATTTGGCCATTTTTAGCCTTATTAGCAAAACAAAACATTGAAAGTTGGAAAACGTGAGGGCGTAGCAAAGCAAGTATCTATTCACCCCCCCATACTAAAAGTAAACATTGTCCTCAATGTTTCGAGTCTAAAGGTGGAGCACCCCCATACTAGAGACGAAGAGTCGAATGCTTAGGATCTAGCATGGAAAGGGTGATTAACAATATATCTAAAGCCGTTTATTAATTATGCTAAAAGATAATTGTTAGAACAATAAAGGATATGTCATGGAATCGTGAAAAACTTCTTCAAACGAACGATGGAGGCTCACGTAAACGAACACGAGAGTCTTCAATCGTAGACGATGATGATGATCTAGATAACACAATCACAAACAACCACGAGACAACGAGTTGGAAGGGTACAAGTCCCCTTATCAGTGAATATAAAAGCATAAAGATAAGCATGGGATCTCCCCCACGAGGCACCACGTTTTTGATTACCGAGTCATGAGCTCGACTCGATCCCCTTAAAATGTGAACATTTAGGGATATCATGGTGTGGTCAATTTTTGATGGGGCTTACATGATAAACAAGGCCCAAAAAACAACCGGTATAAAGGACTAAGTCCTTAGGTGATGCAAAATACCGGGGTCGAAGATAGCGTTCTCGTTTCCATTGGAAAAATAAATCAACGCCACTTCAACATGTGCCATAAACTCAAAGAGTTTGAAGAAAAGAGATGAGAAGTAGAAGGGTGAGACAATTGGTGAGACAAACGTTTGAGCTACTCGAGGTAGACTCGCACCAAGCAAATAGATATAATTTCCATTTATTGCATCGGTGGAAGACCGAGATTTCCCTTTACATGAAATTCCGGGATCGAATATCTCGTCCTCGGTGGACAAGGATGAGGGAACATAAGGGGCTTCCCCCATACTAAAACCACACAAAGCATCGTCAAAAGGAGTAGACGAGTTTGTAGTACTCAAATCACGTGGTGATGACGGAGTTAGATTTGTAGAAAATTCAATTAAATCACATTTAAGATCTTTTCCTTTGTTATCTTTTAAACTCTCCTTATGAAAACCCTTGTTGATTATGTCGAAAATATTCGGTGTTTCTAAGACGATGTTAGTTACACTAAAAATTCTCACATTTTGAAACCGTTTTGGTTTTGGTGGTGGCAAGTTCTCAAAACGTTTATCGACGAAGAAAACCTCCCCATCGGGGCCAACATATTCATCATCCGAAAGATCTTCCGTAGAAACCGGCAACTTATCAACACTTTTCAAGAATGAATGTTCGAGATGAGGCGAAGGATTTTTCGATTCAAGTATTGATGATTTCTTCTTTGTAGGCTTTACACTCATAACCTCCACCGGCGGAGGAAATGGTAAATTGTTTTTGGAGACATTTCCTAAAACTCTTGGTGAAAATTCTTTGCAAACGACATTGGTCGAGTCACCATGGTTTAAAGTTGCAATAGAATATACATGAGAAAGATTGGAGTTTTGTGTTGCATTGATGACAAGTTCTTCTTCATTGAAACGAAGGGTGATTTTTCGAGCATGAACATCGATAAGTGCTCTTGATGTATCCAAAAATGAACGACCCAAAATGAGAGGAACTTTTCGATCGATAGGAATGTCTACAACGATAAAGTCAACGGGATAGTAAAAATTTCCGACTTTAACGAAAACGTCCTCGGCTACTCCACATGCCATGATCGTAGAGTGATCGGCCATCTCGATAGACATGTTCGAAGGAGTAAGAGCCGGAAGCGAAAGCGATTTGAAAATCTCGAGAGGCATTAAATTAATACTAGCGCCAAGATCGGCCAAGGCGTAGCATTCCTCCATATCTTGAATAGCACACGGAATCAAAAATTTACCGGGATCACCGACTTTTTGTGGTATGCGGCTTAGAAAAACCGATGAACAACTAGACGATTGTTGTGACTTTTCTTTGTTGTTTAGCATACTTTTGAAGTTTGCGGCGAATCGAGGCATCATGATAAGAGCGTCGGCAAAACTTATGTTAAAGTGCAAATCACGAAACATTTTCATAAATAGCTCAAATTGATAATTGTTCCGTTCTTGTGCTTTCTCTTTGTTACGTCTCGAAGGGTAGGGTAAAGGTGGTGTGGGTTGGTCATTAGGCAACGGCCTTGGAAACTCGGGTTCCACAATTGGTATTGGTATAACCGTAGGTGTGGTTTGAGCGGTACTTCGTGGGATTGTAATGTGCTCCTTTTCGACCATGACCTCGGGTTCTTTCTCTTTTTCCTTCTCCATATAAGTACTTGGACGAGAGATTGGTTCCTTGAAAGTTTTACCACTTCGTGTAGCAACAACCTTCAATTCTCCCCTCGGGTTGTTAATGGTATCACTAGGAAGACCACCCGAAGAAGAGGGCTTACACATGATAGCTTCAAACATCTTACCCATTCGGTCCTCAAATTTAGATTGCCTAGCATCCGCTTTCAATAACTCTTGCTTAATCTCATGTTGTCCTAATTCCATCTTTTGTTGGTTTTGTTGAAGACGTTGGACATTTCCTTCCATTTTGTTTGCATGAGTTTTAAGTTCATTAGCAAGTTCATTTTTAAGCTCGTTTTTCAACTCGGATCTTAAGCTAATCATCTCACGTTGCATATTATCAAACTTAGCATCATTTGCTTTTGCATAATCCAAAAATTCTCCTTGCAAATTTTTCGTGTGAGCATTTTGAAAACCTTGTGTAGTGTTTTGAAAATCACGGTTTTGGTTTTGATTAGAGATTTGTCCATTCCCACTTTGATAATTCCCTTTGTTGTAATTGCGTGTGTTGCCTTGGTAATTAACTTGGTTGTTGTTTCGATAATTATTAGCATTTTGATTGGGTGGAGCTTGATTTTGGCGGGAACCTTGGCCGTTTTGGTTGTAAGTTCCCGTTGCTACATAAGCACTCGAAGTGTTACCATCCGCGGTAATGCACTCGGAAAGATCATGAGCTCCCCCACACGATAAACAACTCTTAGCAACCGCTTTAACCGAAGCGGAATTGGAAGCTTCTTGAGCCTTCCAATGGGACATCAGATTAGCAAATCTATCAAAAAACCGATTTTCCTCATTAGCTTCATCATGTAAGGCGTTAATGCCACGAGACGATTGTGATGACGATGACGAACCCATATTGGCAACACTCGGTGTGTTACGAGGGCTATAAACCTTAGATCGATTTTCAATGATTTGTAAAGCCTCATTTGTCGTCTTGCACAAAAAATTACCACCCGCGGCGGCATTCAAATAATCTCGTTCATGATCATTAAGCCCATTATAAAAGGTATCAATTTGATGCAATTCCGAAAAATCATGGTGAGGACATTCATGTAACATCTCTTTAAATCGTTCCCATGCCATTGAAAAACTTTCATTGTTACGTTGCACAAATCGTGAAATCTCATTTTTTAAGTGTGTTGTTTTAGATGGTGGAAAAAATTTGTTCACAAACTTAGAAACGAGATCGGCCCATGTCAAAATCGAATTTGGCGGTTCTTTCTCGAGCCAAATTTTTGCGGGACCATCCAACGAATATGGAAACAACATCATCTTAATGGCGTCATGTGGAACATCCTTAAATTTGCTAGTGGCGGTGAGACGGTTGAAATTCCTAATATGGTAATGCGGGTTGTCTTTCTCATGACCTCGAAACTTGTTTGCTTGCAACATAGACATTAAACCCGTCTTAATCTCGAAATTCTCCGCAAGGATGGCGGGAATAACAATGGCCTCTCCAAAACCCTCGGTGGGTGCTTGTAGCAACTCCATCATAGTACGATTAGCCATGACGACTTCTTGTTCTACAATAGGTTCAACAATTGGAGGTTCTTCAACAATCAACGATCCTTGATTTGCTTGCTTTTGAAGACGTTTACGAGCTCGTTTTGCTTGATTACGAGTGATCATAAACTTCACGAAGAATGGGAGGTGAGCAAAGAAGATTCTTTTTGGTTGTTTTGTGGACTTTCAATTTTTTTTTTGTGTTTTTGATGATATTTAATTTTTTTGGATTTTGGTGTATCTTCGTAGACAACAATCTACAAAATCTCTCCTCGAATCAAACTCTTGATTAAAGAAGCCTCAAAGGAATGAAAACGATCACGTGGAGTGAACGCCTTCGAATGACTTTAGAACTTTGGTGAAAACCAAATTGTTCACGAGGGTTTAATCACAAAGAAACCAAGCAAATATAGTATACGTATTAATACTTTGGGCGGCAAAACCCTCGATTAGCCTTCAATCTCAAAATACTCACAAGCAAGCGGGGAAACGAGGCGGCGCGAAGCACTTAAGAGCCTTTTTCCTTAGGGTATATTTTATAATACCCGCCTTATACCCACCTTATAGTTCGTATTTTTCAAAATCGAGCTTCACGAAAGTATTTATCTATTTTTGCCTTTTCTTTTTGTTTGAGATTCGAATACAATAATTAGGAGATCAAATCCCAATTAAGGTTGTGTTTTCACACTTTTGGAGATATTGTATTTTGATTGTGATACTTAATACAATATATTAATAATATTTGTACAAGAAAAACCAAGAAAACCGATAATACGTGTTAAGGGAGTTCCACTTAACACAAATACTATTTATGGATAATATCAAAAACAAAAGCTTCCAAATTAAAGCACAACACACCTCCCCGGCAGCGGCGCCAAAATGATTGTGGTAAATTTAGATTACTTGCTTTAGGAAAAACAAGCAACTAAAAGTAGCGGTAAGTATTAATGAGTGATTTAGGAAAACCACAAGTAATGACCCTTAATCAAATTAAAAGAGATGAAAGAGTTCGTTTCCCAAGGAGGTATATGTGTTGTGAGTTAACTTGTAAATATTTGAGATTAATATTGAGAAGAATGGGGATGAGAAGATGAAAGACGGTTACGTTAAAATTAAACTACGACGTAAAAGACGTAAAGTCGTGAAAAACTACCCAAATTAAAAATATTAATACTAAGACCAAAAACAAAATCAAGAATTAAAAAGACTAAAAAGAAGTCTAAAATAATATAAATAAAGATAAAAATCCAACAAAGATATTTTAAAACCTTTTATTAATTAAATATTTAATTTTAAATGCTAATTAAAGCCCTAAAATTAAATACAACTAATGAAAATGTCCAAAATATGATTTTATTGAACAAATACTTAACTTATATTATTATAAAACTAAAAAGTATTTTTCTAAAAATTAAAACCTATTAAAACTATTTTAAAAACTCTAAAAATGATTAAAAATAATTAACACCTAATTAAACTTAAAATAATTATAAAAATAAATCTAAAAGCTATAAAAATATTCTAAAAATGGAAATAGTCCTAATTAATGATAAAGAACCTAAGAAAAATGAAAAAGAAAGAAAAATAAAATTTTGATTTTTTAATAATAAAATAATAATAAAATATTATAAAAATCCTAAATAATATAACTAAGAGAAAAACACAAATTTAAGCTCCTAAACCTTTTTTAATAATTTTATAAAAATGTTTAAAGTTTATAAAAAACCTTAAAATAATATAAAATTAAAAATTAAAGTTTTTAAAACCAAAACTAAATGTAAACCTCAAATTATATATTAAAAAGCTAAAAACTATTTTTCCTAAAAATTAAAAATCTTTTTTCTATTTTTTTAATGCTTTTATAAAAACGGATAATAGATAAATGCAAAGAAAATAATTAACTAAAAGGAAAAATATAAAAGTTGGCTAGAAAAGTCTTAATAACTAATATAATCCTAGGAAAAATCAAAACAAGCAAAAACGTTTAACCAATAAGCTGGAATGAGCTTATTTACTCACGGCTTTTTAAATAAGCTAGAAATGAAAAACGGGTTAACTTAATAACCTTTGCACCCTTAGTCAGTAAAAGACCCAAGGGCGCAATGGTTAAGTATGATGTGTGTGAGTGTGGTGACCAGGGTTCAAGGCTGAGCAACCCCCTTTTTGCTCTTTTATTTTCTTTTTTATTTTTTTCTTTTTCAATCCAACTTGTGACCTTATATGACTTATAATCCAACTCCAATTCTCTTTTTAGCTAAGATTTAAGCACAAAGAAAATCAAAATGTTGCCAGGCTTAAACTTTTATGAAGAACACAAGTGCAGTTTCACTTGTGCATTCTGAATGCCAAGAGGAGCTTGGCAGGTGGATTAATGGTGGTGTTTTGTGGACAATAGGGGCACCCTTGTGCTTGTTTAAGCACAAGGAGTCAAGCTAATCAAAGAATGAAGCACCTAGCACACAAAAATAAGCAATCAAGCATACAAAGGCCTATGCAATGTTTCTGTGACAGATTAACAAGGTCTGGTGGCTTATTGGCTTATAACTAGCACTCAAGTGACTATCAAATCTCCAAATTAAACACACACACTCACAAACTGACATACAAACCAAATACAACCTTAAATCTCCCTATATCTCAACAGATATCAAAGATCAAGCACCAAAACTCATAAAAACAAGCAGTTAAGTGAGCATGCAGATTTTGCTACTCACTTTTCACTTTTTCACCACACAACCTAGCTCAAAACTTGTTCTAAATTTACTTACTACTAACTAACAACCTATCTTAATCCTTTTTAAACCTTCTAACACTTTTTAATGACTTAAATCAAAACTAGTGCCCTGCTAATCCTTGTAGCCAAACACCCTGTTAAATACTTGAAAACGTTTTCTAACACACCAAAACACTTTAAAACCTAACCAATTTGATCCTATTAGCATTAAACATGCATAACACAACTTATTGACTTAAATCAAGCAGTTTAATCAACAATCCAACACTTATCAAACAAGATCACACATCACTTCAATTTTCTGAAATTTCAACAAAGGTAAAAGGTGTTTACCTAAGGACCTTAACATCCAAGGTCCTAGAGGATGTCAAATCCTCCTCCCTACCAGCTGGGGCTGGTGCTGAACACAAATCAACAGCTTCCCACACCTGCTTTAACACAAAACAAAAAAACAAGAAAATACAAGCATAAACTTATAACACTGATTTCTTTTTCTTTTCTTTTTAAAACTTCTCCAAAATCTTTTAAAATCTTCTTTACACGTTTTAATAACCTCTAACTCACCAATTACATGAACTAAAAACACCAAATACTTTTGAGCAGATTATACCAAAGATTTCCCAAATTTTCAAAACCTTAGAATAACCTTGAACCTCAAAGTTACTCAACCAAATCAACTATGGAACTCAGAATCAAGCTTCACAACACACAACTTTTAAAAAACAACAAAAAGGAATTATAATTGAATAAATCAAAAACCAAACTTTTATTTCTTTTAAAAAGGAATTACAAGTGAGAGCTTGAAAACTGGAACAAGGGACATCCACAGGTTGGAGCCTCTATTTAAAGTACTCTAATGAACATACTAGAAGGCTAAAACTAAAACCCTAATCAGTAGAAATTCCCAAATTTTCCCTTGACGGTTTTGAGGTATGAGTTGTCCACATTTGATCCTGGACGTTTGTTTTTGCTTTGAGAGTAAGCAAATAACCTTAGCCTTTGATTTGGGACACGTCACATGCCTTGGAGGACAAGGTGTGATGTGATTGGTTGAGAGGGGAATTGGGGATAGGGTCCACAGTGGTGGGATTGGGGTTTTTAGGAGTGGGATGGGTTTACACATGTGTGAATCAAACGTGGGCAAGGTGAATTAGATTTTACCCAAGTTTAAGTTGGGGTGAATTCTGGGCTGTAAAAAGATGCACAGTACTTGTTTAGATCCGATTTTGGGGGAAACACATGTGTTAGGCGCCAGTTTTGTTTAAATCTTTCAACTTGTGCAACTTCAGTCCTTGTGGTTTGATTTTTTTGGCAAATGAAGTTTTCCAGCCCTAAAACACGACTTGCTTTGTTAATATCTTTCCCATCTTGACATTTTTGGCACCAAACTTTGGAATAAAGTTATCAAGGAGTATTTTTGACATTTTTGAATATTTCAAGGGCTGTTTTTGGACAATCTTGATCTTCAAAGGTCTTCAATGTGTCTTTCACTTCATGAGGGATCATTATTGGCAATTTGAAATTGTTGAGGGACTATTCTTGCTATTTCTTCAAAGTTGAAGGACCTTTTTGTAATTTTGACAAACTTATAGGACCAAACTTGTAATTATTAATATACAAGGGTATTAAGTGTCATTTCTTCATTCTTGGAGGATCAATCTTGTTTTGTCTTCAAGTCTTCAAGGGTATTTGATGAAAATTCCATGATTAGGGCCCGGTTCTTTGTACGGCTTCGTTTATCGTGTTTGTTTTTCCTTGTATCTTGTGATCTTTTGTCTTTTTCACGATATCCATACCTAGAATACACAAGTAAACAAACACAAGCATATATATGGTATTTTATGACATTTTTATGCATTTAAAGCCCGAAAAGAACGATGAGATCATGTATAAATGCCATCTCATCAGACCTCGTCATTCCCTTTTGATGGCCATTTTGCTATATATTATGTGAGTGCGTATGCTAGTCATGAACTAGTGTACATGTAATTCTGTTTTGTAGGGGCGTATAGAGCATCCTAAGCTTTTGGTAAGTATGATTTGATATGTAGTGAATGGGTTTTGTGTGTTATACACCTAATATCGCTTTTGGTACATGGGAGTTGCGCCCCGTGTACACCTACGTGACTGTATGGTTTGATATGATATGTGATTTTTTATATGAGCTCGTGGGCATTTTGATTACCTTTCTTTCTTCACTCTTATGATCCTTATATTCATTCCTTTGTTCATATATAGTTTATATTCGCAGTTTTCGTTGCTATTTTTTACTTTTCAGCCTTATTAATTATATCTGTTCACTGAGCAGTAGCTTAGCTGCATTTTCTTTTCCTATGACAGGTTTTAAGCGAGAAGCTGGAAGTGAGGGTTTGGGTTTAGAGAGCTTACCTTAGAGTCACCCTTAAGTCGTAATAAATGTGTTGTAGACACTTTATATTTCTGCAATTTATATTTTGGACCCTCATGTTTGGGATCTTTTACTCTTTTGGAGAGTTATTGTGATATTTGATAACTTAAGACTTCCGCTTGTGTTTATATATGTTCTGATATGACACTATAACGTGGCACTTTGTCTATTTATCGGAGCGGGTGTTACAATTATGGTATCAGATACCTACGACCTAGGACTTGACCTGTGAGGATTGGGTAGACATTAGGATTCCATACATATTTTGATACGATCGTTATTTTTTCGTAATTTAATCTTAACTCTTGATCATTTTCGCGGTTCCATTTGCTAAATACCCAAATGCGAACGAAAAGAAGGCTTCTGTAAGGAGATGTGATTTTGGCTAGTGCTTCAGGTATCATTTCAAGATATTCTCTGATCGTGATTTCCTTTCTCTTTATTTGATTTGGTATTCTTGCGACGCATTTTTCGGTTCCTCTTCCGTTTGACCTATGTTATTCCTCCTATATTTAATGTGCGACCTAATCATTTGGAGGTGTCTGACATCCGCGATTGATCGGTCCGACTGAAATCGTGGTAGAGAATATTTGATCCGTTGAAGTTACTTCCGTGATTGTCCTATGTGCGTAATATGTTTAGTATATTGTTATGAGAGGTTTTCATCTATCGTCGTTTCATGTGTTTCGTATTCGTTAGATCAGATTTATATGGTCTCGTATTCATTTTCTCTAATCTTCCTATTTTAAGTTAGCGGTCGAAATTTTTTGAGAGGAGAATAATTATGGAACTCGTATAATCCATTTTAATTTCGAGGACGAAATTTCCTTTTTAAAGACGCAATTTTTAGTAATAGAAGTAAATAATAACCTTTTATAAAAATGACTTTTGGAATAAGATTATGGTTAAATGAATAGGCGTATTTTAAGCAAGTGTCATTGTGGCTTGACAAAAAATCAATTCAAAAGACATCCGTTTATGCTTTCTGATTGGTGGACATATGAATACTTGGAATTGCTGAACATCTTTAGTGCGCTTTAAATGAAAATGTGCATTCATCCATTTAATGCTAATGATTGGAATTTGGAAGCTGTTGAAATAATTGTCCATTTTTTCTTCACTCCGTGTGATAAAATTCTAGCTCTCTGATTGGTCAATAAGCAAACACAAGGATCACTACTTTCTGTTGTTGGCGAATTCAGTCCCTAAAATTGGCAGATTCATAATTTGAGCTTGGCACTTCATTTCTCTGGCATACATAGTACTTTGACTTTCATCTTGAACATTTGAAGCCCTTTGACTTGTTTGACTTGAAGGTTGACCAGATTTGACTTTGATCTTGACTTTCTCAAAGTTGCACTTTAGTCCTTCAACTTTTGAATGTTGTCAAGATAGGTCCTTTGTCTTCTCATGACTTCTCATCTTTGATCCTTCTTTGTCTTTTTATCCAAATAAGCTTGATTTCTTCTTGTTTGCTTGAAATTGTATCCTTCTTACCTATTTATACAAAAACACAAAACATACCACATAATTCCGCTTTATAGCACAAAAGTTAGGTATTTTCCTTGTGTTTTAGGGTGATTTGTTGATTAATTGATATGAGAATTTGCTCATATCAAATCCCCTACACTTGAACATTGTCATGTCCTCATGCAATTCTATATATTTTAAAGCACAAATTTACATTCTCCTCATAATTAATCCACCTTGGCCATTATAGAATGCATCTACACTACTCTATACTATATGATGCATGATTTTGATTTTTAACAATGCAATGAACAAATATATAATTCTATCTATGTCTTTTTGGTTTTTCTTGAAATGGTTTTGATGGAAGTAACTCATAAAGAATTAAATGACTTTGATTAGGGCTTGGGTACCATGGACATTTATCACCCTCAAGTTTCACTTTCCCCATACCAAGCTTAAAAATGGGATCATTGTATTCACAAGTAAAAAGTGCATCAACTTATTCATGACAATTACATGTGGAACCGGTTATTATTTGAGCAAATTGCTTGAAGGCAAATTTGTCATTTATTCAAGTGTGAAGTATAAGAAGTGTAAAATCCAAAAATAAGGAAGCACGGTTTTAATCCTAAGTAATCCTCTCATCCATTACTTGAAAAACCGCTCACAATTAATATAAGTCCGTTTCAAGAGTAATAAGTCATTCGCCTTATGTGTAAAATCCTCATGTCATGCTTTCATAAGTAGCTACACACTCGCTAAGGAAAGAAAAATAAAACTCACGCAATAATTTACATCCGCCATCTTTTTGAGACTTTGGATCTTCAACCCCGCAACACGTCAAGGTAATATTGGATTGGAGCAATCTATTGAATCCCTGCAACCCGTCAAGGTAATATTGGAACTCAATAGTCACTATAATTAACACCACACTGCCCCTCTTGGGAGTCTTGCATATATTTTTTTTTCTTTTTTTTTTCTTTTTCTCTTTTTTTTTTCTCTAGCCACTCATTTTTTGTAAGCCGCTCTTATTTTTCTTTATTCCTCACAAAGAAATTTGAAAAGAATAAAAGGAAAAACACCCGCTAAGTATTAAGCATGACATAAGTCTTGTACACATAAAACGTTCTAACTTAGAATCTTAAGACGTAGCTGTCAATGTTTTATTATCCAAATCCCGAGTTATCAGCTCATATTACCGTCTTTTATGTTTGACTTCCTAAATTTATGAAAGGTTTCCATTTTAGCAATGAATGTAGTCCAATCTAGCAATCTAATACGAGTTTAGCCGTAATGAGATTATTTAATCTTGTTGTTATCCCTGTTCATTCACGCAAAGAAACAAATAAACAATAATCCGTCGGCTTTCTTTTGTGTGCCTGTAGGCCCCATCACACCCTAAACCATATAATTCATACAATATGGTATCATAATATAGTTCCAAAAATGAATGACGTTTGCATGATAAGAAAGTCTTTAAGTACGAGTAATGGTTCACGATCACCATGTATCAAGTTTGTCAAGGCTGACATTATGGTCTTAATCTGTTCGTGTTTTATTTTTTAGTTACGATCATACGACGGTGGATCTTAGCGTTTTGTTTATGATAATGTTTGTACACGTGTTCGAGTTTCTGGTCTGTTGAGAGACATGTCTTGTTTGAGAAGACGGATCGGGTTCCTTCGTTGGCAACTATCGTTCTATAGCATTCCATTAATTATAGCTTTCTTGTTCAAGCCGAGTTAGTCACCACGTTTGGGTTCGTTCGTCGATAACTATAGTTCCAGTATATCGTGCGTGTGGGAGGTTTAGGCCCATGTGGTCGTATATGTGCGACTACTGAGGTTGGATCCCATTTCGAAATTTCTATTGTTCGTGTGCATGGTTTTATATCCGACGTTTGTTCTTTCTGAGGTATTAATTTGTTTACTACAACAAAATAAGGCAAATGCAACATTTTTTAAGCAATATTTTTCAAAAGTGTGGTATATAAAAAATATTAAACTTAAAGCAACATTTTTGAAATAAGTGTTGAATTTTTTTAGATATAATACAACATTTTTGTAAAAGTGTTGCAAATATTCTACAATATCTACTTGATAAAAAAACTAAATTTCAATCCAATCCCTCCGAAAATGAAATTATATTTGACTTCTCCCGCCGTTCCTGAAATTATTTTCCCTCAAATCAATATCACTCTTCCTCACCAAAAATTAAAAATTCTATTGGTCTATCTATTCTTCGTACATTCTTTAGACTCATTCCATTGTAAATTTATGGACACCCTATCACAATTCACACATATTTAAATCTTACTATAGGTGTTTACAGTCGTGTTTGCTCGTCACTAGAGCCTTTATTTAGGTAACAAAATAACTGCTACTATTATAATATGTTTTATACCATGTTATTATGTTTGATTGTAAATCGTATTGCCAATTAATGTTTAATTAGGTTAGAGTTTTCGATCTGTTTGTTTATATTTATACATGTTAACAATACCTTAAATTGATTTTGAAATAGACGTTTTTATTGAAATCATGAGTATTTGGGTGGAATACTTATTATGCTATTTATACCATGGTTGTATTATACTCGGATACCTATACTACAGCTTTCAGGTTTTAATTGATTCTTCCATAGGGTTTCAAGAATGGGTTGAGGGTGGGGTGGGGGTGTTAGAATGATTAAACCCCCATAATGTTTATGTATTATGCCTCCACTATATATAGTGGTAAAACCTTAATAGACCCAACCCACAAACCGGGCTTGTGCCATTTATTGTCAAATACTCTCCCGCAGTTCGAGCGGCGAAATCGCGAAAGCTCGAACTGGAAAAGTATAGTAAAAAAGAAAAAAAACATAATAAAACATATCTAGAAAAGTAAACTAGAAGCCGATCTTTAGAAGTGGATCTTGAGAAGCAGCGGATCTTGAGAAGCAGTGATCTTGAGAAGCATTGAATCTTTAGAAACAACTATGCAAGTGAAGCAAACACGCAAGATAACAATCTTGATAACGAGTAGATACAGAACAAACGCAAGACAACGGTTTTGAAACACAAGTCGTTTTGGGGATACGTACCCAAGATGCGACGAAAATAAAAAACAACGAAAGACAAATGTCTTGAAACACACGTCGTCTCGGGGATACGTACCCAAGATGCGACAGAAAATAAAAAACAACGCAAGACAATGGTCTTGAAACACGCGTCGTCTCGGGGATACGTACCCAAGATGCGACGGAAAATAAAAAACAACGCAAGACAATGGTCTTGAAACACGCATCGTCTCGGGGATACGTACCCAAGATGCGACGGAAAAAACAATAAAAAAACAACGCAAGACTATGGTTTTGAAACACAAGTCGTCATGGGGCTTAATACCCTAGATTCGACATTTAAAAAAAACGCTAAACAACTATATAGAAAAAGAATTAAAATAATTCCCCATTCAAAAACCCCATAGAAACAAACACTTTTATATTGAATCTTTCGCCCATCTGCTCATCTAATTACCGTACCAAAATTGAAAAGGTATGATGATGAGATGATGGTCTTCAACTCTTCATACAACTCATCCATGCATGAATCATGATCCACAAAACATGTGATCGACCGGGTATGTTTTGCTGAAGAGATTGGTGCTTGGGCCATGTTGTTTTTTTGTTTTTTGGAACGTTTTTCTTTTTTAAAGGTTTAGGGATCGTTACCTTTTTTTTCCGATAAGGAGGAGAAAGTTTGGGATCTAGGTTTTTGGCTCTGATACCATGTTAGAATGATTAAACCCCCATAATGTTTATGTATTATGCCTCCACTATATATAGTGATAAAACCCTAATAGACCCAACCCACAAACCGGGCTTGGGCCATTTATTGTCTAATAGGCGGTTGATTATACGGTTGTGTTATGGTGTTACAGATCATAATGAGATTCTTAAATTTCATGGGTCGGTATTCTACCATATACAAAATGCAATATTCTACCATAATGAACATAACTTGGTGTTTAGAAATGGTATTTTAGGTAGTGATCAACTGAAGTAATTTGTGTGAGTTTACGTGGATGTATTGTAGGAAAATGAGGTAAAACAATTTGTTGAAGTTTTCATAGCTAATTAAATCACTATATTAATGTTGTCTTTTTGTTAATTTTGGTATTTAAAATGATTTTCAAAATTATTTAGGGCCTTTCGGTTTGATAGAAGTTGCAAGAAAATGGATGACATCTGTTGCTGAACGAACACGATGAATGTTGAGCGAACACCTTAAATACACAGTGGGTGGGTTTAATAGCTTCGTTCAGTGGCTTGGTGATTTACATACAATTTTGATACGAACCTATCCCATACTAGGCTCGTAATTGGTTCATAAGTCCCAAGTGTAGACCTCACTCAAAAAGCTAGCTTGTTTGAGGAGGGGACACCTGGACATTATAAACCACCAACCATTCCCATACATGGCCGATGTGGGATCATAACATTACCCCACACTTTGAAGAACCAACATCCTCGTTGGTCACGGCTATGTTGGTCACGGTTGGCACCCCCTTTGGGTCCAAGTCACCACTCCATAGGCCACCACTCCGAGCTCGTTGGTCACGGCTATGTTGGTCACGGTTGGCACCCCCTTTGGGTCCAATCCACCACTCCATAGGCCACCACTCCTAGTGTTGGAACCTCGTAAGGTAGGGCTAGCTCTGATACTAATTTGATACGAACTTGCTGATACTTTTATTAATAATGAAGAAAAACATAAAACAAAGAACAATAAACCCTAATCTAAAGATGTTCCAAGTCCGAAGACCGGTTCTATTCCCTCCTCTCTCAACTGATAGACTCCTAACCCTATATAAAGACTCAGTAATCTTGTTCAACAAGATAACTTAAACAAGGAAAGCACTTAATAACTAGAAAGTAAATAAATAAATAAAACTAAGTATTCCAGCAGATTTTATATTTATCTCTTAGACCCCTGAGTTCGTATCATTATTGTTGGGAATAAAATATAGCCAGTCTACTTGAGCGCTAACAAGAGTAAAACAAGCGTTGATAGGAAGAAAACAAACGCTGACAGATCAAGCGTTGACAAGAAGATGTCAAGCGTTGATACATTGAAGACACGCACTGATGGAAGGATATGATCTACGCGTTTATTATGTTTTAGATTACTTCTAGTAAAGATAGGAACAACAATGTATTTTCTATATTTATCTTTACCTAGAATAACTGATACGTAGATTATTGTACAATGCTTCTTATGTCTATAAAAGAAGACCTTTAGGTTATTTTTCAATATAAGTTTTCATACGTTAAACAATTTCATTGTAAGAAAGTTTGATATCATTAATCAAAGTGAAAGTTTGTTTACATCTTGTGTGTTCTTGTTTAAGTGTTAATTCCGCATAACACTTAGATTGTTATATACATATACAAAGGTTTCTCTAAGTGTATAACTTGATCTAATCTCGTATACATAAAGCTAAATCGATCTAAGTTTGGGATCAACAAGTGGTATCAGAGCTTGTTGAGGAACTTTTGATCTTAAAGAACACAAGAACCCTAAAATCACCAAAACCCTAATTTTCTCAGAACCCTAAAAACATCATGTCAAATTCAGAAGTAACCTCCTCCTCCTCACCTTTACCAAACATCAAGATTCCCATGCTTGATGCAACCAACTTTGAATTGTCGAAATTCAACTTTGAGCAATATCTGGGGATCTATGACTACACTCTCTGGGAAATTATTGAATATGGAAACACATTCAATAAAGCTCAAAAGATTGCTTATGCCATTGCTGGAAGAGCAGCAGTTGCTGGATGCTCTCAAGTAGATAAGAAAGAAAAGCCTGATGATGGTAGAGCCGTGTCTGCTGAAGACATAGCAAAGAAAAGGGTTGATATGAAATCCCTAAATATTCTGAAACTCTCTTTGGGACAAGAGAACCAGCATAAATATAGAGGTTATGAATCTGCAAAGGACCTTTGGGTAGCCCTTGAAGTTGCATATGGTGGCAATGATGATACTAAAGAAGAGAAGAAGAAGAAACTCATGCATGATTATGCTGTTTTCAAGGCTCAACCTAATGAGAAGCTTAGCAGTGTGAGAAGCAGATTGCTTGACATTACAAGAAAATTGTCCTTCATGGGGACACAACTTGGTGATGTTGACATTAATGCCACTTTTCTTAAAAGTCTTGGTGAGGCGTGGAAGATTGAGGCAAGATCTATACTTGCCAACAACACTCACAAACGTTCTACTTTTGATGATATTTACAACAAACTAAGGCTGTTGGAGAATGAAACTCTTTTGGAGCATGGAAGCAAGTCCACCAACAGTAACATGGCCTTCTTCTCTCATAGTGAAGGACAATTCAATCAGAAGGACTCTTACATGCATCCAGTCACTGGATCAACATGTGTCAACACTGGAACATGTCCTGTCAACGCCTCATATTCAGACGCTGACACATACAAAAGTGACTCACCAAGAGTTAAACCTGTTGGTTTGGATCTGGATACTGTATGTGCTTATATTGCTTCTTTGCCCAATTGTTCAGTGATTACATATGAGGACCTTGAGCAAATAAGTAATGAGCACTTGGAAGAGATGGATATTACGTGGAATATGGCTCTTGCTAGTATAAGAGCAAACAGGTGGAATAGAAGGTTTAAGAAGAAGATGACCTTTAATGCAAAGGACACTACTGGATTTGATAAATCCAAAGTTGAGTGCTACAATTGTCATCGTATGGGGCACTTCATGAGGGAATGCAGATCTCCTACAAGATCTGATGCTGGCAAACCCTCAAGCAAAATTGTTAAGGCTCAGGATCCTAAGGCCATGGTTGCAATGTAAGAAATTAATGGTATGGGATGGGATTGGAGCTATTTGGCTAAGGATGTGGTAGAGGATAAAGCTTTGGTTGCTGAAATAGAAGAAGAAGAGCATGTTCAATATGCTCTCATGGCACACTCCTCCTCCTCATCAAATAATGAGGTATACGATGATGCTTTTTGTAGTAAGGGTTGTAGGTTAAATACTGAGAAACTTAACAAAGAGGTGTTAAGATTATTAGATGATGTGAGTACTGAAAGATGGAAACTTTCTAATTATTAACTTGCTCTCACTCAAACTGAGAAGACAGTTTCTGAGTACAAGAAATGGAATTTGATTTAAAAGACAAAATAAACATCTTAAAACATGAGTTAAATGCTAGCAATGATATTAGGAGCATCATGGAAAGGGTTAATGGTGAGTTACAGGCTAAGTTAGATGAGGCCATTAAGAATAAGGATAATGTTGTCCTTAAAATTCAGAGATTTGGTAAGGCCACACAAACCCTAGGTGAATGTGTTAATAAACAAAGGGATCCTAAGGACATGACTGAGATTGGGATGAAAGACTATACTGTGGTTCTACCACTAGCTGGTGACTTCTATGGTGACCAAAGAAAGGACATATCTTGGACTGGTTTACCAGAACTCCAAGAGGAGGAATTCATTCCTCCACCAAGAGTCATTACCCTAGTTGAAGAGTATCAACAGAAGTTGACTGACTTGAATAAATGGAAGAAAGCCAACCCCACCTTATTTGTTAAGGGTGGCTTGTTATGTGAAAGTCCAAATGAGTCAACCCCTATTAAGGTAACAAACCCAATCACTGGTAAAGCTGTTGACCTTGGCTCAAACACTGTTAGAAAACCTAGTGTCAAGTATGCAGAAATGTATAGGAATACTAGGTCACCTAAAAGCCAAGCTAGTAATGATGGAACAGGCTTCTTCACTTCTAGACCAAGGGTTGAGTCTATAAAAGCCTGTTACACTTGTGGTTTCTTTTCACATTTAGCATATAAGTGTGTCAACACTTCTAAGGTCAACGTTGTTAAAAAGTCAAACGTTGTCAGACCCAAACCTTGTGTGCAGCAAAGTCCACAAGTTGTTAGACCAGCCCCTTTCTTTACTAGAGGGTCTAACACTCATGGACAAAGACCATTTCAAAAGACAAATACTTGGTCTAATAGGCAATGGGTTTCTGTAGCAAACCCTAGGTTAAACACTGACAAGGGTAATTTCAGCGTTGACAAGACCAATTCCAACGCTGACAGAAACATGACCAGACCTAAATATTTGCAACCACAGGGTAAGGGGTCTAAAGCTTCTTCAAGCTTGACATGGAGACCTAAGAAAGATCAAAACCCTAATGATAATGGGATTTCTATGACCTGCAACAGATTTAATTACATTTCAAAGGTCATTACAAAACCTATTGGGGTTAACTGGGTATTTCATCCAAAGAGGGATGAACAAGGGGTTGTTATGAGAACTAAGTCTGTTCTTGTTAAACAACCAGATGAATCCAAGTCTGCTAAGGCTTGGGTTCCCAAAGAAAACTAACTTGTTTTCTTTATGTGCAGGGCATTCAAAAACAGGTCAATGATTATGGATATTGGGACAGTGGATGCTCAAGGCACGTGACAGGGAAGGAAGATTATCTAACTAACTACACTCCCATCAAGGATGGTGATAAGGTTTACTTTGGAGGTGGATATGGAACTATCACAGGCAAAGGAACTCTTCTCACCAAGAACTTGCGTTTTGAAAACGTGTTTCTGGTAAAGGAACTTGATTACAATCTTTTTAGTGTATCACAAGTTTGTGATAACAGAAATAAAGTTCTGTTTACTGATACTGAATGCTTGGTGTTAAGAAAGGATTATCAGATCCCTGATGTGAAATATATTGACTATAGAACACCTAGACATAAAGACATATATAAAGTGAATCTGAATGGGATTAGGATGAATAATAATATGTCATGTTTTTATGCTAAAGCTTCAGTAGATGAAAGTAATCTATGACACAGGAGACTATGGCACATAAACTTTAATAATATAAACAGGCTTGTGAGACTTGGCTTGGTTGATGGTTTGCCTGAAAAAGCTTTCCACAATGACCACTCTTGTGTTGCATGTCTTAAAGGCAAGCAGCACAAGGTCTCATTCAAGTCTAAACAGGTGCACTATAGTACTAGACCACTTCACTTGCTTCATATGGACCTATTTGGTCCAACCAATATAGAGAGTTTGAATGGTAAATCATACTGCTTTGTCATCACAGATGACTTTTCTAGGTTTACTTGGACTTTATTTTTAGCTATGAAGAGTGATACAGCTGACACTTTAATTGAATTTATTACTCAGATTGAAAAGAAAACAGGTAATGAAGTTAAAATGCTTAGAAGTGGCAATGGTGGTGAGTTTAGAAATAAGCTTTTGGATGATTTTTGTGCCAAGAAAGGGATTACTAGGCAGTTTAGTGTTGCCAAAACCCCACAGCAAAATGGGGTTGCTGAGAGGAAAAATAGAACCCTAATTGAAGAAGCCAGGACTATGTTGGCTGATGCTCATTTCCCCATAGCTTTTATGGCTCAGGCTGTGAATATAGCATGCTATGTTCAAAATAGAGCATTGGTCAACAAGATACAGAACAAAACACCTTATGAATTACTTTGGGGAAGGAAACCTAATATTGGTTTTCTTAAACCTTTTGGCTGTCATGTAGTTGTTCTTGATACTAGTGATGCCTTAGGAAAATTTAGTGCAAAAGGTGATGAAGGCTATTTCATGGGGGTATTCAGTGCATAGCAAGGGATATAGGGTTTACCTTAAGAAGGAAAAACGTATTCTTGAGAGAGTACATGTTAGGTTTTTAGAGAGTAAAACTAGTGATCCTAAAAGTGGTCCAAATTGGTTGTTTGACTTGGAACCTCTATCTAGAACTTTAAATTATATGCCTGTTACTAATCCGGACATTGTGAAGGTAACTTCAAATGTTGTGGAAGAAAAAGTTGTTGATGTTTCAGGTACACAGATTAATGAAGAGGTTGGATCACAAGCAGAAAAGTATTCTCCTATACTAGAGTATGTCACAATTCCCATATAGACAAATGCTTTTGATGTTGCTGCTGCTGGAAAGGATAATGGTGGTCCCCAAGTATCACCAGTTAACAACATGCATGGTCCTTCAGGCGTTGACAAAGGCAAATCTAGCGCTGACAGGACAAATTCAGATGCTGATGGCTCAAACGTTGACAACAACATTTCAAGCGTTGTTAGCCCAAACGCTGACAACCAAGGTTCAGGCGTTGACAGCACTTTTGAGCATCTTTTCTCTTCCAACTTTGAGCAAGGTGGAGCTTCCAATACTTATGAAGAGGTTCATGTTGATGAAAAAGAGTCTGATGAAGATATTAGCAATATGGAAGATGAGATTGAGGACAATAGACTTTTTGAAGGAGGAGTGCTTTCTACTACAACCAAGAATCATCCTCCTTCTCTTATCGTTGCTGATGTAATGTCCCCTCTTTAGACTAGAAGATCTCATCAGATTCTTGGATGATTTATTGCTAATATTCACAAGAAGGTTGATACCCCTCTTGTGCAAGCATGTTTGTTTGCCTGTTTTCTGTCACAACAGGAACCCAAGAAGATATTTGATGCCCTCAAAGAACCAAGTTGGGTGGAAGCAATGCAGGATGAGCTTCACCAATTTGCAATTCAGGATGTTTGGGAGCTGGTTGATTGTCCCAGATATCTCAGACCTATAGGGACAAGATGGGTTCTAAGGAACAAGAGAGATGAGAGAGGCATTGTGGTCAGAAACAAGGCACGTTTAGTGGCTCAGGGATATACACAAGAGGAAGGGATAGACTATGAGGAGGTCTTTGCACCAGTTGCAAGGATTGAAGCCATAATAATTTTTCTAGCCAATGCTTCTTGCATGGGATTCACTGTCTATCAAATGGATGTGAAGAGTGCCTTCCTCTATGGAACAATTGTTGAGGAGGTGTATGTAATGCAGCCTCCTGGTTTTGAAGATCCAGCGAATCCAGACAAGGTGTATAGAGTCAAGAAGGCTATATATGGACTTCATCAAGACCCAAGAGCATGGTATGGCACATTATCCACTTATTTGGTGGACAATGGATTCAAGAGGGGCACCATTGATCAAACATTGTTTACAAAGAAGAATGGTAAGGATGTTCTACTTGTTCAGGTCTATGTTGATGATATCATCTTTGGATCCACCAATCCAAAGATGAGTGAGTATTTCTCCAAGCTTATGACAAACAAATTCAAGATGAGTGTAATGGGGGAGATGAACTTCTTTCTAGGGTTATAAGTTCAGCAGAAAGAAGATGGTATCTTCATCTCCCAGGATAAGTATGTGGCAGAGATCTTGAAGAAGTTTGGCTTTTCTCCAAATGAAAAGAGGGCTAGTACTCCTATGGATAGAGAACACCCATGGGGAAAGATTGGAGATGGGAAAGATGTGGATGTCAGGCACTATAGATCAATGATTGGTTCATTGATGTATCTCACAGCCTCCAGACCTGACATCATGTTTGTTGTGTGTGCATGTGCACTGATAACTAGGTTTTTACCTAATTAAAAAGATTAAAGATTAAGTTCGCGTTCTCGGTATCTTAACGAATTGATCTAGGCTCTCTATGTGACTCTATTGTTTTTGGTGAAAAAGAATATTTTTGGTTGTTTTTAATTAAATGTGCAAAGACTTAAAAGTAAAAGTTCTCTTAAAGTAAATCTAAGTCTAATTAAAATAAAGGTGCAAGTATTTAAAAACGTGACTAAAATTAAAGGGCGCTAAAGTAAATGACGTAAACTTAAATCTATCTAAGGCAAACTTAAAACGCGACTAAAACTAAGGCAAATCTGAAATAAAACTAAGGCAAATAATCTTAAAGTGCAATTAAATAAAAGGCAGGAAAAATAAAGCTTGAAAATAAAAATCAAAGACAAAAGATAATAAGAACCTAAATACAGCTCATTCGGAATAAACCTTCGTTTGGAACAATCACTCGTCCGGAATGTCACCTTCAGTTGGAATGATTCTTCTTCGCTCGGAATATTACTAAAAACCTTGATCCGGAACTAATTGATCTGAATATGTCACTTATCCAAAACAATCCTTCGTTCGGAACTTTGCTGATTCGGAACTTTTGATTACCCCTTGATTCGGAAGTTTTAGGTCACCCTTGATTCGGAAGTTTCCGAATGAAGCACCTTGATTCAGAAGTTTAAGACTTCCGAATGAACACTCCTTGATCCGGAACTTGTCCTTGATTCGGAAGTATGTTCAGAACTTTTAAGTTCCGAATGAACAGCCTTGGTTCGGAACTTCGTTCGGAAGTTTCGTTCGGAAGTTCGTCCGGAACTTCGTTCGGAAGTTCGTTCGGAACTGTCGTTCGGAACTTCGTTCGAAAGTTGTGTTGATCCGGAACTTTTGAGTTCCGAATGAGTCGCTTGATCCGGAACTTTTTAAGTTCCGAATGAAGGTCTTGACCCGGAACTTTTGAGTTCCAAATGAACTTATCCTTGACTCGGAAGTTCTCCTTCGTCTGGAACTTTGAATGTTCCGGATGAAGAGTCTTGGCTCGGAACTTTTTACCTGGGAAGATCAGAAACAAGAACAACCTTTCCGAAGAACAGGGGATACAGTAACAGCAGAATAATAACAAAGATTAATCAAAATAAACATAAACGATTTAACAAAACTATCAACGAATCAACAGTAACATAAACAAACAGTTTAAAACAAGAAATCAAACAACTTTAACCACAATAATCAAAAATCACTTGGATCAAAATAAAAATAAAAACATGAACATAAACATAAACACATAAATCAAAGATTAAGAAAGGTAGATGAGAGATTGACAAGATAAAGTAAAGATTGACAATAATTAAAGCAAAACTTACTTGAAATTAAATGAATTTAAGGTGCAAGACAAGGTATTTAAATTTGACAAGAAAAGTAAATGACAAGTATTTAAATGGTGGAAGAGCTAATTGTCACACTTAGCCAACAAAATGAAATGTTAACAATCCTAGTCTATTTATAGGGGAGGATTAAGGAAGCTTCCTCCCCTCTTTCATTTCTCCTTAATTACAAGCTTAAGTCCCTCCTTTTATTAATCTTCATTAATTGTGTCCTTAGTCCTTTTCTTCTAATCTTCTTTAAACTTGGACTTAAGGGACTTTTGGCTTCGGGATTTCTTCGAACTCGTCTTTAAATTCTTCAGTAAAATAGACTTGAATTCTTCGGCTTTTGATAAACTTCCGTCTTTTGACTTTTTCCTCGATAAATCTTCAGAATTGGTCGTGGACTTCCGTTCTTTTTGCACTTTTGACTTCTTGACTTCGTCTTTCATCCTTTTCTTCAATAAAAGTCCGTAAATGCCCGTGAATGTCCGTGTTTTCTCCACTTTTCACCTTTTCGTCCTAAATCACAACAAAAACACAAACCACGTATAATTCCGACATAAAAGACATAGAATACACGTTTTGGCTCGGTTATTATTGTAATTAAGTGGTTGAAAAGATGGGTGTTTACACACCTATCAAATCCCCTACACTTGACCATTGCAATGTCCTCATGCAATGCATTAGTTACAAAGCAAGATTACACTTTTCATCATAATCAATCCACGTTGGCCTTTATTAAAGAGATAGAAAATTAAAATCATGCAAAATAAAGAAATCAAAAGCATACCTTGGGTTTTGGAAATGTCATCAATAATCATCATCCTCAAGTTTTCACTTTCTCCAAACCAATCTTAAAAACGAGATCATTGTTATTATAAGTTAGTAAACTAACACGAACTCATGTGGGCCAATTATTCACTTAGACTCCCTTATCCCTAGGGGTATCTCTTATATTTTATTATTTGTCTTGAATGATCACAAGGATGCATTTTTGACTTATTTCGGTAGTTATTAAGTCTGAAAATAAAGTGAACGATTTAATCAATAGTTAGCTAAAGGACCAAATCTTTTAAAACTGCTTCTCGGGACCTCATAAAGTTCATATCTTGGCATAACTCGCTTCGCGATTTGAGACCTTTCTCGGACCGATATTTGGCAGCGACTTCATACTTCAAATCTTGAGAGACGTTCATGAAATAATGGTCTTATCTTCATATAGGAATTTCTTCACTTGAAGTTTTGAGAGATTCATACTTGGACCACGACTTCCTCATTTTTCTCCAATCTTTATTTTGGACTTTGATATACAACGATCCGCCTCCTTTATTGACTTGGATCTATTTATCCTCATACCTTGTTAGGGTCTTTTCGGATACACTTCTCCATGACTTTTGGGGAGTTTTGCTTTACGTCGTGTGTCTCGATCCTTCATATTGATTTTCGATAAATGATTCTTCACATCACTTTGGATCTTTAGCAACAAAATATAGCCCTCATGCCTTATTAGGGCCTTTTCGGACTCGCCAATCTTCGCGTCCCGCTTCAATAAGTTATGCCTTGGCTATGCACTCTAATCCATACCGAGCAACTTTTAAACGATCTGGGGCTAGAAGCTAAGTAACTTTTCAAATCGTACAACCTTATTTATTAGCAGATAAATTATTAGCAAGCGATGGGAGAATAGGCTCATAATTAACTCACATAAATTCACGAAAGAATACCGGACTTATAATTGGCTCTATCATCTCTCGTTCTCCACAGTTTAAAATCTCAAGTAATGAGACTTGTGGATGCTTAGCCTATTAAATCAAAGTTTTGGGTTTTCGAGTCGCCTATAGGATCTTGCAAATTCTTAGACTTTTTCAAGTTTTAGAAATCGCATTTTAAAGTTCCCTTGATAAACGACTCTCTAGGATCAATTATAGGAACTTGCGAAAAGTTCTTGTTCTTAACCCGCGAGAGTTAAGACTTTCGCGTTTTATAGCTCCCTATATAAAAGCCTAGCAAAACTTGACCTAAACATGTTAAGGATACTAGCTAGAGTAAACTCGGATTGAGTCAAAAGATTCACAACGCTTGAAAATTAAAACCACTTATTAAACATTTATTTTATTAAGGAAAGAAAATAACTATACAAAGGTAAAAACTAATAGGCAAAAATAGATCAAAAATTTTGAAAAATGTCGAAAAATTGATTTTCCGGTTAAAATGAGGACAAATACAAGGAAAAGACCACTTAACATCGATAGAAGTCCCCCCTACACTTAAGATAAACATTGTCCTCAATGTTTAAGCATGTGGGAGTAAACTCCCCTACACTTAGGACATTGTGCACGTTGTTTAAATCTCGTTAAGGAAAAGACAACTAAAGAGATTCCTATTTTAATATTGAGAAAATATAAAATAGTGAATCGAAAAGAGTTTAGGATAGAACCGGGATATAGGAACACGGAATCATGGGTCGTCAAGAATCATCAAGAGTGGATCATTGAAGCTCGAATCCCTGATTAAGAAGTGAGGAGAGGAAATAGCAAACCAAAGGGTCTCCCCTACACTTATGATAAAGAAAGCGAAAAGATAGATGCATGGGTTGCCTCCCAAGAAGCGCTTGGTTTTTGTTAACCGAGTCGTTAGCCTGACTCGACCTTGACCATCAACGGAAGAAGCATGAAACATATCCACCAGGATCGAAGACAAAGTTTTCGTCCATCAAATAGCACAAGCTTAAGGCGAACAAGGCAAGCCAAAGAAGAGTAGGCAAGGTTCCCTTAAGTAGTGATGGAGCACGGTGGGAGCAAGCGTGAAGTGCAAGCTTGTCTTCAAGATTTCCAAAGAGTTTTCCTTTTATTTCATCAGGTGGATACTGATATGGCTTAAAAACTTCAATACCAGGGTCGAACACCTTTTCCTTTAAGGGAAAATAGCACTCAGGCTCAGCCGAGTGTGAAGAAGATCCGCAAAGAAGCACAACCTCGTCCTCAGAAGTGGGACAAAGAGGTGTCATATCATATGTGCAACGGATTTCGGTGTTGACCGGTTTCGTCTCCTTTGACAGAATGTGCTTCAAATCCAAAGTAGGATCAAGTCGATAATCTTCAAAATCCAAAGGAGGGGCATCACTCTCATGAGGGAAATATGTGTTGAGAAATTCAGAGAAATCTTCCAGAAATGAATAATCGTCCAAAGTAGGATCGAGTGATGGAGGATCTTCATCAAGTGAAGAATCGCTCGAGAGAGTATCAGCCTCATCGAAATCATCGAACGTGGGAAGCTCGGGATACTCAGAAGTACAATCAAAATCATCCGAATCTGAGCTAGAATCATTGTCATCATAAGCATCGAAGATCGGTGGCGAATCATAAATGGGAGAAGCGTCTAAAGTAGGGAGAGAATCATCCACATTATCTTCAAAGAGTGGATTATCAGTGGAAGACTCAAATAAAGGATTGTCGTAGACGGTAAAGTCATCGAGCACATTTATCATATTCACTGATTCTCGTCCTCCAAAGGATTTGCCTGTAAGCTTCCCCATTTTAAAAACTTTTGAATCATCCCCAACTCGTAAGATTAACTCACCTTCGGCCACATCTACTAAAGCTCGTCCGGTTCTCAAGAATGGCCGACCAAGTATTAAAGAAATACGAGGGTCCATTTCATAATCAACTACAACAAAATCGACCGGGAAAGTAAATGTGCCAACTTTGATAAACACATCTTCGGCTATACCAACGGGGTAAGCGAGAGTGGGATTCGCAAGTTCGAGAGTCATCTTTGTTGGAATGAGGTCGGGTAATGATAGTGTTTTCCAAACACTCAGTGGCATCAAATTAATACTAGCCCCGAGATCAGCAAGGGCAGTAAATTCTTCAGTTTTGTTGAACACGCAAGGCAACACAAAACGACCGGGATCTCCAAGCTTTTCTGGAAGTTCTCTAAGAAGAACTGCAGAGCAGTTTTCATTTAAGCGTGTGTTGGCGAGTTCAATCAGCTTCTCCTTCTTGCTAAGCAATTCCTTGAATGCTTTGACAAATTTTGGCATGTGGCAAAGTGCTTCAACAAGGCTAATGTTGATGGTCATTTTAGATAGCATATCCACATATTTCGATACTTGAC
The DNA here is from genome assembly GCA_025667525.1 of Glebionis coronaria. NCBI lineage: Eukaryota > Viridiplantae > Streptophyta > Magnoliopsida > Asterales > Asteraceae > Glebionis > Glebionis coronaria. Next base: position 252,644,879 of record CM046875.1, on the reverse strand, counting down.
AGCCATTCTTGGTTAGCTCATTGGTCTTGCCTATGCGAGAAGGGTATGGGATTCTGGGTTGATAGGGAGACGGTGAAGGTGGAGTTGGTGAAGGTTGTGATGTTGAAGGGTCCTTCTGAGATACATCGTCATGACGAGGCGGAGACGGTAATGGTGTACTAACACTAGGTGTAGGAGGAGTAGGGATACATGGTGGTGGAGGAGGTGTAGATGATGGTGGTGGGGTAGGTGGATTGACAACGGTAATTCCACTACGCGTAGTTATAGCACTCACATTAGCTCGTGGATTGGTGACGGTATTTGAAGGTAGAGAACCCGAAGAAGAAGAAGGTTGAGCTTCGGGCAAGAAACTAGTCAATAGAGTCTTTAATTCAGTCGTTTGAGTGATGAAGGAGGATTGAATATTATCACGAACCTCGGTTCTGATGTCATTACCTTGCTTCAGGATATCTCCTTTCAAATTGATTATTTGGCTCTGTAGATTCTTGATTTGCTCACCTTGAGTTCTCATGATGGCATCAACATCGGGATTAATGGGTGGGTGTTGTTGGGTGGGTGGTTGATAAGGGTTAGAAGCACGAGGTGGGATTTGGTTGCTTCTATTGTAGTTGTTGGCGGGGTTTTGGTTTTGAGGAGAAAAACCGGGTGAAAGGTAGTTGTTAGATCGGTAGCTCAGCAGATTTCTATCCCCTTGTTGTCTAGCTTGGTAATTTTCCGGTGAATAATTACCGTAAGCTGCATACACATTTTCCGGATTTTCTTGTGTCGAAGGACAATCGGTGTATGAGTGAGGACCGCCACATGTTTCACAAGGATTAGCAACCGCTTTAACTTGTTGTTGTTGATTTGAAGCGAGAAGCGTAATACTTTTGCTCATTTCGGCCATCATGCGGGTGAGTTCGGTCATCTCAGGGGTTGCTGAGGTAGAAGAAACATTGACTCTCGGGTTGTTCCTAGAAGAAGCAGAGGAATCCCAGTTCTTATGATGAGTATTCATGTTCTCTATTAACTCTCTACACTCCTCGGGTCTCCTTTTCATGAATGTGCCCCGACGGCTGCATTGATCGTATCACGATCTCGAAAAGTCAATCCGTTGTAGAAAGTATCGATTAAGGTCACAGGGAGCATGTTGTGGTTTGGACATCTATCGATCAAGACATTATATCTCTCCCAAGCGTCAAAAAGAGATTCATCGGGATCTTGCATGAAACCGCTGATCTGATTGCGAAGGCTTTTGACCATGGATGGTGGAAAGTAGCGCGACAAAACGCGTTGAGTCATATCATCCCAAGTGTGAATAGATATCTTCGGGAGACGATCAAACCATTTCTCGGCATGATGCGATAAAGTATGTGGGAAGAGTTGTAGGTGGAGTACATCCATTGTGGCACCAGGCAACTTCATGCTTTGGGTGATTGTAATGAACTTGTCGAGGTGTTTGTTGGCATCATCATCAGGCAATCCTCTAAATGGGTTTGTTTGTACTTGCTGAATCATGTGGTGCTTCAATGAAAACTCAGGAGCGTTGATTTGCATCGGTGCAATCGGTCCTCCTCGTCCAAACATGGTTGGTTGACAAAGTTCCTCATGGTCCGAAGATCGGGCTGTGGAAGAGCATTGTTGTTATTATTATTATTGAGGTTCGGTGGAATGTTGTTGTTGTTAACACCTGTCATATCTAAATCTTCTTGAGGCTCGGGCTCTTGATAATTAGAAGATCTAGTACGCATACACCTGAAAATGCAAAAGAAAAAGAAACCAAACGCAAAGACAATATATATACACAATAAAGATAAAATATTTTTGGATTTTTGAAATTTTTAATTTTTATGGTTTTTTATCAATTTTCTAATTTTTATGAGTTTTTGGAATTTTTTATATGCAAGAAGAGTAACGCTCACAAGTGAAAGGATCCCAAAAAGCAACGTGTCTCTCATAGAAAACCGTCAATCTTAACGAAAAGAGCCAGCAGCGGCGCCATTTGAAAACTAGGTTTTTACCTAATTAAAAAGATTAAAGATTAAGTTCGCATTCTCGGTATCTTAACGAATTGATCTAGGCTCTCTATGTGACTCTATTGTTTTTGGTGAAAAAGAATATTTTTGGTTGTTTTTAATTAAATGTGCAAAGACTTAAAAGTAAAAGTGCTCTTAAAGTAAATCTAAGTCTAATTAAAATAAAGGTGCAAGTATTTAAAAACGTGACTAAAATTAAAGGGCGCTAAAGTAAATGACGTAAACTTAAATCTATCTAAGGCAAACTTAAAACTCGACTAAAACTAAGGCAAATCTGAAATAAAACTAAGGCAAATAATCTTAATGTGCAATTAAATAAAAGGCAGGAAAAATAAAGCTTGAAAATAAAAATCAAAGACAAAAGCTAATAAGAACCTGAATACAGCTCATTCGGAATAAACCTTCGTTTGGAACAATCACTCGTCCGGAATGTCACCTTCAGTTGGAATGATTCTTCTTCGCTCGGAATATTACCAAAATCCTTGATCCGTAACTAATTGATCTGAATATGTCACTTATCCAAAACAATCCTTCATTCGGAACTTTGCTGATTCGGAACTTTTGATTACCCCTTGATTCGGAAGTTTTAGGTCACCCTAGATTCGGAAGTTTCCGAATGAAGCACCTTGATTCGGAAGTTTAAGACTTCCGAATGAACACTCCTTGATCCGGAACTTGTCCTTGATTCGGAAGTATGTTCGGAACTTTTAAGTTCCGAATAAAGAGCCTTGGTTCGGAACTTCGTTCGGAAGTTTCGTTCGGAAGTTCGTCCGGAACTTCGTTCGGAAGTTCGTTCGGAACTTTTGTTCGGAACTTTGTTCGGAAGTTGTGTTGATCCGGAACTTTTGAGTTCCGAATGAGTCGCTTGATCCGGAACTTTTTAAGTTCCGAATGAAGGTCTTGACCCGGAACTTTTGAGTTCCAAATGAACTTATCCTTGACTCGGAAGTTCTCCTTCGTCTGGAACTTTGAATGTTCCGGATGAAGAGTCTTGGCTCGGAACTTTTTACCTGGGAAGATCAGAAACAAGAACAACCTTTCCGAAGAACAGGGGATACAGTAACAGCAGAATAATAACAAAGATTAATCAAAATAAACATAAACGATTTAACAAAACTATCAACGAATCAACAGTAACATAAACAAACAGTTTAAAACAAGAAATCAAACAACTTTAACCACAATAATCAACAATCACTTGGATCAAAATAAAAATAAAAACATGAATATAAACATAAACACATAAATCAAAGATTAAGAAAGGTAGATGAGAGATTGACAAGATAAAGTAAAGATTGACAATAATTAAAGGAAAACTTACTTGAAATTAAATGAATTTATGGTGCAGGACAAGGTATTTAAATTTGACAAGAAAAGTAAATGACAAGTATTTAAATGGTGGAAGAGCTAATTGTCACACTTAGCCAACAAAATGAAATGTTAACAATCCTAGTCTATTTATAGGGGAGGATTAAGGAAGCTTCCTCCCCTCTTTCATTTCTCCTTAATTACAAGCTTAAGTCCCTCCTTTTATTAATCTTCATTAATTGCGTCATTAGTCCTTTTCTTCTAATCTTCTTTAAACTTGGACTTAAGGGACTTTTGGCTTCGGGATTTCTTCGAACTCGTCTTTAAATTCTTCAATAAAATAGACTTGAATTCTTCGGCTTTTGATAAACTTCCGTCTTTTGACTTTTTCCTCGATAAATCTTCAGAATTGGTCGTGGACTTCCGTTCTTTTTTCTCTTTTGACTTCTTGACTTCGTCTTTCATCATTTTCTTCAATAAAAGTCCATGAATGCCCGTGAATGTCCGTGTTTTCTCCACTTTTCACTTTTTCGTCCTAAATCACAACAAAAACACAAACCACGCATAATTCCGACATAAAAGACATAGAATACACGTTTTGGCTCGGTTATTATTGTAATTAAGTGGTAGAAAAGATGGGTGTTTACACACCTATCATGCACGCCATCAAGTGACTTCCAAAGAATGTCACCTTTATGCTGTCAAGAGAATCTTTAGGTACCTAAGATGTTATCCTAGTCTTGGTTTGTGGTACCCAAAAGATTCACCTTTGGAGCTTATTGCATATTCAGACAGTGACTATGGAGGTGATAAGTTTGATAGAAAATCCACAACTGGTGGATGTCAGTTTCTTGGGAGACAAATAGTGGTAGCCAATTCTACAACTGAAGCAGAGTATGTAGCTGCAGCTGCTTGTTGTGGACAAGTTTTATGGATTCAGAACTAGCTGTTGGATTATGGGTATAATTTCATGCATACCAAGATATTTGTTGACAATAACAGCACTCTATGCATTATTAAGAATCTTGTACATCATTCTAAAACCAAACACATAGAAATAAGACACCATTTTATAAAAGATTGTTTTGAAAAGGGTTTAATACAACCAGATAGGGTTGACACAGAAGGAAATGTGTCAGATTTACTAACTAAACCTTTTGATGCTGGAAGGTTTCAATACTTGGTAACAAGTATTGGAATGATCAATCTCACATAATATGTGTTTTGGAGTCTTTTTTATAAAAGTATGTACAGGATAATGCATTGTTATTGGTCTTTTTGAGAATTTAGATTTTCCACTATGTTTTTCTAACACTGACAAAGGTTGCTTTAACGCGGATAAGTGTTATTGCGACGTTGTCAGCAATATATTTTTCTAACGCTGACAAAGCTTTCCTTAACGCTGACAAGTGTTATCGGGGCGTTGTCAGCAACAATGTTAGTTTTGTGGTTTTCAATCTAAATGTGCAGGTGGTGTTAGCATTATACCATTGGATACAGAGTTGCTTATGGATCATTGGAGGATCATTTGAGCATGTTTTTATTTATGGATGATGGTTGGAATTTTCTATTCCTATCTTGACATAAATTTTTATATGTTCATGCATATTTTTGGCAACATTTGTATCACAGTTTAAGGGGAGGTTTTAGGAACCTTTAGGACTTTTGGGTATCCTTATGATACTCTTATCACAATTCTAGATTGTGTCCACAGGTGAGTATGAGTTAGTTTTACTAAATCATGAGGCACTGTAGCATGCAAAGTTGATATACTATGCATGCTGCCAAGACATTTTTGGCCTAGAATTGGTTGTGGTCTGTTGGGAGACTTAGGAATGATTTTATCAGGGGTTTTACCTGGGAGTAACAAGGGATTTTATAAGGGAACTTAGTTGTTAAGAGTTTTTGTTAGCAAGGGACACTAGAGGACTGTTATGTCTATCTTGCATAAGCAAGTGTGCATAACTGGACAGTGCTTGCCGCCCTATAATAATTATCAACTTATAGGTTTTCTTCTCTAAGATAAATTACTTTGTTAAGGTCATTTTTCATTTTTATAAATTTTTTATTTTTGGACGCTGACAAGTATTTTTCCAAGCGTTGTTGTGACCAATTTAGACGCTGACATGGCTTTGGCAAACGTTGACAAGAATATAGCCGTTGGGCGTTGATAGGTTATTTTTTACCGTTGACACTCAATGGGACCTACCCAGTTGTTACTTTTTGACGAATTTTTGGGCCGTAATTTTGGGAGTAGATAACTTTCATTTAATGCATGAGATAAACTTATTTCTTTTCAATATTTTCACTATTGTATTTTGAAAATAGTTGCCTATCTCTGGGCCAATCACATGCATTTTTCTCTCATATATATTTGGCTCCTATTTTAAACAGGGTACCTATCATTCTTGTCTAACAAAATTTTCTCCTATAACTTCATCTTTATCAATCATTCAAACAGCTTTCAACAATGGCACCAAAATTCAAACCAAGTGATTTGGAATTGGGATTCAGGAGTCAACACAACATGATAGCATATCTAGAAGCTGATGATACTTTGTTTCCCCAATACACACAAATGGTGGCGTATTTGAATGCATCCACCATTAGGTATGCTCTTTCTCATGCTCCACTCATTCCTGTCACACATATTAAACAGTTTTGGAACAATGTTAGTTCCTCAACAGTTAATAGAGTGACTAAGGGCTGTGGGTTATCCTTTCCCTGATGAGGTAACTTTAAGTAAATATCATAAACAGGAGTTTCCCCCAGCCTGGAAGTACCTAATACATGTCCTCTTGCAATGTTTGAGTCCCAAGTGTACTGTACACAATGAGATCAATAGATCTATTGCTAGTGCTATTGTGTGCATTGCTACTGGGAAAAAGTTTAATTATTCCAAAATGATTTTTAAGGGCATGTGTAAAAATAAAGGGAACGAAATGACTTTAGCTTATCCCAGATTTTTACAAATGGTTTTTGAGGTGCAAAATTACTACACAAGGGATCATGATGATTTTTATGAGATCCCTGTGCAAAAGAAAGCAATTTTTACAAAGATGAACTCACCCCCACATCATGACTTACCCCTCACCCCAGCTATGATTGATGTCATTGAAGCAGCTCAACCCCAACCAGACCCACAACCCCAACTTGACCCAATACCTGAACCTTTACCTTCACCACAACACATGCAAATTGACCAAGAACCCTTCGACGCTGACACATTAAATGTTGGCGTTGACATGCCTAATCCAAACGTTGACACCAATCCTTCACAGATCCAAACACCCCTTAACCAACCCACATCCACCCAATCCACATCATCTTCTCCCCCAACACAATATAGGTTACAAAAACGCCAAAGGACTACTGGAGTGTTCTCCTCTAGTGGTCCTAGCCATGTAGCAGAGAGAACCACCACCACAAGTGTGGTTGGTGCTATGGATGAGGCTGGGACTATTGGTTCTGGCTTAGAAGCTGGCCAAGACAGTCCTACCATTATTAAGACCACATCCATGCCCAATGAATCTAACTTGGGAGGTCAAATACCCATTTTAGAAGAGGGAAGATTGGAACCAATGACCTTAATGAAATTGACGGCTGTCTTCATAAGCTTGCAAAAGCAAAATGCAGACTTGGTACATATTAGGGAGAGGATTGTTGTTTTGGAAAATGCTAGCACAAGGAAAGGGATGGAGGAATCTTCCAAAGGGGAGGATGAACAGATAAATGTGAGTGATAAGGGCTCCCATGATGGTGAATCTTTGGGTGTTGCTGAGTGTTAGGACCATTGGTATAGTTAAATGTAATAGGTAGACTAGGAGGTATGTAGTTCCTCCTGGTCCTAGTAGTAGTAGGAGCAAGTCGTGCTCCTGGTCCTGGTCAAAGTCAAACTTTATTATTTGTTTATTATTCTGTTAGGATATGCATGAGATATGTTAGGAAAGGATATGCATATCAGTTTTACACGTTTTGTTTAATGCTGTATTAGGGTTTCCTTGTAGTATAAAAGGAACCTTAGGTAGAAGGGTTATACACACCTTCACCAGACGTAGTTCTAGTGATTATCAATATTAAAAATCCTTAGAAAGGATCAAGTCTTTATAGTTATTCTGTTCTTCTTTATTATATTTGTATTCTGTATTCATATTGTGTATAGAGTCTCTCTGTGGATTGACTTGTGATCACAGAAGTCATTCACCATTCCTGACAGGCTGCAAGATCTACATCTAGTAGACCCAACAAGTGGTATCAGAGCCTAGGAGGGTCTCTATACAAGAAGAATCAAGTTTTCTCATTTTCTGACATTTTTGGTTTATCATGTCTGCCTCAACTTCTACTCAAACAGGAGAAGACATCACTCCTAAAATTGTGCAACCTCAGCAGATCGTTGCTACGTTTCCAACACGAATGGTAAATTCCCAATTCTGAAAAAGGATGAATATGATAGTTGGGCAATGAAGATGGAATGGTGGATCACCAATACTGATCAAGAACTTTGGAAGATTATTCTGAATGGGAATAGCAGGAAGCTAACTGGAAGAGACAAGAATGGTAATATTACTCTTCTTGACCCTAAATCTCATGAAGAAATCATAGCTATTCAGAAGGAGGTCAAAGCAAAAACAATTTTGCTTCAATCTCTTCCTGATGATCACATGGGTGACTGCTACCATTTGGATGGTGCCAGAGAGATCTGGAATGGTATAAAAGCAAGGTTTGGTGGGAATGAGGAGTCAAAGAAAATGCGAAGATCCATGCTGAGAGATGAATTCACAGAATTCAAAATCTCAAAAACTGAAGGTTTACATCAAGGGTATGACAGGTTTCAGAAGATATTGAGCCAATTGAATCAACTTCGTTCAAAGCCTGATGATGGTGATATTAATGCAAGGTTTCTTAAAGCCTTACCCTACTCATGGAATCAGGTGGTGATCTCTCTCAAAGCCAAAGGTGGGCTTGACTATCTCAACTTTGATGATCTATTTCATAAGCTCAGAACTTTTGAACCTCACGTGAGAGTATATTCAAGTGACTCTTTTCCCACTCCTGCTAATTCTACCTTTGTGAGTTCTTGTTGATCCCAAACTTAGATCGATTAGCTTTGTGTATACGAGATTAGATTAAGTATAACACGTAGAGAAACCTTTGTTTATATGCTTTGTGAATCTAAGTGTTATGCGAAATTTAACACTTAAACAAGAACACAAGATGTAAACAAAACTTTCACTTTAATTATGAATGTCGAACTTGCTTACAATGAAAGATGTTTACGAATGAAAACTTATATAAAACTTGATATTAAACATTAACCTAAAGGCCTTCTTTTATAGACTAAGAAGCCTTGTACAATAAGCTACGTATCAACTATTCTAGGTAAAGATAAACATAGAAAATACATTGTCGTTTCTATCCTTACTAGAAGTATTCTAGAATATAATATAAACGTGTAGCTTATATCTTCCATCAGTGTTTGTCTTCAGTGTGTCAACGCTTGACTTTAACTTGTCAACGCTTGAGCTGTCAGCGCTTGCTTTGTTCCTGTCAACGCTTGATTTGTTCCTGTCAGCGCTCAAGTGATCTGGCCTTAATTTATTACCAACAATCCTCCCCTAAACTTGATATCCACTCTTATGATCAAGTTTCTGAATAAGCATTAAGAACTTGGAGGAGTCTGACAAACCTTCTCATATTGGTAATAAATAAATCTGATCAAATTCAAATACATTGTCGTTTCTATCCTTACTAGAAGTATTCTAGAATATAATATAAACGTGTAGCTTATATCTTCCATCAGTGTTTGTCTTCAATGTGTCAACGCTTGACTTTAACTTGTCAACGCTTGAGCTGTCAGCGCTTGCTTTGTTCCTGTCAACGCTTGATTTGTTCCTGTCAGCGCTCAAGTGATCTGGCCTTAATTTATTCCCAACAATCCTCCCCTAAACTTAATATCCACTCTTATGATCAAGTTTCTGAATAAGCATTAAGAACTTGGAGGAGTCTGACAAACCTTCTCATATTGGTAATAAATAAATCTGATCAAATTCTTTGCCACGTCACTTGTATAATCTATCTCCAGCTGGGTGTCCTTCATCTTTTCCAAAACAGCCTTGGATATGAAATATTGAGCATCCACAAGTAGATACTCAGCAAACTTTGTAGAACTCAAATGGTATACACCAGCAGCTGAATATAACCTCCATTGAAGACCACTGATGTCATCTTCAAGATCCTTCCATATTTCAGGATCTTCCTCATTTCTCCCACACATTCTTTTGAATGTGGTCCAAAGTTTAATTCCATTAGCTGAAGTTGGTGCTTCAGCCTCATACTTGGTCTCTAGCAACCTCCAAAGATCCACCAAGTCTTCTCTATCACAACTTGCAAATAAAGATATGAGAGTGGTAAAAGTGTGTACCTCCTTGCCAAATCTTCCAATCTTCCAGAATCCACATTCATCCTCATCATAACTCACAATTGGATTCCTGGAATCTAATGGTAACACCTGCATCATATCTGAAGCTTCTAATGGGGAGAGCTTGAGGCTCTTTCTAATAACTGCTTCACTTGGATATAGTGGATTCATATCTTTTGGAAACTCAAGTTTAAATACCTTCTTCACTGGCCTGGGAACTATCATAGCTTTCTTGATTTCCATCTCTTCTGCAAGTTGCTCCTTTCTTTCATCTGAAAGAAGTCTGAGAGTGTTTTCTTCCTGCACTCTCACCCAAATAGGATAAGCCCTATGTTCCAACTCATAAAATGTCAAAGCCTTCAACTTCTGATGTGTCCATCCAACTCCATGACATCTGAGCAACATAAAGTAGAGCTCTCTTCTATCCCTTTTCAACTCAGAGAGAATATTGCTTGCCTTGTGCTTCAAAATCACCTTACAATCCTTCTGAACTCTAAGAAGAAGCTCCAAACCCCATATTTGATCTGAAATGGTCAAGTCTGGATTATCCATGCAGCTTTCTTCCCAAGAATTGTACATCTGAACCACCTCTGGCATGTCAAAATCAACCTGCAATTTTAAATCTCTCAACTTTTCCCTAGGAAGCTCATCACCATACTCAAGCCTTTCTGGTTCTATAATCATCACACTTGAGTCTGAGCTAGATCCATCACTTTCTTCTTCAGAAGTCACAACAAATGGTGACTTTTCCTTTTCACCTTGTTCCATCATTTGTTCAGCCAATCTTCTATCAAATTCAATTTTATGAACACCAAAATTTTTATTGACAATTAAAGCACTATCTGCATTGTGAAGAATCCTGTTTTTCATCAGCGAACAAAGCATATTGAAATTCGGCATCATTTTATACGGGATGCCAATGAGAAGAAGCTGATATAGGTTCTTAAAGTTCATACGGATGATAATGTTGCTGATTTGCTGACTAAAGCATTTGATGGTCCTCGCTTCAACCACTTGGTGGTTCACATTGGGATGGTCAATCCTTGAGGTATAGGATTGAGGGGAGGCTAAGCCTAAGGGGAGGCTTTGTGTACATATACTTTGGACAGACTAACGTATTGGTAGCTTTTAACAACATATTACATTGGTTCTGGTGGTGTGTGTTACTCCTGGTGGAGGATTTTTCTCCCTTCTGGTGGTTATATTCTTTCATGACGGGCTTCTAGTCCTCATTGGTTAGCTTCTAGTCATAACTGGTTGGCTTCTGGTGGTTCAAAATCCTTCTTTGTCAAGTGGTGATTGGCTTCTGGTACTGGTCTGGGACACTGTTCATTCTTATTGTCCTTTGTTGACCACATTTTGCTTCTGATCTGACCATTATGTGCTTTGACTTTTAGTCAACGCTTCCAATTCTGGTATTTACATTTTTAATTAACTTTGGTAAATTGGAATTTGGGAATTATGTTAAAAGGGGCAAGTGGTTACTATGCAAAAATGTGTAATTTGAAAGGGCAACCCCCCATTAATAGGGGTCAATGAACAGTTACTACTTTCCTTATTAATGGTCAAATTAACCCCCTTGACTCAATCATTCCATTCACCACACACACAAAACCAATCCTACTCTCTCAACCCTAACCAAAATCCTCCTTCAATCAATTAATCAAGATCCATGGCTGCCCTAGTATACCAACCTGCTCACAACAAGGTCGCCTTTCTAGGTGATGGTCCCCATCGTGATGATTTTACAGATATTCTGGACTTCATTGAGGCTTCAAACCTAAGGTATGCTTTTACTGTCTGTCCCACTATTTATGATAGTGTTATTCATCAATTTTGGGCATCTACTCGTCTTGTGGTTGTGGTTGGTCGTCCACGTGAACTCCATGCTACCATAGATGGACGTTCATACGTGGTGTCTGAGGCTTCTATTCGATCTTCTCTTCATCTTCAAGATGAAGGTGGTGTTGATTCCCTCCCTAATTCGGAGGTATTGGAGGGGATGACTGCTATAGGGTACAATCATGGGGGGAAGTTTAACTTCCAGAAAAATAGGTTTTCCCCCAATGGAAGCTTTTGGTGCATTTTCTGATTCATTGTTTGAGTCCCAAGTCTGGGAGTTGGGATGCTTTCCCTACTCCTTTGGCTACTGGTCTCATTTTCTTGGCTCAGGGTAGAGTTTTTAATTTCTCTCATTATTTGTTTGAGGGGATGGTTAGTAATCTATCTAATGCTGGTTCTAGAAAGAAGTTTCTTATGTATCCTAGGTTTTTACAACAAATACTGGTTTGCATTCCTCGTGATAAGTCTAAACATGTGCCGTCTAAGCTTACTGCAAAAGTGTATTATAATATGGTCCATGGGTTTACTGGGGAATGGAGGCCCCTTACTTAGGCCATGTTGGGGCTGGCTCAGGGTCCTCCTGATGTTGTTGAAATTGATGATGATCCTATGGAGGAGGAGGCTCCTACTGGTGGTGCTTCTCATGTGGTTGAGGAGGTGGTGGTTGAAAGACCATCCCCTTCCAAGGCTGGTCCTTCTTCAGTACCACAGCAGTCTCCATTTGTGGAGACTCCACCTCCTAGTCCTGCTCCACACTCTGCGGATAAGCCTTTTGGTGTTAGTACTCCTAATGTTGACCCATCTGTTGCTTTAGGCTCCAATGACGCCTTCTATGGCCCAAGTCCTCTTGGTGGGCAGGCGGAGGAGCCTATTAAACTTATGTCGTTACTTGATCTTATTCACATGTATCATGGGCGGATTCTTTCCTTGGAAGCTGATTTGAATCAACATCGAAAACTTACTAGGGAGTTTGTTCTTCCTCTGGCTGATCGCATCAAAGCTTTGGAGACTTAGCAAAGACGACGAAAGAAGCATTTGATCCTCTCTGATTCTGATGAGGGGGTTAAGGAGTGTGTTGAGGATGGTTTGACATTGTTGGCAAAGGCTACCTTTGCTGATAAATTGTATGATGATTTGCCGGTTCCTCCGACATCTTCCAGTGTTCCTTCTCCGGCTGGTGTTTCCACTCCTATGGATGGGGCTTCTGGTCCTGCTACTGGTTCCAATGCTGGTCCATCCCATGATTCAAAGGGGAAGGCCCCAGTGACTGATGCTCCCTCACCACCTCGCAAACGTACCCGCAGACAGCATGAGGAGGATAGTCTAGGTAAGGAGGCTGCTCAATGGATCCAAGCCGAGATTGATGAAGCTGATAGGGCTGCGGCGGAGGCGCTTCAACAGCAGAGGCGTGAACAAGTTCAGCACGATGCAATGCATTGGAATGACAGTGATTGGATGCAGGTTTTGACTATTCTTACCAGGGACTATGCCCAATTCACTGATCTTTTGGGTGACGATGTGGATGAGCATAACTGTATTCCAAGAGCCATAGTGTTGATGCGCAAGCATCAGTTGGCGCTTGCTGCACAGCTTCGTGAGAAGAGAAAGAACAGACCTTTATCAAGAACTGAGGAGCGAAAGCAGATGCAGCGATATGTGAAGTATCAGTCCGCTCCTTATTTTAAGCTGGTTGGAAGTGGGACAGGGTTCGAACTTTGTCCTTTGATGAGCTCAAGGCAATTTATGAACGTATGGTCAAGCATCAGAGCCAACCGATTCCGGGACGCTTTATCTACCGTCCTTCTCCTCGTGTGATGGCCACTTCTTCCCCTGCTGTTACTATTGGTCCTTCATCTGATCCTACTCCTGGTTCTGCTGCTAGTCCATCGGTTTTTGTTGCTACTTCAGTTGGTACCACCACTTCTCCTTTGGTTTCTCCTTTGGGTTCTTCTTCAGGTCCTGCTACCACCACCAAACAGGCTACCACCACCACCTTTGCTACCACAACCACTACACCTGCTACACCTGATATGCCATCCCCATCACCACCGGTTCCTGGAACTCAACCTATTCCTACTTCTAGTGCAGCTCCTATTGATCCCTTGGGTGGGCAAACTAATGAGTCTACTTCTCCTGCTCCCACTGCTGCTACTGAGGTAAAGGTAAAGGTTGAACCCACACCTAGTGATCCCACACCTCGATGTTCGCTTCGCCAGAAATCAGCTCGACGTGGCAACACGGTCCCTTATGAGAAGCGTGATCCTGAAAATTTGATTGATGCCGCTTCTGACAGTGATTCTGATTTACCTTTGGGAAATGGACATATTACTGGATGGGCGGCTGAGCGTTCCACAACTCTTCCTGGTATGGTATCCCATAGAATTACTCTTAGTGATGGGTCTGTGCGGTTAGCTTCGGGTTTGCAGGGTGTGTTGTCTTGGGCTGATCGTAAAGATCTTATGGATTTATATGGGTTTGTGGATTCTGGCATGCCTTTTGATCCCATGGCTGTGTCTTCCTGGCCTGGTTTGTGCATATGGGCTGATCTTAAGCTGATGCTTGATGCACATCCTCATGCTCCTGTTTCTGGTATATGGAAGGATCAGATGCAATGGGTGATTTAACGATGGAATTTATATGCGGGATGTGGTGTGAATATGTTGGAGTTGGAATCTGGTCATATGGTTTTCATGCTCACCGACGTGGATTATCCTTTGACGATTGCTTCAATGGAGGCTATGTTGGCTAGTCATTTGCAAATTTCCAATGCTCCATCAGGGAATGAGTCCTCTATGGCCACAACATTGGTGGAAGGCATCCAGGCTCGTTTGAAAGCTGATAAGAAGGCTGCTTCTGGTCTGTGATTTGGTTGGGTTGTAAGTGTTTCTTTTTTGTATTTTTTGTTCATTTATTCTTATTATCATTCTTTTCACCAATATGTAAAGTGATTGGTGAATTTCATTCTTTATAGTTAAAAAAAAAATCAAATAAGTTTTAAAAAAAAAATATAATTTTTATATAATATCTGCTTATAATTTCAACACATCTTGGATTTTATACTTATGAATATGATACCATTTGCTGCTTCACACTATAGGTTCTGGTTACTGAATTGTGCTTGTGCTGGTTACTGGTTTCACCTGGTGTTGGACTTGGTCCTCACAACAAATGGTCCTCAACTCACCATTTCTAATCGACAAGAAAGAGTTGATTCACCTTGAGGGTACGGCTCCTTGTGCGATTCGCAAATCCGTTGATGGTTGCCAGGTTACCCAAAACTGGATGGTTTTCACTTGCCATGGTCCTAGACTGAAAAGTGGCTAATCCAAGGGGGTACGGCTCTTGGTAAAGATTTTATCAAATCCGTTGATAGCTGTAATAGCTTGCTTAAAGCTATAGGGTTTTCAAATCACCGATGCTTCGTTGCTGAGAGTTGGCGAGTCCAGAGGGGTACGACTTCTGGTAAAGACATATCAAATCCGTTGACGGCTGTGATGGTTTGCCTAAAATCATCAGGGTACCCCCACTCACCACTGATTCACGTTCTAAGAGTTGGGCTGGGTTCTAGTCTCCCAGGGTGATGCTTATTCCACCAGAAAGACTGGCTAGCCCAAGAGCGAGTAGCTACTTGGTAAAGACTCCAAATCTGCTCATGTTTGCTGAAAAGACACGATGCTGATTTGTTCCAAGCTTTGAAGAAGCTTCTAGTGTTTCATGTTGCGGCGGTTCTTTTGACTCTTATCTTGCTGATGCTGCTTTTAGTTTTGCTGATTCAATCCTCGGGCTTTCTTGCACGTTTTCCAGGAAACTTGAACTCAACAGGTCAAATTCAAGTTTAGGGGAGGATTGTTAGGGCCATTGGTATAGTTAAATGTAATAGTTAGACTAGGAGGTATGTAGTTCCTCCTGGTCCTAGTAGTAGTAGGAGCAAGTCGTGCTCCTGGTCCTGGTTAAAGTCAAACTTTATTATTTGTTTATTATTCTGTTAGGATATGCATGAGATATGTTAGGAAAAGATATGCATATCAGTTTTACACGTTTTTTTTAATGCTGTATTAGGGTTTCCTTGTAGTATAAAAGGAACCTTAGGCAGAAGGGTTATACACACCTTCACCAAACGTAGTTCTAGTGATTATCAACATTAGAAATCCTTAGAAAGGATCAAGTCTTTATAGTTATTATGTTCTTCTTTATTATATTTGTATTCTACATTCATATTGTGTATAGAGTCTCTCTGTGGATTGACTTGTGATTACAGAAGTCATTCACCGTTCCTGACAGGCTGCAAGATCTACATCTAGTAGACCCAACACTGAGGCCCTAACTAGTTTGAAGAAACAAACAGGTTTTGATATGTCTCTAGTCTCTCCTACAAACTTAAATTTGTCATTTACATCCATGTTGGAAGAAATTACAAGAGGCGCTGAGACAGGTACTTTGGGCGTTGACAAGACAGATTTGAACGCTGACATGAGTAGATTGGGCGCTGACAAAGCAAAATAGAGCGTTGATAGACCTGCAGATGAGGTTGATGTATTCCAGTCATCATCCATCATCAAATATGTTTCTTCACATGTATTACCATCTTCCTTACCCACCTTGGATCCATTAGATAAGGGTAAGGGTATTATGGTAGAAGTAGATATTCCAAAGAATGCAACACAAATTGAGTTTGATAGAAGGTTGGCTGCACAAATTGTAGAACAAGAAAGAAAGAAGGTGGATGAATCACCTTTTGTTGTCACTTCAGAAGAGCAAGAAGGAAGTGATGAAGCCAGTTCTGAATCAAGTGTAATGATCATAGAACAACCAGAAAGACTTGAGTATGGTGATGAGTTGGCAAAAGAGAAGTTGAATGAGTTGAAATTACAAGTTGATTTTGATATGCCAGAAGTTGTCCAGATATACCATGCTTGGGAAGATAGGTGCATGGAGAATCTACATTTGATTATTTCAGACCAGATATGGGGCTTGGAGATTCTTCTAAGGGTACAAAAGGACTGCAAGGTAATTCTGAGACACAGGGCTAGCAATGTTCTCTCAATGTTGAGATGGGATAGAAGGGAGTTGTACTACATGCTTCTCAGATGTCATGGAACAGGATGGACTTATAAGAAATTGATTGCTTTGACATTTGAAGAGTTGAAGTTCAAAGCTTATCCCATTTGGGTTAGAGTGCAGGAAGAAAACACTCTAAGACTTCTTTCTGATGAAAGAAAAGAAGAACTTGCAGAAGAAATGGAGCTTAAGAAGGCAATGATTGTTCCCAAACCTATGAAGAAGGGAGTCCCTCTTGAGTTTCCCAAAGATATGGATAGGTTACATCCAAGTGAAGCTGCTATAAGAAAGAGCCTCAAGCTCTCACCATTGGAAGCTTCAGATATGGTACAAGTGTTTCCACTTGATTCCAAAATCCCTATTATAAGCTATGAAGTAGATGAATGTGGGTTTTGGAAGATTGGCAGGTATGGAAAAGAGGTTCACACTTTTACCACTCTTATATCTTTGTTTGCAAGTTTTGATAGGGAAGACTTGGTAGGCCTGTGGAGGTTGTTAGAGGCCAAGTATGAGACTAAAGCTCCCACTTCAGTCAATGCAATAAAACTGTGGTCAACATTCCAAAGAATGTGTGGACCAAGAGATGAAGATCCTGCTATTTGGAAGGATCTTGAAGATGACATCAGTGGTCGTCAATGGCGTTTGTATTCAGCTGATGGTGTTTATTATTTGAGTTCTACAAAGTTTGCTGAGTATCTACTTGTGGATGGTCAGTATTCCATGTCCAAGGAAGTCTTAGAGAAGATGAAGAATACATAGCTAGAAATTGATTATTCAAGTGACGTGGCCAAAGATTTGATCAGATTTATTTATTACCAATATGATAAGTGTTGTAAGATTCCTCCTAGTTCTTAATGTTTATAAAGAAACTTGATTACTAGAGTAGATATCAAGTTTAGGGGAGGATTGTTGGGAATAAAATATAGCAGTCTACTTGAGCGCTGACAAGAGTAAAACAAGCGTTGATAGGAAGAAAACAAATGCTGACAGATCAAGCGTTGACAAGAAGAAGTCAAGCGTTGATACATTGAAGACAAGCACTGATGGAAGGATATGATCTACGCGTTTATGATGTTTTAGATTACTTCTAGTAAAGATAAGAACAACAATGTATTTTCTATATTTATCTTTACTTAGAATAGTTGATACGTAGATTATTATACAAGGCTTCTTATGTCTATAAAAGAATACATTTAGGTTATTGTTCAATATATGTTTTCATACGTTAAACACTTTCATTGTAAGCAAGTTTGATATCATTAATCAAAGTGAAAGTTTGTTTACATCTTGTGTGTTCTTGTTTATGTGTTAATTCCGCATAACACTTAGATTATCATATACATATACAAAGGTTTCTCTAAGTGTATAACTTGATCTAATCTCGTATACATAAAGCTAAATCGATCTAAGTTTGGGATCAACAAGTGGTATCAGAGCAATCATGTAGAATATCCTTCCATCAGTGTTTGTCTTCAATGTATCAACGCTTGACTTCTTCTTGTCAACGCTTGATCTGTCAGCCTAGGTTTCAACCATTGGGCTGAGGCTGTGAATACAACATGCTATGTTCAAAATAGAGCATTGGTCAACAAGATACAGAACAAACACCTTATGAATTACTTTGGGGAAGGAAACCTAATATTGGTTTTCTTAAAACTTTTGGCTGTCATGTAGTTGTTCTTGATACTAGTGATGCCTTATGTATATTTAGTGCAAAAGGTGATGAAGGCTATTTCATGGGGTATTCAGTGCAGAGCAAGGGATATAAGGTTTACCTTAAGAAGGAAAAACGTATTCTTGGGGAGAGTACATGTTAGGTTTTTATAGAGTAAACCTAGTGATCCTGAAAGTGGTCCAAATTGGTTGTTTGACTTGGAACCTCTATCTAGAACTTTAAGTTATATGCCTGTTACTAATCCAGACATTGTGAAGGTAACTTCAAATGTTGTGGAAGAACAAGTTGTTGATGTTTCAGGTACATAGATTAATGAAGAGGTTGGATCACAAGCAGAAAAGTCTTCTCATATACTAGATTATGTCACAATTCCCATATGGACAGTTGCTTTTGCTGCTGCTGCTGGAAAGGATAATGGTGGTCCCCAAGTATCACCAGTTAACAACATGCATGGTCCTTTAGGCGCTGAAAAAGGAAAATCTAGCGCTGACAAGACAAATTCAGACGCTGATGGCTCAAACATTGACAACAACATTTCAAGCGTTGTTAGCCCAAACGCTGACAACCAAGGTTCAAGCGTTGACAACACTTTTGAGCATATTTTCTCTTCCAATTTTGAGCAAGGTGGACCTTCCAATACTTATGAAGAGGTTCATGTTGATGAAAGAGAGTCTGATGAAGATATTAGCAATATGGAAGATGAGATTGAGGACAATAAACTTTTTGAAGGAGGAGTGCTTTCTACTACAACCAAGAATCATCCTCCTTCTCTTATCATTGCTGATGTAATGTCCCCTGTAATTACATAAACCTAAACCTCTATGCAAAAGGTCTCATATTTTATTTATAGACATAAGAAGCCTTGTACAATAATCTACGTATCAACTATTCTAGGTTAAGATAAATATAGAAAATACATTGTTGTTCCTATCTTTACTAGAAGTAATCAAAAACATAATAAATGCATAGATCATATCCTTCCATCAGTGTTTGTCTTCAATGTATCAACGCTTGAATTCTTCTTGTCAACGCTTGATCTTTCGGCGTTTGTTTTCTTCCTATCAACGCTTGTTTTACTCTTGTCAGCGCACAAGTGGACTGGCTATATTTTATTCCCGACAATCCTCCCCTAAACTTGATATCTACTCTAGTAATCAAGTTTCTGAATAAACATTAAGAACTAGGAGGAATCTTACTACACTTATCATATTGGTAATAAATAAATCTGATCAAATCTTTGGCCACGTCACTTGAATAATCAATTTCCAGCTGTGTATTCTTCATCTTCTCCAAGACTTCCTTGGACATGGAATACTCACCATCCACAAGTAGATACTCAGCAAACTTTGTAGAACTCAAATAATAAACACCAGCAGCTGAATACAAACGCCATTGAAGACCACTGATGTCATCTTCAAGATCCTTCCAAATAGCAGGATCTTCATCTCTTGGTCCACACATTCTCTAGAATGTTTACCACAGTTTTATTACATTGACTAAAGTGGGAGCTTCAGTCTCATAGTTGGCCTCTAACAACCTCCACAGATCTACCAAGTCTTCTCTATCAAAATTTGCAAACAAAGATATAAGAGTGGTAAAAGTGTGTAACTCTTTTCCATACCTGCCAATCTTCCAAAACCCACATTCATCTTCTTCATATCTTATAATAAGTTTTCTGGAATCAAGTGGTAATACTTGTACCATATCTGAAGCTTCTAATGGTGAGAGCTTGAGGCTCTTTCTTATAACAGCTTCACTTGGATGTAACCTATCCATATCTTTGGGAAACTCAAGAGGGACTCCCTTCTTCATAGGTCTGGGAACAATCATTGCCTTCTTAAGCTCCATTTCTTCTACAAGTTCTTCTTTTCTTTCATCAGAAAGAAGTCTTAGAGTGTTTTCTTCCTGCACTCTAACCCAAATGGGATAATCTTTGAACTCCAACTCTTCAAATGTCAAAGCAATCAATTTCTTATAAGTCCATCCTGTTCCATGACATCTGAGAAGCATGTAGTACAACTCCCTTATATCCCTTCTCAACATTGAGAGAACATTGCTAGCCCTGTGTCTTAGAATTATCTTGCAATCCTTTTGTACCCTTAGAAGAATATCTAAACCCCATATCTGGTCTGGAATACTCAAATGAGGATTCTCTATGCACCTATCTTCCCAAGCATGATACATCTGGACAACTTCTGGCATATCAAAATCAACCTGCAATTTAAACTCATTCAACTTCTCTTTTGCCAACTCATCACCATACTCAAGTCTTTCTGGTTGTTCTATGATCATTACACTTGAGTCAAAATTGGCTTCATCACTTCCTTCTTGCTCTTTTGAAGTGACAACAAAAGGTGATTCACCCACCTTCTTTCTTTCTTGTTCCACAATTTGTGCAGCCAACCTTCTATCAAACTCAATATGTGCTGCATTCTTCGGAACATCTACTTCTACCATAATACCCTTACCCTTATCTAATGGATCCAAGGTGGGTAAGGAAGATGGTAATACCTGTGCAGAAACATCTTTGATGATGGATGATGACTGGAATACATCAACCTCATCTGCAGGTCTGTCAACGCTCAAATTTGCTTTGTCAGCGCCCAGTCTACTCATGTCAGCGTTCAAATCTGTCTTGTCAACGCCCAAAGTACCTGTCTCAGCGCCTCTTGTAATTTCTTCCAACATGGCTGTAAATGACAAATTTAAGTTTGTAGGAGAGACTAGAGACGTATCAAAACCTGTCTGTTTCTTCAAACTAGTTAGGGCCTCAGCAACACCCAAAGATTCACCATAATGGGAGCCCTTATCACTCACATTTATCTGTTCATCCTCCCCTTTGGAAGATTCCTCCATCCCTTTCCTTGTGCTAGCATTTTCCAAAACAACAATACTCTCCCTCAATTGCTTGAGTTCAAGGCCTTGTGTACTGATAATATGTACCAAGTCTGCATTTTTCTTTTGCAAGCTTATGCAGACAGCCGTCAATTCCATTAAGGTCATTGGTTCCAATCTACCCTCTTCTAAAATGGGTATTTGGCCTCCCAAGTTAGATTCATTGGGCATGGATGAGGTCTTAATAATGGTAGGACTGTCTTGGCCAGTTTCTAAGCCAGAACCAATAGTCCCAGCCTCATCCATAGCACCAACCACACTTGTGGTGGTGATTCTCTCTGCTACATGGCTAGGACCACTAGAGGAGAACACTCCAATAGTCCTTTGGCGTTTTTGTAACCTATATTGTGTTGGGGAGAAGATGATGTGGATTAGGTGGATGTGGGTTGGTTAAGGGGTGTTTTGGTCTGTGAAGGATTGGTGTCAACGTTTGGATTAGGCATGTCAACGCCAACATTTAATGTGTCAGCGTCGAAGGGTTCTTGGTCAATTTACATGTGTTGTGGTGAAGGTAAAGGTTCGGGTATTGGGTCAAGTTGGGGTTGTGGGTCTGGTTGGGGTTGAGCTGCTTCAATGACAGCAATCATAGCTGGGGTGAGGGGTAAGTCACGATGTGGGGGTGAGTTCATCTTTGTAAAAATTGCTTTCTTTTGCACATGGATCTCATAAAAATCATCATGATCCTTTGTGCAGTAATTTTTCACCTCAAAAACCATTTGTAAAAATCTGGGATAAGCTAAAGTCATTTTGTTCCCTTTATTTTTACACATGCCCTCAAAAATCATTTTGGAATAATTAAACTTTTGCCCAATAGCAATGCACACAATAGCACTAGCAATAGATCTATTGATCTCATTGTGTGCAGTACACTTGGGACTCAAACATTGCAAGAGGACATGTATTAGGTACTTCCAGGCTGGGGGAAACTCCTGTTTATGATATTTATTTAAATTTCCCTCGTCAGGGAAAGGATAACCCAAAGCCCTTAGTCCTATTTCTGTTTCATTAATGGGGAGGGTGCTTATACCATCAGCATCATCAAGATCCAAAGCTTGGCGAACCAAAGCTTCAGTAACCACCCATGTGCACCCATGAACCATAGATGATAATGTAGTCACTCTATTAACTGTTGCGGAACTAACATTGTTCCAAAACTGTTTAATATGTGTGACAGGAATGATTGGAGCATGAGAAAGAGCATACCTAATGGGGGATGCATTCAAATACGCCACCATTTGTATGTATTGGGGAAACATAGTATCATCAGCTTCTAGATATGCTATCATGTTGTGTTGACTCCTGAATCCCAATTCCAAATCACTTGGTTTGAATTTTTGTGCCATTGTTGAAAGCTGTTTGAATGATTGATATAGATGAAGTTATAGGAGAAAATTTTGTTAGACAAGAATGATAGGTACCCTGTTTAAAATATAAGAGCCAAGTATATAGGAGATAAAAATGCATGTGATTGGCCCAAAGATAGGCAACTATTTTCAAAATACAATCATGAAAATATTGAAAAGAAATAAGTTTATCTCATGCATTAAATGAAAGTTATCTACTCCCAAAATTACGGCCCAAAAATTCGTCAAAAAGTAACAACTGGGTAGTTCCCATTGAGTGTCAACCGTGAAAAATAACCTATCAACGCCCAACGGCTATAATCTTGTCAACGTTTGCCAAAGCCATGTCAGCGTCTAAATTGATCACAACAACGCTTGGAAAAATACTTGTCAGCGTCCAAAAATAAAAAAAAAATTTAAAAATGAAAAATGACCTTAACAAAGTAATTTATCTTAGAGAAGATAACCTATAAGTTGATAATTATTATAGGCCGGCAAGCACTGTCCAGTTATGCACACTTGCTTATGCAAGATAGACATAACAGTCCTCTAGTGTCCCTTGCTAACCAAAACTCTTAACAACTAAGTTACCTTATAAAATCCCTTGTTACTCCCAGGTAAAACCCATGATAAAATCATTCCTAAGTCTCCCAAAAAACCACAACCAATTCTAGGCCAAAAATGTCTTGGCAGCATGCATAGTATATCAACTTTGCATGCTACAGTGCCTCATGATTTAGTAAAACTAACTCATACTCACCTGTGGACACAATCTAGAATTGTGATAAGAGTATCATAAGGATACCCAAAATTTCTAAAGGTTCCTAAAACCTCCCTTTAAACTGTGATACAAATGTTGCCAAAAATATGCATGAATATAAAAAAATTTATTTCAAGATAAGAATAGAAAATTCCAACCATCATCCATAAATAAAAACATGCTCAAATGATCCTCCAATGATCCATAAGCAACTTTGTATCCAATGGTATAATGCTAACACCACCTGCACATTTAGATTGAAAACCACAAAACTAACATCGTTGTTGACAACGCCCCGATAACACTTGTCAGCGTTAAGGAAAGCTTTGTCAGCGTTAGACAAATATATTGCTGACAACGTCACAATAACACTTATCAGCGTTAAAGCAACCTTTGTCAGTGTTAGAAAAACATAGTGGAAAATATAAATTCTCAAAAAGACCAATAACAATGCTGATGAGACTACTTTTATACATAGTCTCATCGTCCAAAAAGGGCTTAAAATGCATTAAATATCATCAAACTACCCATATATATGATTGTGTTTGTTTCTTGTGTATTTTAGGTACGGATATTGAGAAAATGACAAAAGATCACAAGAATAATGCAAAAACGAACACGGGAAACGAAGCCGCACAATGAACCAAGCCCTAATGAAGACTTTCCCAAGAAAAACCCTTGAAGACTTAAAGAATTATGAAGAAGGGTCCTCCAATATGGAAGAAGTGACACTTTATACCCTTGTATCTTCATAATTACAAGTTTGGTCCCTAAAGTTTGTCAAAATTACAAAAAGGGCCCTCTACTTTGAAGATTTGGCAAGTTTAGCCCCTCAACAAAGCTAAATTGTCAACAATTATCCTCCACAAAGTCAAATATATCATGAAGTCCTTCAAAGTACAAGAAATTACAAGATTGGTCCTTTGAAAATCCCAAAATTACAAAAAGGACCCTTGACTTTCAACATTTGGCAAGAATGGTCCCTCAATCATTATGACTTGGCAATTTTAGTCCTCCAAAATATCAAAGATGCAAGTCAAGACCATTATCCATCAAGAAAATGCCAAATCAGTCCCTCAAGAATCACAAAATGGCAAGAATTACCCATGAATTCACTTTGCAAAATGTTTTGGGCAAAAGTATAAAGAATGAAAAGTTCTTATAGCTTAATTGGGCGTTGACAAGGTTTGGAAGTGAAAAGACAAGTTCAATAAATATGGGGGTTTGTTTTTGGCCGACATAATTATTACCTAGACCAACCAAATGGTGACACCTGTCCCACTTACTCCTCTCCACCAATCACCTTTCACCTTTCCTCCACATCAGCTATCCACTCACCTCGTTTATTAACTAATCCTAACAGATTAGTTTAAACTTGGCGCTTAACATATTTTTAAAACACAAATCTGGATCAAACGTCACACTATTCACCCAAGAACAAGGATTAGGGCTTTTTGATTAAGCAAAAATTAAGACCCAATATTATCCAGATTTATGATTAAGGATATCATAATCACATCCCAAACCTTAAACATGACACCCCACCAACCCACATGCTGCATGGGGCCTCCCATGCTACGTCTAAGAGGAAGAAGACAAACATGCCAAAGAGATCCAACGTCCCACAAACTTGCTTGCTTTCTAAGCTTCACAAGAGCCATTGGATGCAATTCCAACAGCTATACACTCCACAAACGTCCAAGATAAAGTCACATGAGCTCAAGATTTCAAATTTCCACAAGGGTATTTCTGGATGTCCAATGCTTAGGGTTTTCACATTTTCAGCTTTCTAGGACCATGTACACCCTCTATATAAAGGGTCTAGCTCATTACATTTATTCCTGCTTTTGGTTTTTCCTTGTTCAAACACTTGTAAATCCTCTTTTCAGTTTAATGAAATTGTATTAAGTGTGTTGAAGAAAGACCAAGTGCCACTTATTTTTATGCTTGTTTATGTTATTTGTTCACTGAATTTGAATCTCAAAACCTGTTTTTAAGGAGAGTGCAAAAGTTTGCATTTTTTCTTCAAGCTTGATATTCTGCTAAGTTCTTATTTCAACCTTGGAATTCTTGGGTTATAGGGCTGATCATAGCATCCTATTGTGATATTAAGGTGTGGTGAGGCTTATAACTTAGGGATAATCAAGTGTGGGTTGTTATTGGAATCCTGTGCTTGTTCTAGCTAGCACATAAGCTCATAAATTCGTGGGTGTGGATGTACATCCATGAGGTTTGTCTTGAAACCTTGAAAATCTGATAAAAATTGGATTTTTTGTGGATTTGTGTTCTTCTGTTGTTCTTGTTGTGTTCTTGGCTTAAATCTGCTTAGTCTTGCATGATAATGTTGTTTATGTGCTAGATTGATCATTGGGTAAACTGAATCACACTTTTTCTTGTTTAAAATTGGATTTGAAAAGATAAAGAGTGTTTGGGACTACATGTTTAAGCTTGAATCTTGTTATTGTGTTGTTAGAAGGTGTTGTTTGTGTTCTATATCTGATATATGCTTTGTTGAGAGTGTTTTGCTGCAAGTTTTTGGGTTTGAAACTTCAAATCATACAATCTGCTATAACTTGGTGAATTTAAATGTGTTTTACCTTAGATTTTGGTGAAATCTAGTATTTGTGCATGCTTAGGGTTGAAAGTTGTTAAAACATCATTATTATAACTTATTTGATAGATATTGAGGTTTGAATCTGGCTTATTGGTCAAATACATCAGCAAAGTGTAAAACTGCATGTTCTTGTGTTCATCAGTAACTTAAGGTGCTTGAATCTTGCTTAATTAGTTGAATCATTGCATGAAACCTGTTTAGACTTGTTCATTTTAGTTTATAATAGCTTGTGTATGTATTTGGTTAAATTTGGTTGGCTGAATATTGCTCTAAGTGCTTATTGAAACTGTTCTGCTTATTTGCTCATGTCTGTGCTAGATCTGGTACTTTATTGATTAAAATGTATCGATTGGGTGATTGTGGTTGTGATATTTTGATTGTTATTGACTCCTTTTGATCCAAAGATCATTTGGGTGCCTTTGTGTAATCTGAATCTCAAAAAAGTTCACTAAAGACAAAAAGTCAAACAAGTCAAGCAGTGGAAAAAGTTTCCACTGCTCAACACCCAAAACTAGCCCCTGCTAGTGTTAAATTGAACTCAGCTTATCAATAATCTATTTTAGCTTATCCAGACCTGCAACAACTTATTTTTTGTGATAGATCTTCATTATTTGACCCAATTGATTAGACTAGAGCTTATTGGACTTTGACTTTGACTATTTGCTAGAAAACCAACTTATTTGACTTTTACATAATTGCTTATTTTCTTTTTCCAGCTTATTGAGTCAACTTATTTGAAAACTCTTTGTTGATTTTGCTTAATTAAGTCATTTAAAAGCTTTAGAAACTTGAATCAGCTTTTGGGGTAGTCTAGAACTCAAAAACGACTATTTTGTCGTTTTCTATAGATTGCTTATTACATTTTCAGGCTTATTCCTTGGGCTTATTTCAAATTTCTTTTTACAGAAGTATTATTTAGGACAAAAGAATCTTGTGTGTCTAATTTCAGCTTATGGCATTGGCTTATAGCTTAATGGGCCAAAAAGCCCATTAAGAATAAGCTGTTTGGTATAAGCTAGCTTATTTCACACTTTCAGCTTTTGGGCCTTTGGAAAAAGTTGTTTAAAATCAAATTTTGAGTCAAGTAGTGCTTTTTGGGCTTATTTTGGACTCTTTTTTATATTGGGCCCAAATTTGGCCCAATAGTGATCTGTTTTGGGTTTAGCCCATTTTCTAGGCCCATTAAGGGTATTTAGGTAATTTCACTTTCATTTCTGAGTTATTTAGGTTAAATTAAGCTAGTCTGCAAGTTTTTAGAATTTTTTATGATTTTTGGATTTTTAATATTATTTTAATATTATTTTATTGTTAAAAATTAAAAATCAGATTTTCTAAGTTTTTATATTTTTCCTAGATTGTAGACACTTAATTAGGAATTTTGCAACTTTCCAAATATTTTTAGAGTCTTTTAATTATTTTCTAGAATTAATTTAATTTTTATTAGTTTTTAATAGTTTTTAATTGTTTAAAAATAGTTTTAGTGGTTTTAAAATTTTGAAAAATACTTTTTAGCTTAATTAGGTCATATTAAAGGTTTACAAACTTTAATAACTTGTTTTGGACTTTTTAATAGTTAATATTGATTTTTAGGGCTTTAATTAGCATTAAAAAGTTATTATTTAATTAAATAAAATTTTTGGCAAGTTTGGATTTTTGTAAACTCTTAAAATATTTTTGTGGATTTTTAGTGATTTTTAGGAATTTTTAGGGTAAAATTTTAATTTTAGTGCTTTTTACGGTTTTACGTGTACACCTTTTTCGTCTTAGTTTAATACGACATCGTAACCGTCATTCTCTTCTTACCCCATTTCTATTTTTCCTTCTCACAAATATAAAACCAAAGATAATCAATTCATTACACACACACTAAGCCTCCTTGAGAATGATCCCCATTTTGGGTCGTTTGTACACGGTTTTCCTAAATCGTCGTGCTTAACGCTTACCACTATTTTGCCTTCCTTTTCCTAAAGGAGTAAAAACTCTACATCAATTTTGGCACCGCTGCCGGGGAGGCGTGTTGTGTTTCGATTTGGAATTGTTGTTTTTATATACAAACCAAAATAGTATTTGTATTAGTAGCACTCAATTAATACGTATTATCGGTTTTCGATTTTTGTGTGAATACTATTACTATATTGTATACGTAGAACAATAAATTCACAAGTACTCCAAATACGTGAGAAATCACAACCTTGACTTGGGAGGTCATTACCCAATCATTGTATTTGATGAGATGGCATTTATACATGATCTCATCGTTCTTTTCGGGCTTTAAATGCACAAAAATGTCATAAAATACCATATATATGCTTGTGTTTGTTTACTTGTGTATTTTAGGTATGGATATCGTGAAAAAGACAAAAGATCACAAATTACAAGGAAAAACGGACACGAGAAACGAAGCCGTACAAAGAACCGGGCCCTAATCATGGAATTCCCAACAAAATACCTTGAAGACTTGAAGACAAACAAGATTGATCCTCATTTATTGAAGAAATGACACTTAAAACCCTTGTATATTAATAATTACAAGTTTGGTCCCTTAAGTTTGTCAAAATTACACAAAAGGTCCTTCAACTTTGAAGAAATGGCAAGAATAGTCCCTCAACAAATCAAAATTGCCAATAATGGTCCCTCATGAAGTCAAAGTTACAATGAAGACCTTTGAAGATCAACAATGTCCAAGATCAGTCCTTGAAATATCTCAAAATAGCAAATATAACCCTTGAAACACTTTTTGGAAAGTTTGTGCCAAAAATGACAAATTGTGAAACGTTGATACAAAGGAAATGGGCGCTGATAGAAGTTTATATCCAAGTGACAAAAGAAATGAAGAAAAAGGACCAAAGCTGCCAAGTTTATAAGTTTAAACTAAACAAACAGGCGCCAAACACAAAATCCCCACTAAAATCGGATCAAACGTGGCACTGTTCACACGTATGAACCCAGTTTTTACTTTTCACCAACAAGGGGGTTTTTACAATTACCTTTACCAAAACACAATTAACCCTTACACGAATCCATCCCATGCTTAAACTCACATTCCCACTCACCCAAAGGACCCCACCATTCTAACCGTTTCACCCATCACATGAGTACTTGCCCTCCAAGCATAGCCACGTGTCAAGATCAACAGCTAAAAGCCTTTGCTTGATCACAAAGCTAAAATGAACGTGTAGGATCATTTTGGACAGCTCAACAACAACAAACGCACTCAAGGACTTAGGGCATTTAGGGAATTTCACATCTAGGGTTTATGAACAGTGTAACCTTGGCATTTGCCTATATAAAGACTCCTCAACATGTGAGAGAGCTTTTGTTCCAGTTTTAGGCTGTTAATCTTTGTAATTCCTTTTTAAGTTAAATAAAATTTGAATTTCTGAAAATTTGAAATCTCTTTTTGATTTAGTTAAAAGTTTGGTGTTTGAGTAGCCTAATTCTGAGTTCCATTTGATTGTGAAGGCCTACCTTAATCTTGTGGTTAAGGCACGTCTTGTTTCATAAGGTTTTTAAGGTTTGAAAAACCTTGAAATCCTAGGTTCTGTTTTGGTTATTTTGTGTACTAACCCTTGACCATTAGCTATAAGCTCTTACAAGCTTGTTGACACCAAGCTTGTGAAGGGATTAGAGCCCTTGGTTGAGTTGTTTGCTGTTTGTGTTGAAGATATAAAGTCCTTGAGGTTCTACTTTGAACCATCAACCAAGGCAGTTTGCATCATCTTCATTGAAGTACCTTGGTCTGGTTCTAGTTGTTGAACAAGGTCCAAGGAGCATTGCTGGCCTTCCTAGGATGTTGTGGAAGGCAGGTATAATCTCTTGTTAAGATTCCCCTAAAAATTTCATGTTTATGACTGTTTTTGATTTGGTGCTTTGATTTTGAGTATTGGTGTTTGTGTTGGTGATTTTTGAGTTTGATTGTGTTATTTGCTATTGTTTAAGTGTTTTTGATCATTAAAATCAGTAGGTTATTGGTTAAAATCAGAAGTTTGTATGATAAGTGCTTGATTAAGGGTTGTTTGGGATTACTGCATAAGTCTGTCAACGTCTGATTTGTTCCTGTCAGCGTTTGATTTAAACTTGTCAGCGTTTGTTAAGTGCTTGTGTGTTGTATGCAAGTATTGGTATCTGCTATTTGGGAGTATTTGTGCATCTGTTTGCAGGTTTTGTAGGCTTAAACACATTGATTCATAAATTGGCTCTAAAACTTCATAACTTGGTAAAATTGGCTAGGATTTTGAGGACACCTAGATCTAAGCATAGGTTAAGGGTAACAAGTGCTAAATCATAGCTAATCACACCAGGGTAGAGGGATTTGAGGCTTGAAATTGGATCAAGTGTCAAGTATATCAGCAAACTTGTTTCTACATATGTTCCTTGTTCATTAGTAACTTTTTATGCTTTGATCTTGTTATTTACTTTGATTCAGTGTTTGATTCTTGTTGCATTGTGATTTTTTTTAGCATTAGGATTGTTGTATTGCTGCTTGGATCTTATTTGTTTGCTGCTTGCGAGGATATTTTGCTATTTGGATTGCTTTGCTCATAGCTTATAAGCCCACTGGCTTATTGGCTTATTTGTGCCAAAACACATCAAGTTTACCCAACTGGTAAGCTTTGATTCACAAGGTTTGCACTCAAACCTTGACCAGCAGGGTGAAAAACAAGTTCTCACACTTCTTTAAGTCTGTCAGCGCCTACTTTGTTCCTGTCAGCGTTTGATTTCAACTTATCAGCGTTTGACTTTTTGGGCCCAAAAACCCATTTGTGTTGACTGTTTTTGGATTTGGCCCATTTGAGGGCCCATTAGGGGTATTCTGGTAATTTCACTTTCATTTTCTGATTATTTAGGTTAAAATAAACTAGTTTGCAAGTTTTTAGAATTTTTTTATAGTTTTTGGATTTTTAATATTATTTTATTATTATTTTATTATTATTTTTAAAATTTCACTTTTTCCAACTTTTTACATTTTTCTTAGGTTTAATACATTAAAATAGGTATTTAGCAACTTTTAGATTAATTTTATCACTTTTAGATTAATTTTTATAATTATTTTAAGTTTTAATATTTTTTTTATCATTTTAAATAGTTTTTATTAGTTTTAAAATTTCTAAAAATAGTTTTTAATCATTTTAGGTCATTTTAGAGGTTTATCAATTGAAAAATCTTTATTTGGGCTTTTTGATAATTTATTTGATTTTTAGGGCTTTAATTAGCATTTAAAAATTGAATATTTAATTATTTAAAAGGTTTGAAAAAGTTTTGATAATTGGTAAACTCTTAGTTTATTATTTTTGATTTTTGGTGAATTTTTGGTAATTTTTAGAATTTATTTTATTTTTGGTGATTTTTTAGGTTCTACGTCTTAACTTTCTAATAGTGATTTTTAGTTAATTTTTATTTTTACGACTTCGTCATTTTCTCTTCTAATCCCCTTCTAAACCAATCATTAATTACAAACATTTGGCAAGTTTTTCACACACATATACCTCCTTGGGAAACGAACTTGGACTTCATTTGGGTCATTAGTGCTCAGTTTTCCTAAACCGACACTTAATACTACCACTATTTGTCATCCTTTTCCTAAAGGGTACAAAAACACTACAATCAGTATTCGAATCTCAAACCAAAGAAAAAGGCAAAAATAGATAAATACTTTCGTGAGGCTCAATTTTGAAAAATACAAACTATAAGGTGGGTATAAGGCGGATATTATGAAATATATCCTAAGGAAAAAGGCTCTTAAGTGCTTAGCGCCGCCTCGTTTCCCCGCTTGGTTGTGAGTATTTGATTTTGAGAGCTAATTGAGGGTTTTGCCGCCCAATGTATTACTAAGTATCATATATATTTTCTTGGTTTCATTGATTAAACCCTCTTGAACGTTTTGGTGTTCCACCAACGTTCTAAAGTCATCGAAGGCGTTCACTTCACGTGATCGTTTTCATTCCTTGAGGCCTCTTTAATCAAGAGATTTGATTAAGGAGGAGATTTGTAGATTTGTGTCTACTTAATACATTCACCAAAATCCAAAAAGGTTAATACAATCAAAAACCACAAAAAAATTGAAAAATTCAAAACACCAAAAAGAATCTTCTTTGCTTATCCCCTCGTTGTACGTGACGTTTATGCTAACTCGTAATCAAGCAAGTAGTGCACGCAAACGAAAGAACAAAACTCCCACTCCCAATCTTTCTAGTGAGGAGTCTCCTATTGACGAACCCATTGTAAGAGAAGCACCAACCATGGCGAATCGAACTATGATGTAGTTACTTCAAGCACCCACCGAGGGTTATGGAGAGGCTATTGTGATTCCCGCTATCCTTGCGGAGAATTTTGAGGTGAAAACGGGTTTGTTGTCGATGATCCAAAACAACAAATTCCATGGTGATGAGAAGGACAATCCCCACAACCATATCCGCCAATTCAATCGTCTTATCACCACTTGCAAGTTTAAGGATGTCTCGAATGACTCGATTAAGATGATGCTTTTTCCGTATTCCTTAGCAAGGCCCGCTAAAATTTGGTTAGAGTAAGAGCCACCCAATTCTATATTGACGTGGAAGGATCTCGTGTCTAAGTTTGTGAACCAATTTTTTCCACCCTCTAAGACTACGCACTTGAAAAACGAGATTTCAAAATTTTCACAAGAGTTTAATGAAAGTTTTTCAACGGCTTGTAGGTTTAAGGAAATGTTACATGAATGTCCTCATCACGGTTTTTCCGACTTGCATCAAATTGACACGTTTTACAATGGACTTAATATGAAAGGGATTATTTAAATGCCGCCGCGGGTGGTAATTTTTTGTGTAAAACGGTTGAGGAAGCTTTGGTGATAATTGAGAATAGATCTAAGGTGTATAGTCCTCTTAGCACAACTAGTGTTCGTAAGGCTTTGTCTTCGGCTTCGTCTTCTTTGTCTACTACCATCGATGCTTACCAAATTGAGGCGAACTTGGAAAACAAGATTTTTGATAAGCTAAAAGGACTTTTGATTGAGTTTAAAGTTGGTGAACCAAGTGCTCCCGCTACGGCTAAAGCGGTTGAGGTTTCGTGCATGTATTATGGTGGAGGTCATGATTTCTCCGAGTGCATTACCAACGGTGGTAACACTTTGAGTGCCTACGCGGCCACGGGAAATTACAACCAAAACGGTCAAGTTACCCGCTAAAATCAATTGACTCCACCGGGTTTTGGTTCAAATCAAAATGCTAACAACAACTATCGCAACAATCAAGTTGGTTTCAAAAACAATTTCAACAAAGGAAACTATGGTAATGAAGGGGCTAATAATCAAGTTTCAAACAAAAATCAAAATGATTTTCAAAACAACAACAAAGGTTTGCAAACTTTGAAAGATCTTCCAAATGAATTCGTTGAATACGCTAATGGGAATGATGCTAGGTTTGACAATATTCAAAGAGAAATCATTAGCCTAAGATCCGAGTTTAAGAACGACTTGAAGAAAGAGTTGAAAAATGAGTTAGCTAATGAACTTAAGATCCATACCAACAAGATGGAAGGAACCGTAACTAGGTTACAACAAAACCAACAAAAAATGGAACAAGGGCAACATGAGATAAAACAAGAAATGGTTAAAGCCGAGAAGAGGCAATCCAAGTTTGAAGATAAAATCTCATCTATGTTCGAGGAAATTATGTGTAAACCATCTTCGAGTGGTCTTCTTAGCAACACCGTATCAAACCCCAAGGGTGAGATGAAAGTGATTACCACACGTAGTGGTAAGACACTTAAGGAACCGACTCCTCAACCAATTGCTCCTGCGGAGGAAGCAATTGAGGAAGAACCCGAGGTGGTGGTCCAAAAGGAGCATGTCCCAATCCCACGAAGTACCGCTCATGCCACACCTACGGTTGACCCTTTACCAATATTAGAACCCGAGATTCCAAAGGCTATGCCTATGCCTCAACCCACACCACCTTTGCTCTATCCATCGAGACTTAGGAAGGAGAAACGTCAAGAGCGCGACAATTACCAATTTGAGATTTTTATGAAAATGTTTCGTGATTTGCACTTTAATGTGAGTTTCGCCGATGCCTTGGTCATGATGCCTCGATTTGCCACTAACTTTAAGAGTATGTTGAACAACAAGGATAAATTGCACCAATTGTCTAGTTGTTCGTCGGTTTATCTTAATCGCATACCTCAAAAAGTCGGTGATCCCGGTAAATTTGTGATCCCTTGTGCAATCCAAGATATGGAGGAATGCTTAGCCTTGGCCGATCTTGGTGCTAGCATTAACTTGATGCCACTTGCAATCTTCAAGTCGCTCAATCTTCCTAATCTTACTCCTTCACTAATGTCTATCGAGTCGGCCGACCATTCCACGATTCCCGCATGTGGATTGGCGGAAGATGTTTTTGTGAAAGTGGGGAAGTTCTACTATCCCGTAGACTTTATCGTTGTTGATATCCCCACGGATCCTCAAGTTCCTCTTATTTTAGGTCGTTCGTTTTTAGATACGTCTATGGCTTTGATCGATGTTCATGCTAGAAAGATCACCTTACGTTTAAACGACGAGGAACTTGTTATAAACGCAACTCAAAACTCTCAAATTTCTCATGTTTATTCCGTTGCAACCATAAACCTCGTTGATATGATCGACGTGGTTTGCGAAGAATTTTCACAAGAAGTTCTAGGTTTTGGTGATGAAGAAACTAGTGGCAATCCCACTATGTTAGATCCAATTCTTGATAATTCGACACCAACCTTCCCTCCATTTGAAGGTGGTGGTTTTACTTTGGAAGAATTCGATGTTCCACGTACTTGCAACGAAGACCTCGACAACGATGAGGACTTCTCGATTATCAAGGATTTTCTTAATGATTTCCCATTTCCTCCACCCGAGGAGGTTATGAATATCGAGCCCAAATCTTCACTTGAGGAACCACCTATCCTCGAGTTGAAAGATTTACCTCCTCATCTCGAATATGTCTATTTGGAGGAGGGCGACAAGTTGCCGGTTATTATTGCGAAGGAACTTTCGAATGATCAAAAAACCGCACTTGTCGATGTTCTAAAGGATCACAAAGGGGCAATTGCGTGGAAGTTATCCAACATTAAGGGGATCGATCCCAAGTTTTGTACCCACAAAATCTTAACGGAGGAGGATTACAAGCCCGCAATCCAATGTCAAAGGAGGGTGAACCCCAAAATTCACGACGTCATCAAAAAGGAAGTCCTTAAACTCCTTGACGCGGGAATGATTTACCCTATTTCTGATAGCCCATTGTTGAGTCTTATTCATTGTGTCCCTAAAAAGGGAGGAATGACCGTTGTGCCAAACGATGCCAACGAGTTAATTCCCATTAGACTCGTGACCGGATGGAGAGTGTGCATTGACTATCGTAAGTTGAATGAAGCCACTCGAAAAGACCATTTTCCCTTGCCCTTCATGGACCAAATGTTGGAGCGACTTGCGGGAAACGATTTCTATTGCTTTTTAGATGGTTTTTCCGGTTACTTCCAAATTCCCATCGACCCTCGTGATCAAGAAAAAACTACGTTTATGTGTCCATATGGAACGTTTGCCTATCGTAGAATGCCATTCAGACTTTGCAATGCACCAGGAACCTTTCAAAGGTGCATGATGGCAATTTTTCATGACATGATCGAGAAGACGATGGAAGTCTTCATGGATGAATTTTCCGTGTTTGGTAATTCGTTCACTTCGTGTTTGTCGAATCTTGAGAGAATGTTGAAACGTTGTGTGGAAACCAACCTTGTGCTCAATTGGGAAAAGTGTCATTTTATGGTTAAGAGTGGAATCGTCTTAGGGCACAAGGTCTCGAAAGCGGGGATTGGGGTAGATCAAGCTAAGGTAGACGTGATCGCCAAATTACCTCATCCCAAAACCATTAAGGGAGTTAGGAGTTTCCTAGGCCACACAGGCTTTTATCGTCGATTCATCAAGGATTTTCCAAAGATCTCTCGACCCATTACACATCTTCTTGAAAAAGAGGCACGTTTTGTCTTTGACGAAGATTGTGTACGAGCCTTTGAAATCCATAAGAGGAAACTTACCAAAGCTCCCATTCTTGTTGCTCCCAATTGGAACCTCCCCTTTGAGCTCATGTGTGATGCTAGTGATTACGCTATTGGGTCCGTATTGGGGCAACGTCATGAAAAGCACTTCTTGCCTATTCACTATGTTAGCAAGACGATGACCGAGGCTCAACTTAAATACACAACAACAGAGAAGGAGTTCCTTGCCGTGGTGTATGCATTTGAGAAATTTCGACCTTATCTCGTCTTGACGAAATGCATAGTGTATACGGATCATTCGGCTATCAAGTATCTCATGGCTAAACAAGATGCAAAGCCAAGATTACTTCGTTGGATTCTCCTCCTTCAAGAATTTGACCACAAAATTGTTGACAAAAAAGGAGCCGAGAATCTAGCGGCCGATCATCTTTCTCGTTTGGAAGATCCTCACCAAAGTGTTTACGAGCCCAAGGAAATCACCGAAACATTTCCGCTTGAGACACTTGGTGTAGTGAATTCTAAGCTTGATTCTTCCACCCTATGGTTTGAGGACTTTGCAAATTACCATGCGGGTAACTTCATCATCAAGGGTATGACGACTCAAGAAAAAAGAAAATTCTTTCGTGACGTCAAGTTCTACTTTTGGAATGACCCTTACTTGTTTCGAACTTGTGCGGATCAAATCATCCGACGTTGTGTATTTGGCACCGAAGCTTCTAACATCCTTAGAGCTTGCCATGAGGGACCCACGGGTGGTCACCACGGTGCTAATCTCACGGCTAAGAAGGTGTTTGATGCCGGCTTCTTTTGGCCTACTATTTACCGAGATGCACAAGATCTTGTGAAGTCGTGTGACTCATGCCAACGAAAAGTAAAATCCTCAAAAAAAGATGAAATACCACAAAATATCATCCAAGTGTGTGAGATCTTTGACGTTTGGGGCATAGACTTTATGGGGCCGTTCCCATCATCTCGTGGTAATAAGTACATCCTCGTTGTGGTTGACTACCTATCTAAGTGGGTGGAAGCTAAGGCTTTGCCCACCAATGATGCTCGTGTGGTAGTCAAGTTTATGAAAAGCTTGTTTGCTCGGTTTGGAACCCCTCGGGCGATCATAAGCGATCCTGGAACCCATTTTTGTAACGACCAATTCGAAAGGGTCCTAATGAAATATGGGGTTACACATCGGCTTTCTACGGCTTATCACCCACAAACAAGTGGGCAAGTCGAGGTTTCAAACCGAGCGTTGAAGAGGATCTTGGAGAGATCCGTTGGGGAAAACCGACAATCATGGTCGGATAAGTTGGACGATGCTTTATGGGCCTTTAGGACCGTTCATAAGACGGCCATTGGGTGCACTCCCTATAAGCTTGTCTATGGGAAAAATTGTCATTTACCAACTGAATTAGAACACAAGGCTTATTGGGCCCTAAAGCATTGTAATGATGATATGGAGACCACGGGAAAACACCGGAAAATGCAATTAAATGAATTGGATGAATTGAGGGACATTGCTTATGAAAAATTCATTGATTTATAAAGAAAAAACTAAAAAGTTGCATGATTCTAAAATTAAAAACCGGGTTTTTAACATTGGGGATTAAGTTTTGCTTTTTAATTCTCGCTTGAAAATCTTTTCTGGTAAGTTGAAATCCCGTTGGTCCGGTCCATTCACCGTGACTCAAGTTTTTCCATATGAGACCATCGAGCTAGCTCAAAATGATGGCCCCAATTTCAAGGTTAATGGACATAGGTTGAAGCACTACTTTGGAGGGGAAGATCCATCCTTGAACTACCTTGACCAAGTCACTTTCCCCAATGATAATTAATATTGAGGGGATCGAGTCGAGCTCATGACTCGGTAATCAAAAACGAGGTGCCTCGTGGAGGAGTCCCATGCTTATCCTATGTACATATTATCGCTTTCTAATGTAGTAACGTGTGGGGATTTGTGCCCTTCCAACCTTTGTTCCGTGGTTGTTTGTAAATTGTGGACTTTAGATGATCATGATCTTCACGATTGGAGCCTCTCGTGTTCGTTTTATGGGAGCACTCGATCGTTTACTTTGAAGACTTTCTCGATATCCATGATATATCCTTTTGATGTTCTAACCTTAGGTTTATAGCACACTTCATAAACGGCTTTAAATTTAATGGTTACACCCTTTCCATGCTAGATTAGGCATTCGACTACGTCTCTAGTATGGGGGTGTTTGCACCCCTAGACTCGAAACATTGAGGACAATGTTTAACTTTAGTATGGGGGGGTGAATAGATACTTGCCTTGCCAAACCTTCACGCTTTCCAAAGTTTATCTTTTTGTTTATCGTTTTATTGCAAAATAAGGCTAAAAATGGCCAAATATTAAAATTTTCTCATGTTTTATAAGTGTTTGAAGACACGAATGTAGATTTTCCGATGACGAGAATAAGAGTAATTTTTGACTCGACCGTGCGTGTTGAGCACTTAGCTTTGATTCCTTAACTTCAAATTAGGCTAAGTCTCTTAAATGAGGACGAGAAATGATAGGGTTAATTATAAGTTACTATGCTAAACGTAGAGTACTCGTATTCTTTCAAAAACTCATGTGTTCTCGTTGTTTGCTTATTCTCCCTTCGCATGTAAATATTTTTTGCTTAATAAATATTGACTTAGCGGTTTAGTTGGGATTGTTGGGTTTCAAGTCTTTTCTAGTAGCTTCCGTGTAATTAAATTGGGAAGACATTAAAGTATCGCCAGCGTCACGGTTTTGAAGTATTGGCACCCGAATAATCAAAATCTTCACCCAATTATAAGATTTCAAGTGCTCACCTAAATCAAGCAAACAATTTGAAGCCCCAGAAAGCCGAAAAATCTATTCAAAATTGACAGTGAATCAAGCCTTAATCTTCGAAGTGTTGGGAATAAATTAAGGCCAGATCACTTGAGCGCTGACAAGAGTAAAACAAGCGTTGACAAGAACAAAACAAGCGCTGACAGCTCAAGCGTTGACAAGATAAAGTCAAGCGTTGACACATTGAAGACAAGCACTGATGGGAAGATATACTCTACGCGTTTATTGTATTCTAGATTACTTCTAGTAAAGATAGGAACAACAATGTATTTTCTATATTTATCTTTACCTAGAATAGCTGATACGTAGATTATTGTACAAGGCTTCTTATGTCTATAAAAGAAGACCTTTAGGTTAATGTTTCAATATAAGTTTTCATTCGTAAATTACTTTCATTGTAAACAAGTTTGATATCATTAATCAAAGTGAAAGTTTGTTTATATCCTTGTGTGTTCTTGTTTAAGTGTTAATTCCGCATAACACTTAGATTATCATAAGCATATACAAAGGTTTCTCTAAGTGTATTACTTGATCTAATCTTGTATACATAAAGCTAAATCGATCTAAGTTTGGGATCAAAAAGTGGTATTAGAGCCTCGTGGCTCGTGATGCTAGGACCAACAAGGTGTTCGTGTATGGTGGAGAAAAGAAAAATCCGTCTAGGGTTTTTCTGGACGTTTTTGTGTGCGCAGCAGTATTCAGAAGGTCATAACTTTTGATTGAACTGTTGGATCGTCACGAAATTTTATATGTGTGTTCTACATACATATATATAAACATCCACCAAAGGGATTGTCGAGTTTTATCCTCAGGAAAAAGTTATCAAGCGTCAAAGTCAGCAGTGAGTGAATGCAGTTTTCTATGAACAGCCATGTTCAAGACACAATCTCTCTTTCGTTAACCGTTGGATCTTCCTGATTTATGAACTGTAGATTCTTGGAACTTGTGTCTTGAATCTCACCGAAGGGATCTTTGATCTGATGTTTTATGAACAAGATGTTATCAGTCAAAGTTGGCTGTAGAGTGATGTCTTTCGGTTTTCTATTTATGATATTAGGGTTTCTATAATCCCTAAGATCGGATTAATCACATAAAACAAGAAGAATTATGATGCTTAGAAGGAGAGAAAGTATTAGGGTTTCTTCTAAAAATCCTAAGATGAAGCTGTGATCTAAGAGTCGTTTTAGGGTTTTATTTATAAACCCTAGAATGATAAATCAGTATATTCTTCATTGTTGTATCTTCACTGATTTTCAAAAATGGATGTGGAAGCAAGGACAGCAACAATCTCTGGTTATGCGACATCTATTAGTATAAGCGTATGTGGTTATTCTTCATTGTCGTATATTTTGTGGATCAAGTCGTGATGTCACATGAAGATTGTACAGGCTGTAATTTTGTTCACATACAGGAATAATGCAGATTTCTTTATCATCAGACGTGGAAGCGAAGTTGATTTATGGAAAATATATCATCCCGTATGGAAAGCATATAAAGGTACAATATATTCGGATGAGTTTGTCAAATCAAGAATTTATATGTCCTAAAATTAAGGATGATAAAGACGTGATCATTATGGGAATGAATTGGATGTGATATCAAACAAGCGTGTAAGATGGCTAATTTTTAGGAGATACATGCGTTGGGAGTTCCTGATTTGTAGGCATGGAATAATTGTCTACACTCCCTCACGTTTATTTTTGGATTTGCCAAGACGCTGACAAAATTTGGAATTGACGCTGACAGGAAGTATCTTGACGCTGACAGAATAAGTCAACGCTGTTAGCGTTGACAGTGTTGTCTGATATATGCATTCAAACGCTGACATGTATTGTCCGATATCGGACAATACAACTTATTAAGATCTTTGATGAAGGAGGATGTTGGGCAACACAAGGTTTGCTGCTGTTTGAGAAAATTGGTACGTTTTAAGCACACAAAAAGGTGGTAATTACACACGAAGGTACATGGAATCTCCGTTTTAAATTAGAATATCATGATGATATTTATGGCTCGGATATTTTTAAACGGAATTAATGATTTTAAAGCGAGTTAGCAACAATTCGTGAGGTAATGAGAGTCTTCATGAAGAGGTGTTAGCTTAAGGGGAAGAATTGTTATGGTAAGTTTGATGTTTGAAGAAAGATTTTCGCGAGTTTGTGTTCTATCATATCTTAAAGTCGTGAACTCCCAGTCATTAACTTTTAAGGTAACTAGTTCGTGCTTTACATGGTTGGTGATGAAGACTTGTCATAACACTTGAAGGGGTTACATTATCGTGCTCAGTGTCTCACAAAGGATGAGAATATTGACAAGGGATCGAGGTCTACTTATACTTTGTACCATGAGTATAAGTTCTTAGTCACGTGGATAGTACAAGATATGGAACACAAGGTTGGGTTATTCTACTTCTACATCAAGAATACTTTATTTATTTTTCTTCAAGATCATTGAATAGAGCTACATTTGGAGAATCTTCAAGATTGCATACATTATTTACTTCCTTGTTGATGTGACAAAAAGGGGAAGAACATACATTCTAAACTTGAGGGGAAGCAATTAGAAGATCATGTACAACTTACAAGAGATACACATAGAGTTTTGCCACCATCAACTAGGGGAAGATTGTTGGGTCAAAAAGTTGATGTGGCATAAACTCAAAAACGAAGAGAACATGAAGGTATTTGTAATAGCGTTGACAAGAGTATTCCAAGCGTTGACAAGAACAAATTAGGCGTTGATGGAAGCAAGCATTGTCAAGAGCAATTCAAGCATTGTCACATGCAATTCAAGCATTGACAAAACGTAGACAAAGAAGCCTTTAGAAGCTTCTATTTGGATATATAGGCGTTGAGGGAATGCAGATCTCCTAGAAGATCTGATGTTGGTAAACCCTCAAGTCAGGTTGTTAAAGCTCGGGATTCCAAAGCCATGGTTGCAGTTCAAGGAATTGATGGTATGGGATGGGATTGGAGCTATCTGGCTAAGAATGTTGAAGAGGATAAAGCTTTGATTGCTGAGGTTGAAGAAGAAGAGCATGTTGAATATGCTCTCATGGCACACTCCTCCTCTTCATCTGATAATGAGGTATACAATGATGCTTTTTGTAGTAAAGGTTGTAGGTTAAATACTGAGAAACTTAACAAACAAGTGTTAAGATTACTGAGTGATGTGAGTACTGAAAAGTGCAAATTGTCTAATTACCAAGTAGCCCTCACTCAAACTGAGAAACCCGTTTATGAATACAAGAAAATGGAATTTGACTTAAAAGATAAAATAAATATCTTAAAACATGAGTTAGAGGCTAGTATGGATATTAGAAACATCATGGAAAGGGTTAATGGTGAGTTACAGGCTAAATTAGATGAGGCCATTAAGAATAAAGACAATGTTGGCCTTAAAATTCAAAGATTTGATAGAGCCACTCAAACCCTAGGAGACTGTGTGGGTAAACAAAGGGATCCTAAGGACATGACTAGGATTGGGATGAATGACTACTCTTTGGTTCCACCACCAGCTGGTGACTTCTATGGTGTCCAGCAAAAGGACTTATCTTGGACTGGTTTGCCATAATTCCAAGAGGAGGAATTCATTCCTCCACCAAGAGTAGTCACTCCAGTTGAAGAGTACCAACAAAAGTTGACTGACCTGAA
This sequence comes from Glebionis coronaria, assembly GCA_025667525.1. Lineage (NCBI taxonomy): Eukaryota > Viridiplantae > Streptophyta > Magnoliopsida > Asterales > Asteraceae > Glebionis > Glebionis coronaria. Next base: position 252,602,466 of record CM046875.1, on the reverse strand, counting down.
TGAATGGAAGAAAGCTAACCCTACTTTGTTTGTTAAGGGTGGCTTACTATGTGAAAGTCACAATGAGTCAACTCTCATTAAGGTTACAAACCCAGTCACTGGTAAAGCTGTTGACCTAGGCTCAAACACTGATAGAAAACCTAGCATTAAATATGCAGAGATGTATAGGAATACTAGGTCACCCAAGAGCCAAGTTAGCAATAATGGAACAGGCTTCTTCGCTTCTAGACCTAAGGTTGTGTCTAGAAAAGCTTGTTAGACTTGTGGTAGCTTTTCACACTTGGCATACAAGTGTGTCAATGCTCCCAAAGCCAGCATTGACAGGAACAATTTCAGCGCTGACAGGAACAAAGTCAACGTTGTTAGGAAGTCAAACGTTGTCAGACCCAAACCTTGTGTGCAGCAAAGTCCACAAGTGATTAGACCTGTCCCATTCTTTACTAGAGGGTCTAACACTCATGGACAAAGACCACTTAAAAAGACAAACACCTGGTCAAATAGGCAATGGGTTTTTGTAGCAAACACTAGGTTCAACGCTGACAAGGGTAATCTTAGCGTTGACAAGACTAATTCCAACGCTGACAGAAACGTGACCAGACCTAAATATTTGCAACCACAGGGTAAGGGGTCTAAAGCTTCTTCAAGCTTAACATGGAGACCCAAGAAAGATCAAAACCCTAATGATAATGGGATTTCAATGACCTGCAACAGATTTAATTACATTTCAAAGGTCATTACCAAACCTATTGGGGTTAACTGGGTATTTCATCCTAAGAAGGATGAGAATGGGGTTGTTGTGAGAACTAAGTCTATTCTTATTGAACAACCAGATGAATCCAAGTCTTTTAAGACTTGGGTTCCCAAAGAAAACTAATTTATTTTCTTTATGTGCAGGGCATTCAAAGACAGGTCAATGATTATGGATATTGGGATAGGGGATGCTCAAGGCACATGACAGGGAAGGAAGACTACTTGACCAACTTCACTCCCATTAAGGATGGTGATAAGGTATACTTTGGAGGCGGATATGGTACTATCACAGGCAAAGGAACCCTTCTCACCAAGAATTTACGTTTCGAGAAAGTCTTTTTGGTAAAAGAAATTGATTACAACCTTTTTAGTGTATCACAAGTTTGTGATAACCAAAATAAAGTTGTGTTTACTGATACTGAGTGTTTGGTGTTAAGCAAGGATTTTAAGATCCCTGATGAGAAATATATTGAGTATAGAACACCTAGGCATAAGGACATATATAATTTGAATTTGAATGGGATTAAAATGAACAATAATATGTCTTGTTTTTATGCTAAAGCCTCAGTAGATGAAAGTAATTTGTGGCACAGGAGACTAGGGCACATAAATTTTAAAAATATAAATAGACTTGTGAGACTTGGTTTGGTTGATGGTTTGCCTGAGAAGGCCTTCCACAATGACCACTCTTGTGTTGCATGTCTTAAAGGCAAGCAGCACAAGGTCTCATTCAAGTCCAAACAGGTGCATACTAGTTCTAGACCTCTTCATATGCTACACATGGACCTCTTTGGTCCAACAAATATAGAAAGTTTGAATGGTAAGTCATATTGTTTGTTATCACAGATGACTTTTCTAGGTTTACTAGGACATTCTTTCTAGCTATGAAGAGTGACACAGCTGATATTCTAATTGATTTTATCACTCAGATTGAGAAGAGGTCTGGCAATGAGGTTAAAATGCTTAGGAGTGATAATGGTGGAGAATTTAGGAATAAGAAGCTAGATGATTTCTGTGCCAGGAAAGGAATTACTAGGCAATTTAGTATTGCTAGAACCCCACAGAAAAAATGGGGTTGCTGAGAGGAAAAATAGAACCCTATTTGAAGCTGCCAGAACAATGTTGGCTGATGCTCATTTTCCTATATCCTTTTGGGCTGAGGCTGTTAATACAGCTTGTTATGTTCAAAATAGAGCATTAGTTAACAAAATTCAGAACAAAACACCTTATGAGTTACTTTGGGGAAGAAAACCTAATACTGTTTTTCTCAGACCTTTTGGTTGTCATGTAGTAGTTTTGGACACTAGTGATGCCTTAGGTAAATTTAGTGCAGAATGTGATGAAGGCTACTTCATGGGGTACTTAGTGCAGAGCAAGGGATATAGGGTTCATCTTAAAGAGGAAAAACGTATACTTGAAAGAGTACATGTTAGGTTTTTAGAGAATAAACCTAGTGATCCTAAAAGTGGTCCTAATTGGTTGTTTGACTTGGAACCCTTATCTAAAACTTTAAATTATATGCCTGTCACTAATCCAGACATTGTGAAGGTAGCTTCAAATGTTGTGGAAGAACAAGTTGTTGATGTTTCAGGAACACATGTTCATGAAAAGGTTGGATCACAAGCAGAAAAGGCATCTCCTATACAAGAATATGTCACAATTCCCATTTGGACAGATGATTTTGCTGCTGCTGCTGCTGGTAAAGATAATGGTGGTTTCCAAATACCACCAGATACAAACATGCATGGTCCTTCAGGCGCTGACAAAGGCAAATCTAGCGCTAACAAGACAAATTCAGACGTTGATGATTCAGACGTTGACAACAACAGTTCAAGCGTTGTTAGCCCAAGCGCTGACAATCAAGATTAAGGCGTTGACAACACCTTTGCACATCTTTTCTCTTCCACTTTTGAACAAGGTGAACCTTCCAATTCATATGAAGAAGGTCATCCTTATGTTGATATAAGAGAGTCTGATGAAGAAGATATTGGCAACATAGAGAATGAAGTTGAAGATACCAGACTTTTTCTGAGGGAGGAATACTTACTTCAGTCATGAAGAATCATCCTCCTTCTCAAATCATTGGTAATGTTAATACTCCAGTTCAGACTAGAAGATCTCATCAAGGTCTTGGTGGGTTTATAGCCAATATACACAAGAAGGTTGATACCCCTCTTGTGCAAGCATGTTTGTTTGCCTGTTTTCTGTCACAACAGGAACCCAATAAAATATTTGATGCTCTCAAAGAATCAAGTTGGGTGGAAGCAATGCAGGATGAGCTTCACCAATTTGCATTTCAGGATGTTTGGGAGCTGGTTGACTGTCCCAGATATGTCAAACCTATAGGGACAAGATGGGTTCTAAGGAACAAGAGAGATGAAAGAGGCATTGTGGTCAGAAACAAGGCAAGGTTAGTGGCTCAGGGATATACACAAGAGTAGGGGATAGAATATGAGGAGGTCTTTGCACCAGTTGCAAGGATTGAAGCTATTAGGATTTTTCTAGCCTATGCATCCTGCATGGGCTTCACAGTCTATCAAATGGATGTCAAGAGGTCTTTCCTCTATGGAACTATTGTTGAGGAAGTATATGTGATGCAACCTCCTGGTTTTGAGGATCCAGAAAATCCAGATAAAGTGTATAGAGTCAAAAAAGGCTATGTATGGCCTTCATCAAGCCCCTAGAGCATGGTATGGTACTTTGTCTACCTATTTGGTGGATAATGGATTCAAGAGGGGCATCATAGATCAGACACTGTTTACAAAGAAGAAAGGAAATGATGTGTTGCTTGTCCAGGTCTATGTTGATGATATCATTTTTGGGTCTACTGATCCAAAGATGAGTGAGGATTTCTCCAAGCTTATGACAGACAAATTCAAGATGAGTGCTATGGGGGAGATGAACTTCTTTCTTGGTTTACAAGTTCAGCAGAAAGAAGATGGTATCTTCATCTCCCAAGATAAATATGTGGCTGAGATCTTGAAGAAGTTTGGCTTTTCTCCACATGAAAAGAGGGCTACTACTCCTATGGATAGAGAACACCCTTGGGGAAAGATTGGAGATGGGAAAGATGTTGATGCCAGGAACTATAGATCCATGATTGGATCCTTGATGTATCTTACTGCCTCCAGACCTGACATCATGTTTGCTGTGTGTGCTTGTGCACGCCATCAAGTGACTCCCAAAGAATGTCACCTTTATGCTGTGAATAGGATCTTTAGGTACCTAAGATGTTATCCTGGTCTTGGTTTGTGGTACCCAAAGGATTCACCATTGGAGCTGATTGCATATTTAGATAGTGATTATGGAGGTGATAAATTTGATAGGAAATCCACAACTGGTGGATGTCAGTTTCTTGGGAGCAGGTTGATATCTTGGCAATGCAAGAAACAAAAAGTGGTGGCTAATTCTACAACTGAAGCTGAGTACGTGGCTGCAGCTGCTTGTTGTGGACAAGTTTTGTGGATTCAGAACCAGCTGTTGGATTATGGGTATAATTTCATGCATACCAAGATATTTGTTGACAATAACAGTACTTTATGCATCATTAAGAATCCTGTACATCATTCTAAAACTAAACACATAGAAATTAGACATCATTTTATAAGAGATTGTTTTGAGAAAGGTTTAATACAACCAGACAGGGTTGACACTGAGGAAAATGTGTCAAATTTACTAACTAAACCTTTTGATGCTGGGAGGTTTCAATACTTGGTAACAAGTATTGGAATGGTCAATCTCACATAATATGTGTTTTGGAGTCTTTTTGTAAAAGTATGTATAGGATGATGCATTGTTATTGGTCTTATTGATGATTTAGATTTTCCACTTTATTTTTCTAACACTGACAAAGGTTGCTTGAACGTTGATAAGTGTTTTTGTAACATTGTCAGCAATATAATTGTCTAACGCTGACAAAGCTTCCATCAACGTTGTCATGTGTTATCGGGGCGTTGTCAGCAACAATGTTAGTTTTGTGGTTTTCAATCTAAATGTGCAGATGGTGTTAGCAGTATACCATTGGATACAGAGTTGCTTATGGATCAATGGAGAAGCATTTGGACAAGTTTTTATTTATGGATGATGGTTGGAATTTTTAATTCCTATCTTGACATAAATTTTTATGTTCATGCATGATTTTAGCAAACTTATGTATCATAGTTTAAGGGGAGGTTTTAGGAACCTTTAGGATGTTTGGGTATCCATATGATACTCTTATCATAATTCTAGATTGTGTCCACAGGTGAGTATGAGTTAGTTCTACTAAATCATGAGGCACTGTAGCATGCAAAGTTGATATACTATGCATGCTGCCAAGACATTTTTGGCCTAGAATTGGTTGTGGTCTGTTGGGAGACTTGGGAATAATATTGTTATGGGATTTACCTGGGAGTAACAAGGAATTTTTTAAGGTAACTTGGTTGTTAGGAGTTTTGGTTAGCAAGGGACACTAGAGGACTGTTATGTCTATCTTAAGCAAGTGTGCATAACTGGACAGTGCTTGCCACCCTATAATAATTATCAGCTTTTTGGTTATCTTCTCTAGGATAAATTACTTTGTTAAGGTCATTTTTCATTTTTAAAACATTTTTATTTTTGGACGCTGACAAGTATATTTCCAAGCGTTGTTGTGACCAATTTAGACGCTGACATGGATATAGGCAAACGTTGACAAGATTATAGCCGTTGGGCGTTGATAGGTTATTTTTGACCGTTGACACTCAATGGGACCTACCCAGTTGTTACTTTTTGACATATTTTTAGGCCGTAATTTTGGGAGTTGTTACTTTTCATTTAATGCATGAGATAAACTTATAATTTTTCAATATTTTAATGATTACTTTTTGAAAATACTTGCCTATTTTTGGGCCTATCACATGCTTTTTCTTCTCCTATAAATTTGGCTCCTATTTTTAAACAGGGTATCTATAATTCTTGTCTAACACAATTTTCTCTTATCAACTTCATCTTCATCACTTAAATTTAACAGCTTTCAACAATGGCACCAAAGTTTAGACCATCAGATTTGGAATTGGGGTTCAGAAGTCAACATAACATGATCGCGTATCTTGAAGCTAATGATACTCTGTTTCCCCAATACACACAAATGGTGGCGTATTTGAACGCATCCCCTTTAAGGTATGCTCTTTCTCATGCACCACTCATTCCAGTCACACATATTAAACATTTTTGGAACACTGTTAGTTCCTCAACAGTTAATAGAGTGACTACATTGACTTCTATTGTTCATGGGAGACCTTGGGTGGTTACTGAGGCTTTGGTACGCCAAGCCTTGCATCTTGATGATGCTGATGGTATAGCCACCCTTCCCATTAATGAAATAGAACAAGGGATTAGGGCTTTGAGATATCCTTTTCCTGATGAAGGTACCTTAAACAAGTATCATAAGCAGGAATTTCCCCCAGCCTGGAAGTACCTCATACATGTTGATGAGATGGCATTTATACATGATCTCATCGTTCATTTCGGGCTTTAAATGCATAAAAATGTCATAAAATACCATATATATTCTTGTGTTTGTTTACTTGTGTATTTTAGGTATGGATATCATGAAAAAGACAAACGATCACAAGTTACAAGGAAAAACGGACACGAGAAACGAAGCCGTACAAAGAACCGGGCCCTAATCATAGAAAATTCAACAAATACCCTTGAAGACTTGAAGACAAACAAGATTGATCCTCAATTATTGAAGAAATGACACTTAAAACACTTGTATATTAATAATTACAATTTTGGTCCCTTAAGTTTGTCAAAATTCTACAAAAGGTCCTTCAACTTTGAAGAAATGGCAAGATTAGTCCCTCAACAATTTCAAATTGTCAATTATGGTCCCTCATCAAGCCAAAGATACATTGAAGACCTTTGAAGATCAAAAATGTCCAAGATCAGCCCTTCAAATATGCAAAAGTTCCAAAAATAACCCTTGATACACCTTTTGGAAAGTTTTGTGTTAAAATTAAAAATTATGAAAGTTGACACAAAGGAATTTGGGCGCTGATAGACTTTTATACACAAATGCAAAAAGAAAGGAAGAAGAAGGACCATTTTTGTGCACTGAAACATTCAAACTCCCAAAAATGCGCCAAACACATCCCATTCCCCTAATTTCGGATCAAATGAGTTACTATTCACCTTCATCCACCCAGTTTTTACTCCACTTAAACCAAAGGGTAAATCAAAATTACCCATACCCACGTGTGATTCACACATGCAGAATCACATCCCACACACAAAACCCTCATCTCCACTCACCAATAGACCACACCATTCAACACGTCACCCAATCAGAATGCAACTTACCTTCTGATAACTCGATTTTACTCAAGTTAAAAATATTCGTTGTACCAATCTCTTCGAATTGAAAAACTTATGTTTAATGTGTGACTCAGTTGAACTTTAGTGAAACAAAGATTTGTCGTTGTAGTGTTTGAAATAAAAGGTGCATAACATATAAAGTAAAGGTGCTCTTAAAGAAAATCTAAAGCTAATAAAGTAAAGGGTGCAAGAAATCAAAAGCAAGACTAAAATTAAAGGGCAATAAAGTAAGTAACGCAAACTCAAATCTAACTAAGGCAAACTTTAAAATGCAACAAAAATTAAAACTTAAACTAAGGCAAGACTAAAATAAATCTAAGGCAAATAAACTTAAAGTGCGACTAATGAAAAAGGCGGGAAAAAATAAAGCTTAAAATAAAAGGGCAGAAACTTAAAAACTAATATGACAAAACTGAAAATATCCCCTATTCCGAATAAAGTCCTATTCGGAAAACTGTCACCAATCCGGAATAAGTTTTACTCGGAATATTCACCCTTATGCGGAATGTGCCTCCTATTCGGAATAATACCTCTATTCGGAATATCTGTCCCTATTCGGAATAAAGTCCTACTCGGAATAATAGGCCTATTCGGAAAGAAATCCCTATTCGGAATAATCCTTCTATTCGGAATATCTGTCCCTATTCGGAATATTCAGGCCTATTCGGAATAAATGCTCTATGCTGAAACCCTCCCCTATGCGGAATACTGGAAATTCCGAATAAGCAATTTCTACAAAACCCCTATGCGGAATAATTTAATATTCCGAATAAGCAATTTCTACAAAACCCTTACGCGGAATAAAACCTCTGTTCGGAACATAAAATATTCCGTATAGAGCACAATAATCCAGACCTATTCGGAATGTTTGCTTGGGACGAATCTGGGCAAGAACATTATGATGTCCGAAGAACAAGGGATAAGAATAAAGGTCGGATCTAATAAAAACTAAACCAAATCAACAATAAGATTAAATCAAACAAGTAAATAAACAAATATAAAGCATAAACAATCAATCCAAAACAATAAAACTAAACAAGAATATCAAAACCACTTTAATCAAATCAACAAAAATAAAGAACTTGAACATAAACAAATCAACACAAAGATTAAAGAAAGGTAGAATGAGATTAACAAGGTAAAGATAAAGCTTAACAAGAATTAAAAGAAAAACTTACTTGAAATTAAATGGTAATTAAGTGCAAGACAAGGTAATTAAATTGGACAAGTAATTAAAGGTGCAAGGTAATTAAAAATGGAAGGACTAATTGTCACGATTAGCCAACAACAAGAAATGATAAACATCCTAAGCTATATATAGGGGATGATTAAGGAAGCTTCCTCCCCTCCTTCCTTTCTTGTTAATTGCAAGATTAAGTCCCTTTCTTCTTAATTCTTCATTAATTGCGTCATTAGTCCTTTTCTTCTAATCTTTTTTAAACATGGACTTAAAGGACTTTTGGCTTTGGGATTTCTTCGAACTCGTCTTTAAATTCTTCAATAAAATAGACTTGAATTCTCCGACTTTTGATAAACTTCCGTCTTTTGACTTTTTCTTCGATAAATCTTCAGAATTGGTCGTGGACTTCCGTTCTTTTCGCACTCTTGACTTCTTGACTTCGTCTTTCATCCTTTTCTTCAATAAAAGTCCGTAAATGCCCGTGAATGTCCGTGTTTTCTCCACTTTTCACCTTTTCATCCTAAATCACAACAAAAACAAAAACCACGCATAATTCCGACATAAAAGACATAAAATATACGTTTTGGTCCGGTTATTATTGTAATTAAGTGGTAGAAAAGATGGGTGTTTACACACCTATTAAATCCCCTACACTTGACCATTGCAATGTCCTCATGCAATGCATTAGTTATAAAGCAAGATTACACTTTTCATCATAATCAATCCACGTTGGCCTTTATTAAAGACATAGAAAATTAAAATTATGCAAAATAAAGAAATCAAAAGCATACCTTGGGTTTTGGAAATGTCGTGAATAATCATCATCCTCAAGTTTTCACTTTCTCCAAACCAAGCTTAAAAACGAGATCATTGTATTTATAAGTTAGTAAACTAACATGAATTCATGTGGACCAATTATTCACTTAGACTCCCTTATTCCTAGGTGTATATCTTATATTTTATTATTGTCTTGAATGATCACGAGGATGCATTGTTTGACTTATTTCGATAGTTTATTAGGTCTGAAAATAAAGTGAACGATTTAATCAATAGTTAGCTAAAGGACCAAATCTTTTAAAACTGCTTCTCGGGACCTCATAAAGTTCATATATTGGCATAACTCGCTTCGCGATTTGAGACCTTTCTCGGACCGATATTTGGCAGCGACTTCATACTTCAAATCTTGAGAGACGTTCATGAAATAATGGTCTTCTCTTCATATAGGAATTTCTTCACTTGAAGTTTTGAGAGATTCATACTTGGACCACGACTTCTTCATTTTTCTCCAATCTTTATTTTGGACTTTGATATACAACGATCCGCCTCCTTTTATGACTTGGACCTATTTATCCTCATACCTTGTTAGGGTCTTTTCGGATACACTTCTCCATGACTTTTGGGGAGTATTTGCTTTTCGTCGTGTGTCTCGATCCTTCATATTGATTTTCGATAAATGATTCTTCACATCACTTTTGGATCTTTAGCAACAAAATATAGGCCTCATGCCTTGTTAGGGCCTTTTCGGACTCGCCAATCTTCGCATCCCGCTTCAATAAGTTATGCCTTGGCTATGAACTCTAATCCATACCGAGCAACTTTTAAACGATCTGGGGCTAGAAGCTAAGTAACTTTTCAAATCGTACAACCTTATTTATTAGCAGTTAAATTTATTAGCAAGCGATGGGAGAATAGGCTTATAATTAACTCACATAAATTCACGAAAGAATACCGAACTTATAATTGGCTCTATCATCTCTCGTTCTCCACAGTTTAAAATCTCAAGTAATGAGACTCGTGGATACTTAGCCTATTAAATCAAAGTTTTGGGTTTTCGAGTCGCCTATAGGATCTTGCAAATTCTTAGACTTTTTCAAGTTTAGAAATTGCATTTTAAAGTTCCCTTGATAAACGACTCTCTAGGATCAATTATAGGAACTTGCGAAAAGTTCTTGTTCTTAACCCGTGAGAGTTAAGACTTTCGCGTTTTATAGTTCCCTATATAAAAGCCTAGCAAAACTTGACTTAAACATGTTAAGGATACTAGCTAGAGTGAACTCGGATTGAATCAAAAGATTCACAACGTTTGAAAATTAAAACCACTTATTCAAAGATTTATTCTAGCAAAGAAAGAAAATAACCATACAAAGGTAAAAACTGATAGGCCAAAATAGATCAAAAATTTTGAAAAATGTCGAAAAATTGATTTTCCGGTTAAAATGAGGACAAATACAAGGAAAAGACCACTTAACTTCGATAGAAGTCTCCCCTACACTTAAGATAAACATTGTCCTCAATGTTTAAGCATGTGGGAGTAACCTCCCCTACACTTAGGACATTGAGCACGTTGTTTAAATCTTGCTAAGGAAAAGACAACTAAAGAGATTCCTATTTTAATATTGAGAAAATATAAAATAGTGAATCGAAAAGAGTTTAGGATAGAACCGGGAAGAAGTAGAACACGGAATCACGGGTCGTCAAGAATCATTAAGAGTGGATCATTGAAGCTCGAATCCCTGCTTAAGAAGTGAGGAGAGGAAATAGCAAACCAAAGGGTCCCCCCTACACTTATGATAAAGAAAGCGAAAAGATAGATGCATGGGTTGCCTCCCAAGAAGCGCTTGGTTTTTGTTTACCGAGTCGTATCCACCAGGATCAAAGACATAGTTTTCATCCATCAATAAGCACGAGCTTAAGGCGAACAAGGCAAGCCAAAAGAGAAGTGGCAGGGTTCCCTTAAGCAGTGATGGAGCACGGTGGGAGCAAGTATGGTGAGGTGCAAGCAAGTCTTCAAGATTTCCAAAGATTTTTCCTTTTATTTCATCAGGTGGATACTGAGATGGCTTAAAGACTTCAATACCGGGGTCGAACACCTTTTCCTTCAGGGGAAAATAGCACTCAGGCTCAGCCGAGTGTGAAGAAGATCCGCAAAGAAGCACAACCTCGTCCTCAGAAGTGGGACAAAGAGGTGTCAACTCATACGTGCAACGGATTTCGGTGTCGACCGGTTTCTTCTCCTTTGACAAAATGCTCTTCAAATCCAAAGTAGGATCAAGACGATAAGATTCAAAGTCCAGAGGAGGTGCATCACTCTCATGAGGGAAGTATGTGTTGAGAAATTCAGAGAAATCTTCCTCAAATGAATAATCGTCCAAGGTAGGATCGAGTTATGGTGGAGGATCTTCAGCATGTGAAGAATCGCTCGAGAGAGTATCAGCCTCATCAAAATCATCGAAAGCGGGCAGCTCGGGATACTCAGAAGTATAATCAAAATCATCCGAATCTGAGCTAGAATCATCATCATAAGCATCAAAGACCCGGTGGTGACTCATAAATGGGAGAAGCGTCCAAAGTAGAGTGAGAATCATCCACATTATTTTCCGGATTTCCTTGTGTCGAAGGACAATCGGTGTATGAGTGAGGACCGCCACATGTTTCACAAGGATTAGCAACCGCTTTAACTTGTTGTTGTTGTTGGTTTGAAGCGAGAAGCATAATACTTTTGCTCATTTCAGCCATCATGCGGGTGAGTTCGGTCATCTCAGGGTTTGCTGAGGTAGAAGAAACATTGACTCTTGGGTTGTTTCTAGAAGAAGCAGAGGAATCCCAGTTCTTATGATGAGTAGTCATGTTTTCAATTAACTCTCTACACTCCTCAGGTCTCCTTTTCATAAATGTGCCACCGGCGGCTGCATTAATCGTATCACGATCTCGAAAAGTCAATCCGTTATAGAAAGTATCAATTAGGGTCACAGGGAGCATGTTGTGGTTTGGACATCTATCGATCAAGACATTATATCTCTCCCAAGCGTCAAAAAGAGATTCATCGGGATCTTGCATGAAACCACTGATCTGATTGCGAAGGCTTGTGACCATGGATGGTGGAAAGTAGCGTGATAGAAAGCGTTGAGTCATATCATCCCAAGTGTGAATAGAATTCTTCGGGAGACGATCAAACCATTTCTCGGCATGATGCGATAAAGTATGTGGGAAGAGTTGTAGGCGGAGAACATCCATTGTGGCCCCAGGCAACTTCATGCTTTGGGTGATTGTAATGAACTTGTCGAGGTGTTTGTTGGCATCATCATCAGGCAATCCTCTAAATGGGTTTGTTTGCACTTGCTGAATCATGTGGTGCTTCAACGAAAACTCAGGAGCGTTGATTTCCATCGGCGCAATCGGTCCTCCTCGTCCAAACATTGTTGGTTGACAAAGTTCCTCCATGGTCCGAAGATCGGGTTGTGGAAGAGCATTGTTGTTATTATTATTATTGAGGTGCGGTGGCATGTTGTTGTTGTTAACACCTGCCATATCTAAATCTTCTTGAGGCTCGGGCTCTTGATAATTAGAAGATCTAGTACGCATACACCTGAAAATGAAAAAGAAAACAAAACCAAACACAAATGTAGAAAAGCTAAATGAGATCCGGTGGTCTAATGTGGTGGTAGATGGTGGTGGAAGCCATTGTTGGCTTAGAGAGAGAGAAAGAGAGGTTGAGAGTAAAAGTGTGTGTGTTCCTCAATGAACAAAATACAATCAACACCCCTCCTTGGAAGCTAAGGAGGGGTATATATAGTCACGCACTTTACAACGAGCCTAGTCTAGTCTAAATGTGCGTGACTATGATAACTAACGGGAATTCTTAAATGTCGTCACATAAAGTGAGTTTCCAACAATCTTCCCCCATGGGACGACGTGTAGAATTCCTTACAATATTCTACCTATCAAGTACAAAATAATTAAGAACAAGAGCTTCCATGAAGCATCCAATGCTGATGATGTCTTCTGAGGCCTTTGACTTCAAAACGACTCATCTTTAACTTGCAGTAGAAATACTGTAACGGCACGAGCTAAGTAACCCATACACTTCTAGTTAAGGAGAAGCTTCTGAATTAGCTTCCCCCTAATTCATGCCACGTAAACTTGATGTAGAAGCATTTTAAATAGCTTCCCCCAAGTAGATCAACAACTTTTCTTCTCACGCTTGAATAATTCTTCTGAATTTTTCTTCCCCCTGAGAGTTCAAGTTATGCAAACCAGAAAGAATCAAGACACTTCTTCCCCCACATAGTTGAAGAAGGTAAATCAATCCCAATTATGAAGCTCAAATACTGAAGTGGACACTTTATCCCATTCATGAAGTTGACATCGTAACACCAGAGTCAATCAAGTCCCGGAAATGCACATGTCTTCTTCCGGAGATGCACCAGAGTCAATTAAGTCCCGGGAATGCATATAGGATAATGATGATGTTTAATTGCAACAATCAAACAATTAAACCTCGAATCAGTAGTGTACCGTTTGGAGATTGATAACGACACGAGTTAAAACACTGATTTTCTCTGCGGCTATGAAAAATGTCATCCCGGAATATCTTCAAATCAAAAGAAGGTATGAAGTTCATCACGTGTACTCGTTGTGCGTTCAATGTGTTTGCTTCTTCCCCCTTGATGGTTTCGAAACTCGGAACCATCAATAAATTGTACGCACATGAACCTGAAATCTCGTGAGAATAATAAATAAGCTGAATTATATATTTGTGAGAATCAGCTGTTGATCGAAAATCTCTTCTCATAAACTCTCCATGGCCACCTTTACCATCCCACGTGAAAGCAATTTGAAGTGACCACTGAAAGAATGAACCAGATACAACAAAACGTGAAGCTGAATAAAAATCCTTCGATCTTGTGACTTAAGCTTGCACTATTGTTGAATGAAGAACGGTGGAGAAATCTCTAAGTACTCAATGCATCACTGAAGAAGTCTATAAGCACAACACCTCTTGAAATTATCCACGTCGACTACGCGCGTGACACTGAGTACAACAATGTAACCCCTTGAAGTGATAGTTATCCGAGTCATCAACCATCCACCCCGAACCCAGAAACCAGATAACCAAGTCTTCATTCTAGGATTAAGCACGAGCAAGTTATCTAGTAAAAGATAAAATAAATACACGCATTCGAAAAATCCGTCTTCAACGTCACGTAATTAATACCCGATCAAACAAAATCTGTAGCCACTAAAAAATCGCCCATTCTTTCTTGATCTCGTCAAAATAAATTCTTCGTCACATTTGTCACGTCAATTTGTCTCGTCACATTTCTCGTCACCCAATCAGTGTCAAGAAAAAAATTAAAGAACCACAAATGCGACAAAAAAACTACAAATTCAAAAAAGGAATTTGCTTGTTTGAGCATCTATTCTCCTTAACAATGTCTCGTCACTTTTAGCTTGTCACGTTGTCACAATGAATTAAAACTTAATACACAACAAATTTATTTGTTTTTAAAAAAAAATTGTGTGTATGTGTTATTAAAACACACGGTTCAAATTATAGTTGTTAAAGAATGTGAGTCATGGCCCAAATCATAAAGTGAAACCCGGTCCAATACATTTGGTTATAACTTTTTCCAATCCAGAAAAATCTCATAACCTAATCACTTGCTACATCATTTTCACCGCCCCCAATTTTTCATCTCTCCAAAAACACTCACAACTCCCTTCCTTGTAACCTCCGCCCCCTTGGCACTCATCTAAGCTAATCTCATCAAACCCTATCATAAAACAATCTCAACCAAATCTTAGTCAAATAGAAACGCAACTCAGTCACCATCTAATTGATCATACATCTCAATAATCATCACATCCTTAAACCCACGAAACTATTTATCACAAAACAGTCGATACCCACATGAATCCTTGACATGCAAAGCTCGAATCATAAGCTCTTCAACGAATCTTTATTATTTAAGTCAAGTATTCTTGTTAAAAAGCTTCAAGATCGTAATAAATGGTCTCGGGTAAGGTGTTGTATATTAATTGCATGTTGGTTAAATTTTTGAGTTTGAAACGAAATAAAGAACTGATTCTAACACGCATGTGTTAAATCATTCTTAAGATTTCGTATATTAAGATGGGTTCTGTCCCAACATGGATCTGTGATGACATAAGTTCAACCATACTCGGTCTAAATAGATCTTTGTAAGTTTGAACGAATCTGAGATCTATGATTAATGTTTTTGTTTGAGTCTAGATTGGAGATAGGTGTCGATGGGTTAGGGATTAGATTTGTGGTGTTGAGGCGGTATAAGGATGGAATGAGTTGGTCGACTCAGTGAGTTTGACTGAGTCAACTCGGTAATGACCGAGTTGACTCGGTAGAGATGGGTTCAGTCTTGGTCAAAGTTTTGGTCCCGGGTCATGTGTTAAACGAGTCAAGCTGTCAAGGTTTATACAGTCCATCGCAAAGTCTCATCGCAATATCATACAGTCCATCGCAAAGTCTCATCGAAATATTTTCTATAAAACCCATCGCAATAAAAAGAATCCATCGCAATGTTTGAAAAAAACGGGCAGCATGACATCGTGACTATACCATTGCGATAGACCCGACCACCCATCGCAATGTGACTCATCGGAATGAGTCCCATCGCAATGGGTAAGTCAAACCCATCGGAATGTGTCAAATACCACTCCATCGCAATCCATGCGATCGTACCAAGAAGCAGAAATCCACAAGTGTACTTTTTCCGTTTTTTCAGGGATCTTGTTTCTGAGTATGATTTTTCTGGCAAATATGGGTTTCCCCATCATCTTCATAAAATTACCAGAAAAAAAAATCCAGTAAAATGCTGTAAAAAATCAGATAAGTACTCATTTCCACTTAAAAAATGAAACAGTAAACCTTTGACCAGTGAAAATATTAGATAAGGACCCATTTTGACCATGATATGATGATGAACCGAGAGAAACATGTGACAGTTTGGATATTTGGACAAAAAATATGAGACGTGACAAAAAATTTGTGATATTGGACAGAAAAAAATATAAACGAGACACAAGAAATAGATTAGACCACCAAAATCGAAAATATAAACACGATCCAAGGATGGAACCGTGGCTTTGATACCAAATGTAGAAAAGCTAAATGAGATCCGGTGGTCTAATGTGGTGGTAGATGGTGGTGGAAGCCATTGTTGGCTTAGAGAGAGAGAAAGAGAGGTTGAGAGTAAAAGTGTGTGTGTTCCTCAATGAACAAAATACAATCAACACCCCTCCTTGGAAGCTAAGGAGGGGTATATATAGTCACGCACTTTACAACGAGCCTAGTCTAGTCTAAATGTGCGTGACTATGATAACTAACGGGAATTCTTAAATGTCGTCACATAAAGTGAGTTTCCAACAACAAAGACAATATATATACACAAGAAAGATAAAATCTTTTTGGATTTTTGAAATTTTTAATTTTTATGGTTTTTTATCAATTTTTTTAATTTTTATAATTTTTTGAATTTTTTATGCAAGAAAAATAACGTTCACAAGTGAGCGGATCCCAAAAAGCAACGTGTCTCTCACAAAAAACTGTTGATCTTTACGAAAAGAGCCGGCAGCGGCGCCATTTGATAACTCGATTTTACTCAGGTTAAAAATATTCGTTGTACCAATCTCTTCGAATTGAAAAACTTATGTTTAATGTGTGACTCAGTTGAACTTTGGTGAAACAAAGATGTGTCGTTGTAGTGTTTGAAATAAAAGGTGCAGAACATATAAAGTAAAGGTGTTCTTAAAGAAAATCTAAAGCTAATAAAGTAAAGGGTGCAAGAAATCAAAAGCAAGACTAAAATTAAAGGGCAATAAAGTAAGTAACGCAAACTCAAATCTAACTAAGGCAAACTTTAAAATGCAACTAAAATTAAAACTTAAACTAAGGCAAGACTAAAATAAATCTAAGGCAAATAAACTTAAAGTGCGACTAATGAAAAAGGCGGGAAAAAATAAAGCTTAAAATAAAAGGGCAGAAACTTAAAAACTAATATGACAAAACTGAAAATATCCCCTATTCGGAATAAAGTCCTATTCGGAAAACTGTCACCAATCCGGAATAAGTTCTACTCGGAATATTCACCCTTATGCGGAATGTGCCTCCTATTCGGAATAATACCTCTATTCGGAATATCTGTCCCTATTCGGAATAAAGTCCTACTCGGAATAATAGGCCTATTCGGAAAGAAATCCCTATTCGGAATAATCCTTCTATTCGGAATATCTGTCCCTATTCGGAATATTCAGGCCTATTCGGAATAAATGCTCTATGCTGAAACCCTCCCCTATGCGGAATACTGGAAATTCCGAATAAGCAATTTCTACAAAACCCCTATGCAGAATAATTTAATATTCCGAATAAGCAATTTCTACAAAACCCTTACGCGGAATAAAACCTCTGTTCGGAATATAAAATATTCCGTATAGAGCACAATAATCCAGACCTATTCGGAATGTTTGCTGGGGATGAATCTGGGCAAGAACAGTATGATGTCCGAAGAACAAGGGATAAGAATAAAGCTCGGATCTAATAAAAACTAAACCAAATCAACAATAAGATTAAATCAAACAAGTAAATAAACAAATATAAAGCATAAACAATCAATCCAAAAGAATAAAACTAAACAAGAATATCAAAACCACTTTAATCAAATCAACAAAAATAAAGAACTTGAACATAAACAAATCAACCCAAAGATTAAAGAAAGGTAGAATGAGATTAACAAGGTAAAGATAAAGCTTAACAAGAATTAAAAGAAAAACTTACTTGAAATTAAATGGTAATTAAGTGCAAGACAAGGTAATTAAATTGGACAAGTAATTAAAGGTGCAAGGTAATTAAAAATGGAAGGACTAATTGTCACGATTAGCCAACAACAAGAAATGATAAACATCCTAAGCTATATATAGGGGAGGATTAAGGAAGCTTCCTCCCCTCCTTCCTTTCTTATTAATTGCAAGATTAAGTCCCTTTCTTCTTAATTCTTCATTAATTGCGTCATTAGTCCTTTTCTTCTAATCTTCTTTAAACTTGGACTTAAAAGACTTTTGGCTTCGGGATTTCTTCGAACTCGTCTTTAAATTCTTCAATAAAATAGACTTGAATTCTCCGGCTTTTGATAAACTTCCGTCTTTTGACTTTTTCTTCGATAAATCTTCAGAATTGGTCGTGGACTTCCGTTCTTTTCGCACTCTTGACTTCTTGACTTCGTCTTTCATCCTTTTCTTCAATAAAAGTCCGTAAATGCCCGTGAATGTCCGTTTTTTCTCCACTTTTCACCTTTTCATCCTAAATCACAACAAAAACACAAACCACGCATAATTCCGACATAAAAGACATAAAATACACGTTTTGGTCCGGTTATTATTGTAATTAAGTGGTAGAAAAGATGGGTGTTTACACACCTATCACCCTCCAAGTAATCCTATGTGGCAAAATCAACAGCCAAGACTCATTGCTTCATTCCAAAGCTAAAATGAACAGCCTTGATCAATTTGGATAGCTCAAATTCAGAAAACGTCTAGAAGGACTTAGGGCATTTAGGGAATTTCACTTCTAGGGTTTGTGAATAAAGTTTAGCCAGGCATTTTCCTATAAAAGGAGACCTCAACATGTGAGAGTCCCTTTGTTCCAGTTTTAGGCTATTATCTTTGTAATTCCTTTTTAAGTTTAAATAAAATTTGAATTTCTGAAATTGTGAAATCTCTTTTTGATTTAATTAAAAGTTTGGTGTTCGAGTAGCCTAATTCTGAGTTCCATTTGATTGTTAAGGCCTACCTTAATCTTGTGGTTAAGGCACGTCTTGTTTCATAAGGTTTTTAAGGTTTGAATACCTTGAAATCCTAGGTTCTGTTTTGGCTTATTTTGTGTACTAAACCTTGACCATTTGCTATAAGCTCTTACAAGCTTGTTGACACCAAGCTTGTGAAGGGATTAGAGCCCTTGGTTGAGTTGTTTGCTGTTTGTGTTTAAGATATAAAGTCCTTGAGGTTCTACTTTGAACCATCAACCAAGGCAGTTTGCATCATCTTCATTGAAGTACCTTGGTCTTGTTCTAGTTGTTGAACAAGGTCCAAGGAGCATTACAGGCCTTCCTAGGATGTTGTGGAAGGCAGGTATAATCCCTTGTTAAGATTCCACTCAAAATTTCATGTTTATGACTGATGTTGATTTGGTGCTTTGATTTTGAGTATTGGTGTTTGTGCTGGTGATTTTTGTGTTTGATTATGTTAGTTGCTAGTGTTTAAGTGTTTTTGATCATTAAAATCAGTAGGTTATTAGTTAAAATCACAAGTTCCTTTGTTAAGTGCTTGATTAAGGGTTGTTTGGGATTACTGGTTATCAAGGCCTTGTGGCCTTGTGCCCTTGGTTCTTAGGGTTTGGGTGGTCTAAACAAGTCCTAATACACAAGTTTTAGCCATTGGTTTACTTTCTGAAAGTTTGGAAAAGGGATTCTAAGCTTTGCAAAAATCTGATAAAATTGGTTTTGAATTTGGTCAAACACATCAGATCCAATAACTTCTTTGTTTGTTGGATCTAAGGTCTGAAATTTGGTTTGGGAATAGTTTGGGTGATAAGTTATCTATTGGTTATCTGCTTGTTGAATTCGGTGGCTTATTGTGGTTTTTATAGGTTATCAAAGTCTGTTGAAGTGGTCATTTGCATCAGCAAAGTGACCACCTCATTTGGTGTTGCATTGTGATTTTTAGCATTAGGATTGTTGTATTGTTGCTTGGATCTTATTTGTATGCTGCTTGTGAGAATATTTGGCTATTTTGATTGCTTTGTTCATAGCTTATAAGCCCACTGGCTTATTGGCTTATTTGTGCAAAAACACATCAAGTTTACCCAACTGGTAAGCCTTGATTCACAAGGTTTGCACTCAAACATTGACCAGCAGGGTGAAAAACAAGTCCTTACACTTCATTAAGTCTGTCAACGCCTACTTTGTTCCTGTCAGCGTTTGATTTCAACTTATCAACGTTTGACTTTTGGTCAAAATTGGTTTCTAAGCTTATTGAATCTGTTTTGCTTATTGGTACATGCAACAACTTATCTTTTGTAATAGAAATCATTTTTCTCAGCTTAATATCAAATCTGGAAGGTTACAAGTCTTTTGGTTAAGCTTTTGCTAGAAAACAAACTTATTTGGCTTTTTTAGCCAGCTTATCTGTTCTAACAGCTTATTCTACTTGGGTTTTTGTGATTTTCTTGATTGATTATTCTTAGTTAAGCTATTTGTGAGCTTTTGCAAAAAACTAGAGCTTCTGAAGTGCCCTAAATCTCTAAAATGACTATTTTGTCTTTTAGTGAAATTTTTCTTTGCTTATTTCTGGCTTATTGAGTGAGCTTTTTCAAAAATTCTTTTTACAGATCTCATAAGCATCCCAAAAGAAGGTTGTGTGTCAAATTAGAGCTTATGGCATTAGCTTATGGCTTAATGGGCTGAAAAGCCCAATAAGAATAAGCTGAGTGTTAAATAAGCTGTGATAAGCTCATTTTCAGCTTTTGGGCCTTTAGAGTTTTGTTCTTAGAATTGAATTTTGAGTCAGATAGGGCTTTTCCAAGTCAATTGGGCCAAGTTTGACTTTTTGGGCCCAAAAGCCCAATTTGGTTGACTGTTTTTGGTTTTGGCCCATTTGAGGGCCCTATAGGGGTATTTTGGTAATTTCACTTTGATTTTCTGATTATTTAGGTTAAAATAAACTAGTTTGCAAGTTTTTAGAATTTTTTATAACTTTTGGATTTTTAATATTATTTTATTATTATTTTATTATTATTTTTAAAATTTCACATTTTCCAACTTTTTACATTTTTCTTAGGTTTAATACATTAAAATAGGAATTTAGCAACTTTTAGATTAATTTTATCACTTTTAGATTAATTTTTATAATTATTTTAAGTTTTAATAGTTTTTTAAATCATTTTAAATAGTTTTTATTAGTTTAAAAATTTATAAAAATAGTTTTTAATCTTTTTAGGTCATTTTAGAGGTTTACCAATTGAAAAATCTTTATTTGGGCTTTTTGATAATTTATTTGATTTTTAGGGCTTTAATTAGCATTTAAAAATTGAATATTTAATTATTTAAAAGGTTTGAAAAAGTTTTGATCATTGCTAAACTCTTAGTTTATTTAATTTGATTTTTGGTGAATTTTTGGTAATTTTTAGAATTTATTTTTATTTTTGTGGTTTTTAAGGTTCTACGTTTTAACTTTCTAGTAGTGATTTTTTGTTAATTTTTATTTTTACGTCTTCGTCATTTTCTTTTCTCATCCCCTTCTAAACCAATCATTAATCACAAACATTTAACAAGTTTTTCACACACATATACCTCCTTGGGAAACAAACTTTGAATTCATTAAGGGTCATTAACACTTGATTTTTCCTAAAGTCGTTTGTTTGATACTTACTACTTTTACGCCTTTTTCCTAAGAGGTGTAATTTACTACAGCCATTTTGGCGCCGCTGCCGGGGAGGTGTGTCGTGATTAATTTGTATTCTTGTTTTTAATATTAACCATAAATAGTATTTGTATTAGTAGAACTCTACTAATACGTATTATCAGTTTTCTTGGTTTTTCTTGTACAAATATTATTACTATATTGTATTAAGTATCACAATAAATTCACAATATCTCCAAAAGTGTGAAAACACAACCTTAATTGGGATTTCATCACTCAATTATTGTATTCGAATCTCAAACAAAAAGAAAAAGGCAAAAATAGATAAATACTTTCGTGAAGCTCGATTTTGAAGAATACAAACTATAAGGTGGGTATAAGGCGGGTATTATAAAATATACCCTAAGGAAAAAGGCTCTTAAGTGCTTCGCGCCGCCTCGTTTCCCCGCTTGCTTGTGAGTATTTTGAGATTGAAGGCTAATCGAGGGTTTTGCCGCCCAAAGTATTATTACGTATAATATATTTGCTTGGTTTTCTTTGTGATTAAACCCTCTTGAACAATTTGGTTTTCACCAAAGTTCTAAAGTCATTCGAAGGCGTTCACTCCACGTGATTGTTTTCATTCCTTTGAGGCTTATTTAATCAAGAGTTTGATTCGAGGAGAGATTTTGTAGATTGTTGTCTACGAAGATACACCAAAATCCAAAAAAATTAAATATCATCAAAAACACAAAAAAAATTGAAAGTTCACAAAACACCCAAAAAAAATCTTCTTTGCTCACCTCCCATTCTTCGTGAAGTTTATGATCACTCGTAATCAAGCAAAACGAGCTCGTAAACGACTTCAAAAGCAAGCCAATCAAGAGACGTTGATTGTAGAAGAACCTCCAATTGTTGAACCTATTGTAGAACAAGAAGTCGTCATGGCTAATCGTACTATGATGGAGTTGCTACAAGCACCCACCGAGGGTTTTGGAGAGGCTATTGTGATTCCCACCATCCTTGCGGAGAATTTCGAGATTAAGACGGGTTTAATGTCGATGTTGCAAGCAAATAAGTTTAGAGGTCACGAGAAAGACAACCCGCACTATTACATTATGAATTTTAACCGTCTCACCGCCACTAGCAATTTTAAGGATGTTCCACATGACGTCATTAAGATGATGTTGTTTCCATACTCGTTAGATTGACCCGCAAAAATTTGGCTCGAGAAAGAACCGCCAAATTCGATTTTGACATGGGCCGATCTCGTTTCTAAGTTTGTGAACATGTTTTTTCCACCATCTAAAACAACACATTTGAAAAATGAGATTTCACGATTTGTGCAAAGAAATAATGAAAGTTTTTCAATGGCATGGGAACGCTTTAAAGAAATGTTACATGAATGTCCACACCATGATTTTACGGAATTGCATCAAGTGGATACTTTTTATAATGGGCTTAATGATCATGAACGAGATTATTTGAATGCCGCCGCGGGTGGTAATTTTTTGTGCAAGACGACAAATGAGGCTTTACAAATCATTGAAAATAGATCTAAGGTTTATAACCCTCGTAACACACCGAGTGTTGCCAATTTGGGTTCGTCTTCATCGTCACAATCGTCTCGTAGCATTAACGCCTTACATGATGAAGCTAATGAGGAAAATCTTTTTTTTGATAGATTTGCTAATCTAATGTCCCATTGAAAGGCTCAAGAAGCTTCCAATTCCGCTTCGGTCAAAGCGGTTGCTAAGAGTTGTTTGTCTTGTGGGGGAGCTCGTGATCTTTCCGAGTGCATTACCGCGGATGGTAACACTTCGAGTGCTTATGTAGCAACGGGAACTTACAACCAACACGGTCAAGGTTCCCGCCAAAATCAAGCTCCACCAAACCAAAATGTTAACAATTATCGAAACAACAACCAAGGTAATTACCAAGGCAATTCACGCAATTACAACAAAGGGAATTATCAAACTGGTAATGGACAAATTTCTAATCAAAATCAAAACCGTGATTTTCAAAACACTACACAAGGTTTTCAAAATGCTCACACTAAAAATTTGCAAGGAGAATTTTTGGATTATGCAAAAGCAAATGATGCTAAATTTGATAACATGCAACGTGAGATGATTAGCTTAAGATCCGAGTTGAAAAACGAGCTAAAAAATGAACTTGCTAATGAACTTAAAACTCATGCAAACAAAATGGAAGGAAATGTCCAACGTCTTCAACAAAATCATCAAAAGATGGAATTAGGACAACATGAGATTAAGCAAGAGTTATTAAAAGCGGATGCTAGGCAATCAAAATTTGAGGACCGAATGGCTAAGATGTTTGAAGCAATCATGTGTAAACCCTCTTCCTCGGGTGGTCTTCCTAGTGATACCATTGCAAACCCGAAGGGAGAAATGAAGGTTATTACTACACGAAGTGGTAAAAGTTTCAAGGAACCAATCTCTCGTCCAAGTACTTCTATGGAGAAGGAAATCGAGAAAGAACCCGAGGTGATGGTCGAAAAGGAGCACGTTACAATCCCACGAAGTACCGCTCAAACCACACCTACGGTTGAACCAATACCTATTGTGGAACCCGAGTTTCCAAGGCCGTTTCCTAATGACCAACCCACACCACCTTTACCCTACCCTTCGAGACGAAACAAAGAGAAAATGCAAGAACGTAACAAACAAAAAATCGATCTTTTTATAAAAATGTTTCAACAAGTGCATTTTGATGTGAGTTTAGCCGACGCGTTGTTATATATGCCTCGTTTCGCTTCCACTTTTAAAAGTATGATGAGCGATAAGGAAAAGCTTTCGAAGCTTGCTAATTGTTCTTCGGTTTATCTTAACTGCATACCGGAAAAAGTTGGTGATCCCGGAAAGTTTCTCATTCCTTGTGACATACAAGATATGAAAGAATGCCTCGCCTTGGCCAATCTTGGTGCGAGCATTAATTTGATGCCATTTTCCATTTGGAAATCACTTTCGCTTCCGGCTCTCATTCCTTCAAACATGTCCATCGAGATGGCCGATCATTCTACGATTATGGCATGTGGAGTAGCCGAAGATGTTTTCGTGAAAGTGGGGAAGTTCTACTATCCCGTTGATTTTATAGTAGTTGACATCCCCGCGGATCCTCAAGTTCCTCTAATTTTAGGTCGTTCATTTTTAGACACTTCGAGATCGCTTATCGATGTTCATGCGAGAACTATCACTTTGAGATTCAACGAAGCGGAACTTGTTATAAACGCTACTCAAAACTCGAAAACTTCTCATGTTTATGCAATCGCTACCATCAATCACATTGACATCGTTGATGTGGTTTGCGATGAGTTTTCACAAGAAGTGTTAGGTTTTTCTGATAGCTCGTCAAGTGGCAATCCCACTATTTTGGATCCGATTCTTGCTAATTCCACACCAAATTTCACTCCATTCCAAGGAGGCGATCTCACATTAAATGAAATCGACAATGAAGATGAGGTGTTGATTAGTGATGATATTTCTATTCCACCATTTCTTTCGCCGATGGAAGTTATGAGTGTTGAACCAAAATCTTCAATCGAGGAACCACCTATCCTTGAATTGAAAGATCTTCCTTCTCACCTTGAATACGCATTCTTGGAAGGTGATGACAAGTTGCCGGTTATTATTGCAAAAGACCTTGCTAATGATGAAAAAACCGAGCTCTTGAAAGTTCTTAAAGCTCACAAAGGGGCAATTGCGTGGAAAATATCCGACATTAAGGGTATTGACCCAAAATTTTGTACTCACAAGATTTTAATGGAGGAGGACTACAAACCCGCAATTCAAAGTCAAAGAAGGGTGAATCCTAAAATTCACGATGTCATTAAAAAGGAGGTCCTTAAACTCCTTGACGCGGGAATGATTTATCCTATATCCGATAGCCCATGGGTGAGCCCAATCCATTGTGTCCCTAAAAAGGGAGGAATGACCGTTGTGCCTAATGAAAACAACTAGTTAATTCCCACTCGTGTTGTGACCGGTTGGAGGGTGTGTATTGACTACCGAAAGTTAAATGACGCCACTCGTAAAGACCACTTTCCTTTGCCCTTCATGGATCAAATGTTGGAGCGACTAGCAGGAAATGAATTCTATTGCTTTTTAGATGGTTTTTCAGGTTACTTTCAAATCCCTATCGACCCTCGTGATCAAGAGAAGACTACTTTTACGTGTCCTTATGGAACGTTGGCTTATCGTAGGATGCCTTTCTGACTTTGTAATGCACACGGTACGTTTCAACGGTGTATGATGGCGATTTTTCACGATATGATCGAGAAGTCGATGGAAGTGTTTATGGATGACTTCTCGGTGTTTGGTAATTCGTTCACGTCATGTTTATCTAATCTCGAGCAAATTTTAAAACGGTGTGAAGAAACCAATCTTGATTCACAAGGTTTGCACTCAAACCCTGACCAGTAGGGTGAAAAACAAGTCCTTACACTTCATTAAGTCTGTCAACGCCTACTTTGTTCCTGTCAGCGTTTGATTTCAACTTATCAACGTTTGACTTTTGGTCAAACTTGGTTTCTAAGCTTATTGAATCTGTTTTG
This sequence comes from Glebionis coronaria, assembly GCA_025667525.1. Taxonomy (NCBI): domain Eukaryota; kingdom Viridiplantae; phylum Streptophyta; class Magnoliopsida; order Asterales; family Asteraceae; genus Glebionis; species Glebionis coronaria. The sequence continues at coordinate 252,576,418 of CM046875.1, read as the reverse complement.
CTTATTGGTACATGCAACAACTTATCTTTTGTAATAGAAATCATTTTTCTCAGCTTAATATCAAATCTGGAAGGTTACAGGTCTTTTGGTTAAGCTTTTGCTAGAAAACTAGCTTATTTGGCTTTTTCAGCCAGCTTATCTGTTCTTACAGCTTATTCTACTTGGCTTTTTGTGATTTTCATGATTGATTATTCTTATTTAAGCTATTTGTGAGCTTTTGCAACAAACTAGAGCTTCTGAAGTGCCCTAAATCTCTAAAACGACTATTTTGTCTTTTAGTGAAATTTTTCTTTGCTTATTTCTGGCTTATTGAGTGAGCTTTTTCAAAAATTCTTTTTACAGATCTCATAAGCATCCCAAAAGAAGGTTGTGTGTCAAATTAGAGCTTATGGCATTAGCTTATGGCTTAATGGGCTGAAAAGCCCAATAAGAATAAGCTGAGTGTTAAATAAGCTGTGATAAGCTCATTTTCAGCTTTTGGGCCTTTAGAGTTTTGTTCTTAGAATTGAATTTTGAGTCAGATAGGGCTTTTCCAAGTAAATTGGGCCATGTTTGACCTTTTGGACCCAAAAGCCCAATTTGGTTGACTGTTTTTGGTTTTGGTCCATTTGAGGGCCCTATAGGGGTATTTTGGTAATTTCACTTTGATTTTCTGATTATTTAGGTTAAATAAACTAGTTTGCAAGTTTTTAGAATTTTTATAATTTTTGGATTTTTAATATTATTTTATTATTATTTTATTATTATTTTTAAAATTTTACATTTTCCAACCTTTTACATTTTTCTTAGGTTTAATACATTAAAATAGGAATTTAGCAACTTTTAGAATAATTTTATCACTTTTAGATTAATTTTATAATTATTTTAAGTTTTAATAGTTTTTTAAATCATTTTAAATAGTTTTTATTAGTTTAAAAATTTCTAAAAAAAGTTTTTAATCTTTTTAGGTCATTTTAGAGGTTTACCAATTGAAAAATCTTTATTTGGGCTTTTTGATAATTTATTTGATTTTTAGGGCTTTAATTAGCATTTAAAAATTGAATATTTAATTATTTAAAAGGTTTGAAAAAGTTTTGATCATTGCTAAACTCTTAGTTTATTTAATTTGATTTTTGGTGATATTTTGGTAATTTTTAGAATTTATTTTTATTTTTGTGGTTTTTAAGGTTCTACGTTTTAACTTTCTAGTAGTGATTTTTTGTTAATTTTTATTTTTACGTCTTCGTCATTTTCTTTTCTCATCCCCTTCTAAACCAATCATTAATCACAAACATTTAACAAGTTTTTCACACACATATACCTCCTTGGGAAACGAACTTTGAATTCATTAAGGGTCATTAACACTTGATTTTTCCTAAAGTCATTTGTTTGATACTTACCACTTTTACGCCTTTTTCCTAAGATGTGTAATTTACTACAACCACATGTCCTCCTTCAATGTTTGAGTCCCAAATGCACTGCACATAATGAGATCAATAGATCTATTGCTAGTGCTATTGTGTGCATTGCAATAGGGAAAAAATTTAATTATTCTAAAATGATTTTTGAGGGCATGTGTAAAAATAAGGGGAACAAAATGACTTTAACTTATCCCCGTTTTTTACAAATGGTTTTTGATGTCCAAGGATACTACACAAGGGATCATAATGATTTTTATAAGATCCCTGAGCAAAAGAAAGCTATTTTTATGAAGATGAACTCACCACCCCATCGTGACCTATCTTTAACCCAAGCTATGCTTGTTGTTATTGCAACAGCACAACCCCAACCAGACCCTCAACCCCAAATTGACCCTCAACCACAACTTGACCCAATACCTGAACCCATACCTTCACCTGAACATATGCAAATTGACCAGGATCCTTTCAACGCTGACACATTCAATGTTGGCGTTGATGTGCCTATTTCCAACGTTGACACACAACCATCACAAACCCAAACACCCCTTAACCAACCCACATCCACCCATTCTTCCACACCATCTTCCACACCCCCTGAATATAGGTTGATGAAACGCCAACGGACTACTGGAGTGTTCTCCTCTGGTGGTCCTTGTTGATCCCAAACTTAGATCGATTAAGCTTTGTGTATACGAGATTAGATCAAGTACTACACGTAGAGAAACCTTTGCTTATGAATAAAGTAACAAAGTGTTATGCGGAATTAACACTTGATCTAAAACACAATCATGTTAAACAAACTTTCACTTGTATTAGAATAATCGTACTTGGTTACAATGAAAGAGTTTTAACTTGCGAATACTTATGAAAACTGATATATGACTTTAACCTAAAAGACCTTCTTTTATAGAACAAGAAGTCTTGTACAATAAGCTACGAATCAACTATTCTAGGTAAAGATAATAATAGAAAATACAATGTTGTGCTTATCTTTACCATACATAAATAAAGAAACAAATAAACTAAAGATAAGTATGAAGATATTCCATCAGTGTCAATCTTCAAGGCTGTCAGCGTTGACTTCTTCAATGTCAACGCTTGGCTGTCAGCGTCCAATGTCTTCTTATCAGCGTTGACATTCTTCTTATCAGCGTCTAGTGAATTGACCCATATTTTATTCCCAACAATCCTCCCCTAAACTTGATATCCATTCCAATGATCAAGTTTCTGAATAAAAACTTAAGGCTTAGGAGGAATCTTGCAATAACTTCTTATGTTGGTGATAAACATATCTGATCAAGTCCTTGGCCACATCACTAGTATAATCAATCTCCAAGGGTGTCTCTAGCATCTTCTCCAACACTTCTTTGGACAAGAAATAGTCAGCATCCACAAGTAGATATTCTGAAAACTTTGTAGAGCTCATATGAAATACACCACAAGTAGAATACAACCTCCAATGAAGATTACTGAGATCATCTTCAAGATCCTTCCATATGGCAGGATCTGCTTCTTTTGGACCACACAAAGTCATAAATGTGTTCCAAAATCTTATTCCATTTGCTGAAGTAGGTGCTTCAGCAGTATACTTGGCCTCTATTAATCTCCATAGATGCAACAAGTCTTCTCTGTCTATGCTTGCAAATATAGAAATAACTGAAGTGAAAGTATGTACCTCCTTTCCAAACCTGCCAATCTTCCAAAATCCACACTCATCTTCATCAAAACTGATAATTGGATTTCTGTCATCTAGAGGTACTACATTTACCAAATCTGAAGCTTCCAATGGAGAAAGCTTGAGATGCTTCCTTATAACACCTTCAGTTGGAAAATACACATCCATGTCTTTAGGAAATTGGAAAGGATCTCCTTTCTTTACTGGTCTTTGAGCAATCCTCATTTCCTTTTGAATCTGCATTTCCTCAGCAAGCTCTTGTTTCCTTTCTTCTGAAAGAAACCTGTAGACATTCTGTTCTTGCACCTTCCTCCAAATAGGATGTGCCCTATACTCTAACTCCTCAAAAGATAAAGCCAGCAACTTCTTTGATGTCCAATTAGGCTGATGGCATCTAAGCAACTTATAGTACAACTGCCTTCTATCTCTTTTGAGCCAGGTCTTGACCTCTTGTGCATTAAACCTCATAATCACCTTTATGTCATCTTGTACCCTGAGAAGTATTTCCAACCCCCAAATTTGATCTGATAAACTCATACCTGGGTTGTCCATAACCTTGTCTTCCCAAGCATGGTACATTCTGGTGATTTCTGGTAGGTCCCAATCAATCTGATTCTTCAATTCACTCAACCTTTCCTTTGCAAGCTCATCCCCATATTCAAGCCTTTCTGGATCTTCAATAATTTGAATACTTGAATCTGAGCTATCACCTTCTTTATCATCACCACTTTCTTCCTCACTCTCAGAAACAACAAATGGTGATCTTCTACTCCTCTTCAAATCTCTTTCCACAAGTTGTGCAGCCAACTGTTCATCAAATGCAATTTGTGCTGCATCTTTCTTTGGAACATCTTCTTCAATCAAAATACCTTTACCTTTGTCTTTTGGGTCAATAATAGGTAAAGTAGAAGAAGAAACCTGTGTGGACACATCTTTGATGATTGTTGATGGCTGGAATACATCAACACCACCTGCAACTTTATCAGCGTTCAAGTTACTCCCATCAGCGCCACGACTACCTTTGTCAGCGCTGGATGTGTCAGCGTTCAAACCTGTATCAGCGCCCAATGTTTCTTTGAAAGTTCCTTCCAAGTTTAATGGTGTCACCTTGGATGTATCAATAACTGGGTGCTTCTTCAAGTTGGTGAGAGCTTCAGCAACCTGTAAAGACTCACTAAATTGTGAACTCTTCTCTGAACTCTTCTCACTAGCTGTATGAATCAGCTCATCCTCCTCATCCTCTTCATCCTCCCCTTTGGAAGATTCCTCCATTAGACTCCTGCTACTTGGATTCTCCAAAACAGTTACACGCTCCCTCAAAACTTGGAGTTCACGCCCCTGTTTGTTGACAATTTGTACAAGGCTGACATTTTGCTTTTGCAAGCTAATGACAGCAGCCGTCAATTCAATTATTGTCATAGGTTCCAATCTGCCCTCAGCTAGAATGGGGATTTGACCTCCCAAAATAGAATCATCAGGCATGGATGAGGTCTTAATGATATTGGGACTGTCTTGACCAGCTTCTAAGCCTGTGTCAATAGCCCCAGCCTCACCCATGTCACCAGCCACACTTGTGGAGGTGGTTCTCTCTGCTACAAGGCTAGGATCACTAGAGGAGAACACTCTAGTAACCCTTTGGCGTTTAGTCAACCTAGATTGTAATGGGGTGGAAGATGAAGTAGATTGTGTGGGTGTTGGTTGGTTAAGGGGTGTTTGGGATTGTTCAGGGATTGTATCAGTGTTAGGATTGGCTGTGTCAGCGCCAACATTTTGAGTGTCAGCGCTGGGTTGGTCAAGGTCCATGTTTTCAGGTGAAGGTAATGGTTCATGAATAGGCTCAAGTTGGGGTTCAGGGTCTGGTTGTGGTTGTGGTTGTGGTTGAGCAGCCTGAATTACTTCAAGCATGGGTTGGGTAAGAGGTATGGAGTCATTTGTGGAGCTCATTTTAGCAAAAATGGTTTTCTGTTGTTTAGGAATCTCATAAAAAGTGTCATGATCCCTAGAACAATACTCTTGTAAATCAAAGACCATTTGCAAAAATCTAGGGTAAGCCAAAGTCATTTTACTTCCCTTATTTTTACACATCCCTTCAAAAATCATTTTTGAAAAATTATACTTAAGCCCACGTGTTATACAAACCAGAGCACTTGCAATTGACCTGTTTATTTCATTAAAAGAAGTACATTTTGGACTTAAGCATTGTAAAAGGACATGTATCAAATATTTCCAGTCAGAGGGAAATTCCTGCTTATGATATTTATTTAAAGTGACATCAGCAGGAATAGGATAACCCAATTCCCTAAGACCCTGTTCTATTGTTGCAATGGCAAGGGTAGTCACACCATCAGCGTCATCAAGACGCAAAGCTTGGCGAACCAAAGCTTCAGTGACCACCCATGTTCTTCCATGAACAGTAGATGTTAATGTGGTCACTCCATTAGCTGTTGTGGAACTAGCAGTGTTCCAAAACTGTCTAATGTGTGCGACAGGGACTAATGGTGTATGAGAAAGTGCATACCTCAATGAAGATGCATTTAAAAATGCCACCATCTGTGAATACTGAGGAAACAAATCATCATCAGCAGTCAAGTAAGCTACCATATTGTGTTGGCTCTTGAACTCCAATGTTAAATTCTTTGAGTTGAATTTGGGTGCCATGTTTGAAAGCTGTTTAGGTTATGTGAGATGAGAAAAATCTAGGAGAAAAATGTTAGACAAGAAAATATGAATACCCAGAATAAAAAGATTAGCCAAATTTATAGGAGAGATGCATGATTTTGATTGGTCAAAAATGAGGCTGTTATATTCAAAGAGCAATCATGAAAATATTGAATCAAATATAACTTATCTCATGCATTAATTAAAAGTAACTTCTCCCCAAAATTACGGCCAAAGATTAGTCAAAAATAACAACTGGGTAGGGCCCACTAGGTGTCAACGGTCAAAAATAGCCCATCAGCGCCCAACGGCTATATTTTCTTGTCAGCGTTTACCTAAAGCCTTGTCAGCGTCACGATTGGACGTAACAGCGTTTGGAGAAAAACTTGTCAGCGTCTAATAATAAAAATATTTAAAAAGAAAAAGACCTTAACAAAGTAATTTATCCTAAGGGAAATATCTTACAAGTTGATAATAATTACTGGGCGGCAAGCACTGTCCATTTATGCACACTTGCATAAGCAAGATAGACACAAATGTCCTCTAGAGTCCCTTGCTAACCAAAATACTTACCAACAAAGTTATTTCACAAAATTCTTTGTAACTCCTAGGTAAACCCATAACCAAAGTATTCCCAAGTCTCCCATCAGACCACAACCAATTCTAGGCCAAAAATGTCTTGGCAGCATGCAAAGTTGAAATACTAGGCATGCTACAGTGCCTCATGGTTTAGTAAAACTAACCCATACTCACCTGTGGACACAATCTAGAATTATGATGAGAGTATTGTAAGAATACCCAAGAGTCCTAAAGGTTCCTTAAACCTCCCCTCAAACTATGATACATGAGTTCTCAAAATATATATGAACATTAAAAATTTATGTCAAGATATGAATATAAATATTCCAACCATCATCCATTAACAAAACATGTTCAAATAGCTCTTCAAAGATCCATAAGCAACTCTGTATCCAATGGCATAAAGCTACCATTACCTGCACATTTAGATGAAAACCACAAAACTAACATTTGTTGCTGACAGCGTCCCGACAACACTTGTCAGCGTTGAAGGAACTCTTGTCAGCGTTAGACAATAATATCTCTAACAACGGCAAAATAACACTTGACAGCGTTACATTTACCTTTGTCAGTGTTAGAAAAATAATGTGGAAAATCTAAATCATCACAAAGACCAATAACAATGCATTATCCTGTACATACTTTTACAAAAAGGTTCCAAAACACATATTAAGTGAGATTAACCATTCCAATATTTGTTACCAAATATTGAAATCTTCCAGCATCAAAAGGTTTAGTTAATAAATCAGCCACATTGTCCTCTGTGTCTACCCTATCTGGTTGTATTAAACCTTTCTCAAAGCAATCTCTTATAAAATGATGTCTAATTTCTATGTGTTTGGTTTTAGAATGATGTACAGGATTTTTAATAATGCATAAAGTACTGTTATTGTCTACAAAAATCTTGGTATGCATAAAATTATACCCATAATCCAACAGCTGGTTCTGAATCCATAAGACTTGTCCACAACAAGCAGCTGCTGCAACATATTCTGCTTCAGTTGTAGAGTTTGCCACCACTGTTTGTTTCTTGCATTGCCAAGATATCAATCTACTCCCAAGAAATTGGCATCCACCAGTTGTGGATTTCCTATCAAACTTGTCACCACCATAGTCACTGTCTGAATATGCAATAAGATCCAATGGAGAATCCTTTGGGTACCATAATCCAAGATCTGGATAACACCTTAGATACCTAAAAATTCTCTTCACAGCAAAAAGGTGACATTCTTTGGGAGTCACTTGATGGCGTGCACATGCACACACAGCAAACATGATGTCAGGTCTTGAGGATGTAAGATACATCAATGATCCAATCATTGATCTATAGTGCCTAACATCCACATCCTTTCCAGCTCCAATTTTTCCCCAAGGGTGTTGTCTATCCATAGGAGTGGAAGCCTCCTTTTCATGTGGAGAAAAACCATATTTCTTCAAGATTTCAGCTACATACTTGTCTCGGGAGATGAAGATACCATCTTCTTTCTGCTGAACTTGTAAACCTAGAAAGAAGTTCATCTCACCCATTGCACTCATCTTGAATTTATCTGTCATGAGCTTGGAAAATTCCTCACTCATTTTTGGATCAGTAGACCCAAAAATGATGTCATCAACATAGACCTGCACAAGCAACACATGTTTTCCTTTCTTCTTTGTAAACAATGTCTGATCTATGGTGCCCCTCTTGAAACCATTTTCCACCAAGTAGGTGGACAATGTACCATACCATGCTCTTGGGGCTTGATGAAGTCCATACATAGCTTTCTTCACTCTATAAACCTTGTCTGGATTCTCAGGATCTTCAAAACCAGGAGGTTGCATGACATATACTTCCTCAACAATTGTCCCATAGAGGAAAGCACTCTTCACATCCATTTGATAAACAGTGAAGTTCATGCAAGAGGCATAAGCTAGGAAAATTCTGATAGCTTCAATTCTTGCAACTGATGCAAAAACTTCTTCATAATCTATACCTTCCTCTTGTGTATATCCCTGAGCTACCAAACATGCCTTGTTTCTGACCACAATGCCCCTTTCATCTTTCTTGTTCCTTAGAACCCATCTTGTCCCAATTGGTCTCACATATCTAGGACAATCAACCAGCTCCCAAACATCCTGTATAGCAAATTGGTGAAGCTCATCCTGCATTGCTTCCACCCAACTTGGTTCTTTGAGAGCATCAAAAATTTTCTTGGGTTCTTCCTGTGAAAGAAAACAGGCAAACAAACATGCTTGTACAAGAGGGGTATCAACCTTCTTGTGTATATTGGCAATAAATCCACCAAGACCTTGATGGGATCTTCTTGTCTGAACTGGAGCCATAACATCACCAATAATCTGAGATGTGGGGTGATCCTTAGCTGTGGAAGTAAGAACTCCTCCTTCAAAGAGTCTGGTGTCTTCAACTTCACGCTCCATATTGCCAATGTCTTCTTCAGATTCTTCTTGATCAACAGAAATCTCTTCATGGACATTAGAAGGTCCACCCTGTTAAAAATGGGAAGAGAAAAGATGTGCAAAGGTGTCATCAAACTCTGAACCTTGCTTGTCAGCGTTTGGGCTAACAGTGCTTGAACTATTGTTGTCAGCGTCTGATCCATCAGCGTCTGAATTGCTCTTGTCAGCGCTTGATTTCCCTTTGTCAGCGCCTGAAGAAGTATGCATGTTTGTATTTGGTGGTATCTGAAAACCACCATTATCTTTTCTAGCAGCAGCAGCAGCAGCATAATACTCATCTGTCCATATAGGAAGTGTAACATATTCTGGTGTGGAAGATGATTCAACTGCTGGTGGTCCATCCTCCTTAGCAACCTGGATACCTGAAACATTACCAATTCTCTTTTCCAAAACACTTGAAGTTGTTTTCACAATGTCTGGATCAGTAACAGGCATATAATTTAAAGCTCTAGATAAAGGTTCTAAGTCAAACAACCAATTTGGACCACTTTCAGGATCACTAGGTTTACTTTCTAAAAACCTAACATGTACCTTTTCAAGTATACGTTTTTCCCTTTTAATGTAAACCCTATATCCTTTACTCTGCACTGAATAACCCATGAAGTAGCCTTCATCACCTTTAGAATCAAATTTACCTAGGGCCTCACTAGTTTCTAGAACAACTACATGACATCCAAATGGCTTGAGAAAACCAATATTGGGCTTCCTTCCCCAAAGTAATTCATAAGGTGTCTTATTATGTATCTTGTTGACCAATGCCCTATTTTGAACATAACAAGCTGTGTTAACAGCTTCAGCCCAAAAGGCTATAGGAAAGTGGGCATCAGCCAACATGGTTCTGGCTGCTTCAATAAGGGTCCTATTCTTCCTTTCAGCAACCCCATTTTGCTGTGGGGTTCTAGCTATGCTAAACTGCCTAGTAATCCCTTTCTTGGCACAAAAATCATCTAACAACTGATTTCTAAACTCACCCCCATTGTCACTTCTAATAATTTTGACCTCATTACCATTCTTCTTTTCAATTTGGGTAATGAAATTAATCAGACTTAGGGCAGTTTCACTTTTCTTGGCTAAAAAGAAAGTCCACGTAAACCTGGAGTAATCATCAGTGATAACAAAACAATATGATTTACCCTTCAAACTTTCTATATTAGTTGGACCAAAGAGATCCATATGCAATAAGTGAAGTGGTTTAGAACTAGAGTGCACCTGTTTAGACCTGAATGAGACCTTGTGCTGCTTGCCCTTAAGACATGCAACACAAGAGTGGTCATTGTGGAAAGCCTTTTCAGGCAAACCATCAACTAAACCAAGCCTCACAAGTCTATTAATATTCTTAAAGTTTATGTGCCCTAACCTCCTGTGCCAAAGAAAACTTTCATCTACTGAGGCTTTAGCATACAGACATGACATTTTATTATTTATCTTAATTCCATTAAGATTCACATTATATATGTCTTTATGCCTTGGTGTTCTAAAATCTATGTATTTTTCCTCTGGGAGCTTATAATCTTTGCTTAACACCAAGCACTCAGTATCTGTGAAAAGAACCTTATTTTTGTTATCACACACCTGTGATACACTAAACAAATTATAATCCAGTTCTTTTACCAAGAAGACATTCTCAAACCGTAGATTGTTGGTGACAAGGGTCCCTTTTCCAGTGATGGTGCCGTAGCCCCCTCCAAAGTATACCTTATCACCATCTTGAATAGGAGAGAAATTGGTCAGATAGTCTTCCTTTCCTGTCATGTGCCTTGAGCATCCACTATCCCAGTATCCATAATCATTGATCTTCTTCTGAATGCCCTGCACATAAAGAAAACACATTTGTTTTCTTTGGGAACCCAAGCCTTGGAAGACTTGGATTCATTTGGTTGTTCAACAAGAACAGACTTGGTTCTCATAACAACCCCATTTTCATCCCTGTTTGAATGAAATTCCCAGTTAACCCCAATTGGTGTTGACAATGCCTTTGAAATATAATGAAACCTGTTGCATGTCATAGAAATACCAGTAGAATTAGGGTTTTGGTCTTGTTTTGGTCTCCATGTTAAGCTAGTAGAAGCTTTAGACCTATTTCCCTGTGGTTGCAAATACCTAGGTTTAGCAGTGTGTCTGTCAGCGCTGAAATTTCTCTTGTCAGCGCCCCGATTGCTCTTATCAGCGTTGAACCTAGGGTTTGCTACAGGAACCCATTGCCTATTTGACCAAGTGTTTGAGTTTTGAAAAGGTCTTAGGCCTTGTGTGTTAGACCCTCTAGAGAAGAATGGGGCTGGTCTAACAACTTGTGAACTTTTGTTCACAAAGGTATTGGGTCTGACAGTGTTTGACCTATGTTGACTTTTGTCAGCGCTGAAATGGTTCCTATCAGCGTTGACATTGGAAGCGTTGACACATTTGTAGGCCAAATGTGAGAAGCTACCACATGTGTAACAAGCTTTTCTAGACATAGTCTTAGGTCTAGAAGCAAAGAAGCCTGTTCCATGGTTACTAACTTGGCTTTTTGGTGACCTAGTATTCCTATACATCTCTGCATACTTAACACTAGGTTTTCTAACAGTTTGTGGGCCAAGGTCAACAGCTTTGCCAGTGGTAGGGTGTGTGATCTTAATAGGTTTAGGATCAAGGCTCTTGATTGGTGTGGGCTCATTTGGACTTTCACACAACAACCCTCCCTTAACAAACAAGGTGTGGTTAGCTTTCTTCCACTCATCTAGGTCAGTCAGCTTTTGCTTGTATTCCTCAACTGGGGAAGTCACTCTAGGTGGAGGAATGAATTCCTTCTCTTGGCATTCTGGCAAGCCAGTCCAAGATAAGTCCTTTGATTGGACACCATAGAAATCCACAGCTGGTGGTGGAACACCAGTATAGTTATTCATCCCAATCCCACTCATATCCTTAGAGTCTCTTTGTTTACTAACACACTCTCCTAGGGATTGTGTGGCCTTATCAAATCTCTGGATTTTAAGACTCACATTATCTTTATTTTTGTTAGCCTCCTCTAACTGAGCTATCAAATCAAGATTAACCCTATTTACTATATCTTGAACATCTTTACTCTGATGTAACTCATGTTTTAAGATATTTATTTGATCCTTTAAATCAAACTCCATTTTCTTATACTCAGCTACTGTCTTTTCTGTTTGGGTGAGAGCAATTTGATAATTAGATACTTTGCATCTTTCAGTACTTGCCTCATCTAATAATTTAACTATCTCTTGTTTTAATTTTTCAGTATTTAAACGACAACCCTTAGAACAGAAAGCATCATCATATACCTCATTATCTGATGAAGAGGAGGAGTGAGCCATGAGAGCATATTCAGCATGCTCTTCTTTAACTTCAGCAACCAAAGCTCTGTCCTCTTCCTCATTCTTAGCCATCTAGCTCCAATCCCAGTCTCCAACACCATCAATTTGTTGAACAGCAACCATGGCCTTGGGATCTGGGCTCTTAACCATTTGGCTTGAAGGCTTACCAGCATCAGATCTTCTTGGAGATCTACATTCCCTCATAAAGTGCCCCATCCTATGACAGTTGTAGCACTCAACCTTGGACTTGTCAAATCCAGCAACATCCTTAGCATTAAAGGTCATCTTCTTCTTGAACCTTTTATTGAACCTGTTTGCTCTTAAACTTACAAGAGCCATAGTCCACTTGATGTCCATCTCTTCCAATTGTTCACCACTTATCTGCTCAAGATCTTCATATGTAATCCTTGAATCACTGGGCAAAGAAGCAATGAATGCACACACAGTATCAAGATCAAAACCAGCAGGTTTAATTCTATCAGCGCCATGATTGTATGTGTCAGCGCTTGAGTACAAAGCGTTGACAGGATATGATCCAGCGCTGACAGACTGACATCCAGCGCTGACACCTTGAGATCCAGTGGCTGGATGTCCATAGAAGTTCATGGAATCAAATTGGCCTTCACTTTGTGAAAAGAAGGCCATGTTGCTGCTGGAAGATTTATTATCACTATCCAATTGCCATTCATTCTCCAACAGTCTTAGTTTGTTGAAGATGTCATCAAACCTGGAAGTCTTGTGGGTGTTATTGACAAGAATGGATCTTGTCTCAATCTTCCATACATCACCAAGGCTTTTGAGAAAAGTAGCATTCAATTCAGGGTCAGCAATCTGTGTTCCCATGAAGGAAAGTTGACTTGTGATGTCAAGAAGTCTACTTCTTACACTGCTAAGATTTTCATTGGGTTGAGCTTTAAAAACAGCATACTCATGCAAGAGTTGCTTCTTCTTTTCTTCTTTTGTGTCAACATTGCCACCATGTGCTACTTCAAGAGCTTCCCAAAGCTCTTTTGCAGACTCAAAGCGTTTGTATTTGTGCTGATTCTCATGACCTAGGGCGTGTTTCAAGATGTTCAAGATTTTCATGTCCACCCTCTTCTTGGCTATATCTTCAACAGCTACAGCTCTCCCATCTCCAGGCTTTTCTACCTTATCAGCTTCAGGACAATTAGGAACAGCTGTCCTTGTGGCAATTGCAGCAGTAATCTTTGCTGCTTTATCGAATGTGTTCCCATATTCGATAATCTCCCAAAGAGTGTAGTCATGAATAGCTATGTATTGCTCAAAATTGGACTTCCAAAGCTCAAAGTTCCTGGCATCAAACATGGGAATTTTGATACTAGGGTTTGAGAAGTTGTTTTATAGCAAAGAAGCAGGTTGATCTGTGCCAGACATGATGTTTTTAGGGTTTTGAGAATTTAGGGTTTTTAGGGTTTGGTGTTTTAGGGTTCTTGCGTTACTTAAAGATCAAAAGTTTCTCAACAAGCTCTGATACCACTTGTTGATCCCAAACTTAGATCGATTAAGCTTTGTGTATACGAGATTAGATCAAGTACTACACGTAGAGAAACCTTTGCTTATGAATAAAGTAACAAAGTGTTATGCGGAATTAACACTTGATCTAAAACACAATGATGTTAAACAAACTTTCACTTGTATTAGAATAATCGTACTTTGTTACAATGAAAGAGTTTTAACATGCGAATACTTATGAAAACTGATATATGACTTTAACCTAAAAGACCTTCTTTTATAGAACAAGAAGTCTTGTACAATAAGCTACGAATCAACTATTCTAGGTAAAGATAATAATAGAAAATACAATGTTGTGCTTATCTTTACCATACATAAATAAAGAAACAAATAAACTAAAGATAAGTATGAAGATATTCCATCAGTGTCAATCTTCAAGGCTGTCAGCGTTGACTTCTTCAATGTCAACGCTTGGCTGTCAGCGTCCAATGTCTTCTTATCAGCGTTGACATTCTTCTTATCAGCGTCTAGTGAACTGACCCATATTTTATTCCCAACAGTCCTAGCAATGTAGCAGAGAGAACCACCACCACAAGTGTGGCTGGTGACCTGGATGAGGCTGGGACTATTGGTTCTGGCTTATATGCTGGCCAAGGCTGTCCCACCATCATTAAGTCCTCATCCATGCCCAATGAATCTGACTTGGGAGGTCAAATCCCCATTTTAAAAGAGGGCAGACTGGAACCAATGACTCTTATGGAATTGACGGCAGTCTGCATGAGCTTGCAAAAGCACAATGCAGACTTAGTACAAGTTGTCAGCTCACAAGGCCTTGAACTCAAGCAATTGAGGGAGAGGATTGTTGTTTTGGAGAGTGCTAGTGCCAGGAGGGGTATGGAGGAATCTTCCAAAGGGGAGGAAGATCCAATAAATCTGAGTGATAAGGGCAGCCATGATGTTCAATCCTTGGATGTTGCTGAGGCCCTTACAACTTTGAAGAAACAAACAGGTTTTGATACGTCCTTAGTTTCTCCTACCAACTTGAATTTATCATTTACAGCCATGTTGGAAGAAGTTACAAAAGGCGTTGAGACAGGATATTTGGGCGTTGAAAAGGAGAATTTGGACGCTGATAGAAATATTTTGGGCGCTGATAGAACAAAATTGGGCGTTGACAGACCTGCACGTGAGGGTGATGTATCCCAGTCATCATCCACCATCAAGGAGGTTTCTGCACAGGTATCACCATCTACCTTACCAACCATTGCACCATCAGATAAGGGTAAGGGTGTAATGGTAGAAGAGATTGTTCCAAAGGATGCAGCTCAAGTTGAACTTGATAGAAGATTGGCTGTGCAAATCATGGAACAAGATAAAAAGGAGGTGAAAGAGTCACCATTTGTTGTGACTTCAGAAGAAGGAAGTGATGGAGCTAGCTCAGACTCAAGTGTGATGGTTATAGAACCAGAAAGACTTGAGTATAGGGATGAGTTGGCTAAGGAGAAGTTGAGAGAGTTGAAATTACAGGTTGACTTTGACATGCCAGAGGTGGTTCAAATGTACAATGCTTGGGAAGAAAGATGTATGGAGAATCCAGACTTGACCATTCCAGATCAAATATGGGGTTTGGAGATTCTTCTCAGAGTTCAGAAGGATTGCCAGGTAATTTTGAAACACAAGGCAAGCAATATTCTCTCAGAATTGAAAAGGGATAGAAGGGAACTATACTGCATATTGCTCAGATGTCATGGAGTTGGATGGACTTATCAGAAGTTGAGGGCATTGACATTTGATGAATTGGAATGCAAGGCTTATCCCATTTGGGTGAGAGTGCATGAAGCAAACACTCTCAGACTTCTTTCTGATGAAAGAAAGGAAGAACTTGCAGAAGAAATGGAGCTCAAGAAAGCTATGTTTGTTCCCAGACCAGTGAAAAAGGGAATTTCTCTTGAGTTTCCCAAAGATATGGATCCACTATATCCAAGTGAAGCTGTTATAAGAAAGAGCCTCAAGCTCTCACCATTAGAAGCTTCAGATATGGTGCAAGTGTTACCATTAGATTCCAGGAACCCAATTATGAGCTATGAAGAAGATGAATGTGGGTTTTGGAAGATTGGCAGATATGGTAAAGAGGTACACACTTTTACCACTCTCATATCTTTGTTTGCAAGTTGTGATAGAGAAGACTTGGTTGATCTATGGAGGTTGCTAGAGACCAAGTATGAGGCTAAAGCACCAACTTCAGCTAATGGAATAAAACTGTGGTCCACATTCAAAAGAATGTGTGGACCAAGAGATGAGGATCCTGCTATTTGGAAGGATCTTGAAGATGACCTCAGTGGTCTTCAATGGAGATTATATTCAGCTGCTGGTGTTTACCATTTGAGTTCTACAAAGTTTGCTGAGTATCTACTTGTGGATGGTCAGTATTTCATATCCAAGGCTATTTTGGAGAAGATGAAGGACACTCAGCTGGAGACTGATTATTCAAGTGACCTGGCAAAAGATTTGATCAGATTTGTTCATTACCAATATGAGAAGGTTTGTAAGATTCCTCCTAGTCCTTAATGCTTATTCAGAAACTTGATCATAAGTGTGGATATCAAGTTTAGGGGAGGATTGTTGGGAATAAATTAAGGCCAGATCACTTGAGCGCTGACAAGAGTAAAACAAGCGTTGACAAGAACAAAACAAGCGCTGACAGCTCAAGCGTTGACAAGATAAAGTCAAGCGTTGACACATTGAAGACAAGCACTGATGGGAAGATATACTCTACGCGTTTATTGTATTCTAGATTACTTCTAGTAAAGATAGGAACAACAATGTATTTTCTATATTTATCTTTACCTAGAATAGCTGATACGTAGATTATTGTACAAGGCTTCTTATGTCTATAAAAGAAGACCTTTAGGTTAATGTTTCAATATAAGTTTTCATTCGTAAATTACTTTCATTGTAAACAAGTTTGATAGCATTAATCAAAGTGAAAGTTTGTTTATATCATTGTGTGTTCTTGTTTAAGTGTTAATTCCGCATAACACTTAGATTATCATAAGCATATACAAAGGTTTCTCTAAGTTTATTACTTGATCTAATCTCGTATACATAAAGCTAAATCGATCTAAGTTTGGGATCAACACGAAGCTTTAAAGATCCAAAATTCGCCTTAGCGTGAGGATATACGTCTTTGGCTTATAAAACTACCGATGAGGTGGATAATAAATGGCAAGGCAAGACCGAAGTCATAATAAAAGCTTCATGGCGAAGTTGAATAAAAGATGGAGGCAAACCAAAGATAATAAGGCCCTTCCGTTAGGGGGCGTATAAAAGTCTTGGTAATAAGTCTCATGTTCAAAACCGTTATAAAACCGTGTTTATCCATTCTTCTTGTTGACTTAATTTTTTGACATCGTTGTCTATTAGGAGGGGTTATTGATTTGATGGTCTTGGTTACACCGTTAGGACTCTATTTTTGGACCGAAATCTCTATTATCGCATAAGTCAAACAATGTATCCTCGTGAAACATTCAAGACAAAATAAAATATAAGAGATACAACTTAGGAAAATGGGAGGATAAGTACGTGATTAGGGCATATGAGTAGTGTTAGAATTACTAACTTATAATGACAATGATCTCGTTGCACGCTTGGCATGGAATTGGGGTGAAAATCGAGGACGATGAAATTATTTCTAACGAAGCATTCACGTGTTCTTATTCTATGAACCTAAACGTCCCATTTTGCGATGAAAATCGTACATCATGTCTAAAACACAAGTAGTAGTAGCAATAGTAGTAGTGTAGCTAGTTTATCGTTCAATAAAGTGAATAAAAATGAATTTTGGAGGTGCTACGATACTTTATTCTAGTATTACGTGAGGGCACGACAATGGTTTAGTATGGGGGAGTGATGAGACTGCTTTTATACATAGTCTCATCGTCCAAAAAGGGATTAAAATGCATTAAATATCATCAAAATACCCATATATATGCTTGTGTTTGTTGCTTGTGTATTTTAGGTACGGATATTGATAAAATGACAAAAGATCACAAGAATCATGCAAAAACGAACACGGGAAACGAAGCCGCACAATGAACCAAGCCCTAATGAAGACTTTCCCAAGAAAAAACCTTGAAGACATGAAGAATTATGAAGAAGGGTCCTCCAATATGGAAGAAGTGACACTTTATACCCTTGTATCTTCATAATTACAAGTTTGGTCCCTAAAGTTTTTCAAAATTACAAAAAGGACCCTCCACTTTGAAGATTTGGAAAGTTTAGCCCCTCAACCTAGCTAAATTGTCAACCATTATCCTCCACAAAGTCAAATATATCATGAAGTCCTTCAAAGTACAAGAAATTACAAGATTGGTCCTTTGAAAATCCCAAAATTACAAAAAGGACCCTTGACTTTCAACATTTGGCAAGAATGGTCCCTCAATCATTATGACTGGGCAATTTTAGTCCTCCAAAATATCAAATATGCAAGTCAAGACCATTATCCATCAAGAAAATGCCAAATCAGTCCCTCAAGAATCACAAAATGGAAAGAATTACCCCTGAATTCACTTTGCAAAATTTTTTGGGGCAAAAGTGTAAAGAATGAAAAGTTGTTATAGCTTAATTGGGCGTTGACAAGGTTTGGAAGTGAAAAGACAAGTTCAATAAAGATGGGGGTTTGTTTTTGGCCGACGCAA
Organism: Glebionis coronaria; assembly: GCA_025667525.1. Taxonomy (NCBI): domain Eukaryota; kingdom Viridiplantae; phylum Streptophyta; class Magnoliopsida; order Asterales; family Asteraceae; genus Glebionis; species Glebionis coronaria. The sequence goes on along the minus strand of CM046875.1, from coordinate 252,558,165 downwards.
TTCTTACCTAGACCAACCAAATGGTGACACCTATCCCACTTACTCCTCTCCACCAATCACCTTTCACCCTTTCTCCACATCAGCTATCCACTCACCCCATTTATTAACTAATCCTAACTGATTAGTTTAAACATGGCGCTTAACATATTTTTAAAACACAAATCTGGATCAAACGTCACACTATTCACTCAAGAACAAGGATTAGGGCTTTTTGATTAAGCAAAAATTAAGCCCCAATATTATCAAGATTTATGATTAAGGATATCATAATCACAGCCCAAACCTTAAACATGGCCTCCCCTGCTACGTCTAAGAGGAAGAACACAAACATGCCAAAGAGATCCAACGTCCCACAAACTTGCTTGCTTTCTAAGCTTCACAAGAGCCATTGGATGCAATTCCAACAGCTATACACTCCACAAACGTCCAAGATAAAGTCACATGAGCTCAAGATTTCAAATTTCCACAAGGGTATTTCTGGAAGTCCAATGCTTAGGGTTTTCACATTTTCATCTTTCTAGGACAATGTACACCCTCTATATAAAGGGTCTAGCTCATTACATTTATTCCTGTTTTTGGTTTTTCCTTGTTCAAACACTTGTAAATCCTCTTTTCAGTTTAATGAAATTGTGTTAAGTGTGTTGAAGAAAGACCAAGTGCCACTTATTTTTATGCTTGTTTATGTTATTTGTTCACTGAATTTGAATCTCAAAACCTATTTTAAGGAGAGTGCAAAAGTTTGCATTTTTCCTTCAAGCTTGATATTATGCTAAGTTCTTGTTTCAACCTTGGAATTCTTGGGTTATAGGGCTGATCATAGCATCCTAATTGTGATATTAAGGTGTGGTGAGGCTTATAACTTGGGGATAATCAAGTGTGGGGTAACAAGGTTGCATTAATCAAGGCTTTTTAAGTTTCTGATTTTGATATTGTGCTACTTACCTTGTTGAATCTTAGCAGGGTTGTTATTGGAAGCTTGTGCTTGTTCTAGCTAGCACATAAGCTCATAAATTCGTGGTTGTGGATGTACATCCATGAGGTTTGTCTAGAAACCTTGAAAATCTGATAAAAATTGGATTTTTTGTGGATTTGTGTTCTGCTGTTGTTCTTGTTGTGTTCTTGGCTTAAATCTGCTTAGTCTTGCATGATAATGTTGTTTATGTGCTAGATTGATCATTGGGTAAACAGAATCACACTTTTTCTTGTTTAAAATTGGATTTGAAAAGATAAAGGGGTGTTTGGGACTACCTGTTTAAGCTTGAATCTTGTTATTGTGTTGTTAGAAGGTGTTGTTTGTGTTCTATATATGATATATGCTTGGTTGAGAGTGTTTTGTTGCAAGTTTTTGGGTTTGAAACTTCAAATCATACAATCTGCTATAACTTGGTGAATTTAACTGTTTTTGACCAAAGACTTTGGTGAAATCTAGTATTTGTGCATGCTTAGGGTTGAAAGTTATTAAAACATCATTATTATAACTTACTTGATAGATATTGAGGTTTGAATCTGGCTTATTGGTCAAATACATCAGCAAAGTGTAAAACTGCATGTTCTTGTGTTCATCAATAACTTAAGGTGCTTGAATCTTGCTTAATTCTTTGAATCATTGCATGAAACCTGTTTAGACTTGTTCATTTGAGTTTATAATAGCTTGTGTATTCATTTGGTTGAATTTGGCTGGCTGAATATTGCTCTAAGTGCTTATTGAACCTGTTCTGCTTATTTGCTCATGTTTGTGATAGATCTGGTACTTTATTGATTAAACTGTATCAATTGGGTGATTGTGGTTGTGATCTTTTGATTGTTATTAACTCCTTTTGATCCAAAGATCATTTGGGTGCCTTTGTGTAATCTGAATCTCAAAAAAGTTCACTAAAGACAAAAAGTCAAACAACTCAAGCAGTGGAAAAAGTTTCCACTGCTCAACACCCAAAACTAGCCCCTGCTAGTGTTAATTTGAACTCAGCTTATCAATAAGCTATTTTAGCTTATCCAGACCTGCAACAACTTATTTTTTGTGATAGATCTTCATTATTTGACCCAATTGATTAGACTAGAGCTTATTGGACTTTGACTTTGACTCTTTGCTAGAAAACCAACTTATTTGACTTTTACATAAGTGCTTATTTGCTTTTTCCAGCTTATTGATTCAACTTATTCAAAACTCTTTGTTGATTTTGTTTAATTAAGTCATTTAAAAGCTTTAGAAACTTGAATCAGCTTTTGGGGTAGCCTAGAACTCAAAAACGACTATTTTGTCGTTTTCTGTAGATTGCTTATTGCATTTTCAGGCTTATTCCTTGGGCTTATTTCAAATTTCTTTTTACAGAAGTCTTATTTAGGACAAAAGAAGCTTGTGTGTCTAATTTCAGCTTATGGCATTGGCTTATAGCTTAATGGGCCAAAAAGCCCATTAAGAATAAGCTGTTTGGTATAAGCTAGCTTATTTCACACTTTCAGCTTTTGGGCCTTTGGAAAAAGTTGTTTAAAATCAAATTTTGAGTCAAGTAGTGCTTTTTGGGCTTATTTTGGACACTTTTTTATATTGGGCCCAAATTTGGCCCAATAGTGATCTGTTTTGGGTTTAGCCCATTTTCTAGGCCCATTAAGGGTATTTAGGTAATTTCACTTTCATTTCTGAGTAATTTAGGTTAAATTAAGCTAGTTTGCAAGTTTTTAGAATTTTTTATGATTTTTGGATTTCTACTATTATTTTAATATTATTTTATTGTTAAAAATTAAAAATCTGATTTTCAAAGTTTTTATATTTTTCCTAGATTGTAGACACTTAATTAGGTATTTTACAACTTTCCAAATATTTTTAGAGTCTTTTAATTATTTTCTAGAATTAATTTAGGTTTTATTAGTTTTTAATAGTTTTTAATTGTTTAAAAATGGTTTTTAGTGGTTTTAAAATTTTGAAAAATACTTTTCAGCTTAATTAGGTCATTTTAAAGGTTTACAAACTTTAAGATATTGTTTTGGACTTTATAATAGTTAATATTGATTTTTAGGGCTTTAATTAGCATTAAAAAGTCATTATTTAATTAATTAAAAGGTTTTGGCAAGTTTGGATTTTTTATAAACTCTTAGAATATTTTTGTGGATTTTTAGTGATTTTTAGGAATTTTTAGGGTAAAATTTTAATTTTAGTGCTTTTTACGGTTTTACGTGTACACCTTTTTCGTCTTAGTTTAATACGACATCGTAACCGTCATTCTCTTCTTACCCCATTTCTATTTTTCTTTCTCACAATCATAAAACCAAAGATAATCAATTCATTACACACACTAAGCCTCCTTGAGAACGATCCCCATTTTGGGTCATTTGTACATGGTTTTCCTAAATTGTCGTGCTTAACGCTTACCACTATTTTGCCATCCTTTTCCTAAAGGGGTAAAAACTCTACATCAAATGCATTATCTTGTACATAATTTTACAAAAAGACTCCAAAACACATATTATGTGAGATTGATCATTCCAATACATGTTACCAAGTATTGAAACCTTCCAGCATCAAAAGGTTAGTTAGTAAATCTGACACATTTTCTTCTGTGTCAACCCTATCTGGTTGTATTAAACCCTTTTCAAAGCAGTCTCTTATAAAATGGTGTCTTATTTCTATGTGTTCGGTTTTAGAATGATGTACATGATTCTTAATAATGCATAGGGTGATGTTATTGTCAACAAATATCTTGGTATGCATGAAATTATACCCATAATCCAACAGCTGGTTCTGAATCCATAAAACTTGTCCACAACAAGCAGATGCAGCTATATACTCTGCTTCAGTTGTAGAATTGGCCACCACTGTTTGTTTCTTGCATTGCCAAGATATCAACCTGCTCCCAAGAAACTAACATCCACCAGTTGTGGATTTTCAATCAAACTTATCACCTCCATAGTCACTGTCTGAATATGCAATAAGCTCCAAAGGTGAATATTTTGGGTACCACAAGCCAAGAATAGGATAACATCTTAGGTACCTAAAGATTCTCTTGATAACATAAAGGTGACATTCTTTAGGAGTCACTTGATGGCGTGCACATGCACACACAGCAAACATGATGTCAGGTCTGGAGGCTGTGAGATACATCAATGAACCAATCATTGATCTATAGTGCCTGACATCCACATCTTTCCCATCTCCAATCTTTCCCCAAGGGTGTTCTCTATCCATAGGAGTAGTAGCCCTCTTTTCATGTGGAGAAAAGCCAAACTTCTTCAAGATCTCTGCCACATACTTATCCTGGGAGATGAAGATACCATCTTCTTTCTGCTGAACTTGTAACCCTAGAAAGAAGTTCATCTCCCCCATTGCACTCATCTTGAATCTATCTGTCATAAGCTTGGATAAATCCTCACTCATCTTTGGATTGGTGGATCCAAAGATGATATCATCAACATAGACCTGAACAAGTAGAACATCCTTACCATTCTTCTTTGTAAACAATGTTTGATCTATGGTGCCCCTCTTGAATCCATTGTCCACCAAATAAGTGGATAATGTGCCATACCATGCTCTTGGGGCTTGATGAAGTCCATACATAGCCTTCTTGACTCTATACACCTTGTCTGGATTCGCTGGATCTTTAAAACCATGAGGCTGCATTACATACACCTCCTCAACAACTGTTCCATAGAGGAAGGCACTCTTCACATCCATTTGATAGACAGTGAAGCCCATGCAGGAAGCATAGGCTAGAAAAATTCTTATGGCTTCAATCCTTGCAACTGGTGCAAAGACCTCCTCATAGTCTATCCCTTCCTCTTGTGTATATCCCTGAGCCACTAAACGTGCCTTGTTTCTGACCATAATGCCTCTTTCATCTCTCTTGTTTCTTAGAACCCATCTTGTCCCTATAGGTCTGACATATCTGGGATAATCAACCAACTCCCAAACATCCTGAATTACAAATTGGTGAAGCTCATCCTGCATTGCTTCCACCCAACTTGGTTCTTTGAGAGTATCAAATATCTTCTTGGGTTCCGGTTGTGACAGAAAACAGGCAAACAAACATGCTTGCACAAGAGGGGTATCAACCTTCTTGTGAATATTAGCAATAAATCCTCCAAGACATTGATGAGATCTTCTAGTCTGAACAGGGGACATTACATCACCAATGATAAAAGAAGGAGGATGATTCTTGGTTGTAGTAGAAAGCACTCCTCCTTCAAAAAGTCTATTGTCCTCAATCTCATCTTCCATATTGCTAATATCTTCATCAGACTCTCTTTCATCAACATGAACCTCTTCATAAGTATTGGAAGGTCCACCTTGCTCAAAATTGGAAGAGAAAATATGCTCAAAAGTGCTATCAACGCCTGAACCTTGGTTGTCAGCGTTTGGGCTAACAACGCTTGAAATGTTGTTGTCAACGTTTGAGCCATCAGCGTCTGAATTTGTCCTGTCAGTGCTAGATTTGCCTTTGTCAGCGCCTGAAGGACCATGCATGTTGTTAACTGGTGATACTTGGGGACCACCGTTATACTTTCCAACAGCAGCAGCAGCAGCAAAAGCATCTGTCCATATGGGAATTGTGATATACTCTAGTATAGGAGAAGACTTTTCTGCTTGTGATCCAACCTCTTCATTAATCTGTGTACCTGAAACATCAACAACTTGTTCTTCCACAACATTTGAAGTTACCTTCACAATGTCTGGATTAGTAACAGGCATATAATTTAAAGTTCTAGATAGAGGTTCCAAGTCAAACAACCAATTTGGAACTTTCAGGATCACTAGGTTTACTCTCTAAAAACCTAACATGTACTCTCTCAAGAATACGTTTTTCCTTCTTAAGGTAAACCCTATATCCCTTGCTCTGCACTGAATACCCCATGAAATAGCCTTCATCACCTTTTGCACTAAATTTACCTAAGGCATCACTAGTATCAAGAACAACTACATGACAACCAAAAGGTTTAAGAAAACCAATATTAGGTTTCCTTCCCCAAAGTAATTCATAAGGTGTTTTGTTCTGTATCTTGTTGACCAATGCTCTATTTTGAACATAGCATGTTGTATTCACAGCCTCAGCCCAAAAAGCTATGGGGAAATGAGCATCAGCCAACATAGTCCTGGCTGCTTCAATTAGGGTTCTATTTTTCCTCTCAGCAACCCCATTTTCCTGTGGGGTTCTGCAACACTAAACTACCTAGTAATCCCTTTCTTGGCACAAAAATCATCCAAAAGCTTATTTTTAAACTCACCACCATTGTCACTTCTAAGCATTTTAACTTCATTACCTGTTTTCTATTCAATCTGGGTAATAAAGTCAATTAAAGTGTCAGCTATATCACTCTTCATAGCTAAAAAGAAAGTCCAAGTAAACCTAGAAAAGTCATCTGTGATGACAAAGCAGTATGATTTACCATTCAAACTCTCTATATTGGTTGGACCAAATAGGTCCATATGAAGCAAGTGAAGTGGTCTAGTACTAGAGTGCACCTGTTTAGACTTGAATGAGACCTTGTGCTGCTTGCCTTTAAGACATGCAACACAAGAGTGGTCATTGTGGAAAGCTTTTTCAGGCAAACCATCAACCAAGCCAAGTCTCACAAGCCTGTTTATATTCTTAAAGTTTATGTTCCCTAGTCTCCTGTGCCATAGATTACTTTCATCTACTAAAGCTTTAGCATAAAAACATGACATATTATTATTCATCCTAATCCCATTCAGATTCACATTATATATGTCTTTATGTCTAGGTATTCTATAGTCAATATATTTCTCATCAGGGATCTGATAATCCTTGCTTAACACCAAGCATTCAGTATCAGTAAACAGAACTTTATTTTTGTTATCACAAACTTGTGATACACTAAAAAGATTGTAATCAAGTTCCTTTACCAGAAACACGTTTTCAAAACGCAAGTTCTTGGTGAGAAGAGTTCCTTTTCTTGTGATAGTTCCATATCCGCCTCCAAAGTAAACCTTATCACCATCCTTGATGGGAGTGAACTTAGTTAGATAATCTTCCTTCCCTGTCATGTGCCTTGAGCATCCACTGTCCCAATATCCATAATCATTGACCTGTTTTTGAATGCCCTGCACATAAAGAAAACAAGTTATTTTTCTTTGGGAACCCAAGCCTTAGCAGACTTGGATTCATCTGGTTGTTCAACAAGAACAGACTTAGTTCTCATAACAACCCCTTGTTCATCCCTCTTTGGATGAAATACCCAGTTAACCCCAATAGGTTTTGTAATGACCTTTGAAATGTAATTAAATCTGTTGCAGGTCATAGAATCCCATTATCATTAGGGTTTGGATCTTTCTTAGGTCTCCATGTCAAGCTTGAAGAAGCTTTAGACCCCTTACCATGTGTTTGCAAATATTTAGGTTTGGTCACGTTTCTGTCAGCGTTGGAATTGGTCTTGTCAACGCTGAAATTACCCTTGTCAGCGATGAACCTAGGGTTTGCTACAGAAACCCATTGCCTATTAGACCAAGTATTTGTCTTTTGAAATGGTCTTTGTCCATGAGTGTTAGACCCTCTAGTAAATAAAGGGACTGGTCTAACAACTTGTGGACTTTGCTGCACACAAGGTTTGGGTCTGACAACGTTTGACTTTTTAACAGCGTTGACCTTGGAAGTGTTGACACACTTATATGCTAAATGAGAAAAGATACCACAAGTGTAACAGGATTTTCTAGACACAACCCTAGGTCTAGAAGTGAAGAAGCATGTTCCATCATTACTAGCTTGGCTTTTAGGTGACCTGGTATTCCTATACATTTCTGCATACTTGACACTAGGTTTTCTAACAGTGTTTGAGCCAAGGTCAACAGCTTTACCAGTGATTGGGTTTGTTACCTTAATAGGGGTTGACTCATTTGGACTTTCACATAACAAGCCACCCTTAACAAATAAGGTGGGGTTGGCTTTCTTCCATTCATTCAAGTCAGTCAACTTCTGTTGATACTCTTCAACTGGGGTAATGACTCTTGGTGGAGGAATGAATTCCTCCTTTTGCAGTTCTGGTAAACTAGTCCAAGATAGGTCCTTTCTTTGGACACCATAGAAGTCACCAGCTGGTGGTGGAACCACAGTATAGTCTTTCATCCCAATCCCAGTCATGTCCTTAGGATCCCTTTGTTTATTAACACATTCACCTAGGGTTTGTGTGGCCTTATCAAATCTCCGAATTTTAAGGCCAATATTATCCTTATTCTTAATGGCCTCATCTAACTTAGCCTGTAACTCAACATTAACCCTTTCTATGATGCTCCTAATATCATTGCTAGCATTTAACTCATGTTTTAAGATGTTTATTTTGTCTTTTAAATCAAATTCCATTTTCTTGTACTCAGAAACTGTCTTCTCGGTTTGAGTGAGAGCAAGTTGATAACTAGAAAGTTTCCATCTTTCAGTACTCACATCATCTAATAATATTAACACCTCTTTGTTAAGTTTCTCAGTATTTAACCTACAACCCTTACTACAAAAAGCATCATCGTATACCTCATTATCTGATGAAGAGGAGGAGTGTGCCATGAGAGCATATTGAACATGCTCTTCTTCTTCTATTTCAGCAACCAAAGCTTTATCCTCTACCACATTCTTAGCCAAATAGCTCCAATCCCATCCCATACCATCAATTTCTTACATTGCAACCATGGCCTTAGGAGATCTGCATTCCCTCATAAAGTGCCCCATACGATGACAATTGTAGCACTCAACTTTGGATTTATCAAATCCAGCAGTGTCCTTTGCATTAAAGGTCATCTTCTTCTTAAACCTTCTATTCCACTTGTTTGCTCTTATACTAGCAAGAGCCATGTTCCACTTAATATCCATCTCTTCCAAGTGCTCATCACTTATTTGCTCAAGGTCGTCATATGTAATCACTGAACCATTGGGCAAAGAAGCAATATAAGCACATAAAGTATCCAGATCCAAACCAGCAGGTTTAACTCTTGGTGAGTCACTTTTGTATGTGTCAGCGTCTGAATATGAGGCGTTGACAGGACATGTTCCAGCGTTGACACATGTTGATCCAGTGACTGGATGCATGTAAGAGTCCTTCTGATTGAATTGTCCTTCACTATGAGAGAAGAAGGTCATGTTACTGTTGGTAGACTTGCTTCCATGCTCTAAAAGAGTTTCATTCTCCAACAGCCTTAGTTTGTTGTAGATATCATCAAAAGTAGAACTTTTGTGAGTGTTGTTGGCAAGTATAGATCTTGCCTCAATCTTCCACGCCTCACAAAGACTTTTAAGAAAAGTGGCATTAATGTCAACATCACCAAGTTGTGTCCCCATGAAGGAAAATTTGCATGTAATGTCAAGCAATCTGCTTCTCATTAGGTTGAGCCTTGAAAACAGCATAATCATGCATGAGTTGCTTCTTCTTCTCTTCTTTAGTATCATCATTGCCACCATATGCAACTTCAAGGGCTGCCCAAAGGTCCATTGCAGATTCATAACCTCTGTATTTATGTTGGTTCTCTTGTCCCAGAGAGAGTTTCAGAATATTTAGGGTTTTCATATCAACCCTTTTCTTTGCTATGTCTTCAGCAGACACATCTCTACCATCATCATGCTTTTCTTTCTTATCTGCTTCCGAGCATCCAGCGATAGCAGCTCTTCCAGCAATTGCATCAGCAATCTTTTGAGCTTTATTGAATGTGTTTCCATATTCAATAATTTCCCAGAGAGTGTAGTCATAAATCCCCAGATATTGCTCAAAGTTGAATTTCTACAATTCAAAGTTGGTTGCATCAAGCATGGGAATCTTGATGTTTGGTAAAGGTGAGGAGGAGGAGGTTACTTCTGAATTTGACATGATGTTTTTAGGGTTTTGAGAAAATTAGGGTTTTGGTGATTTTAGGATTCTTGTGTTCTTTAAGATCAAAAGTTCCTCAACAAGCTCTGATACCACTTGTTGATCCCAAACTTAGATCGATTTAGCTTTATGTATACGAGATTAGATCAAGTTATACACTTAGAGAAACCTTTGTATATGTATATGACAATCTAAGTGTTATGCGGAATTAACAATAAACAAGAACACACAAGATGTAAACAAACTGTCACTTTGATTAATGATATCAAACTTGCTTACAATGAAAGTGTTTAAAGTATGAAAACTTATATTGAACAATAACCTAAAGGTCTTCTTTTATAGACATAAGAAGCCTTGTACAATAATCTACGTATCAACTATTCTAGGTAAAGATAAATATAGAAAATACATTGTTGTTCCTATCTTTACTTGAAGTAATCTAAAACATAATAAACGCGTAGATCATATCCTTCCATCAGTGCTTGTCTTCAATGTATCAACGCTTGACTTCTTCTTGTCAACGCTTGATCTGTCAGCGTTTGTTTTCTTCTTATCAACGCTTGTTTTACTCTTGTCAGCGCTCAAGTAGACTGGCTATATTTTATTCCCAACAATCCTCCCCTAAACTTGATATCTACTCTAGTAATCAAGTTTCTGAATAAACATTAAGAACTAGGAGGAATCTTACAACACTTATCATATTGGTAATAAATAAATCTGATCAAATCTTTGGCCACGTCACTTGAATAATCAATTGGTTGTTTGACTTGGAACCTCTATCTAGAACTTTAAATTATATGCCTGTTACTAATCCAGACATTGTGAAGGTAACTTCAAATGTTGTGGAAGAACAAGTTGTTGATGTTTCAGGTACACAGATTAATGAAGAGGTTGGATCACAAGCTGAAAAGTCTTCTCCTTTACTAGAGTATGTCATAATTCCCATATGGACAGATGCTTTTGCTGCTGCTGCTGCTGGAAAGGATAATGGTGGTCCCCAAGTATCACCAGTTAACAAAATGCATGGTCCTTCAGGCGCTGACAAAGGCAAATCTAGCGCTGACAAGACAAATTCAGACGCTGATGGCTCAAACGTTGACAACCACATTTCAAGCGTTGTTAGCCCAAACGCTGACAACCAAGGTTTAGGTGTTCACAGCACTTTTGAGCATCTTTTCTCTTCCAATTTTGAGCAAGGTGGACCTTCCAGTACTTATGAAGAGGTTCATGTTGATGAAAGAGAGTCTGATGAAGATATTAGCAATATGGAAGATGAGATTGAGGACAATAGACTTTTTGAAGGAGGAGTGATTTCTACTACAACCAAGAATCATCCTCCTTCTCTTATCATTGGTGATGTAATGTCCCCTGTTCAGACTAGAAGATCTCATCAGAGTCTTGGAGGATTTATTGCTAATATTCACAAGAAGGTTGATACCCCTGTTCTGTAAGCATGTTTGTTTGCCTATTTTCTGTCACAACAGGAACCCAAGAAGATATTTGATGCTCTGAAAGAACCAAGTTGGGTGGAAGCAATGCAGGATGAGCGTCACCAATTTGCAATTCAGGATGTTTGGGAGCTGGTTGATTGTCCTAGATATGTCAGACCTATAGGGACAAGATGGGTTCTAAGGAACAAGAGAGATGAAAGAGGCATTGTGGTCAGAAACAAGGCACGTTTAGTGGCTCAAGGATATACACAAGAGGAAGGGATAGACTATCAGTAGGTCTTTGTACCAGTTGCAAGGATTGAAGCCATAAGAATTTTTCTAGCCTATACTTCCTGCATGGGCTTCACTGTCTATCAAATGGATGTGAAGAGTGCCTTCCTCTATGGAACAATTGTTGAAGAGGTGTATGTAATTCAGCCTCCTGGTTTTGAAGATCCAGCGAATCCAGACAAGGTGTATAGTGTCAAGAAGGCTATGTATGGACTTCATCAAGCCCCAAGAGCATGGTATGGCACATTATCCACTTATTTAGTGGACAATGGATTCAAGAGGGGCACCATAGATCAAACATTGTTTATAAAGAAGAATGGTATGGATGTTCTACTTTTTCAGGTCTATGTTGATGACATCATCTTTGGATCCACCAATCCAAAGATGAGTGAGGATTTCTCCAAGCTTATGACAGACAAATTTAAGATGAGTACAATGGGGAAGATGAACTTGTTTCTAGGGTTACAAGTTCAGCAGAAAGAAGATGGTATCTTTATCTCCCAAGATAAGTATGTGGCAGAGATCTTGAAGAAGTTTGGCTTTTCTCCACATGAAAAGAGGGCTACTACTCCTATGGATAGAGAACACCCTTGGAGAAAGATTGGAGATGGGAAAGATGTGGATGTCAGGCACTATAGATCAATGATTGGTTCATTGATGTATCTCACAGCCTCCAGACCTGACATCATGTTTGATGTGTGTGCATGTGCACGCCATCAAGTGACTCCCAAAGAATGTCACCTTTATGCTGTCAAGAGAATATTTAGGTACCTAATATGTTATCATAGTCTTGGCTTGGGGTACCCAAAAGATTCACCTTTGGAGCTTATTGCATATTCAGACAGTGACTATTGAGGTGATAAGTTTGATAGAAAATCCACAACTGGTGGATGTCAGTTTCTTGGGAGCAGGTTGATATCTTGGCAATGTAAGAAACAAACAGTGGTGGCCAATTCTACAACTGAAGCAGAGTATGTAGCTGTAGCTGCTTGTTGTGGACAAGTTTTATAGATTCAGAACCAGCTGTTGGATTATGGGTATAATTTCATGCATACCAAGATATTTGTTGACAATAACAGCACTCTATGCATTATTAAGAATCCTGTACATCATTCTAAAACCAAACACATAGAAATAAGACACCATTTTATAAGAGATTGTATTGAAAAGGGTTTCATACAACCAGATAGGGTTGACACAGAAGAAAATGTGTCAGATTTACTAACTAAACCTTTTGATGTTGGAAGGTTTCAATACTTGGTAACAAGTATTGGAATGATCAATCTCATATAATATGTGTTTTGGAGTCTTTTTGTAAAATTATGTACAGGATAATGCATTGTTATTGGTCTTTTTGAGAATTTAGATTTTCCACTATGTTTTTCTAACACTGACAAAGGTTGCTTTAATGCTGATAAGTGTTATTGTGACGCTGTCAGCAATATATTTGTCTAACGCTGACAAAGCTTTCCTTAACGCTGACAAGTGTTATCGGGGCGTTGTCAGCAACAATGTTAGTTTTGGGGTTTTTAATCTAAATGTGCAGGTGGTGTTAGCATTATACCATTGGATACAAAGTTGCTTATGGATCATTGGAGGATCATTTGAGCATGTTTTTATTTATGGATGATGGTTGGAATTTTCTATTCCTATCTTGACATAAAATTTTTTATGTTCATGCATATTTTTGGCAACATTTGTATCATAGTTTAAGGGGAGGTTTTAGGAACCTTTAGGACTTTTGGGTATCCTTATGATACTCTTATCACAATTCTAGATTGTGTCCACAGGTGAGTATGAGTTAGTTTTACTAAATCATGAGGCACTGTAGCATGCAATGTTGATATACTATGCATGTTGCCAAGACATTTTTGGCCTAGAATTGGTTGTGGTCTGTTGGGAGACTTAGGAATGATTTTATCATGGGTTTTACCTGGGAGTAACAAGGGATTTTATAAGGTAACTTAGTTGTTAAGAGTTTTCGTTAGCAAGGGACACTAGAGGACTGTTATGTCTATCTTGCATAAGCAAGTGTGCATAACTGGACAGTGCTTGCCGCCCTATAATAATTATCAACTTATAGGTTATCTTCTCTAAGATAAATTACTTTGTTAAGGTCATTTTTCATTTTTATAAATTTTTTATATTTGGACGCTGACAAGTATTTTTCCAAGCGTTGTTGTGACCAATTTAGATGCTGACATGGCTTTGGCAAACGTTGACAAGAATATAGCCGTTGGGCGTTGATAGGTTATTTTTGACCGTTGACACTCAATGGGACCTACCCAGCTGTTACTTTTTGATGAATTTTTGGGACGTAATTTTGGGGGTAGATAACTTTCATTTAATGCATGAGATAAACTTATTTCTTTTCAATATTTTCATGATTGTATTTTGAAAATAGTTGCCTATCTTTGGGCCAATCACATGCATTTTTCTCTCCTATATATTTGGTTCCTATTTTAAACAGGGTACCTATCATTCTTGTCTAACAAAATTTTCTCCTATAACTTCATCTTTATCAATCATTCAAACAGCTTTTAACAATGGTACCAAAATTTAAACCATGAGATTTGGAATTGGGATTCAGGAGTCAACACAACATGATGGCATATCTAGAAGCTGATGATACTCTGTTTCCCCAATACATACAAATGGTGGCGTATTTGAATGCATCCCCTATTAGGTATGGTCTTTCTCATGCTCCACTTATTCCTGTCACACATATTAAACAGTTTTGGAACAATGTTAGTTCTTTAACAGTTAATAGAGTGACTAAATTATCATCTATGGTTCATGGGCGCACATGGGTGGTTACTGAAGCTTTGGTTCGCCAAGCTTTGCATCTTGATGATGCTGATGGTATAACCACCCTCCCCATTAATGAAATACAACAAGGACTAAGGGCTTTGGGTTATCCTTTCCCTGATGAGGGAACTTTAAATAAATATCATAAACAGGAGTTTCCCCCATCCTAGAAGTACCTAATACATGTCCTCTTGCAATGTTTGAGTCCCAAGTGTACTTCACACAATGAGATCAATAGATCTATTGCTAGTGCTATTGTGTGCATTGCTACTAGGCAAAAGTTTAATTATTCCAAAATGATTTTTGAGGGCATGTGTAAAAATAAAGGGAACAAAATGACTTTAGCTTATCCCAGATTTTTACAAATGGTTTTTGAGGTGCAAAATTACTGCACAAGGGATCATGATGATTTTTATGAGATCCCTGTGCAAAAGAAAGCAATTTTTACAAAGATGAACTCACCCCCACATCGTGACTTACCCCTCAACCCAGCTATGATTGCTGTCATTGAAGCAGCTCAACCCCAACCAGACCCACAACCCCAACTTGACCCAATACCTGAACCTTTACCTTCACCACAACACATGCAAATTGACCAAGAACCCTTCGACACTGACACATTAAATGTTGGCGTTGACATGCCTAATCCAAACGCTGACACCAATCCTTCACAGACCCAAACACCCCTTAACCAACCCACATCCACCTAATCCACATCATCTTCTCCCCCAACACAATATAGGTTACAAAAACGCCAAAGGACTACTGGAGTGTTCTCCTCTAGTGGTCCTAGCCATGTAGTAGAGAGAACCACCACCACAAGTGTGGTTGTTGCTATGGATGAGGCTGGGACTATTGGTTCTGGCTTAGAAGCTGGCCAAGACAGTCCTACCATTATTAAGACCTCATCCATGCCCAATGAATCTAACTTGGGAGGTCAAATACCCATTTTAGAAGAGGGCAGATTGGAACCAATGGCCTTAATGGAATTGACGGCTGTCTGCATAAGCTTGCAAAAGCAAAATGCAGAGTTGGTACATATTGTCAGTACACAAGGCCTTGAACTCAAGCAATTGAGGGAGAGGATTGTTGTTTTGGAAAATGCTAGCACAAGGAAAGGGATGGAGGAATCTTCCAAAGGGGAGGATGAACAGATAAATGTGAGTGATAAGGGCTCCCATGATGGTGAATCTTTGGGTGTTGATGAGGCCCTAACTAGTTTGAAGAAACAGACAGGTTTTGATACGTCTCTAGTCTCTCCTACAAACTTAAATTTGTCATTTACAACCATGTTGGAAGAAATTACAAGAGGCGCTGAGACAGGTACTTTGGGCGTTGACAAGACAGATTTGAATGCTGACATGAGTAGATTGGGCGCTGATAAAGCAAAATTGAGCGTTGACAGACCTACAGATGAGGTTGATGTATTCCAGTCATCATCCATCATCAAAGATGTTTCTTCACAGGTATTACCATCTTCCTTACCCACCTTGGATCCATTAGATAAGGGTAAGGGTATTATGGTAGAAGTAGATGTTCCAAAGAATGCAGCACAGATTGAGTTTGATAGAAGGTTGGCTGCAAAAATTGTGGAACAAGAAAGAAAGAAGGTGGGTGAATCACCTTTTGTTGTCACTTCAGAAGAGCAAGAAGGAAGTGATGAAGCCAGTTCTGACTTAAGTGTAATGATCATAGAACAACAAGAAAGACTTGAGTATGGTGATGAGTTGGCAAAAGAGAAGTGATGAAGCTAGTTCTGACTTGCAGGTTGATTTTGATATGCCAGAAGTTGTCCAGATGTACCATGCTTGGGAAGATAGGTGCATGGAGAATCCACATTTGACTATTTCAGACCAGATATGGGGTTTGGAGATTCTTCTAATGGTACAAAAGGATTGCAAGGTAATTCTGAGACACAGGGCTAGCAATGTTCTGTCAATGTTGAGAAGGGATAGAAGGGAGTTGTACTACATGCTTCTCAGATGTCATGGAACAGGATGGACTTATAAGAAATTGATTGCTTTGACATTTGAAGAGTTGGAGTTCAAAGCTTATCCCATCTGGGTTAGAGTGCAAGAAGAAAACACTCTAAGACTTCTTTTTGATGAAAGAAAAGAAGAACTTGTAGAAGAAATGGAGCTTAAGAAGGCAATGATTGTTCCCAGACCTGTGAAGAAGGGAGTCCCTCTTGAGTTTCCCAAAGATATGGATAGGTTACATCCAAGTGAAGCTGTTATAAGAAAGAGCCTCAAGCTCTCACCATTGGAAGCTTCAGATATGGTACAGGTGTTACCACTTGATTCCAGAAACCCTATTATAAGATATGAAGAAGATGAATGTGGGTTTTGGAAGATTGGCAGGTATGGAAAAGAGGGTCACACTTTTACCACTCTTATATCTTTGTTTGCAAGTTTTGATAGAGAAGACTTGGTAGACATGTGGAGGTTGTTAGAGGCCAAGTATGAGACTGAAGCTCCCACTTCAGTCAATGCAATAAAACTGTTGTCAACATTCCAAAGAATGTGTGGACCAAGAGATGAAGATCATGCTATTTGGAAGGATCTTGAAGATGACCTCAGTGGTCTTCAATGGCGTTTGTATTCAGCTGCTGGTGTTTATTATTTGAGTTCTACAAACTTTGTTGAGTATCCACTTCTGGATGGTCAGTATTCCATGTCCAAGGAAGTCTTGGAGAAGATGAAGAATACACAGCTGGAAATTGATTATTCAAGTGACGTGGCCAAAGATTTGATCATATTTATTTATTACCAATATGATAAGTGTTTTAAGATTCCTCCTAGTTCTTAATGTTTATTCAGAAACTTGATTACTAGAGTAGATATCAAGTTTAGGGGAGGATTGTTGGGAATAAAATATAGCCAGTCTACTGAAGCGCTGTCAAGAGTAAAACAAGCGTTGATAGGAAGAAAACAAACGCTGACAGATCAAGCGTTGACAAGAAGAAGTCAAGCGTTGATACATTGAAGACAAGCACTGATGGAAGGATATGATCTACGCGTTTATTATGTTTTAGATTACTTCTAGTAAAGATAGGTACAACAATGTATTTTCTATATTTATCTTTACCTAGAATAGTTGATACGTAGATTATTGTACAAGGCTTATTATGTTTATAAAATAAGACCTTTAGGTTATTGTTCAATATAAGTTTTCATACGTTAAACACTTTCATTGTAATCAAGTTTGATATCATTAATCAAAGTGAAAGTTTGTTTACATCTTGTGTGTTCTTGTTTAAGTGTTAATTCTGCATAACACTTAGATTGTCATATACATATACAAAGGTTTCTCTAAGTGTATAACTTGATCTAATCTCGTATACATAAAGCTAAATCGATGTAAGTTTAGGATCAACAAGTGGTATCAGAGCTTGTTGATGAACTTTTGATCTTAAAGAACACAAGAACCCTAAAATCACCAAAACCCTAATTTTCTCAAAACCCTAAAAACATCATGTCAAATTCAGAAGTAACCTCCTCCTCCTCACCTATACCAAACATCAAGATTCCCATGCTTGATGCAACCAACTTTGAATTGTGGAAATTCAACTTTGAGCAATATCTGGGGATCTATGACTACACTCTCTGAGAAATTATTGAATATGGAAACACATTCAATAAAGCTCAAAAGATTGATTATGCCATTGCTGGAAGAGCAGCTGTTGCTGGATGCTCAGAAGCAGATAGGAAAGAAAAGCCTGATGATGTTAGAGCTGTGTCTGCTGAAGACATAGCAAAGAAAAGGGTTGATATGAAAACCCTAAATATTCTGAAACTCTCTTTGGGACAAGAGAACCAGCATAAATACAGAGGTTATGAATCTGCATAGGACCTTTGGGCAGCCCTTGAAGTTGCATATGGTGGCAATGATGATACTAAAGAAGAGAAGAAGAAGCAACTCATGCATGATTATGCTGTTTTCAAGGCTCAACCTAAAAAGAAGCTTAGCAGTGTGAGAAGCAGATTGCTTGACATTACAAGCAAATTGTCCTTCATGGGGACACAACTTGGTGATGTTGACATTAATGCCACTTTTCTTAAAAGTCTCTGTGAGGCGTGGAAGATTGAGGCAAGATCTATACTTGCCAACAACACTCACAAAAGTTCTACTTTTGATGATATCTACAATAAACTAAGGCTGTTGGAGAATGAAACTCTTTTGGAGAATGGAAGCAAGTCTACCAGCAGTAACATGGCCTTCTTCTCTCATAGTGAAGGACAATTCAATCAGAAGGACTCTTACATGCATCCAGTCACTGGATCAACATGAGACAACGACGTTGGTTGGAACTACTTGGAGACTACGATTGTGACATTCGTTATACCCCGGGAAAAGCTAACATTGTAGCCGATGCTTTGAGTAGAAAACCCCGTGAGCGAACTCTAAGGGTTCGAGCCTTAGTGATGACTATTGGCTTGAACATACCCGCAAAAATCTTAGAAACCCAACGAGAAGCCATTAAGATAGAAAACATCGATAAAGAAGAAGCCGGTGGAATGATCACCAAAAATCTCGTTGCACGTACCGATGGAACATTGTGTCTTGACAATAGAAGTTGGTTACCTCGTTACGGTAATGTCCGAGAACTAATCATGCATGAATAGCACAAGTCTAAGTACTCGATCCATCCCGGATCGGACAAAATGTACCATGACATGAAAATGTTCTATTGGTGGCCAATCATGAAAGCCGACATCGCGATTTATGTTGGTAAATGCCTAACTTGCGCCAAAGTTAAGGTTGTACACCAAAAGCCTTCCGGATTACTCGTCCAACCTAGGATCCCGGAATGGAAATGGGAACGAATTACTATGGACTTCATTACAAAACTCCCAAAAACGTCCGCGGGATACGACACCATTTGGGTCATCGTCGATCGCTTAACGAAATCTGCACATTTTCTTCCG
Organism: Glebionis coronaria; assembly: GCA_025667525.1. Taxonomy (NCBI): domain Eukaryota; kingdom Viridiplantae; phylum Streptophyta; class Magnoliopsida; order Asterales; family Asteraceae; genus Glebionis; species Glebionis coronaria. The sequence continues at coordinate 252,538,916 of CM046875.1, read as the reverse complement.
ATGAAATAAAACGACAAAATGGATCAATTAGCACGATTATATGTGAAAGAAATCGTTGCTAAGCACGGCGTACCAATTTCCATCATATCGGACCGAGACGGTCGATATTGCTCAAGATTTTGGCAATCTATCCAAGAAGCGTTAGGAACACAATTGGACATGAGTACGGCTTATCATCCTCAAACGGATGGTCAAAGTGAAAGAACCATCTAAACGTTAGAAGATATGCTTCGCGCATGCGTAATCGACATTGGAAACGGATGGGATCGACACCTACAGTTAGTGGAATTTTCGTACAACAATAGCTACCACACTAGCATTAAAGCGGCACCGTTGAAGCACTTTACGGTCGAAAGTGTCGTTCACCCGTTTGTTGGGCGGAAGTTGGTGATGCACAACTTACCGGTCCGGAAATTATTAACGAAACAATGGAGAAAATCGTAAAAATCAAGAGTCGTATGAAAGCGGCTCGTGACCGACAAAAGTGTTACGCCGACAAGAGACGGAAACCATTGGAATTTAAAGTCGGAGATCGGGTCATGTTGAAAGTTGCACCGTGGAAAGGTGTAATTCGTTTTGGTAAACGAGGAAAGCTAAACCCTCGATATATTGGACTGTTCGAAATTATTCAACGCATAGGTGACATTGCCATCGTTTAGATTTACCGCAAGAACTAAATCGTGTGCATAATATGTTTCACATTTGCAACTTGATGAAATGCTTATCCGACGAAACGCTTGTTATACCTATGGACGAAATCCAACTCAACGAAAAACTCGTGTTCGTTGAAGAACCCGTCGAAATTATGGAACGAGAAGTCAAACGACTCAAACAAATGTCGCATACCTATTGTCAAAGTGCGTTGGAACGCACGGAGAGGACCCGAGTTTACATGGGAACGCGAGGATCAATTCAAAGCGAAGTATCCTCATTTGTTTACTAACGAAGTGTCGACTTAAATTGTTTTGCTTTGCGGACAAAGCCCTCTCTAGGGAGAGCGAATGTAACAACTTGAATTTTTCGATTATTTAAATAGACGTTCTCGTTGCACTACATTTCTTATGTTAACAGTTTGTGCCGTACAAATACGCTACATTATTATGAGAACACGATTGTACATTGTTATTTAGGCCACGACGTGTAAACCTTGACTTTGTTATGTCACAATGGTACCCAACGTAAACATGAACTAGTCGGAATCAAATTGTCTTGACAACCATTAAGTGACGTTAACTACAACTTAACTTAAACTCTTACGAGTCGAGTATTAACAAAACGCTTTGCGTGTCTAAGTTATATCAAGCTAGCCTTGCTATGCTTAAATGGGTTACACAATACATAAACCAAGCAAACTTCATTTTATTATCTCACTGGGCCGAAGCCCACAGTGTTTATACAACAAACCCAAAATCTGGAAACAAAGTATAAATGTTTGAACAAAGATACTGGACATCAAACTGGTCAACCATAGTCAATCACTCAAAATCTGGAAATGATATTTTACAAGCCACTAACCACAAATGTCCAACACACATGCCAAAAATGCCTTATAAGGGTATATCACATGACTAACATTTCAAGATTTGGCTTAACCCTATGCCATAAATACTAAATTAAATAAAGTCCAGGTTCACAAGTCTTAAACACAAAAACAAAACACATTACATCAAATCTGGGCTAAACAAGGAGAGTGAGCAAGACCATTGAACTACAATCGAAGCACCAATTCCAACCGAGCCAAACACGCTCCAACATTCTCGTCCATCCTGTTCGAATCACACACGCAGAAACCTCAAATACCCCCTACTGTGAGTCTTTTATCCAATTCCTCTCTATTTTGTTTGACCACCTGCGAAAATAAACAAACCAAATTAGTCTTTTAAAAAAATACCTTGTTTAAACAATGAAAAGACTAGCAAGATGGATTTCGGACCATGACCAACACCCCTCCTCCATTTGGCCGAGACCTGGTTACCATCGAGAATTGTCGAAACGTAAAAGTAAAACCAACCCATTTCATAAAAATATTAATCAACCCTAAGTAGATTCCCGGGTATAAAAACCCCCAACTCGTACAAACTCTAGATTTTAGTAAATAATAGTTATTATGAAATTAAGTCAATTAAGTGTTCAAAAACACTAATCTAGTATGTAAGAACCCTCGAAATGTAAACCCCCAATTTTATATAAACCCTAAACTCTTATAAACTAATTTATTCAGTAATTAACGTTGATAGAAGCATAAGAATACTAATTAAATTGAGTAGAACACGAGATTAAGAAAACCCCCAAAATTACCCGAAACCCTAATTTTCAAAACTCATGTTAATTGATAATTAACGCCTAGAGAAAGCATAAAAACACTAGTTGATTATAATGGAACCTAAGATTTAAGAAACCCCCAAATTACTCGAAACCCTAAGTGTTCTAAATTCGTTTCATGATAAAATTAACATAGATCTACACACTAAATCACTAATTAATTATGATGAGACCACGAATTGAGAAAACCCCCAAATATTCGAAACCCTAAAATCTCTACTACAATCAAATTTGGAAACCCATGTTTATGCCAATAAATCATACGGTTTAATAAAAGGAAGATGCCCTTTGATTCGAAAAGATTTGAATAAGAAAACTCTTTTGATTTATGAGATATCATAAAACCAATCCACCTTTTTAGATGTGTTAAAAAGGGAGTAAGAACTTATCTTGTGATGAAACCTTGTGAAATCGACCCTGAAAACATGTAGATTCGATGTGAGGATGAAACCTCACATCCCACGATTATTAAACATGCTGGGAAGCAAGCCTTGATGATAAGTAATAAAGTCAGTATGTGACTTATGGTGTTAGATAGGATTCAGATCGGATTAGGAGTAGTGAGAGAGAGATGAGACACGGTTGGGAGAGTTTTGGGAGAGAGAGAGAGAGATTCTACTGAGTGTTTTGGGGAAAAGAAAACAATATAAAACCCTCATCTTGTTTGTATCGCCCGTATTTGGGCTGGGACGGGTCAAATGCAATTGGGCCGAGCCCATGTGTTGTTGAATGATGGACTGATTGAGTTGGGCGGGTCTATTTAAGCCCAAACTGGATTTTGTTTATAATTTGTAATAATAAACCCAAAAGCCCACTACTAAATAACCAAGTATTAGTGTCGCGATTTCCGTAAACGAAAATGTATCGTCAAGCACAACTAGGATGTCATGCATCTTATTAGCATAATTATAGATGTTGTAACGTAACCATATTGATTAAATAGGTTGTGGATAACGTGGTCGTGTTCTCAAGCTCCTTTGCATTATCATCCATTTGCCTAACTTACGAGGTGAGTTTATAGCCCCACTTTTACTTGTTTTATCACTTTGGGGTGAGAACATTACTTGTTTTAAACGGATGAACATAAGTGCCTAAAACTCATACGTGCCTACATGATGTCTAAGTAGCGATAGCCCTAGATGCTTTAGCCCACTATCATGAACCGTTAATTACTTTGTGTAAGCGCGAATGTTATGGATAGATCTATTGGGATTGTCCTCCCTATCTATTGTTGGTTGTGTGACCAAATTAGATACAAATACATTTGAGGTTGTTACGAATACTTTGGGGTAGTATTTGCTTGGGCACACTCATATATAAACTGGTTTGTACGGTTAACGCTTCGGTGTCATGAGCTTAGACGTAGGATATCATGAACGTATGCTATTTGATAATAATCTTGTATTTGTTATAAGATTATTGGACGGTTGCCTAACTAAAATCTTATGGTTCATCACATTACTTAAACTTAAACCTATAAACTCACCGACCTTTGTGTTGACATTTTAGCAATGTTTTTCTCAGGTGTCAAGGCGGAGGAGTGACGTGGTTGTGCTATGGAGATTAGTAAAAATTATTATGAATTAACTTTGAGACTTGCTTTGGATGTATGATATTTGGAAACTCAAACTATGTTATCATGAGTTGTAAAACAATTTTCCTTGGGACAAATTCTATTTTTATGTCTTATGAATGAAAAATGACTTTTCTTAGTTATTCTTGTATCTATATCTCTTGGTTGTCATGATAGTCACATCCTCGTGTAATTGTACACGTGGGCCAAATTGAGGGTGTGACAGTAATTTCACCGTTGACAAGACAAATTCCAACGCTGACAGAAACGTGACCAGACCTAAATATTTGCAACCACAGGGTAAGGGGTCTAAAGCTTCTTCAAGCTTGACATGGAGACCTAAGAAAGATCAAAACCCTAATGATAATGGGATTTCTATGACCTGCAACAGATTTAATTACATTTCAAAGGTCATTACAAAACCTATTGGGGTTAACTGGGTATTTCATCCAAAGAGGGATGAACAAGGGGTTGTTATGAGAACTAAGTCTGTTCTTGTTGAACAACCAGATGAATCCAAGTCTGCTAAGGCTTGGGTTCCCAAAGAAAACTAACTTGTTTTCTTTAGGTGCAGGGCATTCAAAAACAGGTCAATGATTATGGATATTGGGACAGTGGATGCTCAAGGCACATGACAGGGAAGGAAGATTATCTAACTAACTTCACTCCCATCAAGGATGGTGATAAGGTTTACTTTGGAGGCGGATATGGAACTATCACAGGCAAAGGAACTCTTCTCACCAAGAACTTGCGTTTTGAAAACGTGTTTTCTGGTGAAGGAACTTGATTACAATCTTTTTAGTGTATCACAAGTTTGTGATAACAAAAATAAAGTTCTGTTTACTGATACTGAATGCTTGGTGTTAAGCAAGGATTATCAGATCCCTGATGAGAAATATATTGACTATAGAACACCTAGACATAAAGACATATATAATGTGAATCTGAATGGGATTATGATGAATAATAATATGTCATGTTTTTATGATAAAGCTTCAGTAGATGAAAGTAATCTATGGCACAGGAGACTAGGGCACATAAACTTTAAGAATATAAACAGGCTTGTGAGACTTGGCTTGGTTGATGGTTTGCCTGAAAAAGCTTTCCACAATGACCACTCTTGTGTTGCATGTCTTGAAGGCAAGCAGCACAAGGTCTCATTCAAGTCTAAACAGGTGCACTCTAGTACTAGACCACTTCACTTGCTTCATATGGACCTATTTGGTCCAACCAATATAGAGAGTTTGAATGGTAAATCATACTGCTTTGTCATCACAGATGACTTTTCTAGGTTTACTTGGACTTTCTTTTTAGCTATGAAGAGTGATACAGCTGACACTTTAATTGACTTTATTACCCAGATTGAAAAGAAAACAGGTAATGAAGTTAAAATGCTTAGAAGTGACAATGGTGGTGAGTTGAGAAATAAGCTTTTAGATGATTTTTGTGCCAAGAAAGGGATTACTGGGCAGTTTAGTGTTGCTAGAACCCCATAGCAAAATGGGGTTGCTGAGAGGAAAAATAGAACCCTAATTGAAGCAGCCAGGACTATGTTGGCTGATGCTTATTTCTCCATAGCTTTTTTGGCTGAGGCTGTGAATACAACATGCTATGTTCAAAATAGAGCATTGGTCAACAAAATACAGAACAAAACACCTTATGAATTACTTTGGGGAAGGAAACCTAATATTAGTTTTCTTAAACCTTTTGGTTGTCATGTAGTTGTTCTTGATACTAGTGATGCCTTTGGTAAATTTAGTACAAAAGGTGATGACGGCTATTTCATGGGGTATTCAGTGCAGAGCAAGGGATATAGGGTTTACCTTAAGAAGAAAAAACGTATTCTTGAGAGAGTACATGTTAGGTTTTTAGAGAGTAAACCTAGTGATCCTGAAAGTGGTCCAAATTGGTTGTTTGACTTGGAACCTCTATCTAGAACTTTAAATTATATGCTGTTACTAATCCAGACATTGTGAAGGTAACTTCAAATATTGTGGGAGAACAAGTTGTTGATGTTTCAGGTACACAGATTAATGAAGAGGTTGGATCACAAGCAGAAAAGTCTTCTCCTATTCTAGAGTATGTCACAATTCCCATATGGTCAGCTGCTTTTGCTGTTGCTGCTGCTGTTGCTGGAAAGGATAATGGTGGTCCCCAAGTATCACCAGTTAACAACATGCATGGTCCTTCAGGCGCTGAAAAAGGAAAATCTAGCGCTTACAGGACAAATTCAGACGCTGATGGCTCAAACGTTGACAACAACATTTCAAGCGTTGTTAGCCCAAACGCTGACAACCAAGGTTCAGGCGTTGACAGCATTTATGAGCATCTTTTCTCTTCCAATTTTGAGCAAGGTGGACCTTCTAATACTTATGAAGAGGTTCATGTTGATGAAAGAGAGTCTGATGAAGATATTAGCAATATGGAAGATGAGATTGGGGACAATAGACTTTTTGAAGGAGGAGTGCTTTCTACTACAACCAAGAATCATCCTCCTTCTCTTATCATTGGTGATGTAATGTCCTCTGTTCAGACTTGAAGATCTCATCAGAGTCTTGGAGGATTTATTGCTAATATTCACAAGAAGGTTGATACCCCTCTTGTGCAAGCATGTTTGTTTTCCTGTTTTCTATCACAACAGGAACCCAAGAAGACATTTGATGCTCTTAAAGAACCAAGTTGTGTGGAAGCAATGTAGGATGAGCTTCACCAATTTGCAATTCAGGATGTTTGGGAGCTGGTTGATTGTCCCAGATATGTCAGACCTATAGGAACAAGATGGGTTCTAAGGAACAAGAGAGATGAAAGAGGCATTGTGGTCAGAAACAAGGCACGTTTAGTGGCTCAGGGATATACACAAGAGGAAGGGATAGACTATGAGGAGGTCTTTGCACCAGTTGCAAGGATTGAAGCCATAAGAATTTTTCTAGCCTATGCTTCCTGCACGAGCTTCACTGTCTATCAAATGGATGTGAAGAGTGCCTTCCTCTATGGAACAATTGTTGAGGAGGTGTATGTAATGCAGCCTCCTGGTTTTGAAAATCCAGCGAATCTATACAAGGTGTATAGAGTCAAGAAGGCTATGTATGGACTTCATCAAGCCCCAAGAGCATGGTATGGCACATTATCCACTTATTTGGTGGACAATGGATTCAAGAGGGGCACCATAGATCAAACATTGTTTACAAAGAAGAATGGTAAGGATGTTCTACTTGTTCAGGTCTATGTTGATGATATCATCTTTGGATCCACCAATCCAAAGATGAGTGAGGATTTCTCCAAGCTTGTGACAGACAAACTCAAGATGAGTGCAATGGGGGAGATGAACTTCTTTCTAGGGTTACAAGTTCAGCAGAAAGAAGATGATATCTTCATCTCCCAAGATAAGTATGTGGCAGAGATCTTGAAGAAGTTTGGCTTTTCTCCACATGAAAAGAGGGCTACTACTCCAATGGATAGAGAAAACCCTTGGGGAAAGATTGGAGATGGGAAAGATGTGGATGTCAGGCACTATAGATCAATGATTGGTTCATTGATGTATCTCACAGACTCCAGACCTGACATCATGTTTGTTGTGTGTGCATGTGCACGCCATCAAGTGACTCCCAAAGAATGTCACCTTTATGTTGTCAATAGAATCTTTAGGTACCTAAGATGTTCTCCTAGTCTTGGCTTGTGGTACCCAAAAGATTCACCTTTGGAGCTTATTGCATATTCAGACAGTGACTATGGAGGTGATAAGTTTGATAGAAAATCCACAACTGGTGGATGTCAGTTTCTTGGGAACAGGTTGATATCTTGGCAATGCAAGAAACAAGCAGTGGTGGCCAATTCTACAACTGAAGCAGAGTATGTAGCTGCAGCTGCTTGTTGTGGACAAGTTTTATGGATTCAGAACCAGCTGTTGGATTATGGGTATAATTTCATGCATACCAAGATATTTGCTGACAATGACAGCACTCTATGCATTATTAAGAATCCTGTACATCATTCTAAAACCAAACACATAGAAATAAGACACCATTTTATAAGAGATTGTTTTGAAAAGGGTTTAATACAACCAGATAGGGTTGACATAGAAGAAAATGTGTCAGATTTACTAACTAAACTGTTTGATGCTGGAAGGTTTCAATACTTGGTAACAAGTATTGGAATGATCAATCTCACATAATATGTGTTTTGGAGTCTTTTTGTAAAAGTATGTATAGGATAATGCATTGTTATTGGTCTTTTTGAGAATTTAGATTTTCCACTATGTTTTTCTAAAACTGACAAAGGTTGCTTTAACGCTGATAAGTGTTATTGTGACGTTGTCAGCAATATATTTGTCTAACGCTGACAAAGCTTTCCTTAACGCTGACAAGTGTTATCGGGGCGTTGTCAGCAACAATGTTAGTTTTGTGGTTTTCAATCTGATGTAGTGTTTTTGCAACCCTTTAGGAAAAGAGAGGCAATGTAGTGGTGAGTATTAAACAAACGGCTTTAGGAAAAACCAAGTGTTAATGACCCAAATGAATTCAAGTTCGTTTCCCAAGGAGGCAAGTGCGTTGTGTGTTGAATTGATATTGATTTGAGATTATATGAATGAGAAAGAAAGAAAGAAATGGGATTAGAAGAGAAAGACGGTTACAAAGACGAATTAAACTACGACGAAAAGGCGAACACGTAAAATCGTAAATAGTGCCAAAATTAAAATTTTAACCTAAAAATTGCTAAAAATTTCTAAAAATCCCCAATAATATTCTAAGAGTTTACAAAAAATCCAAACTTGTTAAAACCTTTTAATTAATTAGATAATGACTTTTTAATGCTAACTAAAGCCCTAAAAATCACTATTAATTATTAAAAATCCCTAAACAAGATCTAATAGTTTGTAAACCTCAAAAATATCCTAATTAAGCAAAAAACTATTTTTAAAAATTTTAAAACCAAATTAGACTATTTTTAAACACTTAAAAACTATTAAAATCACTTAAATCTTAAATTAATTCTAGAAATTAATTGAAAAGTCTTAAAAATATTTGGAAAGTGTCAAAACTCCTAATTAAGTGTCCTAAACCTATGAAAAATGTAAAAACTAAAAAAAAACAAACTTCAATTTTTAATAATAAAATAATATTAAATTATTCAAAAAAATTCAAAGTTTATAAAAAAAATCTACAAAATTACCAAAAATCTAAAATAATGTAACTAAAACAAAAATGCAATCCAAATTTTCTGAAACCTATTTAATAATTTTATATTAAATTTTAAAGTTAGCTAAAACCCATAAAATCCTATAAAATAAAAAATAAGCTAAATTGAAAACTTAAAAAGTTGTAAACCTCAAAAATATAATTCAAAACCTAAAAACTATTTTTTCAGATTTTTAAATAACCTTTTTCTATTTTTTAATGACTTTTCAAAATTATAACTTAAAATAATCCTAGAAAATTAATTAATAAAGGGAAAAATAAACTTTTTGGACAGAAAAGTCAAAAACCCTAATATAAACCTAAGAAAAATGTTAAACAGTCAAAACCTCAAGGAAATAAGCTAGAAATAGCTTAATTATAAGCTGATGGTTAAATAAGCTTCAAACCAAATACCACTTAAATATCAAACCTTGTAACCTTTTGACATAGAAAGTCACATAGATCACTGGTAAGACGCTTCACTCCTGCACGACAGGTCGAGCGTTCGAGCCCAGGCTATGGAGTCTTTTTGCAAACTTTTTCTTTTTTTTTTCTTTTAAAACTCAAAACCAAGTACTTAATTAACTCTAAAACACACTTCAATCAATAAACAAACAAGAATCAAGATCTAAAAATCAAAAAATGTGCCCAGATTAGGGTTGAGTTTCTGATGAACAAATGGAAATCTTCACAAGTGAAGAGAAGGTTAAAGAGGACTTGAACTTGATTTTGTTGGTGATTTTGATGGACAAGAGGGCACCCTTATACTCTGTTGAGTATAAGGAGTCAAATCAATCACAAAAAACAGGCAGGTATAGGCACAAATTCAAGTACTAAAGACCAAAGAAAGTTTTGATAAGGCTTTATGCAGGTCTGATGAACAAATGACCAAATACTTGCACAAATTTGTAATTCAAATGCCTAGAACTTGCATACAAGCAGACCAATTAGCATACAATCTAATCACAAACCTAAAACAATCTATCTCCTAACACACTACCAAATTTGAAGGTCAAATTCCACAAAAATCAAACTCAAATAGCAGTTACTGATTATAGTTATATTTTTACTTTTTTTAGCATGCAAATGTGTTCAAAACTTGACCAAAATGAAACTTAAGTACATGCAATACTTAACAACTAACCAATGAGTGGATATAACAGGTTTACAACTAGATTAATAACAATAATCCAAGTTTCCCCTTTATCCCAAACACCCCTTTAAATCTAAAATATGAAAATTTTCAAACAAAACCTTAACAAAACTCATGCAAACTGATTCCTAATCTATCTAACATGCATCAACACCTAAAATAAGCAATATCAGTTAATAAAACAACACTTAAAACAACTTGCATACAATTTCACTCCAAATCACATGAATGTCAGATTTTTGAAAATTTAAACAAGGAAATAAAGGACTACCTTGTTGGGCCTACATCCAGGCCCAACAGTGACTGCTATGTCACCTCCCACAAGCTGGTGGCTTGTGCTGACCCTTGAACAAGTAAGTAAGTGTAGAGAGTGATGGTGGTGGTCACTGTTGACACACACACCCAATATGCCTTTTTAAAATGATTTGAGCTTTGGAACCTGCTAAGAAAGGAGAAAACACAAGAGTTAACTGTCCACAAGGTCAATAAGCTAACAAACCAGCTTATTGATTAAGCTGTTTGTGGCTTATTGCACTAAAAGTGAAAAAAAACTGGAATGCTTGATTTTTTGATTTTCTTAAAACTTTGCTACAAACTAAATCAACAAGAACTTAAACCCTCACTTAAGCTTGATAATCAACAAGATTATCAGGCTTATGATTCAAGCTTAAACCCTTGGACCAATTTCAGAAAAATTCAAAACTTGAGTCACCAACAGAAACTTAAAAGAGAACTTTAAACTTGGAAAATTAAAATGCAAGGAATGTAAATGGCTCTTTCTTTCTCGTCAAAAACTCAGTACCAACTCATTTCATAAAACAAATATGGTTTTACAAGGTCTTGACCAAGGAGAAGAAAAAGAACAGCAACACTAAAGTCCTATCATGCCTTTATATAGAGGCTACAATTGATTCTAGAACTGAATAGAAGCTCTAAACCCTAATGACTTGAACTTCCTAACTTGCCCTTGGACGAATTTTGAATTTTCAGCCAAAAAACTATGCCATGTGATGATTCTTGTTTGTTTGTGAGATGCCAGCAGTGGAGAAGAGATCTTGGACGTCCATTTTGCTCGGAGAGGTGAGTAACCATATTAGGACCCTTGGATGTCTGTTTCCCTTTGTTTTTTAGCCAAAGCATGTGCAGGGGACCATTGGGTGGGGCAGTAGGGTGAGAGTGATAGGTTTTTGGGGAGTGGGTTTTGGTGAGGATGAGTGTAATTAGTGATCTGGAGGTAATTAAGCATTTTCCCTTTGTTTTGATTGATGTTCATACTGGGAAAATATTAGGGTTTAAGGGTGGATTAGGGTGAGTTTAATCCGTTTTGGGATTAAGGTTAATTTAAAAATGTGTTTGGGAGGGAATATTAAAATAGGTTTAATAAAATAAAACGGGGTGGTGGAATGCAGACGTGGAGGAAGGGGAGTATATGATTGGTGGAGGGTTTAAGGTTGGTGATGTGGCAGTTTATGAATGGGTGGATGGAGTTTGGTTGTCTGGCAGGAATGGCCCCCCTATTTCATTCTTTGTTCAAGTTGTTTTAAATGGCTATCAACGCCTAAATAACACATGACAACTTTTGGGCAGTTGTCATTTTTGGCACAAATACTTCCAAACTTGAAACAAGGACTAAACATGCAATTTCTTCATTCTTCAAGGACTGTTCTTGACATGTCTTCATATTTTAAGGCTTTGACTTATTTGTTGACTTCTTGGAGGACCATTATTGACAATTTAGTTTTGTTGAGAGACTAAATTTGCCAATTCTTCAAAGTTGAGGGTCCTTTTTGTAATTTTGACAAACTTTAGGGACCAAACTTGTAATTATGAAGATACAAGGGTGTAAAGTGTCAATTCTTCAAACTTGGAGGACCAATCTTCATAATTCTTCAAATCTTCAAGGACTAACTTTGGAAAATTCTTCATTAGGGCTTGGTTCATCGTACGGCTTCGTTTCCCGTGTTCGTTTTTGACTGATTCTTGTGATCTTTTGTCATTTTCTCAATATCCGTACCTAAAATGCACAAGCAACAAACACAAGCATATATTTGGGTATTTTAATGATATTTAATGCATTTTAAGCCCAATTGGACGATGAGACTATGTATAAAAGCAGTCTCATCGCTCCCCCATACTAAACAATTGCCGTGCCCTCACGCAATGCTAGAATAAAGTATCGTAGCACCTCCAAAATTCATTTTTATTCACTTTATTGAAATGATAAACTAGCTATACTACTACTATTACTACTACTTGCGTTTTAGACATAATGTATGATTTTCATCGCAAAATGGGACGTTTAGGTTCATAGAATAAGAACACGTGAATGCTTCGTTAGAAATAATTTCATCGTCCTCGATTTTCACTCCAATTCCATGCCAAGCGTGAAACGAGATCATTGTCATTATAAGTTAGTAATGCTAACACTACTCATATGCCCTAATCACGTACTTATCCTCCCATTATTCCTAAGTTGTATCTCTTATATTTTATTTTGTCTTGAATGTTTCACGAGGATACATTGTTTGACTTATGCTTGAATAGAGATTAAGTCTAAAAATAGAAACTTAACGGTGTAACTAAGACCATCAAATCAATAACCCCTCCTAATAGACAACGATGTCAAAAAATTAAGTTGACAAGAAGAATCGATAAACATGGTTTTATAACGGTTTTGAACATGAGACTTATTACCAAGACTTTTATACGCCCCCTAACGGAAGGGCCTTATTATCTTTGGTTTACCTCCATCTTTTATTCAACTTCGCCATGAAGCTTTTATTATGACTTCGGTCTTGCCTTGCCTTTTATTATCCGCCTCATCGGTGGTTTTATTAGCCAAAGACGTATATCCTCACGCTAAAGCGAATTTTGGATCTTTAAAGATTCGAAGATTAAGGCTTGATTCACTTTCAATTTTGCATAGATTTTAGGCCTTGTGGGGCTTCAAATTGTTTGCTTGATTTAGGTGAGCACTTGAAATCTTATTATTGGGTGAAGCTTTCGATTATTCGGGTGCCAATACTTCAAAACCGTGACGCTGGCGATACCTTAATGTCTCCCCAATTTAATTACACGGAAGCTACTAGAAAAGACTAGAAACCCAACAATCCTAACTAAACCGCTAAGTCAATAAATATTTATTAAACAACGAGAACACATGAGTTTTTGAATGAATACGAGTACTCTACGTTTAGCATAGTAACTTATAATTAACCCTATCATTTCTCGTCCTCATTTAAGAGACTTAGCCTAATGTGTAGTTAAGGAATCAAAGCTAAGTGCTCAACACGCACGGTCGAGTCAAAAATTACTCTTATTCTCGCCATCAGAAAATCTACATTCGTGTCTTCAAACACTTATAAAACATGAGGAAAATTTTAAAATTTGGCCATTTTTAGCCTTATTTTGCATAAAACGATAGCAAAAAGATGAAATTTGGAAAGCGTGAAGGTTTGGCAAGGCAAGTATCTATTCACCCCCCCATACTAAAGTTAAACATTGTCCTCAATGTTTCGAGTCTAGGGGTGCAAACACCCCCTTACTAGAGACGTAGTCGAATGCCTAATCTAGCATGGAAAGGGTGTAACCAATAAATTAATAGCCGTTTATGAAGTGTGCTAAAAACCTAAGGTTAGAACATCAAAAGGATATATCATGGATATTGAGAAATGTCTCCAAAGCAAACGATCGAGTGCTCCCATAAAACGAACACGAGAGGCTCCAATCGTGAAGATCATGATCTAAAAACCACAATTCACAAACAACCACGGAACAAAGGTTGGAAGGGCACAAATCCCCACACGTAAGCTACATTAGAAAGCGATAATATGTACATAGGATAAGCATGGGACTCCCCCACGAGGCACCTCGTTTTTGATTACCGAGTCATGAGCTCGACTCGATCCCCTCAATACTAATTATCATTGGGGAAGGTGACTTGGTCGAGGTAGTTCAAGGATGGAACTTCCCCGCCAAAGTAGTGCTTCAACCTATGTCCATTCACCTTGAAGTTAGGACCATCATCTTGAGCTAGCTCGATGGTCCCATACGGAAACACTTGAGTCACGGTGAATGGACCGGACCAACGGGATTTCAACTTACCGGAAAAGATTTTCAATCTTGAATTAAAAAGCAAAACTTGATCCCCAATGTTAAAACCCCGGTTTTTAATTTTAGAATCATGCAACTTTTTAGTTTTCTCTTTATAAATCAATGAATTTTCATAAGCAATATCCCTCAATTCATCTAATTCATTTAATTGCATTTTCTGGTGTTTTCCCGCGGTCTCCATGTCATCATTACAATGCTTTAGGGCCCAATAAGCCTTGTGTTCTAACTCGATAGGCAAATGACAATTCTTTCCATACACAAGCTTATAGGGAGTGCACCCAATGGGCGTCTTATGAGCGGTCCTAAAGGCCCATAAAGCATCGTCCAACTTATCCGACCAAGATTGTCGGTTTTCCCCAACGGATCTCTCCAAGATCCTCTTCAAAGCTCGGTTTGAAACCTCGACTTGCCCACTCGTTTGTGGGTGATAAGCCGTAGAAAGCCGATGTGTAACCCCATATTTCCTTAGAACCCTTTCAAATTGGTCGTTACAAAAATGGGTTCCACGATCGCTTATGATAGCACGAGGGGTTCCAAACCAAGAAAACAATTGCTTCAAAAACTTGACTACCACACGAGCATCATTGGTGGGCAAGGCCTTGGCCTCCACCCACTTAGAAAGGTAGTCAACCGCAACGAGAATGTACTTATTACCACGAGATGATGGGAACGGCCCCATAAAGTCTATGCCCCAAACGTCAAAGATCTCACACACTTGGATGATATTTTGTGGCATTTCATCTTTTTGTGAGGCTTTTCCTTGTCGTTGGCATGCATCACACGACTTCACAAGATCTTGTGCATCTCGGTAAATAGTAGGCCAAAAGAAGCCGGCATCAAACACCTTCTTAGCCGTGAGATTAGCACCGTGGTGACCACCCGTGGGTCACTCATGGCAAGCTCTAAGGATGTTAGAAGCTTCGGTGCCAAATACACAACGTCGGATGATTTGATCCGCACAATTTCGAAACAAGTAAGGGTCGTTCCAAAAGTAGAACTTGACGTCACGAAATAATTTTCGTTTTTCTTGAGTCGTCATACCCTTAATGATGAAGTTACCCGCATGGTAATTTGCAAAATCCGCAAACCATGGGGTAGAAGAATCAAGCTTAGAATTCACTAAACCAAGTGTCTCGAGCGGAAATGTTTCGGTGATTTCCTTGGGCTCGTAAACACTTTGGTGAGGATCTTCCAAACTAGAGAGATGATCGGCCGCTAGATTCTTGGCTCCTTTTTTGTCAACGATGGTGTGATCAAATTCTTGAAGGAGGAGAATCCAACGAAGTAATCTCGGCTTAGCATCTTGCTTTGCCATGAGATACTTAATAGCGGAATGGTCCGTATACACTATGCATTTCGTCAAGACGAGATAAGGTCGAAATTTCTCAAATGCATACACCACGGCAAGGAACTCCTTTTCCGTCGTAGTGTATTTTAGTTGAGCCTCGGTCATCGTCTTGCTAGCATAGTGAATAGGCAAGAAGTGCTTATCATGACGTTGCCCCAAAACGGCCCCTATAGCGTAATCACTAGCATCACACATGAGCTCAAAGGGGAGGTTCCAATTGGAGCAACAAGAATGGGAGCTTCGGTAAGTTTCCTCTTAAGGATCTCAAAGGCTCGTACACAATCTTCGTCAAATACAAAACGTGCCTCTTTTTCAAGAAGATGTGTAATAGGTCGAGAAATCTTTGAAAAGTCCTTGATGAATCGATGATAAAAGCCCGCGTGGCTAGGAAACTCCTAACTCCCTTGACGGTTTTGGGATGAGTCAATTTGGCGATGACGTCTACCTTAGCTTGATCTACCTCAATCCCCGCTTTCGAGACATTGTGCCCTAAGACGATTCCACTCTTAACCATAAAATGACATTTTTCCCAATTGAGCACAAGGTTGGTTTCCTCACAACGTTTTAACATTCTCTCTAGGTTCGACAAACACGAAGTGAAAGAATCACCAAACACGGAAAAGTCATCCATGAAGACTTCCATCGTCTTCTCGATCATATCATGAAAAATAGCCATCATGCACCTTTGAAAGGTTCCCTGTGCATTACAAAGTCCGAATGGCATTCTACGATAGGCAAACGTTCCATATGGACACGTAAACGTAGTTTTTTCTTGATCACGAGGATCGATGGGAATTTGGAAGTAACCGGAAAAACCATCTAAAAAGCAATAGAAATCATTTCCCGCAAGTCGCTCCAACATTTGGTCCATGAAGGGCAAGGGAAAATGGTCTTTTCGAGTGGCTTCATTCAACTTACGATAGTCAATGCACACTCTCCATCCGGTCACGAGTCTAGTGGGAATCAACTCATTGGTATCGTTTGGCACAACGGTCATCCCTCCCTTTTTAGGGACACAATGAATAGGACTCACCCATGGGCTATCGGAAATAGGGTAAATCATTCCCGCGTCAAGGAGTTTAAGGACCTCCTTTTTGATGACATCGTGAATTTTGGGGTTCACCCTCCTTTGACTTTGGATTGTGGGCTTGAAATCCTCCTCCATTAAGATTGTGTGGGTACAAAACTTGGGATCGATTCCCTTAATGTCGGATAACTTCCACGCAATCGCCCCTTTGTGATCCTTTAGAACATCGACAAGTGCGGTTTTTTCATCATTCGAAAGATCCTTCGCAATAATAACCGGCAAGTTGTCGTCCTCCTCCAAATTGACATATTCGAGGTGAGGGGGTAAATCTTTCAACTCGAGGATAGGTGGTTCCTCAAGTGAAGATTTGGGCTCGATACTCATAACCTCCTCGGGTGGAGGAAATGGGAAATCGTTGAGAAAATCCTTGATAATCGAGAAGTCCTCATCGTTGTTAAGGTCTTCGTCACAAGTACGTGGAACATTGCATTCTTCCAACGTAAAACCACCACCTTCGAAAGGAGTGAAGGTTGGTGTCGAATTATCAAGAATTGGATCTAACATAGTGGGATTGCCACTAGTTTCTTCATCACCAAACCCTAAAACTTCTTGCGAAAATTCCTCGCAAACCACGTCGATCATATCAACGAGGTTAATGGTAGAAACGGAATAAACATGAGAAAGTTGAGAATTTTGAGTTGCGTTTATAACAAGTTCCTCGTCGTTGAAACGTAAGGTGATCTTTCTAGCATGCACATCAATTAAAGCCATAGACGTATCTAAAAACGAACGACCTAAAATAAGAGGAACTTGAGGATCCGTGGGGATATCAACAACGATAAAGTCTACGGGATAGTAGAACTTCCCCACTTTCATAAAAACGTCTTCCGCCAAACCACATGCGAGAATCGTGGAATGGTCGGCCAACTCAATAGACATTCGTGAAGGAGTAAGATTAGGAAGATTGAGCGACTTGAAGATTGCAAGTGGCATCAAGTTAATGCTAGCACCAAGATCGGCCAAGGCATAGCATTCTTCCATATCTTGAATTGCACATGTGACAATCCGTCAATTTATGGTTTATGTTTTATTCTCAATATTTATTTGAAAACATTATTTTAATGTCATAATATGAACTCACTTATTTTTGGGAAGAAATTTGGATTTCACGTCTTGAAGTAGCATCGACTACGTCTAAACCGGAGGATTATACGTTACGTGCTTACGTTTACATACACCGTTTTTGGTGACAGTCCGACATTTCAGAAAATAAATTTATCCGTGAATATTATTTTGGGATTTTAAATTTGAGTTAGTTCATAAACTCACAAATTTACGAGAAGAGATTAGGACTTACATGAATATTTTAACGTCCTTTATGACTAAACCGGAAACCTTAGGATTACGTATTTACGTTTTCGAACTCCGTTTTTGATGAGACAATATTTATTAGACTCGTTTTGTGCCGTTGATTCATAATTTATAAAAACGTTTTTCGTAAAACGACTTGAGGGCACGCAAATCGAGAAAACTAGAATCGAGGAATACCCGTAAATTAGTGGGATGGGACAAGTTTTACACTTGCCCACCCCACACATGGGATGGCCAAGCTTACTCCACCGCACCCTTTGAGGTGTCAAGTTGTAGCTACTACTACTACACTTGTCATTTTTAAGCTTAACTTGTAAGCTACTTCTTCCACCAAAACCACAAAACCACCTACACTAAACCATTTCCTCACTTTGTTACATGCAAAACTCACACACTCTCTCTTTCTACTCCTTATGAACGTCTATCATTCATCAAAAACACCACCATTGATAAAAAAAATCAACCATAAATCATATGTATAATTTACATATGATGAAAACCCATTGAAAAGATGAAGATTGGAGGTGGTTATAACATGTGGAAAGGAGTTTCCATGGAGTTCCTAGACTGATCTTCATGAAGATATTCATCCATTTGAAGGACCCAAGAAGTTCATTTACCAAGTTGAAGATTTGATAAAAAGAACCAAGTCTTGTTCATCAAAAACCTCATCTTTTCATCACTAATGGTGGTATAGAGATTGTTCTTCCTATCCTTTTGTTATTTTGATTATGTAATCTTGTATTTTCTTTATTTATGTATATTTATATGATGATGAATGATGATTAAAAATATTATGTGGGGATTTGGTGTTGATAGATTTGATAAACATGGGTAAAAAGATGGAAAACCACATGTAAAATGGTTAAAATCTTGCTAAATATGATGGCTGTATAAAAACATTAAGTAACCAAAGGTTAAACTGATAAAATGATAAAGTGGAATCCATTTACAGTAAGTGTTAGATGTCATACACATGTGAGAGTTGGCCATGCAATGGAATCATCAAAATGAGTGAGATATGATCAAAACAAGATTAGTGTACCAATCTGAATAGTCTGTTTTGTAGGAACTGTTAAGGATAGTTAAAAATGGAATGAGCAGTAGCTATAACTAACTTATTTGTAGCACATAATATGAAGTTTTGCCATCCAAAAATGAGCTTCTATCTCCTTATAGAACTCAAGATATGATAAAAATGGTGAAGATGAAACTAAAAATCAGTTTTTGAAGAATTAATGTTTAATAGTATTATATAAGCACTCAAACTAATATAGTATAAAATGTGAATTAAAACCCACTAACTTATAAATTTCATTTATATAAATATGTATAAGGTTAAACACAATGGACACTTTATAAAAATGGTAGTTGAATAAGATTTACAAGTTATAAAAACTATAAACATGATTTTTACGACTTTTTCGGCTATTACCGTAAAATTAATGTTTTTGTTAAATAAAACTTAGACGGTTGGACCCGTCTAATGTAAACTTTTATAAACTCATATACTGATATATAAACATATATAACAAGTAAAAACCGATAAAACCCGAACTATATAACATACGGACATTAACGGGCTAAGTTAACGTTATTGGACTAATAATACAACAAAATGGACTAAAACACTTATAAACTTATTTATTAGTCTTAACCCATTTAGGCCCAACATTTAAAGTATAAATACTGATAATACAAGTATGAAATGGATTAATACAAGTTAATGAACTTACAATAGGCTTATTGGACCTAAAACACGTAAATAGGTAAAACTAGTAAACTAGTAAGAAGTTACCAATACATAAACACTAAAATGAGTAAAAGAGAATATGTAAACCCACTTGATCATCATATATATATATAATCATCATATGTATACATAATTGTTATTTTTATAAAGTCATTGGACAAGAGTCTAAGACGAGTATTATTTGTCTAGGTTTCTGTGATTGAAGCACGTACCGTACATCCGAATTGCCGATAACCCGCCTTCCCACATAAACGTGAGTTCATAGCCTCGCACTCTTTTAAATGTTTTCTAAACCCGCGAGGGAGATAACATGTTAGTTTTGATAAAATAGGACACCATTTGTCCCGACTGTATGTTTATTGATTTGGACCCGAATGATTGTATGACCCGATGAATGATTAAATGACCTGATAGATGAAATGAAATGGATTATTAAAGTTAGGTTATGTCACTAAAAGTCCCATTAGCATGAATTGTGAACTACCGGGATTTGGTAGACGCTTATGCATATAATAGTACTATTTGGGGACGATCACCCTAGTTCGCGCCTTGACGGTTGATCCCCGTCGTGCCATATTGATTGGTAAGCGAATTTATGTATGAGAAGTTTTCCATAGCGTGACCTTTGTGACGACACGCTAATTTAGATGGGCAAATTGAGTTTCGGGCTAGCTACCCGTTGTTTGTTGTAGTAAGGTAACAATGTCATGCGGCTTATAATAATCCAGTTAACGAAATACTACTATACGCACCGAATTACGATGTATTGCCTGACTAGCAATACGAGGTCATACTATTAATATTGTGTTCGTGTTTTGGTTTTCATAACCATATTCATATAATGGTTTTTATTTAACTTTATACAACGTCGTAAGACGTATTGCATGATGTTTTTACGACATTGGCTCGTATAATTATTTTTAAGGCAAATGCCTATATTATGATTTTTGATAAGGATTTGTATAAAAATGACTTTGGCTATTTTATGGCCTATTACAATGATTTGTACGAAATGATTTTTGGTAATAATTTTATACCAACGTTATATTGATGGAATTTATTAAACTCTATGAATTCACTCGGCGTTATCGCTGACCTTTTCTTTTAACATGTTTTATCTCAGGTACTTGAAGGTAATTCTCGGGAAGACGACAAGAATTCATGGCCCGCACTTAAACAATATTTTCCATTCAAATACTTTGTAAAACTTTGTATGAAATAGTATGACTTGGGACCTATGTAACTTTGATATTAATGAATGGAAATGCTTTATTAATAAACGACGCGATTTTTATGCGTTGTCTATGATGTGAGTAATGTGCTATCCCGTAGCACCAACGAGTCTTCTGCTGTATTGAGTTGTATAAATTTGGAGGTGTTACAGTTTGGTACCAGAGCTCTCGTTATAGAGAATGAAAGATTTTTAAAACTAAGGTTTTGATTAAAACATTTCAAAATCTTTTAACTATAAACATTTTTCTAAAAATGTCTAAAAATCTTTTGACTATAACGGTGCCGAAGAATTCCCGAGTTACCGACAAGGCCAGACTGAGAAGTGTTATTGGATTATATATATATATATATATATATATATATATGATGTAATTTTATTACATGATTGTTTGATGATTATTTTGATATTTATACGAGGTATTTATATGACGTAGATTGTCACAAGGAACCCTAAATCCCCTAGTAAGTTAATCGAAGCTATTCTCGTAGGAATTCTAGCCATCCTAGATCTAAACCAAGTTGTGGATATTTATCATCACAACAAATGGTTGATATTCGTAGAAATGTAGATATTAGTTGATTGTGATATTGAAAAAGAATTGGCGAGATTAAATCTGATATCGATGTCATGACGATCTTTTCTTAATAGAGTGGAGTTTGACAAAACATTACCACCTAGAAAGATGTCATATGATTCGTTGTCATCCAATTCTTAAATTTGAAATCGAAAGGGTGAATGTTGCACTTGAGGCTGTCTTTGGAACCATTACCCAAAAGCCTCATGCCACTAATACCTTTCCGAGAAGTCTAGTTGAATGATCAAGTCATTTCATACTAATGACTCAATTGATAATTGTTGTTGTAAGAGATATAGGATTGGAAATTAAGTGTTGTTATATTGAGATTTTATTGCCCTATTAAGGTCTAAAAATAAGATTGAAAATATTGGAATATGAGGTAGGATATTGAATTGAGTATAAAATTTATTGAAACTTGAATGAAGTAAAAATTTAACCCGTATAGAATATGAGATTGTTAAGAGGAAGTCGTTAAGTTTAGTGATTTAATTATGAGGTTTTAATTGATTGTTGATTCGTGTTAAAGGTTGTTCCTTGGCCATTATCCACTAACGAGGATGCCTAGTGTCCAAGAAATAAATTGAAGAAATCTTCTTCTGAATTGAGACCGATGGATCTTCTGGGACATGTGGAACACCTAATGACTCTTGTAGATTAGTATTCATTGTGGTATCTTTTAAAAATCCCTAACTTAACTGAGACATCAGTTGGTAGGATGAGTTCTGAGAATTGTATGACATAGTGACATGTAATGTGTTACGGTACAATTTTGACTTGTTTGTGATTAATGAAAAAGACTACCTTTGATTGCTAAATTCTACACGTATCGATGTTATCTATCTTTTATTGCTTCATCCTAGTGTTCGCATTAGTGATGCAACCATTGAACAAGTACTCATCTTGATTTGAGATACGTTGTGGATTATTCTCTTTGTATTCTTGAGTGCCATTGAGGTCACGAACCTCATGATTATTTGGCTAAGCTCATTCCCTATCATATTGTAGTTAATTCTTGGTGAACAAGCTTTCATCACTCTTTTGCAGATAACTCATTGTTTTTATAAAAGATAAAACAGTATCGTTTGAGAAAATTTAATTTTCGTCACTATAAGGATTATTCAAAGTGAGATTTATAAGTGATTGTTATCGAAATGAAGTTGTTTATAAAACACCTTGGGAAAACCTAATTGTTTCCATAACAAAGAAAATCTTTGTAAATTTATTCTTGATTCTTATTTAACAATTAAGCATGAAAATGTTTTTATTATAAACATGATGATAAAATTTTGACGAACTGAGTATTGCATCGTTAATCTTGAAATTGTATATAGTTGTGCGCCTACATACAATTTGGAATGGAACATGCAAGGCTGATTAGTAGTCACCATAAAACTAATGAATAAACACTACATTTTCGTTGAAGATTGTAAAAGATTAAATTTTATGAGATCTACAAGAAGTGAAAAATAGGGACATAGTGTTAGGGACACCTACATATGTGCCTGTAGCACCTATTCTTTTGAGTCGAATTTACTCATCTGTGGAAATTGTCTTATTTGACAATTGATATTCCGTTCTTGTCCAATTCTCCCGTAGTGAGATTCTTAGGAAAAGTATTTGATTACCGAGTGTTGATACCCGACTGGATGTATTGACGTTCTTATCATTTCTTATGATTTGATTTCATTTGAATGACCTGGGTAACGATCCGAGGAGCTTTCGAATGTGTACTCAAATTATGAAGACATAGGATATATTCATACTCGTTAAATGTTTTCGTCTGTATCTGATTTGAAATTCTATCGCGTAGATTATGCGTTGACCTTACTCTTTTAATAGAAGTTGTGTCTCCAGATATCCTTGAATTTGCAAAGGATTATGAGTTATTATTAGTCTTTTGAGAAGTTCACATCTTATCAACGGTAATAAAACTGGAAAGTTGGAAATGCCAGTAGAAAGGATTGATTGATTATGACATGACGACATTGTCTTAATTGATGAGAACTCGAGTAGAATTCCCCTAAATGATAAGATGTTGATTATCAAAAGTAATCTAAATGATTCTTGATGGATGACTTGAAATTATACCGCGAAAGGTTGTGAATTAGTCATAGATATTATAATCTAGAAGAACCTAATATGAATGTATTAAAAGATGTTTAGGTTATCTATAACTTTAGGAGGTATTTGTTGGTGAATTACCTAGACTTTTGCCATTAAGGAAAGTTGAAATTGGTATTGATTATATTCCTGGTGTTGCACCTGTAGCGTGTGCATTGTACGTCAGCACCATCTGAATTAAAAGGAATTACCGTACAACTGAGAGAGTTGTCGGAGAAAGATTTTATTTTACCGAGCTCGTCATCATGAAGAGCTATGGTGTTATCATTTCTTATATTTATAGATTACTGTGAATGAGTAAATTGACAATCGAAAGCGATATCCATAACTCGAAATGGAAGATTTGTTCGATCATTTACAAGGTTCTAGCGTATGTTCTAAAGATTTGATCCATGGCATGGTTATCATCAACTTCGCATCTGCGAAAAAGATTATGTATTCCAATCACTACATCCGGTACTTGTAATGAACATTATGAGTTTCACATGATGTCGTTTGGATTGACTAATGCACATGTAGCATTCATAAATTTGGTGAATCACGTGTGTAGGCTGTAATTTGATAAAATCATGATTGTGATCATTAAGGACCATTTGTTTGTTTCTAAGAATAGGAAGGAGTTAATAATCGTTTATAGACTGCCCCGAATTGGTCGAACAATAAAAACCTGTACCTTAAATCTTTAACATGTGATTAAAGACTAAATCCTTTATATTAATTGACCGTGTGAATAATAGATAATGAAATATATTGACTCTTTAAAAATTAAGAGCCCTTTTAAGACTTTGAGTAATACCAAAAAGAAAATGGAAATATATTTTGACAAATGTTTTAAACAAAGGATTTTAAGGGATTATTCCCTTATACACAAACCATTTAACTAAACTTCTGTTTAGGGGTAAATGTTTGTGTATACCTCCAGATAACTTAAGAAGAATTTAGGAAACTATATAATTTATGACTTGACATTTGAAATGACACTTTTTACTTTTCAACTAAGAAAACTTTGACTAAAGTATAAACAAAGGTTTTTCGAACATTTACGAATCTTATTAAATATTTTCGATAAATCAACAAAAATCTTGTTAATTAAATTCAAATTTATTTTTGAACATTTTATATAATTGGCCGAACTAAGAAATTTAAAATCTTTACGTTTACGTTTCATAAAGATTGAATATTTAATATTTAATTAGTTGTAATAATTATCGATGCTTTAGACGTCAGATTGAGTAAAACGGATAAAAATGATAGTTAAGAAGAAATTAAAACTTAGAGAATATAAAATTTGAATGAATACGGTCATGATAATTATTTCACCAGGAAAAGTGAACATAGATACCGACACATTATGTAGAAAAGATAAAGAATCAATTAAGATGTATTTCTTAATAATGACTGTGCAAAATAAATTGTCGAACAATATAAAAATAAACGATGTTTGTAAAAAAAGGATAATATAGATAATAAAAGGGGTTCGCGGCTAATGTGAACCATTAAAATTGAGAAGCCAATAGCGTTAAATGTTTTAAAAGCCACTTGTGATTGCCTAAATATGGAGATTATGAGATATAGTTATGTTGGAGTTTGTAAGTATAAGTATTATATGTATGTCATTTTTTTGACTAGAAGTATCTTTGTCTGAAGAAGTTGTACTAATGACAAATTATGAAGGCAGACATCGCCCCATACATTAGTAAACGTCTAGCTATTGCAAAGGTCATCATCTGAATTTGATTCGATTTGGGTCATCGTCGACAGACTGACCAAATCTGCTAATATCATTCCCGTTAATGATAAATGCAAAAGAGTTATGTAAAAATAGTGTGCCTGTATCGAACATCTTTATCAAGATCCTCGCTTCGCATCGAATTTATAGAGATTTGCTCAGGAATCAATGAGAACGAACCTGGATGAGAGTACTATGTACCACCCCAAATCGAAGGGACGAGGTAAAGTAACGATACAAAGTAATATAAGTGCTGTTTTATGTTTGAATGATTGACCTTTGGTAATAACCCGCATAATCGTTTTCCTTTGGAGATATTATCATTGATAACCATCGTGTTAGGATTAAGATCGAATCTTGTTAGGATCTAAATATTAGAGCATCTGTAAGAAGGAGTTGAGATGAAGACACCCGACATACATCCATTGTGAGTTGGACATGTCTTTTAGGTTTAAGGTTTCCTATGATGGCGAACCTAACCTTGCAAAATACCCGACCCGCGAGATCTGAAATGATTGTTGAAATTAGGATTTGATTATTGACAGCTGGTAGTGGGCAAGAGGTTATGTGAATGTGAAATGTAGATCTTGAAGTGCCAAATGGGTAGCGAAGTTATGCCACAATTTTTAACCTTGGAAAGATGAATTCATGATCTGACAAATCATGGGATATAAGTCCCCGTTGTATGGGACCATAGAGATGATGTAAAAAGATTGGTTTGAAAGGCATATAATCTGGATCTACCCAAGGACTTCAAGAGCTGCGTGAATTATGTTTCGTAAATCAAACTTGATGGAATATCTATCAAGTGAAAATCTGATTGTTCTTAGTAAAGCTTAGATCGGCGAAAAGTTGCATTTCATCAGAAACCCGTGAACATCATGGATAGAGAAAGTAAGTCAACATTTAGCCTGATCTTATTCCCGTAGTTATGTTTGATGAAACTCGCGTATTATAATGGATTACACTTGTGAGAAAAGACCGAAGGTGGAGGAAATACCCACATGGCTTTAACTCTATAAGAAGCGAGTAGTAAGGTAAGATGATCTTTGAGGACAAAGATCCTGTTTAGGGGTAAATGCTGTGACAATCCGTCAATTTATGGTTTATGTTTTATTCTCAATATTTATTTGAAAACATTATTTTAATGTTATAATATGAACTCACTTATTTTTGGGAAGAAATTTGGATTTTACGTCTTGAAGTAGCATCGACTACGTCTAAACCGGAGGATTATACGTTACGTGCTTACGTTTACATACACCGTTTTTGGTGACAGTCCGACATTTCAGAAAATAAATTTATCCGTGAATATTATTTTGGGATTTTAAATTTGAGTTAGTTCATAAACTCACAAATTTACGAGAAGAGATTAGGACTTACGTGAATATTTTAACGTCCTTTATGACTAAACCAGAAACCTTAGGATTACGTATTTACGTTTTCGAACTCCGTTTTTGATGAGACAATATTTATTAGATTCGTTTTGTGCCGTTGATTCATAATTTATAAAAACGTTTTTCGTAAAACGACCTGAGGGCACGCAAATCGAGAAAACTAGAATCGAGGAATACCCGTAAATTAGTGGGATGGGACAAGTTTTACACTTGCCCACCCCACACATGGGATGGCCAAGCTTACTCCACCACACCCTTTGAGGTGTCAAGTTGTAGCTACTACTACTACACTTGTCATTTTTAAGCTTAACTTGTAAGCTACTTCTTCCACAAAAACCACAAAACCACCTACACTAAACCATTTCCTCACTTTGTTACATGCAAAACTCACACACTCTCTCTCTCTACTCCTTATGAACGTCTATCATTCATCAAAAACACCACCATTGATAAAAAAAAATCAACCATAAATCATATGTATAATTTACATATGATGAAAACCCATTGAAAAGATGAAGATTTGAGGTGGTTATAACATGTGGAAAGGAGTTTCCATGGAGTTCCTAGACTGATCTTCATGAAGATATTCATCCATTTGAAGGACCCAAGAAGTTCATTTACCAAGTTGAAGATTTGATAAAAAGAACCAAGTCTTGTTCATCAAAAACCTCATCTTTTCATCACTAATGGTGGTATAGAGATTGTTCTTCATATCCTTTTGTTATTTTGATTATGTAATCTTGTATTTTCTTTGTTTATGTATATTTATATGATGATGAATGATGATTAAAAATATTATGTGGGGATTTGGTGTTGATAGATTTGATAAACATGGGTAAAAAGATGGAAAACCACATGTAAAATGGTTAAAATCTTGCTAAATATGATGGCTGTATAAAAACAGTAAGTAACCAAAGGTTAAACTGATAAAATGATAAAATGGAATCCATTTACAGTAAGTGTTAGATGTCATACACATGTGAGAGTTGGCCATGCAATGGAATCATCAAAATGAGTGAGATATGATCAAAACAAGATTAGTGTACCAATCTGAATAGTCTGTTTTGTAGGGACTGTTAAGGATAGTTAAAAATGGAATGAGCAGTAGCTATAACTAACTTATTTGTAGCACATAATATGAAGTTTATGCCATCCAAAAATGAGCTTCTATCTCCTTATAGAACTCAAGATATGATAAAAATGGTGAAGATGAAACTAAAAATCAGTTTTTGAAGAATTAATGTTTAATAGTATTATATAAGCACTCAAACTAATATTGTATAAAATATGAATTAAAACCCACTAACTTATAAATTTTATTTATATAAATATGTATAAGTTAAAATAAATGGACACTTTATAAAAATGGTAGTTGAATAAGATTTACAAGTTATAAAAACTATAAACATGATTTTTACGACTTTTTCGGCTATTACCGTAAAATTAACGTTTTTGTTAAATAAAACTTAGACGGTTGGACCCGTCTAATGTAAACTTTTATAAACTCATATAATGATATATAAAAATATATAACAAGTAAAAACCGATAAAACCCAAACTATATAACATACGGACATTAACGGGCTAAGTTAATGTTATTGGACTAATAATACAACAAAATGGACTAAAACACTTATAAACTTATTTATTGGGCTTAACCCATTTAGGCCCAATATGTAAAGTATAAATACTGATAATACAAGTATGAAATGGATTAATACAAGTTAATGAACTTACAATAGGCTTATTGGACCTAAAACACGTAAATAGGTAAAACTAGTAAACTAGTAAGAAGTTACCAATACATAAACACTAAAATGAGTAAAAGAGAATATGTAAACCCACTTGATCATCATATATATATATATATATATAATCATCATATGTATACATAATTGTTATTTTTATAAAGTCATTGGACAAGAGTCTAAGACGAGTATTATTTGTCTAGGTTTCCGTGATTGAAGCACGTACCGTACATCCGAATTGCCGATAACCCGCCTTCCCACATCAACGTGAGTTCATAGCCTCGCACTCTTTTAAATGTTTTTATGAAATGTTTTCTAAACCCGCGAGGGAGATAACATGTTAGTTTTGATAAATAGGACACCATTTGTCCCGATTGTCTGTTTATTGATTTGGACCCGAATGATTGTATGACCCGATGAATGATTAAATGACCCGATAGATGAAATGAAATGGATTATTAAAGTTAGGTTATGTCACTAAAAGTCCCATTAGCATGAATTGTGAACTACCGGGATTTGGTAGACGCTTATGCATATAATAGTACTATTTGGGGACGATCACCCCAGTTCGCGCCTTGACGGTTGATCCCCGTCGTGCCACATTGATTGGTAAGCGAATTTATGTATGAGAAGATTTCCATAGCGTGACCTTTGTGACGACACGCTAATTTAGATGGGCAAATTGGGTTTCGGGCTAGCTACCCGTTGTTTGTTGTAGTAAGGTAACAATGTCATGCGGCTTATAATAATCCAGTTAACGAAATACTACTATACGCACCGAATTACGATGTATTGCCTAACTAGCAATACGGGGTCATACTATTAATATTGTGTTCGTGTTTTGGTTTTCATAACCATATTCATATAATGGTTTTTATTTAACTTTATACAACGTCGTAAGATGTATTGTATGATGTTTTTACGACATTGGCTCGTATAATGATTTTTAAGGCAAATGCCTATATTATGATTTTTGATAAGGATTTGTATAAAAATGACTTTGGCTATTTTATGGCCTATTACAATGATTTGTACGAAATGATTTTTGGTAAATAATTTATACCAACGTTATATTGATGGAATTTATTAAACTCTATGAATTCACTCGGCGTTATCGCTGACCTTTTCTTTTAACATGTTTTATCTCAGGTACTTGAAGGTAATACTCGGGAAGACGACAAGAATTCATGGCCCGCACTTAAACAATATTTTCCATTCAAATACTTTGTAAAACTTTGTAAGAAATAATATGACTTGGGACCTATGTAAATTTGATATTTAGGAATGGAAATGCTTTATTAATAAACGACGCGATTTTTATGCGTTGTCTATGATGTGAGTAATGTGTTATCCCGTAACACCAACGAGTCTTCCGCTGTATTGAGTTGTATAAATTTGGGGGTGTTACAGCACAAGGGATCAAAAATTTACCGGGATCACCGACTTTTTGAGGTATGCGATTAAGATAAACCGATGAACAACTAGACATTTGGTGCAATTTCTCCTTGTTGTTCAACATACTCTTAAAGTTAGCGGCAAATCGAGGCATCATGACCAAATCATCGGCGAAACTCACATTAAGGTGCAACTCACGAAACATTTTCATAAAAAGCTCAAATTGGTAGTTGTCGCGCTCTTGTCGTTTCTCCTTCCTAAGTCTCGATGGGTAAGGCAAGGGTGGTGTGGGTTGGGGCATAGGCATAGCCTTTGGAATCTCGGGTTCCAATGTTGGTAAACGGTCAACCGTAGGTGTGGCATGAGCGGTACTTTGTGGGCTTGAAATATGCTCCTTTTCGACCACCACCTCGGGTTCTTCCTCAATTTCCTCCACCGTTGGAGTAATTGGTTGAGGAGTCGGTTCTTTAAGTGTCTTACCACTTCGTTTGGTAATCACTTTCATCTCTCCCTTCGGGTTTGAAATGGTGTTACTAGGAAGACCACTCGAAGTAGAGGCTTTGTTTCCCATGACGGCTTCTAAAATGGCATTAAGTTGAGCATCTTGACTATTAAACTTCAAATCTTGACTAGCGGCTTTTTGGTCAATTCTTTGTTCAAGCCTAGCATGACTTTGTTCAATCTTATTGTTTTGACCTCTAATTTGATTGGCAAAATCATTTTTCAACTCATTTATCATGTTAAGATTTTCCTTCACAAAATTAGCCAATTCCTTAGTGTTTTTAGCCGTGTCCCTAGCTTGACTAGCCAATTGCTCTTGTATGTTTTCCAAAATCTTATCATTTGCCGTGGCGTAATTCAAAAAGTCCATTGGAAGTTCTTTAGTGTAAACATTTTGAAGACCTTGACTTGTGTTTTGAAAATTACGGTTTTGATTTTGATTTTGCAATTGGCTACTACTTCCTTGATTCCCATAGTTGTTATTACCCTTGAAATTGTTCCTTTGATTACTTCGGTAAACAACTTGATTGTTTCGATAATTGTTAGCATTTTGATTTGGTGGAAAACCCGGTGGAGTCAATTGATTAGTGCGAGGAACTTGACCGTTTTGGTTATAAGTTCCCGCGGCCGCGAAGGCACTCGAAGTGTTACCACCGTTGGTAATGCACTCGGAATAATCGTGAGCTCCACCACAATACATACAAGAAACCTCAACCGCTTTAGCCGTAGCGGGAGTGGGTTGTTCACCAACTTTAAACTCAATTAACAATCCTTTCAACTTATCAAAAATTTTGTTCTCCAAATTAGCCTCGATTTGGCAAGCATCAACGTTGTGTGACAATGAAGGCGAAGACGAAGTCTTACCAACACTCGACGTGCTACGAGGACTATAGACCTTAGACCTATTCTCAATGATTAACAATGCTTCCTCGACCGTCTTACACAAAAAATTACCACCCGCGGCGGCATTAAGATAATCACGCTCATGATCGTTCAAGCCATTGTAAAACGTGTCAATTTGATGCAAGTCGGAAAAACCATGATGAGGACATTCGTGCAACATTTCCTTAAACCTATTCCAAGCCGTAGAAAAACTCTCATTATACTCTTGCAAAAACTTTGAAATCTCCTTTTTCAAGTGCGTAGTCTTAGAGGGCGGAAAAAATTGGTTCACGAATTTTGAAACGAGATCCTTCCACGTCAATATAGAATTGGGTGGCTCTTTCTCTAACCAAATTTTTGCGGGCCCCGCTAAGGAATACGGAAAAAGCATCATCTTAATCGAGTCGTTTGAGACGTCCTTAAACTTGCAAGTGGCGGTGAGACGATTAAATTGGCGAATGTGGTTATGAGGGTTGTCCTTTTCGTCACCTCGAAACTTGTTGTTTTGAATCATGGACAACAAACCCGTCTTAACCTCAAAATTCTCCGCAAGGATAGCGGGAATCACAATCGCTTCTCCATAACCCTCGGTGGGTCCTTGAAGCAACTCCATCATAGTTCGATTAGCCATGGGTGCTTCTTTCACTATAATGGGTTCGTCAATAGGAGACTCCTCACTAGTAGGAGTGATTGATTTGTTTCTTCGTTTACGAGCACGTCTTGCTTTAGAGCGAGTTTGCATAAACGTCACGTACAACGAGAAGGCGAGCAAAGAAGATTATTTTTGGTGTTTTTACTTTTTCAATTTTTTTGTGGTTTTTGATTGTTTTTACTTTTTTTGGATTTTTGGAATGTATTAAGTAGAGCAAAATCTACAAATATCCTCCTTAATCAAATATCTCGATTAAAGAAGCCTCAAGGAATGAAAACGATCACGTGAAGTGAACGCCTACGATGACTTTAGAACGATGGTGGAACACCAAATCGTTCAAGAGGGTTTAATCAATAGAAACCAAGAAAATATATATGATACTTAAGTAATACTTTGGGCGGCAAAACCCTCGATTCACTCTCAAAATCAAATACGCACAAGCAAGCGGAGGAAACGAGGCGGCGCGAAGCACTTAAGAGCCTTTTTCCTTTAGGTCGTGAAATACAACCGCCTTATACCCACCTTATAGTTTGTATTTTTCAAAATCGAGCTTCACGAAAGTATTTATCTATTTTTGCCTTTTCTTTGGTTTGAGATTCGAATACAATGATTGGGTAATGACCTCCCAAGTCAAGGTTGTGATTTCTCACGTATTTGGAGTACTTGTAAATTTATTGTTCTACGTATACAGTATAGTAATAATATTCACAAAAAACGAAAAACCGATAATACGTATTAGTAGAGTGCTACTAATACAAATACTAATATGGCTATATATAAAAACAACAATTGTTCAACCAAAACACAACACGCCTCCCCGGCAGCGACGCCAAAATTGATGTAGTGTTTTTGCAACCCTTTAGGAAAAGAGAGGCAAAGTAGTGGTGAGTATTAAACAAACGGCTTTAGGAAAAACCAAGTGTTAATGACCCAAATGAATTCAAGTTCGTTTCCCAAGGAGGCAAGTGCGTTGTGTGTTGAATTGATATTGATTTGTGATTATATGAATGAGAAAGAAAGAAAGAAATGGGATTAGAAGAGAAAGACGGTTACAAACACGAATTAAACTACGACGAAAAGGCGAACACGTAAAATCGTAAATAGTGCCAAAATTAAAATTTTAACCTAAAAATTCCTGAAAATTACTAAAAATCCCCAATAATATTCTAAGAGTTTACAAAAAATCCAAACTTGTTAAAACCTTTTAATTAATTAGATAATGACTTTTTAATGCTAACTAAAGCCCTAAAAATCACTATTAATTATTAAAAAGCCCTAAACCTCAAAAATATCCTAATTAAGCTAAAAACTATTTTTAAAAATTTTAAAACCAAATTAGACTATTTTTAAACACTTAAAAACTATTAAAATCACTTAAATCTTAAAATAATTCTAGAAATTAATTGAAAAGTCTTAAAAATATTTGGAAAGTGTCAAAACTCCTAATTAAGTGTCCTAAACCTAGGAAAAATGTAAAAACTAAAAAAAAAATCAAACTTCAATTTTTAATAATAAAATAATATTAAAATATTCAAAAAAATTCAAAGTTTATAAAAAAATCTAATATTACCAAAAATCTAAAATAATGTAACTAAAACAAAAATGCAATCCAAATTTTCTAAAACCTATTTAATAATTTTATATTAAATTTTAAAGTTAGCTAAAAACCCTAAAATCCTATAAAATAAAAAATAAGCTAAATTGAAAACTTAAAAAGCTGTAAACCTCAAAAATATAATTCAAAACCTAAAAACTATTTTTTCAGATTTTTAAATAACCTTTTTCTATTTTTTAATGACTTTTCAAAATTATAACTTAAAATAATCCTAGAAAATTAATTAATAAAGGGAAAAATAAACTTTTTGGACAGAAAAGTCAAAAACCCTAATACAAACCTAAGAAAAATGCTAAACAGTCAAAACCTTAAAGAAATAAGCTACAAATAGCTTAATTATAAGCTGATGGTTAAATAAGCTTCAAACCAAATACCACTTAAATATCAAACCTTGTAACCTTGTGACATAGAAAGTCACATAGATCACTGGTAAGACGCTTCACTCCTGGACGACAGGTCGAGCGTTCGAGCCCAGGCTATGGAGTCTTTTTGCAAACTTTTTTTTTTCTTTTAAAACTCAAAACCAAGTACTAAATTAACTCTAAAACACACTTCAATCAATAAACAAAAAAGAATCAAGCTCTAAAAATCCAGAAACGTGCCCAGATTAGGGTTGAGTTTCTGATGAACAAATGGAAATCTTCACAAGTGAAGAGAAGGTTCAAGAGGACTTGAACTTGATTTTGTTGGTGATTTTGATGGAGAAGAGGGCACCCTTATACTCTGTTGAGTATAAGGAGTCAAATCAATCACAAAAACCAGGCAGGTATAGGCACAAATTCAAGTACTAAAGACCAAAGAAAGTTCTGATAAGGCTATATGCAGGTCTGATGAACAAATGACCAAATACTTGCACAAATTTGTAATTCAAATGCCTAGAACTTGCATACAAGCAGACCAATTAGCATACAATCTAATCACAAACCTAAAACAATCTATCTCCTAACACACTACCAAATTTGAAGGTCAAATTCCAAAAAAATCAAACTCAAATAGCAGTTACTGATTATAGTTATATTTTTACTTTTTTTAGCATGCAAATGTGTTCAAAACTTGACCAAAATGAAACTTAAGTACATGCAATACTTAACAACTAACCAATGAGTGGATATAACAGGTTTACAACTAGATTAATAACAATAATCCAAGTTTCCCCTTTATCCCAAACACCCCTTTAAATCTGAAATATGAAATTTTTCAAACAAAACCTTAACAAAACTCAAGCAAACTGATTCCTAAGCTATCTAACATGCATCAACACCTAAACTAAGCAATATCAGTTAATAAAACAACACTTAAAACAACTTGCATACAATTTCACTCCAAATCACATGAATATCAGATTTTTGAAAATTTAAACAAGGAAATAAAGGACTACCTTGTTGGGCCTACATCCAGGCCCAACAGTGACTGCTATGTCACCTCCCACAAGCTGGTGGCTTGTGCTGACCCTTGAACAAGTAAGTAAGTGTAGAGAGTGATGGTGGTGGTCACTGTTGACACACACACCCAATATGCCTTTTTAAAATGATTTGAGCTTTTGAACCTGCTAAGAAAGGAGAAAACACAAGAGTTAACTGTCCACAAGGTCAATAAGCTAACAAACTAGCTTATTGATTAAGCTGTTTGTGGCTTATTGGACTAAAAGTGAAAAAAAACTAGAATGCTTGATTTTTTGATTTTCTTAAAACTTTGCTACAAACTAAATCAACAAGAACTTAAACCCTCACTTAAGCTTGATAATCAACAAGATTATCAGGCTTATGATTCAAGCTTAAACCCTTGGACCAATTTCAGAAAAATTCAAAACTTGAGTCACCAACAGAAACTTAAAAGAGAACTTTAAACTTGGAAAATTAAAATGCAAGGAATGTAAATGGCTCTTTCTTTCTCGTCACAAACTCAGTACCAATTCATTTCATAAAACAAATATGGTTTTACAAGGTCTTGACCAATGAGAAGAAAAAGAACAGCAACACTAAAGTCCTATCATGCCTTTATATAGAGGCTACAATTGATTCTAGAACTGAATAGAAGCTCTAAACCCTAATGACTTGAACTTCCTAACTTGCCCTTGGACGAATTTTGAATTTTCAGCCAAAAAACTATGCCATGTGATGATTCTTGTTTGTTTGTGAGATGCCAGCAGTGGAGAAGAGATCTTGGACGTCCATTTTGCTTGGAGAGGTGAGTAACCATATTAGGACCCTTGGATGTCTGTTTCCCTTTGTTTTTTAGCCAAAGCATGTGCAGGGGACCATTGGGTGGGGCAGTAGGGTGAGAGTGATAGGTTTTTGGGGAGTGGGTTTTGGTGAGGATGAGTGTATATAGTGATCTGGAGGTAATTAAGCATTTTCCCTTTGTTTTGATTGATGTTCATACTAGGAAAATATTAGGGTTTAAGGGTGGATTATGGTGAGTTTAATCCGGTTTGGGATTAAGGTTAACTTAAAAATGTGTTTGGGAGGGAAGATTAAAATAGGTTTAATAAAATAAAACGGGGTGGTGGAATGCAGACGTGGAGGAAGGGGAGTATATGATTGGTGGAGGGTTTAAGGTTGGTGATGTGGCAGTTTGTGAGTGGGTGGATGGAGTTTGGTTGTCTGGCAGGAATGGCCCCCCTATTTCATTCTTTGTTCAAGTTGTTTTAAATGGCTATCAACGCCTAAATAACACATGACAACTTTTGGGCAGTTGTCATTTTTAGCACAAATACTTCCAAACTTGAAACAAGGACTAAACATGCAATTTCTTCAATCTTCAAGGACTGTTCTTGACATGTCTTCATATTTTAAGGCTTTGACTTGTTTGTTGACTTCTTGGAGGACCATTATTGACAATTTAGTTTTGCTGAGGGACTAAATTTGCCAATTCTTCATAGTTAAGGGTCCTTTTTGTAATTTTGACAAACTTTAGGGACCAAACTTGTAATTATGAAGATACAAGGGTGTAAAGTGTCAATTCTTCAAACTTGGAGGACCAATCTTCATAATTCATCAAATCTTCAAGGACTGACTTTGGAAAATTCTTCATTCGGGCTTGGTTCATCGTACGGCTTCGTTTCCCGTGTTCGTTTTTGACTGATTCTTGTGATCTTTTGTCATTTTCTCAATATCCGTACCTAAAATACACAAGCAACAAACACAAGCATATATTTGGGTATTTTAATGATATTTAATGCATTTTAAGCCCAATTGGACAATGAGACTGTGTATAAAAGCAGTCTCATCACAATCTAAATGTACAGGTGGTGTTAGCATTATACCATTGGATACAGAGTTGCTTATGGGTCATTGGAGGATCATTTGAGCATGTTTTTATTTATGGACGATGGTTGGAATTTTCTATTCCTATCTTGACATAAAAAAAATTTTATGTTCATGCATATTTTTGGCAACATTTGTATCACAGTTTAAGGGGAGGTTTTAGGAACCTTTAGGACTTTTGGGTATCCTTATGATACTCTTATCACAATTTTAGATTGTGTCCACAGGTGAGTATGAGTTAGTTTTACTAAATCATGAGGCACTGTAGCATGCAAAGTTGATATACTTTGCATGCTGCCAAGACATTTTTGGCCTAGAATTGGTTGTGGTCTGTTGGGAGACTTAGGAATGATTTTATCATGGGTTTTACCTGGGAGTAACAAGGGATTTTATAAGGTAACTTAGTAGTTAAGAGTTTTGGTTAGAAAGGGACACTAGAGGACTGTTATGTCTATCTTGCATCAGCAAGTGTGCATAACTGGACAGTGCTTGCCGCCCTATAATAAATATCAACTTATAGGTTATCTTCTCAAAGATAAATTACTTTGTTAAGGTCATTTTTCATTTTTATAAATTTTTATTTTTGGACACTGACAAGTATTTTTCCAAGCGTTGTTGTGACCAATTTAGACGCTGACATGGCTTTGGAAAACGTTGACAAGAATATAGCCGTTGGGCGTTGATAGGTTATTTTTGACCGTTGACACTCAATGGGACCTACCCAGTTGTTAATTTTTGACGAATTTTTGGGCTGTAATTTTGGGAGTAGATAACTTTCATTTAATGCATGAGATAAACTTATTTCTTTTAAATATTTTCATGATTGTATTTTTAAAATAGTTGCCTATCTTTGGGCCAATCACATGCATTTTTCTCTTGTATATATTTGGCTCCTATTTTAAATAGGGTACCTATCATTCTTGTCTAACAAAATTTTCTCCTATAACTTCATCTTTATCAATCATTCAAACAGCTTTCAACAATGGCACCAAAATTCAAACCAAGTGATTTGGAATTGGGATTCAGGAGTTAACACAACATTATAGCATATCTAGAAGCTGATGATACTCTGTTTCCCCAATACACACAAATGGTGGCGTATTTGAATGCATCCCCCATTAGGTATGCTCTTTTTCATGATCCACTCATTCCTGTCACACATATTAAACAGTTTTGGAACAATGTTAGTTTCTTAACAGTTAATAGAGTGACTACATTATCATCTATGGTTCATGGGCGCATATGGGTGGTTATTGAAGCTTTGGTTCGCCAAGCTTTGCATCTTGATGATGCTGATGGTATAACCACCCTCCCCATTAATGAAATACAACAAGGACTAAGGGCTTTGGGTTATCCTTTCCCTGATGAGGGAACTTTAAATAAATATCATAAACAGGAGTTTCACCCAGCCTGGAAGTACCTAATACATGTCCTCTTGCAATGTTTGAGTCCCAAGTGTACTTCACACAATGAGATTAATAGATCTATTGCTAGTGCTATTGTGTGCATTGCTACTGGGAAAAAGTTTAATTATTCCAAAATGATTTTTGAGGGCATGTGTAAAAATAAAGGGAAAAAAATGACTTTAGCTTATCCCAGATTTTTACAAATGGTTTTTGAGGTGCAAAATTGCTGCACAAGGGATCATGATGATTTTTATGAGATCCCTGTGAAAAAGAAAGCAATTTTTACAAAGATGAACTCACCCCCACATCGTGACTTACCCCTCACCCCATCTATGATTGCTGTCATTGAAGCAGCTCAACCCCAACCAGACCCACAACCCCAACTTGACCCAATACCTGAACCTTTACCTTCACCACAACACATGCAAATTGACCAAGAACCCTTCGACACTGACACATTAAATGTTGGCGTTGACATGCCTAATCTAAACATTGACACCAATCCTTCACAGACCCAAACACCCCTTAACCAACCCACATCCACCCAATCCACATCATCTTCTCCCCCAACACAATATAGGTTACAAAAACGCCAAAGGACTACTGGAGTGTTCTCCTCTAGTGGTCCTAGCCATGTAGCAGAGAGAACCACCACCACAAGTGTGGTTGTTGCTATGGGTGAGGCTGGGACTATTGGTTCTGGCTTAGAAGCTGGCCAAGACAGTCCTACCATTATTAAGACCTCATCCATACCCAATGAATCTAACTTGGGAGGTCAAATACCCATTTTAGAAGAGGGCAGATTGGAACCAATGGCCTTAATGGAATTGACGGCTGTCTGCATAAGCTTGCAAAAGCAAAATGCAGACTTGGTACATATTGTCAGTACACAAGGCCTTGAACTCAAGCAATTGAGGGAGAGGATTGTTGTTTTGGAAAATGCTAGCACAAGGAAAGGGATGGAAGAATCTTCCAAAGGGGAGGATGAACAGATAAATGTGAGTGATAAGGGCTCCCATGATGGTGAATCTTTGGGTGTTGATGAGGCCCTAACTAGTTTGAAGAAACAGACAGGTTTTGATACGTCTCTAGTCTCTCCTACAAACTTAAATTTGTCATTTACATCCATGTTGGAAGAAATTACAAGAGGCGCTGAGACAGGTAATTTGGGCGTTGACAAGACAGATTTGAACGCTGACATGAGTAGATTGGGCGCTGACAAAGCAAAATTGAGCGTTGACAGACCTGCAGATGAGGTTGATGTATTCCAGTCATCATCCATCATCAAAGATGTTTCTTCACAGGTATTACCATCTTCCTTACCCACCTTGAATCCATTCGATAAGGGTAAGGGTATTATGGTAGAAGTAGATGTTCCAAAGAATGCATCACATATTGAGTTTGATAGAAGGTTGGCTGCACAAATTGTGGAACAAGAAAGAAAGAAGGTGGGTGAATCACCTTTTGTTGTCACTTCAGAAGAGCAAGAAGGAAGTGATGAAGCAAGTTCTGAATCAAGTGTAATGATCATAGAACAACCAGAATGACTTGAGTATGGTGATGAGTTGGCAAAAGAGAAGTTGAATGAGTTGAAATTGCAGGTTGATTTTGATATGCCAGAAGTTGTCCAGATGTACCATGCTTGGGAAGATAGGTGCATGGAGAATCCACATTTGACTATTTCAGACGAGATATGGGGTTTGGAGATTCTTATAAGGGTACAAAAGGATTGCAAGGTAATTATGAGACACAGGGCTAGCAATGTTCTGTCAATGTTGAGAAGGGATAGAAGGGAGTTGTACTACATGCTTCTCAGATGTCATGGAACAGGATGGACTTATAAGAAATTGATTGCTTTGACATTTGAAGAGTTGGAGTTCAAAGCTTATCCCATCTGGGTTAGAGTGCAAGAAGAAAACACTCTAAGACTTCTTTTTGATGAAAGAAAAGAAGAACTTGCAGAAGAAATGGAGCTTAAGAAGGCAATGATTGTTCCCAGACCTGTAAAGAAGGGAGTCCCTCTTGAGTTTCCCAAAGATATGGATAGGTTACATCCAAGTGAAGCTGTTATAAGAAAGAGCCTCAAGCTCTCACCATTGGAAGCTTCAGATATGGTACAAGTGTTACCACTTGATTCCAGAAACCCTATTATAAGATATGAAGAAGATGAATGTGGGTTTTGGAAGATTGGCAGGTATGGAAAAGAGGGTCACACTTTTACCAATCTTATATCTTCTTTGCAAGTTTTTATAGAGAAGACTTGGTAGACCTGTGGAGGTTGTTAGAGGCCAAGTATGAGACTGAAGCTCCCACTTCAGTTAATGCAATAAAATGTGGTCAACATTCCAAAGAATGTGTGGACCAAGAGATGAAGATCCTGCTATTTGGAAGGATCTTGAAGATGACCTCAGTGGTCTTCAATGGCGTTTGTATTCAGCTGCTGGTGTTTATTATTTGAGTTCTACAAAGTTTGTTGAGTATCTACTTATGGATGGTCAGTATTCCATGTCCAAGGAAGTCTTGGAGAAGATGAAGAATACACAGCTGGAAATTGATTATTCAAGTGACGTGGCCAAAGATTTGATCAGATTTATTTATTACCAATATGATAAGTGTTGTAAGATTCCTCCTAGTTCTTAATGTTTATTCAGAAACTTGATTACTAGAGTAGATATCAAGTTTAGGGGAGGATTGTTGGGAATAAAATATAGCCAGTCTACTTGAGCGCTGACAAGAGTAAAACAAGCGTTGATAGGAAGAAAACAAACGCTGACAGATCAAGCGTTGACAAGAAGAAGTCAAGCGTTGATACATTGAAGACAAGCACTGATGGAAGGATATGATCTACGTGTTTATTATGTTTTAGATTACTTCTAGTAAATATAGGAACAACAATGTATTTTCTATATTTATCTTTACCTAGAATAGTTGATACGTAGATTATTGTACAAGGCTTATTATGTCTATAAAAGAAGACCTTTAGGTTATTGTTCAATATAAGTTTTCATACGTTAAACACTTTCATTGTAAGAAAGTTTGATATCATTAATCAAAGTGAAAGTTTGTTTACATCTTGTGTGTTCTTGTTTAAGTGTTAATTCTGCATAACACTTAGATTGTCATATACATATACAAAGGTTTCTCTAAGTGTATAACTTGATCTAATCTCGTATACATAAACCTAAATCGATCTAAGTTTGGGATCAACAAGTGGTATCAGAGCTTGTTGATGAACTTTTGATCTTAAAGAACACAAGAACCCTAAAATCACCAAAACCCTAATTTTCTCAAAACCCTAAAAACATCATGTCAAATTCAGAAGTAACCTCCTCCTCCTCACCTTTACCAAACATCAAGATTCCCATGCTTGATGCAACCAACTTTTAATTGTGGAAATTCAACTTTGAGCAATATCTGGGGATCTATGACTACACTCTCTGGGAAATTATTGAATATGGAAAGGCATTCAATAAAGCTCAAAAGATTGATTATGCTATTGCTGGAAGAGCAGTGGTTGCTGGATGCTCAGAAGTAGATAAGAAAGAAGAGCCTGATGATGGTAGAGTTGTGTCTGCTGAAGACATAGCAAAGAAAAGGGTTGATATGAAAACCCTAAATATTCTGAAACTCTCTTTGGGACAAGAAAACCAGCATAAATACAGAGGTTATGAATCTACAAAGGACCTTTGGGCAGCCCTTGAAGTTGCATATGGTGGCAATGATGATACTAAAGAAGAGAAGAAGAAGCAACTCATGCATGATTATGCTGTTTTCAAGTCTCAACCTAAAAAGAAGCTTAGCAGTGTGAGAAGCAGATTGCTTGACATTACAAGCAAATTGTCCTTCATGGGGACACAACTTGGTGATGTTGACATTAATGCCACTTTTCTTAAAAGTCTTGGTGAGGCGTGGAAGATTGAGGCAAGATCTATACTTGCCAACAACACTCACAAAAGTTCTACTTTTGATGATATCTACAACAAACTAAGGTTGTTGGAGAATGAAACTCTTTTGGAGAATGGAAGCAAGTCTACCAGCAGTAACATGGCCTTCTTCTCTCATAGTGAAGGACAATTCAATCAGAAGGACTCTTACATGCATCCAGTCACTGGATCAACATGTGTCAACGCTGGA
The DNA here is from genome assembly GCA_025667525.1 of Glebionis coronaria. Classification (NCBI taxonomy): domain Eukaryota; kingdom Viridiplantae; phylum Streptophyta; class Magnoliopsida; order Asterales; family Asteraceae; genus Glebionis; species Glebionis coronaria. Next base: position 252,496,425 of record CM046875.1, on the reverse strand, counting down.
ACATGTCCTGTCAACGCCTCATATTCAGACGCTGACACATACAAAAGTGACTCACCAAGAGTTAAACCTGCTGGTTTGGATCTGGATACTGTATGTGCTTATATTGCTTCTTTGCCCAATGGTTCAATGATTACATATGAGGACCTTGAGCAAATAAGTGATGAGCACTTGGAAGAGATGGATAATAAGTGGAACATGGCTCTTGCTAGTATAAGAGCAAACAGGTGGAATAGAAGGTTTAAGAAGAAGATGATCTTTAATGCAAAGGACACTGCTGGATTTGATAAATCCAAAGTTGAGTGCTACAATTGTCATCGTATTGGGCACTTCATGAGGGAATGCAGATCTCCTAGAATATCTGATGTTGGCAAACCCTCAAGCCAAATTGTTAAGGCTCGGGATCCTAAGGCCATGGTTGGAATGCAAGAAATTGATGGTTTGGGATGGGATTGGATCTATTTGGCTAAGGATGTGGTAGATGATAAAGCTTTGGTTGCTGAAGAAGAAGAAGAAGAAGAGCATGTTCAATATGCTCTCATGGCACACTCCTCCTCTTCATCAGATAATGAGGTATACGATGATGCTTTTTGTAGTAAGGGTTGTAGGTTAAATGATGAGAAACTTAACAAAGAGGTGTTAAGATTATTAGATGATGTGTGTACTGAAAGATGCAAACTGTCTAATTATCAACTTGCTCTCACTCAAACTGAGAAGACAGTTTCTGAGTACAAGAAAAAGGAATTTGATTAAAAAGACAAAATAAACATCTTAAAACATGAGTTAAATGCTAGGAATGATATTAGGAGCATCATGGAAAGGGTTAATGGTGAGTTACAGGCTAGGTTAGATGAGGCCATTAAGAATAAGGATAATGTTGGCCTTAAAATTCAGAGATTTGATAAGGCCACACAAACCCTAGGTGAATGTGTTAATAAACAAAGGGATCCTAAGGACATGACTGGGATTGGGATGAAAGACTATACTGTGGTTCCACCACCAGCTGGTGACTTCTATGGTGTCCAAAGAAAGGACCTATCTTGGACTGGTTTACCAGAACTCCAAGAGGAGGAATTCATTCCTCCACCAAGAGTCATTACCCCAGTTGAAGAGTATCAACAAAAGTTGACTGACTTGAATGAATGTAAGAAAGCCAACCCCACCTTATTTGTTAAGGGTGGCTTGTTATGTGAAAGTCCAAATGAGTCAACCTCTATTAAGGTAACAAACCTAATCACTGGTAAAGCTGTTGACCTTGGCTCAAACACTGTTAGAAAACCTAGTGTCAAGTATGCAGAAATGAATAGGAATACTAGGTCACCTAAAAGCTAAGCTAGTAATGATGGAACAGGCTTCTTCACTTCTAGACCTAGGGTTGTGTCTTGAAAAGCATGTTACACTTGTGGTAGCTTTTCTCATTTAGCATATATGTGTGTCAACACTTCCAAGGTCAATGCTGTTAAAAAGTCAAACGTTGTCAGACCCAAACCTTGTGTGCAGCAAAGTCCACAAGTTATTAGACCAGCCCCTTTCTTTACTAGAGGGTCTAACACTCATGGGCAAAGACCATTTCAAAAGACAAATACTTGGTCTAATAGGAAATGGGTTTCTGTAGCAAACCCTAGGTTCAACGCTGACAAGGGTAATTGTAACAACTTGAATTTTTCGATTATTTAAATAGACGTGCTCGTTGCACTACATTTCTTATGTTAACGGTTTGTGCCGTACAAATACGCTACATTATTATGGGAACACGAGTGTCCATTGTTATTTAGGCCACGACGTGTAAACCTTGACATTGTTATGTGACAATGGTACCCAACGTAAACATGAACTAGTCGGAATCAAATTGTATTGCCAACCATTAAGTGACGTAAACTACAACTTAACTTAAACTCTTACGAGTCGAGTATTAACAAAACGCTTTGCGTGTCTAAGTTATATCAAGCTAGCCTTGCTTTGCTTAAATGTGTTACACAATACATAAACCAAGGAAACTTCATTTTATTATCTCACTGGGTCGAAGCCCACAGTGTTTATACAACAAATCCAAAATCTGGAAACAAAGTATAAATGTTTGAACAAAGATACTGGACAGCAAACTGGTCAACCATAGTCAATCACTTAAAATCTGGAAATGATATTTTAAAAGCCACTAATCATAAATGTCCAACACACATGCCAAAAATGCCTTATAAGGGTATATCACAAGACTAACATTTCCAGATTTGGCTTAACCCTATGCCACAAATACTAAATTAAATACAGTCCAGGTTCACAAGTCATAAACACAAAAAACAAAACACATTACATCAAATTTGGGCTAAACAAGGAGAGTGAGCAAGACCATTGAACCACAATCGAAGCACCAATTCCAACCGAGCCAAACACGCTCCAACATTCTCGTCCATCCTGTCCGAATCACACAAGCAGAAACCTCAAATACCCCCTACTGTGAGTCTTTTATCCAATTCCTCTCTATTTTTTTTGGCATCCATATAGTTGTGCAAATCCATATTAGGACCACCTGCGAAAATAAACAAACCAAATTAGTCTTTTAAAAAAATACCTTGTTTAAACGTTGAAAAGACTAGCAAGATGGATTTCGGACCATGACCAACACCCCTCCCCCATTTGGCCGAGGCCCTGGTTACCATCGAGAATAGTCGAAACGTAAAAGTAAAACCAACCCATTTCATAAAAATATTAATCAACCCTAAGTAGATTCACGGGTATAAAAACCCCCAACTCGTATAAACCCTAGATTTTCGTAAATAATAGTTACTATAAAATTAAGTCAATTAAGTGTTCAAAAACACTAATCTAGTATGTAAGAACTCTCGAAATGCAAACCCCCAATTTTATATAAACCCTAAACTCTTATAAACTAATTTATTCTGTAATTAATGTTGATAGAAGCATAAGAATACTAATTAAATTGAGTAGAACACGAGATTAAGAAAACCCCCAAAATTACTTGAAACCCTAATTTTCAAAACTCATGTTAATTGATAATTAACACTTAGAGAAAGCATAAAAACACCAGTTGATTATAACGGAACCTAAGATTTAAGAAACCCCCAAATTACTCGAAACCCTAAGTATTATAAATTCGTTTCATGATAAAATTAACATAGATTTACACACAAAATCACTAATTAATTATGATGAGACCACGAATTGAGAAAACCCCCAAATATTCGAAACCCTAAAATCTCTACTACAATTAGATTTGGAAACCCATGTTTATGCCAATAAATCATACGGTTTAAAAAAGGAAGATGCCCATTGATTCAAAAAGATTTGAATAAGAAAACTCTTTTGATTTCTGAGATATCATAAAACCAATCCACCTTTTTAGATGTGTTAAGAAAGGAGTAAGAACTTATCTTGTGATGAAACCTTGTGAAATCGACCCTGAAAAACATGTAGATTCGATGTGAGGATGAAACCTCACATCCCACGATTATTAAACATGATGGGAAGCAAGCCTTGATGATAAGTAATAAAGGCAGTATGTGACTTATGGTGTTAGATAGGGTTCAGGTCAGATTGGGAGTAGTGAGAGAGAGATGAGAGACGGTTGGGAGAGTTTTGGGAGAGAGAGAGAGATTCGACTGAGTGTTTTGGGGAAAAGAAAACAATATAAAACCCTCATCTTGTTTGTATCGCCCGTATTTGGGCTGGGACGGGTCAAATGCAATTTGGCCGAGCCCATGTGTTGTTGAATGATGGACTGATTGAGTTGGGCGGGTCCATTTAAGCCCAAACTGGATTTTGTTTATAATTTGTAATAATAAACCCAAAAGCCCACTACTAAATAACCAAGTATTAGTGTCGCGATTTTCGTAAACGAAAATGTATCGTCAAGCATAACTAGGATGTCATGCATCTTATTAGCATAATTATAGATGTTGTAACGTAACCATATTGATTAAATAGGTTGTGTATAACGTGGTCGTGTTCTCAAGCTCCTTTGCATTATCATCCATTTGCCTAACTTACGAGGTGAGTTTATAGCCCCACTTTTACTTGTTTTATCACTTTGGGGTGAGAACATTGCTTGTTTTAAACGGATGAACATAAGTGCCTAAAACTCATACGTGCCTACATGATGTCTAAGTAGCGATACCCCTAGATGCTTTAGCCCACTATCATGAACCGTTAATTACTTTGTGTAAGCGCGAATGTTATGGATAGATTTATTGGGATTGGCCTCCCTATCTATTGCTGGTTGTATGACCAAATTCGATACAAATACATTTGAGGTTGTTACGAATACTTTGGGGTAGTATTTACTTGGGCACACTCATATATAAACTGGTTTGTACGGTTAACGCTTCGGTGTCATGAGCTTAGACGTAGGATATCATGAACGTATGCTATTTGATAATAATCTTGTATTTGTTATAAGATTATTGGACGGTTGCCTAACTAAAATCTTATGGTTCATCACATTACTTAAACTTAAACCTATATAATCACTGACCTTTGTGTTGACGTTTTAGCAATGTTTTTCTCAGGTGTCAAGGCGGAGGAGTGACGTGGTTGTGATATGGAGATTAGTAAAAATTATTATGATTTAACTTTGAGACTTGCTTTGGATGTATGATATTTGGAAACTCAAACTATGTTATCATGAGTTGTAAAACAATTTTCCTTGGGACCAATTCTATTTTTATGTCTTATGAATTAAAAATGACTTTTCTTAGTTATTCTTGTATCTATGTCTCTTGGTTGTCATGATAGTCACATCCTCGTGTAATTGTACACGTGGGCCAAATTGAGGGTGTGACAGATTGGTATCAGAGCCATGGTTATAGAGAACTAGGTTACTTTTATAAAATCATTTTTATAAAGGTTTTGGTAAAAAATGAAATTTTGGAAAAAGAGTAATACTAGACTATAACTACCTCCATCTCCATAGACCACATCACTTCGCGTCTTCGACAAGTAAGTTGTACCTTTAAGTTGTACCTTTAAGTTGTATCATGTCATTGCTCTTGATTACTTTACTAAGTAAATTGCTAAAAGTATCAAGTAACGTAATTAATGACTATATGCTAAATGGTTTGTGCCATGCTATATGAATACAAAATCGATGTTTATTTCGACACTACGTGATACTCTATGCTAAATGGTTTGTGCCATGCTATATGAATACAAAATCGATGTTTATTTCGACACTACGTGAAATTCTATGCTAAATGGTTTGTGCCATGCTCTATGAATACAAAATTGAAGTTTATTTCGACACTACGTGAGACTCAATGCTAAATGGTTTGTGCCATGTTACGTGAATGCAAAATTGATGCGATTTCATTTCTTGAAAACCCTACGTTAAATGGTTTGTGCCATGCTATGCGAATACAATATTGATCTTGTATCAACGTGTTTTAAAAATTTTTGTGCTAAATGGTGTGTGCCATGACAAACTAAAACTTCAACATATTGCAAAATCGATTTATTCTTGCACATGCCTTTCTTGATTTGGTAGTGACATGTCTATCTCGTCCAAAGATTCGTTGTACTACTTGAGCTCATCCACGGATGGAGCACGACGCGAGTCCACTACTAGTGGTGCTTCGCCACTATCATCTACTCGAGGAGAGCCAAGTGATCATGCACCTACTCGTGTGTCACCACCACCACTCATTTGCTACCAAAGGCGTGGCAAGGCACCGATGGTTCCTCCCTCCACATCCTCATCTCATGCCCCTAAGGCCCCTCGCCAAAACCGCACCACGAGGATGTCCGTGAGAGCTTCTATGATTGGGAAGAAGTTGGCCTCTAGACATGTGAGCTCTACCCGTAAATCTTCGAAGTCACCGTCTGTGAGAGTGCCCCCAAGGCACGATGCCCCTCGTCGACCTACTATGCCCATGCCACCCCCACCTTGCGGCTATAATGGAGCCGAATGCTCCGCGGCCGCCGAGGCTCGTGGAATGCCCCCTCATCATTTTACTAGGCTTGCTACATTACGAGGCAAGGTGACCCACGTGCTTCGTAATTTGGGTGGTTTGTCTCATGAGTCATTGGTTCTACTCGAGACTTGTTACGAGGCGGTCATCGCGGGTTTGGGTAGGAATGCCCCACCCCCACCCGACCACTTCGCGGGATTAGCTAGGAGAGTCGAGGACCAACATTACGAGATAGGAGCTTTACGCACCCTTCTCCATAGGGCATTGATTGAATTATCCGAGAGGATTGCCGCCCTTGAGCACCGTTTCTATTATATTTATGTTTAGTTTATTTGTGTACACTTTCATTCCAAATTTTCCCTCCTTGTGTTGTAATCCCTAAGAATTCTAAAACAATGTGTTAACTCTTTGTATTTCTTTTCTAATCATGGTGACCACCCAAACAAACGCCAAGATGTGGAAAAGGTGTTCAATGTGAACGGTGGATCCGGTGACCAAGGAAAACTACCGTTTTGTGGTAAGTGTGGTAAACACCACAATGGTGCGTGTGGAGGCACATGTCACAATTGTGGGAAAATCGGTCATTTCGCCAAGGATTGTCGAAGTGCACCAAAGCCCACGAACCAACGGACTCCTATCACTCCAAATGCTCAATACGCGGATGTCACTTGCTATGGTTGTGGCGAAAAAGGCCACTTTAAGAATAGGTGTCCCAAAGCGACCACTCAAGGCCGAGGAAACCAAATCCGAGGCAACAACAACAACCAAACTCGTCGACAACCTCATCAAAACCATGGTAATCCGAATGGGCGGAACAATGGGAATCAAACGGGAACACCGGGACGTGTGTACGCTCTATGTGCAGAAGCGGCCATTCAAGACAACAACGTGGTAACCGGTACGTTTCTCATCAATAACATCTATGCTTCCGTATTATTTGATTCCGGTGCCGATAGAAGTTTTGCCTCCATTGCCTTTAGTGAACTATTCAATGTGAACCCCACTCCATTAGATGTCGACTATAATGTGGAACTAGCCGATGGTAAAGCGATCACTACGAACACCGTACTTAAGGGTTGTACCCTAAGCCTCCAAAATATTCCTTTCACCATCGATCTTTTACCTATCGAACTTGGAAGTTTTGACGTTATCGTTGGTATGGATTGGCTATCCAAATACCATGCGGATATAATTTGCCACGAGAAACAAGTCCGTATTCCCTACGAAATCCGAACCCGAACCATCCTCGGTGAGAAGAACGGTGTGAAAAGTCGGGCTAGTTTGAATGTCATCTCATGTACTAAAACCCAAAAGTACATCGAAGAAGGTCGTCCTATTTTTCTTATCCAAGTCACTAGCAAAAACGAACCCGAACCAAAGGAGAAGAAAATTGGAGACGTACCAATTGTTTGCGACTTTCCCGAAGTTTTTCCCGAAGACCTACCCGGGTTACCTCCACTTCGCCAAGTGGAATTTCACATCGAATTAACTCCCGGAGCCGCACTCGTCGCGAGGGCACCTTATCGACTAGCGCCCGCCGAAATGAAGGAATTAGCCGACCAACTAAAAGAGCTTACCGACAAAGGATTCATAAGACCGAGTTCCTCACCTTGGGTAGCCCCGGTTTTACTCGTGAAAAAGAAAGACGGATCATTCCGTATGTGCATCGATTATCGCGAATTAAACAAACTTACTATAAAGAATCGTTACCCTTTACCAAGGATCGATGATTTGTTTGATCAACTTCAAGGTTCGAGGATTTATTCAAAGATTGACCTTAGGTCGGGTTACCACCAACTTAGAGTTCGAAAGGAAGACATTTCCAAGACGGCATTTCGAACCCGTTACGGTCACTTTGAATTCCAAGTCATGCCATTTGGGTTAACCAGTGCACCCGCGGTATCCATGGACCTTATGAACCGTGTGTGTAAACCTTATTTGGACAAGTTCGTGATCGTGTTTATTTACGACATCCTTATCTACACTCGTAGTAAGGAAGAACATGAGGAACACCTAAAGAAAATTTTGGAATTGTTGAAACAAGAACAATTATACGCCAAAATTTCAAAGTGTGAATTTTGGATTCACAAGGTACAATTCCTTGGTCATGTAATCGATAGTAGTGGTATTCATGTGGATCCCGCTAAAATCGAAGCGGTAAAGGATTGGGAGACTCCTACCACACCTACGGAGATTCGCCAATTCCTTGGTCTTGCCGGTTATTATAGACGATTTATCGAAGGATTCTCGAAAATCGCTAAGTCTATGACGGAATTGACTCAAAAGAACAAGAAGTTTATTTGGGGAGACGACCAAGAAACTTATTTCCAAACTTTAAAACAAAAACTTTGCGACGCGCCCAATCTCGCATTACCCGAGGGTAGTGAAGACTTTGATGTATATTGTGATGCTTCGATTAAAGGTCTAGGCGCGGTTCTCATGCAAAGGAAAAAGGTCATAGCTTATGCCTCTCGACAACTCAAGCCGAACGAAGAAAACTACACTACTCACGATTTGGAGCTAGGCGCGGTTGTCTTTGCTCTCAAAATTTGGAGACACTACCTCTACGGAACTAAGTGTGTAGTTTACACCGATCACAAAAGTCTTCAACATATCTTTGACCAAAAAGAACTCAACATGAGACAACGACGTTGGTTGGAACTAATTGGAGACTACGATTGTGGCATTCGTTATACCCCAGGAAAAGCTAATGTTGTAGCCGATGCTTTGAGTAGAAAACCCCGTGAGCGACCTCTAAGGGTTCGAGCCTTAGTGATGACTATTGTCTTGAACATACCCGCAAAAATCTTAGAAGCCCAGCGAGAAGCCATTAAGATATAAAACATCGATAAAGAAGAAGCCGGTGGAATGATCACCAAAAATCTCGCTGCACGTACCGATGGAACATTGTGTCTTGACAATAGAAGTTGGTTACCTCGTTACGGTAATGTCCGAGAACTAATCATGCATGAATCGCACAAGTCTAAGTACTCGATCCATCCCGGATCGGACAAAATGTACCATGACATGAAAATGTTCTATTGGTGGCCAAACATGAAAGCCGACATCGCGACTTATGTTGGTAAATGCCTAACTTGCGCCAAAGTTAAGGTTGAACACCAAAAGCCTTCCGGATTACTCGTCCAACCTAGGATCCCGGAATGGAAATGGGAAAGAATTACTATGGACTTCATTACAAAACTCCCAAAAACGTCCGCGGGATACGACACCATTTGGGTCATCGTCGATCGCTTAACGAAATCCGCACATTTTCTTCCGATGAAATAAAACGACAAAATGGATCAATTAGCACGATTATATGTGAAAGAAATCGTTGCTAAGCACGGCGTACCAATTTCCATCATACCGGACCGAGACGGTCGATATTGCTCAAGATTTTGGCAATCTATCCAAGAAGCGTTAGGAACACAATTGGACATGAGTACGGCTTATCATCCTCAAACGGATGGTTAAAGTGAAAGAACCATCCAAACGTTAGAAGATATGCTTCGCGCATGCGTAATCGACTTTGGAAACGGATGGGATCGACACCTACAGTTAGTGGAATTTTCGTACAACAATAGCTACCACACTAGCATTAAAGGGGCACTGTTTGAAGCACTTTACGGTCGAAAGTGTCGTTCACCCATTTGTTGGGCGGAAGTTGGTGATGCACAACTTACCGGTCCGAAAATTATTAACGAAACAACGGAGAAAATCGTACAAATCAAGAGTCGTATGAAAGCGGCTCGTGATCGACAAAAGTGTTACGCCGACAAGAGACGGAAACTATTGGAATTTAAAGTCGGAGATCGGGTGATGTTGAAAGTTGCACCGTGGAAAGGTGTAATTCATTTTGGTAAACGAGGAAAGCTAAACCCTCGATATATTGGATTGTTCGAAATTATTCAACGCATAGGTGACATTGCCATCGTTTAGATTTACCGCAAGAACTAAATCGTGTGCATAATATGTTTCACATTTGCAACTTGAAGAAATGCTTATCCGACGAAAAGCTTGTTATACCTATGGATGAAATCCAACTCAACGACAAACTCGTGTTCGTTGAAGAACCCGTCGAAATTATGGAACTAGAAGTCAAACGACTCAAACAAAGTCGCATACCTATTGTCAAAGTGCGTTGGAACGCACGGAGAGGACCCGAGTTTACATGGGAACGCGAGGATCAATTCAAAGCGAAGTATCCTCATTTGTTTACTAACGAAGTGTCGACTTAAATTGTGTTGCTTGTTTTGCTTTGCGGACAAAGCCCTCTCTAGGGAGAGCGAATGTAACAACTTGAATTTTTCGATTATTTAAATAGACGTACTCGTTGCACTACATTTCTTATGTTAACGGTTTGTGCCATACAAATACGCTACATTATTATGAGAACACGATTGTCCATTGTTATTTAGGCCACGACGTGTAAACCTTGACATTGTTATGTCACAATGGTACCCAACGTAAACATGAACTAGTCGGAATCAAATTGTATTGCCAACCATTAAGTGACGTAAACTACAACTTAACTTAAACTCTTACGAGTCGAGTATTAACAAAACGCTTTGCATGTCTAAGTTATATCAAGCTAGCCTTGCTATGCTTAAATGGGTTACACAATACCTAAACCAAGCAAACTTCATTTTATTATCTCACTGGGCCGAAGGCCACAATGTTTATACAACAAACCCAAAATCTGGAAACAAAGTATAAATGTTTGAACAAAGATACTGGACAGCAAACTGGTCAACCATAGTCAATCACTCAAAATCTGGAAATGATATTTTACAAGCCACTAACCACAAATGTCCAACACACATGCCAAAAATGCCTTATAAGGGTATATCACAAGACTAACATTTCCAGATTTGGCTTAACCCTATGCCACAAATACTAAATAAAATACAGTCCAGGTTCACAAGTCTTAAACACAAAAACAAAACACATTACATCAAATCTGGGCTAAACAAGGAGAGTGAGCAAGACCATTGAACCACAATCGAAGCACCAATTCCAACCGAGCCAAACACGCTCCAACATTCTCGTCCATCCTGTCTGAATCACACAAGCAGAAACCTCAAATACCCTTTACTGTGAGTCTTTTATCCAATTCCTCTCTATTTTGTTTGGCATCCATATAGTTGTGTAAATCCATATTAGGACCACCCGCGAAAATAAACAAACCAAATTAGTCTTTTAAAAAAATACCTTGTTTAAACAATGAAAAGACTAGCAAGATGGATTTCGGACCATGACCAACACCCCTCCTCCATTTGGCCGAGACCCTGGTTACCATCGAGAATTGTCAAAACGTAAAGGTAAAACCAACCCATTTCATAAAAATATTAATCAACCCTAAGTAGATTCGCGGGTATAAAAACCCCCAACTCGTACAAACCCTAGATTTTCGTAAATAATAGTTATTATGAAATTAAGTCAATTAAGTGTTCAAAAACACTAATCTAGTATGTAAGAACTCTCGAAATGCAAACCCCCAATTTTATATAAACCCTAAACTCTTATAAAATAATTTATTCAGTAATTAACGTTGATAGAAGCATAAGAATACTAATTAAATTGAGTAGAACACGAGATTAAGAAAACCCCCAAAATTACCCGAAACCCTAATTTTCAAAACTCATGTTAATTGATAATTAACACCTAGAGAAAGCATAAAAACACCAGTTGATTATAATGGAACCTAAGATTTAAGAAACCCCCAAATTACTCGAAACCCTAAGTGTTATAAATTTGTTTCATGAAAAAATTAACATAGATTTACACACTAAATCACTAATTAATTATGATGAGACCACGAATTGAGAAAACCCCCAAATATTCGAAACCCTAAAATCTCTACTACAATCAAATTTGGAAACCCATGTTTATGCCAATAAATCATACGGTTTAATAAAAGGAAGATGCCCTTTGATTCGAAAAGATTTGAATAAGAAAACTCTTTTGATTTCTGAGATATTATAAAACCAATCCACCTTTTTAGATGTGTTAAGAAGGGAGTAAGAACTTATCTTGTGATGAAACCTTGTGAAATCGACCCTGAAAACATGTAGATTCGATGTGAGGATGAAACCTCACATCCCACTATTATTAAACATGCTGGGAAGCAAGACTTGATGATAAGTAATAAAGTCAGTATGTGACTTATGGTGTTAGATAGGATTCAGATCGGATTGGGAGTAGTGAGAGAGAGATGAGAGACGGTTGGGAGAGTTTTGGGAGAGAGAGAGAGATTCGACTGAGTGTTTTGGGGAAAAGGAAACAATATAAAACCCTCATCTTGTTTGTATCGCCCGTATTTGGGCTAGGACGGGTCAAATGCAATTGGGCCGAGCCCATGTGTTGTTGAATGATGGACTGATTGAGTTGGGCGGGTCCATTTAAGCCCAAACTAGATTTTGTTTATAATTTGTAATAATAAACCCAAAAGCCCACTACTAAATAACCAAGTATTAGTGTCGCGATTTCCGTAAACAAAAATGTATCGTCAAGCACAACTAGGATGTCATGCATCTTATTAGCATAATTATAGATGTTGTAACGTAACCATATTGATTAAATAGGTTGTGGATAACGTGGTCGTGTTCTCAAGCTCCTTTGCATTATCATCCATTTGCCTAACTTACGAGGTGAGTTTATAGCCCCACTTTTACTTGTTTTATCACTTTGGGGTGAGAACATTGCTTGTTTTAAACGGATGAACATAAGTGCCTAAAACTCATACGTGCCTACATGATGTCTAAGTAGCGATACCCCTAGATGCTTTAGCCCACTATCATGAACCGTTAATTACTTTGTGTAAGCGCGAATGTTATGGATAGATCTATTGGGATTGTCCTCCCTATCTATTGTTGGTTGTGTGGCCAAATTAGATACAAATACATTTGAGGTTGTTACGAATACTTTGGGGTAGTATTTGCTTGGGCACACTCATATATAAATTGGTTTGTACGGTTAACGCTTCGGTGTCATGAGCTTAGACGTAGGATATCATGAACGTATGCTATTTGATAATAATCTTGTATTTGTTATAAGATTATTGGACGGTTGCCTAACTAAAATCTTATGGTTCATCACATTACTTAAACTTAAACCTATAAACTCACCGACCTTTGTGTTGACGTTTTAGCAATGTTTTTCTCAGGTGTCAAGGCGGAGGAGTGACGTGGTTGTGCTATGGAGATTAGTAAAAATTATTGTGATTTAACTTTGAGACTTGCTTCGGATGTATGATATTTGGAAACTCAAACTATGTTATCATGAGTTGTAAAACAATTTTCCTTGGGACCAATTCTATTTTTATGTCTTATGAATGAAAAAAGACTTTTCTTAGTTATTCTTGTATCTATATCTCTTAGTTGTCATGATAGTTACATCCTCGTGTAATTATACACGTGGGCCAAATTGAGGGTGTGACAGTAATTTCAGCGTTGACAAGACCAATTCCAACGCTGACAGAAACGTGACCAGACATAAATATTTGCAACCACAGGGTAAGGGGTCTAAAGCTTCTTCAAGCTTGACATGGAGACCTAAGAAAGATCAAAACCCTAATGATAATGGGATTTCTATGACCTGCAACAGATTTAATTACATTTCAAAGGTCATTACAAAACCTATTGGGGTTAACTGGGTATTTCATCCAAAGAGGGATGAATAAGGGGTTGTTATGAGAACTAAGTCTGTTCTTGTTGAACAACCAGATGAATCCAAGTCTGCTAAGGCTTGGGTTCCCAAAGAAAACTAACTTGTTTTCTTTATGTGCAGGGCATTCAAAAACAGGTCAATGATTATGGATATTAGGACAGTGGATGCTCAAGGCACATGACAGGGAAGGAAGATTATCTAACTAACTTCACTACCATCAAGGATGGTGATAAGGTTTACTTTGGAGGCGGATATGGAACAATCACAGGCAAAGGAACTCTTCTCACCAAGAACTTGCGTTTTGAAAACGTGTTTCTGGAAAGGAACTTGATTACAATCTTTTTAGTGTATCACAAGTTTGTGATAACAAAAATAAAGTTCTGTTTACTGATACTGAATGCTTGGTGTTAAGCAAGGATTATCAGATCCCTGATGAGAAATATATTAACTATAGAACACCTAGACATAAAGACATATATAATGTGAATCTGAATGGGATTAGGATGAATAATAATATGTCATGTTTTTATGCTAAAGCTTCAGTAGATGAAAGTAATCTATGGCACAGGAGATTAGGGCACATAAACTTTAATAATATAAACAGGCTTGTGAGACTTGGCTTGGTTGATGGTTTGCCTGAAAAAGCTTTCCACAATGACCACTCTTGTGTTGCATGTCTTAAAGGCAAGCAGCACAAGGTCTCATTCAAGTCTAAACAGGTGCACTCTAGTACTAGACCACTTCACTTGCTTCATATGGACCTATTTGGTCCAACCAATATAGAGAGTTTGAATGGTAAATCATACTGCTTTGTCATCACAGATGAATTTTCTAGGTTTACTTGGACTTTCTTTTTAGCTATGAAGAGTGATACAACTGACACTTTAATTGACTTTATTACCCATATTGAAAAGAAAACAGGTAATGAAGTTAAAATGCTTAGAAGTGACAATGGTGGTGAGTTTAGAAATAAGCTTTTGGATGATTTTTGTGCCAAGAAAGGGATTACTAGGCAGTTTAGTGTTGCCAGAACCCCATAGCAAAATGGGGTTGCTGAGAAGAAAAATAGAACCCTAATTGAAGCAGCCAGGACTATGTTGGCTGATGCTCATTTCTCCATAGCTTTTTTTGGCTAAGGTTGTGAATACAGCATGCTATGTTCAAAATAGAGCATTGGTCAACAAGATACAGAACAAAACACCTTATGAATTACTTTGGGGAAGGAAACCTAATATTGGTTTTCTTAAACCTTTTGGCTGTCATGTAGTTGTTCTTGATACTAGTGATGCCTTAGGTAAATTTAGTGCAAAAGGTGATGACGGCTATTTCATGGGGTATTTAGTGCAGAGCAAGGGATATAGGGTTTACCTTAAGAAGGAAAAACGTATTCTTGAGAGAGTACATGTTAGGTTTTTAGAGAGTAAACCTAGTGATCCTGAAAGTGGTCCAAATTGGTTGTTTGACTTGGAACCTCTATCTAGAACTTTAAATTATATGCTGTTACTAATCCAGACATTGTGAAGGTAACTTCAAATGTTGTGGGAGAACAAGTTGTTGATGTTTCAGGTACACAGATTAATGAAGAGGTTGGATCACAAGCAGAAAAGTCTTTTCTTATACTAGAGTATGTCACAATTCCCATATGGACAGCTGCTTTTGCTGCTGCAGCTGCTGTTGCTGGAAAGGATAATGGTGGTCCCAAGTATCACCAGTTAACAACATGCATGGTCCTTCAGGCGCTGACAAAGGAAAATCTAGCGCTGACAGGACAAATTCAGACGCTGATGGCTCAAACGTTGACAACAACATTTCAAGCGTTGTTAGCCCAAACACTGACAACCAAGGTTCAGGCGTTGACAGCACTTATGAGCATCTTTTCTCTTCCAATTTTGAGCAAGGTGGACCTTCTAATACTTATGAAGAGGTTCATGTTGATGAAAGAGAGTCTGATGAAGATATTAGCAATATGGAAGATGAGATTGAGGACAATAGACTTTTTGAAGGAGGAGTGCTTTCTACTACAACCAAGAATCATCCTCCTTTTCTTATCATTGGTGATGTAATGTCCCCTGTTCAGACTTGAAGATCTCATCAGAGTCTTGGAGGATTTATTGCTAATATTCAAAAGAAGGTTGATACCCCTCTTGTGCAAGCATGTTTGTTTTCCTGTTTTCTATCACAACAGGAACCCAAGATATCTGATGCTCTTAAAGAACCAAGTTGTGTGGAAGCAATGTAGGATGAGCTTCACTAATTTTCAATTCAGGATGTTTGGGAGCTGGTTGATTGTCCCAGATATGTCAGACCTATAGGGACAAGATGGGTTCTAAGGAACAAGAGAGATGAAAGAGGCATTGTTGTCAGAAACAAGGCACGTTTAGTGGCTCAGGGATATACACAAGAGGAAGGGATAGACTATGAGGAGGTCTTTGCACCAGTTGCAAGGATTGAAGCCATAAGAATTTTTCTAGCCTATGCTTCCTGCACGGGCTTCACTGTCTATCAAATGGATGTGAAGAGTGCCTTCCTCTATGGAACAATTGTTGAAGAGGTGTATGTAATGCAGCCTCCTGGTTTTGAAGATCCAGCGAATCCAGACAAGGTGTATAGAGTCAAGAAGGCTATGTATGGACTTCATCAAGCCCCAAGAGCATGGTATGGCACATTATCCACTTATTTGGAGGACAATGGATTCAAGAGGGACACCATAGATCAAACATTGTTTACAAAGAAGAATGGTAAGGATGTTCTACTTGTTCAGGTCTATGTTGATGATATCATCTTTGGATCCACCAATCCAAAGATGAGTGAGGATTTCTCCAAGCTTGTGACAGACAAACTCAAGATGAGTGCAATGGGGGAGATGAACTTCTTTCTAGGGTTACAAGTTCAGTAGAAAGAAGATGATATCTTCATCTCCCAAGATAAGTATGTGGCAGAGATCTTGAAGAAGTTTGGCTTTTCTCCACATGAAAAGAGGGCTACTACTCCTATGGATAGAGAACACCCTTGGGGAAAGATTGGAGATGGGAAAGATGTGGATGTCAGGCACTATAGATCAATGATTGGTTCATTGATGTATCTCACAGACTCTAGACCTGACATCATGTTTGTTGTGTGTGCATGTGCACGCCATCAAGTGACTCCCAAAGAATGTCACCTTTATGTTGTCAATAGAATCTTTTGGTACCTAAGATTTTCTCCTAGTCTTGGCTTGTGGTACCCAAAAGATTCACCTTTGGAGCTTATTGCATATTCAGACAGTGACTATGGAGGTGATAAGTTTGATAGAAAATCCACAACTGGTGGATGTCAGTTTCTTGGGAGCAGGTTGATATCTTGGCAATGCAAGAAACAAACAGTGGCGGCCAATTCTACAACTGAAGCAGAGTATGTAGCTGCAGCTGCTTGTTGTGGACAAGTTTTATGGATTCAGAACCAGCTGTTGGATTATGGGTATAATTTCATGCATACCAAGATATTTGTTGACAATGACAGCACTCTATGCATTATTAAGAATCCTGTACATCATTCTAAAACCAAACACATAGAAATAAGACACCATTTTATAAGTGATTGTTTTGAAAAGGGTTTAATACAACCAGATAGGGTTGACACAGAAGAAAATGTGTCGGATTTACTAACTAAACTGTTTGATGCTGGAAGGTTTCAATACTTGGTAACAAGTATTGGAATGATCAATCTCACATAATATGTGTTTTGGAGTCTTTTTGTAAAAGTATGTACAGGATAATGCATTGTTATTGGTCTTTTTGAGAATTTAGATTTTCCACTATGTTTTTCTAAAACTGACAAAGGTTGCTTTAACGCTGATAAGTGTTATTGTGACGTTGTCAGCAATATATTTGTCTAACGCTGACAAGTGTTATCGGGGCGTTGTCAGCAACAATGTTAGTTTTGTGGTTTTCAATCTAAATGTACAGGTGGTGTTAGCATTATACCATTGGATATAGAGTTGCTTATGGATCATTGTAGGATCATTTGAGCATGTTTTTATTTATGGATGATGGTTGGAATTTTCTATTCCTATCTTGACATAATTTTTTTTTATGTTCATGCATATTTTTGGCAACATTTGTATGACAGTTTAAGGGGAGGTTTTAGGAACCTTTAGGACTTTTGGGTATCCTTATGATACTCTTATCACAATTCGAGATTGTGTCCACAGGTGAGTATGAGTTAGTATTACTAAATCATGAGGCACTGTAGCATGCAAAGTTGATATACTATGCATGCTGCCAAGATATTTTTGGCCTAGAATTGGTTGTGGTTTGTTGGGAGACTTAGGAATGATTTTATCATGGGTTTTACCTGGGAGTAACAAGAGATTTTATAAGGAAACTTAGTAGTTAAGAGTTTTTGTTAGCAAGGGACACTAGAGGACTATTATGTCTATCTTGCATCAGCAAGTGTGCATAACTGGACAATGCTTGCCGCCCTATAATAAATATCAACTTATAGGTTATCTTCTCAAAGATAAATTACTTTGTTAAGGTCATTTTTCATTTTTATAAATTTTTTATTTTTGGACGCTGACAAGTATTTTTCCAAGCGTTGTTGTGACCAATTTAGACGCTGACATGGCTTTGGCAAACGTTGACAAGAATATAGCCGTTGGGCGTTGATAGGTTATTTTTGACCGTTGACACTCAATGGGACCTACCCAGTTGTTACTTTTTGACGAATTTTTGGGCCGTAATTTTGGGAGTAGATAACTTTCATTTAATGCATGAGATAAACTTATTTCTTTTCAATATTTTCAAGATTGTATTTTGAAAATAGTTGCCTATCTTTGGGCCAATCACATGCATTTTTCTCTCGTATATATTTGGCTCCTATTTTAAACAGGGTACCTATCATTCTTGTCTAACAAAATTTTCTCCTATAATTTCATCTTTATCAATCATTCAAACAGCTTTCAACAATGGCACCAAAATTTAAACCAAGTGATTTGGAATTGGGATTCCGGAGTCAACACAACATTATAGCATATCTAGAAGCTGATGATACTCTGTTTCCCCAATACACACAAATGGTGGCGTATTTGAATGCATCCCCCATTAGGTATGCTCTTTCTCATGCTCCACTCATTCCTGTCACACATATTAAACAGTTTTGGAACAATGTTAGTTCCTTAACAGTTAATAGAGTGACTACTATCATCTATGGTTCATGGGCGCACATGGGTGGTTACTGAAGCTTTGGTTCGCCAAGCTTTGCATCTTGATGATGCTGATGGTATAACCACCCTCCCCATTAATGAAATACAACAAGGACTAAGGGCTTTGGGTTATCCTTTCCCTGATGAGGGACCTTTAAATAAATATCATAAACAGGAGTTTCCCCCAGCCTGGAAGTACCTAATACATGTCCTCTTGCAATGTTTGAGTCCCAAGTGTACTTCACACAATGAGATCAATAGATCTATTGCTAGTGCTATTGTGTGCATTGGTACTGGGCAAAAGTTTAATTATTCCAAAATGATTTTTGAGGGCATGTGTAAAAATAAAGGGAACAAAATGACTTTAGCTTATCCCAGATTTTTACAAATGGTTTTTGAGGTGCAAAATTACTGCACAAGGGATCATGATGATTTTTATGAGATCCCTGTGAAAAAGAAAGCAATTTTTACAAAGATGAACTCACCCCCACATCGTGACTTACCCCTCACCCCAGCTATGATTGCTGTCATTGAAGCAGCTCAACCCTAACCAGACCCACAACCCCAACTTGACCCAATACCTGAACCTTTACCTTCACCACAACACATGCAAATTGACCAAGAACCCTTCGACACAGACACATTAAATGTTGGCGTTGACATGCCTAATCCAAACGTTGACACCAATCCTTCACAGACCCAAACACCCCTTAACCAACCCACATCCACCCAATCCACATCATCTTCTCCCCCAACACAATATAGGTTACAAAAACGCCAAAGGACTACTAGAGTGTTCTCCTCCAGTGGTCATAGCCATGTAGCAGAGAGAACCACCACCACAAGTGTGGTTGTTGCTATGGATGAGGCTGGGACTATTGGTTCTGGCTTAGAAGCTGGCCAAGACAGTCCTACCATTATTAAGACCTCATCCATGCCCAATGAATCTAACTTGGGAGGTCAAATACCCATTTTAGAAGAGGGCAGATTGGAACCAATGGCCTTAATGGAATTGACGGCTGTCTGCATAAGCTTGCAAAAGCAAAATGCAGACTTGGTACATATTGTCAGTACACAAGGCCTTGAACTCAAGCAATTGAGGGAGAGGATTGTTGTTTTGGAAAATGCTAGCACAAGGAAAGGGATGGAGGAATCTTCCAAACGGGAGGATGAACAGATAAATGTGAGTGATAAGGGCTCCCATGATGGTGAATCTTTTGGTGTTGATGAGGCCCTAACTAGTTTGAAGAAACAGACAGGTTTTGATACGTCTCTAGTCTCTCCTACAAACTTAAATTTGTCATTTACATCCATGTTGGAAAAAATTACAAGAGGCGCTGAGACAGGTACTTTGGGCGTTGACAAGACAGATTTGAACGCTGACATGAGTAGATTGGGCGCTGACAAAGCAAAATTGAGCGTTGACAGACCTGCAGATGAGGTTGATGTATTCTAGTCATCATCCATCATCAAAGATGTTTCTTCACAGGTATTACCATCTTCCTTACCCACCTTGGATCCATTAGATAACGGTAATGGTATTATGGTAGAAGTAGATGTTACCAAGAATGCAGCACAGATTGAGTTTGATAGAAGGTTGGCTGCACAAATTGTGGAACAAGAAAGAAAGAAGGTGGGTGAATCACCTTTTGTTGTCACTTCAGAAGAGCAAGAAGGAAGTGATGAAGCCAGTTCTGACTCAAGTGTAATGATCATAGAACAACCAGAAAGACTTGAGTATGGTGATGAGTTGGCAAAAGAGAAGTTGAATGAGTTGAAATTGCAGGTTGATTTTGATATGCCAGAAGTTGTCCAGATGTACCATGCTTGGGAAGATAGGTGCATGGAGAATCCACATTTGACTATTTCAGACCAGATATGGGGTTTGGAGATTCTTCTAAGGGTACAAAAGGATTGCAAGGTAATTCTGAGACACAGGGCTAGCAATGTTCTGTCAATGTTGAGAAGGGATAGAAGGGAGTTGTACTACATGCTTCTCAGATGTCATGGAACAGGATGGACTTATAAGAAATTGATTGCTTTGACATTTGAAGAGTTGGAGTTCAAAGCTTATCCCATCTGGGTTAGAGTGCAAGAAGAAAACACTCTAAGACTTCTTTTTGATGAAAGAAAAGAAGAACTTGCAGAAGAAATGGAGCTTAAGAAGGCAATGATTGTTCACAGACCTGTGAAGAAGGGAGTCCCTCTTGAGTTTCCCAAAGATATGGATAGGTTACATCCAAGTGAAGCTGTTATAAGAAAGAGCCTCAAGCTCTCACCATTGGAAGCTTCAGATATGGTACAAGTGTTACCACTTGATTCCAGAAACCCTATTATAAGATATGAAGAAGATGAATGTGGGTTTTGGAAGAT
This sequence comes from Glebionis coronaria, assembly GCA_025667525.1. NCBI lineage: Eukaryota > Viridiplantae > Streptophyta > Magnoliopsida > Asterales > Asteraceae > Glebionis > Glebionis coronaria. The sequence goes on along the minus strand of CM046875.1, from coordinate 252,475,284 downwards.
TGGCAGGTATGGAAAAGAGGGTCACACTTTTACCACTCTTATATCTTTGTTTGCAAGTTTTGATAGAGAAGACTTGGTAGACCTATGGAGGTTGTTAGAGGCCAAGTATGAGACTGAATCTCCCACTTCAGTCAATGCAATAAAACTATGGTCAACATTCCAAAGAATGTGTGGACCAAGAGATGAAGATCCTGCTATTTGGAAGGATCTTGAAGATGACCTCAGTGGTCTTCAATGGCGTTTGTATTCAGCTGCTGGTGTTTATTATTTGAGTTCTACAAAGTTTGTTGAGTATCTACTTATGGATGGTCAGTATTCCATGTCCAAGGAAGTCTTGGAGAAGATGAAGAATACACAGCTGGAAATTGATTATTCAAGTGACGTGGCCAAAGATTTGATCAGATTTATTTATTACCAATATGATAAGTGTTGTAAGATTCCTCCTAGTTCTTAATGTTTATTTAGAAACATGATTACTAGAGTAGATATCAAGTTTAGGGGAGGATTGTTGGGAATAAAATATAGCCAGTCTACTTGAGCGTTGACAAGAGTAAAACAAGCGTTGATAGGAAGAAAACAAACGCTGACAGATCAAGCGTTGACAAGAAGAAGTCAAGCGTTGATACATTGAAGAAAAGCACTGATGGAAGGATATGATCTACGCGTTTATTATGTTTTAGATTACTTCTAGTAAAGATAGGAACAACAATGTATTTTCTATATTTATCTTTACCTAGAATAGTTGATACGTAGATTATTGTACAAGGCTTCTTATGTCTATAAAAGAAGACCTTTAGGTTATTGTTCAATATAAGTTTTCATACGTTAAACACTTTCATTGTAAGCAAGTTTGATATCATTAATCAAAGTGAAAGTTTGTTTACATCTTGTGTGTTCTTGTTTAAGTGTTAATTTTGCATAACACTTAGATTGTCATATACATATACAAAGGTTTCTCTAAGTGTATAACTTGATCTAATCTCGTATACATAAAGCTAAATCGATCTAAGTTTGGGATCAACAAGTGGTATCAGAGCTTGTTGATGAACTTTTGATCTTAAAGAAAACAAGAACCCTAAAATCACCAAAACCCTAATTTTCTCAAAACCCTAAAAACATCATGTCAAATTCAGAAGTAACCTCCTCCTCCTCACCTTTACCAAACATCAAGATTCCCATGCTTGATGCAACCAACTTTGAATTGTGGAAATTCAACATTGAGCAATATCTGAGGATCTATGACTACACTCTCTGGGAAATTATTGAATATGGAAACACATTCAATAAAGCTCAAAAGATTGATTATGCCATTGCTGGAAGAGCAGCTGTTGCTAGATGCTCAGAAGCAGATAAGAAAGAAAAGCCTGATGATGGTAGAGCTGTGTCTGCTGAAGACATAGCAAAGAAAAGGGTTGATATGAAAACCCTAAATATTCTGAAACTCTCTTTAGGACAAGAGAACCAGCATAAATACAGAGGTTATGAATCTGCAAAGGACCTTTGGGTAGCCCTTGAAGTTGCATATGGTGGCAATGATGATACTAAAGAAGAGAAGAAGAAGCAACTCATGCATGATTATGCTGTTTTCAAGGCTCAACCTAAAAAGAAGCTTAGCAGTGTGAGAAGCAGATTGCTTGACATTACAAGCAAATTGTTCTTCATGGGGACACAACTTGGTGATGTTGACATTAATGCCACTTTTCTTAAAAGTCTTGGTGAGGCGTGGAAGATTGAGGTAAGATCTATACTTGCCAACAACACTCACAAAAGTTCTACTTTTGATGATATCTACAACAAACTAAGGCTGTTGGAGAATGAAACTCTTTTGGAGAATGGAAGCAAGTCTACCAGCAGTAACATGGCCTTCTTCTCTCATAGTGAAGGACAATTCAATCAGAAGGACACTTACATGCATCATGTCACTGGATCAACATGTGTCAACGCTGGAACATGTCCTGTCAACGCCTCATATTCAGACGCTGACACATACAAAAGTGACTCACCAAGAGTTAAACCTGCTGGTTTGGATCTGGATACTGTATGTGCTTATATTGCTTCTTGGCCCAATGGTTCAGTGATTACATATGAGGACCTTGATCAAATAAGTGATTAGAACTTGGAAGAGATGGATATTAAGTGGAACATGGCTCTTGCTAGTATAAGAGCAAACAGGTGGAATAGAAGGTTTAAGAAGAAGATGACCTTTAATGCAAAGGACACTGATGGATTTGATAAATCCAAAGTTGAGTGCTACAATTGTCATCGTATGGGGCACTTCATGAGGGAATGTACATCTCCTAGAAGATCTGATGCTGGCAAACCCTCAAGCCAAATTGTTAACGCTCAGGATCCTAAGGGCATGGTTGCAATGCAAGAAATTGATGGTTTGGGATGGGATTGGAGCTATTTGGCTAAGGATGTGGTAGAGGATAAAGCTTTGGTTGCTGAAATAGAAGAAGAAGAAGAGCATGTTCAATATGCTCTCGTGGCACACTCCTCCTCTTCATAAGATAATGAGGTATACGATGATGCTTTTTGTAGTAAGGGTTGTAGGTTAAATGCTGAGAAACTTAACAAAGAAGTGCTAAGATTATTAGATGATGTGAGTACTGAAAGATGCAAACTGTCTAATTATCAACTTGGTCTCACTCAAACTGAGAAGACAGTTTCTGAGTACAAGAAAATGGAAGTTGATTTAAAAGACAAAATAAACATCTTAAAACATGAGTTAAATGCTAGCAATGATATTAGGAGCATCATGGAAAGGGTTAATGGTGAGTTACAGGCTATGTTAGATGAGGCCATTAAGAATAAGGATAATGTTGGCCTTAAAATTCAGAGATTTGATAAGGCCACACAAACCCTAGGTGAATGTGTTAATAAACAAAGGGATCCTAAGGACATGACTGAGATTGGGATGAAAGACTATACTGTGGTTCCACCACCAGCTGGTGACTTCTATGGTGTCCAAAGAAAGGACCTATCTTGGACTGGTTTACCAGAACTCCAAGAGGAGGAATTCATTCTTCCACCAAGAGTCATTACCCCAGTTGAAGAGTATCAACAAAAGTTGACTGACTTGAATGAATGGAAGAAAGCCAACCCCACCTTATTTGTTAAGGGTGGCTTGTTATGTGAAAGTCCAAATGAGTCAACCTCTATTAAGGTAACAAACCCAATCACTGGTAAAGCTGATGACCTTGGCTCAAACACTGTTAGAAAACCTAGTGTCAAGTATGCAGAAATGTATAGGAATACTAGGTCACCTAAAAGCCAAGCTAGTAATGATGGAACAGGCTTCTTCACTTCTAGACCTAGGGTTGTGTCTAGAACAGCCTGTTACACTTGTGGTAATTTTTCTCATTTAGCATATAAGTGTGTCAACACTTCCAAGTTCAACGCTGTTAAAAAGTCAAACGTTGTCAGACCCAAACCTTGTGTGCAGCAAAGTCCACAAGTTGTTAGACCAGCCCCTTTCTTTACTAGAGGGTCTAACACTCATGGACAAAGACCATTTCAAAAGACAAATACTTGGTCTAATAGGCAATGGGTTTCTGTAGCAAACCCTAGGTTCAACGCTGACAAGGGTAATTGTAACAACTTGAATTTTTTGATTATTTAAATAGACGTGCTCGTTGCACTACATTTCTTATGTTAACGATTTGTGCCGTACAAATACGCTACATTATTATGAGAACACGAGTGTCCATTGTTATTTAGGCCTCGACGCGTAAACCTTGACATTGTTATGTGACAATGGTACCCAACGTAAACATGAACTAGTCGGAATCAAATTTTATTGCCAACCATTAAGTGACGTAAACTACAACTTAACTTAAACTCTTACGAGTCGAGTATTAACAAAACGCTTTGCGTGTCTAAGTTATATCAAGCTAGCCTTGCTTTGCTTAAATGGGTTACACAATACATAAACCAAGCAAACTTCATTTTATTATCTCACTGGGCCGAAGCCCACAGTGTTTATACAACAAACCCAAAATCTGGAAACAAAGTATAAATGTTTGAACAAAGATACTGGACAGCAAACTGGTCAACCATAGTCAATCACTCAAAATCTGGAAATGATATTTTACAAGCCACTAACCATAAATGTCCAACACACATGCCAAAAATGCCTTATAAGGGTATATCACAAGACTAACATTTCCAGATTCGGCTTCACCCTATGCCACAAATACTAAATTAAATACAGTCCAGGTTCACAAGTCATAAACACAAAAAACAAAACACATTACATCAAATCTGGGCTAAACAAGGAGAGTGAGCAAGACCATTGAACCACAATCGAAGCACCAATTCCAACCGAGCTAAACACGCTCCAACATTCTCGTCCATCCTGTCCGAATCACACAAGCAGAAACCTCAAATACCCCATAATGTGAGTCTTTTATCCAATTCCTCTCTATTTTGTTTGGCATCCATATAGTTGTGCAAATCCATATTAGGACCACCTGCGAAAATAAACAAACCAAATTAGTCTTTTAAAAAAATACCTTGTTTAAACATTGAAAAGACTAGCAAGATGGATTTCGGACCATGACCAACACCCCTCCCCATATGGCCGAGACCCTGGTTACCATCGAGGATAGTCGAAACGTAAAAGTAAAACCAACCCATTTCATAAAAATATTAATCAACCCTAAGTAGATTCGCGGGTATAAAAACCCCCAACTCGTATACACCCTAGATTTTCGTAAATAATAGTTATTATGAAATTAAGTCAATTAAGTGTTCAAAAACACTAATCTAGTATGTAAGAACTCTCGAAATGCAAAGCCCCAATTTTATATAAACCCTAAACTCTTATAAACTAATTTATTCAGTAAATAATGTTGATAGAAGCATAAGAATACTAATTAAATTGAGTAGAACACAAGATTAAGAAAACCCCCAAAATTACCCGAAGCCCTAATTTTCAAAACTCATGTTGATTGATAATTAACACTTAGAGAAAGCATAAAAACACCAGTTGATTATAATGGAACCTAAGATTTAAGAAACCCCCAAATTACTTGAAACCCTAAGTGTTATAAATTTGTTTCATGATAAAATTAACATAGATTTACACACTAAATCACTAATTAATTATGATGAGACCACGAACTGAGAAAACCCCCAAAATATTCGAAACCCTAAAATCTCTACTACAATCAGATTTGCAAACCCATGTTTATGCCAATAAATCATACGGTTTAATAAAAGGAAGATGCCCTTTGATTCGAAAAGATTTGAATAAGAAAACTCTTTTTATTTCTGAGATATCATAAAACCAATCCACCTTTTTAGATGTTTTAAGAAAGGAGTAAGAACTTATCTTGTGATGAAACCTTGTGAAATCGACCCTGAAAACATGTAGATTCGATGTGAGGATGAAACCTCACATCCCACGATTATTAAACATGCTGGGAAGCAAGCCTTGATGATAAGTAATAAAGTCAGTATGTGACTTATGGTGTTAGATAGGATTCAGATCGGATTGGGAGTAGTGAGAGAGAGATGAGAGACGGTTGGGAGAGTTTTGGGAGAGAGAGAGAGATTCGACTGAGTGTTTTGGGGAAAAGAAAACAATATAAAACCCTCATCTTGTTTGTATCGCCCGTATTTGGGCTGGGACGGGTCAGTTGCAATTGGGCCGAGCCCATGTGTTGTTGAATGATGGACTGATTGAGTTGGGCGGGTCCATTTAAGCCCAAACTGGATTTTGTTTATAATTTGTAATAATAAACCCAAAAGCCCACTACTAAATAACCAAGTATTAGTGTCGCGATTTCCGAAAACGAAAATGTATCGTCAAGCACAACTAGGATGTCATGCATCTTATTAGCATAATTATAGATGTTGTAACGTAACCATATTGATTAAATAGGTTGTGGATAACGTGGTCGTGTTCTCAAGCTCCTTTGCATTATCATCCATTTGCCTAACTTACGAGGTGAGTTTATAGCCCCACTTTTACTTGTTTTATCACTTTGGGGTGAGAACATTGCTTGTTTTAAACGGATGAACATAAGTGCCTAAAACTCATACGTGCCTACATGATGTCTAAGTAGCGATACCCCTAGTTGCTTTAGCCCACTATCATGAACCGTTAATTACTTTGTGTAAGCGCGAATGTTATGGATAGATCTATTGGGATTGGCCTCCCTATCTATTGTTGGTTGTGTGACCAAATTAGATACAAATACATTTGAGGTTGTTACAAATACTTTGGGGTAGTATTTGCTTGGGCACACTCATATATAAACTAGTTTGTATGGTTAACGCTTCGGTGTCATGAGCTTAGACGTAGGATATCATGAACGTATGCTATTTGATAATAATCTTGTATTTGTTATAAGATTATTGGACGGTTGCCTAACTAAAATCTTATGGTTCATCACATTACTTAAACTTAAACCTATAAACTCACTGACCTTTGTGTTGATGTTTTAGCAATGTTTTTCTCAGGTGTCAAGGCGGAGGAGTGACGTGGTTGTGCTATGGAGATTAGTAAAAATTATTATGATTTAACTTTGAGACTTGCTTTGGATGTATGATATTTGGAAACTCAAACTATGTTATCATGAGTTGTAAAACAATTTTCCTTGGGACCAATTCTATTTTTATGTCTTATGAATGAAAAATGACTTTTCTTAGTTATTCTTGTATCTATGTCTCTTGGTTGTCATGATAGTCACATCCTCGTGTAATTGTACACGTGGGCCAAATTGAGGGTGTGACAGATTGGTATTAGAGCCATGGTTATAGAGAACTCGGTTACTTTTATAAAATCATTTTTACAAAGGTTTTGGTCAAAAATGAAATTTTGGAAAAAGAGTAATACTAGACTATAACTACCTCCATCTCCATAGACCACATCACTTCGCGTCTTCGACAAGTAAGTTTTGCCTTTAAGTTGTACCTTTAAGTTGTATCATTTCATTGCTCTTAAGTACTTTACTAAGTAAATTGCTAAAAGTATCAAGTAACATAATTTATGACTATATGCTAAATGGTTTGTGCCATGCTATATGAATACAAAATCGATGTTTATTTCGACACTACGTGAAAATCTATGCTAAATGGTTTGTGCCATGCTATATGAATACAAAATCGATGTTTATTTCGGCACTACGTGAAATTCTATGCTAAATGGTTTGTGCCATGCTCTATGAATACAAAATTGAAGTTTATTTCGACACTATGTGAGACTCAAGGCTAAATGGTTTGTGCCATGTTACGTGAATGAAAAATTGATGCGATTACATTTCTTGAAACCCCTACGTTAAATGGTTTGTGCCATGCTATGCGAATACAATATTGATCTTGTATCAACGTGTTTTAAAATTTTTTGTGCTAAATGGTGTGTGCCATGATAAACTAAAACTTCAACATATTGCAAAATCGATTTATTCTTGCACATGCCTTTCTTGATTTGGTAGTGACATGTCTATCTCGTCCGAAGATTCGTTGTACTACTTGAGCTCATCCACGGATGGAGCACGACGCGAGTCCACTACTATTGGTGCTTCGCCACTATCATCTACTCGAGGAGAGCCAAGTGCTCATGCACCTACTCGCGTGTCACCACCACCACTCATTTGCTACCAAAGGCGTGGCAAGGCACCGATGGTTCCTCCCTCCACATCCTCATCTCATGCCCCTAAGGCCCCTCGCCAAAACCGCACCGCGAGGATGTCCGTGAGAGCTTCTATGATTGGGAAGAAGTTGGCCTCTAGACATGTGAGCTTTACCCGCAAATCTTCGAAGTCACCGTCCGTGAGAGTGCCCCCAAGGCACGATGCCCCTCGCCGACCTACTATGCCCATGCCACCCCACCTTGCGGCTATAATGGAGCCGAATGCTCTGTGGCCGCCGAGGCTCGTGGAATGCCCCCTCATCATTTTACTATGCTTGCTACATTACGAGGCAAGGTGACCCACGTGCTTTGTAATTTGGGTGGTTTGTCTCATGAGTCATTGGTTTGACTCGAGAATTGTTACGAGGCGGTCATCGCGGGTTTGGGTAGGAATGCCCCACCCCCACCAGACCACTTCGCGGGATTAGCTAGGAGAGTCGAGGACCAACATTACGAGATAGGAGCTTTACGCACCCTTCTCCATAGGGCATTGATTGATTTATCCTAGAGGATTGCCGCCCTTGAGCATCGTTTCTATTATATTTATGTTTAGTTTATTCGTGTACACTTTCATTCCAAATTTTCCCTCCTTGTGTTGTAATCCCTAAGAATTCTAAAACAATGTGTTAACTCTTTGTATTTCTTTTCTAATCATGGTGACCACCCTAACAAACGCCAAGATGTGGTAAAGGTGTTCAATGTGAACGGTGGATCCGGTGACCAAGGAAAACTACCGTTTTGTGGTAAGTGTGGTAAACACCACAATGGTGCGTGTGGAGGCACATGTCACAATTGTGGGAAAACCGGTCATTTCGCCAAGGATTAACGAAGTGCACCAAAGCCCACGAACCAACGGACTCCGATCACTCCAAATGCTCAATACGCGGATGTCACTTGCTATGGTTGTGGCGAAAAAGGTCACTTTAAGAATAGGTGTCCCAAAGCTACCACTCAAGGCCGAGGAAACCAAATCCGAGGCAACAACAACAACCAAGCTCGTCGACAACCTCATCAAAACCATGGTAATCCGAATGGGCGGAACAATGGGAATCAAACGGGAGCACCGGGACGTGTGTACGCTCTATGTGCCGAAGCAGCCATTCAAGACAACAACGTGGTCACCGGTACGTTTCTCATCTATAACAGCTATGCTTCCGTATTATTTGATTCCGGTGCCGATAGAAGTTTTGCCTCCATTGCCTTTAGTGAACTATTAAATGTGAACCCCACTCCATTAGATGTCGACTATAATGTGGAACTAGCCGATGGTAAAGCGATCACTACGAACACCGTACTTAAGGGTTTTACCCTAAGCCTCCAAAATATTCCTTTCACCATCGATCTTTTACCTATCGAACTTGGAAGTTTTGACGTTATCGTTGGTATGGATTGGCTATCCAAGTACCATGCGGAGATAATTTTCCACGAGAAACAAGTCCGTATTCCCTACGGAATCCGAACCCTAACCATCCTCGGTGAGAAGAACGGTGTGAAAAGTCGGGCTAGTTTGAATGTCATCTCATGTACTAAAACCCAAAAGTACATCGAAGAAGGTCGTCCTATTTTTCTTATCCAAGTCACTAGCAAAAACGAACCCGAACCAAAGGAGAAGAAAATTTGAGATGTACCAATTGTTTGCGACTTTCCCGAAGTTTTTCCCGATGACCTACCCAGGTTACCTCCACTTCGCCAAGTGGAATTTCACATCGAATTAACTCCCGGAGCCGCACCCGTCACGAGGGCACTTTATCGACTAGCGCCCGCCGAAATGAAGGAATTAGCCGACCAACTAAAAGAGCTTACCGGCAAAGGATTCATAAGACCGAGTTCCTCACCTTGGGGAGCCCCGGTTTTATTCGTGAAAAAGAAAGACGGATCATTCCGTATGTGCATCGATTATCGCGAATTGAACAAACTTACTATAAAGAATCGTTACCCTTTACCAAGGATCGATGATTTGTTTGATCAACTTCAAGGTTCGAGCATTTATTCAAAGATTGACCTTAGGTCGGGTTACCACCAACTTAGAGTTCGAGAGGAAGACATTTCCAAGACGGCATTTTGAACCCGTTACGGTCACTTTGAATTCCAAGTCATGCCATTTGGGTTAACCAATGCACCCGCGGTATCCATGGACCTTATGAACCGTGTGTGTAAACCTTATTTGGACAAGTTCGTGATCGTGTTTATTGACGACATCCTTATCTACACTCGTAGTAAGGAAGAACACGAGGAACACCTAAAGAAAATTTTGGAATTGTTGAAACAAGAACAATTATACGCCAAAATTTCAAAGTGTGAATTTTGGATTCACAAGGTACAATTCCTTGGTCACGTAATCGATAGTAGTGGTATTCATGTGGATCCCGCTAAAATCGAAGCGGTAAAGGATTGGGCGACTCCTACCACACCTACGGAGATTCGCTAATTCCTTGGTCTTGCCGGCTATTATAGACGATTTATCGAAGGATTCTAGAAAATTGCTAAGTCTATGACGGAATTGACTCAAAAGAACAAGAAGTTTATTTGGGGAGACGACCAAGAAACTTATTTCCAAACTTTAAAACAAAAACTTTGCGACGCGCCCAATCTCGCATTACCCGAGGGTAGTGAAGACTTTGAAGTATATTGTGATGCTTCAATTAAAGGTCTAGGCGCGGTTCTCATGCAAAGGAAAAAGGTCATAGCTTATGCCTCTCGACAACTCAAGCCGAACGAAGAAAACTACACTACTCACGATTTGGAGCTAGGCGCGGTTGTCTTTGCTCTCAAAATTTGGAGACACTACCTCTACGGAACTAAGTGTGAAGTTTACACCGATCACAAATGTCTTCAACATATCTTAGACCAAAAAGAACTCAACATGAGACAACGACGTTGGTTGGAACTACTTGGAGACTACGATTGTGACATTCGTTATACCCCAGGAAAAGCTAACGTTGTAGCCGATGCTTTGAGTAGAAAACCCCGTGAGCGACCTCTAAGGGTTCGAGCCTTAGTAATGACTATTTGCTTGAACATACCCGTAAAAATCTTAGAAGCCTAACGAGAAGCCATTAAGATAGAAAACATCGATAAAGAAGAAGCCGGTGGAATGATCACCAAAAATCTCGTTGCACGTACCGATGGAACATTGTGTCTTGACAATAGAAGTTGGTTACCTCGTTACGGTAATGTCCGAGAACTAATCATGCATGAATCGCACAAGTCTAAGTACTCGATCCATCCCGGATCGTACAAAATGTACCATGACATGAAAATGTTCTATTGGTGGCCAAACATGAAAGCCGACATCGCGACTTATGTTGGTAAATGCCTAACTTGCGCCAAAGTTAAGGTTGAACACCAAAAGCCTTCCGGATTACTCGTCCAACCTAGGATCCCGAAATGGAAATGGGAACGAATTACTATGGACTTCATTACAAAACTCCCAAAAACGTCCGCGGGATACGACACCATTTGGGTCATCGTCGATCGCTTAACGAAATCCACACATTTTCTTCCGATGAAATAAAACGACAAAATGGATCAATTAGCACGATTATATGTGAAAGAAATCGTTGCTAAGCACGGCGTACCAATTTCCATCATATCGGACCGAGACGGTCGATATTGCTCAAGATTTTGGCAATCTATCCAAGAAGCGTTAGGAACACAATTGGACATGAGTACGGCTTATCATCCTCAAATGGATGGTCAAAGTGAAAGAACCATCCAAACGTTAGAAGATATGCTTCGCGCATGCGTAATCGACTTTGGAAACGGATGGGATCGACACCTACAGTTAGTGGAATTTTCGTACAACAATAGCTACCACACTAGCATTAAAGCGGCACCGTTTGAAGCACTTTACGGTCGAAAGTGTCGTTCACCCGTTTGTTGGGCGGAAGTTGGTGATGCACAACTTATCGGTCCGGAAATTATTAACGAAACAACGGAGAAAATCGTACAAATCAAGAGTCGTATGCAAGCTGCTCGTGATCGACAAAAGTGTTACGCCGACAAGAGACGGAAACCATTGGAATTTAAAGTCGGATATCGGGTGATGTTGAAAGTTGCACCGTGGAAAGGTGTAATTCGTTGTGGTAAACGAGGAAAGCTAAACCCTCGATATATTGTACCGTTCGAAATTATTCAACGCATAGGTGACATTGCCATCGTTTAGATTTACCGCAAGAACTAAATCGTGTGCATAATATGGTTCACATTTGCAACTTGAAGAAATGCTTATCCGACGAAACGCTTGTTATACCTATGGATGAAATCCAACTCAACAACAAACTCGTGTTCGTTGAAGAACCCGTCCAAATTATGGAACGAGAAGTCAAACGACTCAAACAAAGTTGCATACCTATTGTCAAAGTGCGTTGGAACGCACGGAGAGGACCCGAGATTACATGGGAACGCGAGGATCAATTCAAAGCGAAGTATCCTCATTTGTTTACTAACGAAGTGTCGACTTAAATTGTGTTGCTTGTTTTGCTTTGCGGACAAAGCCCTCTCTAGGGAGAGCGAATGTAACAACTTGAATTTTTCGATTATTTAAATAGACGTGCTCGTTGCACTACATTTCTTATGTTAACGGTTTGTGCCGTACAAATACGATACATTATTATGAGAACACGAGTGTCCATTGTTATTTAGGCCACGACGTGTAAACCTTGACATTGTTATGTCACAATGGTACCCAACGTAAACATGAACTAGTCGGAATCAAATTGTATTGCCAACCATTAAGTGACGTAAACTACAACTTAACTTAAACTCTTACGAGTCGAGTATTGACAAAACGCTTTGCGTGTCTAAGTTATATCAAGCTAGCCTTGCTATGCTTAAATGGGTTACACAATACATACACCAAGCAAACTTCATTTTATTATCTCACTGGGCCGAAGCCCACAGTGTTTATACAACAAACCCAAAATCTGGAAACAAAGTATAAATGTTTGAACAAAGATACTGGACAGCAAACTGGTCAACCATAGTCAATCACTCAAAATCTGGAAATGATATTTTACAAGCCACTAACCACAAATGTCCAACACACATGCCAAAAATGCCTTATAAGGGTATATCACAAGACTAACATTTCCAGATTTGGCTTAACCCTATGCCACAAATACTAAATTAAATACAGTCCAGGTTCACAAGTCTTAAACACAAAAACAAAACACATTACATCAAATCTGGGCTAAACAAGGAGAGTGAGCAAGACCATTGAACCACGATCGAAGCACCAATTCCAACCGAGCCAAACACGCTCCAACATTCTCGTCCATCCTGTCTGAATCACACAAGCAGAAACCTCAAATACCCCCTACTGTGAGTCTTTTATCCAATTCCTCTCTATTTTGTTTGGCATCCATATAGTTGTGTAAATCCATATTAGGACCACCTGCGAAAATAAACAAACCAAATTAGTCTTTTAAAAAAATACCTTGTTTTAACAATGAAAAGACTAGCAAGATGGATTTCGGACCATGACCAACACCCCTCTTCCATTTGGCGGAGACCCTGGTTACCATCGAGAATTGTCGAAACGTAAAAGTAAAACTAACCCATTTCATAAAATATTAATCAACCCTAAGTAGATTCGCGGGTATAAAAACCCCCAACTCGTACAAACCCTAGATTTTCGTAAATAATAGTTATTATGAAATTAAGTCAATTAAGTGTTCAAAAACACTAATCTAGTATGTAAGAACTCTCAAAATGCAAACCCCCAATTTTATATAAACCCTAAACTCTTATAAACTAATTTATTCAGTAATTAACGTTGATAGAAGCATAAGAATACTAATTAAATTGAGTAGAACACAAGATTAAGAAAACCCCCAAAATTACCCGAAACCCTAATTTTCAAAACTCATGTTAATTGATAATTACAACCTAGAGAAAGCATAAAAACACCAGTTGATTATAATGGAACCTATGATTTAAGAAACCCCCAAATTACTCGAAACCCTAAGTGTTATAAATTCGTTTCATAATAAAATTAACATAGATTTACATACTAAATCACTAATTAATTATGATGAGACCACGAATTGAGAAAACCCCCAAATATTCGAAACCCTAAAATCTCTACTACAATCAAATTTGGAAACCCATGTTTATGCCAATAAATCATACGGTTTAATAAAAGGAAGATGCCCTTTGATTCGAAAAGATTTGAATAAGAAAACTCTTTTGATTTCTGAGATATCATAAAACCAATCCACCTTTTTAGATGTGTTAAGAAGGGAGTAAGAACTTATGTTGTGATGAAACCTTGTGAAATCGACCTTGAAAACATGTAGATTCGATGTGACGATGAAACCTCACATCCCACGATTATTAAACATGCTGGGAAGCAAGCCTTGATGATAAGTAATAAAGTCAGTATGTGACTTATGGTGTTAGATAGGATTCAGATCAGATTGGGAGTAGTGAGAGAGAGATGAGATACGGTTGGGAGAGTTTTGGGAGAGAGAGAGAGATTCGACTGAGTGTTTTGGGGAAAAGAAAACAATATAAAACCCTCATCTTGTTTGTATCGCCCGTATTTGGGCTGGGACGGGTCAAATGCAATTGGGCCGAGCCCATGTGTTGTTGAATGATGGACTGATTAAGTTGGGCGGGTCCATTTAAGCCCAAACTGGATTTTGTTTATAATTTGTAATAATAAACCCAAAAGCCCACTACTAAATAACCAAGTATTAGTGTCGCGATTTCCGTAAACGAAAATGTATCGTCAAGCACAACTAGGATGTCATGCATCTTATTAGCATAATTATAGATGTTGTAACGTAACCATATTTATTAAATAGGTTGTGGATAACGTGGTCGTGTTCTCAAGCTCCTTTGCATTATCATCCATTTGCCTAACTTACGAGGTGAGTTTATAGCCCCACTTTTACTTGTTTTATCACTTCGGGGTGAGAACATTGCTTGTTTTAAACAGATGAACATAAGTGCCTAAAACTCATACGTTCCTACATGATGTCTAAGTAGCGATACCCCTAGATGCTTTAGCCCACTATCATGAACCGTTAATTACTTTGTGTAAGCGCGAATGTTATGGATAGATCTATTGGGATTGTCCTCCCTATCTATTGTTGGTTGTGTGACCAAATTCGATACAAATACATTTGAGGTTGTTACGAATACTTTGGGGTAGTATTTGCTTGGGCACACTCATATATAAACTGGTTTGTACGGTTAACGCTTCAGTGTCATGAGCTTAGACGTAGGATATCATGAACGTATGCTATTTGATAATAATCTTGTATTTGTTATAAGATTATTGGAAGGTTGCATAACTAAAATCTTATGGTTCATCACATTACTTAAACTTAAACCTATAAACTCACCGACCTTTGTGTTGACGTTTTAGCAATGTTTTTCTCAGGTGTCAAGGCGGAGGAGTGACGTGGTTGTGCTATGGAGATTAGTAAAAATTATTATGATTTAACTTTGAGACTTGCTTTGGATGTATGATATTTGGAAACTCAAACTATGTTATCATGAGTTGTAAAACAATTTTCCTTGGGACCAATTCTATTTTTATGTCTTATGAATGAAAAATGACTTTTCTTGGTTATTCTTGTATCTGTATCTCTTGGTTGTCATGATAGTCACATCCTCGTGTAATTGTACACGTGGGCCAAATTGAGGGTGTGACAGTAATTTCAGCGTTGACAAGACCAATTCCAACGCTGACAGAAACGTGACCAGACCTAAATATTTGCAACCACAGGGTAAGGGGTCTAAAGCTTCTTCAAGCTTGACATGGAGACCTAAGAAAGATCAAAACCTTAATGATAATGGGATTTCTATTACCTGCAACAGATTTAATTACATTTCAAAGGTCATTACAAAACCTATTGGGGTTAACTGGGTATTTCATCCAAAGAGGGATGAACAAGGGGTTGTTATGAGAACTAAGTCTGTTCTTGTTGAACAACCAGATGAATCCAAGTCTGCTAAGGCTTGGGTTCCCAAAGAAAACTAACTTGTTTTCTTTATGTGCAGGGCATTCAAAAACAGGTCAATGATTATGGATATTGGGACAATGGATGCTCAAGGCACATGACAGGGAAGGAATATTATCTAACTTACTTCACTCCCATCAAGGATGGTCATAAGCTTTACTTTGGAGGCGGATATGGAACTGTCACAGGCAAAGGAACTCTTCTCACCAAGAACTTGCGTTTTGAAAACGTGTTTCTGGTAAAGGAACTTGATTACAATCTTCTTAGTGTATCACAAGTTTGTGATAACAAAAATAAAGTTATGTTTACTGATACTGAATGCTTGGTGTTAAGTAAGGATTATCAGATCCCTGATGAGAAATATATTGACTATAGAACACCTAGACATAAAGACATATATAATGTGAATCTGAATGGGATTAGGATGAATAAGAATATGTCATGTTTTTATGCTAAAGCTTCAGTAGATGAAAGTAATCTATGGCACAGGAGACTAGGGCACATAAACTTTAAGAATATAAACAGGCTTGTGAGACTTGGCTTGGTTGATGGTTTGCCTGAAAAAGGTTTCCACAATGACCACTCTTGTGTTGCATTTCTTAAAGGCAAGCAGCACAAGGTCTCATTCAAGTCTAAACAGGTGCACTCTAGTACTAGACCACTTCACTTGCTTCATATGGACCTATTTGGTCCAACCAATATAGAGAGTTTAAATGGTAAATCATACTGCTTTGTCATCACATATGACTTTTCTAGGTTTACTTGGACTTTCTTTTTAGCTATGAAGAGTGATACAACTGACACTTCAAATGACTTTATTACCCAGATTGAAAAGAAAACAGGAAATGAAGTTAAAATGCTTAGAAGTGACAATGGTGGTGAGTTTAGAAATAAGCTTTTGGATGATTTTTGTGCCAAGAAAGGGATTACTAGGTAGTTTAGTGTTGCCAGAACCCCATAGCAAAATGGGGTTGCTGAGAGGAAAAATAGAACCCTAATTGAAGCAGCCAGGACTATGTTGGCTGATGCTCATTTCTCCATAGCTTTTTTGGCTGAGGCTGTGAATACAGCATGCTATGTTCAAAATAGAGCATTGGTCAACAAGATACAGAACAAAACACCTTATGAATTACTGGGGAAGGAAACCTAATATTGGTTTTCTTAAACCTTTTGGTTGTCATGTAGTTGTTCTTGATACTAGTGATGCCTTAGGTAAATTTAGTGCAAAAGGTGATGACGGCTATTTCATGGGGTATTCAGTGCAGAGCAAGGGATATAGGGTTTACCTTAAGAAGGAAAAACGTATTCTTGAGAGAGTACATGTTAGGTTTTTAGAGAGTAAACCTAGTGATCCTGAAAGTGGTCCAAATTGGTTGTTTGACTTGGAACCTCTATCTAGAACTTTAAATTATATGATGTTACTAATCCAGATTAATGAAGAGGTTGGATCACAAGCAGAAAAGTCTTCTCCTATACTAGAGTTTTCACAATTCCCATATGGACAGCTGCTTTTGCTGCTGCTGCTGCTGCTGTTGCTGGAAAGGATAATGGTGGTCCCCAAGTATCACCATTTAACAACATGCATGGTCCTTCAGGCGCTGACAAAGGCAAATCTAGCGCTGACAGGACAAATTCAGACGCTGATGGCTCAAACGTTGACAACAACATTTCAAGCGTTGTTAGCCCAAACGCTGACAACCAAGGTTCAGGCGTTGACAGCACTTTTGAGCATCTTTTCTCTTCCAATTTTGAGCAAGGTGGACCTTCTAATACTTATGAAGAGGTTCATGTTGATGAAAGAGAGTCTGATGAAGATATTAGCAATATGGAAGATGAGATTGAGGACAATATACTTTTTGAAGGAGGAGTGCTTTCTACTACAACCAAGAATCATCATCCTTCTCTTATCATTGGTGATGTAATGTCCCCTGTTCAGACTTGAAGATCTCATCAGAGTCTTGGAGGATTTATTGCTAATATTTACAAGAAGGTTGATACCCCTCTTGTGCAAGCATGTTTTTTTTCCTGTTTTCTATCACAACATAAACCCAAGAAGATATTTGATGCTCTTAAAGAACCAAGTTGTGTGGAAGCAATGTAGGATGAGCTTCACCAATTTGCAATTCAGGATGTTTGGGAGCTGGTTGATTGTCCCAGATATGTCAGACCTATAGGGACAAGATGGGTTCTAAGGAACAAGAGAGATGAAAGAGGCATTGTGGTCAGAAACAAGGCACGTTTAGTGGCTCAGGGATATACACAAGAGGAAGGGATAGACTATGAGGAGGTCTTTGCACCAGTTGCAAGGATTGAAGCCATAAGAATTTTTCTAGCCTATGCTTCCTGCACGGGCTTCATTGTCTATCAAATGGATGTGAAGAGTGCCTTCCAGTAGCAATGCACACAATAGCACTAGCAATAGGTCTATTGATCTCATTGTGTGTAGTACACTTGGGACTCAAACATTGCAAGAGGACATGTATTAGGTACATCCAGGCTGGGGGAAACTCCTGTTTATGATATTTGTTTAAAGTTCCCTCATCAGGGAAAGGATAACCCAAAGCCCTTAGTCCTTGTTCTATTTCATTAATGGGGAGGGTGGTTATACCATCAACATCATCAAGATGCAAAGCTTGGCGAACCAAAGCTTCAGTAACCACCCATGTGCGCCCATGAACCATAGATGATAATGTAGTCACTCTATTAACTGTTGAGGAACTAACATTGTTCCAAAACTGTTTAATATGTGTGACAGGAATGAGTGGAGCATGAGAAAGAGCATACCTAATGGGGGATGCATTGAAATACGCCACAATTTGTGTGTATTGGGGAAACAGAGTATCATCAGCTTCTAGATATGCTATCATGTTGTGTTGACTCCTGAATCCCAATTCCAAATCATTTGGTTTGAATTTTGGTGCCATTGTTGAAAGTTGTTTGAATGATTGATAAAGATGAAGTTATAGGAGAAAATTTTGTTAGACAAGAATGATAGGTACCCTGTTTAAAATAGGAGCCAAATATATAGGAGAGAAAAATGCATGTGATTGGCCCAAAGATAGGCAACTATTTTCAAAATACAATCATGAAAATATTGAAAAGAAATAAGTTTATCTCATGCATTAAATGAAAGTTATCTACTCCCAAAATTACGGCCCAAAAATTCGTCAAAAAGTAACAACTGGGTAGGTCCCATTGAGTGTCAACGGTCAAAATAACCTATCAACGCCCAACGGCTATATTCTTGTCAACGTTTGCCAAAGCCATGTCAGCGTCTAAATTGGTCACAACAACGCTTGGAAAAATACTTGTCAGCGTCCAAAAATAAAAAATTTATAAAAATGAAAAATGACCTTAACAAAGTAATTTATCTTAGAGAAGATAACTGATGAGATGGCATTTATACATGATCTCATCGTTCTTTTCGGGCTTTAAATGCATAAAAATGTCATAATATACGATATATATGCTTGTGTTTGTTTACTTGTGTATTTTAGGTATGGGTATCGTGAAAAAGACAAAAGATCACAAGATACAAAGAAAAACGGACACGAGAAACGAAGCCGTACAAAGAACCGGTCCGTAATTCATGAAGAATTCAACAAATACCCTTGAAAGACTTGAAGACAAACAAGACTGATCCTCATTTATTGAAGAAATGACACTTAAAACCCTTGTATATTAATAATTACAAGTTTGGTCCCTTAAGTTTGTCAAAATTACACAAAAGGTCCTTCAACTTTGAAGAAATGGCAAGATTAGTCCCTCAACAATTTCAAATTGTTAATTATGGTCCCTCATCAAGCCAAAGATACATTGAAGACCTTTGAAGATCAAGAATGTCCAAGATCAGCCCTTGAATTATGCAAAAATGTCAAAAACAACCCTTGTAAACCTTTTTCCAAAAGTTTGTGCCAAAACTGCCAAAGTGTGAAAGTTAAATACAAAGGGAAATCAAGTTTCTATGGCTGAAAACACGTTTACCAAAAATCCCAAAATACAAGGACTAAAGGTGTGCTATTGAAACATTTGAAACGAAATTGCGCCAAACACTTTCCACTCCCCCAATTTCGGATCAAAACTACTACTATTCACCCTTCATCCACCCAGTTTTTAATCCACTTAAATCAAAGGGTAAAAACAAATTACCTTGGCACTTGTGTGATTCATATGTACAGAAACAAATCCCACACACAAAACCCTCACTCCCACTACTCCTTGGACCCCACACTCAACCTCCTCAACCAATGAAAATGCAACTTAGCCTCCAAGTAATCTGACGTGTCCAAATCAACAGCCTAGGATCCCTGCTTCATATCAAAGCTACTTTAAACGGTTTGGATGCATTTGGACAACTCATTCCATCAAAACGTCTAGAAGACTCAAGGACATTTAGGGAATTTCACTTCTAGGGTTTGTGAATAGTGCTAGCCTTGGCATTTGCCTATATAAAGACTCCTCAGCCTGTGAGAGAGCTTTGTTCCAGTCTTTACCTTTTAAACTTGTAATTCCTTTTTAAAATTTATAAAAGTTGGTATTTTGAGAAAATTGTAATTCCTTTTTATGTTTTTGAAAGTTGGTGTTGTTTAAAGGGTGATTCTGAGTTCCATTGATTGTTATAAGTGTGCTTGAACCTTTTGGATCAAGGACGTTTATGTTTGGTAAGGTTTTTCAAGTTTGAAAAAGCTTGAAATAAGGTTCTGATTTTGCTTATTTTTGTGTACTAACCCTTAACCATTAGCTATAAGCTGTTGCAAGCTTGTTGACACCAAGCTTGTGAAGGGATTAGAGCCCTTGGTTGAGTTGTTTGCTGCTTGTGTTGAATACAACAAGTCCTTGAGTTTCTTCTTTGAAACATCAACCAAGGCATTCATCATCTTTCTTATTGAAGTACCTTGGTCTTGTTCTAGTTGTTGAACAAGGTCCAAGGATCATAGATGGCCTTCCTAGGATGTTGTGGAAGGCAGGTATAACCTCTTGTTAAGATTCCTCTAAAAAATTCCATGTTTATGTCTGTTTTGGATTTGGTACTTGGATTTTGAGTTCTTGTGTTTGTGCTGGTTATTTTTTGAGTTTGATTGTGTTAGTTGTCACATAGTGTAGCTATTTGATCATTAAAATCAATAGGTTGTGTTTAAAAATCAGAAGTTTGTTTGAAAAGTGGTTGATTAAGGGTTGTTTGGGATTACTGGTTCATAAGGCCTTGTGGCCTTGTGCCCTTGGTTCTTAGGGTTTGGGAGGTCTAAACCAGTCCTAATATACAAGTTTTAGTCATTGGTTAAGTTTCTGAAAGTTTGGAAAAAGGATTTGAAGTTTTGCAAAAATCTGATAAAAGTGGTTTTGGAATTGGTCAAACACATCAGATCCAATAACATCTTTGTTTGTTGGATCTAAGGTCTGAAATCAGGTTTGGGAATAGTTTGGGTGATAAGCTATCTATTGGTTATCTGCTTGTTGAAATTGGTGGCTTATTGTGATTGTTATAGCTTATCAAAAGTTGCTGAAGTGGTCATTTGCATCAGCAAAGTGACCACCTCATTAGGTGTTGCATTTTGATTTCTAGTTTAAGGATTGCTGTTTTGTTGCTTGGATCCTATTTGTGTGCTGCTTGTGAGATTATTTGGCTATTTGGATTGTTTTGTTCATAGCTTATAAGCCCACTGGCTTATTGGCTTATTTGTGCCAAAAAACATCAAGTTTACCCAACTGGTAAGCTTTGATTCACAAGGTTTGCATTCAAACCTTGACCAGCAGGGTGAAAAACAAGTCCATACACTTCATTAAGTCTGTCAACGTCCACTTTGTTCCTGTCAGCGTTTGATTTCAACTTATCAGCGTTTGACTTTTGGTCAAACTTGGTTTCAAGGCTTATTTGAATCTGTTTTGCTTTTTGGCACATGCAACAACTTATCTTTTGTAATAGAGATCATTTTTCTTAGCTTAATATCAAGTCTGGAAGTTTACAAGTCTTTTGGTTAAGCTTTTGCTAGAAAACTAGCTTATTTGGCTTTTTCAGCCAGCTTATTTGCTCCTACAGCTTATTCTACTTGGCTTTTTGTGATTTTCTTGATTGATTATTCTTAGTTAAGCTATTTGTGAGCTTTCGCAACAAACTAGAGCTTCTGAGATGCCCTAAATCTCAAACCCGACTATTTTGTCTTTTAGTGAATTTTTACTTTGCTTATTTCTGGCTTATTGAGTGTGCTTTTTCAAAATTTCTTTTTACAGATCTCATAAGCATCCCAAAAGAAGGTTGTGTGTCAAATTAGAGCTTATGGAATTGGCTTATTGCTTAATGGGCTGAGAAGCCCAATAAGAATAAGCTGTGATAAGCTCATATTCAGCTTTTGGGCCTTTAGAGTTTTGTTCTTAGAATTGAATTTTGAGTCAGATAGGGCTTTTCCAAGTCAATTGGGCCATGTTTGACTTTTTGGGCCCAAAAGCCCAATTGTGTTGACTTTTTTTGGTTTTGGTCCATTTGAGGGCCCAATAGGGGTATTCTGGTCATTTCACTTTGATTTTCTGATTATTTAGGTCAAAATAAACTAGTTTGCAAGTTTTTAGAATTTTTTAGAATTTTTGAATTTTTAATATTATTTTAATATTATTTTATTATTATTTTTCAAATTTCACATTTTCCAAATTTTTACACTTTTCTTAGGTTTAATACATTAAAATAGGAATTTAGCAACTTTTAGAATAATTTTATCACTTTTAGATTAATTTTTATAATTATTTTAAGAATTAATAGTTTTTAAATCATTTTAAATAGTTTTTATTAGTTTAAAAATTTCTAAAAATAGTGTTTAATCTTGTTAGGTCATTTTAGAGGATTAACAATTGAAAAATCTTTATTTGGGCTTTTTGTAATTTATTTGATTTTTAGGGCTTTAATTAGCATTTAAAAATTTGAATATGTAATTATTTAAAAGGTTTGAAAAAGTTTTGATCATTGGGAAACTCTTAGATTATTTATTTTGATTTTTGGTGAATTTTTGGTAATTTTTAGAATTAATTTTTATTTTTGTGGTTTTTAAGGTTTTACGTTTTAACTTTGAAAAAGAAATTTAAGGGTCATTAGTGCTTGATTTTCCTAAGGAGGTATATGTCCCAAAATTTCTTTTAACTTTGAAAAACTCTTAGATTATTTAACAAGTTTTTCACACACATATACCTCCTTGGGAAACGAACATGGAATTCATAAGGGTCATTAGTGCTTGATTTTCCTAAATCATCACTCGATACTTTCCCTATTTACGCTCTTTTCCTAAAGAGTAGTAAAACACTACAATCAATTTTGGCGCCGCTGCCGGGGAGGTGTGTCGTGATTAATTTGTATTGTTGTTTTTAATATTAACCATAAATAGTATTTGTATTAGTAGAACTCTACTAATACGTATTATCGGTTTTCTTGGTTTTTCTTGTAAAAATATGATGTAGTGTTTTTGTACCCTTTAGGAAAAGGATGACAAAATAGTGGTAAGCGTTAAGTGTCGGTTTAGGAAAACCGAGCACTAATGACCAAACAAGTTCGTTTCCCAAGGAGGCACGTGTGTTGTGAATTGAATTGATATATGATTTGATTTTATTGTTAAGAAAAGAAAATAGAAATGAGAAAGAAAAGAAAAGACGGTTACGAAGACGGATTAAACTAAGACGAAAACGCGTACACGTAAAATCGTAAAACTACAAAAATTAAAATTTTAACCTAAAAATTTCTAAAAATTACTAAAAATCCACAATAAAATTCTAAGAGTTTACAAAAAATCAAAACTTGCTAAAACCTTTTAATTAATTAAATAATGACTTTTTAATGCTAATTAAAGCCCTAAAAATCACAATTAATTATTAAAAAGCCCTAAACAAGATTTTAAAGTTTGTAAACCTCAAATATAACCTAATTAAGCTGAAAACTATTTTTCTAAAAATTTTAAAACTAAACTAAACTATTTTTAAACACTTAAAAACTATTAAAATCTATTAAAACTTAAATTAATTCTAAAGAATAAATGAAAAGCCCTAAAAAGATTTGGAAAGTTACAAAACTCCTAATTTAATGTCTACAATCTAGGAAAAATGAAAAAAGTAGAAAAAACAAACTTTCTATTTTTAATAATCAAATAATATTAAAATAATCAAAAAAATAAAAAGTTTATAAATAAATTCTAAAAAATTACCAAAAATCCTAAATAATATAACTAAGATAAAAATTCAAATTAAAGTTCCTAAAACCTTTTTATTAATTTTATATTAAATTTTAAAGTTGTTTAAAAACCCTAAAATCCTATAAAATCAAAAATAAGACTTTTTGAAAACTTTTTGTAATGTAAACCTCAAATATATGAATTAAAACTTAAAAACTATTTTTCTAAAAATTAAAAACACTTTTTCCTATTTTTAAACTACTTTCTAAAAATTAAACTAAAAATAATCCTAATAAATAAATTAAAAACGGGAAAAATAAACTTTTAATTCCAAAAAGTCCTAAAACTAAACAGAAACACAAGAAAAATACTAAACAGGAAAAAGCTTAAAGGAATAAGCTTAAATCAGCTTATCAATAAGTTGTTTGCTAAACAAGCTTAAAAACAAACACACCTTATATAAATTGCAAATGCAACCCTAGCAGTCAAAGACCCTATGGCGCAATGGTAACGTGTGTGTGTGGTGAGAGGAGTGGCGCAGGTTCGAGTCCTGGCCACGTCCTTTTTGATTTTTTTTCTCTTTTTAACTTAAAAAGCACAATCCAGTAACTCTTTTAATCACAAAAACACAAACTTTAATCCAAAATGAACAAGATTAAGCCATAAAAGAATCAAAACGTGCTCAGTTTGCCTTTTTATGAACACAAGAACAAAAGTTTCTTTTCACTTGGAGTGTAGGGAGTCAAGCTAATCACAAAACAAACAAGTACTCACCAAATATCACACAAATAACACAAGCAAGTTTCTGATAAAGGCTTAGGGTGGTCTGATTAGTTTTTGCTGATTCAATGTGCACACAAGTGAGTTTCAAAGGCTCAAAACATGCATACAAGTCAATCAACTAGCAAATAAACAATACACAAACCTAGATAACCCTATAATCTAACAACTAAGCAACTTGGATGGCTCAAATTCACACAAAATCAGGCAAAAGTAGCAGTTACTGATTTTAAGCTATTCTTTCCAAATATAAGCATGCAATTTGTTTAAGAACTCACCCAAACTGACAAAAACCTAGCATACAACCTAAAATCAACCCTAGGAGTGTATCTAAACAGGTTTTAACTCAAAAATTTATCACAAATTCTGCTTAAAACACAAATCCAAACACCCCTTTAAGTTTCTGAAATCAAATTTTTCAAGGCAAATCTATGCAACACTCAATCAAACTGATTTTAAACCTTCTAAACATGCATAACAATCCAAAACAAGCATTATCCAACACTCAAACAACACTTAACCAGATTTCATGCAATAATCACTCAAATCTCATTTTCTGAATATAAAAACTAGATACAAGGATTTTTACCTTGAGGGACTTACATCCAAGTCCCTCAGTGACTGTATGTCACCTCCAATAGACCCGGGTCTATGCTGATCCTTGGACAAGCTCCAATGGATTCCTGCTAAGAACAATGAACAAACCAAGCACAAATTGCACTTTTCTGAATTTCTGAAACTTTTAAAACCTTGAAACCAAATAACCTTGAAACTTAACAAGTTTTAAAAAAGTTCAAACTGACAAATCAAAACCTCCAAATCCACTTTCACTTCTTTGGAGTCTGATTTCTGAAATTTGAACTTGTTTAAAACCTGTGAAAAACCTTTGAAAAACCTTAAACACACCAAGTGTTTCACAATATCAATGGAACTCAGATTAATTACTCAACAAAAATATATCAATTTCTAAAACTCATAAAATGAATTACACTTTCTAACCAAAAATACCAACTTTATAAATATTTAAAAAGATTACAATTTTTTGAGTAAAATCTGGAACAAAGAAAAGGGGTCACAAGTCGACTCCCTTTTATACAAGTACTAGGAACTATCTAGAATGATAACCCTAATCTCTAAAAGTCCTAAAAAGCCCTTTGAAGAATTTTTGGATATTCCTTGGAGATGCTTAGTTTGAAATCTGATTCTTGATGCCCATGTGATGGATGGAGTGTACTTGAGCCCTTCTATTCGTTGGATTTGAGTGGTGAGCAAACAAATGCATCTTGGCCTTTGATTTGGTCAAGGAACCCCTGGCAATCTTGTTCTCTTGTGAAGACCCGTGACATTGAGCTGGTGGGGAGGGAACAAGGGTGTGTGAAGTCACAATCTGGGTGGACCAATGTGTTTAGTGAGCTGTCAAGGACCAAAACCACATGGTTAATTAGTTTTTGGCTTAATGAATAAGTTGATTGTAACTTGTTTTGTTCTAGGGTTTATATGAATTAGGGGTGGGTTTTGGGGTTTTTGATGTGAATAGTATCCGTTTCCTACGTTAGTCAGTTTTAAAAACGGATTAATTAAGTTAGTTTATTTAAGGAAAGTGGAAAGAGGACGTGGCGGGTGAGTGGTGAAGTGGAGAAATCTGATTGGTGGAAGGGGTGACATGGCAGCTTGTGAGTGGGTGGTGAGGGTTTGTTGGTTTGGCAGAGAAGGCCCCCAAGCTTTCTTCTTGTCTTCATGTTGTATTAAACAGCAACAAACATCCTTTCCTTTGTAATATACTTTGGCATCTTGACATTTTTGGCACAATAGTTTCACAAACTTGTTTCAAGGACATTTTGTGCCAATTCTTCATTCTTCAAGGACTGATCTTGTAAATACTTTATAATTTAAGGACCCAAATGCAATAATTGAGATTTTCAAGGGTATAAATTGCCAAGTCTTCAATAGTAGAGGGACCAATCTTGACAATCTTCAATTCTTCAAGGGCATTTTTGTAAATTCAAAACTTGGGCCCGGTTCATTGTGCGACTTCGTTTCCCGTGTTCGTTTTTGATTGATTCTTGTGATCTTTTGTCATTTCCTCAATATCCGTACCTAAAAATACACAAGTAACAAACACGAGCATATATTTGGCAGTTTTAATGATATTTTATGCATTTTAAGCCTGATTTGGACGATGAGACCATGTATAAAAGCAGTCTCATCACTCCCCCATACTAAACCATTTCTGTGCCCTCACGCAATGCTAGAATAAAGTATCGTAGCACCTCCAAAATTCAATTTTATTTACTTTATTGAAATGATAAACTAGCTACTCTACTACTATTACTACTACTTGCGTTTTAGACATAATGTATGATTTTCATCGCAAAATGGGACGTTTAGGTTCATAGAACAAGAACACGTGAATGCTTCGTTAGAAATAATTTCGTCGTCCTCAATTTTCACCTTAATTCCATGCCAAGCGTGCAACGAGATCATTGTCATTATAAGTTAGTAATGCTAACACTACTCATATGCCCCAATCACGTACTTATCCTCCCATTATTCCTAAGTTGTATATCTTATATTTTATTATGTCTTAATGATCACGAGGATACATCATTGACTTATGCGATAATAGAGATTTAGGTCTAAAAATAGAGTCCTAACGGTGCAACTAAGACCATCAAATCAATAACCCCTCCTAATAGACAACGATGTCAAAAAATTAAGTTGACAAGAAGAATCGATAAACACGGGTTTATAACGGTTTTGAACATGAGACTTATTACCAAGACTTTTATACGCCCCCTAACGGAAGGGCCTTATTATCTTTGGTTTACCTCCATCTTTTATTCAACTTCGCCATGAAGCTTTTATTATGACTTCGGTCTTGCCTTGCCTTTTATTATCCGCCTCATCGGTGGTTTTATTAGCCAAAGACGTATATCCTCACGCTAAAGCGAATTTTGGATCTTTAAAGCTTCGAAGATTAAGGCTTGATTCACTTTCAATTTTGCATAGATTTTAGGCCTTGTGGGGCTTCAAATTGTTTGCTTGATTTAGGTGAGCACTTGAAATCTTATTATTAGGTGAAGCTTTCGATTATTCGGTTGCCAATACTTCAAAACCGTGACGCTGACGATACCTTAATGTCTTCCCAATTTAATTACACGGAAGCTACTAGAAAAGACTAGAAACCCAACAATCCTAACTAAACCGCTAAGTCAATATTTATTAAGCAAAAAATATTTACAAGCGAAGGGAGAATAAGCAAACAACGAGAACACATGAGTTTTTGAAAGAATACGAGTACTCTACGTTTAGCATAGTAACTTATAATTAACTCTATCATTTCTCGTCCTCATTTAAGAGACTTAGCCTAATGTGTAGTTAAGGAATCAAAGCTAAGTGCTCAACACGCACGGTCGAGTCAAAAATTACTCTTATTCTCGCCATCGGAAAATCTACATTCGTGTCTTCAAACACTTATAAAACATGAGAAAAATTTTAAAATTTGGCCATTTTTAGCCTTATTTTGCAACAAAACGATAAACAAAACGATAAACTTTGGAAAGCGTGAAGGTTTGGCAAGGCAAGTATCTATTCACCCCCCATACTAAAGTTAAACATTGTCCTCAATGTTTCGAGTCTAGGGGTGCAAACACCCCCATACTAGAGACGTAGTCGAATGCCTAATCTAGCATGGAAAGGGTGTAACCAATAAGTAATAGCCGTTTATGAAGTGTGCTAAAAACCTAAGGTTATAACATCAAAAGGATATATCATGGATATTGAGAAATGTCTCCAAAGCAAACGATCGAGTGCTCCCATAAAACGAACACGAGAGGCTCCAATCGTGAAGATCATGATCTAAAAACCACAATTCACAAACAACCACGGAACAAAGGTTGGAAGGGCACAAATCCCCTCACATTAACTAATTAGAAAGCAATAATATGTACATGGATAAGCATGGGTTTCCCCCACGAGGCACCTTGTTTTTGATAACTGAGTCAAAAGCTCGACTCGAATCCCCATAAATGTGATCATTTAGGGATAATCATGGTATGGTCAATTTTTTGTGGGGCTTACATGATAAACAAGGCCCAAAAACAACCGGTATAAAGGACTAAGTCCTTTGATGGTGCAAAATACCGGGATCGAAGATGGCGTTCTCGTTTTCATTGGAAAAACTAATCAACGCCACTTCAACAATGGTCAACAAAAACTTAAAGTGTTTCAAGAAAATAGGAGAGAAGAAATAGAAGGGTGGGACAATGGGTAAGTCTCTAAAAACTGAGCTACTCGAGGTAAACTCGCACCAATCAAATGAAAAGATTTTCCATTTATTGCATCGGTGGAAGACCAAGATTTCCCTATATAAGCAATTCCAGGATCAAATATCTCGTCCTCGGTGGAGAAAGGGGAGGGAACATAAGGGGATTCCCCCACACTAAGTCCACACAAAGCATTGTCAAAAGGAGAAGACGAGCTTGTAGTACTCAATACACGTGGTGATGACGGAGTTAGAATTGTAGAAAAATCTTTTTAATCACATTTAAAATCTTTTTCTTTTGCATCTTTTACACTCTCCTTGTGAAAACCCGATTTGATTATGTCAAAAATATTTGGTGTATCTAAAGCAATGTTAGTCACACTAAAAATTCTCACATTTTGAAACCTTTTTGGTTTAGGTGGTGGCAAGTTTTCAAAACGTTTGTCAACAAAGAAAACCTCCCCATCGGGATCAACGTATTCATCATCCGAAGAATCACTCGAGATTGGAAACGTAGGCTTAACACTCTTAACCTCCACCGGCGGAGGGGACGAAACTTCATTTTTCTCAACAACTCTTAAAACTCTATTGGAAATTTTTTTGCAAATGCTTTTGATGGGATTGACATTGTACAAAGATGTGATAGAATACACATGAGAAAGTGTGGAGTTTTGGGTTGCATTAATGACGAGTTCTTCCTCATTGAAACGAAGAGTGATTTTCCTTGCATGCACATCGATAAGTGCTCTCGAGGTATCCAAAAAAGATCGACCTAAAATTAACGGAACTTTAGGATCGATGGGAATATCAACAACAATAAAGTCTACAGGATAGTAGAACTTTCCAGCTTTCACAAAGACGTCCTCGGCAACTCCACAAGCTAGAATCGTAGAATGATCGGCCATCTCGATTGACATTCTTGAAGGAGTGAGATTTGGAAGATTGAGCGATTTAAAAATCTCAAGAGGCATCAAATTAATACTAGCACCAAGATCGGCCAAGGCGTAGCATTCTTCCATGTCTTGTATAGCACATGGGATTAAAAACTTTCCAGGATCACCGACTTTTTGAGGTATGCGGCTTAGAAAAACCGATGAACAACTAGACGATTTTTTGCAATTTCTCTTTGTTATTCAACATACTTTTGAAGTTCGCGGCAAATCGAGGCATCATGACTAAGGCGTTGGCAAAACTTATATTAAAATGCAAGTCACGAAACATTTTCATAAAGAGTTCAAATTGATAATTATTTCGTTCTTGTGCCTTTTCCTTGTCTCGTCTTGAAGGGTAGGGTAAAGGTGGTGTGGGTTGTGGCATAGTAGGCATAGGCATCGGCCTTGGAATCTCGGGTTCCATGATTGGTATAGGTTCAACCGTAGGTGTGGTTTGAGCGGTACTTCGTGGGCTTGTAATTTACTCCTTTTCAACCACAACCTCGGGTTCTTTCTCTTTTTCCTTCTCCATAGATGTACTTGGACGAGAAATGGGTTCTTTGAATGTTTTACCACTACGAGTAGTAATAACCTTCAATTCTCCTTTCGGGTTCACGATGGTATCACTAGGAAGACCACCCGAAGAAGAGGGCTTACACATGATAGCTTCAAACATTTTAGCCATTCGGTCTTCAAACTTAGATTGCCTAGCATCCGCTTTTAACAACTCTTGCTTAATCTCATGTTGACCTTGCTCCATTTTTTGTTGATTTTGTTGGAGACGTGTGACATTTCCTTCCATTTTATTAGCATGAGTTTTAAGTTCATTAGCAAGTTCGTTTTTAAGCTCGTTTATCAACTCGGACCTTAAGCTAACCATTTCACGTTGCATATTGTCAAACTTAGCATCATTAGCCTTAGCATAATTCAAATATTCTCCTTGAAGATTTTTGGTGTGATCATTTTGAAAACCTTGAGTAGAAGTTTGAAAATCACGGTTTTGGTTTTGATTTGAAATTTGCCCATTTCCACTTTGATAATTACCCTTGTTGTAATTCCTTTGATTTCCTTGGTAATTTCCACCTTGGTTGTTGTTTCGATAGTTATTAGCATTTTGATTTGGTGGAGCTTGATTTTTTAGGGAACCTTGGCCGATTTGGTTATAAGTTCCCGTGGCTACATAAGCACTCGAAGTGTTACCATCCTCGGTAATGCACTCGGAAAGATCATGAGCTCCACCACACGACAAACAACTCTTAGAAACCGCTTTAACCGAAGTGAAATTTGAAGCTTCTTGAGCTTTCCAATGAGACATAAGAGTCGAAAACCTATCGAAAAACCGATTCTCCTCATTTGCTTCATCTTGCATGGCATTAATGGAACGATACGATGATGAGCCCATTTTGGCAACACTCGGTGTGTTACGAGGGCTATAAACCTTAGACCTATTCTCAATTATGACCAAAGCTTCTTCAACCGTTTTACACAAAAAATTACCACCCGCGGCGGCATTCAAATAATCTCTTTCATGATCATTAAGTCCATTGTAAAACGTGTCGATTTGGTGCAAATCGGAAAAACCGTGATGAGGACATTCATGTAACATCTCCTTAAACCTATTCCAAGCCGTAGAAAAACTTTCATTTGATTCTTGTGAAAATTTAGAAATCTCATTTTTCAAATGCGTAGTCTTAGAGGGCGGAAAAAATTGGTTCACAAACTTTGAAACGAGATCCTTCCACGTCAATATAGAATTGGGTGGCTCTTTCTCTAACCAAATTTTAGCGGGCCCCGCTAAGGAATACGGAAAAAGAATCATCTTAATCGAGTCATTTGAGACATCCTTGAATTTGCACGTGGCGGTAAGACGATTAAATTGGCGGATATGGTTGTGAGGATTGTCCTTCTCATCACCACGGAATTTGTTGTTTTGGATCATCGACAACAAACCCGTTTTCACCTCAAAATTCTCCACAAGGATAGCGGGAATCACAATAGCTTCTCCATAACCCTCGGTGGGTGCTTGAAGTAACTCCATCATAGTTCGATTCGCCATGGTAGGTGCTTCTCGTACAATGGGTTCGTCAATAGGAGACTCCTCACTAGAATGAGTTGGAGTGGGAGTTTTGTTCTTTCGTCTACGTGCACGTTTTGCTTGATTATGAGTGAGCATAAACGTCACGTTCAACTAGGAGACGAGCAAAGAAGATTCTTTTGGTGTTATGTGTTTTTCAATTTTTTTGTGGTTTTTGATGGTATTAACTTTTTTGGAAATTGGTGAATGTATTAAGTAGACAAAAATCTACAAATCTCCTCCTTAATCAAATCTCTCGATTAAAGAAGCCTCAAGGAATGAAAACGATCACGTGGAGTGAACACCTTCGATGACTTTAGAACGATGGTGGAACACCAAATCGTTCAAGAGGGTTTAATCAATAGAAACCAAGAAAATATATATGATATGTAATAATACTTTGGGCGGCAAAACCCTCTATTCACTCTCAAAATCAAATACGCACAAGCAAGCGGAGGAAACAAGGCGGCGCGAAGCACTTAAGAGCCTTTTTCCTTTAGGTCGTGAAATACAACCGCCTTATACCCACCTTATAGTTTGTATTTTCAAAATCGAGCTTCACGAAAGTATTTATCTATTTTTGCCTTTTTTTTCTTTGGTTTGAGACTCGAATACAATGATTGGGTAATGACCTCCCAAGTCAAGGTTGTGATTTCTCACGTATTTGGAGTACTTGTGAATTTATTGTTCTACGTATACAATATAGTAATAGTATTCACACAAAAACCGAAAAACGATAATACGTATTAGTAGAGTGCTACTAATACAAATACTATTTATGCCTAATATAAAAAACAACAATGGTTCAATCAAAACACAACACGCCTCCCCGGCAGCGGCGCCAAAAAATTGATGTAGTGTTTTTGTACCCTTTAGGAAAAGGATGACAAAATAGTGGTAAGCGTTAAGTGTCGGTTTAGGAAAACCGAGCACTAATGACCAAACAAATTCGTTTCCCAAGGAGGCACGTGTGTTGTGAATTGAATCGATATATGATTTGATTTTATTGTTAAGAAAAGAAAATAGAAATGAGAAAGAAAAGAAAAGACGGTTACGAAGACGGATTAAACTAAGACGAAAACGCGTACACGTAAAATCGTAAAACTACAAAAATTAAAATTTTAACCTAAAAATACCTAAAAATTACTAAAAATCCACAATAAAATTCTAAGAGTTTACAAAAAATCAAAACTTGCTAAAACCTTTTAATTAATTAAATAATGACTTTTTAATGCTAATTAAAGCCCTAAAAATCACAATTAATTATTAAAAAGCCCTAAACAAGATTTTAAAGTTTGTAAACCTCAAAAATAACCTATTAAGGTGAAAACTATTTTTCTAAAAATTTTAAAACTAAATTAAACTATTTTTAAACACTTAAAAACTATTAAAATCTATTAAAACCTAAATTAATTCTAAAAAATAAATGAAAAGCCCTAAAAAGATTTGGAAAGTTACAAAACTCCTAATTTAATGTCTACAATCTAGGAAAAATGAAAAAAGTAGAAAAAACAAACTTTCTATTTTTAATAATAAAATAATATTAAAATAATCAAAAACAGAAAAAGTTTATAAATAAATTCTAAAAAATTACCAAAAATCCTAAATAATATAACTAAGATAAAAATGCAAATTAAAGTTCCTAAAACCTTTCTATTAATTTTATATTAAATTTTAAAGTTGTTTAAAAACCCTAAAATCCTATAAAATCAAAAATAAGACTTTTTGAAAACTTTTTGTAATGTAAACCTCAAATATATAAATTAAAACTTAAAAACTATTTTTCTAAAAATTAAAAACACTTTTTCCTATTTTTAAACTACTTTCTAAAAATTAAACTAAAAATAATCCTAATAAATAAATTAAAAACGGGAAAAATAAACTTTTAATTCCAAAAAGTCCTAAAGCTAAACAGAAACACAAGAAAAATACCAAACAGGAAAAAGCTTAAAGGAATAAGCTTAAAACAGCTTATCAATAAGCTGTTTGCTAAACAAGCTTAAAAACAAACACACCTTATATAAATTGCAAATGCAACCCTAGCAGTCAAAGACCCTAGGGCGCAATGGAAACGTGTGTGTGTGGTGAGAGGAGTGGCGCAGGTTCGAGTCCTGGCCACGTCCTTTTTGATTTTTTTTTTCTCTTTTTAACTTAAAAAGCACAATCCAGTAACTCTTTTAATCACAAAAACACAAACTTTAATCCAAAATGAACAAGATTAAGCCTTAAAAGAATCAAAACGTGCTCAGTTTGCCTTTTTTATGAACACAAGAACGAAAGTTTCTTTTCACTTGTGCAAATAATCAAGAGGTCTTGATTTTGGAGTTCTTGTGGATTTTTGATGGACAATTGGGCACCCCTACACTCAGTTGGAGTGTAGGGAGTCAAGCTAATCACAAAACAAACAAGTACTCACCAAAAATCACACAAATAACACAAGCAAGTTTCTGATAAAGGCTTAGGGTGGTCTGATTAGTTTTTGCTGATTCAATGTGCACACAAGTGAGTTTCAAAGGCTCAAAACATGCATACAAGTCAATCAACTAGCAAATAAACAATACACAAACCTAGATAACCCTATAATCTAACAACTAAGCAACTTGGATGGCTCAAATTCACACAAAATCAGGCAAAAGTAGTAGTTACTGATTTTAAGCTATTCTTTCCAAATTTAAGCATGCAATTTGTTTAAGAACTCACCAAACTGACAAAAACCTAGCATACAACCTAAAATCAACCCTAGGAGTGTATCTAAACAGGTTTTAACTCAAAAATTTATCACAAATTCTGCTTAAAACACAAATCCAAACACCCCTTTAAGTTTCTGAAATCAAATTTTTCAAGGCAAATCTATGCAACACTCAATCAAACTGATTTTAAACCTTCTAAACATGCATAACAATCCAAAACAAGCATTATCCAAAACTCAAACAACACTTAACCAGATTTCATGCAATAATCACTCAAATCTCATTTTCTGAAAATAAAAACTAGATACAAGGATTTTTACCTTGAGGGACTTACATCCAAGTCCCTCAGTGACTGTATGTCACCTCCAATAGACCCGGGTCTATGCTGATCCTTGGACAAGCTCCAATGGATTCCTGCTAAGAACAATGAACAAACCAAGCATAAAATGCACTTTTCTGAATTTCTGAAACTTTTAAAACCTTGAAACCAAATAACCTTGAAACTTAACAAGTTTTAAACAAGTTCAAAGTGACAAATCAAAACCTCCAAATCCACTTTCACTTCTTTGGAGTCTGATTTCTGAAATTTGAACTTGTTTAAAACCTGTGAAAAACCTTTGAAAAACCTTAAACACACCAAGTGTTTCACAATATCAACGGAACTCAGATTAATTACTCAACAAAAATATATCAATTTCTAAAACTCATAAAAGGAATTACACTTTCTAACCAAAAATACCAACTTTATAAATATTTAAAAAGATTACAATTTTTTGAGTAAAATCTGGAACAAAGAAAAGGGGTCACAAGTCGACTCCCTTTTATACAAATACTAGGAACTATCTAGAATGATAACCCTAATCTCTGAAAGTCCTTAAAAGCCCTTTGAAGAATTTTTGGATATTCCTTGGAGATGCTTAGTTTGAAATCTGATTCTTGATGCCCATGTGATGGATGCAGTGTACTTGAGCCCTTCTATTCGTTGGATTTGAGTGGTGAGCAAACAAATGCATCTTGGCCTTTGATTTGGTCAAGGAACCCCTGGCAATCTTGTTCTCTTGTGAAGACCCGTGACATTGAGCTGGTGGGGAGGGAACAAGGGTGTGTGAAGTCACAATCTGGGTGGACCAATGTGTTTGGTGAGCTGTCAAGGACCAAAACCCCATGGTTAATTAGTTTTTGGCTTAATGAATAAGTTGATTGTAACTGGTTTTGTTCTAGGGTTTATATGAATTAGGGGTGGGTTTTGGGGTTTTTGATGTGAATAGTATCCGTTTCCCACGTTAATCAGTTTTAAAAACAGATTAATTAAGTTAGTTTATTTAAGGAAAGTGGAAAGAGGACGTGGCGGGTGAGTGGTGAAGTGGAGAAATCTGATTGGTGGAAGGGGTGACATGGCAGCTTGTGAGTGGGTGGTGAGGGTTTGTTGGTTTGGCAGAAAGGGCCCCCAAGCTTTCTTCTTGTCTTCATGTTGTATTAAACAACAACAAACATCCTTTCCTTTGTAATATACTTTGGCATCTTGACATTTTTGGCACAATAGTTTCACAAACTTGTTTCAAGGACATTTTGTGCCAATTCTTCATTCTTCAAGGACTGATCTTGTAAATAATTGATAATTTAAGGACCCAAATGCAATAATTGAGATTTGCAAGGGTATAAATTGCCAAGTCTTCAATAGTAGAGGGACCAATCTTGACAATCTTCAATTCTTCAAGGGCATTTTTGTAAATTCAAAACTTGGGCCCGGTTCATTGTGCGACTTCGTTTCCCGTGTTCGTTTTTGATTGATTCTTGTGATCTTTTGTCATTTCCTCAATATCCGTACCTAAAAATACACAAGTAACAAACACGAGCATATATTTGGCAGTTTTAATGATATTTTATGCATTTTAAGCCTGATTTGGACGATGAGACCATGTATAAAAGCAGTCTCATCAAAATACTATTACTATATTGTATTAAGTATCACAATAAATTCACAAAATCTCCAAAAGTGTGAAAACACATCCTTAATTGGGATTTCATCACTCAATTATTGTATTCGAATCTCAAACAAAAAAAAAAGGCAAAAATAGATAAATACTTTCGTGAAGCTCGATTTTGAAAAATACGAACTATAAGGTGGGTATAAGGCGGGTATTATAAAATATACCCTAAGGAAAAAGGCTCTTAAGTGCTTCGCGCCGCCTTGTTTCCCCGCTCGCTTGTGAGTATTTGGAGATTGAAGGCTAATCGAGGGTTCTGCCGCCCAAAGTATTATTACGTATAATATATTTGCTTGGTTTTCTTTGTGATTAAAACCTCTTGAACAATTTGGTTTTCACCAAAGTTCTAAATTCATTCGAAGGCGTTCACTCCATGTGATCGTTTTCATTCCTTTGAGGCTTCTTTAATCAAGAGTTTGATTCGAGGAGAGATTTTATAGATTGTTGTCTATGAAGATACACAAAAAAAATTAAATATCATCAAAAACACAAAAAAAAAATTGAAAATTCACAAAACACCCAAAAAGAATCTTCTTTGCTCACCTCCCATTCTTCGTGAAGTTTATGATCACTCGTAATCAAGCAAAACGAGCTCGTAAACGTCTTCAAAAGCAAGCCAATCAAGAGACGTTGATTGAAGAACAACCTCTAATTGTTGAACCTATTGTAGAACAAGAAGTCGTCATGGCTAATCGTACTATGATGGAGTTGCTACAAGCACCCACCGAGGGTTTTGGAGAGGCCATTGTGATTCCCGCCATCCTTGCGGAGAATTTCGAGATTAAGACGGGTTTAATGTCGATGTTGCAAGCAAATAAGTTTAGAGGACATGAGAAAGACAACCCGCACTATCACATTAGGAATTTTAACCGTCTCACCGCTACTAGCAAGTTTAAGGATGTTCCACATGATGCCATTAAGATGATGTTGTTTCCATACTCTTTAGATGGACCCGCAAAAATTTGGCTTGAGAAAGAACCGCCAAATTCGATTTTGACATGGGCCGATCTCGTTTCTAAGTTTGTGAACAAGTTTTTTCCACCATCTAAAACAACACATTTGAAAAATGAGATTTCACGATTTGTGCAAAGAAATAATGAAAGTTTTTCAATGGCATGGGAACGATTTAAAGAAATGTTACATGAATGTCCACACCATGATTTTACGGAATTACATCAAGTTGATACTTTTTATAATGGGCTTAATGATCATGAACGAGATTATTTGAATGCCGCCACTGGTGGTAATTTTTTGTGCAAGACGACAAATGAGGATTTACAAATCATCGAGAATAGATCTAAGGTTTATAGCCCTCGTAACACACCGAGTGTTGCCAATTTGGATTCGTCATCATCGTCACAATCGTCTCGTAGCATTAATGCCTTACATGATGAAGCTAATGAGGAAAATTGGTTTTTTGATAGATTTGCTAATCTTATGTCCCATTGGAATGCTCAAGAAGCTTCAAATTCCGCTTCGGTTAAAGCGGTTGCTAAGAGTTGTTTATCTTGTGGTGGAGCTCATGATCTTTCCGAGTGCATTACCGCGGATGGTAACACTTCGAGTGCTTATGTAGCAACGGGAACTTACAACCAAAACGGTCAAGGTTCCCGCCAAAATCAAGCTCCACCAAACCAAAATGTTAATAATTATAGAAACAACAACCAAGGTGGTAATTACCAAGGCAATTCACGCAATTAAAACAAGGGGAATTATCAAAATGGGAATGGACAAATTTCTAATCAAAATCAAAACCGTGATTTTCAAAACACTACACAAGGTTTTCAAAATGCTCACACTAAAAATTTGCAAGGAGAATTTTTGGATTATGCTAAAGCAAATGATGCTAAATTTGATAACATGCAACGTGAGATGATTAGCTTAAGATCCGAGTTGAAAAACGAGCTAAAAATGAACTTGCTAATGAACTTAAAACTCATGCAAACAAAATGGAAGGAAATGTCCAACGTCTTCTACAAAATCAACAAAAGATGGAATTAGGACAACATGAGATTAAGCAAGAGTTATTAAAAGCGGATGCTAGGCAATCAAAATTTGAGGACCGAATGGCTAAGATGTTTGAAGCAATCATGTGTAAACCCTCTTCCTCGGGTGGTCTTCCTAATGATACCATTGCAAACCCGAAGGGAGAAATGAAGGTTATTACTACACGAAGTGGTAAAACTTTCAAGGAACCAATCTCTCCTCCAAGTACTTCTACGGAGAAGGAAATCGAGAAAGAACCCGAGGTGATGGTCGAAAAGGAGCACATTACAATCCCACGAAGTACCGCTCATACCACACCTACGGTTGAACCAATACCAATTGTGGAACCCGAGTTTCCAAGGTCGTTGCCTAATGACCAACCCACACCACCTTTACCCTACCCTTCGAGACGAAACAAAGAGAAGTTGCAAGAACGTAACAAACAACAAATCGAGCTTTTTATAAAAATGTTTCAACAAGTGCATTTTGATGTGAGTTTAGCCGACGCGTTGTTGTATATGCCTCGTTTCGCTTCCACTTTTAAAAGTATGATGAGCGATAAGGAAAAGCTTTCAAAGCTTGCTAATTGTTCTTCGGTTTATCTTAACCGCATACCAGAAAAAGTTGGTGATCCCGGAAAGTTTCTCATTCCTTGTGACATACAAGATATGAAAGAATGCCTCGCCTTGGCCGATCTTGGTGCGAGCATTAATTTGATACAATTTTCCATTTGGAAATCGCTTTCGCTTCCGGCTCTCATTCCTTCGAACATGTCTATCGAGATGGCCGATCATTCTACGATTATGGCATGTGGAGTAGCCGAAGATGTTTTTGTGAAAGTGGGGAAGTTCTACTATCCCGTTTATTTTATAGTAGTTGACATCCCCGCGGATCCTCAAGTTCCTCTAATTTTAGGTCGTTCATTTTTAGACGCTTCGAGATCGCTTATCGATGTTCATGCGAGAACTATCACTTTGAGATTCAATGAAGAGGAACTTGTTATAAACGCTACTCAAAACTCAAAACCTTCTCATGTTTATGCAATCGCTACCATCAATCACATTGACATCGTTGATGTGGTTTGCGATGAGTTTTCACAAGAAGTGTTAGGTTTTTCCGATAGCTCGTCAAGTGGCAATCCCACTATTTTGGATCCGATTCTTGC
The DNA here is from genome assembly GCA_025667525.1 of Glebionis coronaria. Taxonomy (NCBI): domain Eukaryota; kingdom Viridiplantae; phylum Streptophyta; class Magnoliopsida; order Asterales; family Asteraceae; genus Glebionis; species Glebionis coronaria. The sequence goes on along the minus strand of CM046875.1, from coordinate 252,435,649 downwards.
TAATTCCACACCAAATCTCACTCCATTCCAAGGAGGCGATCTCACTTCAAATGAAATCGACAATGAAGATGAGGTGATGATTAGTGATGATACTTCTATTCCACCATTTCTTCCACCGATGGAAGTTATGAGTGTTGAACCAAAATCTTCAATCGAGGAACCACCTATCCTTGAATTGAAAGATCTTCCTTCTCACCTTGAATACGCATTCTTGGAAGGTGATGACAAGTTTCCGGTTATTATTGCAAGAGGTCTTGCTAATAATGAAAAAACCGAGCTCTTGAAAGTTCTTAAGGCTCATAAAGGGGCAATTACGTGGAAAATATCCGACATTAAGGGTATTGACCCAAAATTTTGTACTCACAAGATTTTAATGGAGGAGGACTACAAACCCGCAATTCAAAGTCAAAGAAGGGTGAATCCCAAAATTCACGATGTCATTAAAAAGTAGGTCCTTAAACTCCTTGACGCGGGAATGATTTATCCTATATCCGATAGCCCATGGGTGAGCCCAATCCATTGTGTCCCTAAAAAGGGAGGAATGACCGTTGTGCCCAATGAAAACAACGAGTTAATTCCCACTCGTGTTGTGACCGGTTGGAGGGTGTGTATTGACTACCGAAAGTTAAATGACGCCACTCGTAAAGACCACTTTCCTTTGCCCTTCATGGATCAAATGTTGGAGCGACTTGCGGGAAATGAATTCTATTGCTTTTTAGATGGTTTTTCCGGTTACTTTCAGATCCCTATCGACCCTCGTGATCAAGAGAAGACTACGTTTACGTGTCCTTATGGAACGTTCGCTTATCGTAGGATGCCTTTCGGACTTTGTAATGCACCGGGTACGTTTCAACGGTGTATGATGGCGATTTTCCACGATATGATCGAGAAGTCGATGGAAGTATTTATGGATGACTTCTTGGTGTTTGGCAAGTCGTTCACGTCGTGTTTATCTAATCTCGAGCAAATGTTAAAACATTGTGAAGAAACCAATCTTGTGCTTAATTGGGAAAAATGTCATTTTATGTGTAAACAAGGAATCGTCTTAGGACATACGGTGTCGAAAGCGGGGATTGAGGTCGATAAAGCTAAAGCTGAGTATGTGTCTGCAGCTGCTTGTTGTGGCCAAGTGTTGTGGATTCAGAACCAGCTGTTGGACTATGGGTACAATTTCATGCATACTAAGATATTTGTTGACAATAATAGTACTTTATGCATCATTAAGAATCCTGTACATCATTCTAAAACTAAACACATAGAAATTAGACACCATTTTATAAGAGATTGCTTTGAAAAAGGTTTAATCCAACCAGATAGGGTTGACACTGAGGAAAATGTGTCAAATTTACTAACTAAACCTTTTGATGCTGGGAGGTTTCAATACTTGGTAACAAGTATTGGAATGGTCAATCTCACATAATATGTGTTTTGGAGTCTTTTTGTAAAAGTATGTACAAGATGATGCATTATTATTGGTCTTATTGATGATTTAGATTTTCCACCATATTTTTCTAAAACTGACAAAGGTTGCTTGAACGTTGATAAGTGTTTTTGCAACGTTGTCAGTAATATAATTGTCTAACGCTGACAAAGCTTCCCTCAACGCTGTCATGTGTTATCGGGGTGTTGTCAGCAATAATGTTAGTTTTGTGGTTTTCAATCTAAATGTGCAGATGGTGTTAGCAATATACCATTGGATACAGAGTTGCTTATGGATCAATGGAGAAGCATTTGGACAAGTTTTTATTTATGGATGATGGTTGGAATGTTTTATTCCTATCTTGACATAAATTTTTTATGTTCATGCATGATTTTAGCAAACTTTTGTATCATAGTTTAAGGGGAGGTTTTAGGAACCTTTAGGATGTTTGGGTATCCATATGATACTCTTATCACAATTCTAGATTGTGTCCATAGGTGAGTATGAGTTAGTTTTACTAAATCATGAGGCACTTTAGCATGCAAAGTTGATATACTATGCATGTTGCCAAGACATTTTTGGCCTAGAATTGGTTGTGGTCTGTTGGGAGACTTGGGAATAATTTTGTTATGGGATTTACCTGGGAGTAACAAGGAATTTTGTAAGGTAACTTGGTTGTTAAGAGTTTTGGTTAGCAAGGGACACTAGAGGACTGTTATGTCTATCTTGCTTAAGCAAGTGTGCATAACTGGACAGTGCTTGCCGCCCTATAATAATTATCAGCTTTTGGTTATCTTCTCTAGGATAAATTACTTGTTAAGGTCATTTTTCATTTTTAAAACATTTTTATTTTTGAACGCTGACAAGAATTTTCCAAGCGTTGTTGTGACCAAATTGAACGCTGACATGGCTATAGGCAAACGTTGACAAGATTATAGCCGTTAGGCGTTGATAGGTTATTTTTGACCGTTGACACTCAATGGGACCTACCCAGTTGTTACTTTTTGACATATTTTTAGGCCGTAATTTTGGGAGTTGTTAATTTACATTTAATGCATGAGATAAACTTATAACTTTTCAATATTTCCATGATTGATTTTTTAGAATACTTGCCTATTTTTGGGCCTATCACATGCATTTTCTTCTCCTATAAATTTGGCTCCTATTTTTAAACAGGGTATCTATATTTCTTATCTAACACAATTTTCTCTTATCAACTTCATCTTCTTCACTTAAATTTAACAACTTTCATCAATGGCACCTAAGTTTAAACCATCCGAATTGGAATTGGGGTTCAGATCTCAACACAATATGATTGCGTATCTTGAAGCGGATGATGCTCTGTTTCCCCAATACACACAAATGGTGGCGTATTTGAACGCATCCCCATTAAGGTATGCTCTTTCTCATGCACCACTCATTCCAGCCACACATATTAAACAGTTTTGGAACACTGTAAGTTCCTCAATAGTTAATAGAGTGACTACATTGACTTCTATTGTTCATGGGAGACCTTGGGTGGTTACTGAGGCTTTAGTACGCCAAGCCTTGCATCTTGATGATGTTGATGGTATAGCCACCCTTCCTATTAATGAAATAGAACAAGGGCTTAGGTCTTTGGGATATCCTTTTCCTGATGAAGGTACTCTAAACAAGTATCATAAGCAGGAATTTCCCCCAGCCCTGAAGTACCTCATCCATGTCCTCCTTCATTGTTTGAGTCCCAAATGCACTACACACAATGAGATCAATAGGTCTATTGCAAGTGTTATTGTGTGCATTGCAACAGGGCAAAAATTTAATTATTCTAAAACGATTTTTGAGGGCATGTGTAAAAACAAGGGGAACAAAATGACTTTAGCTTATCCCCGTTTTCTACAAATGGTTTTTGATGTCCAAGGTTATTGCACAAGGGATCATAATGATTTTTATAAGATCCCTGAGCAAAAGAAAGCTATTTTTATGAAGATGAACTCACCACCCCATCGTGACCTACCTTTGACCCAACCTATGCTTGCTGTTATTGCAGCAGTACAACCCCAACCAGACCCCCAACCACAACTTGAACCAATCCCTGAACCTTTACCTTCACCTGAACATATGCAAATTGACTCAGAATCCTTCAACCCTGACACATCAAATGTTGGCGTTGATGTGCCTATTTCCAACGATGACACACAACCTTCACAAACCCAAACACCCCTTAACCAACCCACATCCACTCATTCTTCCACACCATCTTCCACACCCCCTGAATATAGGTTGATGAAACGCCAAAGGACTACTGGAGTGTTCTCCTCTGGTGGTCCTAGCCATGTAGCAGAGAGAACCACCACCACAAGTGTGGCTGGTGACCTGGATGAGGCTGGGACTATTGGTTCTGGCTTAGATGTTGGCCAAGGCAGTCCCACCATCATTAAGTCCTCATCCTTGCCCAATGAATCTGACTTGGGAGGTCAAATCCCCATTTTAGAAGAGGGCAGACTGGAACCAATGACTCTTATGGAATTGACGGCAGTCTGCATGAGCTTGCAAAAGCAAACTGCAGACTTAGTACAAGTTGTCAGCTCACAAGGCCTTGAACTCAAGCAATTGAGGGAGAGGATTGTTGTTTTGGAGAGTGCTAGTGCAAGGAGGGGTATGGAGGAATCTTCCAAATGGGAAGAAGATCCAATAAATCTGAGTGATAAGGGCAGCCATGATGGTCAATCAATGGATGTTGCTGAGGCCCTTACAACTTTGAAGAAACAAACAGGTTTTGATATGTCATTAGTCTCTCCTACCAACTTAAATTTATCATTTACAGCTATGTTGAGAGAGGTTACAAAAGGCGCTGAGGGAGGTTATTTGGGCGTTCACAAGGAGAATTTGGACGCTGACATAAATATTTTGGGCACTGATAGGACAAAATTGGGCGTTGACAGATCTGCACATGAAGGTGATGTATCCCAGTCATCATCTATCATCAAGGAGGTTTCTACTCAGGTATCACCATCTACCTTACCAACCATTGCACCATCAGATAAGGGTAAGGGTATAATGGTAGAAGAGATTGTTCCAAAGGATGCAGCTCAAGTTGAATTTGATAGAAGATTGGCTGCACAAATCATGGAACAGGATAAAAAGGAAGAGTCACCATTTGTTGTGACTTCAGAAGAAGGAAGTGATGGAGCTAGCTCAGACTCAAGTGTGATGATTATAGAACCAGAAAGGCTTGAGTATGGGGATGAGTTGGCTAAGGAGAAGCTGATAGAATTGAAATTACAGGTTGGCTTTGACATGCCAGAGGTGGTTCAAATGTACAATGCTTGGGAAGAAAGATGTATGGAAAATCCAGACTTGACCATTTCAGATCAGATATGGGGTTTGGAGATTCTTCTTAGAGTTCAGAAGGATTGTCAGGTAATTTTGAAACACAAGGCAAGTAATATTCTCTCAGAGTTGAAAAGGGATAGAAGGGAGCTATACTTCATGTTGCTCAGATGTCATGGAGTTGGATGGACTTATCAGAAGTTGAGGGCTTTGACATTTGATGAATTGGAAAGCAGGGCTTATCCCACTTGGGTGAGAGTGCAGGAAGCAAACACTCTCAGACTTCTTTCTGATGAAAGAAAGGAAAAACTTGTAGAAGAAATTGAACTCAAGAAAGCTATGTTTGTTCCCAGGCCAGTGAAGAAGGGAATTTCATTTGAGTTTCCCAAAGATATGGATCCACTATATCCAAGTGAAGCTGTTATAAGAAAGAGCCTAAAGCTCTCACCATTAGAAGCTTCAGATATGGTGCAAGTGTTACCATTAGATTCCAGGAACCCAATTGTGAGCTATGAAGAAGATGAATGTGGGTTTTGGAAGATTGGCAGATATGGTAAAGAGGTACACACTTTTAGCACTCTCATATCTTTGTTTCCAAGTTATGATAGAGAAGACTTGGTTGACCTTTGGAGGTTGCTAGAAACCAAGTATGAGGCTGAAGCACCAACTTCAGCTAATGGAATAAAACTTTGGACCACATTCAAAAGAATGTGTGGACCAAAAGATGAGGATCCTGCTATTTGGAAGGATCTTGAAGATGACCTCAGTGGTCTTCAATGGAGGTTATATTCAGCTGCTGGTGTTTACCATTTGAGTTCTACAAAGTTTGCTGAGTATCTACTTGTGGATGGTCAGTATTTCATATCCAAAGCTATTTTGGAAAAGATGAAGGACACTCAGCTGGAAATAGATTATTCAAGTGACGTGGCAAAAGATTTGATCAAATTTATTCATTACCAATATGATAAGGTTTGTAAGATTCCTCCTAGTCCTTAATGCTTATTCAGAAACTTGATCATAAGAGTGGATATAAAGTTTAGGGGAGGATTGTTGGGAATAAATTAAGGCCAGATCACTTGAGCGCTGACAAGAACAAAACAAGCGTTGACAAGAACAAAACAAGCGCTGACAGCTCAAGCGTTGACAAGATAAAGTCAAGCGTTGACACATTGAAGACAAGCACTGATGGAAGATATACTCTACGCGTGTATTGTATTCTAGATTACTTCTAGTAAAGATAGGAACACCAATGTATTTTCTATATTTATCTTTACCTAGAATAGCTGATACGTAGATTATTGTACAAGGCTTCTTATGTCTATAAAAGAAGACCTTTAGGTTAATGTTTGATATAAGTTTTCATTCGTAAACCACTTTCATTGTAAGCAAGTTTGATATTGAGAATCAAAGTGAAAGTTTGTTTATATCATTGTGTGTTCTTGTTTAAGTGTTAAATTCCGCATAACACTTAGATTCATAAACATATACAAAGGTTTCTCTAAGTGTATTACTTGATCTAATCTCGTATACATAAAGCTAAATCGATCTAAGTTTGGGATCAACATTTTCAAAATTTCTTTTTACAGATCTCATAAGCATCCCAAAAGAAGGTTGTGTGTCAAATTAGAGCTTATGGCATTGGCTTATTGCTTAATGGGCTGAAAAGCCCAATAAGAATAAGCTGTGTGCTTAATAAGCTGTGATAAGCTCATATTCAGGTTTTGGGCCTTTAGAGTTTTGTTCTTAGAATTGAATTTTGAGTCAGATAGGGCTTTTCCAAGTCAATTGGGCCAAGTTTGACTTTTTGGGCCCAAAAGCCCAATTGTGTTGACTGTTTTTGGTTTTGGTCCATTTGAGGGCCCAATAGGGGTATTCTGTTCATTTCACTTTGATTTTCTAATTATTTAGGTTAAAATAAACTAGTTTGCAAGTTTTTAGAATTTTTTATAATTTTTGAATTTTTAATATTATTTTAATATTATTTTATTATTATTTTTCAAATTTCACATTTTCCAACTTTTTACATTTTTCTTAGGTTTAATACATTAAAATAGGAATTTAGCAACTTTTAGAATAATTTTATCACTTTTAGATTAATTTTTATAATTATTTTAAGAATTAATAGTTTTTAAATCATTTTAAATAGTTTTTATTAGTTTAAAAATTTATAAAAATAGTTTTTAATCTTTTTAGGTCATTTTAGAGGTTTACTAATTGAAAAATCTTTATTTGGGCTTTTTGATAATTTATTTGATTTTTAGGGCTTTAATTAGCATTTAAAAATTGAATATTTAATTATTTAAAAGGTTTGAAAAAGTTTTGATCATTGGTAAACTCTTAGATTATTTATTTTGATTTTTGGTGAATTTTTGGTAATTTTTAGAATTAATTTTTATTTTTGTGGTTTTTAAGGTTTTACGTTTTAAGTTTCTAGTAGTAATAATTTTTATTTTTACGTCTTCGTCATCTTCTTTTCTCATCCCCTTCTAAACCAATCATTAATCACAAACATTTAACAAGTTTTTCACACACATATACCTCCTTGGGAAACGAACTTTCACACCATAAGGGTCATTAGTGCTTGATTTTCCTAAATCATCACTCGATACTTTCCCTATTTACGCTCTTTTCCTAAAGAGTAGTAAAACACTACAATCAATAACCTATAAGTTGATAATTATTATAGGGCGGCAAGCACTGTCTAGTTACGTACACTTGCTTATGCAAGATAGACATAACAGTCCTCTAGTGTCCCTTGCTAACCAAAACTCTTAACAACTAAGTTACCTTATAAAATCCCTTGTTACTCCCAGGTAAAACCCATGATAAAATCATTCCAAAGTCTCCCAACAGACCACAACCAATTCTAGGCCAAAAATGTCTTGGCAGCATGCATAGTATATCAACTTTGCATGCTATAGTGCCTCATGATTTTGTAAAACTAACTCACTCACCTGTGGACACAATCTAGAATTATGATAAGAGTATCATAAGGATACCCAAAAGTCCTAAAGGTTCCTAAAACCTCCCCTTAAACTGTGATACAAATGTTGCCAAAAATATGCATGAACATAAAAAAATATGTCAAGATAGGAATAGAAAATTCCAACCATCATCCATATATAAAAATATGCTCAAATGATACTCCAATGATCCATAAGCAACTCTGTATCCAATGGTATAATGCTAACACCACCTGCACATTTAGATTGAAAACCACAAAACTAACATTGTTGATGACAACGCCCCGATAACACTTGTCAGCGTTAAGGAAACTTTGTCAGCGTTAGACAAATATATTGCTGATAACGTCAAAATAACACTTATCAGCGTTAAAGCAACCTTTGTCAGTGTTAGAAAAACATAGTGGAAAATCTAAATTCTCAAAAAGACCAATAACAATGCATTATCCTGTACATACTTTTACAAAAAGACTCCAAAACACATATTATGTGAGATTGATCATTCCAATACTTGTTACCAAGTATTGAAACCTTCCAGCATCAAAAGGTTTAGTTAGTAAATCTGGCACATTTTCTTCTGTGTCAACCCTATCTGGTTGTATTAAACCCTTTTCAAAACAATCTATTATAAAATGGTGTCTTATTTCTATGTGTTTGGTTTTAGAATGATGTACAGGATTCTTAATAATGCATAGAGTGTTGTTATTGTCAACAAATATCTTGGTATGCATGAAATTATACCCATAATCCAACAGCTGGTTCTGAATCCATAAAACTGGTCCACAACAAGCACCTGCAGCTACATACTCTGCTTCAGTTGTACAATTGGCCACCACTATTTGTTTCTTGCATTGCCAAGATATCAACCTGCTCCCAAGAAACTGACATCCACCAGTTGTGGATTTTCTATCAAACTTATCACCTCCATAGTCACTGTCTGAATATGCAATAAGCTGCAAAGGTGAATCTTTTGGGTACCACAAGTCAAGACTAGGATAACATCTAAGGTACCTAAAGATTCTCTTGACAGCATAAAGGTGACATTCTTTAGGAGTCACTTGATGGCGTGCACATGCACACACAGCAAACATGATGTCAGGTCTGGAGGCTGTGAGATACATCAATGAACCAATCATTGATCTATAGTTCCTGACATCCACATCTTTCCCATCTCCAATCTTTACCCAAGGGTGTTCTCTATCCATAGGAGTAGTAGCCCTCTTTTCATGTGGAGAAAAGCCAAACTTCTTCAAGATCTCTGCCACATACTTATCCTGGGAGATGAAGATACCATCTTCTTTCTGCTGAACTTGTAACCCTAGAAAGAAGTTCATCTCCCCCCATTGCACTCATCTTGAATTTGTCTGTCATAAGCTTGGAGAAATCCTCACTCATCTTTGGATTGGTGGATCCAAACATGATATCATCAACATAGACCTGAAGAATTAGAACATCCTTACCATTCTTCTTTGTAAACAATGTTTGATCTATGGTGCCCCTCTTGAATCCATTGTCCACCAAATAAGTGGATAATGTGCCATACCATGCTCTTGGGGCTTGATGAAGTCCATACATAGCCTTCTTGACTCTATACACCTTGTCTGGATTCGCTTGATCTTCAAAACCAGGAGGCTGCATTACATACACCTCCTCAACAATTGTTCCATAGAGGAAGGCACTCTTCACATCCATTTGATAGAAAGGGAAGCCCATGCAAGAAGCATAGGCTAGAAAAATTCTTATGGCTTCAATCCTTGCAACTGGTGAAAAGACCTCCTCATAGTCTATCCCTTCCTCTTGTGTATATCCCTGAGCCACTAAACGTGCCTTTTTTCTGACCACAATGCCTCTTTCATCTCTCTTGTTCCTTAGAACCCATCTTGTCCCTATAGATCTGACATATCTGGGACAATCTACCAGCTCCCAAACATCCTGAATTGCAAATTGGTGAAGCTCATCCTGCATTGCTTCCACCCAACTTGGTTCTTTGAGAGCATCAAATATCTTCTTGGGTTCCTGTTGTGACAGAAAACAGGCAAACAAACATGCTTGCACAAGAGGGGTATCAACCTTCTTGTGAATATTAGCAATAAATCCTCCATGTGACAATCCGTCAATTTATGGTTGATATTTTATTCTCAAGAATTATTTAAAAACATTATTTTAATGTTACATTATGAACTCACTTAATTTTTGGGAAGAAATTTGGATTTACGTCTTGATGTAGAATCGACTACGTCTAAACCGGAGGATTCTACGTTACGTGCTTACGTTTACATACACCGTCCTTGGTGACAGTCTGACATTTCAGAAAATAAATTTATCCGTGAATATTATTTTGGAGTTTTAAATTTGTGTTGGTTCATAAACTCAGAAATTTACGAGAAGAGATTAGGACTTACGATTTTATTTTAACGTCCTTTACGACTAAACCGAAAACCCTAGGATTACGTATTTACGTTTTCGAACTCCGTTTTTGATGAGACAATTTATATTGGATTCGTTTTGTGACGTTGATTCATAATTTATAAAAACATTTTTCGTAAAACGACCCGAGGGCACGCAAATCGAGAAAACTAGAATCGAGGAATACCCGTAAACTAGTGAGATGGGACAAAATACATTGTCCCACCCCACTAGCACACATGGGGCGGCCAAACTAGTGCCTCAACACAAGAGGTGCCAAGCCTTGAACTAGCTACAACACACTTGTCATCTTAAGCTTACATTGTAAGCTACATACACATCAAAACAAGCTACCAAAACCACTCACTCTCATTTCACACATGCAAAACAACTTTCATCCTCCCTTTCTCTCTAAAAATGTCGTCCCTCATCCCACTCAAAACCCTCATTTGATCAACACCAACCACAAAATCTCATGTTATTCATATACATGTTGATGCCCTTTTGAAGCCCTATTGATTGGTGCAAGTTATAACATCCAAGGATGAGTTTCTATGGAGTCTTGAGGCTGATTTTCCACAAGGAGTATATGAATATTGATGGTTTTGAAGATGGGCTTCGCTATGCACAAGTTTCTCCATCAAAATCAATGTTTTGATCACAACCTACATCATCATGGTGGTATAAAGATTGTCCTCCTCATCTTCTTGTTATTTTTATTATGTAATCATGTATTTTATTTCCTATTGTATATGTATATGATGATTATATGATGATAAAAGTATTGTGTGGGGATTTGGTGTTGATAAACATGATTAAAAAGGTGAAAAACTATAAAAAAAAACAAGGCTAAAATCTTGCTTAAGAATGTTGGCTGTATAAAACAGTAAATAAACAGGTCATGTACTGATAAAATGATGAAGTAGAATAGATTTACAGTAAGATATATGTCTTGTACACATGTGAGAGTTGGCCATGCAATGGAATCATTGTAATGAGTGAGATATGATCAAAACAAGTTTAAGGTACAAATCTGAGTTCACTGTTTTGGACGATTTTTAGAAAATACTTAGAAGATGATTCAACAGTAGCTATAGTAGAGTTAAATGGAGAAAATATCATGTAGTTTATGTGATAAAAATTTGAGCTTTTATCTCCATATAGAACTCTAGATATGGCAGTTTTGGTGAAAGTGAAGATAAAAATCAGATTTTGGAAATTAAAATATAATACTATTATATAAGCACTCAAAATTTAATAGTATAAAATATAAATTAAAACCCACTAACTTATATAATATATTTATATAAATATGTACAATGGTAAATAAGTGGACATTTTATTAAAAATGGTAACTTTATAAGTTTTATAAGTTATAAAACTATAAACATGATTTTTACGACTTTTTCGGCTAATACCGTATAATTAACGTTTTTGTTAAATAAAACTTAGATGGTTGGATCCGTCTAATGTAAACTTTATAAAACTTATATACTGATATATAAACATGTATAACAAGTAAAAACCGATAGAACCGAACTATAGGACATACGGACGTTAACGGACTAAATTAACGTTATTGGACTAATAATACAACAAAAATGGACTAAAACACTTATAAACTTATTATTGGGCTTAACCCATTTGGGCCCAACATGGAAAGTATATATACTGATAATATAAGTATAACATGGATTAAAACAAGTTAAAGAACTTATAATAAGTTTATTGGACTTAAAACACGAAAATAGGTAGAACTAGTAAACTAGTATAAAAGTTATCGACATATAACACTAAAATGAGTAAACGAGAATATGTAAACCCACTTGATCATCATATGTATATAATCATCATATGTATACATAATTGTTATTTTTATAAAGTCATTGGACATGAGTCTAAAACCGATTATTATTTATATAGGTTTCCGTGATTGAAGCACGTACCGTACGTCCGAATTGCCGACAACCCGCCTTCCCACATCAACGTGAGTTCATAGCCTCGCACTCTTTTAAATGTTTTTATAAATGTTTTATAAACCCGCGAGGGAGATAACATGTTAGTTTTTATAAAATAGGACACAATTTGTCCCGATTGCTTGTTTATTGATTTGGACCCGAATGATTGTATGACCCGATTGTATGACCCGATTGTATGACTCGATAAACGATTAAAGGACCCGATAGATGAAATAAAATGGATTATTAAAGTTAGGTTATGTCACTAAAAGTCCCATTAGCATGAATTGTGAACTACCGGGATTTGGTAGACGCTTATGCATTTAATATTACTATTTGGGGACGATCACCCCAGTTCGCGCCTTGACGGTTGATCCCCGTCGTGCCACATTGATTGGTAAGCGAATTTATGTATGAGAAGATTTCCATAGCGTGACCTTTGTGACGACACGCTACTTTAGATGGGCAAATTTGGTATCGGGTTAGCTACCCGTTGTTGGTTTAGTAAGGTAACAATGTCATGCGGCTTATAATAATCCAAAATTAACAAAATACTATTAGACTCTCCGAATTACGATGTATTGCCTGACTAGCAATACAGGGTCATACTATTGAAATTATGTTCGTGTTTTGGTTTTCATAACCATATTCATATAACGGTTTTTATTTTCATACAACTTCATAAGACATATTGTATGATGTTTTTACGACATTGGCTCGTATAATGATTTTTAAGGCAAACGCCTATATTATTATTTTGATGAAGATTTGTATAAAATGACTTTGGCTATTTTATGGCCTATCAAAATGATTTGTACAAAATGGTTTTCAGTAACAATTTTATACTGATATTATATTGATGGAATTTATTAAACTCTATGAATTCACTCGGCGTTATCGCTGACCTTTTCTTTTAACATGTTTTATCTCAGGTACTTGAAGGTAATTCTCGGGAAGACGACAAGAATTCATGGCCCGCACTTAACCAATATTTTCCATACAAATACTTTGTAAAACTTTGTATGAAATAATATGACTTGGGACCAATGTAACTTTGATGTTTATGAATGGAAATGATTTATTATTAAACGGCGCGATTTTTATCCGTTGTCTATGATGTGAGTAATGTGCTATCCCGTAACACCAACGAGTCTTCCGCTGTATTGAGTTGTATAAATTTGGGGGTGTTACAGTTTGGTACCAGAGCTCTCGTTATAGAGAACGAAAGATTTTTAAAACCAAGGTTTTGAATAAAACATTTCAAAATCTTTTAACCATAAACATTTTTCTATAAATGTCTAAAAATCATTTGACTATAACGGTGCCGAAGAATTCCCGAGTTACCGACAAGGCCAGACTGAGAAGTGTTATTTTAATATATATATATAACTTGGATTATATATATACATATGATGTAATTGGATTACATGATTGTTTGATGATTATTTCTATATTTATACGAGGTATTTATACGACGTAGATTGTCACAAGAAACCCTAACTCCCCTAGTAAATTAATCGAAGCTATTCTCGTAGGAATTCTAGCTATCCTAGATCTAAACCAAGTTGTGGATATTTATGATCCCAACAAATGGTTGATATTCGTAGAAATGTAGATATTAGTTGATTGTGATATTGAAAAAGAATTGGCGAGATTAAATCTGATATCGATGTCATGACGATCTTTCCTTATAGAGTGGAGTTTTACAAAACGTTACCACCTAGAAAGATGTCGTCTGAGTCGTTGTCACCCAATTCTTAAATTGAAATCGAAAGGGTGAATGTTGCACTTGAGGCTGTCATTGGAACCATTACCCAAAAGCCTCATGCCACTAGTACCTTTCCTGGAAGTCTAATTGAATGTATGAGTCATTTCATACTAGTGACTCATTTGATAATTGTTGTTGTAAGAGCTATAGGATTGGAATTAAGTGTTGGTCATATCAAGCTTTTATTGCCCTATTAAGGTTTATAAATAAGATTGAAAGTACTGGAGAATGAGGTAGAATATCGCATTGAGTATAAATTGGTTGGAACTTGAATAAAGTAAAATTTAACCCGTATGGAATATGAGATTGATAAGAGGAACTCGTTAAGTTCTGTGATTGAATTATAAGGTTTTAATTGATTATTAGTTAGCGTTAAGGGTTGTTCCTAGACCATTGTCCACTAACGAGGATGCCCAGTGCCCAAGAAATAAATTGAAGAAATCTTCTTCTAAATTGGGACCGATGGATCTTCCGGGACAGGTGGGACACCTAATGACTCTTGTAGATTAGTATTCATTGTGGTATCTTTTAAAAATAATCCCTAACTTAACTAAGATATCAGTTGGTAGGATGAGTTCTGAAAGTTGTATGACATAGTGACACATAATGTGTTACGATACAATTTGACTTGTTTGTGATTAATGAAAAGACTACCTTTGATTGCTAAATTCTACATGTATCGATGATATCTATCTTTTCTTGCTTCTTCCTAATGCTCGCATTAGTGATGCAACCATTGAACAAGTACTCATTTTGATTTGAGTTACGTTGTGAATCATTCTTCGTGAGTGCCATCGAAGTCATGAACCTCATGATTATTTGGCTAAAGCTCATTTCCTATCATATTGTATTTAAATTCTTGATGAACAACTCTTCATCACTCCCTTGCAGATCACTCATTGTTTTCATAAGATCAAACAGTATCCCTTGAGAAAAATTGAATTTTCATCACCATAAGGATTACTTAAAGTAATATTTATAAGTGATTGATATCAAAATGAAGTTGTTTATGAGACGCTTTGGAAACTTAATTATTTCCATAACAAAGAAATTCTTTGTAAATTTATTTTTGATTCTTATTTAAAGAATTAAGCATGAGAATGTTTTTACAAATATGATGATAAAATTTTGACGAACTGAGTATTGCATCGTTAATCTTGAAATTTTATATAGTTGCGCGCCTACATACAATTTGGAATGGACTATGCAAGACTGATTAGTAGTCACCATAAAACTAATGAATAAACACTACATTTTCTTTGAAGATTGTGAAAGATTAAAGTTTTACGAGATCTGCAAGAAGTGAAAAATAGGGACATCGTGTTAGGGACACCTACATATGTTCCCGTACCATTTATTCTTCTGAGTTAAAATTTCTCATCTATGGAATTTGTCTTATTTGACAATTGATATTCCTTTCTTGTCTAATTCTCCCGTAGTGAGATTCTTAGGAAAAGTATTTGGTTACCGAGTGTTGATACCCGACTGGATGTATTGACATTCTTATCATTTCTTATGATTTGATTTCATTTGAATGACCTGGGTAACGATCCGAGGAGCTTTCGAATGCGTACTCAAATTATGAAAACATGGGATATATTCATATTCGTTAAATGTTTTCGTCTGTATCTGATTTGAAATTCTCTCGCATAGATTATGCGTTGACCTTACTCTTTTAAGGTTAGTTATGTCTCCTGATATCCCTGAATTTGTGAAGGATTATGAATTATTATTAGTCTTTTGAGAATTTCACATCTTATCAACGATAATGAAACTGGAAAGTTGATAATGCCAGTAGAAGAGATTGATTGATTATGACATGACGACGTTGTCTTAATCGATGGGAACTCGAGTAGAAATCCCCTAAAAGATAAGATGTTGATTATCAAAAGTGATCTAAATAATCCTTGATGAATGACCATATCCTGTATTTAGACTTGAAATTATACCATGAATGGTTGTGAATTAGTCATAGATATTGTAATCTAGAAAGAAGTTAATATGAATTTATTGAAAAGATAATTCTGTTATTTGAAACTTTAGTAAGTAATTGTTGATGAATTACCTAGACCTTTGCCATTTAGGCAAGTTGAATTTGGTATTGATTATATTCCCGGTGCTGCACCTGTGGCATGTGCACTGTACGTCAGCACCATCTGAATTAAAAGAATCTCCGTACAACTGAGAGAGTTGTCGGAGAAAGATTTTATTCTATCAAGCCTGTCATTATGAAGAGCTATGGTGTTATCATTCCTTATATTTATAGATTACCGTGAACTGAGTAAATTGACAATCGAAAACGATATCCATGACTCGAAATGGAAGATTTGTTCGATCATTTACAAGGTTCTAACGTACGTTTTAAATATTTGATCCACGGCATGGTTATCATCAACTTCGCGTCCGCGAAAAAAATTATGTATTCCAATCACTACATCCGGTACTTGTAATGAACATAATGAGTTTCACGTGATGTCGTTTGGATTGACTAATGCACATGTAGCATTCATAAATTTGGTGAATCACGTGTGTAGGCTGTAATTTGATAAATTCATGCTTGTGATCATTAAGGATCATTTGTTTGTTTATAAGTATAAGAAGGAGTTAGTAATTATTTATAGATTGCCCTAAATTGGTTAAGTAATAAAAACATGTACCTTGAATAATTAACAGGAGATTAAAGACTTAAACCTTTATATTATTTGACTATGTGATTAATAGATAATGCAATATATTGACTCTTCAAATATTAGAATCATTTAAGACTTTGGATTTTACTAAAAAGAAAATGGAAACATGTTTTGACAAATGTTTTAACAAAGGATTTTAAAGGGATTATTCCCTTGTACACAAAACATTTAACTAAACTCCTGTTTAGGGGTAAATATTTTTGCATACCTTAAGACAACTTAAGAAGGATTGAGGAAAACCATTTAAACCATGACTTAAAAATTGAAACAACAATTTTTGCTTTTCAACTAAGAAAATTTTGACCAAAATATAAACAAAGGTTTTTCGAACATTTACGAATCTTATTAAATATTTTCGATAAATCAACAAAAATCTTGTTAATTAAATTCAAATTTATTTTGAACATTTTATATAATTGGTCGAACTAGGAAACTTAAAATTTTACGTTTACGTTTCATAAAAATTTAATATTTATTATTTAATTACTTGCAATAATTATCGACGCTTTAAACGCTGGATTGAGAAAAACTGATAAAAATGATAGATGAGACGAAACTGAAACTTAGAAAATATGAAGAAAGGTGAACGTAATTACTGACGCATAATATAGAAAGAATATCTGAGTGAATTGTGGACATGATAATTATATCATCATGAGAAGTGAATATAGATACCGACGCATTATGTAGAAAAGATAAAGAACCAATTAGGACATGTTCCTTAATAATGAAGGTGCAAAATAAATTGTCGAACAATTTAAAATATAACCGATGCTTATAAAAGGGATAATATAGTTAATAAAAGGGGTTCGAGGATAATGTGAACCATTAAAATTGAGAATCCGATAGCGTTAAATGTTTTAAAGACCACTTATGGTTGCCTAAATATGAAGGATTGTGAAATATAGTTATGTTGGAATTTGTAAGTATAAGTATTCTATTTATGTCATTTATGACTAAAAGTATCTTTGTCTGAAGAAGTTGTACTGATGGCAATTATGAAGGCAGACATCGCCTCATACATTAGTAAACGTCTAGATATTGCAAAGGTCATCATCTGAATTTGATTCGATTTGGGTCATCGTCGACAGACTGACCAAATCTGCTAATATCATTCCCGTTAATGATAAATGCAAAAGAGTTATGTAAACATAGTGTGCCTGTATCGAACATCTTTATCAAGATACTCGCTTCGCATCGAATTTCTAGAGATTTGCTCAGAAATCATTGAGAACGAACCTTGATGAGAGTACTATGTACCACCCCAATCGAAGGGACGAGGTAAAGTAACGATACAAAGTAATATAAGTGTAACACCCGTGAAAGTGCCGTATGATGCTAAGTTATTGTCTCAAGAGCTGTTCAGTATGAGCATCTCTCTTAAGTTGCGACTCACTTGTGGATGTGATATCCCGAGCCCAACGTCATTTATTTAATCCTATTTTACGTATATTTTTGAAATTTTTAAGAATTTTTATCGTGGAATTAATTGACGGTTTAAGTTGAAACCGACGTTTACGGTCGTAATTTAACGTTTGACGATTTAAGAAGAACCGATAACGACTACGATACCAACGGATGCCCAAAACTTACATTTTATTATCGATTGATCGATATTTGAATTTTTCGAGATTTTATTTTTATTAAGTGTTAAGTCGAGTCGGAACCATGTGTATATTCGTTTCGTGTGCGTTTGAACCATTTAAAAGTATTTTGAGGTAGCCGGGACGAAACCCGACTCTCGTAAATTTATAAAAACTTACTAGGTACCATTTTTGCCATCTTTAAAAGTAATTTTTCAACAAAGGCTAAAAGAAAACTAATATTACACTTCCTACCCTCCCTACCCTATAAAAGGAAAATTTTACACACACACCTCATTATTTTCATTTCAAAAATTTCTTTCTTCTCTCTTTTTCTCTCTAGGCCGCCGGCCTACCACCACCACCACCTTAGATCCGCCACAAAAACTTGATTTTTGACAAATCCAATCAAATACCACCTCTTGTTTCATCATTGTAAGTAATCTAATCCATTAAAAACACACATGCAACATCTTTGATTTTTCCAAAAATTTATAATTTTTCAAAAATGGATTTTGATCTAATTAAATGGTACACATGTTTAATTCATGTGTTAATAATGTTGAATCATCAATAAAACGAATTGGGGGGCTGTTTTCTTGGGTGTTTTGGCTACCCCAAACCCACGGCCAAAGTGGGTTTGGTTGTGGTTAGATGAGTTTGATGTTTTGTGTTGTGGGTTCATGTTTAGGAATGTGTTTTAGATGTTTTTGAATGAATTGAACCAATTGCATGTATGATTTAGGCTTTAGGTTTTGATGGGGATTCGATTTTTATAGTGTTATAGGATGTTTGGATGATTGGGAATGGGTATGAGGGGTTAATCTAGGTTTAGGTGATGTTTGGATTGATTGAAAACAAGTAGAAGGGTGATTTGGAATGAGTCATTTTCAAACAGATTGTTTAGGGCTATTTTCGTGGGTTAAATTTTTGGTCCAGGTTGTGATTATAGGATATAGTTGTAGTGGTCGTCGAGACGCTCGTTTCGGTATAAGATAGAGCTTTTAACTCCAAACGAGTCAAAAGTTATGAGGTTTTAAAGATCGTGTACCGGGAGACGAGAACTTTCATAATCCGAATTTATGTTTAGTTTTAGTCAAATCCCGAGGACCACAAGTATGAATTGGTAAATGGTCAAGGGTCAAAATTTGGTCACAAACCTGTGTAATTGAGTCTATAAGTTGACTTAGGAGTCAAAGAAGTCAAAGGTGCATTTCATATAGGTCAAAGAGTTCAAAGTTGGTCGAAGTACAATTTCAGCCCGTAAAATGTAGTTTTTGAAAAGCGTTGAGTAACGAGTCGTAAAAGTAAAAACTTTTATTGGGGTTAAAAATGTGTTATCTACAGGTCTTATAGGATTTTTGAGAATTTTGTCAAATTTTATAAGAATGGTTAAGTAGAGTAAAACAGCCCGTACTTTCGGTGAGTACCGGCGAAAATGGATAAAAATGGATAACGTAAATAGTA
Organism: Glebionis coronaria; assembly: GCA_025667525.1. Lineage (NCBI taxonomy): Eukaryota > Viridiplantae > Streptophyta > Magnoliopsida > Asterales > Asteraceae > Glebionis > Glebionis coronaria. Next base: position 252,416,082 of record CM046875.1, on the reverse strand, counting down.
AGAACGAATGATGTAAAAATGAGTGATACTTGTTGTATTGTTTTGGCGTGAGTTTTCATAAGCATTGAGTGTGTTTTCATTTGCGTGTGTTTAGTACAATAATGTACGCGGAGTATTGATTTGGTTTACGTACCTTGATTTTTAGGTCAAGTGTTTGATTTTCCCGGGCATCCACGTCGTCGGTGACATTTCTCGTTACGTCTTCGCTAGAACTACTACTACTACGCCAGGTGAGTCTATAGCCTCGCTCTTTACTTTATTCAAATGTTTTTAACCCGCGAGGGGGATACATGCTAATTTAAATGAAAATGAACATAAGTCTTGATTGATTGTTGGACCCGAATGTTTCCTCGAAATTGTGTTGAGTACCTAGTTGCAAAAGTCCCTAAATTCATGAACTATTAACTATTGTCCTGCCCTCGAGTAGGGGGAAATAGCCGCTTATACAATTTGTAGTACTACGGGGCTAACGACCCAATGCTAGCCGAGAAGCTGTACGTTGAGTAAGTTCTGCGGTAGATTATCTTGTATGAGAGATAAGGTATAATTGCAACTGATGCCTTTAGAAGGGGCACTGGTTTCATCTGAATCACGCCGGTAATTATTACGCGGGTGATTGAGTTAACGGATTAGTGTCATGAGCTTAAACACAATTGTCATATCCTTGAGTAATAGATTGTGAGTACGACAATGCTATTGAATGATCATGATTGGTTTTTAATACTTATGTTCAACTTATGATTTGATAAACCTATAGATTCACTCAACCTTTGTGTTGACAATTTTAAGCATGTGTTTCAGGTAACCAAGATTGATAGCAGCGGAGCATGCGAGGATGGAAGTTGTGGTGGCTTGGCGGTCTACTTTGTTTTCCTCCCTTTTTGCACTTAAAATTTTTATACTATGTCATATGAATGAAAATAGATTTTTGGGTTGAGATTCAGTGGGGACCTAAACGCAAACTCTGTATTGTATTCTTTTGGGGTTTGGAAAACAGTAGACATGTACATTTTAACTATGTTTAAATAATGTCAAGACTTTTACGTCTTTTGAGTCGTTTGATATATCTTGTGTGCGATGATAACTGTGTAGCACCCAAATGTTGTAGTTCCGCTGCGCATAGCATTTGTGGGGGTGTTACAATAAGTGCTGTTTTATGTTTGAATGATTGACCTTTGGTAATAGACCGTATAACCGTTTTCCTTTGGAGAGATTACCATTGATAATCATCGTATTAGGATTGAGATCGAATCTTGTTAGGATCAAAATCTTAGAGCATCTATAAGCAAGAGTTGAGATGGAGATATCCGACATACACCCATAGTGAGTTGGACATGTCTTTTAGGTTTAAGGTTTCCTATGATGGCGAACCAAACCATGCAAAATACTCGGCCCGCGAGACCTGAAATGATTGTTGAAATTAGGATCTGATTATTGACCGCCGGTAGTGGGCAGAAAGTTATGAAATGTAGATCTTGAAGTGCCAAATGGGTAGCGAAGTTATGCCACAAATTTTAACCTTGGAAAAATGAATTCATGATCTGACAAATCATAGGATATAAGTCCCCGTTGTATGGGACCATTGAGATGATGTAAAAGTTGGGATTGAAAGGCATATAAGCTGGATCTACCCAAGGACTTCAAGAGATGCGTGAATTATGTTTCGAATATCGAACTTGATGGAATATCTATCAAGTCAAAATCTGAATTCTTCTTAATAAAGCTTAGATCGGCGAAAAGTTGCATTCATCAGAAACCCGTGAACATCATGGATAGAGAAAGTAAGTCAACATTTAGCCTGATCTTATTCCCGTAGTTATGTTTGATGAAACTCGCGAATTGTAAATGGATTACACTTGTAAGAAAAGACCGAATGTGGAGGAAATACCCACATGGCTTTAACTCTATAAGAAGCGAGTAGTAAGATGATCTTTGAGGACAAAGATCCTGTTTAGGGGTAAATGCTGTGACAATCCGTCAATTTATGGTTGATATTTTATTCTCAAGAATTATTTAAAAACATTATTTTAATGTTACATTATGAACTCACTTAATTTTTGGGAAGAAATTTGGATTTACGTCTTGAAGTAGCATCGACTACGTCTAAACCGGAGGATTCTACGTTACGTGCTTACGTTTACATACACCGTCCTTGGTGACAGTCCGACATTTCAGAAAATAAATTTATCCGTGAATATTATTTTGGAGTTTTAAATTTGTGTTGGTTCATAAACTCACAAATTTACGAGAAGAGATTAGGACTTACGATTTTATTTTAACGTCCTTTACGACTAAACCGGAAACCCTAGGATTACGTATTTACGTTTTCGAACTCCGGTTTTGATGAGACAATTTTTATTGGATTCGTTTTGTGACGTTGATTCATAATTTATAAAAACATTTTTCGTAAAACGACCCGAGGGAACGCAAATCGCGAAAACTAGAATCGAGGAATACCCGTAAACTAGTGAGATGGGAAAAAATACATTGTCCCACCCCACTAGCACACATGGGGCGGCCAAACTAGTGCCTCAACACATGAGGTGTCAAGCCTTGAACTAGCTACAACACACTTGTCATCTTAAGCTTACATTGTAAGCTACATACACATCAAAACAAGCTACCAAAACCACTAACTCTCATTTCACACATGCAAAACAACTTTCATCCTCACTTTCTCTCTAAAAATGTCGTCCCTCATCCCACTCAAAACCCTCATTTGATCAAAATCAACCACAAAATCTCATGTTATTCATATACATGTTGATGCCCTTTCGAAGCCCTATTGATTGGTGCAAGTTATAACATCCATGGAGGAGTTTCCATGGAGTATTGAGGCTGATTTTCCACAAGGAGTATATGAAGATTGGTGGTTTTGAAGATGGGTTTGGCTATGCACAAGTTTCTCCATCAAAATCCATGTTTTGATCACAACCTACATCATCATGGTGGTATAAAGATTGTCCTCCTCATCTTCTTGTTATTTTTATTATGTAATCATGTATTTTATTTCCTATTGTATATGTATATGATGATTATATGATGATAAAAGTATTGTGTGGGGATTTGGTGTTGATAAACATGATTAAAAAGGTGAAAAACTATAAAGAACAAGGCTAAAATCTTGCTTAAGAATGTTGGCTGTATAAAACAGTAAAGAAACAGGTCATGGACTGATAAAATGATGAAGTAGAATGGATTTACAGTAAGCTATATGTCTTGTACACATGTGAGAGTTGGCCATGCAATGGAATCATTGTAATGAGTGAGATATGATCAAAACAAGTTTAAGGTACAAATCTGAGTTCACTGTTTTGGACGATTTTTAGAAAATACTTAGAGGATGATTCAACAGTAGCTATAAAAGAGTTAAATGGAGAAAATATCATGTAGTTTATGTGATAAACATTTGAGCTTCTATTTCCATATAGAACTCTAGATATGGCAGTTTTGGTGAAAGTGAAGATAAAAATCAGATTTTGGAAATTAAAATATAATACTATTATAGAAGCACTCAAAATTTAATAGTATAAAATATAAATTAAAACCCACTAACTCATATAATAAATTTATATAAATATGTACAAGGGTAAATAAGTGGACATTTTATTAAAAATGGTAACTTGTTAAGTTTTATAAGTTATAAAACTATAAACATGATTTTTACGACTTTTTCGGCTAATACCGTAAAATTAACGTTTTTGTTAAATAAAACTTAGATGGTTGGACCCGTCTAATGTAAACTCTATAAAACTTATATACTGATATATAAACATGTATAACAAGTAAAAACCGATAGAACCGAACTATAGGACATACGGACGTTAACGAACTAAATTAACGTTATTGGACTAATAATACAACAAAAATGGACTAAAACACTTATAAACTTATTATTGGGCTTAACCCATTTGGGCCCAACATGGAAAGTATATATACTGATAATATAAGTATAACATGGATTAAAACAAGTTAAAGAACTTATAATAAGTTTATTGGACTTAAAACACGAAAATAGGTAAAACTAGTAAACTAGTATAAAAGTTATCGACATATAACACTAAAATGAGTAAACGAGAATATGTAAACCCACTTGATCATCATATGTATATAATCATCATATGTATACATAATTGTTATTTTTATAAAGTCATTGGACATGAGTCTAAATCCGATTATTATTTATATAGGTTTCCGTGATTGAAGCACGTACCGTACGTCCGAATTGCCGACAACCCGCCTTCCCACATCAACGTGAGTTCATAGCCTCGCACTCTTTTAAATGTTTTTATAAATGTTTTATAAACCCGCGAGGGAGATAACATGTTAGTTTTTATAAAATAGGACACCATTTTTCCCGATTGCTTGTTTATTGATTTGGACCCGAATGATTGTATGACCCGATTGTATGACCCGATAAATGATTAAAGGACCCGATAGATGAAATAAAATGGAATATTAAAGTTAGGTTATGTCACTAAAAGTCCCATTAGCATGAATTGTGAACTACCGGGATTTGGTAGACGCTTATGCATTTAATAGTACTATTTGGGGACGATAACCCCAGTTCGCGCCTTGACGGTTGATCCCCGTCGTGCCACATTGATTGGTAAGCGAATTTATGTATGAGAAGATTTCCATAGCGTGACCTTTGTGACGACACGCTACTTTAGATGGGCAAATTTGGTATCGGGTTAGCTACCCGTTGCTGGTTTAGTAAGGTAACAATGTCATGCGGCTTATAATAATCCAAAATTAACAAAATACTATTAGACGCTCTGAATTACGATGTATTGCCTGACTAGCAATACAGGGTCATACTATTGATATTATGTTCGTGTTTTGGTTTTCATAACCATATTCATATAACGGTTTTTATTTTCATACAACGTCATAAGACGTATTGTATGATGTTTTTACGAGATTGGCTCGTATAATGATTTTTAAGGCAAACGCCGATATTATTATTTTGATGAAGATTTGTATAAAATGACTTTGGCTATTTTATGGCCTATCAAAATGATTTGTACAAAATGGTTTTCAGTAACTATTTTATACTGATATTATATTGATGGAATTTATTAAACTCTATGAATTCACTCGGCGTTATCGCTGACCTTTTCTTTTAACATGTTTTATCTCAGGCACTTGAAGGTAATTCTCGGGAAGACAACAACAATTCATGGCCCGCACTTAACCAATATTTTCCATTCAAATACTTTGTAAAACTTTGTATGAAATAATATGACTTGGGAACAATGTAACTTTGATGTTTATGAATGGAAATGATTTATTCTTAAACGACGCGATTTTTATGCGTTGTCTATGATGTGAGTAATGTGCTATCCCGTAACACCAACGAGTCTTCCGTTGTATTGAGTTATATAAATTTGGGGGTGTTACACTCCAAGACTCTGATGAGATCTTCTAGTCTGAACAGGGGACATTACATCACCAATGATAAGAGAAGGAGGATGATTCTTGGTTGTAGTAGAAAGAACTCCTCCTTCAAAAAGTCTATTGTCCTCAATCTCATCTTCCATATTGCTAATATCTTCATCAGACTCTCTTTCATCAACATGAACCTCTTCATAAGTATTAGAAGGTCCACCTTGCTCAAAATTGGAAGAGAAAAGATGCTCAAAAGTGTTGTCAACGCCTGAACCTTGGTTGTCAGCGTTTGGGCTAAAAACGCTTGAAATGTTGTTTTCAACGTTTGAGCCATCAGCGTCTGAATTTGTCATGTCAGCGCTAGATTTTCCTTTGTCAGCTCCTGAAGGACCATGCATGTTCTTAATTGGTGATACTTGGGGACCACCATTATCCTTTCCAGCAGCAGCAGCAGCAGCAAAAGCATCTGTCCATATGGGAATTGTGACATACCCTAGTATAGGAGAAGACTTTTCTGCTTGTGATCCAACCTCTTCATTAATCTGTGTACCTGAAACATCAACAACTTATTCTTCCACAACATTTGAAGTTACCTTCACAATGTCTGGATTAGTAACAGGCATATAATTTAAAATTCTAGATAGATGTTCCAAGTCAAACAACCAATTTGGACCACTTTCAGGATCACTAGGTTTACTCTCTAAAAACCTAACATGTACTCTCTCAAGAATACGTTTTTCCTTCTTAAGGTAAACCCTATATCCCTTGCTCTGCACTGAATACCCCATGAAATAGCCTTCATCACCTTTTGCACTAAATTTACCTAAGGCATCACTAGTATCAAGAACAACTACATGACAGCCAAAAGGTTTAAGAAAACCAATATTAGGTTTCCTTCCCCAAAGTAATTCATAAGGTGTTTTGTTCAGTATCTTGTTGACCAATGCTCTATTTTGAACATAGCATGCTGATACAAGCGTTTTTTTATGGGTTCAGATTAGTTCTCGGAATCTTCTCGAATTGATTCACAGCTCAAAGTGGAATGATTTGTTCTTGGTGACAAATAGTGGGTTTGATTTTCTATATAACTAAGAAGGTAAATGAGTAAGGTAAGTAAAAGTAAACTATAAGCAACTAAGTAATAAAAGCAAAACTTGAATACAAATTAAATAAAACAGTAACAGTAAATAACCTCAAAAATGCTCTATTCGGAATAATGATCATGCAGAATATGGTGCTATCCGGAATATTAAAGCTATTCGGAATATTGAAGCTTATGCGGAATAATCATGCTATTCGGAGTAAAAAGTCCTACTCGAAATAAACGCTACTCGGAATATTGAAGCTATGCGGAATAAATGACTCTATCCGGAATAACTATGCTATGCGGAATAATGAAGCCATGCGGAATAATGAGCTCTATTCGGAATATTAGTACTCTGCGGAATAAATGGGGTTATCCGGAATATATAAATATTCCGAATAAGGTACAAAATAAGAAGGCTATTCGGAATATATGAAGATTCCGAATAAGGGACAAAGCAAATGGACTATTCGGAATAATTGGGGATGACGAACAGAACACAGTGATAAAACAGGGGAACATGAATTTGTCAAAAATCAACCAAGGTTTTAACCAAATCTTAACCAAAACTAATAACAAATCATCTACTAACCATAAACTCCAAATCCCAATCACAAAAACACAAAACCCACTAACTTTAGAAGATCAAAATCAATCAAACAAGGACTTTAAAACTTTGAATAAAAAAAGAAGATGAACAAGATGAAATAGAAAGATTATATTGATGATTAAGGTTTTGAACAATCAAAGTAAAAAGATTAAACTACAAGATTGGTAAGAATCAAGAATCAAAATCACCAAACACCCTAATGGTGTTGGTGATGCCTACGAACAGAAAGGAGAGAAAAAGGGAAAACAAAAACTAAAAAACTGAATGAAAAGTGTGAAGGGAATCCTTTATATAGGTCTTCCATTTGGTTGGTAAGTGGGCTTTCTCCCTTTCTTCTTGTCTTCTCGTCTTTTCAGAAAAGTTGACGTTTTCGATTCTGATTCGGGATTTGTCGATGATTAAATTTAACTCGTCTTTAATTTCTTCGTTTAATACACTTGAGTTTCTTCGACATATGTAAATCTTCCATCTTTGGTCCTTTTCTTCGATAAATATTCAAATAGGCCCATTGACTTCCAATCTTTTGCATCTCTTGGACAATAGACTTCGTCTTGAGTCTTTTTCCTCGATAAAACCCGTGCAATCCCATGTTTTCTTCAATATTCATCCGGTTGGCTCTGAAAACACAATAAACACAAAAACCACGCATAATTCCACACAAATGATATTAAACCCGCGTTTTGGTCTTGTTTTAGTAAGAAATAAGTGGTAAAAGGATGGGTGTTTTCACACCTATCAAATCCCCTACACTTAACCATTGCCATGCCCTCATGCAATGCTTAGTGATAAAGCAAATTTACATTTTTCTCATAATCAATCAACCTTGGCCTTATTAGCATACTACTAAACAAAAATTAAAGTACCAAGAGAAATTAAAACTTTAAAGGAAACAAAAGGATAGAAAACCATTTTCACTTGAAAATAGCTACATGGAAATAACTTGCAAGGAGATCAAGGACTTACATTAGGGCTTTGGTGCTGCGAAGATTTATCATCCTCAAGTTTCACGTTCCCCAAACTAAGCTTAAAAACGAGATCATTGTTATTATAAGTTAGCATATCAAACACTTACACACATGGCTTAATTAAATGCTTAAACTCCCTTATTCCTAGGTGTATCTCTTATATTTTATTTTTGTCTTATAATGATCATGAAGATGCATTTTAGGACTTATTGTGATAGTTTATTTAGGCTGAAAGCAAAGTAGGACGATTTGATCAATAGTTAGCTAAAGGACAAAATCTCTTAAAACTGCTTCTCGGGATATCAAAAAGTTCATATCTTGGCATAACTCGGTTCACGATTTGAGACCTTTCTCGGGCCGATATTTGACATGTACTTCATACTTCATATCTTCAGTGACGTTCTTGAGATAATGGTTTTTCTCTTCGTAATAGAGTTTCTTCACTTGGAGACTTTTGAGGGGTACTCCAACTTTGTTGACCATGACTTCATGATTATTTATTCAATCTCTAATTGGGATTTTGAGATACAACGATCCGCCTCCTTTTCGGACTTGGATCTATTTATCCTCATACCTTGTTAGGGTCTTTTCGGATAGACTTCTCCATGATCTTTGATAACTCGATTTTACTCAGGTTAAAAATATTCGTTGTACCAATCTCTTCGAATTGAAAAACTTATGTTTAATGTGTGACTCAGTTGAACTTTGGTGAAACAAAGATGTGTCGTTGTAGTGTTTGAAATAAAAGGTGCAGAACATATAAAGTAAAGGTGCTCTTAAAGAAAATCTAAAGCTAATAAAGTAAGGGTGCAAGAAATCAAAAGCAAGACTAAAATTAAATGGCAATAAAGTAAGTAACGCAAACTCAAATCTAACTAAGGCAAACTTTAAAATGCAACTAAAATTAAAACTTAAACTAAGGCAAGACTAAAATAAATCTAAGGCAAATAAACTTAAAGTGCGACTAATGAAAAAGGCGGGAAAAAATAAAGCTTAAAATAAAAGGGCAGAAACTTAAAAACTAATATGACAAAACTGAAAATATCCCCTATTCGAAATAAAGTCCTATTCGGAAAACTGTCACCAATCCGGAATAAGTTCTACTCGGAATATTCACCATTATGCGGAATGTGCCTCCTATTCGGAATAATACCTCTATTCGGAATATTTGTCCCTATTCGGAATAAAGTCCTACTCGGAATAATAGGCCTATTCGGAAATAAATCCCTATTCGGAATAATCCTTCTATTCGGAATATCTGTCCCTATTCGGAATATTCAGGCCTATTCGGAATAAATGCTCTATGCTGAAACCCTCCCCTATGCGGAATACTGGAAATTCCGAATAAGCAATTTCAACAAAACCCCTATGCGGAATAATTTAATATTCCGAATAAGCAATTTCTACAAAACCCTTACGCGGAATAAAACCTCTGTTCGGAATATAAAATATTCCGTATAGAGCACAATAATCCAGACCTATTCGGAATGTTTGCTGGGGACGAATCTGGGCAAGAACAGTATGATGTCCGAAGAACAAGGGATAAGAATAAAGCTCGGATCTAATAAAAACTAAACCAAATCAACAATAAGATTAAATCAAACAAGTAAATAAACAAATATAAAGCATAAACAATCAATCCAAAACAATAAAACTAAACAAGAATATCAAAACCACTTTAATCAAATCAACAAAAATAAAGAACTTGAATATAAACAAATCAACACAAAGATTAAAGAAAGGTAGAATATGATTAACAAGGTAAAGATAAAGCTTAACAAGAATTAAAAGAAAAACTTACTTGAAATTAAATGGTAATTAAGTGCAAGACAAGGTAATTAAATTGGACAAGTAATTAAAGGTGCAAGGTAATTAAAAATGGAAGGACTAATTGTCACGATTAGCCAACAACAAGAAATGATAAACATCCTAAGCTATATATAGGGGAGGATTAAGGAAGCTTCCTCCCCTCCTTCCTTTCTTGTTAATTGCAAGATTAAGTCCCTTTCTTCTTAATTCTTCATTAATTGCGTCATTAGTCCTTTTCTTCTAATCTTCTTTAAACTTGGACTTAAAGGACTTTTGGCTTCGGGATTTCTTCGAACTCGTCTTTAAATTCTTCAATAAAATAGACTTGAATTCTCCGGCTTTTGATAAACTTCCGTCTTTTGACTTTTTCTTCGTTAAATCTTCAGAATTGGTCGTGGACTTCCGTTCTTTTCGCACTCTTGACTTCTTGACTTCGTCTTTCATCCTTTTCTTCAATAAAAGTCCGTAAATGCCCGTGAATGTCCGTGTTTTCTCCACTTTTCACCTTTTCATACTAAATCACAACAAAAACACAACCCACGCATAATTCCGACATAAAAGACATAAAATACACGTTTTGGTCCGGTTATTATTGTAATTAAGTGGTAGAAAAGATGGGTGTTTACACACCTATCAATCTTTATGGGAGTTGATTGCTTTTCGTCGTGAGTCTTGATCCTTCATATTGATTTTGGGAATAATTCTTTTCACATCACTTTGGATCTTCAGCAATAAAATGGAATCCTTATGCCTTGTTAGGGCCTTTTCGGACTCGCCAATCTTCGCGCCCCGCTTCATAAGTTATGCCTTGGCTATGAAATCTTATCATTACCGAGCAACTTTTAAACGATCTTGGGCTAGAAGCTAAGTAACTTTTCAAATCGTACGACCTTACTTATTGCAGATAAATTATTAGCAAGTGATGGGAGAATAGGCAGATAATTACACCAAGTGAGCTTGCGCAAGAATACCGACTTATAATTGACTCTATCATTTCTCGTTCTCCAAAATTTAAAATCTCAAGTAATGAGACTCGTGGATGCTTAGCCTAATAAACCAATTAAGGCCTACATGGTTAAGGATACTAGCTAGAATAAACTTGGATAAGTCTATTCGGGTTGAGTCAAAATAATCGCAACAGGCCTAATATGTCAAAGATTTCAAAACTAGCTACACCACTTATTAATATTTTTGACTTTATTGCGGGATATATACATATGAAAGCAACGATAAAAATTTAAAAATTACGACTAAATGGCCAAAGTTAATTAAAAATTTGAAAAATGTTGAAAAAGATGATTTTCCGGTTAAATGACGGCATTTTAACAGAAAAGTCCACTTAAAACTTCGATAGAAGTCCCCCCTACACTTAAGATAAACATTGTCCTCAATGTTTAAGCATGTGGGAAAAGTCTCCCCTACACTTATGACATTGTGCACGTTGGTTAAATCAGGCTAAGGGAGAGACGACTAAAGTGATCAATTTCAAATATGAGTATGAAGAAAATTGAATCACGATAGTTGAGAGATAGAACCGGATTTCGGATAACACGGGAGCACGATTCTTCAAAGGTTCCAAAAGTGCATTCATCCCTGTAATCACATCACCACACAAAAACAAACGACCTATAGAGGTCCCCCTACACTTAGGAGGTTAAAACAGAAAAGGATAGATACTCGGGCTGCCTCCCGAGGAGCGCTTGTTTTTTATAACCGAGTCACAAGCCTGACTCGGCCCAAAATTAGTTCATGGGGAACGTGGTGAGGGGTGGAATCATCTCCTGAGAGATGTCCTCACCAAAGTACAACTTCACTCGTTGGCCATTCACCTTAAAATTAGGTCCAATAGGTTGAGCGAGCTCGAGAGTACCATATGGAAAAATTTGGGCAATGGTGAATGGGCCGGACCAACGAGATTTAAGCTTGCCCGAAAAGATTTTCAACCGAGAGTTAAAGAGTAAAACTTTGTCTCCAACTTGGAACTCTCGGTTCTTAATCTTAGAGTCGTGAATGAGCTTAGTCTTCTCCTTATAGATCAAAGAATTTTCATAAGCCTCATTACGGAGTTCATTCAGCTCATTGAGTTGGATCTTGCGTAGGTCACCGGCTTTGTTAATATCAAAATTAGCCCACTTCAAGGCCCAGTAAGCCTTGTGCTCCAACTCAATGGGGAGGTGGCACGCTTTCCCGTACACGAGACGATATGGTGTACAACCAATTGGAGTCTTGTAAGTGGTACGAAAAGCCCACAAAGCATCATCAAGTTTATCAGCCCATGAGGCACGATGCTCTCCCACGGTTCTTTCAAGAATTCGCTTTAATCCTCGGTTAGATATTTCAGCCTGGCCATTAGTTTGTGGGTGGTATGCGGTGGAAAGGCGATGATTTACACCATACTTAGCCATGACTCTTGCGAATTGGTCATTGCAAAAATGAGTCCTGCGATCACTAATAATGGCACGAGGCACACCGAATCTAGCGAATAATGACTTCAAAAAGTTACAAACCACCCTTGCGTCATTAGTGGGTAAAGCTTTGGCTTCAACCCATTTGGAGACGTAGTCAACGGATACAAGGATGTATTTGTTTCCTTTAGATGAAGGGAATGGCCCCATAAAGTTGATACCCCAAACATCAAAAATTTCACATTCTTGAATGAAATTCTGAGGCATCTCGTCTTTATGTGTGATCTTGCCTTGTTTTTGGCAAGCATCACAACGTTTAACCATCTCGTGAGCGTCACGATAGATGGTGGGCCAATAAAATCCCGAGTCAAACACTTTTTTAGCGGTGTAGTTGGGACCAAAGTGACCACCGGTGGGTCCTTTGTAGCAAGCGTCAAGGATTTCTAAAGTTGCCGGTCCATCAACACATCGGCGAATAATCAAATCGGCACATTGTTTGAATAGATACGGGTCATCCCAAAAGTAAGTCTTAATGTCTTTGAAGAACTTCTTCTTTTGTTGGGATGTTAACCCGTCAACGAGAATTCCACCCGCCAAGTAGTTTGTAATGTCCGCAAACCACGGGGTTTCATCAGAAGTCGAGTTGATAGACATTAAGGTCTCCAGGGGAAAAGAGTCATTGATCTCTTTGTTCGGATGTTTCCCTTGGTAAGGATCCTCAAGTCTACTGAGATGATCCGCGGCCAGGTTTTCAGCTCCCTTCTTATCACGAATTTCGATTTTAAGTTCTTGAAGTAGCAAAACCCAGCGAAGAAGTCTTTGTTTGGAATCTTGTTTAGTTAACAAGTACTTCAACGCGGAATGATCGGTGTAAACGATTGTGGTGGAAAGGACAAGATAGGGGCGGAACTTTTCAAAGGCATAGACAACAGCTAAAAGCTCTTTTTCGGTTGTCGTGTAATGCAATTGAGCCCCCGTCATTCTCTTGCTAGCATAGTGGATTGGTTGGAAGTGTTTCTTCACTCTTTGTCACAAAACCGCACAAATAGCATAGTCGCTAGCATCGCACATCAACTCAAAGGGAAGCTCCCAATTAGGGGTAACCAAGACGGGTGCTTTAGTTAGCGTATCCTTAAGAAGGTTGAGGCTTCGATACACTCATTGGAAAAGATAAAAGGAGTATCTTTTTCCAAGAGGTGGGTCATCGGGCGAGCGATTTTAGAAAAATCTTTGATGAATCGACGGTAGAATCCCGCATGACCGAGGAAACTTCTCACACCCTTCACGGTTGAAGGTGGAGGCAACTTAGAAATAACATCGACTTTAGCACGGTCCACTTCAAGACCGACTTTGGAGATCTTGTGTCCTAGCACGATGCCCTCTTTTACCATGAAATGGCATTTTTCCCAATTAAGAACAAGGCACGTGTCTTCGCACCGCTGAAGCATACGTTCTAAATTGGCAAGGCAAGCAGAGAATGAATCGCCATAGACCGAGAAATCATCCATGAATACTTCCATAGTGTCTTCCACCATGTCATGGAATATAGCCATCATACACCTTTGGAACGTCCCAGGAGCATTGCATCAACCAAAAGGCATGCGTTTGTAAGCAAATGTTCCGTAGGGACAAGTGAATGTGGTCTTTTCTTGGTCCTTGGGATCGATGGGAATTTGAAAATACCCGGAGAAACCGTCTAAAAAGCAGTAATAGTCATTACCATCTAGACGCTCGAGCATTTGATCCATGAAAGGAAGAGGAAAGTGATCTTTTCTCGTGGCATCATTGAGCTTGCGATAGTCGATACAAACTCTCCACCCAGTAACGAGACGAGTGGGAATCAACTCGTTGTGTTCATTGGGAACAACAGTTATTCCGCCCTTCTTGGGCACACAATGGACGGGACTTACCCAAGGCGAATCCGAGATAGGGTAAATCAAGCCGGCATCAAGAAGTTTGATAACCTCTTGTTTGATGACGTCATGAATGCGAGGATTAACCCTTCTTTGACTCTGGATTGCGGGTTTAAATTCATCTTCCATGAGAATCTTGTGAGTACAAAAGTTCGGATCAATTCCGCGGATATCGGAAATTTTCCAAGCAATTGCCTTCTTATGATCTTTAAGCACGGCGATGAGGCGAGATTTATCTTCTTCTTTCAAGTGCTTCGCGATGATGACGGGCGACTTCTTCTTATTTTCAAGGAACACGTACTCGAGATGGGGCGGCAACTCCTTAAGGTCTAAATCCGGAGGATTTTCGAAGGGAGACGTATTCAAAGTCGGCACATCGATAGCAATAACCGTGGGAGATGGTGGAGAAATATTGTCTTCTTTGAGAAGGTTTTCAATGAGGCTAATATCTTCATCCCAATCGGTGGGAGAATCGTCATGTTCTAAGTTCGCATCTCCCATGGTGGCTTCCAAATCTTTCCAAAGGAAATCACTTTCTCCAAATAGAGATAGTGATGAGTCAATAGAGGAAACGGTCTCAACATTGGGAAGAGAGGTAGGAATACTTTTACAAGCATCGTTGAAGTGTTCTTCACAGGCCTCATCAAGAACGTCAGTACAATTAACACTCTCGTTTGAATAAGGCTGTTTAGAAAGCTTTCCCATGTTGAAGACGATTTTATCGTCACCCACTCTCATGATAAGCTCACCCGCTTCAACATCGATGAGAGTGCGACCGGTCCTCAAGAATGGACGACCAACGATCAATGGCACACGAGGGTCCATGTCGTAGTCAACGACAACGAAATCGGCAGGAAAAGTGAATTTGTCGACTCCTACAAAGACGTCTTCGGCTATCCCCACTGGATAAGCAACCGTATGGTTAGCTAATTCCAAAGTCATTTTGGTGGGGACTAGCTCAGGGAGAGATAATTGCTTCCAAACGCTTAGAGGCATTAAATTAATACTGGCACCTAGATCGGCTAGGGCCATGCAATTCTCTACTCCCGGGAAGTTGCAAGGGATTAAGAAACGACCCGGATCACCAAGCTTGGTTGGCAATTTCCTTAAGAGCACTACAGAGCAATTCTCATTAAGTTGGGTGTTAGCAATATCAAGAAGCTTCTCCTTGTCGCTAAGAAGATCTTTGAACATTTTCGCATACTTGGGCATGTGAGCGAGAGCCTCAGCGAAGGAGATGTTAAAATTCAATTGTTCAAACATTTTGAGAAAGTTCGAAACCTGAATATCGTCCTTGCTTTTGAGCTTCTCTTTCCTCAACCTTGAGGGATAAGGTATATAGGAAGAAGAGGAAGGCTTTGGGAGAATAGGATCACTCACATCCTTGGGTGGAGGAGGGGTAGAAGTAAGAGGTGGAGAAATTAGGGAAGTAGAAGGATGAGGAATAGGAGCAGGTGACTCGTTTTCCTTAGTCACAATCACCAGTGGAGGTATGGGAAGCTCGGGTTCCTTGGTACCTTTGCCACTACGAGTGGTGATTGCTTTCATCTCCCCTCTTGGATTCGCAATGGTGTTACTCGGAAGAGTACCCGAAGAAGAGGGTTGATTACCTTGGAAGAAACTAGCCATCATGTTCCTTAAGTCATTCGTTTGACTGGCCAAAGTGTTTCTCATATCAGCTCGCAGATCGTTCCCTTGTTTCACTATGTCTGCTTTCAAGTTGAGCACTTCCCGTTGGAGATTGTCCACGATCACATCATTAGTCCTCATGTAGGTTCCAATATCTTGAGGTAATGCGGTGGGTTGGTTGGGAGGAGCATTGTAGGCGGGTGGTTGATAAGCAGGTTGTTGGTAAACTTGGTTGTTTCTTTGAGGTGGATATGGTTGTTTGTGAGGTGGTAGGTATGGTGCACGAGGTTGTTGTTGTTGTTGAGGAGGGCGATTGAGGTTTTGTTGTTGGTTTGGGTTGTTAGGAGGAAAATCGGGTGGTGAGAGATAGTTGTTAGAGCGGTAGCTAAGCAAGTTGCGGTCACCTTGAGGACGAGCTTGATAAGCGGCCGGAGGATAGGTACCATATGCTGCATTAACATTCTCAGAATGATAGTCTTGGGTGGCGGTACAAGTGGTGTAAGAGTGAGGACCCCCGCATATCTCACATGGTTGGCTAACAGCATTGACTTGAGCGTTGTGAGCGTTTTTAGCGTTGATGTTGTTGGTGTTGCTAGCGGTTTGGGCGGCAAGCGATTCAAGAAGCGTAGTAATTTTGTCAAATCGCTTATCGTTGTCACTAGTACTAGCACTAGCGGCATTAGTCCGCACACTTTTGGTTTGCACACGAGACTTATTTTCAATGATATCTCAAGCGGCATTGGAAGTCTTAACTAAAATATTACCCCCCCCCCCCCCCCCCGAGGCACTATTTAGTGAATCTTGGTCATTCATGCTTAAACCATTGTAAAAAGTATTAATTTGGTGCACTTTGGTAAAACCATGTTGTGGCCACTTTCTTAAAAGATCTTTAAAACGGTCCCAAGATTCACTAAAAGACTCATCGTACTTTTGTTCAAAATTGATAATTTCATTCCGCAAAGCGGTAGTACGAGAGGGTGGGAAAAAGTAGTTGATAAACTTGGTCTCCAAATCCGTCCACGTAAGAATACTTTGTGGCGGTTCCTTAGCAAGCCAATGCCGGGCTTGTCCCTCTAAAGAAAAGGGAAAAAGTTGTAAACGGATTACCTCTTGTGGAACACCATTGAATTTGACCGTATTCGTGAGTTGTAGGAATCTCTTGATGTGGTCATGTGGATCATCAATGGTACGCCCCAAGAATGGTTGAGCAGAGACCATCTGGATAAAACCGGATTTAAGCTCAAAATTGTTGGCTGCAATCGCGGGTATGACAATTGGATCATTGTTGCCATCTACATGTGCTTGCAGAAGTTCAATCATCGGGCGATTGTCTGGTAGAGGATCATTATTGTTGTTATTATTGTTGTTCAGAGGTGGATTGTTATTGTTTTGAGGTGGGTTATTGTTGTTGTTTTGTACACCGGCCATGTCTAAGTCTTCGAGAGGCGCGGGCTCTTGATAAGACGTTGATCGTGTACGCATGCACCTGCAAAAGAACTAACAAGGCAAAAACAAAGCAGAAATAATTTTTGTTTTTATGTTTTTTTTAATTTTTAGGATTTTTGAAAATTTTATATTTTGTTGTGTTTTTGAAAAATTTTATGAAAAAGAAACGTTGACGGTGAACGGATCCCAAAATCTAAGTTCTCACGAAAAACTATTAATCTTAACGAGAAGAGTCGGCAGCGGCGCCATTTTGATACAAGCGTTTTTGTATGGGTTTAGATTAGTTCTCGGAATCTTCTCGAATTGATTCATAGCTCAAAGTGGAATGATTTGTTCTTGGTGACAAATAGTGGGTTTGATTTTCTATATAACTAAGAAGGTAAATGCGTAAGGTAAGTAAAAGTAAACTATAAGCAACTAAGTAATAAAAGCAAAACTTGAATACAAATTAAATAAAACAATAACAGTAAATAACCTTAAAAATGCTCTATTCGGAATAATGATCATGCAGAATATAGTGCTATCCGGAATATTAAAGCTATTCGGAATATTGAAGCTTATGCGGAATAATCATGCTATTCGGAGTAAAAAGTCCTACTCGGAATAAACGCAACTCGGAATATTGAAGCTATGCGGAATAAATGACTCTATCCGGAATAACTATGATATGCGTGATGAGACTGTATTTATACATAGTCTCATCGTCCAAATCGGGCTTAAAACGCTTAAAATATCATCAAAATACCCAAAAATATGCCTGTGTTTGTTCATTGTGTATTTCAGGTATGGATATCGTGAATTCACCAAAAGATTACAAGAATCAAGCAAAAACGAACACGGGAAACGAAGCCGCACAAAGAACCGGACCCGAATCATGATTTTCCATTGAAGTCCTTGAAGTTTGAAGAATTGGCAAGAATGGTCCCTCAAATTTGGAAGACTTGGCAATTTATACCCCTGTAAAACTCATATATTACATTGGGGTCCCTAAATTTCCAAGTTTATACAAGTATGACCCTTGAAGATATCAAAGATTACAAGTTTAGTCCTTATGATCATCTTATTAAACTTAAAAGGACTAAATTTGCCAAATGCCCAAACATTTAACAAAGGAAAATGGGTATTAAGCTGTTAAAGTTTATATGACAAGATCTTGGAACCTTGGGGGTGCTTTTTGCCCAGACAACCAAAACCTTTCCCACCAATCACCCTATGCCACGTCACCCACTATCCAACCATCATCCAATCACCACACCCCTCACATCCACGTCCCCATTCCACTTAAGTTGTTAGCTGATTTTTTAAAAAAAATCGTTTAATAACCAAATTAAGGTGGGAAACATCTTTTTAAACCAAAACTTAATTAAACTCCACTGTTTAATCTCCCTCCCCTAAACCCTAAACTGTCTTTCTCTTAATCCCTCACCAAATCAAAGGGGTTTGCCCTAATATTTTCGAGATGGGTAATTTACCCTCCCCTAAGTGAAACCCATAACCCAGAAAACGACATATCTTTACCTTGTCTCCCCAAAGGTACACCCTTTCACGTGTCACTGTACACTTTGACTCCATCCAACGACCCAAATCTTTTTCTTGTTCCCAAAGGGTCCATATAACGGCCAAGATCAATTATCAACAGCTGGCTATGACAATCAATCACATGTGAGCCATCTTGACCAAGAATCAATTTTGAATTCAAGGGCATATCAGAAAATTCAGTTAGCTAGGGTTTGTATTATTTTTATTATCTAGAATCTTCCCTAGCATATTATAAAAGGAGCCAGCAGTATGTGCTTGTGCCCTTTGTTCTAGTTTTGTTGTACTTTTTTTATTAGGTAATGAAAATGAAAAATATTTTAAATTGTGCAATGAGCTGAGTTCCTTACTACTTTTTCTTAGTGTAATCCATTAGATAATTTAGTTTAAAGTTTTTGGGAAAATTCGTTTCAAAAGGGGGTTCTTTGGAAAAGATTATTTCTTTAAGATTGCATCTCTTATAAAGCCAAAGTGAAAGTGGAGGCTTGTTAAGAGAGTTCAATTCTGAAGTTTGTTGGTTGCAAGATTTTTATAGTATAGCTTAGATTTGAGAAAGAAAAAAAAATCAGTTTTTTTTATTTATCTTGAAGCAATAAGCTAGAAGCAGCTTATTCAATAAGCTTGATTTTTAGCTTATTGGCTTGTGTTAACAGGTCACTATTCTTTGTTGGTTATTTTTGGTAGGTTCAAGAAGGATTTTCAAGAAATATTGAAGATATATTGGGTGTGTGGATCTTGGTATCCACCACTAGCATCTCTACATTTGATAGCATCTGCTCTTATCCCTTATGCTCTCCTTTAAGCTCATTTGGTTCATATGTGTATTTAGGTGGATTAGAGTCAATTTGGTTTAGTCTTGAAAGGATTTGTTTGCAAAAAATTTTGTTTCTGAATATAAAGGGGTGTTTGGGTCTGCTTATTAAGTCAAGCATTTGACACATACTTGGTTTATAAACAGCTTACACACACTCCTTAGGTTGTTTTTAGTAGTGTTGGATATTTGGTTTGCATTCTGGTTAGGACTTGTCAAGATTGTATGTTCAAGTTTGGGTAATACCTGCTAGAATACAGTAAGCTCTATTTTTGCTTCATTTAGTATAAATTTTGCCTATAAATCTTATTACTTGTTAGATTATAGGACCACTTAGGGTTTTAGATTAGTTGTATGCTATTTGGTTGAGTAGTGTGCAAGTTTGTGAGCATCAAAACTCACCTTTTTACCAATTGCATCAGCAAAAATCATCACAGCCCTTAGACCCTTAATCAGTAACATTCTAGGGTAATTTGTTTGAGTAATATGTATTGTGCTTTGTTGTTTTTATGCTTTTGTTGACTCCCTACACTCCACTGAGTGTAGGGGTGCCCTTCTTGTCCATTAAAACATAGCCAATCAAAAGTTACAAGCCTCAAAAGGCTCAGACCCGTTTTTTATACTATCAGTAGGAACTCCTTTCCCACTGATAGGTTTGTTGTAGCCACTGCTACACAAAAAGACAGAAAACATAAAGTGTCACTTTCACAGATCTTAGATTTTTGTCTTTTGTGGACTTTTTCAAGAATTAGGACTTCATTCTTTTTTCATTATTTTTCTTTTTTAATTCTTAATTTTTCAGTTTAATTATTTTTTATTTTACTGTTCATTTTCTATTTTTTACATTTAATTGCATTTTTAATTAATTTTAATTAGGCTGTTTTTGGAATTTAGTGTAGAAAAGTTTTATTTTTCAGATTTAAAATTTTTCCTAGACTTAGAAAATTAATCTAAGATTTTTGGTTTTAAAATTAGTTACTGTTCACTTTTTAATTATTTTTTATAATTAATTTAAGTTAATTAGGGTTTAAATATTAAATAGTTTTGTCTTTTAGTGAAAATTTTTACATTTTTTAAACTTTTTCAATTTTCTACTGTTCATTAGGGTAATTTAGGATTTTTAAAATTGTCAAATTAATTTTGGCATTATTTTATTATTTCCTAGGATTATTTTAATTTAAAAATAGTTTTAAGTCATTTAAAAATAGAAAAATAGTTTTTAAAATTCTAGAAAAATAGTTTTTTAGTCTTTAAATAATATAAGTTAGTTATTAGTTCAATAAATTAATATTTTGGGCATTTTGTTAATTATATTTAATTTAAGGGCTTTAATTAGCATTAAAAATTGAATATTTAATTAATAAAAGGTTTTAAAATATATTTGTTGGATTTTTATTCTTATTTATATTATTTAAGACTTAGTTTAATATTTTAATTAATTTTTAGGTTTAATTTTTAATTTCGTCACGTTTTACGTATTTACGTTCGCGTTTTACGTCATTCGTCGTAGTTTAAATCGTAGTCGTAGCTCGTCTTTAATTTTTCTCTTCTCAACCAAAAACGTCACTAATCCAAACATTGTTATTTTATTTTGGCACATTAATACACACACCTCCTTCGAGAACGAACTTGGAATTTATTCGTCTTCACGGTTTTCCTAAATCGTGTCGATTAATACTTACCGCATTTATACTCGTCTTTCCTAAGACTTGTATATAAAAACCTACATCAAATTTTTGGCGCCGCTGCCGGGGAGGTGTTTGTGTTGCCATTATTATTAGTATCGTGTTTGTGTGAGTAGTGCGTTTTTGCTTTTCAATTTTTGAAAAGCGTGAATATCGTACATACTCATTTTTGTTATTTTTTATCTATTATATTATAGTATCCAAATAAATTGTGTTTAATTTTCCTAAGTTAAACACACAACAATCTTTACTATATTGTAGATATATTGGTTTTCGTTTTTATTGTGAATATATTATTACTATATTGTACTACGTAAGAACAAATAAATATACAAGTACTCCAAATACGTGAGAAATCACAACCTTGATTCGGGATTTCATCACTCGATCATTGTATTCGAATCCAAAGCAAAAATTTAAAGGAAAAATAGATAAATACTTTCGTGAGGCTTAATTTCAATTAACACAAACTATAAGGTGGGTATAAGGCGGTTGTATTTCACGACCTAAAGGAAAAAGGCTCTTAAGTGCTTCGCGCCGCCTCGTTTCCTCCGCTTGCTTGTGCGTGTTTTGAGAAAGAGAGCTAATCGAGGGTTTGCCACCCAAGTATTATCTACGTATATTATATTTGCTTGTGTTTTCAAGATTAAACCCTCTTGAACGTTTTGGTGTTCCACCCACGTTCTAAAGTCATCGAGAACGTTCACTCCACGTGATCGTTTTCATTCTTTGAGGCTCCTTTAATCGAGAAGATCGATTCGAGGAGAGATTTGTAGATTTGTGTCTACGTAATACATTCAAAAATCCAAAAAAATTAAAAAAACAATCAAAAACCAAAAAAATTGAAAAATCGAAAAAACCGCAAAAAGAATCTTCTTTGCTACCACCCATTCTACGCTTAGTGCATGCGCACTCGATCGAAGGATTATTCCAATTCTAGTGAAGCTTCGAATCGACGCAATCGTAATCGAAGGAATCGATGACGTAGACGAGAATTAGAAACCGACGTTCCTAATATCGTTGTTGAAGAAACCGTAGAGGAGATGGCCGACAATCGTTCTATGATGGAATTGCTCCAAGCGCCCACCGAGGGTTATGGAGACGCGATCGTAATTCCCGCTATCGAGGCGGAGAATTTTGAGATCAAAAGCGGAATGCTTTCGTTGATCCAAGCTACGAAGTTTCGAGGTCGTGAAGCCGATAATCCTCACGACCATATTCGGAATTTTGATCGTCTTTTGGCCACGAGCAAGTTTAAGAACGTCGACACCGATGTCGTCAAGCTTATGCTTTTTCCGTACTCGCTCGATGGTGCCGCCAAGGATTGGTACGAGAAAGAGCCACCTAATTCCATAACTACGTGGAAGGATCTCGTTTCCAAGTTCGTTAATTATTTTTTCCCACCGTCTAAGACGACGTTTTTCAAGAATGAGATTACGAAATTTGAGCAAAAACCGAATGAATCTTTTAGAGACGCATGGGATCGCTTTAAGGAATTGCTTAGGCAATGTCCTCACCATGGTTTTTCCGAGTTGCACCAAATCGATACGTTTTACAACGGTCTTAATTTTCACGAACAAGACTCGTTGAATTCCGCCGCCGGTGGCAACTTTTTGTGTAAGACTCCGAGAGAAGCTTTGATAATTATCGAGAACCGATCCAAGGTTTACCAACTCCGCAATGCACCGAGTGTTGCCAATGTCGCCAATGTTAGTAGTTCTAATCGCGACATTGAGAGAGTTGATGCGAAAGTAGACAAGTTGACGAATGTGTTCACGTCTTATCTCATTGAGATGCAAAAGAAAGACACTCCCGCTACGGTGAAAGCGGTTGAGGTTTCGTGTACGTTTTGTGGTGGACCTCATAATTATTACGAGTGTGCGGCTACGGATGGCCAAACGTCAAATGTGAGTGCGTTAAACAACAATTTTTCTAATCAAAATCAAAATAACGCCGGTCCATCACAACAAGGAAATTATAACCAAGGCAACAATTTTCAAAATCGAAACAATTTTCATGGAAATAATCAACAAGGAAATTTTTCGAATCAAAATCAAGGAGGTTATAATCAAGGTCGTAATATAACTTGGCAAAATAGAGATAACAATCAAGGAAACAACTTTTCAAGTGGTAATCAAGGAAATTTTCAAAGAAGTAATCAAAACCAAGGGAACTTTAATTCTAATCAAAATAGTTCGTCAAACGATTTTCAAAATTACATGAAAACGAATGAGGCTAATATGAGACGATTAGAGGGAGAAATTGGTACTTTGAAAAACGACATTACAAATACTTTGAAATTGCAAAACACGAAGATTGAGCAAGGGCAAATTGATATTAAAAAGATGTTTTCGGCCATAATGAACAAAGCCTCGGGTTCGTCATCGAGTTCGTTACCTAGTGACATCGTTGCTAATCCGAAAGAACAATGTAAAGCCGCCTCGTCTCGTGAGAAAGGTCGTGTGATTACCCCTAACCTTGAAGGATTCCGTGTTGTTTATCCCTCTCAACCCTCGACTTCTAAGACGTCTTCTTGTTCTAAAGTCGATGGGGTGAACGTGGCGACCAAGGAAAAGAGTGCACACCCTCGTGTACCTCAAATTCCATCCACGGTTCAAAAAGAGAGCTTTGTCGACCTTACCAAAGTAACCCTTGAAGAAACTTGTGCTTCGATCCTTCTTAAAAAACCCAAAAGGCGTATGCCGAGAAAGGAAAAGGATCCGGGCCAATTTCTCCTACCTTGTGATTTTTCCGAGATTGAGGGATGTTTAGCCCTTGCCGATTTAGGTGCTAGCATCAATCTTATGCCTCATTCTCTTTGGAAATTGATGAGATTGCCTTCGCTTACCCCCACGAACATGACAATCGAGCTTGCAAATTGTACTCCATTAATACCAATTGGAATAGCCGAGGATGTCTATGTTAGGATTGGAAAGTTTTTTTTTCCCGCGGATTTCGTTATATCCGATTACAAGTGTGACCCTAAATGTCCCATTATTTTAGGCCGACCATTCTTATCGACGGCTAGAACCGTAATCGACGTTCACGAGGGGAGACTTACTATGAGATATGGGGATGAGAAAATAGACTTTTTCGCTAGAAAATCCCAAGGATTTAATGAGAATGAAAAAACCGAGGTTTCAAAACCTAATGATTCAAATCCTAATGATTTCAAAATGTTCACTTTAGCGGAAAGAATGAAGCTTGATGCATGTTTTGAAAGAATTAAGAAAAACGGTTTTAAAGATGATGATTTTAATGATAAAGAATACGTGTACCTAATTCAAAAGGGTATGTGTAAATTTATGGATGAAAACTCACTTTGGGATGTTTTTAGCGAAACAAGTGAACCACCAATTCCGAAGGGTGACGTTAATGCCATCACGACAATGACCAAAATGGATTCGTCTTCACCACCTTCGAAGGACCACGTCTTTGAGGCTTCAACTTCTAACTCCATCGAAGTGCCTCCTTTGCCTAGCCCAACACCCGTTGAGGCTAAAGGGTTTATCGACATCGATCCTCTCGTCTTAGAAAAGTCACCTAAGCATAGTCATTTGACTTGTAAGTCCATTGTTGTGAGTGCTCACATCGACTCTTTCTTTGACGATGGCGATGGCGATTTTGCCGAGCTTGATCACGTACTTCGACATCCACATGCTATTTTTGATTCTCCTAAGAAGAAACATGTGAAGTACGATGATTACGAGTTTGATCCCGAGATTGAGGAAATCATTGAACGAGAGCTAGCTCTTATGCCTTCACTTCCACCTACGAGTGAGGTCGATCTTTCCAAAATCGAGGATGAACTTAATGAGTTGGAACGTCTTATTTTCGATGACGAACCAACTCATGTGACCACCAAAAATCCCATTCTCGAGGAGTTACCTAATCAACACTCCTCATTTGAGAATGACGTTTACCACATTCGTGAGGATCTAACTTATCAACGATCCCCACAAAAGAATGATGGTTTCATGCTTGATCGTGATCTTTTCGAGAGAGTTTCTAAGATACTCAAGGAGGGGAATGACAAACCTTGGTTTGACAAGCCTATCTTTAATGAAGAAATCGATGAGATCGACGTTCATGAGGATGACGAGTATGTAGACCCCGAGGGGGCGGTGTTCTTTATTGACAAACGTTTTGAGAACTTATATAATCCGCCACCCCTTCCCACCAATGACTTAAATGTGAGGATTTTTAGCGCGACTAATTTTCAATTTGACACGCCAAATATTTTCGACATTATTCAATCGGGTTTTCATAAAGAGTTTTTGAACGATGAAAAAGGAAAAGATTTTAAAAATGTTTTAAAAGATTTTTCTACATGTTTAACTCCGTCATCACCGCGTTTCATGAGTGCTACCACCTCGTCTACTCCTTTTGACGATGGTGTGTGTGGTTTTAGTGTGGGGGAAGCCCCAAATGTTCCCTCACATTTCTCCACCGAGGACGAGATTTACGATCCCGGAATTGCTTGTAAAGGGAAATCTCGGTCTTCCACCGATGCAATAAATGGAAAATCTTTTCGTTTGCTTGGTGTGAGTCTACCTCGAGTAGCTCATTTTAGTGACTTACCCATTGCCCCACCTTTCTACTTCTCATCTATTTTCTTCTACCCCTTTGGGGTTTCGGCTTCGGTTGAAGTAGCGTTGTTTCGTCTTTCATCCAAAAACGAAGACGCTATCTTTGACCCCGGTATACGTTTATCGGGTTTTTAAAGTACTCCACGTACTTTTGGGCCTTGTTCATCATGTAAGTCCCACCAAAAATGACCATACCAAGATTATCCCTAAATGATCACATTTATGGGGATTCGAGTCGAGCTTTTGACTCGGTTATCAAAAACAAGGTGCCTCGTGGGGGATTCTCATGCTTATCCTTGTACATATTATCGCTTTCTTAGTTAATGTAACGAGGGGACTTGTGCTCTTCCTACCTTTGTTCCGTGGTTGTTTGTGATTGTGATTCATTAGGTTCATCGTCATCATTGAAGCCTCTCGTGTTCGTTTTACGTAGCACTCGAGCTTCGATCGTTGCCTTTGGAGATTCCGATATCCGATGATATCCTTTTATGTTCTAACGTTTATCTTATTAGCATAATTCATAAACGGCTTTTAGGTTATTCGTTTTACCCTTTCCATGCTCGAGATTAAGCATTCGACTTCGTCTCTAGTATGGGGGTGTTTACACCCCTAGACTCGAAACATTGAGGACAATGTTTAGTTTTAGTATGGGGGGGTGAGTAGATACTTCACCTTGCTTACGTCAACACGCAATCCAATATTCATCTTTTTGTTATCGTTTTGTTGCAAATAAGGCTAAAAATGGCCAAATTTTAAAAATTTTCTTGTTTTTCATAAGTGTTTAAGACACGAATGTAGGTTTTCCGATGGTGAGAACGAGAGTAATTTTTGACTCGACCGTGCGTGTTGAGCACTTAGCTTCGTTTCCTTAACTTTTTAGGCTAAGTCTCTTAAATGAGGACGAGAAATGATAGTGTTATTTATAAGTCTCGTAATCGTCACGATCTTATGTGTAGTAATTATTAGCTTATTCTCCCAACGCTTTTGCATAAATAAATTATTAATAAATATTGATTTGGCGGTTTAGTCACTATTGTTGGGTTTCTAATTTGTTTTGGTAGCTTCCATGTAATTAAATTGGGAAAACATTAAGGTATCGCCAGCGTTACGGTTTTGAAGTATTGGCACCCGAATAATCAAAAGCTTCACCTAATAATAAGATTTCAAGTGCTCACCTAAATTAAGCAAAAATTTGAAGCTCACAAGGCCGAAAAATCTATGCCCAAATTGAAAGTGAATCAAGCCTTAATCTTCGAAGCTTTAAAGATCCAAAATTCGCTTTAGCGTGAGGATATACGTCTTTGGCTAATAAAACCACCGATGAGGCGGATAATAAAAGGCAAGGCAAGACCGAAGTCATAATAAAAGCTTCATGGCGAAGTTGAATAAAAGATGAAGGTAAACCAAAGATAATAAGGCCCTTCCGTTAGGGGGCGTATAAAAGTCTTGGTAATAAGTCTCATGTTCAAAACCGTTATAAAACCGTGTTTATCGATCCTTCTTGTTGACTTAATTTTTTAACATCGTTGTCTATTGGGGTGAATTATTGATTTGATGATTTTGGCTACACCGTTAAGTTTCTATTTTTAGACTTAATCTCTATTCACGCATAAGTCAATGATGTATCCTCATGATCATTAAGACAAAAATAAAATATAAGAGATACCAAGTAGGAATAAGGGAGTTTAGGTTCGTAATTAACACTCATGAGAAGTGATCATGTTGCTAACTTATAATAACAATGATCTCGTTACACGCTTAGCATGGAATTGGGTGATAATCGAGGACGACGAAATTATTTCTAACGAAGCATTCACGTGTTCTTGTTCTATGATCCTAAAAGTCACTTTATCGTGATGAAAACAATACGTTATGTCTAAAACACATGTAGTAGCTTATTTAAGTTTAAATCTTCAATAAATGTCATCATAAAATGAATTTTGGAAGTGCTATGATACTTAATTCTAGCATTGCGTGGGGACACGGCAATGGTTTAGTATGGGGGAGTGATGAGACTGTATTTATACATAGTCTCATCGTCCAAATCGGGCTTAAAACGCTTAAAATATCATCAAAATACCCAAAAATATGCATGTGTTTGTTCATTGTGTATTTCAGGTACGGATATCGTGAATTCACCAAAAGATTACAAGAATCAAGCAAAAACGAACACGGGAAACGAAGCCGCACAAAGAACCGGACCCGAATCATGATTTTCCATTGAAGTCCTTGAAGTTTGAAGAATTGGCAAGAATGGTCCCTCAAATTTGGAAGACTTGGCAATTTATACCCCTGTAAAACTCATATATTACATTGGGGTCCCTAAATTTCCAAGTTTATACAAGTATGGCCCTTGAAGATATCAAAGATTACAAGTTTAGTCCTTATGATCATCTTATTAAACTTAAAAGGACTAAATTTGCCAAATGCCCAAACATTTAACAAAGGAAAATGGGTATTAAGCTGTTAAAGTTTATATGACAAGATCTTGGAACCTTGGGGGTGCTTTTTGCCCAGACAACCAAAACCTTTCCCACCAATCACCCTATGCCACGTCACCCACTAACCAACCATCATCCAATCACCACACCCCTCACATCCACGTCCCCATTCCACTTAAGTTGTTAGCTGATTTTTTAAAAAAAATCGTTTAATAACCAAATTAGGATGGGAAACATCTTTTTAAACCAAAAACTTAATTAAACTCCACTGTTTAATCTCCCTCCCCTAAACCCTAAACTGTCTTTCTCTTAATCCCTCACCAAATCAAAGGGGTTTGCCCTAATATTTTCCAGATGGGTAATTTACCCTCCCCTAAGTGAAACCCACAACCCAGAAAACGACATCTCTTTACCTTGTCTCCCCAAAGGTACACCCTTTCACGTGTCACTGTACACTTTGACTCCATCCAACAACCCAAATCTTTTTCTTGTTCCCAAAGGGTCCATATAATGGCCAAGATCAATTATCAACAGCTGGCTATGACAATCAATCACATGTGAGCCATCTTGACCAAGAATCAATTTTGAATTCAAGGGCATATCAGGAAATTCAGTTAGCTAGGGTTTGTATTATTTTTATTATCTAGAATCTTCCCTAGCATATTATAAAAGGAGCCAGCAGTATGTGCTTGTGCCCTTTGTTCCAGTTTTGTTGTACTTTTTTTATTAGGTAATGAAAATGAAAAATATTTTAAATTGTGCAATGAGCTGAGTTCCTTACTGCTTTTTCTTAGTGTAATCCATTAGATAATTTAGTTTAAAGTTTTTGGGAAAATTCGTTTCAAAAGGGGGTTCTTTGGAAAAGATTATTTCTTTAAGATTGCATCTCTTATCAAGCCAAAGTGAAAGTGGAGGCTTGTTAAGAGAGTTCAATTCTGAAGTTTGTTGGTTGCAAGATTTTTATAGTATAGCTTAGATTTGAGAAAGAAAAAAAATCAGTTTTTTTTATTTATCTTGAAGCAATAAGCTAGAAGCAGCTTATTCAATAAGCTTGATTTTTAGCTTATTGGCTTGTGTTAACAGGTCACTATTCTTTGTTGGTTATTTTTGGCAGGTTCAAGAAGGATTTTCAAGAAATATTGAAGATATATTGGGTGTGTGGATCTTGGTATCCACCACTAGCATCTCTACATTTGATAGCATCTGCTCTTATCCCTTAAGCTCTCCTTTAAGCTCATTTGGTGATGGCATCAGCAGGCCATAGCCTGGCCTGGATGTAGGTCAGGCAGGTATAGCTTGAACCCACTAAACCTGCTATTGTTTGATGCTTATGTGATTTTTATTGAATTGCTGTTTGAATGATAGTATAAGTGTTTGTTTGTGCTTGTTATTGGTTCATATGTGTATTTAGGTGGATTAGAGTCAATTTGGTTTAGTCTTGAAAGGATTTGTTTGCAAAAAATTTTGTTTCTGAATATAAAGGGGTGTTTGGGTCTGCTTATTAAGTCAAGCATTTGACACATACTTGGTTTATAAACAGCTTACACACACTCCTTAGGTTGTTTTTAGTAGTGTTGGATATTTGGTTTGCATTCTGGTTAGGACTTGTCAAGATTGTATGTTCAAGTTTGGGTAATACCTGCTAGAATACAGTAAGCTCTATTTTTGCTTCATTTAGTATAAATTTTGCCTATAAATCTTATTACTTGTTAGATTATAGGACCACTTAGGGTTTTAGATTAGTTGTATGCTATTTGGTTGAGTAGTGTGCAAGTTTGTGAGCATCAAAACTCACCTTTTTACCAATTGCATCAGCAAAAATCATCACAGCCCTTAGACCCTTAATCAGTAACATTCTAGGGTAATTTGTTTGAGTAATTTGTATTGTGCTTTGTTGTTTTTGTGCTTTTGTTGACTCCCTACACTCCACTGAGTGTAGGGGTGCCCTTCTTGTCCATTAAAACATAGCCAATCAAAAGTTACAAGCCTCAAAAGGCTCAGACCCGTTTTTTATACTATCAGTGGGAACTCCTTTCCCACTGATAGGTTTGTTGTAGCCACTGCTACACAAAAAGACAGAAAACATAAAGTGTCACTTTCACAGATCTTAGATTTTTGTCTTTTGTGGACTTTTTCAAGAATTAGGACTTCATTCTTTTTTCATTATTTTTCTTTTTTAATTCTTAATTTTTCAGTTTAATTACTTTTTATTTTACTGTTCATTTTCTATTTTTTACATTTAATTGCATTTTTAATTAAGTTTAATTAGGCTGTTTTTGGAATTTAGTGTAGAAAAGTTTTATTTTTCAGATTTAAAATTTTTCCTAGACTTAGAAAATTAATTTAAGATTTTTGGTTTTAAAATTAGTTACTGTTCTCTTTTTAATTATTTTTTATAATTAATTTAAGTTAATTAGGGTTTAAATATTAAATAGTTTTGTCTTTTAGTGAAAATTTTTACATTTTTCAAACTTTTTCAATTTTCTACTGTTCATTAGGGTAATTTAGGATTTTTAAAATTGTCAAATTAATTTTGGCATTATTTTATTATTTCCTAGGATTATTTTAATTTAAAAATAGTTTTAAGTCATTTAAAAATAGAAAAATAGTTTTTAAAATTTTAGAAAAATAGTTTTTTAGTCTTTAAATAATATAAGTTAGTTATTAGTTCAATAAATTAATATTTTGGGCATTTTGTTAATTATCTTTAATTTTAGGGCTTTAATTAGCATTAAAAATTGAATATTTAATTAATAAAAGGTTTTAAAATATATTTGTTGGATTTTTATTCTTATTTATATTATTTAAGACTTAGTTTAATATTTTAATTAATTTTTAGGTTTAATTTTTAATTTCGTCATGTTTTACGTATTTACGTTCGCGTTTTACGTCATTCGTCGTAGTTTAAATCGTAGTCGTAGCTCGTCTTTAATTTTTCTCTTCTCAACCAAAAACGTCACTAATCCAAACATTGTTATTTTATTTTGGCACATTAATACACACACCTCCTTCGAGAACGAACTTGGAATTTATTCGTCTTCACGGTTTTCCTAAATCGTGTCGATTAATACTTACCGCATTTATACTCGTCTTTCCTAAGACTTGTATATAAAAACCTACATCAATGCGGAATAATGAAGCCATGCGGAATAATGAGCTCTATTCGGAATATTAGTACTATGCGGAATAAATGGGGTTATCCGGAATATATAAATATTCCGAATAAGGGACAAAATAAGCAGGCTATTCGGAATATATGAATATTCCGAATAAGGGACAAAGCAAATGGACTATTCGGAATAATTGGGGATGACGAACAGAACACAGTGATAAAACAGGGGAACACGAATTTGTCAAAAATCAACCAAGGTTTTAACCAAATCTTAACCAAAACAAATAACAAATCATCTACTAACCATAAACTCCAAATCCCAATCACAAAAACACAAAACCCACTAACTTTAGAAGATCAAAATCAATCAAACAAGGACTTTAAAACTTTGAATAAAAAGAGAAGATGAACAAGATGAAATAGAAAGATTATATTGATAATTAAGGTTTTGAACAATCGAAGTAAAAAGATTAACTACAAGATTGGTAAGAATCAAGAATCAAAATCACCAAACACCCTAATGGTGTTGGTGATGCCTACAAACAGAAAGGAGAGAAAAAGGGAAAACAAAAACTAAAAAACTGAATGAAAAGTGTGAAGGGAATCCTTTATATAGGTCTTCCATTTGGTTGGTGAGTGAGCTTTCTCCCTTTCTTCTTGTCTTCTCGTCTTTTCAGAAAAGTTGACGTTTTCGATTCTGATTCGGGATTTGTCGATGATTAAATTCAACTCGTCTTTTAATTTCTTCGTTTAATACACTTGAGTTTCTTCGACATATGTAAATCTTCCATCTTTGGTCATTTTCTTCGATAAATATTCAAATAGGCCCATTGACTTCCAATCTTTTGCATCTCTTGGACAATAGACTTCGTCTTGAGTCTTTTTCCTCGATAAAACCCGTGCAATCCCATGTTTTCTTCAATATTCATCCGGTTGGCTCTGAAAACACAATAAACACAAAAACCACGCATAATTCCAAACAAATGATATTAAACCCGCGTTTTGGTCTTGTTTTAGTAAGAAATAAGTGGTAAAAGGATGGGTGTTTTCACACCTATCACATGCTGTATTCACAGCCTCAGCCCAAAAAGCTATGGGGAAATGAGCATCAGCCAACATAGTCCTGGCTGCTTCAATTAGGGTTCTATTTTTCCTCTCAACAACCCCATTTTGCTCTGGGGTTCTGGCAACACTAAACTGCCTAGTAATCCCTTTCTTGGCATAAAAATCATCCAAAAGCTTATTTCTAAACTCACCACCATTGTCACTTCTAAGCATTTTAACTTCATTACCTGTTTTCTTTTCAATCTGGGTAATAAAGTCAATTAAAGTGTCAGCTGTATCACTCTTCATAGCTAAAAAGAAAGTTCAAGTAAACCTAGAAAAGTCATCTGTGATGACAAAGCAGTATGATTTACCATTCAAACTCTCTATATTGGTTGGACCAAATAGGTCCATATGAAGCAAGTGAAGTGGTCTAGTACTAGAGTGCACCTGTTAAGACTTGAATGAGACCTTGTGCTGCTTGCCTTTAAGACATGCAACACAAGAGTGGTCATTGTGGAAAGCTTTTTCAGGGAAACCATCAACCAAGACAAGTCTCACAAGCCTGTTTATATTCTTAAAGTTTATGTGCCCTAGTCTCCTATGCCATATATTACTTTCATCTACTGAAGCTTTAGCATAAAAACATGACATATTATTATTCATCCTAATCCCATTCAGATTCACATTATATATGTCTTTATGTCTAGGTGTTCTATAGTCAATATATTTCTCATCAGGGATCTGATAATCCTTGCTTAACACCAAGCATTCAGTATCAGTAAACAGAACTTTATTTTTGTTATCACAAACTTGTCATATACTAAAAATATTGTAACTAAGTTCCTTTACCAGAAACACATTTTCAAAACGCAAGTTATTGGTGAGAAGAGTTCCTTTGCCTGTGATAGTTCCATATCTGCCTCCAAAGTAAACCTTATCACCATCCTTGATGGGAGTGAAGTTAGTTAGATAATCTTCCTTTGCTGTCATGTGCCTTGAGCATCCACTGTCCCAATATCCATAATCATTGACCTGTTTTTGAATGCCCTGCATATAAAGAAAACAAGTTAGTTTTCTTTGGGAACCCAAGTCTTAGCAGACTTGGATTCATCTGGTTGTTCAACAAGAACAGACTTAGTTCTCATAACAACCCCTTGTTCATCCCTCTTTGGATGAAATACCCAGTTAACCCCAATAGGTTTTGTAATGACCTTTGAAATTTGCAGGTCATAGAAATCCCGTTATCATTAGGGTTTTGATCTTTATTAGGTATCCATGTCAAGCTTGAAGAAGCTTTAGACCCCTTACCCTATGGTTGCAAATATTTAGGTCTGTTCACGTTTCTGTCAGCGTTGGAATTGGTCTTGTCAACGCTGAAATTACCCTTGTCAGCGTTGAACCTAGGGTTTTCTACAGAAACCCATTGCCTGTTAGACCAAGTATTTGTCTTTTGAAATGGTCTTTGTCCATGAGTGTTAGACCCTCTAGTAAAGAAAGGGGCTGGTCTAACAACTTGTGGACTTTGCTGCACACAAGGTTTGGGTCTGACAACGTTTGACTTTTTAACAGCGTTGACCTTGTAAGTGTTGACACACTTATATGGTAAATGAGAAAAGCTACCACAAGTGTAACAGGCTTTTCTAGACACAACCCTATGTCTAGAAGTGAAGAAGCCTGTTCCATCATTACTAACTTGGCTTTTAGGTGACCTAGTATTCCTATACATTTCTACATACTTGACACTAGGTTTTCTAACAGTGTTTGAGCCAAGGTCAACAGCTTTACAGGTGATTGGGTTTGTTACATTAATAGGGGTTGACTCATTTGGACTTTCACATAACAAGCCACCCTTAACAAATAAGGTGGGGTTGGCTTTCTTCCATTCATTCAAGTCAGTCAACTTCTGTTGATACTCTTTAACTAGGGTAATGACTCTTGGTGGAGGAATGAATTCCTCCTCTTGGAGTTCTGGTAAACCAGTCCAAGGTAGGTCCTTTCTTTGGACACCATAGAAGTCACCAGCTGGTGGTGGAACCACAGTATAGTCTTTCATCCCAATCCCAGTCATGTACTTAGGATCCCTTTGTTTATTAACACATTCACATAGGGTTTGTGTCGCCTTATCAAATCTCTGAATTTTAAGGCCAACATTATCCTTATTCTTAATGGCCTCATCTAACTTAGCCTGTAACTCACCATTAACCCTTTCCATGATGCTCCTAATATCATTGCTAGCATTTAACTCATGTTTTAAGATGTTTATTTTGTCTTTTAAATCAAATTCCATTTTCTTGTACTCAGAAACTGTCTTCTCAGTTTGAGTGAGAGCAAGTTGATAATTAGACAGTTTGCATCTTTCAGTACTCACATAATCTAATAATCTTAACACCTCTTTGTTAAGTTTCTCAGTATTTAACCTACAACCCTTACTACAAAAAGCATCATCGTATACCTCATTATCTGATGAAGAGGAGGAGTGTGCCATGAGAGCATACTGAACATGCTCTTCTTCTTCTATTTCAGCAACCAAAGCTTTATCCTCTACCACATCCTTAGCCAAATAGCTCCAATCCCATCCCATACCATCAATTTCTTGCATTGCAACCATGGCCTTAGGATCTTGAGCCTTAACAATTTGGCTTGAGGGTTTGCCAGCATCAAATCTTCTAGGAGATCTGCATTCCCTCATGAAGTGCCCCATACGATGACAATTGTAGCACTCAACTTTGGATTTATCAAATCCAGCAGTGTCCTTTGCATTAAAGGTCATCTTCTTCTTAAACCTTCTATTCCACCTGTTTGCTCTTATACTAGCAAGAGCCATGTTCCACTTAATATCCATCTCTTCCAAGTGCTCATCACTTATTTGCTCAAGGTCCTCATATGTAATCACTGAACCATTGGGAAAAAAAGCAATATAAGCACATACAGTATCCAGATCCAAACCAGCAGGTTTAACTCTTGGTGAGTCACTTTTGTATGTGTCAGCGTCTGAATATGAGGCGTTGACAGGACATGTTCCAGCGTTGACACATGTTGATCCAGTGACTGGATGCATGTAAGAGTCCTTCTGATTGAATTGTCCTTCACTATGAGAGAAGAAGGCCATGTTATTGTTGGTAGACTTGCTTCCATGCTCCAAAAGATTTTCATTCTCCAGCAGCCTTAGTTTGTTGTAGATATCATCAAAAGTAGAAATTTTGTGAGTGTTGTTGGCAAGTATAGATCTTGCCTCAATCTTCCACGTCTCACCAAGACTTTTAAGAAAAGTGGCATTAATGTCAACATCACCAAGTTGTTTCCCCAAACTTAGAGCCTCGTGGCTCGTGATGCTAGGACCAACAAGGTGTTTGTGTATGGTGAAGAAGAAGAAAAATCCGTCTAGGGTTTTTCTGGACGTTTTTTTGTGCGCAACAGTATTCAGAAGGTCATAACTTTTGATTGAACCGTTGGATCGTCACCAAATTTCTTGTGTGTGTTCTATACACATATATCTAGACATCCACCGGAGGGATTGTTGAGTTTTATCCCCAGAAAAAAGTTATTAAGCGTCAAAGTCAGCAGTGAGTGAATGCAGTTTTCTGTGGACAGCCATGTTTAAAACACGTTTTCTCCTTCGTTAACCGTTGGATCTGCGTGATTTTTGAACTGTAGATTCTTGGCACTTGTGTCTAGAATCTCACCGAAGGGATTTTCAATCTAGCCCTAATGAAGAAGTTATTCAAGGTCGAAATTCACTGTTTAAGGTATTAATGTTTTGCTCTTTGATGTAGTGTTTTTACCCCTTTAGGAAAAGGATGGCAAAATAGTGGTAAGCGTTAAGTGTCGGTTTAGGAAAACCGAGCACTAATGACCCTTATGAAGTTCAAGTTCGTTCTCGAGGAGGCAAGTGCGTTGTGTAATGAATTGATTTTGATTTGTTATTATATTGAGAAAAAGAAAATAGAAATGAGACTGGAAGAAAAAGACGGTTACGAAAACGGATCGAGCTAAGACGAAAAGGTCGTTCACGTAAAACCGTAAAAAGCTACAAATTAAAATTTTTAAACCTAAAATTAATTAAAAGCCATAACTAAGTCTAAAATAATATAAATAAGAATAAAAATCCAATAAAAATATTTTAAAACCTTTTATTAATTAAATATTCAATTTTAAATGCTAATTAAAGCCCTAAAATTAAATATAATTAATCAAAATGTCCAAAATATTATTTTATTGAACAAATAACTTACTTATATTATCTAAAGACTAAAAAGTATTTTTCCTAAATTTTCAAAACTATTTTTCTATTTTTAAAACACTAAAAACTATTTTTAAATTAAAATAATCATAAAAAATAATAAAATAGTGCCAAAAATAATTTGACACTTTTAAAAATCCTAATTTACTCTAAAGAACAGTAGAAAATGAAAAAGTTTGAAAAATATTAAATTTTTCACTAAAAGACAAAAACAGTATTAATTAAACCCTTATTAATCTAAATTTAATTCTAAAAAATAAATAAAAGGTGAACAGTAAAAACTTTTTAAACCAAAAACCTTAAATTATTTTTCTAAGTCTAACAAAATTTTTGAAATCTAAAAATATTAATTTTCTACACTAAAAGACAAAAAACAGAATATTAAAAAGTATTTAAAAATGCAATTTAACCTAAAAAATAGCAAATGAATAGTAACAAAAAATCTAATTAAACGGAAAAATCAAAAAAAAAATTAGAAAAATATTGCAATTTGTTTGAAAACCTAATTCCTATTTTCACCCACTAAAGACAAAAAAGTTCAAATCTGATAGTGACACTTGCAAAGGATTTGTCCTTTTTTATAGCAGGGTTAACTTGTGTATTAGCAGGGGGAACCTGTTTCCCACTGTTAGTGTATTTAAATGGTCAGTTGACCAATAAGCTTAGCGAAGCTTATGTATGAGCTTTTCTTGGGCAATAAGGCACTCCCACAACCAGTTGGGTTGTGGGAAGTCAATATAAACAGAAAAACACACAAGTCACTTCACCGAATCACACACAAATGGCACACAATGTTTCTGATTAAGCTTGATGATTTCTGATGAATTAGTGACTGATCTATTTGGCACAAAAGTGAGATTTGAAGCTTCAATTTAGGCACACAATCCAACCAAATCACATATAAGCTATTACAAACCCTACTTAACCCTAATATCTAACAATTTGCAAGATATGATGAACAAATTTCTACAAAAACAGGCAGAAAAGGCACTTTGCTGATTTTTATGCTTCTCACCAATTTTTTATCATGCAAACTTGTTTCAAAACCTACTAAAATGAAAACTTGTGACATATTAATAACCTAGCTAGCAAATAAAGTACTCCCACACTGATTTTAACACCAATTTCTCTCACAATATTCAGTTAAAACTCACATCCAAACACACCTTTAACTTCTGAAAATGGACTTTTTTCAAATCAAATGCAATCAAACTCCAACCAAATTGATTCTAATCACTACTGATATGCATATTACACCTCATGTAGCATAATCAAGCCAATAAACAAACACTTTAACCAACTAGCATACAAATCACACAAATCACAAATCTGAAAACTTGAAAATAAGGTAACAAGGGATTTTACCTAGAGGGACCTACATCCAGGCCCCTCAATGGCTGCATATCCATCTCCCTTCAGGCTGGGGCCTGAGCTGAACCTTGGGCTGCTAAAAATGGATTCCTGCTAAGAACAACACAAGAACACAATATCCAATATTTTTTGATTTTAAAACTTTTTAAACCTTTTTCACAAAACTCTCTCAAATTCTTTTCCTTTCAAAAACACTTACACAAACTAACTTATAACTTGGAAAACCAAGTTTGAACAAGATTTTACCAAAAAGACACCCTTTTTCAGAAACTTGAAACTAAGAATGATTTTTGAAAATCCTTGAACTAATGAACAAATGTGGAACTCAGATTGATCTCATGCACAATAAACACCAACTTTTTAAAAAACAAAAAGGAATTACTGTTTCTCAAATATACCAACTTTTATAACTTAAAAAAGGAATTACATTAAGGTGAGATCAAAATCTGGAACAAAAATAAATGAAAGCCCTATACGTCCTTATATAATGGACCACAAAACAATCTAGAATGCTTAAATAAAATAATACAAGGAAAATAAAAGCCCTAAACCCTAATGGGTGATTTTCCAGAAAAGCCCTTGGTCTCTTGGTGAAGAATCTGGTCAAAAAGGCTCCATGTGATGGCCAGCTGTTAGCAAGTGATCTCAAACGTTCATTTGTGCTTGGGGACAAAGGGATTTGATATGGGGCGTTTATCTGGTCGGGTATAGGGGCTTGGGAAGAAAGGGACGTTGCAGGGGTGGTCCTACCTAACACATGGGTGTGTTGGGTTCACGTTTTGGGTGTGGGATGGGTTTAGGCTAGGGCTAATCAAAGATCTGGAGAAGCTAAACAAAAAACCCCTTGATTAGGAGTTAATTGTTCCTTGGAATTTTAGGGTTTTATGGGGGTGATTAGGCTTGGTTTAACCCATTTTGGGTTAATGAGTTTTTAAATAAATTGTTTGGGTTGGAAATAAAAAAGGGTTTGACTTTGTTGACCCAGTTTAACAAATAAATTGGGTGGTGGGTTTGGGTTATGGGTTAATGGGTAGGGTCGGGTAAATGGTGAGGTATCAGCTTATGAGTGGTGGGAGAGAGTTTGTTGTCTGGACAATTTAGCCCCCCATGTTCTTTTCTTTCTCCACTTTGTAATAAACAGCAAACATTCTCATTTCCTTTGTAAAAACTTTCATCATCTTGTCAATTTTGGCACAAGTTTTATACAAATTTTTATCAAGGACTTCAAATGCAATTTCTTCATTCTTCAAGGGCTGAATATGCAAATACTTGATATTTTTGGGACCCCCAAGTAATTTAGAGGATTTACAGGGGTATAAAATGACAAGTCTTCAATAGTTGAGGAAACATTCTTGCCAATCTTCAATTCTTCAAGGTCATTTTTGGAAAATCCATTCTTGGGCCCGGTTCATTGTGCGACTTCGTTTCCCGTGTTCCTTTTTGATTGATTCTTGTGATCTTTTTGCCATTTCCTCAATATCCGTACCTAAAATACACAAGCAACAAACACGAGCATATATTTGGCAGTTTTAATGATATTTAATGCATTTTAAGCCCGATTTTGGACGATGAGACTATGTATAAAAGCAGTCTCATCACTCCCCCATACTAAACCATTGCCGTGCCCTCACGCAATGCTAGAATAAAGTATCATAGCACCTCCAAAATTTATTTTATTCACTTTATTGAATGATAAACTAGCTACACTACTACTATTGCTACTACTTGTGTTTTAGACATAATGTATGATTTTCATCGCAAAATGGGACGTTTAGGTTCATAGAATAAGAACACGTGAATGCTTCGTTAGAAATAATTTCATCGTCCTCGATTTTCACCCCAATTCCATGCCAAGCGTGTTACGAGATCATTCTCATTATAAGTTAGTAATGCTAACACTACTCATATGCCCTAATCACGTACTTATCCTCCCATTATTCCTAAGTTGTATCTCTTATATTTTATTTTGTCTTGAATGTTTCATGAGGATACATTGTTTGACTTATTCGATAATAGAGATTTAGGTCTAAAAATAGAGTCCTAACGGTGTAACTAAGACCATCAAATCAATAACCCCTTCTAATAGACAACGATGTCAAAAAATTAAGTTGACAAGAAGGATCGATAAACACGGTTTTATAACGGTTTTGAACATGAGACTTATTACCAAGACTTTTATACGCCCCCTAACGGAAGGGCCTTATTATCTTTGGTTTACCTCCATCTTTTATTCAACTTCGCCATGAAGCTTTTATTATGACTTTGGTCTTGCCTTGCCTTTTATTATCCGCCTCATTGGTGGTTTTATTAGCCAAAGACGTATATCCTCACGCAAAGGCGAATTTTTTATCTTTAAAGCTTCGAAGATTAAGGCTTGATTCACTTTCAATTTTGCATAGATTTTCGGCCTTGTGGGGCTTCAAATTGTTTGCTTTATTTAGGTGAGCACTTGAAATCTTATTATTGGGTGAAGCTTTTGATTATTCGGGTGCCAATACTTCAAAACCGTGACGCTGGCGATACCTTAATGTCTTCCCAATTTAATTACACGGAAGCTACTAGAAAAGACTAGAAACCCAACAATCATAACTAAACCTCTATGTCAATATTTATTAAGCAAAAAATATTTACATGCGAAGGGAGAATAAGCAAATAACGAGAACACATGAGTTTTTGAAAGAATACGAGTACTCTATGTTTAGCATAGTAACTTATAATTAACCCTATCATTTCTCGTCCTAATTTAAGAGACTTAGCCTAATGTGTAGTTAAGGAATCAAAGCTAAGTGCTCAACACGCACGGTCGAGTCAAAAATTACTCTTATTCTCGCCATCGGAAAATCTACATTCGTGTCTTCAAACACTTATAAAACGTGAGAAAAATTTTAAAATTTGGCCATTTTTAGCCTTATTTTGCAACAAAAACGATAATCAAAAAGATAAACTTTAGAAAGCGTGAAGGTTTGGCAAGGCAAGTATCTATTCACCCCCCCCCCCATACTAAAGTTAAACATTGTCCTCAATGTTTCGAGTCTAGGGGTACAAACACCCCCATACTAGAGACGTAGTCGAATGCCTAATCTAGCATGGAAAGGGTGTAACCAATAAATTAATAGCCGTTTATGAAGTGTGCTAAAAACCTAAGGTTAGAACATCAAAGGATATATCATTTGGATATTGAGAAAGTCTTCAAAGCAAACGATCGAGTGCTCACATAAACGAACACGAGAGGCTCCAATCGTGAAGATCATGATCTAAAAACCACAATGCACAAACAACCACGGAACAAAGGTTGGAAGGGCACAAATCCCCTCACATTAACTACATTATAAAGCGATAATATGTACATAGGATAAGCATGGGACTCCCCCACGAGGCACCTCGTTTTTGATTACCGAGTCATGAGCTCGACTCGATCCCCTCAATACTAATTATCATTGGGGAAAGTGATTTGGTCGAGGTAGTTCAAGGATGGAACTTCCCCGCCAAAGTAGTGCTTCAACCTATGTCCATTCACCTTGAAGTTAGGACCATCATCTTGAGCTAGCTCGATGGTCCCATACGGAAACACTTGAGTCACGGTGAATAGACCGGACCAACGGGACTTCAACTTACCGGAAAAGATTTTTAATCTTGAATTAAAAAGCAAAACTTGATCCCCAATGTTAAAAACCCGGTTTTT
Source organism: Glebionis coronaria (assembly GCA_025667525.1). Classification (NCBI taxonomy): domain Eukaryota; kingdom Viridiplantae; phylum Streptophyta; class Magnoliopsida; order Asterales; family Asteraceae; genus Glebionis; species Glebionis coronaria. Next base: position 252,374,316 of record CM046875.1, on the reverse strand, counting down.
AATTTTAGAATCATGCAACTTTTTAGTTTTTTCCTTATAAATCAATGAAATTTCATAAGCAATGTCTCTCAATTCATCCAATTCATTTAATTACATTTTCTGGTGTTTTCCCGCGGTCACCATATCATCATTACAATGCTTTAGGGCCCAATAAGCCTTGTGTTCTAACTCGATAGGCAAATGACAATTCTTTCCATACACAAGCTTATAGGGAGTTCATCCAATGGGCGTCTTATGAGCGGTCCTAAAGGCCCATAAAGCATCGTCCAACTTGTCCGACCATGATTATCGGTTTTCCCCAACGGATCTCTCCAAGATCCTATTCAACGCTCGGTTTGAAACCTCGACTTGCCCACTCGTTTGTGGGTGATAAGCCGTAGAAAGCCGATGTGTAACCCCATATTTCCTTAAGACCCTTTCGAATTGGTCGTTATAAAAATGGGTTCCATGATCGCTTATGATCGCACGAGGGGTTCCAAACCGAGAAAACAAGCTTTTCAAGAACTTGACTACCACACGAGCATCATTAGTGGGCAAGGCTTTGGCCTCCACCCACTTAGATAGGTAGTCAACCGCAACGAGAATATACTTATTACCACGAGATGATGGGAACAGCCCCATAAAGTCTATACCCCAAACGTCAAAGATCTCACACACTTGGATGATATTTTTGGCATTTCATCTTTTTTTGAGGCTTTTCCTTGTCGTTGGCATGCATCACAAGACTTCACAAGATCTTGTGCATCTCGGTAAATAGTAGGCCAAAAGAAGCCGACATCAAACACCTTCTTAGCCGTGAGATTAGCACCGTGGTGACCACCCGTGGGTCCCTCGTGACAAGCTCTAAGGATGTTAGAAGCTTCGGTGCCAAATACACAACCTCGGATGATTTGATCCGCACAAGTTCGAAACAAGTAAGGGTCGTTCCAAAAGTAGAACTTGACGTCACGAAAGAATTTTCGTTTTTCTTGAGTCGTCATACCCTTAATGATGAAGTTACCCGCATGGTAATTTGCAAAATCCGCAAACCATAGGGTGGAAGAATCAAGCTTAGAATTCACTACACCAAGTGTCTCGAGCGGAAATGTTTCGGTGATTTCCTTTGGCTCGTAAACACTTTGGTGAGGATCTTCCAAACGAGAAAGATGATCGGCCGCTAGATTCTCGGCTCCTTTTTTGTCAACGATTTTGTGATCAAATTCTTGAAGGCGGAGAATCCAACGAAGTAATCTAGGCTTAGCATCTTTCTTTGCCATGAGATACTTGATAGCCGAATGGTCCGTATACACTATGCATTTAGCTAAGACGAGGTAAGGTCGGAACTTCTCAAATGCGTACACCACGGCAAGGAACTCCTTCTCCGTTGTAGTGTATTTTAGTTGAGCCTCGGTCATCGTCTTGCTAGCATAGTGAATAGGCAAGAAGTGCTTATCATGACGTTGCCCCAAAACGGCCCCAATAGCGTAATCACTAGCATCACACATGAGCTCAAAGGGGAGGTTCCAATTGGGAGCAACAAGAATGGGAGCTTCGGTAAATTTCCTCTTAAGGATTTCAAAGGCTCGTACACAATCTTCGTCAAAGACAAAACGTGCCTCTTTTTCAAGAAGATGTGTAATGGGTCGAGAAATCTTCCAAAAATCCTTGATGAATCGACGATAAAAGCCCGCGTGGCCTGGGAAACTCCTAACTCCCTTAACGGTTTTGGGATGAGGTAATTTGGCGATGACGTCTACCTTAGCTTGATCTACCTCAATCCCCGCTTTCGAGACCTTGTGCCCTAAGACGATTCCACTCTTAACCATAAAATGACATTTTTCCCAATTGAGCACAAGGTTGGTTTCCTCACAACGTTTTAACATTCTCTCAAGGTTCAACAAACACGAAGTGACCGATTTACCAAACACGGAAAAGTCATCCATGAAGACTTCCATCGTCTTCTCGATCATGTCATGAAAAATAGCCATCATGCACCTTTGAAAGGTTCCCGGTGCATTGCAAAGTCCGAATGGCATTCTACGATAGGCAAACGTTCCATATGGACACGTAAACGTAGTTTTTTCTTGATCACGAGGATCGATGGGAATTTGGAAGTAACCGGAAAAACCATCTAAAAAGCAATAGAAATCGTTTCCCGCAAGACGCTCCAACATTTGGTCCATGAAGGGCAAGGGAAAATGGTCTTTTCGAGTGGCTTCATTCAACTTTCGATAGTCAATGCACACTCTCCATCCGGTCACGAGTCTAGTGGGAATTAACTCGTTGGCATCGTTTGGCACAACGGTCATCCCTCCCTTTTTAGGGAGACAATAAATAGGACTCACCCAAGGGCTATCGAAAATAGGGTAAATCATTCCCGCGTCAAGGAGTTTAAGGACCTCCTTTTTGATGACGTCGTGAATTTTGGGGTTCACCCTCCTTTGACATTGGATTGCGGGCTTGTAATCCTCGTCCATTAAGATTTTGTGGGTACAAAACTTGGGATCGATTCCCTTAATGTCGGGTAACTTCCACGCAATTTCTCCTTTGTGATCCTTTAGAACATTGACAAGTGCGGTTTTTTCATCATTCGAAAGTTCCTTCGCAATAATAACCGGCAACTTGTCGTCCTCCTCCAAATAGACATATTCGAGGTGAGGAGGTAAATCTTTCAACTCGAGGATAGGTGGTTCCTCAAGTGAAGATTTGGGATCGATACTCATAACCTCCTCGGGTGGAGGAAATGGGAAATCGTTAAGAAAATCCTTGATAATCGAGAAGTCCTTATCGTTGTCGAGGTATTCGTTACAAGTACGTGGAACATTGAATTCTTCCAACGTTAAACCACCGCCTTCAAATGGAGTGAAGGTTGGTGCCGAATTATCAAGAATTGGATCTAACATAGTGGGATTGCCACTAGTTTCTTCATCACCAAAACCTAGAACTTCTTGTGAAAATTCCTCGCAAACCACGTCGATCATATCAACGAGGTTTATGGTAGCAACGGAATAGACATGAGAAAGTTGAGAATTTTGAGTTGCGTTTATAACAAGTTCCTCGTCGTTGAAACGTAAGGTGATCTTTCTAGCATGAACATCGATCAAAGCCATAGACGTATCTAAAAACGAACGACCTAAAATGAGAGGAACTTGAGGATCCGTGGGAATATCGACAACGATAAAGTCTACGGGATAGTATAACTTCCCCACTTTCACAAAAACGTCTTCCGCCAATCCACATGCACGAATCGTGGAATGGTCGGCCAACTCGATAGACATTAGTGAAGGAGTAAGATTAGGAAGATTGAGCGACTCGAAGATTGCAAGTGGCATCAAGTTAATGTTAGCACCAAGATCGGCCAAGGCATAGCATTCTTCCATATCTTGGATTGCACAAGGGATCAAAAATTTACCGGGATCATCGACTTTTTGAGGTATGCGATTAAGATAAACCGACGAACAACTAGACAATTGGTGCAATTTCTCCTTGTTGTTCAACATACTCTTAAAGTTAGCGGCAAATCGAGGCATCATGACCAAAGCGTCGGCGAAACTCACATTAAGGTGCAAATCACGAAACATTTTCATAAAAAGCTCAAACTGATAATTTTCGCGCTCTTGTCGTTTCTCCTTTCTTAGTCTCGATGGGTAAGGTATGGGTGGTGTGGGTTGGGGCATAGGCATAGCCTTTGGAATCTCGGGTTCTAATGATGGTAATGGGTCAACCGTAGGTGTGGTATGAGCGGTACTTCGTGGGATTGGAACATGCTCCTTTTCGACCACCACCTCGGGTTCTTCCTCAATTTCCTCCACCGTTGGAGTAATTGGTTGAGGAGTCGGTTCCTTAAGTGTCTTACCACTACGTGTGGTAATCACTTTCATCTCTCCTTTCGGGTTTACGATGGTATCACTAGGAAGACTACTCGAAGAAGAAGGTTTACACATGATAGCTTCAAACATTTTTCCCATTCGGTCTTCAAACTTAGATTGCCTAGCATCCGCTTTTAACAACTCTTGCTTAATATCATGTTGACCTTGCTCCATTTTTTGTTGATTTAGTTGGAGTCGTTGAACATTTCCTTCCATTTTATTAGCATGAGTCTTAAGTTCATTAGCAAGTTCGTTTTTAAGCTCGTTTTTCAACTCTGATCTTAAGCTAACCGTTTCACGTTGCATATTGTCAAACTTAGCATCATTTGCCTTAGCATAATTCAAAAATTCTCCTTGAAGATTTTTGGTGTGATCATTTTGAAAACCTAGTGTGGTAGTTTGAAAATCACGGTTTTGGTTTTGGTTTGAAATTTGCCCATTTCCACTTTGATAATTACCCTTGTTGTAATTACGTTGATTGCCTTGATAATTACCACCTTGATTGTTGTTTCGATAGTTATTAGCATTTTGATTTGGTGGAGCTTGATTTTGGTGGGAACCTTGACCGTTTTGGTTATAAGTTCCCGTGGCTACATAAGCACTCGAAGTTTTACCATCCGCGGTAATGCACTCGGAAAGATCATGAGCTCCACCACACGACAAACAACTCTTATCAACCGCTTTAACCGAAGCGGAATTTGAAGCTTCTTGAGCTTTCCAATGGGACATAAGAGTCGAAAACCTATCGAAAAACCGATTCTCCTCATTTGCCTCATCTTGTAAGGCATTAATGCTACGAGACGATGATGACGAACCCAATTTGGTAACACTCGGTGTGTTACGAGGGCTATAAACCTTAGACCTATTCTCAATTATCACCAAAGCTTCCTCAACCATTTTACACAAAAAATTACCACCCGCGGCGGCATTTAAATAATCCTTTTCATGATCATTAAGTCCATTGTAAAACGTGTCAATTTGATGCAAGCCGGAAAAACCGTGATGAGGACATTCATGTAACATCTCCTTAAACCTATTCCAAGCCGTTGAAAAACTTTCATTTGATTCTTGTGAAAATTTTGAAATCTCGTTTTTCAAATGCGTAGTCTTAGAGGGCGGAAAAAATTGGTTCACGAATTTTGAAACGAGATCCTTCCACGTCAATATAGAATTGGGTGGCGCTTTCTCTAACCAAAGCATCATCTTAATCGAGTCATTCGAGACATCCTTAAATTTGCAAGTAGCGGTAAGACGATTGAATTGGCGGATATGGTTGTGGGGATTGTCCTTCTCATCACCACGGAATTTGTTGTTTTGGATCATCGACAACAAACCCGTATTCACCTCAAAATTCTCCGCAAGGATAGCGGGAATCACAATAGCCTCTCCATAACCCTCGGTGGGTGCTTGAAGTAACTCCATCATAGTTCGATTCACCATGGTTGGTGCTTCTCTTACAATGGGTTCGTCAATAGGAGACTCCTCACTAGAATGATTTGGAGTGGGAGTTTTGTTCTTTCGTTTACGTGTACGTCTTGATTGATTACGAGTTAGCATAAACGTCACGTACAACGAGGGGACGAGCAAAGAAGATTCTTTTTGGTGTTTTGTATTTTTCAATTTTTTTTGTGGTTTTTGATTGTATTAACCTTTTTGGAATTTGGTGAATGTATTAAGTAGACACAAATCTACAAATCTCCTCCTTAATCAAATCTCTCGATTAAAGAAGCCTCAAGGAATGAAAACGATCACGTGAAGTGAACGCCTTCGATGACTTTAGAACGTTGGTGGAACACCAAAACGTTCAAGAGGGTTTAATCAAATGAAACCAAGAAAATATATATGATACTTAATAATACTTTGGGCGGAAAAACCCTCGATTAGCTTTCAATCTCAAAATACGCACAAACAAGCGGAGGAAACGAGGCGGCGTGAAGCACTTAAGAGCCTTTTTCCTTTAGGTCGTGAAATACAACCGCCTTATACCCACCTTATAGTTTGTATTTTTCACAATCGAGCTTCACGAAAGTATTTATCTATTTTTGCCTTTTTCTTTGGTTTGAGATTCGAATACAATGATTGGGTAATGACCTCTCAAGTCAAGGTTGTGATTTCTCACGTATTTGGAGTACTTGTGAATTTATTGTTCTACGTATACAATATAGTAATAGTATTCACACAAAAACCAAAAACCGATAATACGTATTAGTAGAGTGCTACTAATACAAATACTAATTATGGTTAGTATATAAAAAAAACAATTCCAATCAAAACACAACACGCCTCCCCAGCAGCGGCGCCAAAATGATGTAGTGTTTTTACCCCTTTAGGAAAAGGATGGCAAAATAGTGGTAAGCGTTAAGTGTCGGTTTAGGAAAACCGAGCACTAATGACCCTTATGAAGTTCAAGTTCGTTCTCGAGGAGGCAAGTGCGTTGTGTAATGAATTGATTTTGAATTGTGATTATATTGAGAAAAAGAAAATAGAAATGAGATTAGAAGAGAAAGACGGTTACGAAGACGGATCGAGCTAAGACGAAAAGGTCGTTCACGTAAAACCGTAAAAAGCTACAAATTAAAAATTTTAAACCTAAAATTAATTAAAAGCCAAAACTAAGTCTAAAATAATATAAATAAGAATAAAAATCCAATAAAATTATTTTAAAACTTTTTATTAATTAAATATTCAATTTTAAATGGTAATTAAAGCCCTAAAATTAAATATAATTAATCAAAATGTCCAAAATATTATTTTATTGAACAAATAACTTACTTATATTATCTAAAGACTAAAAAGTATTTTTCCTAAATTTTCAAAACTATTTTTCTATTTTTAAAACACTAAAAACTATTTTTAAATTAAAATAATCATAAAAAATAATAAAATAGTGCCAAAAATAATTTGACACTTTTAAAAATCCTAATTTACTCTAAAGAACAGTAGAAAAATGAAAAAGTTTGAAAAATATTAAATTTTTCACTAAAAGAAAAAAACAGTATTAATTAAACCCTAATTAATCTAAATTTAATTCTAAAAATAAATAAAAGGTGAACAGTAAAAACTTTTTAAACCAAAAACCTTAAATTATTTTTCTAAGTCTAATAAAATTTTTGAAATCTAAAAATATTAATTTTCTACACTAAAAGACAAAAAACAGAATATTAAAAACTATTTAAAAATGCAATTTAACCTAAAAATAGAAAATGAATAGTAACAAAAAATATAATTAAACTGAAAAATCAAAAATAAAATTAGAAAAATATTGCAATTTGTTTGAAACCCTAATTCCTATTTTCACCCACTAAAGACAAAAAAGTTCAAATCTGATAGTGACACTTGCAAAGGATTTGTCCTTTTGTATAGCAGGGTTAACTTGTGTATTAGCAGGGGGAACCTGTTTCCGACTGTTAGTGTATTTAAATGGTCAGTTGACCAATAAGCTTAGGGAAGCTTATGTATGAGCTTTTCTTGGGCAATAAGGGACTCCCACAACCAGTTGGGTTGTGGGAAGTCAATATAAACAGAAAAACACACAAGTCACTTCACCAAATCACACACAAATGGCACACGATGTTTCTGATTAAGCTTGATGATTTCTGATGAATAAGTGACTGATCTATTTTGCAGAAAAGTGAGATTTGAAGCTTCAATTTAGGCACACAATCCAACCAAATCACATATAAGCTATTACAAACCCTACTTAACCCTAATCTCTAACAATTTGCAAGATATGATGAACAAATTTCTACAAAAACAGGCAGAAAAGGCACTTTGCTGATTTTTATGCTTCTCACCAATTTTTTATCATGCAAACTTGTTTCAAAACCTACTAAAATGAAAACTTGTGACAGATTAATAACCTAGCTAGCAAATAAAGTACTCCCACACTGATTTTAACACCAATTGCTCTCACAATATTCAGTTAAAACTCACATCCAAACACACCTTTAACTTCTGAAAATGGACTTTTTTTTAAATCAAATGCAATCAAACTCCAACCAAATTGATTCTAATCACTAATGATATGCATATTACACCTCATGTAGCATAATCAAGCCAATAAACAAACACTTTAACCAACTAGCATACAAATCACACAAATCATAAATCTGAAAACTTGAAAATAAGGTAACAAGGGATTTTACCTAGAGGGACCTACATCCAGGCCCCTCAATGGCTGCATAGCCATCTCCCTTCAGGCTGGGGCCTGAGCTGAACCTTGGGCTGCTAAAAATGGATTCCTGCTAAGAACAACACAAGAACACAATATCCAATATTTTCTGATTTTAAAACTTTAAACCTTTTTCACAAAACTCTCTCAAATTCTTTTCCTTTCAAAAACACTTACACAAACTAACTTATAACTTGGAAAACCAAGTTTGAACAAGATTTTACCAAAAAATCACCCTTTTTCAGAAACTTGAAACTAAGAATGATTTTTGAAAATCCTTGAACTAATGAACAAATGTGGAACTCAGATTGATCTCATGCACAATAAACACCAACTTTTTAAAAAACAAAAAGGAATTACTATTTCTCAAATATACCAACTTTTATAACTTAAAAAAGGAATTACATTAAGGTGAGATCAAAATCTGGAACAAAAATAAATGAAAGCCCTATACGTCCTTATATAATGGACTACAGAACAATCTAGAATGGTTAAATAAAATAATACAAGGAAAATAAAAGCCCTAAACCCTAATGGGTGATTTTCCAGAAAAGCCCTTGGTCTCTTGGTGAAGAATCTGGTCAAAAAGGCTCCATGTGATGGCCAGCTGTTAGCAAGTGATCTCAAACGTTCATTTGTGCTTGGGGACAAAGGGATTTGATGTGGGGCGTTTATCTAGTCGGGTATAGGGGTTTGAGAAGAAAGGGACGTTGCAGGGGTGGTCCTACCCAACACATGGGTGTGTTGGGTTCACGTTTTGGGTGTGGGATGGGTTTAGGCTAGGGCTAATCAAAGATCTGGAGAAGCTAAACAAAAAACCCCTTGATTAGGAGTTAATTGTTCCCGGGAATTTTAGGGTTTTATGGGGGTGATTAGGCTTGGTTTAATCCGCTTGGGGTTAATGAGTTTTTAAATAAATTGTTTGGGTGGGAATTAAAAAAGGGTTTGACTTTGTTGACCCAGTTTAATAAATAAACTGGGTGGTGGGTTTGGGTTATGGGTTAATGGGTAGGGTAAATGGGTAGGGTCGGGTAAATGGTGAGGTATCAGCTTATGAGTGGTGGAAGAGAGTTTGTTGTCTGGACAGTTTAGCCCCCCATGTTCTTTTCTTTGTCCACTTTGTAATAAACAGCAAACATTCTCATTTCCTTTGTAAAAACTTTCATCATCTTGTCAATTTTGGCACAAGTTTTATACAAACTTTTATCAAGGACTTCAAATGCAATTTCTTCATTCTTCAAGGGCTGAATATGCAAATACTTGATATTTTAGGGACCCCTAAGTAATTTAGAGGATTTACAGGGGTATAAAATGACAAGTCTTCAATAGTTGAGGGACCATTCTTGCCAATCTTCAATTCTTCAAGGTCATTTTTGGAAAATCCATTCTTGGGCCTGGTTCATTGTGCGGCTTTGTTTCCCGTGTTCGTTTTTGATTGATTCTTGTGATCTTTTTGCCATTTCCTCAATATCCGTACCTAAAATACACAAGCAACAAACACGAGCATATATTTGGCAGTTTTAATGATATTTAATGCATTTTAAGCCCGATTTTGGACTATGAGACTATGTATAAAAGCAGTCTCATCACTCTTTTCACATAAAATCATGAACTAGGGTTTCTCAAACCCTAGATCAACATGAAAAGCAGAAAGTTTGAGGTTTATGGCTGTTATAACGTGATCATGGTTCTTAAATGCCTATTCGATTCACAAAATCCTAAAAATTCATACTGTTAGGGTTTCGATGTGAGTTTCTGTTAAGAACTGCAGCAGGTTATGATTATCTGGGTGATATATGTTGCTCGAGTTTGTACACGTGATCTCAGCAAACAAAGAGGTATATAGGTTTATGGATCACGTGAGTTTTCATGATAATTGGGAAAGAAGAAAGCAAATATCGAGTGGTGAATATTACTGGTTAATTTAGACGAGATTATTATGGAGGACACGGTATATTCCTGATTTTTAGGGATTATTATTGACTCTGTATTCAATCGTATCCTGCATGATTTTTGGATATTATTTATGGTATGTGAAACAGAAAGCTGTGGAGTATACGGGTGTGACTTGAAACTTTTGGGATGATACTATATGATAACCCTATATTGTAGGGATTATATTTTATATATCTTTACTTCCTGATTTGTTTTGGAAATACGGCTGCATTTGCGAGTCACTATCAAGAATAACGTAGCTATTGATGGTGTAAGTGGTTATTATTGAGACGCTGACGTTTGTAAGTTAGACGCTGACAAGGTATGTATTTGGCGCTGACAGAGAATAAGTCAAACGCTGACAGCATTGACAGAGTTGTCCGAGATATGATTGTCCCAGGCGTTGATACGCTTTGTCCGATATCGGACAAAGCATGTGTTTAAGAAGTTGGACAGTATGGGATCTCGGATAACAAAAGAATGGCTGCTGTTGAGAAAATTGGTACGTTTTTAGCACACAAAAAGGAGGAATTTACACACGAAGGTACATGGAATCTCCGTTTTTATACAGAATATCAAATTGATATTTATGGCTCGGATATTTTTAAAATGGATTAATAAAACCTTTGTATATGACAATCTACGTATCAACTATTCTAGGTAAAGAGAAATATAGAAAATACATTGTACAATAAGGCCTTGAACTCAAGCAAGTTATACGAGATTAGATCTATTGAGAAACCTTTGTATATGTATATGACAATCTAAGTGTTATGTGGAATTAACACTTAAACAAGAACACACAAGATGTAAACAAACTTTCACTTTGATTAATGATATCAAACTTGCTTACAATGAAAGTGTTTAACGTATGAAAACTTATATTGAACAATAACCTAAAGGTCTTCTTTTATAGACATAAGAAGCCTTGTACAATAATCTACGTATCAACTATTCTAGGTAAAGATAAATATAGAAAATACATTGTTGTTCCTATCTTTACTAGAAGTAATCTAAAACATAATAAACGCGTAGATCATATCCTTCCATCAGTGCTTGTCTTCAATGTATCAACGCTCGACTTCTTCTTGTCAACGCTTGATCTGTCAGCGTTTGTTTTCTTCCTATCAACGCTTGTTTTACTCTTGTCAGCGCTCAAGTAGACTGGCTATATTTTATTCCCAACAATCCTACCCAAAACTTGATATCTACTCTAGTAATCAAGTTTTTGAATAAACATTAAGAACTAGGAGGAATCTTACAACACTTATCATATTGGTAATAAATAAATCTGATCAAATCTTTGGCCACGTCACTTGAATAATCAATTTCCAGCTGTGTATTCTTCATCTTCTCCAAGACTTCCTTGGACATGGAATACTGACCATCCACAAGTAGATACTCAGCAAACTTTGTAGAACTCAAATAATAAACACCAGCAGCTGAATACAAACGCCATTGAAGACCACTGAGGTCATCTTCAAGATCCTTCCAAATAGCAGGATCTTCATCTCTTTGTCCACACATTCTTTGGAATGTTGACCACAGTTTTATTGCATTGACTGAAGTGGGAGCTTCAGTCTCATACTTCGCCTCTAACAACCTCCACATGTCTACCAAGTCTTCTCTATCAAAACTTGCAAATAAAGATATAAGAGTGGTAAAAGTGTGAACCTCTTTTCCATACCTACCAATCTTCTAAAACCCACATTCATCTTCTTCATAGCATATAATAGGGTTTCTAGAATCAAGTGGTAACACTTGTACCATATCAAAAGCTTCCAATGGTGAGAGCTTGAGGCTCTTTCATATAACAGCTTCACTTGGATGTAACCTATCCATATCTTTGGGAAACTCAAGAGGGACTCCCTTCTTCACAGGTCTGGGAACAATCATTGCCTTCTTAAGCTCCATTTCTTCTGCAAGTTCTTCTTTTCTTTCATCAGAAAGAAGTCTTAGAGTGTTTTCTTCCTGCACTCTAACCCAAATGGGATAAGCTTTGAACTCCAACTCTTCAAATGTCAAAGCAATCAATTTCTTATAAGTCCATCCTGTTCCATGACATCTGAGAAGCATGTAGTACAACTCCCTTCTATCCCTTCTCAACATTGAGAGAACATTGCTAGCTATGTGTCTCAGAATTACCTTGCAATCCTTTTGTACCCTTAGAAGAATCTCCAAACCCTATATCTGGTCTGAAATAGTCAAATGTAGATTCTCCATGCACCTATCTTCCCAAGCATTGTACATCTGGACAACTTCTAGCATATCAAAATCAACCTGCAATTTCAACTCATTCAACTTCTCTTTTGCCAACTCATCACCATACTCAAGTCTTTTGGTTGTTCTATGATCATTACACTTGAGTCAGAACTGGCTTCATCACTTCCTTCTTGCTCTTCTGAAGTGACAACAAAAGGTGATTCACCTACCTTCTTTCTTTCTTGTTCCACAATTTGTGCAGCCAACCTTCTATAAAACTCAATCTGTGTTGCATTCTTTGGAACATCTACTTCTACCATAATACCCTTACCCATATCTAATGGATCCAAGGTGGGTAAGGAAGATGGTAATACCCTGTAAAGAAACATCTTTGATGATGGATGATGACTGGAATACATCAACCTCATCTGCAGGTCTGTCAACGCTCAATTTTGCTTTATCAGCGCCCAATCTACTCATGTCAGCGTTCAAATCTGTCTTGTCAACGCCCAAAGTACATGTCTCAGCGCCTCTTTTAATTTCTTCCAACATGGCTGTAAATGATAAATTTAAGTTTGTAGGAGAGACTAGAGACGTATCAAAATATGTCTGTTTCTTCAAACTAGTTAGGGCCTCAGCAACACCCAAAGATTCACCATTATGGGAGCCCTTATCACTCACATTTTTCTGTTCATCCTCCCCTTTGGAAGATTCCTCCATCCCTTTCCTTGTACTAGCATTTTCCAAAACAACAATCCTCTCCCTCAATTGCTTGAGTTCAAGGCCTTGTGTACTGACAATATGTACCAAGTCTGCATTTTGCTTTTGCAAGCTTATGCAGACAGCCGTCAATTTCATTAAGGTCATTGGTTCCAATATGCCCTCTTCTAAAATGGGTATTTGACCTCCCAAGTTAGATTCATTAAACATGGATGAGGTCTTAATAATGGTAGGACTGTCTTGGCCAGCTTCTAAGCCAGAACCAATAGTCCCAGCCTCATCTATAGCACCAACCACACTTGTGGTGGTGGTTCTCTCTGCTACATGGCTAGGACCACTAGAGAAGAACACTCTAGTAGTCCTTTGGCGTTTTTGTAACCTATATTGTGTTAGGGGGAGAAGATGATGTGGATTGGGTGGATGTGGGTTGGTTAAGGGTGTTTGGGTCATTGAAGGATTGGTGTCAACGTTTGGATTAGGCATGTCAACGCCAACATTTAATGTGTTAGCGTCGAAGGGTTCTTGGTCAATTTGCATGTGTTGTGGTGAAGGTAAAGGTTCAGGTATTAGGTCAAGTTGGGGTTGTGGGTCTGGTTGGGGTTGAGCTGCTTCAATGACAGCAATCATAGCTGGGGTGAGGGGTAAGTCACGATGTGGGGGTGAGTTCATCTTTGTAAAAATTGCTTTCTTTTGCGCAGGGATCTCATAAAAATCATCATGATCCCTTGTGCAGTAATTTTGCACCTCAAAAACCATTTGTAAAAATATGGGATAAGCTAAAGTCATTTTGTCCCCTTTATTTTTACACATGCCCTCAAAAATCATTTTGGAATAATTAAACTTTTGCCCAGTAGCAATGCACAAAATAGCACTAGCAATAGATCTATTGATCTCATTGTGTGCAGTACACTTGGGACTCAAACATTGCAAGAGGACATGTATTAGGTACTTCCAGGCTGGGGGAAACTCCTGTTTATGATATTTATTTAAAGTTCCCTCATCGGGGAAAGGATAACCCAAAGCCCTTAGTCCTTGTTCTATTTCATTAATGGGGAGGGTGGTTATACCATCAGCATCATGAAGATGCAAAGCTTGGCGAACCAAAGCTTCAGTAACCACCCATGTGCGCCCATGAACCATATATGATAATGTAGTCACTCTATTAACTGTTGAGGAACTAACATTGTTCCAAAACTATTTAATATGTGTGACATGAATGAGTGGAGCATGAGAAAGAGCATACCTAATGGGGGGATGCATTCAAATACGCCACCATTTGTCTAAATAAGAATCAAAATAAAACCTTTTCTCTCTCTAAAAACCCTGAAATTTTATTAAGTAATCTTCCATCTAAATTTGATCCAACCTTTGGATCATTGATTTTATTTTTGTTTCTGATTCTTCTATTCTTGATCTATCTATACATATAAAAATCATCCACTAAACTTGTCATTTGATATTTTAAATAATTAGTTATCACTGTTCTGGGTATCCGTTACACATACTTAAAAACTCACACTGTTCAATATGTTTCTCCTCTTTTATTGTTCTGTTTGATTCATAGCTTGTTATCATGGTCAAACAGGATCCACCCAATCCTGTTTCATCCCAAATCCCAACTAGGGGTTCGGATGAGGTGATCCGTAACAAGAGAATCTCTAGAAATCGTAACAAGGAAACTGGGTTACTTGCTGGAAATACGCAGTCTCAACAAGTATCGAAACCCTCTCATGTTAATTGTAAGAAGGGGGTTAAGAAAAGCTATGGGGGTAAGGATATAGAGGGGTTGGATTTTGAGGGTGATAGTGATGTTGGGGAGGGTAGGGATGGTGGTTCTGTGGCATGCTCTGAAACTCATAGTCAGGATTCTAGGAGTGTGAGTGAGTCGTTGACAGAAAGCGAGGTTTTAGCAGGGTTAGAGAATGAGATGGTGAATGAGATTTTCAATGATCCTAATAGGAAGAAAGGTAGTGTGGTTTTTAATGCTGTGGCTAGTAATGTTAATGGTAGTGATGGTAGGGGAGTGTTGGGTCCTATGCCTGTACCTGTGGCTGAGAATCCAGTGTTGAATAAGATTAGATTGGATGATAGCCCTAGGATTCTTAAAAGGGGTGATGTGTTAATTGATGGGGGTAGTAAGGAAGGTGTTAATGTAGATGCTAGTAATAAGGAGAATTGGCCTAGCTTAAATGATGTTAATGGCAAGGTGAATGCAGTAGAGGAAGTGGTTGTGGTGAATGATACTGTTATGGAAGAAATGACTAATACGGTGTTGAGCAAAGCTTTTAAGCATGCTGTCCAAGGATTTGTAGAGAGTAATAGTAATATGCTTAGGTCATATCCAGTTAGTTTGAATGAAAAAGGGGTTGCGAGTGCTAACTTGGATCCTGTTGTTGAAGAGGGAAGTAAGAAGTTGGACTTGACGCTAGTGGGATATTTTGTTGGGTTGAAATTGAGTTATAGGGATATTATGGGACATTTGCGTAGGATGTGGAGAAGTTATAATTTTGCTGAAGTTATTACGAATGAATGTGGGCTGTATTTTTTAAAGTTTAAAGAAGTGGAGGGTATGCAATTTGTTTTAGAGAATGGGTCGTGGCTAGTTGATGGGTGTTCGCTGTTCGTTCAAAAATGGGAGCCGGGATTGTGTATGGTTAGGCCTGAGCCTACTAGGGTTCCGTTGTGGGTGAAGATTATGAGTGTTCCTCTTGAGGCGTGGAGTAATGAGGGTATTAGTAGGATAGCGAGTTGTGTGGGTACGCCTGTTATGATGGACAGGATAACTACATCTATGTGTGATAGGGCATATGGTAGGGCTAGTTTCGCAAGGGTGCTAATTGAAGTGGATGCTGATAGAGGTCTACCGGAAGTTGTAGAAGTTACCTATGAAAAGTTGGGAAAGAAAATGGAGTTGAGGGTTGAGTATCCATGGAGTCCTCCTGTGTGCTCGCATTGTTAAGTGTTTGGTCATTATCATGAATTTTGTACTAAACGGCTTAGGAGTGTTCTTGAGAAGAGTAAGGATGCGGAAGTTAAGGGCAAGGCTAAAGTAAGTAATAGTGTTCCTAATGGTGGGGAAGAATGGAAGACTGTTGGGAATAAAAGGAGTAGTATTAATGCTGGAGTGATGAATAATGGTCAGCGTAACAATTTTGGTGAAGGAACAAGTAGAGGTGGTTTTAATATGAGAGGAAGAGGTGGAATGGGTAGGGGTGGTATGGGTAGAGGAGGTAGAGGTTTTGGAGATCAAAGGTTCAGCAGGGAGGGGGTTGAGCAAAGATTTCAAGTTAAGAAGACCGGAAATGCAGGTGCTAATAAAGTCAGTGTAGATTCGGTGTCAAAAGGGGTGAGTCAAATGGATATAGATAGTGGTGACAATGGAAAAGGTAATGGAAGTAATACGAAAGTGAATGCTGCGAAAGATACTAAGAAGGTTGGTAATGGTGATGCGCCGAATAGTTCTCAGAATAGGTTTGTTATGTTAGAGGATGAGGAGGGAGTTGAGAAGACTTTGGAATGGGAGAATATAAGGAAGAAAATTGATATGTGTTGTGAGAGGGGTGTTCTTATTACGGTCGCAGAAAAGAGCTGTTGGGATGATAAGTTAAAGGAGTATTTCATTAAGAAGATGCAAGAGGTTATTAAAAAGACTTCGGTGAGTGAGTTAAAATCTAAGATAGACATTTTCAATAAGCAGATTATTTACAGTAATAAGATGATAGCCATTGAGAGCAAGAATATAGCGGATCAAAAGTATAGGGCTGTTATGGTGGAGAAGAAATTGTCTGAAAATGAGGCATATCAAGAAGTCTATGAAGAAGTTTATAACGACGAGGAAGATAGAATTCGTGTGCTTGGTCTAAGGAAACAAATCGCTGAGGTTGAGTTATTTTTTAAAAGTGGGCAAGTCTTTACTGTTGCTGAGCTCAATTCATGGACGAATGAAAAGCTTGAATTTTATAAATCTTCAATTGGTGAAAAAGCTTTCAATAATGCTTTGGAATGTATAAATGGTAATAATGGTGGTGTAATGGATGAGGATGTTGTTGAAGATACAAGTGTGAGTGCCAAATTTATAGCGAGTAATGTAGTATCAAATGTGATGGATCCGGAGTTGAGCTATTTGCAGGGTATGTCTGCACCAACCCCACCGGTTTAGCCATGAGTGCATCTATTGCTACATGGAATGTCAAAGGGTTATGTAATACCCTGCGACAGAATGAAGTTAAGAATTTTATGAAGGATAATGGTATTGTGTTAATGGGAATCATTGAAACTCAGCTTCGTAAGAAATGGGTCGAGAAGGTTTGTAATGATGTTTTTGTGGGCTGGTCCTGGTGTTCTAATTCTATAGATAGTCCAAAAGGTTGCAGGATTGTCGTAGGGTGGGATACGAATGTGGTTATTGCTAACCTCATGTCTCAGATTGGTCAAGTCATGCATTTTGAGGTTACGTTTATTAGGGAAAATAGGAAATTTTTTATTTCTGTTGTTTATGGTGAAAATTATCCAACCCTGAGGAAGAGTCTTTGGCAGAATCTTAGTGATCATGCTAATGTGATTGGGGAAAATCCTTGGGTTCTTATGGGTGACTTTAATGTCATTCTTAATACTAATGAAAACTCTAGCGGGAGGTTTAATAGGTTTGAAGAGAGTAGAGATTTTGTAGAATGCTCTGAGCGGATTGGTATTGAGGATGTTACTAGTAGGGGGATGTTTTATACTTGGATTCAAAAGATGAGAAACCCTGAATTGGGTATATTTAAAAAGTTGGATAGGGTCATGGGGAATGAGAGTTTTATTGATAAATATCCGGCAAGCTATGCTAATTTTAAACCTTTCTTATCTTCGGATCATTGTCCGGCTATCTTATGCTTAAAAGAGATTGAAGTGTTTAAACCTAAAGCTTTTAGGTTTATGAACTATGTGACGGAGAAAAAGGAGTTTAGGGAGGTGGTAGGAAAGGAATGGGAAGTTGCTGTTAGAGGTTGTGCTATGTTTAGGTTAGTTAAACGTCTTAAAGCCATGAAAAGATATATGAGGAAGTTAAACAAGGAAAACGGGAATGTGTTTGAGAAGGTAAAGGTTGTGAAAGCTGAGTTAGAAAGAATTCAGATGGAGCTTGAGAAGGACCCAACGAGTAGTGTTTTAAGAGAAGAGGAAAGTGTCTATGCTGATGCTTATAGACAAGCTATGATGGACAAAGAGAAAGTACTCATGCAGAAGACCAAGATTGAGTGGCTTAAGGATGGGGATACTAACAGTAAATACTTCCACAATGTGATCAAAGGCCGCATTAGTAGAAACAGAATCCAAGTCATTTATGATGATGAGGGTAATGCTCTTTATGGGGAAAAAGTGGCGGAAAGTTTTGTTAAACATTTTAGTTCCTTCTTGGGAACTTGTGATGAGGTGTACGCCATTGAAGATCCGGAAAGTATTTTTGTGAAGAAGCTGTCTATTGAGAAATCAGTGGACCTTATTAAACCTATTTCGGATGGAGAGATCAAGACTGATCTCTATAGTATTGATGATAATAAAGCATCCGGTCCAGATGGTTACACGTCTAAATTCTTCAAAGCTGCTTGGGATATCGTGAAGATGGATGTTTGTGTTGCTGTAAGAGAGTTTTTTAGCAGTGGTAAAATGCTTGGTCAGGTTAACACTACGCTTATATCTCTTATTCCTAAGATTGCTGTCCCTGCTAAGGTTACATATTTTAGGCCTATCTCTTGTTGCAATATAGTTTATAAAATCATTAGTAAAATCATTACCAATAGGATTAAGCTGGTTCTTAATGAATTAGTTGATGTAAATCAGAGTGCGTTTATTCCGGGTAGGCTTATAAGTGATAATATCCTTCTTGCTCAGGAATTTATGAAGGGTTATGGATGGGAATGTGGGATTAGGAATTGTGCCTTTAAGATAGACATACAGAAATCTTATGACACGGTGAGTTGGAGTTTTTTGAAGTTCTGTCTTAAAGAGTTTGGTTTGCACCCAGTGATGACTCATTGGATTATGGTTTGTTTGGAATCTGCTTCATTTTCAGTGTGTGTTAATGGGGAGACTCATGGATTTTTCAAAGCTAAGAGAGGGTTAAGACAGGGTGAACTTATCTCTCCATACCTTTTCACCCTTGTGATGGAGGTGCTTAATCTTATGGTTAAAAGGCATATTAGGTTGGATAGAAGATTTAGATATCACTCGAGTTGTCAGAAGCTTAGGATTAGCAGTCTTTGTTTTGCTGATGACTTATTAATGTTGTGCCATGGGGATTTAGTGTCTGCGTCTATTTTAAGGAGGGGATTGGATGAGTTTACTATGTCGTCAGGTTTGTATCCTAGTATGTCTAAGAGTAATGTTTTTTTCTGTAATGTCCCGGAGGAGGTTAGAAGTGACATCTTAATGGTGATGCCGTTTTTTGTGGGTAAATTACCTATAAAATATTTAGGTGTGCCATTAGTATCTAAGATGATAACTAAGCGGGATTGTAGCTTTTTTCTTGAGGTTGTTCAAAATAAGCTTAACAGTTGGAAGAACAAGTGTCTTTCTTTTGCGGGTAGGCTTCAGTTAATCGCTTCGGTTCTTTCGTCCATGCAAGTATATTGGGGATCTCTGTTCATCCTTCCTATTTCTGTTTGTGATGGGATTGACAATATGCTTTACAAATTTCTTTGGGGTAACAACAGGAAAACAGGTGCTTTAGTTAGTGTGAAATGGGAGGACGTCTGTAAACCAAAGGACCAAGGTGGGCTCGGTTTAAAATCTATGCATAGTTGGAACAATGCTCTTATGATTAAACATCTATGGCATATCTTGTGTGATAAAAAGTCTATATGGGTTAATTGGGTTAAACTTCATAAGCTTAAAGGTCAAAATATTTGGAATGTTAAAACCGTGAGGGGTATGTCTTGGTGCTGGAAGCACATCCTTGCCCTTAGGGATATGATCAAAGACTTTGTCTTTGTTAAGTTAGGAAATGGGAGTAAATGTAATGTATGGTTTGAAAAATGGCACCCTATGGGACCTCTTAGTAAGTTTATTGATAATAACACCATTAAGCTTGCAGGTTTATCTATTAATGCTAGAGTGTGTGATATGATTAGTAATGGTATGTGGAATTGGCCGATTCAATGGCTTGGGGAATTTAATGGTGTTTTAGAGGTCCCGGTTCCTGATCTTGTAGAAGGAAGAAGAGACGTCACTGTTTGGAAGGATAAAAAAGGGAATGAACAAAGATTTAGTGCCACGGAGGTGTGGAAAGGCCTTAGGTCTGAGTGCCCAGTTGTGGGTTGGCATAGGCATATATGGTTCTCCCAATGTATACCTAGGCATGCGTTTATTTCTTGGTTAGCTATTAAAGAAAGGCTAAAGACAGGTGATAGATTAGCTAAGTGGTTCAATGCTACTAACACTGGATGCTTTTTATGTGGTGGGCCTAGTGAGTCGCACAGCCATTTATTTTTCTCTTGTACTTTTTCGAAACGGCTATGGGAGAGACTTAAGCCTATGGCTAAGATGGAGAATGTTAGTTATGTCTGGCCTTGTGCTATAGCTGGACTGATAAGTTATCCACCCAGAAACAATATATGGAGCGTTATTCAAAGGCTTGTTTTTTGTGCTTCTATATATTACTTGTGGCAGGAAAGAAATAATAGAAGGGTTGGGTTGACACATAGAGATGTTGATGCTCTTGTCAATATTGTTATTAGTACCATTAGACTTAAACTCCTTACTCTCACAGTTAAACCATCTGCTAGTATTACTATGGTTGCTGATATATGGAATGTGAACATTTGTAAGGATAGGTATTTGAATAGCAGGGTAGGATTTGAGAATGGTAAGCAGATGGTTTACTGATGTTTCGGGTTTATTCTGTGATGTGGGTTAACTGGTTTTTTGGTGGGACTGGTTTTTGGAGTTGCAACAGGAATTGGGTGCATTTGTGTTTAATCTATGATGTTGTATGTTACTTGTTTTGAGTATTGCAGATGGATGGTAATATCTTGATTAGTATGGATCTTCGCTGGTTCAATGTTTTGGTATTCCATTACTTCTGCTGCTGTATGGGATGCTGAGTTCTGTGATGTTGTCATTTAGCATCTGCTGGATTCAGGTATGGGATTGGTATTTCTCTCATTTGGTGGGAGTTTGGGGAGGACGGTTTGTAGGGTTTGAGTTGATTTGACGTGCTAATAGTGGACATTGAGTTGTTGCGACTCTTTGTACAATATGTTAGTTACCAAATCGGGTTTGTGATGCTTTGTCCTCCCTATTATTTTATCTAACCTGATATCTGTTTAGTGTTGTGATGATGGATATTTAGGTTAGTAGCATCGTGTGAGAGGATTCTTGATTAGTTGTACTCTTTCCCCCTTCTATGGTTTCCCATTGGGTTTTACATAGTTGGGGGTTTTGAGGAGGCAATAATCAAGATGTGCTACTCTGGCACCTCTCCGTTATCCTGCATTGTGTTCTGATGGCGATTATGAGTAAGTCTCTATGCTTACTTTCTTGTATCATAGTTTTGAGTGTGGATAGTTCCATGGGGGATGGATTGGTAGTGGAGATTGCTTCCCTTGTGGTTGAATCAAAACTACCATGTATTCTGAAGTGGTCTTCTACATCAAGCTATTTTGAACAAGTATTTTTTGGAGTGCCTTGGAAATGCAGGAGCTTGATCTTGTCAACTGGGATCAAGTAGTTTTGAGTTTTGGGAAGCAGCTAGTTTTCTTTGTTTAGTTGTTTAGTTATTTAGTATATGTATTGAGCATGGGATTTGTCCATTGCCTTTACGGGTAGTGTTTTGTTTTGGTTGTTTCATGATATTGAGTATTGGAATGTTGTCCATGCCAATGGTTTGTTTTGCTCAAGCTGTTAGAAAGGGGGTTTGTCCCTTTCTAATTTTTGGTAGCTTGTTGTTTTTTGTACTCTGCCTTTGTGGCTCTTTCTTAATAGATTTATCGTTAAGAAAAAAAAAAGAAAAAGAGCATACCTAATGGGGGATGCATTCAAATACGCCACCATTTGTGTGTACTGGGGAAACAGAGTATCATCAGCTTCTAGATATGCTATCATGTTGTGTTGACTCCTGAATCCCAATTCCAAATCACTTGGTTTGAATTTTGGTGCCATTGTTGAAAGCTGTTTGAATGATTGATAAAGATGAAGTTATAGGAGAAAATTTTGTTAGAGAAGAATGATAGGTACCCTGTTTAAAATAGGAGCCAAATATATACGAGAGAAAAATGCATGTGATTGGCCCAATGATAGGCAACTATTTTCAAAATATAATCATGAAAATATTGAAAAGAAATAAGTTTATCTCATGCATTAAATGAAAGTTATCTACACCCAAAATTACGGCCCAAAAATTCGTCAAAAAGTAACAACTGGGTAGGTCCCATTGAGTGTCAACGGTAAAAAATAACCTATCAACGCCCAACGGCTATATTCTTGTCAACGTTTGCCAAAGCCATGTCAGCGTCTAAATTGGTCACAACAACGCTTGAAAAAATACTTGTCAGCGTCCAAAAATAAAAAATTTATAAAAATGAAAAATGACCTTAGCAAAGTAATTTATCTTAGAGAAGATAACCTATAAGTTGATAATTATTATAGGGCGGCAAGCACTATCCAGTTATGCACACTTGCTTATGCAAGATAGACATAACAGTCCTCTAG
Source organism: Glebionis coronaria (assembly GCA_025667525.1). Taxonomy (NCBI): domain Eukaryota; kingdom Viridiplantae; phylum Streptophyta; class Magnoliopsida; order Asterales; family Asteraceae; genus Glebionis; species Glebionis coronaria. The sequence continues at coordinate 252,351,753 of CM046875.1, read as the reverse complement.
TGTCCCTTGCTAACCAAACATCTTAACAACTAATTTACCTTATAAAATCCCTTGTTACTCCCAGGTAAAACCTATGATAAAATCATTCCTAAGTCTCCCAACAGACCACAACCAATTCTAGGCCAAAAATGTCTTGGCAACATGCATAGTATATCAACTTTCCATGCTACAGTGCGTCATGATTTAGTAAAACTAACTCATACTCACCTGTGGACACAATCTAGAATTGTGATAAGAGTATCATAAGGATACCCAAAAGTCCTAAAGTTTCCTAAAACCTCCCCTTAAACTGTGATACAAATGTTGCCAAAAATATGCATGAACATAAAAAAATTTATGTCAAGATAGGAATAGAAAATTCTAACCATCATCCATAAATAAAAACATGCTCAAATGATCCTCCAATGATCCATAAGAAACTCTGTATCCAATGGTATAATGCTAACACCACCTGCACATTTAGATTGAAAACCACAAAACTAACATTGTTGCTGACAACGCCCCGATAACACTTGTCAGCGTTAAGGAAAGCTTTGTCAGCGTTAGACAAATATATTGCTGACAACGTCACAATAACACTTATCAGTGTTAAAGCAACCTTTGTCAGTGTTAGAAAAACATAGTGGAAAATCTAAATTCTCAAAAAGACCTTATCCTGTACATACTTTTACAAAAAGACTCCAAAACACATATTATGTGAGATTGATCATTCCAATACTTGTTACCAAGTATTGAAACCTTCCAACATCAAAAGGTTTAGTTAGTAAATCTGACACATTTTCTTATGTGTCAACCCTATCCTGTTGTATTAAACCCTTTTCAAAACAATCTCTTATAAAATAGTGTCTTATTTCTATGTGTTTGGTTTTAGAATGATGTACATGATTCTTAATAATGCATAGAGTGCTGTTATTGTCAACAAATATCTTGGTATGCATGAAATTATACCCATAATCCAACAGCTGGTTCTGAATCCATAAAACTTGTCCACAACAAGCAGCTGCAGCTACATACTCTGCTTCAGTTGTAGAATTGGCCACCACTGTTTTTTTCTTGCATTGCCAAGATATCAACTTGCTCCCAAGAAACTGACGTCCACCAGTTGTGGATTTTCTATCAAACTTATCACCTCCATAGTCACTGTCTGAATATGCAATAAGCTCCAAAGGTGAATCTTTTGGGTACCACAAGCCAAGACTAGGATAACATCTTAGGTACCTAAAGATTCTCTTGACAGCATAAAGGTGACATTCTTTGGGAGTCACTTGATGGCGTGCACATGCACACACAGCAAACATGATGTCAGGTCTGGAGGCTGTGAGATACATCAATGAACCAATCATTGATCTATAGTGCCTGACATCCACATCTTTCCCATCTCCAATCTTTCCCCAAGGGTGTTCTCTATCCATAGGAGTAGTAGCCCTCTTTTCATGTGGAGAAAAACCAAACTTCTTCAAGATCTCTGCCACATACTTATCCTGGGAGATGAAGATACCATCTTCTTTCTGCTGAACTTGTAACCCTAGAAAGAAGTTCATCTCCCCCATTGCACTCATCTTGAATTTGTCTGTCATAAGTTTGGAGAAATCCTCACTCGTCTTTGGATTGGTGGATCCAAAGATGATATCATCAACATAGACCTGAACAAGTAGAACATCCTTACCATTCTTCTTTGTAAACAATGTTTGATCTATGGTGCCCCTCTTGAATCTATTGTCCACCAAATAAGTGGATAATGTGCCATACCATGATCTTGGGGCTTGATGAAGTCCATACATAGCCTTCTTGACTCTATACACCTTGTTTGGATTCACTGGATCTTCAAAACCAGGAGGCTGCATTACATACAACTCCTCAACAATTCTTCCATAGAGGAAGGCACTCTTCACATCCATTTGATAGACAGTGAAGCCCATGCAGGAAGCATAGGCTAGAAAAATTCTTATGGCTTCAATCCTTGCAACTGGTGTAAAGACCTCCTCATAGTCTATCCCTTCCTCTATGCAAAAGGTCTCAATAGATCGATTAAGCTACACTTGAGGGGAAACCTTTGTATATGTATATGACAATCTAAGTTATATGTTGATCCCAAACTTATTCTAAAACCACTTGGTATAATATGATATGAGCCCTAATGAAGAAGTTATTCAAGGTCGAAATTCACTGTTTAAGGTATTAATGTTTTGCTCTTTTCACATAAAATCATGAACTAGGGTTTCTCAAACCCTAGATCAACATGAAAAGCATAAAGTTTGATGTTTACGGCTGTTATAACGTGATCATGGTTCTTAAATGCCTATTCAATTCACAAAATCCTAAAAATTCATACTGTTAGGGTTTCGATGTGAGTTTCTGTTAAGAACTACAGCAGGTTATGATTATCTGGGTGATATATGTTGCTCGAGTTTGTACACGTGATCTCAGCAAACAAAGAGGTATATAGGTTTATGGATCACGCGAGTTTTCAAGATAATTGGGAAAGAAGAAAGCAAATATCGAGTGGTGAATATTACTGGTTAATTTAGACGAGATTATTATGGAGGACACGGTATATTCCTAATTTTTAGGGATTATTATTGACTCTGTATTCAATCGTATCCCTCATGATTTTTGGATATTATTTATGGTATGTGAAACAGAAAGCTGTGGAGTATACGGGTGTGACTTGAAACTTTTGGGATGATACTATATGATAACCCTATTTTGTAGGGATTATATTTTATATATCTTTACTTCCTGATTTGTTTTGGAAATACGGCTGGATATGTGAGTCACTATCAAGAAAAACGTAGCTATTGATGGTGTAAGTGGTTATTATTGAGACGCTGACGTTTGTAAGTTAGACGCTGACAAGGTATTTATTTGACGCTGACAGAGAATAAGTCAAACGCTGACAGCGTTGACAGAGTTGTCCGAGATATGATTGTCCCAAGCGTTGATACGCTTTGTCCGATATCGGACAAAGCATGTGTTTAAGAAGTTAGACAGTATGGGATCTCGGATAACAAAAGAATGGCTGATGTTGAGAAAATTGGTACGTTTTTAGCACACAAAAAGGAGGAATTTACACACGAAGGTACATGGAATCTCCGTTTTTATACAGAATATCAAATTGATATTTATGGCTCGGATATTTTTAAAATGGATTAATGGTTTTAAAGCAAGTTAGCAACAATTTATGAAGAAATTTTTGGATTTGATTATGTAATCGAGGTAGCCTTGCAAAAGAGTTATCCTTTCTTTTACTTTTACATATCATATGAAGATTGAGATTCGTCATGGAGAGGTGTTAGCTTAAGGGGAAGAATTCTTATGGTAAGTTTGATGATTGAAGAATATTTTCGCGAGTTTGTGTTCTATCATATCTTAAAGTCATGCACTTCCAGCCACTGACTTTTAAGGTAACTTGTTTGTGCCTACATTGTTACTGGTGAAGTGATACAAGATCTAGGAATATGTGATTTTTCTTATGGTACTCTATGCACATATTTTTTATCACTTGAAGGAGTTACATTATCGTTCTCAGTGTCTCACAAAGGATGAGGATTTTTGTATTCATCACACACTTCATCACATCGTACAAGATATGGAACATAGGTTTGGGTTATTCTACTTCTACATCAAGAATATTATGTTTTTTTTTCTTCAAGATCATTACAAGAGCCTACATTTGGAGAATCTTCAAAAATTGCATACATTGTTTACTAATATGTGTGTATAGTGAAGTTCGTTTTCTCGATTCTTAACAAATTGAAAGGCCTAACAATATCGTGTTTTTAATTGTTTTTGGTTGGTAATGTTTTTTGGATACTCTATTGCTAATTCAAACAATGCCAAATCAAAAATGAAAAATATTATCTACTTATATGTAAAACAAAGTGCAATTACCACAATTTTATTCAAGTAAAACTTCAAAATGTAAATTTTATAACTAAAAGGACTGAAATTGTAAATTCTATGAATATTAAATGCTCAAAATATAAATCTAACAAGTTTAAGGACTGAAAGTGTAAAACAGTTTAACAATCAAGGACTAACAATGACATTACAACTAACTTCTAACTAACCCTAACCACTTTCAAACTTCCCTAACTAGATTTTAAGAAACTGAAAATTAAAGGGACTAATTAACAATAATTCCAAAAGATTAGGAAATTAAACTAATTTTGTAACTGTTTGAAAAGCTGAGGACTTAAAGGCAAATAACAAAAGTTTTTAAGGCAAAAACGGGCTAAGGAAAGAATAAGTTCGTTTGAGCTTATTTCTAAACCAAATTCGACCAAACCAATTGCAAAAAGCTTAAAATTCAAAATTAGCTAGGCTAGAAAAAAGGATTTTAGCTGAAAAGCACTAGAACTCAAATAAGCTAATCTCAATAAGCACAAAATAAGCTACTGAACAAACTGGACAAGCACAACTAGATTTTTATGCTAAAACTGATTAATGGGCTTAAAATATGAACGAGAAATCAAGTCCTATGGAAAATGATCCAGTAATAAGCTAGAAAAACGCAATAAGCTGAATTTGGCTTATGTTGACCAAGTTTGACCAACTTTTTGCAAAAAAGCTAAAAATTTCCAGAATTCACCACAAGCACTAACCAATTGGTTTTGTAAAAGAAAAGGACCAACTTTTTGAAGTAGATTATGAGATTCAAGAAATCAGTGGTCAACTTTATCACAGAAAATGAGCTTTGCTCAAGCTTAACCAAAAAGCTGATATCTAGCTTATTTTGTAATACTGTAGAAAATCCTAGCAACCACTTAATCCTTATATGTTGCTTGAACTTTGAAAACAGATTTCAGTGAAAATGGTTAACTAATTAAGCTGCTACAATGATTTGAAATTGATAAGTTTCTAAAATGCAGTTTTCAAAAACTGAAGCACAAGTAGCAAATGCATAATTTTTGAGCAAAAGACCTAGGACTTGAAAGATTAGAGCTAATTTGTACTCTAAATGACCCAATAATGCAAACTCAAGTTTAAAACCAAAATCTTAACTACTGAATTAACACAGATTAAGCTATGATTAGGACTAAAACTTGTTGCCAAACACACTTACTGAACTTTTTGAAAGATTTTGCAAGGACTTTTAGAGCTCTAGTTAAAACTCGATGAAAACCTTTAGCAAAATGAATTCAGTGAACAAAAAGAGAAGTTTAACAGCTACAAGCAAACACTTAGCACCACAAGAACTCAAATGATTAACAAGGCTAAACTTATGAATGATTTAAAGCTATAAGCTAAATCAATTACCAAAGCAATGATCAAAAGAGCTACACTCAAGCTACAAACAGACTAGAACCAAATCACAACTAGGCAAAACAGGTTTTATCATGCAATCATCAAAGTTTTACACTAGAAATGAAACATAGCATTTGGAATTGAGTGGAACACAAACAAGAAGCGTTTGCACCTTGTGTAGATACCACTGAGCAGTAGAGGAGTGTTGAACTCTCTATTCTAGTGCTAACCACCACCTTAGCACTAGATTAACCAATCTACAATCAACAAGCAGCTACTAATCAACTGGAATCATCAAAATGGCATGAAATCTTCAAAAATGCTATGAACTTGGACTGAATCAATCAAACAGCTACAATTCTTCTTCAAAATCAGTTATGATCAATGAATGATCATAACAAACACAATGCAACAACACAAGTATCAAGTAGTAGCAGGAAATGAATAGTAGAATGAAGAACAGAATTGGCGGGAAATGAGAATTCGAATTTTTATTAATGGAAGTTGGTTACAAAGCTGTTAAAGGTATGCTAACTAACTAACTAACTCAAGAGTGTGTCAAACTCTTGAGTAGTTTAGCTAAAAAGGGAAAAGGAATGTAAGGAAAGGTAATTGTGTGTTTTTTTACACTTTTTGCTAACTGTTACAAATGAGGTCCTAACAATCTATTTATAGACTTGAGAAAGATGATTGTTGGGGTTGGTGACGTGTTGGGACCAATCCCAGCTCTCCACGTGGACTAATTCTGTTTAATTGATTTCCAGGTATGAACAATAATTTGGGCTTTCTTGATTGAGTGGATGACATGTTAATTGATGATAACCATTGAATTGGTCTCTCAAAATGGAGCAACTTTGATGTTTATACTTCTCCATGAAATCGTCTCTAGCTCAAAAACGATCCTGGGAAATTTTTGCCTTCTTGAAGATGCCACGTGTCGTCATGTGAATGGCTGAAAAGTGATCACACGGATCACACTGTTATGATTTGTTATTAAATGAGTGGCGGCTGTGAGTGGGAAATTAATGCATGAGCTGGTGATCCGTGTGCTTTATTTGCTCTCTTCTCATTGGCCAACACTTAGTCACATGGATTGAGCTAGTAATAATCTTCCAAACTTGGCAGAATTAGTCCCTATACTTTGACAGATTACATTTTTGAGCTAGCAGCTTCATTCCTTTGGCATTTTAAGTCCTCCAAACTTCATCTTTGAGCAGAAATTACCCTTTGACTTTGTTGACTTGATAGTTGACCAATTTTGACTTTGATCTTGACTTTTTACAATATTTGCACTTTAGTCCTTCAACTTTGGCAATTTGTCAAGATAGGTCCTTGTACTTCAAAGTCTTGATACTTTTGATCCTTCTTTGTCTTTTTCATCCATTTGAGCTTGATTTTTCTTTGTTTGCTTGAAAATGTATCCTTTTACCTACACAAGTGTACACAAACACAAACATACCACATAACACTGTTTTTGCAAGATAAATTGGTATTTTGCTTCATGTTTTAGGGTTATTTGTTGATAAAAGGATATGAGTTTAAGCTCATATCAAATCCCCTACACTTGAACATTGTCATGTCCTCATGCAATATTATATATTAAAGCTCAAATTTACATTTCCCTCATAATTAATCCACCTTGGCCATATGAGATGCATCTACACTACTCTAAACTAAATGATGCATGATTTTGACTTTTAATAATACAATGAACAAAATACAATTCTATCTATATCTTTTTGATTTTTCTTGAAATGGTTTTGATGGAAATAACTCATAAAGAATTCAATGGCTTAGATTAGGGCTTGGGTACCATGGACATTTATCACCCTCAAGTTTCACTTTCCCCATACCAAGCTTAAAAATGGGATCATTGCATTCACAAGTAAAAAGTGCATCAACTTATTCATGACAATTAAATGTGGAATCGGTTATTATTCGAGCAAATTGCTTGTGGGCAAATTTGTCATTATTCAAGTGGGAAGTATAAGAAGTGTAAAATCCAAAAATAAGGAAGCACAGTTTTAATCCTAAGTAATCCTCTCATCCATTACTTGAAAAACCGCTCACAATTAATATAAGTCCGTTTTAAGAGTAATAAGTCATTCGCCTTATGTGTAAAATCCTCATGTCATGCTTTCATAAGTAACTACACACTCGCTAAGGAAAGGAAAATAAAACTCACGCAATAATTTACATCCGCCATCTTTTTGAGACTTTGGATCTTCAACCCCGCAACCCGTCAAGGTAATATTGGATTGGAGCAATCTATTGAATCCCCGCAACCCGTCAAGGTAATATTGGAACTCAATAGTCACTCTAATTAACACCACACTGCCCCTCTTGGGAGTCTTGCATTATTATTATTATTATTTTTTTCTTTTTCTTTTTTTTTTTTTCTAGCCACTCATTTTTTTTTCATAAGCCGCTCTTATTTTTCTTAATTCCTCACAAAGAAATTTGAAAAGAAGAAAAGGAAAAACACCCGCTAAATATGGAGCATGACACAAGTCTAATACACATAAAACGTGCTAACTTAGAATCTTAAGACGTACTCATATCAACCATGAATGACTAGTCAAAAATGCATAAGAGATTACAAACAAATTAAAACCGTACTTGATTATTTATTAACAATTATATACATGCGAAGAAAATAGAGGTAAAGAAGAGAAGGGTTTAGCCACAAGTAATTGCCATGAAGTCTATCTAGCCCTTTTACACTTGCTTCAACTCTATCATTTCCCATTCTCCACAAATTTAAAATCTCAAATAATGAGATTGGTGGATGCTTAGCCTAATAGACCAATGAAGGACTACATGGTTAAGGATACTAGCTAGAGAATGCTAAGATAAGCAAACTCGTGTTGAGTCAAAATATCCATGGCGGGCCTAATATGTCAAAGAAGTCTAAACTTATTAAAACCATGTTTTATTATATTTTTCTCTTTTATATATTTTTGATGAAAAATAAAGGAAGAATATACAATGCAAATGTGTTATGCAAATGAAAAATGATTGATGCAAAAATTATGAATGCATATTTTTGTTGGCCAAAGTAGATCAAAAATTTGAAAAATGTTGAAAAATCAATTTTCCAAGTTATCATGCAAGACAATGACAAGTTCTAGGTAAGGTCACTTCGATAGAATACCCCCCTACACTTAAGCTAAACATTGTCCACAATGTTTAAGAGCATGGAAGTATAAAAACTTCCCCTACACTTATGACAATGAATAGACTTTGCTTAACCCAAGTTAAGGAAAGGACAACTATTAGTGAAATCATGTTTAAGCACAAAGTGTCAATGAAAAATCACTATAGTAACGAAGTGAACCGGATACAAGGGCCTCCTCCATAAGCTCCAAAGCATGAGATAAATGAGCAACCCTACAAACAAGCATGAAGATAAAAGAAGGTCTCCCCTACACTTATCTCCAAGTCTATGCCTTTATTACTAACCTACAACACTCTAAACCTAGTTATACGATGCTTGAGTTAATGAGTTTCTAGCTCGACTCGTCCCTCAATGAATTAATTCATGGGGAAAATGGGGATCTCTTGGACCATTTCAACGGAAATGTCCTCCCCAAAGTAATGTTTGACACGGTGACCATTCACTTTAAAATTTGGACCATCGGGTTGTGACAACTCAAGAATTCCATATGGAAACACTTGAGCAATAGTGAATGGACCGGACCATCTCGACTTAAGCTTGCCCGCAAAAAGTTTCAATCTTGAGTTAAAGAGGAGAACCGGCTCTCCAACTTTGAACTCACGATTCTTAATCTTAGCATCATGCAATTTCTTAGTCTTTTCCTTGTAAAGCAAAGAATTTTCATAGGCATTGGCTCTCAATTCATCCATCTCGTTGAGTTGATCTTTCCTATGTGAACCGGCTTGGTTTAAATCAAAGTTAGCCCACTTGAGAGCCCAAGATGCCTTATGTTCTAACTCAAATGGGAGGTGGCACGCTTTTCCATAGACAAGCCTATAAGGCGTACAACCAATTGGTGTTTTAAAAGCCGTCCTAAACGCCCACAAAGCATCATCAAGCTTATCCGACCAAGAAGCTCGATGCTCTCCCACCGTTCTCTCTAAAATTCTCTTTAAACCACAATTTGTGACCTTGGTTTGACCATTTGTTTGAGGGTGATACGCGGTAGAAAGTCTATGATTCACTCCATATTTCTTCATAACTCTCGTGAATTGATCATTACAAAAGTGCGTACCACGATCACTTATGATGGCCCGAGGTACACCAAATCTAGCAAACAATTGTTTCAAAAACTTCACAACCACTCTAGCATCATTGGTAGGTAAGGCTTTAGCCTCCACCCATTTGGACACATAATCCACCGCCACAAGTATATACTTGTTTCCCTTAGAGGATGGAAAAGGTCCATGAAATCAATGCCCCATATATCAAATATCTCACACTCTTGGATAAAATTTTGTGGCATCTCATCACGTTGTGTAATTTTTCCTTGTCTTTGACACACATCACAAAATTTCACCATTTCAGGGGCATCTTTGTAAATGGAAGGCCAATAGTAACCCGAATCAAAGACTTTCTTGGCGGTGTAGTTAGGCCCAAAGTGTCCACCCGTAGGTCCTTTATGACACGCCTCTAAGATCTTAAATGCCTCGGGCCCATCTACACACCGTCTAATGATTTGGTCCGCACATTGCCTAAAAAGATATGGATCATCCCAAAAGTAATACTTAACTTCCTTAAGAAACTTTTTCTTTTGTTGATAAGTAAGACCCCCAATGAGCACATTGCCCACAAGATAGTTTGCGATATCCGCAAACCAAGGTGTGGCATCCTCTTGGGAAGAGATAGACATGAGCTCCTCTAATGGAAAGGATTCATTGATTTCTTGGTGTGGGAAATCTCCTTGAAAAGGATGCTCAAGTCTACTCAAATGATCCGCCGCTAAATTCTCGGCCCCTTTCTTATCATGAATCTCTATCTTAAACTCTTGAAGCAACAAAACCCATCTCAAAAGCCTAGGCTTAGCATCTTGTTTTGTCATAAGATACTTGAGAGCGGAATGATCCGTATACACTATGGTTTTGGAAAGCACAAGATATGGTCTAAACTTCTGAAAAGCATATACTATAGCAAGCAACTCTTTTTCCGTGGTAGTGTAATGAAGTTGTGCATTGATTGTAGGTAAAATTTAGATAACTTGCTTTAGGAAAAACAAGCAACTAAATATCGGTAAGTATCGAGTGACGGTTTAGGAAAACCGTGCACTAATGACCCTCAATCACTTAAAAAAGATGAAAAGATTCGTTTCCCAAGGAGGTAAGGTGTTGTGAATTAACTTGTATTTCTTTGAGATTAATATTGATGAGATGGAATGACGGTTTCTTGGAAATTATATTATGACGTGAAAAACGAAAACGTAAAACCGTAGAAAAATCTACTAAAATTAAAAATTATTAAAACCAAAAACAAAATCAAGAAAAAGATTAAAAAGACTAAAACAAGTCTAAAATAATATAAATAAAGACAAAAATCCAATAAAGATATTTTAAAACCTTTTATTAATTAAATCATTAATTTTAAATGCTAATTAAAGCCCTAAAATTAAATTTAATTAATTCAAATGTCAAAAATATGATTTTATTGAATAATTACTCAACTTATATTATTATAAGACTAAAAAGTAATTTTCTAAAAATTAAAACCTATTAAAATTATTTTTAAAACTCTAAAAAATGATTTAAAAATAATTAAAACCTAATTAAACTTAAAATAATTATAAAAATAAATCTAAAAGTTATAAAAATAATCTAAAAATGGAAATAGTCCTAATCAATGACAAAGAACCTAGGAAAAATGAAAAATAAAGAAAAAGAAAATTTTGAAAATTAATAATAAAATAATAATAAAGTAATGCTAAAAAAAAAATAAAAGTCACTGTCTTGCGCCGCAACGTTTTGTCTTGCGCCGCAACTAGTGTTGCGAGATCACCAAGATCAGCAGCTACCTAAGTTGCGCCGCAACTAGAAGTCTTGCGCCGCAACTTGGACGACGGACCTGGTTTGCTTCTTTTGGACAGATGAACACCCAAGTGAGAGTGCACACTTTTTGGTGCCAAGAGGGCTTGGCAAGGAGCTTTGTTTAATGGTTATTTTGGATCAATTGGGCACCCTTGAGCTTATTGAAGCTCAAGGAGTCAAGTAACACACAAATAACAACAAGAATCAAAGATTAACCATCAAAATCATGAAAAACCAAGCAAATTTCACCCTTATGCAGATTTTTAACATCCTTTATCCTTAAAAACCTAACAAACTTGTTCAAATCTTGTTCCAAACTAATTAACTACTTACTAATAACCTTAATCAACCCTAAACAAGCAATCTAACACCTTTTAATTATCAAAACAAATCTAGATGTCCTGCTTAAACCTGTTGCCAAACACCCTTTTAAAATCTAAAAACCAACTTTTAACATACCAACATGCTTACAAAAGCTACCAAATTGATTCCAAGTGCATCTAACATGTAAACATACACACTAGAACACAAATCATGCAATATAAACACACTTAATCACCAAATCACTTACGATCATACCAACTAGCTATTTTATGAAATTTTTCAAGGTAAAAGAAGATACCTTAGGTTCTTACATCCAAGAACCTAGAGGATGAAAATCCTCCTCCAATCCAACTCGGGTTGGAGCTGAACCAAATCAACAAGCCTTCAACCTATTGAACACAAAACAAAGAAAGAAAACACAAAAACAAGTAATAATATATATTTTTGATTTTCTTTTCTTTCTCTTAAATCTTTCCAAAACCTTTTCAAACTTCCAAATATGTTTTCTTAAACCCTATATTACCAATAACATCAACCAAGAACACCAAAATACCTTTGAGAAGATTTTACCAAAATCTCTCAAAATCTCAAAACCTTAAACAACTTTGAAAATCAAAGTTGCTTAACCAAATAAAAGTGGAACTCAGAATCAATCTCCTCACAACACACAAACTTTTAAAAACAATAAAAAAGGAATTACACTTGAATATTTCAAAAACCAAACTTTTTATTTCTTTAAAAAGGAATTACATGTGAGAGACTAGAAACTGGAACAAGGGCTTCACACAAGTTGTGAGCTCCTTTTATAGAGTCCTAAGAAGATACTAGAAGGCTAAAAACATAAAACCCTAATCATAAGAAAATCCCAAATGTGCCCTTGAGTGCATTTTGTCCTCTCATTTGATCTTGGCCTTTAAATTTTGCTTTGTGAGCAAGCATATCATCTTGGACGTCCATTTTGCCACGTCACTAGTCTTGGAGGCTAAGGAATGATGTGATTGGTGGATTGGGGAATTGGGGGTTTGGTGCATATGAGTGGGATGCAGGTTTTTAGGAGTGGGAAGGGTTTTGACATGTGTGAATTAAGTGTGTGCAAGTTTAATTGGGTTTTACCCAAGTAATTGTGGTGGTAATTTCTGGGAAGTAAAAAATGATGAACACTACCCATTTGATCCGAAAATAGGGGTGGGTTGGGTGTTAGGCGCATTTTTATTTAAATGTTTGGGAGTTGTCACTTTTGGTCCTTGTCTTTTGGAATTTTTGGCTTTTAAAGATTTTCAGCCTAAAATCTCCCTTCCTTTGTTATTAACTTTCCCACTTTGACAATTTTGGCACCAACTTTTGATAAAAGGTTATCAAGGATGTAATTTGACATTTGGTGATTCTTTAAGGACTAATCTTGGACAATTTTGATCTTCAAAGGTCTTCAATGAGTCTTTCACTTGTTGAGGGACCATTATTGGCAATTTGAAAATGTTGAGGGACTAAACTTGCCATTTCTTCAAAGTTGAAGGACCTTTTTGTAATTTTGACAAACTTAAGGGACCAAACTTGTAATTATTAATATACAAGGGTTTTAAGTGTCATTTCTTCATTCTTGGATGATCAATCTTGTATTGTCTTCAAGTCTTCAAGGGTTTTTGATGAAAATTCCATGATTAGGGCTCGGTTCTTTGTACGGCTTCGTTTCTCGTGTTCGTTTTTCCTTGTATCTTGTGATCTTTTGTCTTTTTCACGATATCCATACCTAAAATACACAAGTAAACAAACACAAGCATATATATGGTATTTTTATGACATTTTAATGCATTTAAAGCCCGAAAAGAACGATGAGATCATGTATAAATGCCATCTCATCACTCCCCCATACTAAGCCATTGCCGTGCCCTCACGCAATGCTAAAATAAAGTATCTAAGCATCACCAAAGTTCAATTTTATTAACCTTTATTGAAGAGTAAAAGACTTGCAACATACTACGAGATTGTGTAAAGACATAATGTATGATTTTCATCACCAAAATGTGACTTTTAGGGTCTAAGAATAGGAACAAGTTAATGTCCCTTAGAGTAAATTTCGTCATCCTTGATTGTCATACATTCCATGCTAAGTGCAAAAACAAGATCATTGTTGGTACAAGTCACAATGCTAACACTACTCATACGTCCAAATTGTGTAATACTTTTTCTCCCCGCAATCCTAGTTATTATAAAAGGAAATGGGTTACTAGCATTTTTTATCTATTTGTCATGGATCACAAGTGATTCATATTGACTTATTTGAGTAGTTATTAGTCCGAAAGCAAAGTAGCACGATTTGATCAATAGTTAGCCGAAGGACAAAATCTTTTAAAACGGCTTCTCGTGTATCTCCTTAAGTTCATATCTTGGCATAACTCGTTTCACGATTTGAGACCTTTCTCGGACCGATATTTGGCATGTACTTCATACTTCAAATCTTGGGAAGACGTTCTCGAAATTATGGTCTTCTCTTCATATAATTGGAATTTCTTCACTTGACGTTTTTGAGAGATTCTTCATATAGGACCACGACTTCATCATTTTTCTTCAATCTTTACTTTGGATTTTGATATACAACGATCCGCCTCCTTTTCGGACTTGGATATTTTTATCCTCATACCTTGTTAGGGTCTTTTTGGATAGACTTTCTCCATTCTTTAGGGGAGTAATAGCTTCTCGTCGTGTGTCTCGATCCTTCATATTGATTTTAGAACAATGATACTTCACATCATCTTTGGATCTTTAGCAAAAATAGAGCTCCTCATGCCTTGTTAGGGCCTTTTTAGATAATCGCCAATCTTCGCGTCCCGTTTCAATAAGTTATGCCTTGGCTATGAACTCTATTCAACCCCGAGCAACTTTTAAACGATCTTGCGCTAGAGGCTAAGTAACCTTTCAAACCGTACGACCTTACTTATTGCAATTATGTTTTATTCCTAATGCATTGATCTTATGGGAAGAAAAAGCCACAATTAAAAACATATGAGTTTTTGAAAGAACATTTTCATGTTCTACGTTTAGCATGATCACTTGTCTAACTCTATCATTTCTCGTTCTTCACTATTTAAAGACCTCTAATTAAAGAGACTCGTGAATACTTAGCCGTGCAAGTCAAAATTAAGCCAAATTTGGATTAGCTTTCATTAAGACTATATCAAATCAAAGTTTTGGGTTTTCAAGCCACCTATAGGATCTTGCACTTTCTTGGACTTTTTCAAGTTTAGAGAATGCGTTTTATAGTTCCCTTGATAAGTGACTTTCTAGAATCAATTATAGGAACTTGCGAAAAGTTCTTGTTCTTAACCCGAATGAATTAAGACTTTCGCGTTTTAAAGCTCCCTATATAAAAGTCTAGCAAAACTTGAATTGAGCGGGTTAAGGAATGTAAATGGCTCCAAATGCCCATCAAGTCAAAAATTAACTCTTATTCTACCCATCGGAAAATATACATTCGTGTCTTAAAAACACTTATGAAAACTAAGAAAAATTTTAAAATTTGGCCATTTTTAGCCTTATTAGCAAAACAAAACATTGAAAGTTGGAAAACGTGAGGGCGTAGCAAAGCAAGTACCTATTCACCCCCCCCATACTAAAAGTAAACATTGTCCTCAATGTTTCGAGTCTAAAGGTGGAGCACCCCCATACTAGAGACGAAGAATCGAATGCTTAGGATCTAGCATGGAAAGGGTGATCAACAATATATCTAAAGCCGTTTATTAATTATGCTAAAAGATAATTGTTAGAACAATAAAGGATATGTCATGGAATCGTGAAAAACTTCTTCAAACGAACGATGGAGGCTCACGTAAACGAACACGAGAGTCTTCAATCGTAGACGATGATGATGATCTAGAATCACAATCACAAACAACCACGAGACAACGAGTTGGAAGGGTACAAGTCCCCTTATTAGTGAACATAAAGCATAAAGATAAGCATGGGATCTCCCCCACGAGGCACCTCGTTTTTGATTACCGAGTCATGAGCTCGACTCGATCCCCTCAAAATGTGAACATTTAGGGATATCATGGTGTGGTCAATGGGGCTTACATGATAAACAAGGCCCAAAAAGCAACCGGTAAAAAGGACTAAGTCCTTAGATGATGCAAAATACCGGGGTCGAAGATGGCGTTCTCGTTTCCATTGAGAAAACAATTCAACACCACTTGAACATGTGCCATAAACTCAAAGAGTTTGAAGAAAATAGATGAGAAGTAGAAGGGTGGGACATTGGTTGGGTAAAACAATCGAGTTACTCGAGGTAAACTCTCACCGTAAGTGTAGAAAGATTTTCTAGTGACTACTTCGGTGAAAGACCGAGATTTTATCTTAAACGTGATACCGGGGTCAAAAATCTCGTCCTTGGTGGATAAGTGTAAGGAAGCAAATGGGGTTTCCCCCACACTAGGTCCACACAAAACGTCGTCAAAAGGAGTAGACGCGTTTGTAGCAAATTCAATCAATCGAGGTGATGACGGAGTTAGAGTTGGAAAAATTTTCAAATCATTTGTAAAATCTTTTCCTTTGTCAATTTTTAACTCATTATTACGAAAACCCAAGTCGATTAAATTGAAAATTTTTGGTGTTTCTAAAATAGTTCTAGGCACACTTAAACTTTTCACATTTATCTTGAAGGTGGGAGGAAGATTTGAATTTTTAAAACATGAATCGATTAGAAAAATATCCCCCTCCGGGCTAACGTAATGGTCTTCATCAAACTCGAAAATCGAAGGCGGGTCGTCAAGAATACGTTTGATCTCGGAAAAATCTCCATCGGGATCAAAAACGTCTTCTCTTCCTCGTGGAAGAGGTTGAGCAATAAGATCGTCGATAATCGAGTCACTAGCTTCAACCGTCGTGAAACTAGGAATAGAAGGCTCTTCGATTGAAGATTTTGCCTTTGTCGTGTCGACCTCGATATCGAAAAACGTATCAATGTGAGCAAGGCCATCGGCGGACTTCTCACATGATAAATCCGAAATCTCACACGGTGTGGGATTAGGAGTAAAAGGCTCGTCTCGTGACGATTTTGCCTTGACGGTTTCAACTTTGTCCTTCGAAGGGATCGAACGTGGGTTCTCGAACATTTTAGCAAAATTACTAACACGTCCCTTCGGAATTAATTGTCGTTCATCTTGTAACAACGAGGGTTTCATGATTTCCTTTAAAACCTTTTCACATTTTTCTTCTTTAAAATCATTTATTGGAATTTCTTCAAAATTAAGTGTATATTGATTTAGAAAATCCTCAATAATTTCATCTTCATTAGAAAAATTAGGTTTACAAGGTACAAGATTTAAAACTCCCAAATATCCTACGAGTTTTTCCTTAGGTTTATTTTCACAAACATTTTTCAAAACTTCGTTGGATGGCGGTTTCGTTGCCTCTACGTTCTTACTTGATGACGATGGTTGCACGACTCTAAAATTAGAGAGATATGGATCAATACGAGACGTACGAGTCTTAGGAGTCGAAGTAACTTGAACCTCTCCCACGGGATTGGGATTGGTCACATTTGACAATGAATTAAATTTCCCCACTAAGCCCTCGAACATTAAAAGAATTTTATCTTTCTCATTGGCGTGATCATCCTTAATTTTATCTACGTATTCTCTCCACATCACTTGACTTTGGTCATACACTCGTTGTTGCTCTTCAAGAAGGGTGTCATAATCGTGTTCCATTTTTTTGTAAGTCTCCCCTTGGGCTTCCAATTTTTCTTTGTAATACTTATCGAGATCGACCACATGTTCTTGAAGTGACTCTATAAGTTTGTTATGACGGCTCATATAATCACAAAAAGATTCATTTAGACTCATTTCTTCATTTTGATTTTCACCACAATTAAAAGACGAATCAAATGACGAATGTGGTTGGTGACCTTGGTCGTTAGATTGAAAATTGTCACCATCACCACGTGGAGGAGAGTTATAGATATAACCCTCTCGACCTCCATAAACTTCACAATTAAAACAATTAGCCCCATCGGGTGGGCCTCCACAATATGGACACGAGAAATATCCCTCATCATTAGACATGATGCAACATAAACGGTGTTACGAGAATTAAACGTTTAGAGGGTGAAAGAAGAGAATTATGAAAATAGAGGGAAAGCAAAGAAGATTCTTTTTGGTTGTTTTGTGGATTTTCAATTTTTTTTGTGTTTTTGATGATATTTAATTTTTTTTGGATTTTGGTGTATCTTCGTAGACAACAATCTACAAAATCTCTCCTCGAATCAAACTCTTGATTAAAGAAGCCTCAAAGGAATGAAAACGATCACGTGGAGTGAACGCCTTCGAATGACTTTAGAACTTTGGTGAAAACCAAATTGTTCACGAGGGTTTAATCACAAAGAAAACCTAGCAAATATAGTATACGTATTAATACTTTGGGCGGCAAAACCCTCGATTAGCCTTCAATCTCAAAATACTCACAAGCAAGCGGGGAAACGAGGCGGCGCGAAGCACTTAAGAGCCTTTTTCCTTAGGGTATATTTTATAATACCCGCCTTATACCCACCTTATAGTTCGTATCTTTCAAAATCGAGCTTCTCGAAAGTATTTATCTATTTTTGCCTTTTCTTTTTGTTTGAGATTCGAATACAATGATCGAGTGATGAAATCCCGAATCAAGGTTGTGTTTTCACACTTTTGGAGATATTGTATTTTGGTTGTGATACTTAATACAATATATTAATAATATTCACAAAGAAAAACCGAGAAAACCGATAATACGTGTTAAGGGAGTTCCACTTAACACAAATACTATTATGGATAATATCAAAAACAAAATTTTCCAAATTAAAACACGACACACCTCCCCGGCAGCGGCGCCAAAATGATTGTAGGTAAAATTTAGATAACTTGCTTTAGGAAAAACAAGCAACTAAATATCGGTAAGTATCGAGTGACGGTTTAGGAAAACCGTGCACTAATGACCCTCAATCACTTAAAAAAGATGAAAAGATTCGTTTCCCAAGGAGGTAAGGTGTTGTGAATTAACTTGTATTTCTTTGAGATTAATATTGATGAGATGGAATGACGGTTTCTTGGAAATTATATTATGACGTGAAAAACGAAAACGTAAAACCGTAGAAAAATCTACTAAAATTAAAAATTATTAAAACCAAAAACAAAATCAAGAAAAAGATTAAAAAGACTAAAACAAGTCTAAAATAATATAAATAAAGACAAAAATCCAATAAAGATATTTTAAAACCTTTTATTAATTAAATCATTAATTTTAAATGCTAATTAAAGCCCTAAAATTAAATTAAATTAATTCAAATGTCAAAAATATGATTTTATTGAATAATTACTCAACTTATATTATTATAAGACTAAAAAGTAATTTTCTAAAAATTAAAACCTATTAAAATTATTTTTAAAACTCTAAAAAATGATTTAAAAATAATTAAAACCTAATTAAACTTAAAATAATTATAAAAATAAATCTAAAAGTTATAAAAATAATCTAAAAATGGAAATAGTCCTAATCAATGACAAAGAACCTAGGAA
Organism: Glebionis coronaria; assembly: GCA_025667525.1. Classification (NCBI taxonomy): domain Eukaryota; kingdom Viridiplantae; phylum Streptophyta; class Magnoliopsida; order Asterales; family Asteraceae; genus Glebionis; species Glebionis coronaria. Next base: position 252,332,629 of record CM046875.1, on the reverse strand, counting down.
AAATGAAAAATAAAGAAAAAGAAAATTTTGAAAATTAATAATAAAATAATAATAAAGTAATGCTAAAAAAAAAAATAAAAGTCACTGTCTTGCGCCGCAACGTTTTGTCTTGCGCCGCAACTAGTGTTGCGAGATCACCAAGATCAGCAGCTACCTAAGTTGCGCCGCAACTAGAAGTCTTGCGCCGCAACTTGGACGACGGACCTGGTTTGCTTCTTTTGGACAGATGAACACCCAAGTGAGAGTGCACACTTTTTGGTGCCAAGAGGGCTTGGCAAGGAGCTTTGTTTAATGGTTATTTTGGATCAATTGGGCACCCTTGAGCTTATTGAAGCTCAAGGAGTCAAGTAACACACAAATAACAACAAGAATCAAAGATTAACCATCAAAATCATGAAAAACCAAGCAAATTTCACCCTTATGCAGATTTTTAACATCCTTTATCCTTAAAAACCTAACAAACTTGTTCAAATCTTGTTCCAAACTAATTAACTACTTACTAATAACCTTAATCAACCCTAAACAAGCAATCTAACACCTTTTAATTATCAAAACAAATCTAGATGTCCTGCTTAAACCTGTTGCCAAACACCCTTTTAAAATCTAAAAACCAACTTTTAACATACCAACATGCTTACAAAAGCTACCAAATTGATTCCAAGTGCATCTAACATGTAAACATACACACTAGAACACAAATCATGCAATATAAACACACTTAATCACCAAATCACTTACGATCATACCAACTAGCTATTTTATGAAATTTTTCAAGGTAAAAGAAGATACCTTAGGTTCTTACATCCAAGAACCTAGAGGATGAAAATCCTCCTCCAATCCAACTCGGGTTGGAGCTGAACCAAATCAACAAGCCTTCAACCTATTGAACACAAAACAAAGAAAGAAAACACAAAAACAAGTAATAATATATATTTTTGATTTTCTTTTCTTTCTCTTAAATCTTTCCAAAACCTTTTCAAACTTCCAAATATGTTTTCTTAAACCCTATATTACCAATAACATCAACCAAGAACACCAAAATACCTTTGAGAAGATTTTACCAAAATCTCTCAAAATCTCAAAACCTTAAACAACTTTGAAAATCAAAGTTGCTTAACCAAATAAAAGTGGAACTCAGAATCAATCTCCTCACAACACACAAACTTTTAAAAACAATAAAAAAGGAATTACACTTGAATATTTCAAAAACCAAACTTTTTATTTCTTTAAAAAGGAATTACATGTGAGAGACTAGAAACTGGAACAAGGGCTTCACACAAGTTGTGAGCTCCTTTTATAGAGTCCTAAGAAGATACTAGAAGGCTAAAAACATAAAACCCTAATCATAAGAAAATCCCAAATGTGCCCTTGAGTGCATTTTGTCCTCTCATTTGATCTTGGCCTTTAAATTTTGCTTTGTGAGCAAGCATATCATCTTGGACGTCCATTTTGCCACGTCACTAGTCTTGGAGGCTAAGGAATGATGTGATTGGTGGATTGGGGAATTGGGGGTTTGGTGCATATGAGTGGGATGCAGGTTTTTAGGAGTGGGAAGGGTTTTGACATGTGTGAATTAAGTGTGTGCAAGTTTAATTGGGTTTTACCCAAGTAATTGTGGTGGTAATTTCTGGGAAGTAAAAAATGATGAACACTACCCATTTGATCCGAAAATAGGGGTGGGTTGGGTGTTAGGCGCATTTTTATTTAAATGTTTGGGAGTTGTCACTTTTGGTCCTTGTCTTTTGGAATTTTTGGCTTTTAAAGATTTTCAGCCTAAAATCTCCCTTCCTTTGTTATTAACTTTCCCACTTTGACAATTTTGGCACCAACTTTTGATAAAAGGTTATCAAGGATGTAATTTGACATTTGGTGATTCTTTAAGGACTAATCTTGGACAATTTTGATCTTCAAAGGTCTTCAATGAGTCTTTCACTTGTTGAGGGACCATTATTGGCAATTTGAAAATGTTGAGGGACTAAACTTGCCATTTCTTCAAAGTTGAAGGACCTTTTTGTAATTTTGACAAACTTAAGGGACCAAACTTGTAATTATTAATATACAAGGGTTTTAAGTGTCATTTCTTCATTCTTGGATGATCAATCTTGTATTGTCTTCAAGTCTTCAAGGGTTTTTGATGAAAATTCCATGATTAGGGCTCGGTTCTTTGTACGGCTTCGTTTCTCGTGTTCGTTTTTCCTTGTATCTTGTGATCTTTTGTCTTTTTCACGATATCCATACCTAAAATACACAAGTAAACAAACACAAGCATATATATGGTATTTTTATGACATTTTAATGCATTTAAAGCCCGAAAAGAACGATGAGATCATGTATAAATGCCATCTCATCATGCATCGGTCATGGTTTTACTCGCATAGTGTATAGGTTGAAAATGCTTATTAACTCTTTGTCCTAAGACGGCCCCCACCGCATAATCACTAGCGTCACACATAAGCTGAAAAGGTAATTCCCAATTTGGGGAAACCAAAACGGGAGCCTTAGTCAATTTTTCCTTAAGGGTCTCAAAAGAGTCTAAACAATCTTGTATAAAAATGAAAGGAGCCTCTTTCTCCAAGAGGTGAGTCATCGGTCTAGCTATCTTAGAAAAATCTTGTATAAAGCGCCTATAAAATCCCGCATGACCTAAGAAACTCCTCACACCTTTAACCGAGGTGGGTGGGGGAAGTTTAGCAATCACATCAATTTTAGCTCGATCAACTTCTAATCCCTTGTTGGATATCTTGTGTCCTAAAACAATCCCCTCTTTCACCATAAAGTGACATTTCTCCCAATTAAGCACCAAACGTGTTTCCTCACAATGCTTAAGCATCCTTTCAAGATTGGTGAGACATGAGCTAAATGAATTTCCAAAGACGGAAAAGTCATCCATAAAAACCTCCATGGTTTGCTCTATCATGTCATGGAAAATCGCCATCATGCACCTTTGAAACGTCCCCGGTGCATTACATAAGCCAAAAGGCATCCTCTTGTAAGCAAATGTACCGTAAGGACAAGTGAATGTGGTCTTTTCTTGATCCTTATGGTCAATGGGTATTTGAAAATAACCCGAAAAGCCATCAAGAAAACAATAGTACTCATTTCCCGCTAAGCGTTCAAGCATTTGATCCATAAAAGGAAGCGGGAAATGGTCTTTCCTAGTTGCCTCATTGAGTTTTCTATAATCAATGCAAACTCTCCAACCGGTCACAAGTCTCGTGGGAATAAGCTCATTGTTCTCATTAGGCACCACGGTGATTCCACCCTTCTTTGGAACACAATGAACCGGGCTAACCCATGGAGAGTCGGAAATGGGATAAATCATACCCGCATCTAAGAGTTTAATCACTTCCTTCTTAATAACCTCATGGATTTTTGGGTTAACTCTCCTTTGGTTTTGAATGGCGGGTTTATAGTCATCCTCCATAAGGATTTTGTGTGTACAAAAATGTGGATCCATTCCCCTTATGTCGGATATTTTCCATGCTAAAGCTTTCTTATGTTTCTTAAGAACCTCAATAAGTTGCTCCTTCTCATCCGCTTTCAACTCTTTAGTAATGATCACCGGTAATTGGTCTTTGCCCTCTAAGAAAGCATATTCTAAGTGGGGTGGAAGGTCCTTAAGTTCAATGGGAGGTGGACTCTCTATGGAAGGTTTTACTATGGAAGGTTCCTCAATGGTAGTCTCTTGTGGAATAGGAGAGGGAATAGGGTCCTCATTGAGCAACTTTTGGATTGTAAGAATATCTTCTTCCCAATTGATGGGAGAATCATCATCACCAAGAAAGTTTGACTCAAATTCCTCCAAGAGGAAATCACTCTCTCCAAAGGGTGTTAAAGAGGGAGCAATTGAGGCCACGGTTTCAACATGGGGCATCTCATCACTAGCACTCTTACAAGCATCATGAAAGTGTTCATTACACACTTCATCTAGCACATCAATAATGTTAATAGTCTCACAAGGTCTAGACTCCTTAACCTCTTTCCTATCACAAACTTTCCCTAACTTAAACACCACTCTCTCATCTTCTACTCTCATAATTAATTCTCCTTCCGCCACATCTATCAAGGTACGACCCGTTCTCAAAAACGGTCTACCAACAATCAAAGGCACTCTAGGATCCATGTCATAATCAACCACTACAAAGTCGGCCGGAAAGGTAAACTTATCCACACCTACAAACACATCTTCCGCTATACCTACGGGGTGAGCTATGGTTCGGTTGGCTAGTTCAAGAGTCATCCTAGTGGGAGTGAGCTCGGGAAGAGATAGTTGTTTCCAAACCGATAAAGGCATGAGGTTAATGCTTGCCCCTAGATCCGCCAAAGCCATGCAATTTTCAACACCGGGAAAATTACAAGGTATCAAGAAGCGCCCCGGATCTCCAAGTTTTGTTGGTAAGGTTTTAAGTAACACCGTGGAACAATTTTCATTAAGGGATGTGTTGGGCAAATCAACCAATTTTTCTTTGTTTGAGAGCAAATCCTTGAACATCTTAGCAAACTTTGGCATATAAGCAAGAGCTTCCGCAAAGGATATATTGATATTGAGTTTCTTGAACATCCTTAAGAAATTGGAGACTTGGATGTCATCCTTGTTCTTTAACTTGTCTTTTTTCAACCTTGAAGGATATGGAAGAGTAGGTTTTGGTGTAGGTGGAATAGGTGTTGTAGTGGAAGATTTGTCTTTGTGAGCTTCTTCATTGGGAAGTGTGGAAGGTAAAGGAGAAGTATGAATAGGTTGAGAAGGTGTGTGTGAGTGAATAGGATTATTTTGAGGAGGTGAAGTAGAAGTAGAAGGCTTGTCACAAGTAGGAGCACAAGTGGGTTGAACAATAGTAGGTTTAGGAGGTGAAGGATCCTTTGTTGTTGTTCCACTCCTTGTTGTAATGGCATTGACATTGGCCCTAGTATTTGTTTGTGTGTTGGAAGGTAAAGCCCCCTGTGGCCTTTGATTTAATGCCACCAAAACCCTATGGATTTGGTCATTCATTTTCTTCTCCATAGCTTAGAACTTCCTTTCATTCTCTTGATTCATTTTTTGTAAGAGATCCATTGTGTTATACTCTTGTGGCACATAACCTTGAAAACCTTGAGGTTGGAAAGGTAAAGGTTGAGCATTAAATCCTTGATTTGGTGGATAAAAGGTATTTGCTTGAGGTTGAAATTGATTGGGTTCCTTGTAGTTATTTCCTTGGTAAGGTGGTCGTTGCCCTTGAGTCCTAGGTAAATTTTGAGGTGGATTTTGTTGAATTTGGGTGGGTGGTTGGGGTGGGAATCCGGGTGGAGTAAGGTAGTTTTGGGATTTGTAAGAAAGGTTATTTGGGTTGATATTAGGCTTGAAGTGCTCACGATGTTCCTCTTGGTAAGCATAGCATTCCCCTTGATACACTTGCACCTTATCACATTGTTCATAAGAATGGGGACCTCCACAAGTAACACAAGAAAGAGTAATGGCATTCACGTTATTTGAAGAATTGTTCAATGACATGTTCTTAAAAGTTTGAAGCATTTCTTGTTGTACTTTCAAGTTCCTCTCACTATCTCTATCCATCCTTTGAAAAATCTCTTGTTGAAACTTGAGGAGTTGGTTGTCACAAGGAGTTTGAGAATTGTTTTGGATTACATGAACCCTTTCTTCAAATTGGTTGTTTGTTTGAACCATTGCTTTAGTCTCAATGATGTCCAAAGCCTCTTGGTAGGTTTTAAGAAGAATATTCCCTCCCGCGGAAGCATTGAGTGAATCTTGGTGGTGAGATTTAAGGCCATTATAGAAGAGATTGATTTGGTGAACATGATCCAATCCATGATTAGGGCATCTCCTCAATAACTCACTATACTCTTCCCAAGCATCACTAAAGGATTGACTAGGTTTTTGTTGAAAGCCTATAATTAAAGTCCTCAAAGCCATAGTCTTATGTGGAGGAAAGAACTTGTTCAAAAACTTAGTGGTGAAACCATCCCATGTGGTGATACTATCGGGTGGTTGGGTGTCTAACCAATGCTTAGCAAGTCCCTCTAGAGAAAATGACACTAACATCAACCTAATCACCTCATGTGGAACTCCATTATGCTTAATGGTATTGCAAAGAGAAAGGAATCTCTTAAGGTGAGCATGAGGATCCTCATTCTTGTTACCAAAGAAAGGTGATTGTGAAACCATAGTGATCATAGATGTATGTAGCTCAAATGTGTTTGCGGGAAAGTCGGGAATCTTGATAGCACTAGCATATCCATGAATATTGGTTTGCATACGTTCCAACAAAGAGCGATTATCATTAGCCATGGCTTCTTGTGGTGGAGGAGTCAAAGCACGATTCTCGTGATCGGCTTGATGGACGATGGTAGTCTTACTCTTTCTCTTTTCTTCCTTTTCGGAGGAAGAGTTTGTACACCAATCGGTATTTGTGCACGCCCGCGAGTGAGCATGCAACTCAATACGAGGAATGAGAGAGAAGCTCTCGTGTCACTTTGAAGAGAAATGGATTATCCTCTTCGAGTTTCAATATTAAATATCCACAAGAAAATAACAACATACGTATGTACTACTTGGGTGCAAGACCCCCAATGAATCCTTCCTTCTTAGAATACTTACAAGTGAACGGGGGGTTAGGTGGCGCGAAGCACTTAAGTACCTATTGACCCTTAGATGGCATTTTATAGCACATCGCCTTTCTATTCACTTAAATGTTCGTATTCTTCGAATTGTTGCTTATTGAGAGTATTTATCTATTCTTGCTTTATTTTGTTTGATCGATACACGTGTCAAGGACCGGAGCGCCCCTCAACACGGTGTATTGCCTCGGCAATACTTATGGAGAATATGTAGATTGGTTGTTCTTATACGTATACGTATTTACTTATAATAATATATGGAAAATATTTTTGTATTTATGAGTTTTTTAAGAGAAAATACTATATGTACATAAAAACCGAGAGAATCCAATAATATATATTTTTGGTTGCAATCTCTTAGGAAAAAGATTGCTTTTTGGATTTTTTTTAATTTTTTTGGTCAATTCTTTAGGAAAAGAATTGTTTTGTTATTTTTTTAGTTTTTATATATTTTTATATTTTTGATTTTTTATTTGTTTTTGATTTATGATACGTAAAAATAACGTTCACAAAGTGAACGGATCCCAAAAGCCAATGAAAACCGTCAATCGATAGTCTCTCGTGTAGTCAAAGAACCGGCAGCGGCGCCATTTAATATGTGTGTATAGTGAAGTTCGTTTTCTCGATTCTTAACAAATTGAAAGGCCTAACAATATCGTGTTTTTAATTGTTTTTGGTTGGTAATGTTTTTTGGATACTCTATTGCTAATTCAAACAATGCCAAATCAAAAATGAAAAATATTATCTACTTATATGTAAAACAAAGTGCAATTACCACAATTTTATTCAAGTAAAACTTCAAAATGTAAATTTTATAACTAAAAGGACTGAAATTGTAAATTCTATGAATATTAAATGCTCAAAATATAAATCTAACAAGTTTAAGGACTAAAAGTGTAAAACAGTTTAACAATCAAGGACTAACAATGAAATTACAACTAACTTCTAACTAACCCTAACCACTTTCAAACTTCCCTAACTAGATTTTAACAAACTGAAAATTAAAGGGACTAATTAACAATAATTCCAAAAGATTAGGAAATTAAACTAATTTTGTAACTATTTGAAAAGCTGAGGACTTAAAGGCAAATAACAAAAGTTTTTAAGGCAAAAACGGGCTAAGGAAAGAATAAGTTCTTTTGAGCTTATTTCTAAACCAAATTCGACCAAACCAATTGCAAAAAGCTTAAAATTCAAAATTAGCTAGGCTAGAAAAAAGGATTTTAGCTGAAAAGCACTAGAACTCAAATAAGCTAATCTCAATAAGCACAAAATAAGCTACTGAAAAACTGGACAAGCACAACCAGATTTTTATGCTAAAACTGATTAATGGGCTTAAAATATGAACGGGAAATCAAGTCCTATGGAAAATGATCCAGTAATAAGCTAGAAAAACGCAATAAGCTGAATTTGGCTTATGTTGACCAAGTTTGACCAACTTTTTGCAAAAAAGCTAAAAATTTCCCGAATTCACCACAAGCACTAACCAATTGGTTTTGTAAAAGAAAAGGACCAACTTTATGAAGTAGATTATGAGATTCAAGAAATCAGTGGTCAACTTTATCACAGAAAATGAGCTTTGCTCAAGCTTAACCAAAAAGCTGATATCTAGCTTATTTTGTAATACTGTAGAAAATCCTAGCAACCACTTAATCCTTATATGTTGCTTGAACTTTGAAAACAGATTTCAGTGAAAAGGGTTAACTAATGAAGCTGCTACAATGATTTGAAATTGATAAGTTTCTAAAATGCAGTTTTCAAAAACTGAAGCACAAGTAGCAAATGCACAATTTTTGAGCAAAAGACCTAGGACTTGAAAGATTAGAGCTAATTTGTACTTTAAATGACCCAATAATGCAAACTCAAGTTTAAAACCAAACTCTTAACTACTGAATTAGCACTGATTAAGCTATGATTAGGACTAAAACTTGTTTCCAAACACACTTACTGAACTTTTTGAAAGATTTTTCAAGGACTTTTAGAGCTCTAGTTAAAACTGGATGAAAACCTTTAGCAAACTGAATTCAGTGAACAAAAAGAGAAGTTTAACAGCTACAAGCAAACACTTAGCACCACAAGAACTCAAATGATTAACAAGGCTAAACTTATGAATGAATTAAAGCTATAAGCTAAATCAATTACCAAAGCAATGATCAAAAGAGCTACACTCAAGCTACAAACAGACTAGAACCAAATCACAACTAGGCAAAACAGGTTTTATCATGCAATCATCAAAGTTTTACACTAGAAATGAAACATAGCATTTGCAATTGAGTGGAACACAAACAAGAAGCGTTTGCACCTTGTGTAGATACCACTGAGCAGTAGAGGAGTGCTGAACTCTATATTCTAGTGCTAACCACCACCTTAGCACTAGATTAACCAATCTACAATCAACAAGCAGCTACTAATCAACTAGAATCATCAAAATGGCATGAAATCTTCAAAAATGCTATGAACTTGGACTGAATCAATCAAACAGCTACAATTCTTCTTCAAAATCAGTTATGATCAATGAATGGTCATAACAAACACAATGCAGCAACACAAGTATCAAGTAGTAGCAGGAAATGAATAGTAGAATGAAGAACAGAATTGGCGGGAAATGAGAATTCGAATTTTTATTAATGGAAGTTGGTTACAAAGCTGTTAAAGGTATGCTAACTAACTAACTAACTCAAGAGTGTGTCAAACTCTTGAGTAGTTTAGCTAAAAAGGGGAAAGGAATGAAAGGAAAGGTAATTGTGTGTTTTTTTACACTTTTTGCTAACTGTTACAAATGAGGTCCTAACAATCTATTTATAGACTTGAGAAAGATGATTTTTGGGGTTGGTGACGTGTTGGGACCAATCCCAGCTCTCCACGTGGACTAATTCTGTTTAATTGATTTCCAGGTATGAACAATAATTTGGGCTTTCTTGATTGAGTGGATGACATGTTAATTGATGATAACCATTGAATTGGTCTCTCAAAATTGAGCAACTTTGATGTTTATACTTCTCCATGAAATCGTCTCTAGCTCAAAAATGATCCTGGGAAATTTTTGCCTTCTTGAAGATGCCACGTGTCGTCATGTGAATGGCTGAAAAGTGATCACACGGATCACACTGTTATGATTTGTTATTAAATGAGTGGCGGCTGTGAGTGGGAAATTAATGCATGAGCTGGTGATCCGTGTGCTTTATTTGCTCTCTTCTCATTGGCCAACACTTAGTCACATGGATTGAGCTAGTAATAATCTTCCAAACTTGGCAGAATTAGTCCCTATACTTTGACAGATTACATTTTTGAGCTAGCAGCTTCATTCCTTTGGCATTTTAAGTCCTCCAAACTTCATCTTTGAGCAGAAATTAACCCTTTGACTTTGTTGACTTGATAGTTGACCAATTTTGACTTTGATCTTGACTTTTTACAATATTTTCACTTTTGTCCTTCAACTTTGGCAATTTGTCAAGATAGGTCCTTGTACTTCAAAGTCTTGATACTTTTGATCCTTCTTTGTCTTTTTCATCCATTTGAGCTTGATTTTTCTTTGTTTGCTTGAAAATGTATCCTTTTACCTACACAAGTGTACACAAACACAAACATACCACATAACACTGTTTTTGCAAGATAAATTGGTATTTTGCTTCATGTTTTAGGGTTATTTGTTGATAAAAGGATATGAGTTTAAGCTCATATCATTTACCTTCTTGTTGATGTGACAAAAAGGGGAAGACATACATGCTACACTTGAGGGGAAGAAATTTGAAAATCATGTACAACTTACAAGAGATACACATAGAGTTTTGCCAACATCAACTAGGGGTAGATTGTTGGGTCAAAAAGATGATGTGGCAGAAACTCAAAAACGAAGAAAACATGAAGATTTTGTCTAAGCGTTGCAATCTAAGCGTTGACAAAAGCAAATCCAAGGTTGACAAAGCAAGCATTGTCATGTACAATCCAAGCATTGTCATGTACAATGTAAGCATGTTATAAACGTAGACAAGAAGCCTTTAGAAGCTTCTATTTCGATATATATGCAGGATATATTCTGTATATGTTTATCTAAATAGAAGATTTACTTGTTTATTCATTATTATCTCTTGTAAACCCTAATCCTTACACTATAAAAGGAACCAAGGGTCTTCTATTTGGAGGCTTCTTGTGTGTTCTTGTTTAAGTGTTAATTTGCGCAGGTTATTCTGTCCTTACTAAACTAAAATTACACACTTATAAATGAAAGTGGAGATTCGGGTAATATCTTATGTTAAACGGGTAAAAAACTAGATTTTGCCAAAATACTGAGTTTATTAGTAATTTTGAAAAAGTTGGCTTGAGACATGCTTCTTGTACAACACGTAACCTGTTTCAGTCTTAAGTATATTACCATTTAGTCGTCATTTTTGTTAAATTCAGCATTTGTCACCCAAAAAAACAAGTTATAACATCCATTTTTACACAGTTACTTCCCTTTACCCAAGCACTCCAAACCATATAAGCTAAGACCACATTTTTTTTTATCTTTAAAGTCTTATTATCAGCATTGACAAGTTGAAACTTTCTATCAAAAACCAATTCAGTACCATATCAATTATCGAACTAAATCTCAACATCCCAAATCATATAATCTAAACATTACTCGCTACAAAAATCTATTTAATAGCAACCACAAACTCACACTTAAAGTTAAATGACCATGCCTTATAGAACAATTATAAGGAATAATATTGATGTGCTGCAAGTAGTTTAAAATATAGACAACTCTTGTAATAGTTATTTGCAAGGTTGTAAATATCGTTCGGTGGGCTCCCGACGGTCGACCACCACCAAGCGATATATCGTCTTGGCGGTGATATATCGGTTTCTCGGCGGCGGGTACTATAAATTATCATTAATTTATATATTTTATCATTATTTAATATATCTTTATCATTGTTTTATATATTTTTAAAATTTATTTAATATGAATTTGAAGTTCTTATATATTTTTATAATTTTATTAATGTATTCATTAGTTTTAGTTATATATCTTGTAAAATTTACATTAAAAAATAAAAACACAGTAAAAAACAATCAAAATAGCAAAAGTCAACGATTTTTTACTAATATTACCGATATTTGACCGATATTGACCGATATTTGACCGATATTTGACCGATATGGACCGATATTTGACCAAAACGCCAAGTTGGCCGATATGCTCCATGGTGTGGTGGTGGACCACAGCCAAGCGATATATCACCGATATATCGGCCGCCATGACCGATATTTACAACACTGGTTATTTGATCCAAATTCTTCACTCTAAATGGTTCAAAAAGCAGTTTTAAGCTACAAATGTTGATGTGCACTATATAAGTTTGTTTAGTAACCAAGTATATGGTATATTCTTCCTATTGTATCCTACATTTTATCGCATTGATAAACTTTTAGCGGCAAAAGTTTATGTTATGTTTTTGTTCGAAGATATTATCTAATGTAATTTAAATATGACACTTGGGTGATGGGTTGATGGGTTGCTGTTTAGGGTGATATTTGTTGTAACGTGTATTTTGTACACGAAAAATTATAGAATGGTGAAAACCTGAAGATATCATTTAGTATTTTGATCATATATGTTATAAAACTTATAATTGAAAATTCGTCGGCCTTCTTTATAGGTTGTCAGTAGGGTCGCGTTGACCCGAACTCGAACCCGATAAAGCTTATCGGGTCTGGTTAAATCGGGTTGAAAACTCTAGTTTGGTTGTTTTGACCTGAACCCGATAATCCGATAGTGTTATCAGTTCCGGTTAAAGTTGAATTATCTTTTTATCGTGTTATCGGGTCAACCCAATAATACCAAAAAAATGGGTTTTATTTCTTTTTTTCAATATAACCTTGTAAGCAATTAAACCCGATCTAGTAGAATCATGGTAAACTGTGTGTGTATAAACTTTATACAATGTATTCGTAGTTCTTCACATGATGTTCTAAAATTGGGCCTCCATTGTCATGTCAGTGGAAAATTAAGTCATTGGAATACTCGGTACTTTTCTAAATTTTAGTCGCCTTGTGTAATTTGTACACTGTTATTTGAAGTAGGAGCTGTACGCTCATTGAAAATAATTCTTTTTTATATGAATCTTTTCTACTATAAGCTAATACATGCTAACAGGGGTTGGATTTATTTTACAACCCGACAACTTGAATCACCCGACAACTTGAATCACCCAACCCGATTTAACCCGACACGATAAGCACCTGAACCTGATAGCCTGATTTCTAATCGGGATCACTTTTTAAAAACTCAAAACCCGACCTGATTAACCCAAAAATCCGACCCGATAACACCCATGCTTCATTATATTAATCCCTTTTAACGGCTTATTTTCAGTAAAAAAAATAACATGATCTTTATTAACGTGCAATCTGATTATTCTAAGCTTAGAGGTAACTTCCATGAAATAATGTGGATGCTTCGTATAACTATTTTTTTTATACTTTTTCACTTTGTACAAATTTATAGCTGAAGTGACTAAACATTATTTTTTTTCCTTTTATGCTCAGCTCAAAATATTTAGCTAAAAGTGATAACGGGTAAACGGGGTGTTTGGGATTATTAACTTTTCTGATTATTTTCTTATTTACTCAAAAACATCTTTCTGCTACTGATGAAGTAGAATGCTACAGTCGATGGCGTGGCTTGCCACTGTTATTAATGCTTTGTTGTTGGTGACGTGACTTATTGCTGCTCATGTTGGTTTTTGTTGTTGACACAACTTACTGTTCTGCTGGTGCAGCATTTTGTTGATGATGTGACTTACTACTTGCTGACGCATATTGTTGCTACTAACATCTTGGAGTTTAGCGATGAACAGATACAATTGGTGTGTGCTTTACTTCTTGCCTATGTGATTAGTTTTCTAGAATTATTTTTGTTTGGAGTAAAGATATACAAAACTATATTTGTGATTTTTTGGGCATTTTTTACATAAAACTAGTTTTATATGTGTATATTCTCTCTACAAACATGGTTGGGTCGATACCTTGCAGTCGTGAAGTGACGGGTTCATGTGTAACCAGAAATAAAGTAGATCATATTTTAAACATGGACGATGTTGGTTCTGGCGGATCAAGCACACATTTGACACCTAGGTAAGTTACTTATCTACAAATGATTGTCTTTTCATTTGTAATATAAACCAGCATGATTGTAAATACGCTGAGGTGGAAGCATTATTGCAGCATTACCCTCAAGGGTATCATAGAGTTGATAGGGACAGCAGACCCATTTACATTGAGAAGGCTTGGAACCGCACATCCATGTAAACTCATGCAAATTACTTCATTTGACCACTACCTAACATACCATGTATAAGAGATTAATGGTAGACACATTTACATTGAAAGGATTGGAACCGTACATCCATGTATATTGGAATATACATTTTTATGAAATTGGCTTACTCAATCTAATATGGTCATTGTCTGAATTTTTGTAAATCTATAGGTTATGTTTGCTGCATGAAAAATACAATAATGGAAATAACTTTTCCAAAAGGATGAAATGAAACGGGCAGAGGCTAGTTACGAAAAGGTTGAGAAAGTCATAGAAATGTGTACAACTTTGCAAAAAGAGAATGCATATTTTAAAAAGAAAATGAGATATGTATTGGAACAACTAGCTCATTTCACTAGTGCGCAACTTCCTCAAGAATTTGTAAGTCTTCAATGTTCCATGTGTATTGAATTATTTTTTGATCGGATTATATTTTCTAATTATGTTTAGTTATAATGTATAAGATACCGTTGGACACTGAAGACTGCCTAGATGTTCAAACGCTCGTCACATTTGAGTAGGATGAGATTGTACAAGATCTAAACAAGCATTAGGTTTGCAAGTTGAAAAAATGATTGTGTTGCTACAAGATGCGTAGGATAAGAATATGTTCTCTAGTGGAGCAAGGTAGCACTAGGCTGGTAGTTTTAGATGATGATGATATGATAATAAAATGTGTAACGATCAGTATGAGTAATAAGACCTGCTGAAAATAAGATCTGATAAACATCAGTAGCAAAATAGAGTGCAAGAAAGTGGTTGAATATTCTTCTGCTATATGAAGTAATATGATCATATGAAGATATAGAAATAATTTAGTTAGAAACAGTAGTAGTCCTGCAGCTACTAATAACCTTTATTTGACGCCAGTGGATCTACTCCTACATTGGCACACATATCATGAAACTGTGATCTAAAAGTAGGGCTCTTGCAAATGTCATTATGCACTTATAATAACAGAATGATATTTTACAATCTTACTTGTAACAACTAGATTATCTATTATAAAGCATCTGCCATTCACATTATACACATAAATAAATTCAAATCGGGTTGCTTATTAAAAAAGTTTGTTGGACCAGTCTAATGTCTTAGACGCCAAAAGAGAATAGAGGCTACAAATCGACACATGGAGAACAAACAGGAAGACATCAAGAAGGAAAAGAACAGGCCCAAGAAATTTCACAAGCCTGTATCATTTATTGTGGTTTGGGTCGCAGGCCATCAAACCCAAGCCCTAGAATTCGATTAGGCAGTTATAAGCGGTTGTATAGACAGATGTGTCGTATGGTGATTATCAAGCATCATACCTCTACATAGAAACAGATCGATACATACTCTATAAATAGATTAGGTTCTCTGTAATTCAAAGTAACCCACTTTATTCATATCAATAATATTCTGTAGAAGGGTTCACCCATATATTTTTTGTTCTTGTTTTATTTTATTATGATTGCTGGAAATCATGATGTTGTTATGATCATATCGATCCTGAAAAATGCCCATCAAGACCTGGCAGAAACAATAAGGTTATGCGTTTAGATCTATATAGAAGCAAATGTGACAAAACTTAATAACTCGATAAAGCATCTGCCACTTTAGCAAGAACTTCTATTATAAGATAGAAGGCCATTGGTTTTGTAACTCTAACTCACAGTAGCGTCAAGGAACCCACTATTTGTTTTGCTATGATCTTTCTGTTTTGCTCTAGAATGACATCTATACGAGTTTTAAAAAATGACACCCTTGCATGTTTTTATGTTAAGAGCACAATTTTATTTCTTTTGCCAAGTTCATTGTGGTTTTACTTCAAGAAGTTTTATTGGTACGTGCATATTTAGAGCATCCTACTTATGATGAGATGAAATTTTTTTATGTAGTGATCAATGTAGCATGGATGCGAAATGGATTCTATTGTCGCTTTAAGATCTCTCTGCCATTTCAGTTCGTGTTCCTTGTTCATTTTTTGGTTCACGTTAAATTCTTCCAATGTGATTATTATGTTTACCAGTTACAAAGCTAATCATATTTTTTGTCATATTCATATGCATCAGGCTACGTGTTGTTTTGGCCGATGTCAACCCACGAGTAGAATTTGCAAAGATGTCAAGATTTGTAGGATTGTAATTTTGATAACTTTGTATTTCGTTGACTAGAGAGATAATACTTGTTGTATGTACTTGCAAGTACTGTGTTATTATTTATGGTATAATATTTTTTCAGTCAAAAATCTTAATGTATTAGAATTGTGATAAGGAAATGTATATAAGTAGCATATGTATGGCACCGAACAAGTTTTATTGTTTTACAAATCATTTCAAAAAGTGTCGCAAGTGTGTGCTAGAAACAAAGATTAAAGTGTTGCAGTTATAGTGTTACTAAATAAAATTGTTGCATTTTGGTGAAAAGGTGTTGCACTTTAGTGGAAAAGTGTTGCACTTTGTTGTAGTAATGTTGCATTGGATTTAGAAAGTGTTGTAGTTGAATGTGAAAAGTGTTACCGTTGAAGGTGAACGTGTTGCATGTGAGTATAAACACTGTTGCACATTAAAGTATTGCATTTGCTAAACATAAGCAACAATTTTTGAAAGTGTTGCATATTCTTATAAAATGTGTCACTTCAACCTAAGACGACGTTGCATAACGTAGCACTTGGTAAAGTGTCACATTAGCCATAATGCAACACTTTAAAGGCGTAATACAACACTTTAATGGTGTTGTTTTAGCTTCATTTTCTAGTAGACATGCATAGTTGAGGAATAATTTTGGCGATATAAATTTTTATAACCGGGTCGGGTATGGATATACCTACTCTCCTTTCAAGTATTATTTATTTGCATGCGTATTCGATCTTTCCTTTTAAGCATTATTTGTTGTACCGGTATTCTATCTTCCACTCTCGGTTCATATTATTTGATCAATAAATGTTTCTTTTGGCTATCGATACGATTCTTTGTTCTTTTCGTTTGCATACGATATCGGTAAAAATATTCTATCCTTTCTTCTAAAAAGATTCTCATGACATTCGATTCATATTACTTGTTTCGACATCCGTTCACTACTCATTTGACATAAGCTTTTTGAATGCATTTGATATATGCTTCATTTGCTACTACCGTGATATGGACTTATTCATTTCGTTTAGACATGACCTTTTGATATCTACTCTCTTTTAAATAATTGTTTGTTTGTACGGATATTCAGTTCTTTTAGTAAGAACACTCCTTTTGCTCTTTTGTACACTCTTCCAATTGATCATTCCCTATGTCATTGCTATGTTCCCTATGAGATTGATTGATGTTTTAATATGATGTTTGATTCCTTTTGCCTTGTTATGATCCCTTTGTTTGATATGCCTTCATATGCTTCTTTTTTATCAATTGTAATATATTGCTTTGATATCCCTTTTGTTATGAACCCCTTATGCCCAGCCATATTTTGTTTCCTAGTCATGAAGGTACCATGATCATGTCGATTGATTCACCAACGACATGACACTATCTGGGGCGGTGTAATTAGATGGTCTTTTTTTATGGCCATTTTCTATATATTATGTGAGTGCGTATGCTAGTCATGAGCTAGTGTACGTGCTATTCTGTTTTGTAGGGGCGTATGGAGCATCCTAAGCTTTTGGTAAGTATGATTTGATATGTTGTGAATAAGTTGTGTGTGCTATACACCCCATATCACTTTTGGTACATGGGAGTCACGCCCCATGTACACCTATGTGACTGTATGGTTTGATATGATATGTGATTTGTTATTTGAGCTTGTGAGCATTTTGATTACCTTTCTTTCTTTACTCTTATGATCCTTATATTCATTACCTTATTCATATACTGTAGATATTCAAAGTTTTTGTTGCTACTATTAACTTTTCAACCTTATTTATTATATTTGTTCACTGAGCGGTAGCTTAGCTGCAATTTCTTTTCCTGTGATAGGTTTTAAGCGGGAAGCTGGGAAGTGTGAGTTTGGGTTTAGAGAGATTGCCTTAGAGTCACCCTTGAGTCGTAATAAATGTGTTGAAGACATTTTATATTTCTTCAATTTACATTTTGGACCCTCATGTTTAGGATCTTTTACTCTTTTGGAGAGTTATTGTGATATTTGATAACTTAAGACTTCCGCTTGCGTTTATATATGTTCTGATATGACACCATAACGTGGCACTTTGTCTCTTTATCGGAGCGGGTGTTACAATTATGGTATCAGAGACCTAGGACCTAGGACTTGACCTGTGAGGATTGGGTAGACTTGGGTAATAAGTGTGATAACACTTATCCTTTTACCACTTAATTATAATAATAACCAAGCCAAAACGTGTATTTTATGTCGTAAATATCAGAATTATGCGTGGTTTGTGTTTTTGTTGTGATTTAGGACCAAAATGTGAAAAGGGAAGAAAACACGGTCTTTCACGGGCTTTTATCGAAGAAAAAGACAAAAGACGAAGTCAAAAGATCAAGAGTGCAAAAAGAACGGAAGTCCAAGGCCTATTCTGAAAATTTAAAGAAGAAAAAGTCTAAAGACGGAAGTTTAATGAAGTCGAATAACTCAAGTCTAAAAAATGAAGAAATTATAAGACGAGTTCAAATAATCCCAAGGCAAAGTCGAAAAAGTCGAAGAATTTATAAAGATAAAAAGACGAGAAAAGGAAGAAAGCATCAAGACATACTAATCCTCCTATAAATACCCTCTTAATGTGTCATTAGGAGGTGTTGACTATTTGACACATAGTTTTTTCACATTTAATTTTCATGTCATTTATTTACTTGTCAATTTACATTCCTTGTCTTGCACCTTAAATTTGTAAGTCCTTTAATTTTTACTTTTAATTGTTGTTGAATCTTTAATTTTAATTAAGTTTTTATATTAATCTCTTCTTCTACCTTTCTTGTTTTGCTTAATCTTTATGCTTATTTGGTTATTGTCATGCTTATTTGATTGCTTGTTATGTTTTTTATGTGTTTGATTGTGTTAGCTTATTGATTTTATAGCTTATTGTGTGCTTGATTTGATTTTAATTAAGTGTTTTTAATTAGTTTATTTTAAAAGTGTTTTAGATTAAGTTTTGGTAGATTGCTTATTTGATTTTAGCTTATTCGTGGCTTATTTTCTGATTTTTAGTTGTTATTGTATCTGTTTATCTGAGTTTTCAAATCTTCGGATTAGGGTTTTAAATTCAGAAGATTTCCCTTTTTCTGAAATTAGTTTTCTCTGAAATACGTCTTTTTTCCGAAATTCTTCCCTTTTTCCGAAATTATTAGTATTTTCCGAATATACTTGTTTTTCTGAAATTGTTTGATATTCCGAAGATATTTTTATTTCTTTGAAAAAATTATTCCGAAGAAAAAAACTCTGAAAAAAATGTTATTCCAAAAGAATCCAAAAAAAACATTATTCCGAAAAAAACTCCGAAGAAAATAAGATTCCGAAGAAGTATCATTTCTCTGAAAATCTCCAAGATTCCGAAGATACCAAAACAAGTAAACATCCGAAGAATGTATTAGATTCCGAATAAATTGACATGCTTGCTTGTCGGCTTTCATTCTTTCCCGCCTTTTTTCAGCTACTAGCTTACTAGCTTGAGCTGCTTGCTTGCTAGCTTGTTTATTATTTAGTATTATTCCGTAATCGTTTAGTTTTATCTGAAAGTTGTTCCGATTTTATTTCTGAAAGTCGAGTAATTTTAGTTGAATTTTTCATCTATTTTTAGTATTAGTATTTTTTCCTAAAGTTTAAGTTTTATCTTTTATTTAGCGCCCGCTTTAACTTTTGTCTCGTTTAGTTTTAAAGTACCCTCTTAGTTTTATTTTCTCCTTTTTCATTAGGTTAATTTTATTTTTCAGTCGAAAGTTAATTTCTTCTTTTAGTTTTATTTTTATTAAGTATTTTGTTTTAAATTTTGTTTTATTATTTGTTTCGCTCTTTTATTATTAGTTATTTGTTTTTGGCTTATTTTTATTACTTTTGGCATTTACCTTTTACTTAGAAATAGATAATCAAAACTTACTTTTAGTTACCAAAAACGACCGAGTCACACGTTTAACCAGTAATCAATTCGAATTGAATCGAGACGAACAAATTTTCATACTTAGTAAAAACCAACTTTCAAATGGCGCCGCTGCCGGCTCTTTTCGTGAAGATTAACGGTTTTCTGAGAGAGACGCGTTGGATTTTGGGATCCGTTCACTCGTGAACGTTAGTTTTCGTGTAAAAAATTTTCAAAAACTCCATAAAAATTAAAAAATTTCAAAAATAAAAAAACTTATAAAAAGCATTTCTTTTTCAAAGATTTGCACCAAAAAGATTTTACTTTTGTTTTTACAAGTACATATATATTCTCTATTTATTTGGTATCTTTTTCTTTTTCTTTTGCAGGTGTATGCGTACTAGATCTTCATCTTATTCTGAGCCCGAGACTCGTGAAGATTTAGATATGGCTGGTGTGCACAACAATAATAATCCAACTCACCCCAACATGAATAATAACAACCATGTCCCTCCACCCGACCTTCGAACGATGGAGGAGCTTTGTCAACCAACCATCAACGGACGAGGAGGACCGATTGCGCTGATGCAAATCACAGCACCAGAGTTTTCGTTGAAGCATCACATGATCCAACAAGTTCAAAATACTTGTCCTTTTCGCGGATTACCGGATGATGATGCCAACAAACATCTCGACAAATTCATTACCGTTACTCAAAGCATGAAGTTGCCCGGTGTTACTATGGATTTTCTTCGCCTTCACCTATTTCCACACACCTTATCCCACCATGCCGAAAAATGGTTTGATCGTCTTCCTAAGAATTCAATTCATACATGGGACAACATGACTCAACGATTTTTGTCGCGCTACTTTCAACCATCCATGGTCACGAGCCATCGGAATCAAATCAGTAGATTTACTCAAGAACCCGATGAATCACTTTTCGATGCTTGGGAATGATATAATGTTTTGATCGATCGATGTCCTAATCACAATATGCTCCCCGTCACCTTAATTGATACTTTCTACAACGGTTTAACTTTTCGTGATCGTGATACGATTAATGCAGCCGCCGGTGGCACATTTATGAAAAGAAGACCCGAGCAGTGTAGAGAGCTTATAGAGAACATGACTACTCATCACAAAAATTGGGATTCCTCCGCATCTTCAAGGAATAACCTGAGAGTCAATGTTTCTTCTACTATATCAAACACCGAGATGCCCGAATTCACCCGCATGATGGCCGAAATGAACAAAAATATACTACTCATAGCTACGAATCAACAACAACAAGTTAAAGCTGTAGCACATTCTTGTGAGATCTGTGGCGGTCCTCATTCATACACTGATTGTCCTTCTACTCATGATAATCCGGAAAATGTGTATGCGGCTCATGGTAACTATTCAACGAAAATCTATCAAGCTCGACCTCAAGGTGATCGTAACTTGCTAAGTTACCGTTCTAACGACTTTCTTTCACCCGTTTTTTCTCCTCAAAACCACAACCCCAACAACTACAATAGAACCAATCCAAACCCACCTCGAGCTTCTAATCCTTATCACCCACCCGCTCAACAACCACCACCCATTAATCAAGATGTTGAAACTTTCATGAGGACCCAAAGAGAGCTAGTTAAGAATCTGCAAAGCCAAATCATCAACTTGAAAGGAGATATCACTAAGCAAGTGAATGATATTAGAACCGAGCTTCGACATGATACGCAAACCTCTTTTAGGAATCAAACAAATGATTTGAAGAATATGCTGGCTAGTTTCTTCCCAAGTACTCAACCATCTACTTCAGGCTCTCTTCCTTCAAATACCGTCACCAACCCAAGAGCGAATGTGAGTGCTATTACTACACGCAGTGGAGCAACTTTAGTAGGACCATCTATCCCTCCCCCAGTTACTCCATCTACACCTCCTCCACCACCATTTATCCCTCATACTCCCACTCCTAGTATTAGTTCTCCATTACCGTGTCCACCTCTGCATGACGAAGTACCCAAGAAACACCCTTCACCAACCCCACCTTCCACCTTTAAACCCAACATCCCTTATCCTTCTCGGTTAGACAAGAGCAAATTTCTTACTAAAGAGGATGCTCAAATCACTTCTTTTCTGAAGATGATATCACAAATGACCTTCAACATTAGCATCGTTGAAGCACTTGTCCAAATGCCGAAATTCGTCAAAACATTCAAGGAATTGCTTAACAAGAAGGAAAAGATGGCCGAGTTTGTCAACACACGCTTAAATGAAAACTTTTCTGCAGTCATTTTTAAAGAACTTCCGGAAAAAATTGGAGATCCCGGTCGTTTTGTGTTACCTTTCATTTTTAACCAAACCGAAGAATTTACTGCCTTAGCTGATCTCGGGGCAAGTATAAATTTGATGCCTTTATGTGTTTGGAAAACACTATCATTACCCGACCTTACTCCAACAAAGATGACTATTGAGCTAGCAAATCGCACTCTCGCTTACCCCGTTAGTATTACCTAAGATGTCTTTATTAAAGTTGGTACCTTCACTTTTCCGGTCAACTTTGTTGTTGTTGATTATGAAATGGAACCTCGTATTCCATTAATACTTGGTCGGCCATTCTTGAGAACCGGAAAAGCCTTAGTCGATGTTGCCGAAAGTGAGCTAATCTTAAGAGTCGGTAATGATGCTCAAGTGTTTAAAATGGGGAAGATCACAACCAAACCAAATGGAAGAGAATCGGCGAATATGATTAATGTGCTTGATGATTTTATCGTCTACAACAATCCTTTTTTCGATTCTTGCTATGATAATCCACTTTTCCAAGACGATGTGGATGATTCTCTCTCCAATGTAGATCCCCACCACTTCATAAGTCTCCATCAATTTATGATGACTATGATGATGATTCTAGTTCTGATATGGATGATTCTGATGATTTTGCTTCAGAGTATAAAGACATGCCAACATATGATGATTTTAATGATGTCGATAGTCTTTCGAGTGATTCTTCAACTGATGACCTTGTGCCTACTTTTGATGAAGATCCTCCACCAACAATGCTAGATTGATCGTTGATTTGAAGACCCTTTCCGTCCTCGGAAAGTTTGTTATTTTTCTATTATATAGTATGTATCGTTTTTCGTGTTTTTTGTGATTACTATATTATATTACGTAGAACAATAAATTTACATACTTCCAAATAAGACCTTAGCTGGGATTTCATCACCTAGCTATTGTATTCGAATCCAAAATGAAAAAAACGAAAAATAGATAAATGCTAATAAAAAGTTTGAACTCGATTTATGCAAACTATAAGGTGGGTATAAGGCGACGAGCTATAAAAGGCCGTCTAAGGAAAAGGTTTTTAAGTGCTTTGTGCTACCTCGTTTCCCCGCTTGCTTGTGTGTATATTGAGAGGGACGACCGATTATTGGTTTGCCAACTGTCACACCCCACCATGGCGGAATATGGGGCGCGACGTATGGATATCATCACAACAATAGCGTGTCTATAGAGTTAACTAAATGAAATAGAAATGTCATAAAAAGGTGACACGGTGTCATGACAATATCTCAAACAATGCAGGCGTCTAGGTAAGTAGGTAACATGCCTACCTCTTACCAAAGACATACAAATAAACAAACATCGAATATATAGGTACCATAAAGTCTACTTAATCAAAAGACAAAATAAAATCTAAGAGGAAAGGGATTCCTCCTAATGCAATCCTAGCAGCCTCTACACTCTAGCCACTTCTAACATCATCCTCCTCAACTACCTCACTTGAAAATGACACTAAAATTTGTCAACATAAAGTTTGTGAGAACATAGGTTTAAATTATCAAAACATCTTAAGAACCCTTAACAACCGCTGTAAATAGTTGAAGAAAAACAATTTATAGTAATGGACCATAATGTGAAAATCATGCTACATGCATCCACAACAAAACTCAATCCAAGTACCAATCACATCTACAATTCACAAAGCACACTATAATAGTCAAGAAGTATCCCGTCACACACACAAGAACACACACCACACTATCCGGATCTTTCCCACACCACCTGTGGAAGAAGAACTATATCCCCGTCGAGATATCTTGCCTCCAAAGAGACGATGCACAAGTACTCAGGACGGATCGTGCCCCACGAACCAAGAACTCAGAACCAAGAACTCAGGACGGATCGTGCCCCACGCTCCATACACATCACAACTGGTCCCATAGACGTCCATACATCTATGTACCAATCCCAATCATAACACAATCAAGATTCACATATCATAACACATATCAAAGCACATATGAGAACACATAAGCACACAAGTCACACAATAGCACATTTATGTCCACACATTTATAAAAAATTTAGTACCAAAACATTTTAAGAATACCACAAGTGTCATCTCCATCCCATACTAGAAGAAAACATTTAAAAAATCAGTGAAAATGGGACTATGAACTCACCTGAATGCTTCTTCACAAGTCCTCGCACTAGCAACAAGCTAACAAACCAAAAACACGTAATCAATACATGAACCAATCACTAAGATGGCTCATCAACCTATGACGGACATCTATCATATTCCCATATAAATACCTCATTGATAAGCTCTAATCACCCCATTACCCTTCCTTAACAAGTCCTTAACTTGGTTAAGTTTAATAACTATCCCGTTCATATTTTACACAAAACAGTCCCAGTTTTTAGGTCTCAAAAATTTAAGTCTAACGTCCACTTAAACATACCCATGGTTTCTGTATAAAGAATATTCACACCCTTACGTATGTTGGCTAACAGATCCCACTTTCCATATCCTTAAAACTACAGTTAAGGCCCTGATATATATATATACTTTTGTCATTCCAGATTTCCTGATTTTAAACATACTAAACGTTTGTTACAATTAAGGGGTCTTACCCTAAACTACAACCTTAGCCCAAGTGCAGATACTTAATAAAATATATAAAACATCTCTCATGTTCGTGAGAAGATCCCAATGCAACCCTAAGTACCCCAAACAACCCAAAACTTAAAAAGAAAACAGGCTGATTACAAAACTGTTTTGACCTCCGACTGTTGTAACCTGTTTTTGACCCACTTCCCGACCTTCAATTTAGTTCTAGTTTCTTGCATTGGAGAGCCACTTCAATTACCTTTTCAGGGATACTTGGATCGCATTTTGAATGTTCTTAGAACTCCCGATATGATCAAAACAATTGACTCAAAATTCTGCCCAGTTTTTAAAAACGGGTTTAACTAAATCAACCCCATTAATTAACCCTAATCCCTCTAATTACAAGCCCTAATTTATGTAATAATCATATTATGATTAATATAACATTAATTTACTGTTTTTATATAAAACCCTAACCTAATCCATCATAAGATGATTAAATAAACATAAGAATAATTAAATTAAAAAGGGATTTGAAGGTTTTACCTTAGATTTAATGGAAACCAAGATTTTTATGAAAAAACCTAATTTTATTGAATGATGCCGCGACTCAAAACCCCAGGAGAAAAGAAAAATATGATTTTTGATTTATTAGAAACCTTATATAGTGTGTTCACAAATCCTAGTCCAAGTAGAAGCCCACTTTCCATTTTGTTCCCTTCCTTTTTCTTTTGATTCGTCCAAACTGACCCATATGCCCCTAATTTCGTTTTTTATTTGTTTTTATTATTAATATATGTATTAATATTGTTACCTTAATTTTCCTTAATTTATTTCAGCTCCTAAAGCCTCCAAAACCGTAAAACTAGTCAGTTTTTACGCGTTTTACCGTAAAAGACGTAAAATATACACTTTTATAAAAAATCTCAAATTTTGAAATAAACTTTATAACTAAGTTCTAAATGACTTCAAACCATCCCGAAAAATATCCATATCACTAATTACCTCATCCGAGCCCTCTAAATGCTAAACCGTAAATCCTAAAAAAAATACTATTACTATAATACTTATACGTATACGTAAACACCAAAATATCACCATTTCCTTTCATAGTCACAACTTGTGAGCTCATGAACATGAAATAACCGTTCCTCGATTTACTTATGAGTACTTCTATACTCATAAACGATAACCACACCAACCTTAATCACTCAAAATAAACACGTAATCACACAAATCAAGTAAGCACACATAAAATAACCTAAAAGTAAGACCAAGTGACAAATCCAAAACCCAGGGTTGTCACATCACTCCCTCCTAATAGAAATCTCATCTCGAGATTTACTCCCAAACTCAAACTTATTCTCAGCAAACAAACGAGGATACATATCCCTGATAAAACCTTCACGTTCAAGCGTAAACTTAATTTATAATAAATAATCTCAACCAAAACACATGAGCCTTAACCGTCTACGAGGCAAAATATTAAAACCATAAAGTTATGTAATCAACCTAACTAAATCTCTCAACTCATCAAACAGGAACTTTCTTGAAACCAAGTTAGGAGCCATCACATAACTCGACGAGTTTAAAACTGTCACCCTGATTTCGGTCTTACTCTTAAATACCATAAATCAAAACTCATCAAATATAACCACGTATTCTAAGGTCTAAAGAACTCTCAAATTCCATCCCAACTCATCTTTATGTTAACCCTCCAAGTGTTCATTACCCCAAAATACCTAAACACAAGTTTAAACCATGTTATCCGAAAATTAACCTTGAACTCGACACTTGTACAATTAATTCGACACTTGTACAATTAATTCGACCAACCTACTAACTTCCAATTACCAAACTTTCTGAATATTTGAAAAGTACGTTCCGAGTACATAATTTTAGGCTTTTGAATCACTCAAAAAGCTATAAAAACGAATAAGTTATGACCAAAACGATTTTAAACCCAAAAACCCGTTATTAATTACAAAATTCAAGGTCTAATTTATTTTAATTCCATAAAATTTAAACTCTCACCCATCATATGATTAATACATGATTTTAACATATTTAAGTTAATAAGAACAAAAATTCTAACTAAAGAACAGTAACTTTAGGTGATCAAAACCAAAATATTTTAAAATAAACAAGCCATGCTTATATGTTAAAGAATTTATATTCCACCTTATTTCAAACACGTTTTCGACACTTTACCCTCATTTTATCGACTACCAACAACTATTTTTATTTTACTATTTTCAAGTTTTATTTTTTTTACCATGTAAGACTCAAAACGAAAGATATCGTTATTCCAAAAAGAAATCTCCACCATCTCAATAGCCTCTACACCAAAAATACCGTACAAACAAACACGTGAAATGAGGACTCGATAAATGCGCTACTACAGAAGTTGAACATCCCAAAGAGAAAAGAACTAGCAAACCATCCTAAGAATACAACCGATAAGTAGAAGGGATATATACATATATAGGCATACGCGTACATACACTCAAGTCCATCCAACATATACTATACAAGCATGTATTAACCCTCTTTCATGCAACCATACTTAGGAATCCATTGATGTCGTGGTACTTGTGTAACTATGTTGGCCACCATACTTATACAAGTCCCCTTTCACCAATGCACTCCCTCCTATGATGACACTTATAGAATTAATACTACACATAACATATCGGTCTACCAACTCAATAAGCACATAGATCCTAAAACTCATATAAGCACATAATCCACAACATAACATAAGGTCCAAAATCACATGTATTAAAATAACATAGCCAATGCATGAAACACATAAACTCGTAGTCTAGCTGAACTAGCGTAGACAAAATTCAAAATGTATAAAGAACATGAAAACATAATTAAGCGAAATCCAACAATGACTAGCGTATATGACCATAGTTCAACCCGCACTAGTCCAAACTCGTAAAGAAAATAACATGTAGTTAAGTATGAACCATACTAGTTCATAACATAACTAATACCACAAAAATAACATCCAAACACATCAACTATTATAAAATGCACACATACCCCTGTGACGCCTATATGCAGGGACCCTTAAGCTATAGACTAGGCTACGCAACTAGGCAACCTAATTCTCTATAACCATTGTCTCTGATACCATTCTGTCACACCCCACCATGGCGGAATATGGGGCGCGACGTATGGATATCATCACAACAATAGCATGTCTATAGAGTTAACTAAATGAAATAGAAATGTCATAAAAAGGTGACACAGTGTCATGACAATATCTCAAACAATGCAAGCGTCTAGGTAAGTAGGTAACAGGCCTACCTCTTACCAAAGACATACAAATAAACAAACATCGAACATATAGGTACCATAAAGTCTACTTAATCAAAAGATAAAATAAAATCTAAGAGGAAAGGGATTCCTCCTAATGCAATCCTAGCAGCCTCTACACTCTAGCCACTTCTAACATCATCCTCCTCAACTACCTCACCTGAAAATGACACTAAAATATGTCAACATAAAGTTGGTGAGAACATAGGTTTAAATTATCAAAACATCTTAAGAACCCTTAACAACCGCTGTAAATAGTTGAAGAGAAACAATTTATAGTAATGGACCATAATGTGATAATCATGCTACATGCATCCACAACAAAACTCAATCCAAGTACCAATCACATCTACAATTCACAAAGCACACTATAATAGTCAAGAAGTATCCCGTCACACACACAAGAACACACACCACACTATCCGGATCTTTCCCACACCACCTGTGGAAGATGAACTATATCCCCGTCGAGATATCTTGCCTCCGAAGAGACGATACACAAGTACTCAGGACGGATCGTGCCCCGCGAACCAAAAACTCAGAACCAAGAACTCAGGACGGATCGTGCCCCACGCTCTACACACATCACAACTGGTCCCATAGACGCCCATACATCTATGTACCAATTCCAATCATAACACAATCAAGATTCACATATCATAACACATATCAAAGCACATATGAGAACATATAAGCACGCAAGTCACACAATAGCACATTTATATCCACACATTTATTAAAAATTTAGTACCAAAACATTTTAAGAATACCACAAGTGTCATCTCCATCCCATACTAGAAGAAAACATTTAAAAAATTAGTGAAAATGGGACTATGAACTCACCTGAATGCTTCTTCACAAGTCCTCGCACTAGCAACAAGCTAACAAACCAAAAACACGTAATCAATACATGAACCAATCACTAAGATGGCTCATCAACCTATGATGGACATCTAGCCTATTCCCATATAAATACCTCATTGATAAGCTCTAATCACCCCATTACCCTTCCTTAACAAGTCCTTAACTTGGTTAAGTTTAATAACTATCCCGTTCATATTTTACACAAAACAGTCCCAGTTTTTAGGTCTCAAAACATTAAGTCAAACATCCACTTAAACATACCCATGGTTTCTGTAAAAGAAGTATTCATACCCTTACATATATTGTCTAACACCTCCCACTTGCCCTAACCTTAAAACTACTGTTAAGGCCCCGATATATATATATATACTTTTGTCATTTCAGATTTCCTGATTTTAAACATACTAAAAGTTTGTTACAATTAAGGGGTCTTACCCTAAACCACAACCTTAGCCCAAGTGCAGATACTTAATAAAATTTAGAAACCATCTCTCATGTTCGTGAGAAGATCCCAATGCAACCCTAAGTACCCCAAACAACCCAAAACTTAAAAAGAAAATAGGCTGATTACAAAACTGTTTTGACCTCCGACTGTTGTAACCTGTTTTTGACCCAATTCCCGACCTCCAATTTAGTTCTAGTTTCTTGCATTGGAAAGCCACTTCAATTACCTTTTTAGGGATACTTGGATCGCATCTTGAATGTTCCTAGAACTCCCGATATGATCAAAACAATTGACTCAAAATTCTGCCCAGTTTTTAAAAACGGGTTTAACTAAATCAACCCTATTAATTAACCCTAATCCCTCTAATTACAAGCCCTAATTTATGTAATCATCATATTATGATTAATATAAAATTAATTTACTGTTTTTATATAAAATCCTAACCTAATCCATCATAAGATGATTAAATAAACATAAGAATAATTAAATTAAAAAGGGATTTGAAGGTTTTACCTTAGATTTAATGGAAACCAAGATTTTTATGAAAAACCCTAATTTTCTTGAATGATGCCGCGACTCTAAACCCCAGGAGAAAAGAAAAATATGATTTTTGATTTATTATAAACCTTATATAGTGTGTTCACAAATCCTAGTCCAAGCAGAAGCCCACTTTCCATTTTTTCCCCTTCCTTTTTCTTTTGATTCGTCCAAACCGACCCATATGCCCCTAATTTCGTTTTTTATTTCTTTTTATTATTAATATATGTATTAATATTATTACCTTAATTTTCCTTAATTTATTTCAGCTCCTAAAGCCTCCAAAACCTCAAAACCGTAAAACTAGTCAGTTTTTACGCGTTTTACCGTAAAAGACGTAAAATATACACTTTTATAAAAAATCTCAAATTTTGAAATAAACTTTATAACTAAGTCCTAAATGACTTAAAAACATCTCGAAAAATATCCATATGACTAATTACCTCATCCGAGCCCTCTAAATGCTAAACCGTAAATCCTAAAAAAAATACTATTACTATAATACTTATACGTATACGTAAACACCAAAATATCACCATTTCCTTTCATAGTCACAACTTGTGAGCTCATGAACATGAAATAACCTTTCCTCGATTTACTTATGAGTACTTCTATACTCATAAACGATAACCACACCAACCTTAATCACTCAAAATAAACACGTAATCACACAAATCAAGTAAGCACACATAAAATAACCTAAAAGTAAGACCAAGTGACAAATCCAAAACCTAGGGTTGTCACACCAACTCAAGTAGTATTATATCTTATTTTTGTAGATTACTGATAAGTGTGAAAACACTCATCAATAATGATCCAAAAACCACTTAAAACACAGTCAAATACATTATATTTAACTTTAAAATATCAGAATTACGCGTGTATTTGTGTTTTGTGTGTTTCAGGTAAAAAAGATACATTTTGGAGCAAACATGCGTTTTCAAGGATTTATTTGACGAAAAGACGAGGAAAAGGACAAAAGAAGCTTTCAAGGACTTTACTTGCCAATTTTACCAAGATGGAGGGCTTAAGTGTAACTTTTATCAAGATGAAGTATGAAAATGAGTTTTACCTTAACTCTTTTAACCTTTAATGAAAGAAAAATAAAAATGAAAGGACCAAAAAGGAAAACAATGGAAAGCTTTTATTACTTGGTCAATTGACCAAGCCGGTCAAACAACACACCCCCCAAACACATACGTCTTCTCCAACGTGAAGAGAGAGAAAGGAATAAAACAGACGACTCTATCTCTATTTCTCCAAGACCTGCAAATCAATTTCACGAAAGATACAAGGAGATTCATATGAAACTTAAAGAAGAAAAATTGCTCCTCTTGTTCTCCTCTACCAGATGGTACAAGTGAACTAGATCAAAGATGAAGAATGAACAAACCCCCAAATCAAGAATGAAGAACGAGTCACCCTATCCTCGTATTTTACACGTGTCTTTACTGGATTGGATAGAACACGTCACGCCACCACCTCTTCAGCTCTATAAATAGAAGATCAAGACTTCATTTCGAGACGGTTAACACTAGGAGTAGATTACACCTAGTTGTTAGGATTAGTTTAGTTTTCTCTCAAAGTTTTATGAATTTCAGTTAATCAATCATTTAGATTCAGTTTGATTTTGTTAATCTTGTTGTAACCGAATGCTATTTTCCTCCATTAATGAAAGTTTTTATTCAAGTTTAATCACCTTACTCTTGTTCTTCAAATATTCTATTTTCTTTCATAAGCTCTTCGAAGCTTATAGCTTCTTCTTTCTCTGTCTTTATTACTGAATACCTACTGTTCATTGAGAGTGTTACTGTTCGAAGCTTATTGCTTTTTCTTAACCAGCTTTTCAGTTAATCACAAATTTGTTTGAATAGTAGGAATAGAATTTATTAGCAGCGTTTGGATTTGCTAGTTTGACAGCGGTTAGGTATTGGTAATTAGCAGTTTTTCACTAATTAGTGTATAATTAGTTTGATAGCAGTTAGTTTAAAAAAGGATTAGTTAGAAGTTGTTAAGATTTCAGTCATTGTGTTATTAGTTTTAGAGCTAGATTTAGATTCGATTGATGAGTTGTTTTTAGCTATAGGTTTCATAGATGATCATGATTCAGTTTAAAGTACTGATTAGATGATACTTGTAGTGCAGTAAAATAGGAAAGCTGATAGCAGTTTAACAGGTAAGATAGTTGAGAGTAATGGTATGAACTGTTTGTAGAAATCAATCGATTTAGATCAGTACTGCAGGTTTCAGGATCGAAGGATCTGTTCGGTTGTTTTTCTTGTTTGTTTCAATTTTGCAGGTTTATTGTTTTCGAGATTCGGATTTGAAAGCCATTGACAAAAGTAGATTAACGGACAGAAAGTGGTGGATGTTCGAGATAGCAAAGTTGGCTCAGCGCCATACTTCGTCATCAAAGGACTAGGCCTGGAAGACGTAGGTCAAGCGCGAGTTATTTTTCTGCATTCTTAGTATAATATGCTAGCTGTAAAAGTAGAATATGAATTAGTGTAATCATGCTTGTTGTGATCTTTTGAAGTTAGTTTGTTACATGTTGTGCAGTTTTTTTTAATCACTGAATTTGATGCTCTTTATAATTTATGTTCTATTGTTAAGTAGTGTTTGGGTTTGTTCGATAGTAGCAAGTTTAGTGATAATTAGAAGTGAAGTTTCGTGGTCAGTAGTGCATCATTAGTTTAGAAAGGTCATTGAGTGAATTTCTTCACTTTGAAATGTTATAACTTGTACAGATCTCTTCGTAAACATGTTGTGCTTTGGATAGTGTAAATGAAAAATTTTGGTTCATTAATTAATTCTGCTAGAAGATTGTTAGGATTAAGGTTCATTAGCACATTAAAAAAAATTGGTTCGATAGGCTTGTATGATTTATGGTTCGAAATAGAAACTTACTTTTTAATCATTGTTGGACTAGTTTACAATTTAAGTGCCTTTTGGATTTGAGTATTTACCGAGTATTTGTAAGCCTTTTAGTAAGCACAGTAAGTATATGTTTCATAGAAAAATGATAAAAGTAAAAGGGTAGCTTGTAGGATTCGAACTTGAGATCTATTTTTTTTCAAATTCATTAGTTTCAGCTTGGTTTAAGTAAACGTTTTATTCATCTTTATTACAGTATCGAGCCCAATTCGTTAAAAGTAGATTTGGTTAAGCCTGTTAGGTAATTGTTGGACATTTAGTCAATGTTGGGCTGTTATTAGGATTTATGGATTTGCTTTGAATTCGTGAACTTGCATTGCCTTATTAGTTAATTTGTATTTCTTTTATATTGATCCTTTGGTATAAAATTGATTTTTGTAATCCGTATTTTGCATTTGTAGTTTAAATGAGGTAATTGCTTCATGTTTTTAGATAGTACGTATACATAGTATAATTAATATTTTTACCTTTTTACATGTTTCTTTCCAATTAGACATAAATTCCAAACAAGATTTTACCACCAAAAACAATTGAGTCGAGATTAAAATTGTTATATCAATTCAAATCGATACCGAGAAAAAACGAACTAAAAACGAGATATTAAATGGCGCCGCTGCCGGTTCTATTCGTGAAGATTAACGATTTTGAGTGAGACGATTGGATTTTGGGATCCGTTCACTTTGTGAACGTTATTTTTACGTATTATAAATCAAAAACATAAAAAAATCAAAAAGATAAAAATACAAAAAAATAAAAAATCACAAAATAAATTCTTTTCCTAAAGAATTGAACAAAAAAAATAAAAAAAATCCAAAAAGTAATCTTTTTCCTAAAAGATTACACCCAAAAATATATATTATATCATTTTTCATCGTTTTTACGTACATATAGTATTTTTCTTAAAAACCCAATAAATACAAAAATAGTTTCTCTATATTATTATATGTAGATACGTATACGTATACGAACGACCAATACACATATCTTCATAAGTATTGCTTTTGCAATACACCGTGTTAGGGAGCGTTCCGGTCCTTGTCACGTGTATCGATCAAATTAAATTAAAGGCAAAAATAGATAAATACTTCCAATAGGCAAGAATTCGAAGAATACAAACTACTAAAGTGAATAGATAGGCGACATGCTATAAAATGCCGTCTAAGGGTTAATAGGTACTTAAGTGCTTCGCGCCACCTAACCCCCCGTTCACTAGTGAGTATTCTAAGAAGGAAAGCTTGTTTGGGGTTTTGCCACCCAAGTATTACTTACATATATTATATTTTCTTGTGGATATTAATTATTGCACCTCGAGGGAGATAATCTCTTCTCCTTTAAAAGTCGATCGAGAACTCATCTCTCATTCCTCGAGTTTACTTACACGTGTACTCGCACACGTGTAAACATACCCATTGGTGTATCTCATTCTCCAAAAAGGAAGAACAACAAAACCATCCATCAAGCCGATCACGAGTATCGCGCTTTCGACACCACTATTGTAGCCATGGATCAACGTCCTATTATGGAGATCCTCCAATCAAAAGTGGAGGGAAATGCCGACGCCATCGTTATACCCGACATACCCTCACACACTTTTGAGCTTAATACACATATGATCACTTTGTTTTCTTCTATCCCCTTCTTAGGGAGACCCATAGATGACCCTCACGACCATATTAAGAGGTTCTTGTTACTTTGCAATACACTTAAGTATAATGGGGTCCCTCCTGATGCCATTAAGTTGATCCTATTCCCATTCTCCTTAGAGGGTCTTGCTAGAAATTGGTATGATAGGCAACCATCTATGAGCATCTTCACTTGGGAGGATTTAAGGAAGAAGTTTTTGAACCAGTTCTTTCCTCCATCAAGAACTACGGCTTTGAGAAAATTAATTATTGGTTTTCAACAAAGGAATGATCAAACATTTAGTGAGGCTTGGGAAAATTTCAAGGAGTTATTGAGTAAATGTCCAAATCGTGGATTCAATGAGGTTCACCAAATCAACACTTTCTATAATGGATTAAGACCGTACCACCAAGATTCACTCAACTCTTCCGCGGGTGGAAATATTTTCTCTAAATCCATTCAAGAAGCTTGGGACATTATTGAGACAAAATCGATGGTGCAAGCTAACACACAATTTGATGAGAGAGTTCATGTGGTGCAAAAGAGTGTTACTCCTCAAATCGAAAACATGATCTCTCAAAAGCTTGATACTATGACCAACACACTCATGAAATTTTGTGACCTCTTTTTGAACAAGAATTCCACCAATGATGTGAATACTATTGCTCTTTCATGTGAGACTTGTGGAGGTCCCCATTCCTACCAACAATGTGATAAAGTTCAACCTTATCAAGGGGAGTGTTATGCTTACCAAGGGAACAATTACAAAGCTCCCAACACCTTTCAAAATCAAGGAAATAATTTTCATCCACCCAATCAAGGATTTCAACCACCACCACCCTTCCCAAATCAAGGATACCCTCAAGTTCAAAATCAATGATATGGGCTACATGATACTCATTAGTATGTTGAAAGGAGAATTCGTGAAAGTGAGAAAAGAATGAATGAGCAAATGAAACTTACAATGGAGGAACAAACTAATAGGCTTTTGATGGCATTCAATCAAAGACAACAAGGAGCTTTACCATCTAACACACAAGCAAACCCAAGGGCAAATGTCAATGCTATTACAACAAGAAGTGGAAAGTCAACAAAGGATCCTTCACCTCCTACACCTCCTATTGTTAAACCCACTTTTGTTCCTACATGTGACAAGCCTTCTACATCTACTTCACCACCTCCAAATGCTCCTATCCAATCAAACATACCTTCTCAACCTATAACCACTTCTCCTTTACCTTCTACAACTCCCAATGAAGAAGCTAACAAAGAAAAATCTTCTACTACAACACCTACTCCACCTACACCTAAACCAAACCTTCCTTACCCTTCAAGATTCAGAAAGGAGAAATTGAAAAACAAGGATGATATACAAGTCTCTAATTTTTTGAGGATGTTCAAGCAACTTAACATAAACATCTCCTTTGCGTAAGCTCTTGCATATATGCCAAAATTTACTAAGATGTTCAAAGATCTACTTTCCAACAAGGAAAAATTGGTGGACTTGCCTAACACATCCCTTAATGAGAATTGTTCCGCCGTGTTGCTCAAAACCTTACCTACAAAACTTGGAGATCCGGGGCGCTTTTTGATCCCTTGTAATTTTCCTGGGGTGGAAAATTGCATGGCATTGGCAGATCTAGGGGCAAGCATAAATCTCATGCCTTTATCGGTTTGGAAAAAGCTCTCTCTTCCCGAGCTCACTCCAACTAGGATGACCCTTGAGTTAGCCAATCGTACCATAGCTTACCCGGTAGGTATTGCGGAGGATGTGTTTGTAGGTGTGGATAAGTTTACCTTTCCGGCCGACTTTGTAGTGGTTGATTATGACATGGACCCGAGAGTTCCTCTAATTGTTGGTAGACCTTTCTTGAGGACGGGTCGTACTCTTATTGATGTGGCGGAAAGAGAATTAATTATGAGAGTTGAGGATGAGAAAGTTGCGTTTAAGATGGGAAAAGTCATTAAGAAACCTCAAGGTTATGAAACCGTTAATCATATTGATGTTCTTGACGAGGCGGTAAATCCTAGTGGTGATGTAGGGGTGAATAACAATGATATTCTTGATGAAGTTTGTCATGAATACTTTCATGAAGCTTGTCAAAGTGGGAATTATGAGATTCCCCATGTTGAGACCATAGCCTCCATTACTTCCTCATTGAATGTTTTTAAAACTCAAGAGTTTAACATTGATGATTTTGTGATTTATTCAAACCCTATTTTTCAAACATCACTTGATAACCCACTTTTCAATGACAATGAGGAAGTTAATGATGATTATAGTGATGAGCTTTCTATACCCTTAAGGTCTATGACTCATATCATCTCTACGAGTGGTCCTCCTATACTTGAGCCTCCTAGTGACTCTTATTGTCATACCTATCCGTCGGTGGATTTGGTTATTCTTGAGGAGGATCCTCAATCTTTAGAGAGTGATACTACTTTAGAGGATATTACTTTTGATGAGGATTTAGACAAGTTTCTAGATACCTATTTTCCTATTGAGGATGAGTTTTCCCATGATTCCAATGATTCATTTGTCTCTTCATTGAGTTTGGATGAGGACGACTCTCCTACTTTGGACTTAGATGATGACGTTTATCCCCATTTGGACCTTAATGAAAATTTTTCAAAAGGAACAGAAAAGGAAGACCCGAAGGTTCATACTACTTGTGTTTTAACGCCTCTTTTTCAACCTTCGGTGTCTAATGATGTTAATTTTTATAAGGGGGAGTCTTCTAAAGGAAACACTTCTTTGACTTGTCATTTTCCCCAAAAGGAAAAGGTTTTTGATCCTGGTATAAACATTTTTGAGCTATCTGCTATAAAAGGAAAACTCTTTAGAAAAGTGGGATCCTTACCTCCTTATCATACCTTTCATTGTGACCATTATTTGCTTAAGGGAACCTCGACTATTTTACCTTGGTTTGTGATTCCCACCTTGGGATTGAGCTATTATTGGGATGAAAATCATGTATTTGATCCTGGTGGACTTTCTTCGAGGTTTCCATTTATGGGCATGACTTTTCACCCTTAGTATTGAATAACTAGGTTAGAAAACGTAGAGTAGATCTAAATAGGTTAGGTTTAATAAAAGGGTGTTATAGTAGAGTTGAAGTGGAGGGGTGGCCTTTCTTCGTCTTTTCGCGTTTGCTTCAAGGGTTGCTCTCTCACATTTCATGCTTGGAGCTTATGGAGGAGGCCCGTGTATCTGGTTCACTTTGATTAGTTTTTGCTATTGTGATATTCAAAACACTTGTGCTTAAAATGAATACCCTTTAGTTGTCTCTTCCTTAGCTTGAGTTAAACAAAGTTATCAATGTCATAGGTTTAGGGGAGTTCAATCCAATACTCTTAAACATTGAGGACAATGTTTATCTTAAGTGTAGGGAAGATTTCTATCAAAGTGACCTTACCTAGACCATTGTCTTGCCTTCATGATAATTGGGAAATGATTTTTTTTTTCAACATTTTTCAAATTTTTGATCTACTTTGGCCACCAAAAATATGCATTCATAATTTTGCATGAATCATTTTTTATTTGCATAACACATTTGCATTGTAAATATTTCTTCTTTTATTTTTCATCAAAAATATATTAAAAGAGAAAAGAAAAATATAATAAGAACATGGTTTAACAAATTTAGATTTCCTTGTCATATTAGGCCCGCCATGGATATTTTGACTCAACCCGAGTTTGCTTATCTAAGTATTCTCTAGCTAGTATCCTTAACCATGTAGTCCTTCATTGGTTTATTAGGCTAAGCATCCACCAATCTCATTATTTGAGATTTTAAATTTGTGGAGAATGGGAAATGATAGAGTTGAAGCAAGTATAAAAGGGCTAGATAAACTTCATGATAATTACTTGTGGCTAAACCTTCTCTTCTTTACCTCTATTTTCTTCGCATGTATATATGTTAATAAATAATAAAGAACGGTTTTAATTGGTTTGTAATCTCTTATGCATTTTTGTCTAATCATTCACGGTTGGTATAAGTACGTCTTAAGATTCTAAGTTAGAACGTTTTATGTGTACTAGACTTATGTCATGCTCAATATTTAGCTGGTGTTTTCCCTTTTATTTTTTTTTTAACTTTCTTTGTGAGGAATAAAGAAAAATAAGAACGGCTTATAAAAAAAAATGAGTGGCTAGAAAAAAAAGAAAAAAAAGAAAAAGGAAAAAAAAAAATTAAATTATACAAGACTCCCAAGAGGGGCAGTGTGGTGTTAATTATAGTGACTATTAAGTTCCAATATTACCTTGACGGGTTGCTTGGATTCAATAGATTGCTCCAATCCAATATTAACTTGACGGGTTGCGGGGTTGAAGATCCACAATCTCAAAAAGGCGGCGGATGTAAATTATTGCGTGAGTTTTATTTTTCTTTCCTTAGCGAGTGTGTAGCTACTTATGAAAGCATGACATGAGGATTTTACACATAAGGCGAATGA
Source organism: Glebionis coronaria (assembly GCA_025667525.1). Taxonomy (NCBI): domain Eukaryota; kingdom Viridiplantae; phylum Streptophyta; class Magnoliopsida; order Asterales; family Asteraceae; genus Glebionis; species Glebionis coronaria. The sequence goes on along the minus strand of CM046875.1, from coordinate 252,293,649 downwards.
CTTATTACTCTTGAAACGGACTTATATTAATTGTGAGCGGTTTTTCAAGTAATGGATGAGAGGATTACTTAGGATTAAAACCGTGCTTCCTTGTTTTTGGATTTTACATTTCTTATATTTCACGCTTTAAATAATGACAAATTTGCTTTCAAGCAATTTGCTCAAATAATAACCGGTTCCACATTTAATTATCATGAATAAGTTGATGCACTTTACTTGTGAATACAATGATCCCATTTTTAATCTTGGTATGGGGAAAGTGAAACTTGAGGGTGATAAGTATCCATGGTACCAAAGCCCTAATTAAAGTCATTGATTTCTTTATGAGTTATTTCCGTCCAAGCCATTTCAGAAAAAAATCAAAAGTATATAAACAAAATTGTTCTCCTTGCATTGCATTGTAAATATTCAAAATCATTTATCATGTAGTATGGTTTAGTTTATTAAATCATAAAATGGCCAAGGTGGTTTAATTATGAGAAAAGTTCACTCTAGAGTTTTGAAATGCTGCATTGCATGAGGTCATGGCAATGGTCAAGTGGAAGGGAGTTGATAATTGTGAAAATACTCAACAATAATGATCCAAAAACCACTTAAAACACAGTCAAATACATTATATTTAACATAAAAATATCAGAATTACGCGTGTATTTGTGTTTTGTGTGTTTCAGGTAAAAAAGATACATTTTGGAGCAAACATGCGTTTTCAAGGATTTATTTGACGAAAAGACGAGGAAAAGGACAAAAGAAGCTTTCAAGGACATTACTTGCCAATTTTACCAAGATGGAGGGCTTAAGTGTAACTTTTATCAAGATGAAGTATGAAAATGAGTTTTACCTTAACTCTTTTAACCTTTAATGAAAGAAAAATAAAAATGAAAGGACCAAAAAGGAAAACAATGGAAAGATTTTATTACTTGGTCAATTGACCAAGCCGGTCAAACAACACACCCCCAAACACATACGTCTTCTCCAACGTGAAGAGAGAGAAAGGAATAAAACAGACGACTCTATCTCTTTTTCTCCAAGACCTGCAAATCAATTTCACGAAAGATACAAGGAGATTCAGATGAAACTTAAAGAAGAAAAATTGCTCCTCTTGTTCTCCTCTACTAGATGGTACAAGTGAATTAGATCAAAGATGAAGAATGAACAAACCCCCAAATCAAGAATGAAGAACGAGTCACCCTATCCTCGTATTTTACACGTGTCTTCACTGGATTGGATAGAACACGTCACACCACCACCTCTTCAGCTCTATAAATAGAAGATCAAGACTTCATTTTGGGACGGTTAGCACTAGGAGTAGATTACACCTAGTTGTTAGGAGTAGTTTAGTTTTCTCTCAAAGTTTTATGAATTTCAGTTAATCAATCAGTTAGATTCAGTTTGATTTTGTTAATCTTGTTGTAACCGAATGCTATTTTCCTCCATTAATGAAAGTTTTTCTTCAAGTTTAATCACCGTACTCTTGTTCTTCAAATATTCTATTTTCTTTCATAAGCTCTTCGAAGCTTATAGCTTCTTCTTTCTCTGTCTTTATTACTGAATACCTACTGTTCATTGAGAGTGTTACTGTTCGAAGCTTATTGCTTTTTCTTAACCAACTTTTCAGTTAATCACAAATTTGTTTGAATAGTAGGAATAGAATTTATTAGCAGCGTTTGGATTTGCTAGTTTGACAGCGGTTAGGTATTGGTAATTAGAAGTTTTTCACTAATTAGTGTATAATTAGTTTGATAGCAGTTAGTTTAAAAAAGGATTAGTCAGAAGTTGTTAAGATTTCAGTCATTGTGTTATCAGTTTTAGAGCTAGATTTAGATTCGATTGATGAGTTGTTGTTTTTAGCTATAGGTTTCATAGATGATCATGATTCAGTTTAAAGTACTGATTAGATGATACTTGTAGTGCAGTAAAATAGGAAAGCTGATAGCAGTTTAACAAGTAAGATAGTTGAGAGTAATGGTATGAATTGTTTGTAGAAATGAATCGATTTAGATCAGTACTGCAGGTTTCAGGATCGAAGGATCTGTTTGGTTCTTTTTCGTGTTTGTTTCAATTTTGCAGGTTTATTGTTTTCGAGCTTTGGATTTGAAAGCCATTGACAAAAGTAGATTAACGGACAGAAAGTGGTGGATGTTCGAGATAGCAAAGTTGGCTCAGCGCCATACTTCGTCATCAAAGGACTAGGCCTGGAAGACGCAGGTCAAGCGCGAGTTATTTTTCTGCATTCTTAGTATAATATGCTAACTGTAAAAGTAGAATAGGAATTAGTGTAATCTTGCTTGTTGTGATCTTTTGAAGTTAGTTTGTTACATGTTGTGCAGTTTTTTTTAATCATTGAATCTGCTGCTCTTTATAATTTCTGTTCTAGTTGTTAAGTAGTGTTTGGGTTTGTTCGATAGTAGCAAGTTTAGTGATAATTAGAAGTCAAGTTTCGTGGTCAGTAGTGCATCATCAGTTTAGAAAGGTCATTGAGTGAATTTCTTCACTTTGAAATGTTATTACTTGTACAGATCTCTTCGTAAACATGTTGTGCTTTGGATAGTGTAAATGACAGATTTTGGTTCATTAATATAGGGATTAATTATGCTAGAAGATTTTTAGGATTAAGGTTCATTAGCACATTAAAAAAAATTGGTTCGATAGGCTTGTATGATTTACGGTTCGAAATAGAAACTTACTTTTTAATCATTGTTGGACTAGTTTACAATTTAAGTGCCTTTTGGATTTGAGTATTTACCGAGTATTTGTAAGCCTTTTAGTAAGCACAGTAAGTATATGTTTCATATAAAAATGATAAAAGTAAAAGGGTAGCTTGTAGGATTCGAACTAAGGGTAGCTTGTAGGATTCGAACTTGAGATCTATTTTTTTTCAAATTCATTAGTTTCAGCTTGGTTTAAGTCGTTTGATTCATCTTTATTACAGTATCGAGCCCAATTCGTTAAAAGTAGATTTGTTTAAGCATGTTAAGTAATTGTTGGACATTTTTTCAATGTTGGGCTGTTATTAGGATTTATGGATTTGCTTTGAATTCGTGAACTTGCATTGCCTTATTAGTTACTTTGTATTTCTTTTATATTGATCCTTTGGTATAAAATTGGTTTTTGTAATCCGTATTTTGCATTTGTAGTTTAAATGAGGTAATTGCTTCATGTTTTTAGATAGTACGTATACATAGTATAAATAATATTTTTACCTTTTTACATGTTTCTTGCCAATTAGACATAAATTCCAAACAAGATTTTACCACGAAAAACAATTGAGTCGAGCTTAAAATTGTTATATCAATTCGAACCTTGAGACGTTTAGGTTTTCACCTATCGTTTCAAAGTCGACCGAGGGTAATTTACTTCCATAGTAATTATCCTTATTCCTTGTTTTTTATCGATCATTTTTTATTACACTAAATCACCCTATGTCAAAATCGAACCCGGTGGTTCTTTCTCATACCAAATCTTAGCGTTACCCTCGAGCGAGTACGGAAAAGCATGAGCTTAATCGCGTCATTCGGCACATTTCTAAACTTGAGAGTCGAGGTAATACGATGAAAATTCCGAATGTGAGAGTGCGGGCTATCGGTCTCACTGCCACGAAATTGGTCGGCACGAATGAGCGATAAAAGACCCGACTTTATCTCATAATGATCTGCCAAAATAGCCGGCACAACGATTTCTTCCCCATACCCTTCGGTGGGTGCACGGAGCAATTCCTCCATTGTTCGGTTATCGGCTATCTCTACAACAATAGGTGGAAGCTCGGGTTCCACTATTCGTTGTTGACGATTTCTATTTACACGAGGAATATTTTCAAGCCTATTGTAATCAATCCAAATTCGAGAAGATCGTAATTGCATAAACCAAAGTGACGAGAATTTTAGAGGATTGAAGAAAAGAAATTAGACAAGAAGAAGATTATTTTTGGTATTTTTATTTGGTATTGCTCAATAAAAAATGATCGATAAAAAACAAGGAATAAGGATAACTACTATGGAAGTAAATTACCCTCGGTCGACTTTGAAACGATAGGTGAAAACCTAAACGTCTCGAGGTCCAATAAGTAAAATACAAAAATAAGATTTAATACTACTTGAGTTGGCAAACCAGTAATCGGTCGTCCCTCTCAATATACGCACAAGCAAGCGGGGAAACGAGGTGGCACAAAGAACTTAAAAACCTTTTTCCTTAGACGGCCTTTTATAGCTCGTCGCCTTATACCCACCTTATAGTTTGTATAAATCGAGTTCAAACTTTTTATTAGTATTTATCTATTTTGCCTTTTTTTCGTTTTGGATTCGAATACAATAGCTAGGTGATGAAATCCCAACTAAGTTCTTATTTGGAAGTAGGTAAATTTATTGTTCTACGTAATACAATATAGTAATCATAAAAAACACGAAAAACAACACGATGCCGGTTTTCACCATTTTCCCTAAGGACCAATGAATGCGGGGATCGAGTCGAGCTCATGACTCAGTTAACAAAAACGAGGTGCCTTGTGGGGGAGTCCCATACATTCTATCTTCTTTCTATTTTCTAACAACTAATAAGGCTTGATCTTTCAAGTCGTGCTCGTGTTTTGTTGTGTTGTGAATCTTAGGTTTGACCCTAATCATTGAAGACTCTCGTGTTCGGTTTTTGCCGGTCCACTTGATCTTCCATACTTTTATTGCCAAAAGGGGCACACTCTCTATCCTTTGATTTTTATCGACTAACGTTTTATCTTGAGGCATAATTAATAAACGGCTTATAGATTTGCGTGCTCTTTACATGTTAGGATTTTGCATTAGACTCTTCGTATTTTAGCAAGGGGGTGTTACTCTTGAGCTAAGAAACATTGAGGACAATGTTTTGTTTTAGCATGGGGGAGTCAATCGATATAATCGCTTGCAATTGATTTTGTCGTGTCCAAACGTAATCGTTTTTCTCGTTTTTCATAAAATTTTAAAATTTAAAGTGTTATTTTTAAGTTTTAATAAAGAAAATAAGTGCTTTTGACACAAATGTAGGCTTTCCGTTGGTGAAAATAAAAGTAGTTTTTGACTCGAATCGGTTTTTACCTTAGCTTTTCCTTAACGTGTTTGAATTAAGTTTTGCTAGGCTTTTATATAGGGAACTTTAAAACGCGAAAGTCTTAACTCATACGGGTTAAGAACAAGAACTTTTCGCAAGTTCCTATAATTGATCATAGAAATTCGTTTATCATGGGAACTTTAAAACGCAAATTATAAAACTTGAAAAAGTATAAGAAGATGCAAGATCCTATAGATGACTTGAAAACCCAAAACTTTGATTTAATAGGCTAAGTATCCATTGATTTCATTTTTGAATTTTAACAATTTGGAGAACAAGAGATGATAGAGTTTAATCATATGTTTCTAAAATTAATTCTTCTTTGTGTAAGTATTTTTGTGTTTGATTTAATCTACTCGTATTTATTTTCTACACTTGTATAATAATTTCTTAATAAATGACGTTTTTAGCGGTTTAGGCTTGATAACTTAACTCGTAACTCCTTCTTTTTCTTCCCTTGTAATTAAAGTGAGAACACATTAAGGGTGTCAGCGTCATGGACTTTTGATCATGGGATAGCGGAAATTTGGCTTACTATAAATATCATATTAATAAAGAAGAATAAATAAAAACATGTTCTCTAGGAGCCTTCGGGTGGGAGTCATGTAGCACTAACCTTGTCATTAGAGCCTTAGGGTGTATGGCAAGGGGACGTGTTTAATAAAAATTGCTTCATCATCATGAGCCATAAGGTGGGATGGTGAATGTCAATTCCCTTATTTTTGTCCAAGGAGCCTTCGGGTGTGGATTATAAATAAGGAGCACAATTGCATCTTAAAGAGCCACAAGGTGATATGATGTAATTGTTGCTAACTCCATTAATAAGGTCATAATTGACTTTGGAGATTTTATTGTTGCTTTTAAGGAGTCCTATTAGCCAAATTTCGGGTCCGGGGATTTATCCCTCAAATCGTGTTAAGTTATCCTTAATGTGGGCTTTCTTTAGTGACAACGGTTTTCGAAGTCGAGGTTAGGTTTTGAGTGTTGAGTTTACACCATTTTTACCTTCATTTTTGGACTAATAAATATCTAATAAAATCAAATGAGCCTTTGGGTGAATGACAAATAAAATCTAGAGATACAATTAGGAATACTAGGAGATTGAGTTTAACACAAATTACTTGTATGAGTTGGTTTAATTTTGGGGCTTATGATTGACAATGATCTTGTTTTTACACTTGGCATGGAAAAGTGAAAAGTCGGGGACGATGAATATATTTGAGTTTTGTGATCCTAAAAGTTATTTTTCTAATAATTAAAGCAATACATTATGTCTTTGTCAAAATAAAATTTCAAAAGTTGAATAAGAGTGTAGTTAGTGTTTTATTTTATCATTGCGTGAGGACACGACAATTGCTTAGCAAGGGGGAGTTAATTACCCTCGGTCGACTTTCAAAACGATAGGTGAAAACCTAAACGTCTCGAGGTTCAATAAGTAAACTACAAAAATAAGATATAATACTACTTGAGTTGGCAAACCAATAATCGGTCGTCCCTCTCAATATACGCACAAGCAAGCGGGGAAACGAGGTGGCACAAAGCACTTAAAAACCTTTTTCCTTAGACGGCCTTTTATAGCTCGTCGCCTTATACCCAACTTATAGTTTGTATAAATCGAGTTCAAACTTTTTATTAGTATTTATCTATTTTGCGTTTTTTTCGTTTTGGATTCTAATACAATAGCTAGGTGATGAAATCTCAACTAAGGTCTTATTTAGAAGTAGGTAAATTTATTGTTCTACGTAATACAATATAGTAATCACAAAAAAACGACAAACGATACATACTATATAATAGAAAAATAACAAACTTTCCGAGGACGGAAAGGGTGTTCAAATCAACGATCAACAAATCTCCACTAAACGAATCGTACACAAGATCCCCGGCAGCGGCGCCAAAATTTTTGATGTGTCGAGGATTGTATATGTTAATTAAGATACATTATTGGGTAAGCTAGAAAATTACCTTTAGGAAAAAGTAATAGTCTAAACTTTACCAAAGACGGATTTAATTAATACACGTTGGTGAACCAAGTTCGTTGTACACGAAGATCGAGTGAATTTGAGACGTCTTGTTTTGATTTGGACAATTGATTTGAATGGTTTTCGATTTTTAAACTAAAATTACTCCTACAAATTTATTAATTAATTTCCTAAGTGCATGAATCGTACCCCAATTAAATCTAAAAGACAAATTTATAAAAATATTTAAAATTTAAACTATTTAAAATTAATCTAATTAATTAAAAGCACTCTTAAATCTATTTAAAATATAATTAAACAAATTTAAAAACTATTTAAAATTATAAACTAATTTTAATCCATTTAAACTTTTACTATTACCTTTAATAAACCAAATATATATAAAACTATTTTTATTTAAAACAAAATTAATTAAAACTTATTTATTTAAAACTAATTTTATTAAAAATTTAAATTTATAAATAAAATATATTTTTATTTTTGTTTTGAAATTATTTATTATTTTTAAAACTTAATAAAAGTAAATATTATAAAACTATTAATTAAAATAAATCAGACTAAAAACTAGAATTTATAATACTATTAAACCTGACAACTAAAATTAACTAAGCTATATTAATAAAACAAACAGTATTAAAACAAAAACAACTACCTGGATGAGATGGTAAGTCGTTTGGTCCATGACCAGGAGGTCATGGGTTCGAGTCCCACTAAGAACATTTTTGGTTGAAATATTTTTTGGACAATGAAAATTGAATGTCACAGGAGGTGACTTTTTATGGTAAAAACTTGGAACTGATAGGAATCAGTTTTGAGCAATCAGATCCGTTGAATCTGATTTCATATGCTACACAACAATTCCACAAATAACTCAGAAAAAGCAGATAAACAAAATAAGCAACATCACCAACTTCAGCAAATCAAAACATTCAGTAAACTACACTCTCAAACATTCTAACAATTTCAGCAGAATAAAATTAAAAGCAAGCATCCAATTAGCAAGCTAATCTATAAATCAAACTAGATAAATCTATTACTCATTAGCAAACAGGGAAACTACTTTCAGCACAAGTATAGATCAAAAATCAGTGACAAAAAAAACACACTCAGTAGACTCAAGTCATGCCTGTGAAGAATTCACAACAACTAAGTTCACCAGCTAATGTTAAACATCAGATCACCAAAATAGAAGCATATCGTATCTAAATCAGTTTAACCAAATCAATCAATTAGCAGCAGCCTACCATCTAATAATCACCAGCATAAGCTTACATTAAACTAAACAGGCTCATGAACGCAAAATAAAGAACAACAATCAAGCCTAAATCAGTTCGAACAAATCTACACACTCAGCAAAGAACAAAAACCTATAGCAGATTAATTTACAAAAAGGAATACCAGATTCCACTCAGATTCATCAAGCACAAATAACAACTCCAATACATAACAGTTTAAACAAAATAAGAGATTTAATTAAAATATAGATAAAAAATAGTTTACCCACATAAATCAAAATCAAACATATTCTTCACCAAAAACATAAGCAGATTTATTCATAAGCAGAAAGTAAATACATCACAACTCAAATCAGATTTATAAAATCATTAATCAGCATAAAAATAAGATGAATTAAAACCTATTGACGAAATCCTTTGGGACGAAGATCTGCGCTGAGCAGTCTTATGACCTAAACGACACCACCATTAAACAAACCACCATCAAAGCTTATGAATCACGAACCAAAACTTAAACCAACAGCTTCTTTCTATTTACGTTTATCAGTGGGATAAACGTTTATCCTTTACTCAACTTATAATCATTCACAAAAACTATTAACTGAGCTTATATGAACAATTATTATTAATAATATCCTTTTGTAAACTTAGAAAATGTAAGTGATTTTAACAGTAAAATTAAAACGTAAAGTAACAAGAACAAATATGAAAATAAACTTTTATTATATCAAATCTAACATTACAATATTCAGAAAAAGAGAAAATACAATTTTCTAGCTACAAAATGACATTATAACAATAAAGTAAGAAAAGGATGAATTACATGAAGAAAAATGGGGGGTATTTATACTTGAAGGAGAGGTGAGGGTTGTTGTTGAAGACTGATTTATAGCCTTTGGATCAAGCATCTCTGACTCTCTCTCCATTCGGTTTTCATCCTACGGCTGAGATTCTTTAACCCTCACACGGATCGCCAACCTGGCACTGATTTGTGCTTCTTGTGCTTTCTCCCATATGGCGTGGTATCCAATGATTGGAGGATTGATAATTAATGAGGTGTATCATCCAATCACATAGGAGAGAATGGCCACGTCACTGGTGAGTATTCCATCTTCTTTGTACTGGTTTACTTGGGGTTTAATTAAGGGTGGTGTGTTTCACGCGCCCTCAATTGACAAAAGCCCCAAGTTAATTTTGGCTAGGGTTTAGGTGAATAGTAACTATGGTCTGTTATCTTGGGTGAGGGAGAAGAGTTATGAGGGTAACATAGAAAGTATCGAAGGTTTAATAAATGTGTGGTTGTGAGTTGTTGTGTAATAAAAACGTGTGAGTGTATAAATGTGTTATAAAACGTTGACCAAGAATGCATTTAGTATCTTTTTCCTTTAAATTGGTTTTGAGTGAAAACCCTAATGGGCTTGTATCTTCTTTGCTTCCAATCGTCTCAAAGATATTGTTGTGATAATGGGCTTTTGGACCCATTTGTTATAAATCCGTCCCTACCTGGTTAATTGGGCCTTGATTGGGCTTGTAATCCAAAATATAGACAACTTAGCATCCTTATTGGGCCTTTTTGGGAACAATACCCAAATGTGGGACCCACTTTGCCCAAAATCTCCATAAACGATTAAATCCGCAAAAATCGAACTTGAAATTGGCTTTGTTGATCTTTTCTTCATTCTCGTGTCGTTTTTGCCAGTTTTCATGAACTTGGTACCTACACACATGAAACAACAAAACATGCACATACAAGGCAGAATTCATATGTTTAATGCATTTATTGTTTGTTTTTAGATATAAATGATATGAGTAAAATCACTCATATCATAGATCCTACTTTGGATGACTACTCATTTGAGGAAGACTTTGCTACTTTTCTCAACACTTACTTCCCAAATGAGAATGATTCTCCTCCTTTGGACTTTGATTCTGGTCTTTATCCTCCTTCGGATATGAAGAAACCCGTTTCAAAGGAGAAGAAGCCGGAAGACATAGATATCCGTAGTACCTATGTCTTGACACCTCTCTATCCACCTTCTGAGGATGAGATTGTGAGATTTATGAGCGGATCTTCTTCAAATTCTACTAAGCCTGGGTGTTATTTTACCCTAAAGGAAAAGGTGTTCGATCCCGGTATCGCGATTTTTAAGCCATCTCAGTATCCATCTGATGAAATAAAAGGAAAGATTTTTGGAACTTATGGAGATATGCTTGCACTTCATCATACTCTCTACCACCGTGCTCAATCTTTGCTTAAGGGAACCTTGCCTACTCTTCTTTGGCTTGCCTTGTTCACCTTAAGCTTTTGCTATTTGTTAGACGAAAACCATGTATTTGATCCCGGTGGATGTGTTTCAAGTTTATTCCTATGCTAATCAAGGTCGAGTCAGGCTCACGACTCGGTTAACAAAAACAAGCGCTTCTCGGGAGGCAACCCGCAGTATCTATCCTTTTTCTCTGTTTTTTTAAAAAGTGTAGGGGGAGACCCTAGTACGTGTTTGTTGTTTTCTTTCTAATCATTTGCAGGGATTCGAGCTATCAAAGATCCATTCTTAATGACTTTTGACGACCCGTGATTCCGTGTACCCGTCTTCCTGGTTCTATCCTAAACTCTTTATATTCACTGTTTTATATTATTCAGTATTAAAATAGGAATCACTTTAGTTGTCTCTTCCTTAGCAAGATTTAAACAACGTGCACAATGTCCTAAGTGTAGGGGAGGTTACTTCCACATGCTTAAACATTGAGGACAATGTTTATATTAAGTGTAGGGGGCTTCTATCGAAGTTAAGTGGTCTTTTCCATGAATTTGTCCTCATTTTAACCGGAAAATTGATTTTTCGACATTTTTCAAAATTTTTGTTTAATCTATTTTGGCCTAGTAGTATAGTAGTTTTTCCTTAGTTATCATTATTTACTTTCTTTGCTAAATGGATATTACTATTGTAGCCATGGACACCACTATTGTAGCCATGGATCAACGTCCTATTATGGAGATCCTCCAATCAAAAGTGGAGGGAAATGCCGATGCCATCGTTATACCCGACATACCCGCACACACTTTTGAGCTTAATACACATATGATCACTTTGGTTTCTTCTAGCCCCTTCTTAGTGAGACCCATAGATGACCCTCACGACCATATTAAGAGGTTCTTGTTACTTTGCAATACACTTAAGTATAATGGGGTCCCTCCTGATGCCATTAAGTTGATCCTATTCCCATTCTCCTTAGAGGGTCTTGCTAGAAATTGGTATGATAGGCAACCATCTATGAGCATCTTCACTTGGGAGGATTTAAGGAAGAAGTTTTTGAACCAGTTCTTTCCTCCATCAAGAACTACGGCTTTGAGAAAATTAATTATTGGTTTTCAACAAAGGAATGATCAAACATTTAGTGAGGCTTGGGAAAATTTCAAGGAGTTAATGAGGAAATGTCCAAATCGTGGATTCAATGAGGTTCGCCAAATCAACACTTTCTATAATGGATTAAGACCATACCACCAAGATTCACTCAACTCTTTCGCGGGTGGAAATATTTTCTCTAAATCCATTCAAGAAGCTTGGGACATTATTGAGACAAAAACGATGGTGCAAGCTAACACACAATTTGATGAGAGAGTTCATGTGGTGCAAGAGAGTGTTACTCCTCAAATCGAAAACATGATCTCTCAAAAGCTTGATACTATGACCAACACACTCATGAAATTTTGTGACCTCTTTTTGAACAAGAATTCCACCAATGATGTGAATACTATTGCTCTTTCATGTGAGACTTGTGGAGGTCCCCATTCCTACCAACAATGTGATAAAGTTCAACCTTATCAAGGGGAGTGTTATGCTTACCAAGGGAACAATTACAAAGCTCCCAACACCTTTCAAAATCAAGGAAATAATTTTCATCCACCCAATCAAGGATTTCAACCACCACCACCCTTCCCAAATCAAGGATACCCTCAAGTTCAAAATCAAGGATATGGGCTACATGATACTCATTAGTATGTTGAAAGGAGAATTCGTGAAAGTGAGAAAAGAATGAATGAGCAAATGAAACTTACAATGGAGGAACAAACTAATAGGCTTTTGATGGCATTCAATCAAAGACAACAAGGAGCTTTACCATCTAACACACAAGCAAACCCAAGGGCAAATATCAATGCTATTACAACAAGAAGTGGAAAGTCAACAAAGGATCCTTCACCTCCTACACCTCCTATTGTTAAACCCACTTTTGTTCCTACATGTGACAAGCCTTCTACATCTACTTCACCACCTCCAAATGCTCCTATCCAATCAAACATACCTTCTCAACCTATACCCACTTCTCCTTTACCTTCTACAACTCCCAATGAAGAAGCTAACAAAGAAAAATCTTCTACTACAATACCTACTCCACCTACACCTAAACCAAACCTTCCTTACCCTTCAAGATTGAGAAAGGAGAAATTGAAAAACAAGGATGATATACAAGTCTCTAATTTTTTGAGGATGTTCAAGCAACTTAACATAAACACTTCCTTTGCGGAAGCTCTTGCATATATGCCAAAATTTGCTAAGATGTTCAAAGATCTACTTTCCAACAAGGAAAAATTGGTGGACTTGCCTAACACATCACTTAATGAGAATTATTCCGCCGTGTTGCTCAAAACCTTACCTACAAAACTTGGAGATCCGGGGCGCTTTTTGATCCCTTATAATTTTCCTGGGGTGGAAAATTGCATGGCATTGTGATAGGTGTGTAAACACCCATCCTTTTACCACTTAATTCGGGCTAAAACGAGACCAAAACACGTATTTAATATCATTTGTTTGGAATTATGCGTGGTTTTTGTGTTTATTGTGTTTTCAGAGCCAACCGGATAAATATTGAAGAAAACATGGGATTGCACGGGTTTTACTGAAGAAAAAGACTCAAGATAAAGTCTATTGTCCAAGAGATGCAAAAGATTTGAAGTCGCTGGGCCTATTCGAAGATTTATCGAAGAAAAGGACCAAAGATGGAAGATTTATATAAGTCGAAGAAACTCAAATCTCTTAAACGAAGAAATTAAAAGACGAGTTGAATTTAATCGACAACAAATCCCGAATCAGAATCGAAAACGGAAACTTTTCTGAAAAGACGAAAAGACACGAAGAACGGGAGAAAGCCCACTCACCAACCAAAGGAAACACCTATAAATAGGCCATCCCACACACATTTTTGGAGCTAACTAGTTTTTCTTTCTTCTTCTTTTTCTTTCTCCTGGTTCGTAGTACACCATCACCACTAGGGTGATTGGTGATTTTTATTGTTAGTTCTTTGATCTTGTAATTTTAATCCTTGTTTCATCTTGTCAAAACATTAATCATCCAATTCAAAGTTCTTGTTTAATCTTTCATTTCATCTTGTTCATCTCCACTTTTATCTTCAAGTTCTTAAGTTTTAATTTTTCTTGATTTGATCTTCAAAAGTTGTTTGGATTTGTGTTTTTATTAGTGGGATTTGTTGCTTATATTGTCTAAAGGATTTGTGTTTAAATTGGTAAAACCTTTTTAAGTGTTTGATTTGATTTTAATTAAAAACCTGAGTTCCGTGTTCTTCGCTACAGTTACTGTATCTGGTTTCCAGACTTCCGAATCAAGACAAAAAGTTCCGAATTAGTCCTTCATTCGGAATCTTCCGAACCAAGCACTAAACTTCCGAATCAGGAGAAAACTTCCGAACCAAGCCCTTCATTCGGAAGTTTAAAACTTCCGAATCAAGCTTTCATCCGGAAAGTTCCGGATCAGTCATCCAGTTCCGGATCAGCTCAGACTTCCGAATCAAGGTGAAGTTCCGAATCAATCTGAAGGTTCCGAATCAGCATCTTCCGAACCAGTAAGTTCCGAATGAACTTTCATTCGGAAAGTTCCGAATCAGCCATTAAGTTCCGGATGAATGAATAGTATCTTCCGAACCAGTTAGTTCCGAATCAAGCATTAAAGTTCCGAATCAGTTAATTTTTGGGTATTTTTAAGATTACTGTTTTACTGTTTTACTGTTGATGTTTTACTATTTCTCTGCTCATATTTCACAATTTACTTTTTAACTCTTTAACTTTAATTTTAATTTGATTTTAATTTGAACTTTGAATTTGCAACCAAGTTTTTGTTAATCTTAATTGAAGTAATTGCCTTTGATTTAAACTTTCATTTCCATTTATTATTAGAATAGAAAACCAAACCTCTTCATTTGGTAACCAAGAACAATCATTCCACTTTTAACTGAGATCAATTCGAGAGGATTCCGAGAAATTAGAACCCATACAAAATCAGAGTATCAAATGGCGCCGCTGCCGGCTCTTCTCGTTAAGATCAAAAGTTTTTTGTGAGAAATTGGATTTTGGGATCCGTTCCCCGTGAACGTTACTTTTTCAAAAATCTTCAAAAACAACTAAAAAATATAAAATTTTCAAAAATCCTAAAAAGTAAAAAACAATAAAAACCAAAAATATTTTTGCTTTGCTTTTCTTTGTTCGTTCTTTTGCAGGTGTATGCGCACTCGATCCACGTCTTATCAAGAGCCCGAGCCTCTCGATAACTTAGACATGGCTGGTGTTCAAAACAACAATAACATACCACCTCCGAACAACAATAATAACAACAACAACCCGCCTTTCAACAACATGAATAACAACAACAATGAGCACCTTCCGGATAATCGCCCAATGATCGAATTGCTGCAAGCTCATGTTGATGGCAACACGGATCCAATTGTCATTCCTCCAATTGCCGCCAACAATTTCGAGCTCAAGTCAGGCTTTATCCAGATGGTATCTGCTCAACCGTTCTTGGGACGCACCATTGATGACCCACACGACCATATCAAGAGATTTCTACAACTCACTAACACGGTCAAGTTCAATGGTGTTCCACAAGAAGTGATAAGGTTACAACTTTTTCCCTTTTCTTTAGAGGGACAAGCCCGGCATTGGCTTGCTAAAGAACCGTCACAGAGTATTCTCTCGTGGACGGATTTGGAAACAAAGTTTATCAACTACTTTTTTCCACCCTCTCGTACTACCGCTTTGCGGAATGAAATCATAAATTTCGAACAAAAGTACGATGAGTCATTCAGTGAGTCTTGGGATCGTTTTAAAGATCTTTTAAGAAAATGCCCACAACATGGTTTTACCAAAGTACATCAAATTAATACTTTTTACAATGGTTTAAGCATGAGTGATCAAGATTCACTGAATAGTGCCTCAGGGGGTAATTTATTGGCTAAGACTTCCAATGCTGCTTGGGATATCATTGAGAACAAGTCTCGTGTGCAAACCAAGAGCGTTAGGACCAATGTTGCTAGTGCTAGCACTAATGACAGCGACAAGCGACTTGACAAAATCACCACGCTTCTTGAATCGCTTGTCACCCACACCGTCAGCAACAACAACAGCAACAACGCTAAGAACGCACAAGTCAACGTTGTCAGCCAACCTTGTGAGATATGCGGTGGTCCCCACTCCTACACAACTTGTACCGCCACCCAAGATTACCCTGCTGAGAATGTGAATGCGGCATATGGCACCTACCAACAACCTGCTTATCAAGCTAGACCTCAAGGTGACCGTAACTTGCTTAGCTATCGCAGCACCAACTATCTTTCACCACCTGGCTTTCCTCCAACCAACCCAAACCAACAACAAAACCTTAACCGCCCTACTCAACAACAACAACAACCTCGACAACCATACGTCCCACCTCACAAGCAGCAACAACCGCCTCAACGTAACAATCAAGTATACCAACAACCTGCTTACCAACCACCTGCATACAATGCTCCTTCCAACCAAACCAACACTGCACTACACCAAGAGGTCGCCACCTATATGAGGACCAATGATGTGATAGTGGGAAATCTCCAAGAGGAAGTGCGCAACTTGAAGGCAGATTTGGTCAAGCAAGGAAATGATTTGCGAGCTGATATGAGAAACACGTTGGATAGTCAGACGAATGACTTGAGGAACATGATGGCTAGTTTCTTCCAAAGTAGTCAACCCTCTTCTTCGGGTACTCTTCCGAGTAACACCGTTGCGAACCCAAGAGGGGAGATGAAAGCAATCACTACTAGAAGTGGTAAAGGTACCAAGGAACCCGAGCTTCCTATACCGCCACCGGTGGTTGTGACTAAGGAGAACGAGTCGCCTGCTCCTATTCCTCCTCCTCCTCCTTCCCCAATTTCTCCACCTCTTTCTACCCCTCCTCCACCCGTGGCTGTGAGTGATCCTATACTCCCAAAGCCTTCCTCTTTTTCCAATATACCTTATCCTTCTAGGTTGAGGAAAGAGAAGCAAAAGAGCAAGGATGATATTCAGGTTTCTAACTTTCTTAAAATGTTCAAACAACTGAATTTCAATATCTCCTTCGCTGAGGCTCTCGCTCACATGCCCAAGTATGCTAAAATGTTTAAAGACCTTCTGAGCGACAAGGAAAAGCTCCTCGACATTGCCAACACCCAACTTAATGAGAACTGCTCTGCAGTGCTCTTAAGGAAATTGCCAACCAAGCTTGGTGATCCGGGTCGTTTTCTTATCCCTTGCAATTTCCCGGGAGTAGAGAATTGCATGGCCCTAGCCGATCTAGGTGCCAGTATTAATCTCATGCCTCTAAGTGTTTGGAAGCAATTATCTCTCCCAGAGCTAGTCCCCACTAAAATGACATTGGAATTGGCCAACCGTACGGTTGCTTATCCAGTGGGGATAGCCGAAGATGTTATCGTAGGAGTCGACAAATTCACCTTCCCAGCCGATTTTGTTGTCGTCGACTACGAGATGGACCCCCGTGTGCCACTTATTGTTGGTCGTCCATTCTTGAGGACCGGTCGCACTCTTATTGATGTTGAAGCCGGAGAGCTTATCATGAGAGTGGGTGACGACAAAGTAGTCTTCAACATGGGAAAGTTGTCCAAACAACCTTATTCATATGAGAGCGTTAATTGTATTGACGTTCTTGATGAGGCTTGTGAAGAACACTTTAATGATGCTTGCAAAAGTATTCCTACCTCTCTTCCCACTGTTGAGACCGTGTCCTCGCTTGATTCATCGTTGTCTCTATTTGGAGATAGTGATTTATTCTGGAACAATCTTGAAGCTACCATGGGAGATGCGAATTTAGCCACTAATGATTCTCCCACCGAGGGGGATGAAGACATGAGTTTCTTTGACAATCTTCTCACTGAAGACAACCCTTCGCCTCCATCTCCCACGGTTATTGCTATCGATGCCACGAGTTTGAAAACGCCTCCCGTCGAAAATCCTCCGGATTTGGAACTTAAGGAGTTGCCGCCACATCTCGAGTACGTGTTCCTTGACGACAACAAGAAGTCACCCGTCATTATTGCGAAGGATTTGAAAGATGAAGAGAAGACTCGCCTCGTCGCTGTGTTGAAGGATCATAAGCAGGCTATTGCTTGGAAAATTTCCGATATTCGTGGAATTGATCCTAACTTCTGCACACACAAAATTCTCATGGAGGACGACTTCAAGCCCACTATTCAAAGCCAACGAAGGGTGAATCCAAAAATACATGAAGTCATCAAAACAGAGGTTATCAAACTTCTTGATGCGGGTATGATTTACCCTATTTCGGATTCACCGTGGGTTAGTCCAATCCATTGTGTGCCCAAGAAGGGCGGAATAACCGTTGTTCCCAATGAACACAACGAGTTGATTCCCACTCGTCTCGTTACTGGGTGGAGAGTTTGTATAGACTACCGCAAACTCAATGATGCCACGAGAAAGGATCATTTCCCTCTACCTTTCATGGACCAAATGCTTGAACGATTAGCCGGTAATGAATATTACTGCTTTTTGGATGGTTTCTCGGGTTATTTCCAAATACCCATCGATCCCCAAGATCAAGAGAAGACTACATTCACTTGTCCCTATGGCACTTTCGCTTACAAAAGAATGCCTTTCGGCTTATGTAATGCGCCAGGGACTTTCCAAAGGTGCATGTTAGCTATCTTCCATGACATGGTTGAACAAACCATGGAAGTCTTCATGGATGATTTCTCGGTCTTCGGGGATTCCTTCTCTGCTTGCCTTGCCAATTTAGAACGTATGCTAAAGCGGTGCGAAGACACTCGCCTTGTTCTAAATTGGGAAAAATGCCATTTTATGGTAAAAGAAGGCATCGTGCTTGGACATAAGATTTCAAAAGCCGGTCTTGAAGTAGACCGTGCTAAAGTTGATGTTATAGCAAAGTTGCCTCCACCTTCCACTGTGAAGGGTGTGAGAAGTTTCTTGGGTCATGCGGGCTTCTACCGCCGATTTATCAAAGACTTTTCTCAAATCGCTCGCCCGATGACCCACCTCTTGGAGAAAGATACTCCTTTTATCTTTTCCAAAGAGTGCCTTGACGCCTTCAACTCGCTTAAGGATAAGCTAACTAAGGCACCCGTCTTGGTTACCCCTAATTGGGAGCTGCCTTTTGAGTTGATGTGCGATGCTAGTGATTTTGCTATTGGAGCGGTTCTTGGACAAAGAGTGAACAAACACTTCCAACCGATCCATTACGCTAGCAAGACAATGACTGGGGCACAATTGCATTATACGACAACCGAAAAGGAGCTTTTAGCTGTTGTCTATGCTTTTGAAAAATTCCGCCCCTATCTTGTCCTCTCCACCACCATTGTGTACACCGATCATTCCGCGTTGAAGTACTTGTTGACAAAGCAAGATTCCAAACCAAGACTTCTTCGCTGGGTTTTGCTGCTCCAGGAATTTAAAATCGACATCCGCGATAAAAAAGGAGCAGAAAACTTAGCCGCGGACCATCTTAGTAGACTTGAGGATCCATACCAAGGGGATCATCCGACCAAAGAAATCAATGATTCTTTTCCCTTGGAGACCTTAATGTCTATAAACTCGAAGCCGAATGAAACCCCATGGTTTGCGGACTTTGCAAACTACTTGGCGGGTGGAATTCTCAAGGAAGGGTTGACGTCCCAGCAAAAAAAGAAGTTCTTTACCGACATTAAGACTTACTTTTGGGACGACCCTTACCTATTCAAACAATGTGCTGATCTGATAATTCGCCGATGTGTTGATGGACCGGCAGCGAATGAAATCCTTCATGCTTGCCACAAAGGACCCACCGGTGGTCACTTTGGTCCCAACTACACCGCAAAGAAAGTGTTTGATTCGGGATTTTATTGGCCCTCCATATACCGTGATGCTCACAATATGGTCAAAAGATGTGATGTTTGCCAAAAGCAAGGCAAAATCACACATAAAGACGAGATGCCTCAGAATTTCATTCAAGAGTGTGAAATTTTTGATGTTTGGGGTATCGACTTTATGGGGCCATTCCCGTCATCTAAAGGAAACAAATACATCCTGGTAGCCGTTGACTACGTTTCAAAGTGGGTTGAAGCCAAAGCTTTGCCTACTAATGACGCAAGGGTGGTTTGTAACTTTTTGAAAGCTCTATTCGCTAGATTCGGTGTGCCTCGCGCCATTATTAGTGATCGTGGGACTCATTTCTGCAATGACCAATTTGCTCGAGTCATGGCTAAGTACGGTGTAAATCATCGTCTTTCCACAGCCTACCACCCACAAACTAATGGCCAGGCTGAAATATCAAACCGAGGGCTGAAGCGAATTCTTGAAAGGACTGTGGGAGAGCATCGTGCCTCATGGGCTGATAAACTCGATGATGCTTTGTGGGCTTTCCGTACTGCTTACAAGACCCCGATCGGCTGTACGCCTTATCGTCTTGTGTACGGGAAAGCGTGCCACCTCCCCATTGAGTTGGAGCACAAGGCTTATTGGGCCTTGAAGTGGGCTAATTTTGATATAAACAAAGCCGGTGACCTGCGCAAGATCCAACTCAATGAGCTCAATGAACTTCGGAATGAGGCTTATGAAAATTCTTTGATCTATAAGGAAAGAACTAAGCTCATTCACGACTCCAAGATCAAAAACCGAGAGTTCCATGTTGGAGACAAAGTCTTACTTTTTAACTCTCGGTTGAAAATCTTCTCGGGAAAGCTCAAATCTCGTTGGTCCGGCCCATTCACCATTGCCCAAATTTTTCCATATGGTACTCTCGAGCTTGCTCAACCTAATGGACCAAACTTTAAGGTGAATGGCCAACGAGTGAAGTTGTACTTTGGTGAGGACACCTCTAAGGAGGTGATTCCATCCCTCACCACGTTCCCCATGAACTAACTTTGGGTCGAGTCAGGCTCGTGACTCGGTTATCAAAAACAAGCGCTCCTCGGGAGGCAGCCCGAGTATCTATCCTTGTATGTTTTAATCCCCTAAGTGTAGGGGGGACTTCTATATGTGTTTGCCTTTCTGTGGTGATGTGATTACAGGGATAAGTGCACTCTTGGAATCGTTGGAGAACCGTGCTCCCGTGTTTATCCGAAATCCGGTTCTATCTCTCAACTATCGTGATTCAATTTTCTTCATACTCACATTTGAAATTGATCACTTTAGTCGTCTCTTCCTTAACTTGAGTTAACCAACGTGCACAATGTCATAAGTGTAGGGGGGACTTCTCCCACATGCTTAAACATTGAGGACAATGTTTATCTTAAGTGTAGGGGGGACTTCTATCGAAGTTTTAAGTGGACTTTTCCATGAAAATGCCTTCAATTAACCGGAAAATCCTATTTTTCAACATTTTTCAAATTTTTTATTAACTTTGGCCATTTAGTCGTAATTTTTAAATTTTTATTGTTGCTTTCATATGTATATATCCCGCAATAAAGTCAAAAATATTAATAAAGTGGTGTAGCTAGTTTAGAAGTTTTTGACATATTAGGCCCGTTGCGTTTATTTTGACTCAACCCGAATAGACTTATCCAAGTTTATTCTAGCTAGTATCCTTAACCATGTAGACCTTAATTGGTTTATTAGGCTAAGTATCCACGAGTCTCATTACTTGAGATTTTAAATTGTGGAGGACGAGAAATGATAGAGTCAATTATAAGTCGGTATTCTTGCGCAAGCTCACTTGGTGTAATTATTTGCCTATTCTCCCATCACTTGCTAATAATTTATCTGCAATAAGTAAGGTCTTACGATTTGAAAAGTTACTTAGCTTCTAGCCCAAGATCGTTTAAAAGTTGCTCGGTAATGATAAGAGTTCATAGCCAAGGCATAACTTATGAAGCGGGGCGCGAAGATTGGCGAGTCCGAAAAGGCCCTAACAAGGCATGAGGATTCAATTTTATTGCTAAAGATCCAAAGTGATGTGAAAAGCATTATTCCTAAAGTCAATATGAAGGATCAAGACTCACGACGAAAAGCAATCAACTCCCATAAAGATCATGGAGAAGTCTATCCGAAAAGACCCTAACAAGGTATGAGGATAAATAGATCCAAGTCCGAAAAGGAGGCGGATCGTTGTATCTCAAAATCCCAATTAGAGATTGAAGAAATAATCATGAAGTCGTGGTCAACAAAGTTGGAGAACCCCTCAAAAGTCTCCAAGTGAAGAAACTCTATTATGATGAGAAGACCATTATCTCAAGAACGTCTCTCGAAGATATGAAGTATGAAGTACATGCCAAATATCGGCCCGAGAAAGGTCTCAAATCGTGAACCAAGTTATGCCAAGATATGAACTTTTTGATATCCCGAGAAGCAGTTTTAAGAGATTTTGTCCTTTAGCTAACTATTGATCAAATCGTCCTACTTTGCTTTCAGCCCTAATGAACTATCGAAATAAGTCCAAAAATGCATCTTCACGATCATTCTAAGACAAAAATAAAATATAAGAGATACACCTAGGAATAAGGGAGTTTAAGCATTTAATTAAGCCATGTGTGTAAGTGTTTGAATTGCTAACTTATAATAACAATGATCTCGTTTTTAAGCTTAGTTTGGGGAACGTGAAACTTGAGGGTGATAAATCTTCGCAGCACCAAAGCCCTAATGTAAGTCATCGATTTCTCTACAGGTTATTTCCATGTAGCTATTTTCACGTGAAAATGGTTTTCTATTCCTTTGTTATCTTTGAAGTTTTATTTCTTTAATTTTTGTTTAGTAGAATTTTAAATAAGGCCAAGGTTGATTAATTATGAGAAAAGTGTAAGCTTGCTTTATCACTAAGCATTGCATGAGGGCATGGCAATGGTTAAGTGTAGGGGATTTGATAGGTGTGTAAACACCCATCCTTTTACCACTTAATTCGGGCTAAAACGAGACCAAAACACGTATTTAATATCATTTGTTTGGAATTATGCGTGGTTTTTGTGTTTATTGTGTTTTCAGAGCCAACCGGATAAATATTGAAGAAAACATGGGATTGCACGGGTTTTACTGAAGAAAAAGACTCAAGATAAAGTCTATTGTCCAAGAGATGCAAAAGATTTGAAGTCGCTGGGCCTATTCGAAGATTTATCGAAGAAAAGGACCAAAGATGGAAGATTTATATAAGTCGAAGAAACTCAAATCTCTTAAACGAAGAAATTAAAAGACGAGTTGATATTAATCGACAACAAATCCCGAATCAGAATCGAAAACGGAAACTTTTCTGAAAAGACGAAAAGACACGAAGAACGGGAGAAAGCCCACTCACCAACCAAAGGAAACACCTATAAATAGGCCATCCCACACACATTTTTGGAGCTAGCTAGTTTTTCTTTCTTCTTCTTTTTCTTTCTCCTGGTTCGTAGTACACCATCACCACTAGGGTGATTGGTGATTTTTATTGTTAGTTCTTTG
This sequence comes from Glebionis coronaria, assembly GCA_025667525.1. Classification (NCBI taxonomy): domain Eukaryota; kingdom Viridiplantae; phylum Streptophyta; class Magnoliopsida; order Asterales; family Asteraceae; genus Glebionis; species Glebionis coronaria. The sequence goes on along the minus strand of CM046875.1, from coordinate 252,270,661 downwards.
ATCTTGTAATTTTAATCCTTGTTTCATCTTGTCAAAACATTAATCATCCAATTCAAAGTTCTTGTTTAATCTTTCATTTCATCTTGTTCATCTCCACTTTTATCTTCAAGTTCTTAAGTTTTAATTTTTCTTGATTTGATCTTCAAAAGTTGTTTGGATTTGTGTTTTTATTAGTGGGATTTGTTGCTTATATTGTCTAAAGGATTTGTGTTTAAATTGGTAAAACCTTTTTAAGTGTTTGATTTGATTTTAATTAAAAACCTGAGTTCCGTGTTCTTCGCTACAGTTACTGTATCTGGTTTCCAGACTTCCGAATCAAGACAAAAAGTTCCGAATTAGTCCTTCATTCGGAATCTTCCGAACCAAGCACTAAACTTCCGAATCAGGAGAAAACTTCCGAACCAAGCCCTTCATTCGGAAGTTTAAAACTTCCGAATCAAGCTTTCATCCGGAAAGTTCCGGATCAGTCATCCAGTTCCGGATCAGCTCAGACTTCCGAATCAAGGTGAAGTTCCGAATCAATCTGAAGGTTCCGAATCAGCATCTTCCGAACCAGTAAGTTCCGAATGAACTTTCATTTGGAAAGTTCCGAATCAGCCATTAAGTTCCGGATGAATGAATAGTATCTTCCGAACCAGTTAGTTCCGAATCAAGCATTAAAGTTCCGAATCAGTTAATTTTTGGGTATTTTTAAGATTACTGTTTTACTGTTTTACTGTTGATGTTTTACTATTTCTCTGCTCATATTTCACAATTTACTTTTTAACTCTTTAACTTTAATTTTAATTTGATTTTAATTTGAACTTTGAATTTGCAACCAAGTTTTTGTTAATCTTAATTGAAGTAATTGCCTTTGATTTAAACTTTCATTTCCATTTATTATTAGAATAGAAAACCAAACCTCTTCATTTGGTAACCAAGAACAATCATTCCACTTTTAACTGAGATCAATTCGAGAGGATTCCGAGAAATTAGAACCCATACAAAATCAGAGTATCACATTGGCAGATCTAGGGGCAAGCATAAATCTCATGCCTTTATCGGTTTGGCAAAAGCTCTCTCTTCCCGAGCTCACTCCAACAAGGATGACCCTTGAGTTAGCCAATCGTACCATAGCTTACCCGGTAGGTATTGCGGAGGATGTGTTTGTAGGTGTGGATAAGTTTACCTTTCCGGCCGACTTTGTAGTGGTTGATTATGACATGGACCCGAGAGTTCCTCTAATTGTTGGTAGACCTTTCTTGAGGACGGGTCGTACTCTTATTGATGTGGCGGAAGGAGAATTAATTATGAGAGTTGAGGATGAGAAAGTTGCGTTTAAGATGGGAAAAGTCATTAAGAAACCTCAAGGTTATGAAACCATTAATCATATTGATGTTCTTGACGAGGCGGTAAATCCTAGTGATGAAGTAGGGGTGAATAACAATGATATTCTTGATGAAGTTTGTCATGAATACTTTCATGAAGCTTGTCAAAATGGGAATTATGAGATTCCCCATGTTGAGACCATAGCCTCCATTACTTCCTCATTGAATGTTTTTAAAACTCAAGAGTTTAACATTGATGATTTTGTGATTTATTCAAACCCTATTTTTCAAACATCACTTGATAACCCACTTTTCCATGACAATGAGGAAGTTAATGATGATTATAGTGATGAGCTTTCTATACCCTTAAGGTCTATGACTCATATCATCTCTACGAGTGGTCCTCCTATACTTGAGCCTCCTAGTGACTCTTATTGTCATACCTATCCGTCGGTGGATTTGGTTATTCTTGAGGAGGATCCTCAATCTTTAGAGAGTGATACTACTTTAGAGGATATTACTTTTGATGAGGATTTAGACAAGTTTCTAGATACCTATTTTCCTATTTAGGATGAGTTTTCCCATGATTCCAATGATTCATTTGTCTCTTCATTGAGTTTGGATGAGGACGACTCTCCTACTTTGGACTTAGATGATGACTTTTATCCCCATTTGGACCTTAATGAAAATTTTTCAAAAGGAACAGAAAAGGAAGACCCGAAGGTTCATACTACTTGTGTTTTAACGCCTCTTTTTCAACCTTCGGTGTCTAATGATGTTAATTTTTATAAGGGGGAGTCTTCTAAAGGAAACACTTCTTTGACTTGTCATTTTCCCCAAAAGGAAAAGGTTTTTGATCCTGGTATAAACATTTTTGAGCTATCTGCTATAAAAGGAAAACTCTTTAGAAAAGTGGGATCCTTACCTCCTTATCATACCTTTCATTGTGACCATTGTTTGCTTAAGGGAACCTCGACTATTTTACCTTGGTTTGTGATTCCCACCTTGGGATTGAGCTATTATTGGGATGAAAATCATGTATTTGATCCTGGTGGACTTTCTTCGAGGTTTCCCTTTATGGGCATGACTTTTCACCCTTAGTATTGAATAACTAGGTTAGAAAACGTAGAGTAGATCTAAATAGGTTAGGTTTAATAAAAGGGTGTTATAGTAGAGTTGAAGTGGAGGGGTGGCCTTTCTTCGACTTTTCGCGTTTGCTTCAAGGGTTGCTCTCTCACATTTCATGCTTGGAGCTTATGGAGGAGGCCCGTGTATCTGGTTCACTTTGATTAGTTTTTGCTATTGTGATATTCAAAACACTTGTGCTTAAAATGAATACCCTTTAGTTGTCTCTTCCTTAGCTTGAGTTAAACAAAGTTATCAATGTCATAAGTTTAGGGGAGTTCAATCCAATACTCTTAAACATTGAGGACAATGTTTATCTTATGTGTAGGGAAGACTTCTATCAAAGTGACCTTACCTAGACCATTGTCTTGCCTTCATGATAATTGGGAAATGATTTTTTTTTTTCAACATTTTTCAAATTTTTGATCTACTTTGGCCACCAAAAATATGCATTCATAATTTTGCATGAATCATTTTTCATTTGCATAACAAATTTGCATTGTAAATATTTCTTCTTTTATTTTTCATCAAAAATATATTAAAAGAGAAAAGAAAAATATAATAAGAACATGGTTTAACAAATTTAGATTTCTTTGTCATATTAGGCCCGCCATGGATATTTTGACTCAACCCGAGTTTGCTTATCTAAGCATTCTCTAGCTAGTATCCTTAACCATGTAGTCCTTCATTGGTTTAATAGGCTAAGCATCCACCAATCTCATTATTTGAGATTTTAAATTTGTGGAGAATGGGAAATGATAGAGTTGAAGCAAGTATAAAAGGGCTAGATAAACTTCATGATAATTACTTGTGGCTAAACCTTCTCTTCTTTACCTCTATTTTCTTCGCATGTATATATGTTAATAAATAATAAAGAACGGTTTTAATTGGTTTGTAATCTCTTATGCATTTTTGTCTAATCATTCACGGTTGGTATAAGTACGTCTTAAGATTCTATGTTAGAACGTTTTATGTGTACTAGACTTATGTCATGCTCAATATTTAGCGGGTGTTTTCCCTTTTATTTTTTTTTAAACTTTCTTTGTGAGGAATAAAGAAAAATAAGAGCGGCTTATAAAAAAATGAGTGGCTAGAAAAAAAAGAAAAAAAAGCAAAAGGAAAAAAAAAATAAATTATACAAGACTCCCAAGAGGGGCAGTGTGGTGTTAATTATAGTGACTATTAAGTTCCAATATTACCTTGACGGATTGCGGGGATTCAATAGATTGCTCCAATCCAATATTACCTTGACGGGTTGCGGGGTTGAAGATCAACAGTCTAAAAAAGGCGGTGGATGTAAATTATTGCGTGAGTTTTATTTTTCTTTCCTTAGCGAGTGTGTAGCTACTTATGAAAGCATGAAATGAGAATTTTACACATAAGGCGAATGACTTATTACTCTTGAAACGGACTTATATTAATTGTGAGCGGTTTTTCAAGTAATGGATGAGAGGATTACTTAGGATTAAAACCGTGCTTCCTTGTTTTTGGATTTTACATTTCTTATATTTCACGCTTTAAATAATGACAAATTTGCTTTCAAGCAAGTTGCTCAAATAATAACCGGTTCCACATTTAATTATCATGAATAAGTTGATGCACTTTACTTGTGAATACAATGATCTCATTTTTAAGCTTGGTATGGGGAAAGTGAAACTTGAGGGTGATAAGTATCCATGGTACCAAAGCCCTAATTAAAGTCATTGATTTCTTTATGAGTTATTTCCGTCAAAGCCATTTCAGAAAAAAATCAAAAGTATATAAATAAAATTGTTCTCCTTGCATTGCATTGTAAATATTCAAAATCATTTATCATGTAGTATAGTTTAGTTTATTAAATCATAAAATGGCCAAGGTGGTTTAATTATGAGAAAAGTTCACTCTAGAGTTTTGAAATGCTGCATTGCATGAGGTCATGGCAATGGTCAAGTGGAAGGGAGTTGATAAGTGTGAAAACACTCATCAATAATGGTCCAAAAACCACTTAAAACACAGTCAAATACATTATATTTAACTTAAAAATATCAGAATTACGCGTGTATTTGTGTTTTGTGTGTTTCAGGTAAAAAAGATACATTTTGGAGCAAACATGCGTTTTCAAGGATTTATTTGACGAAAAGACGAGGAAAAGGACAAAAGAAGCTTTCAAGGACTTTACTTGCCAATTTTACCAAGATGGAGGGCTTAAGTGTAACTTTTATCAAGATGAAGTATGAAAATGAGTTTTACCTTAACTCTTTTAACCTTTAATGAAAGAAAAATAAAAATGAAAGGACCAAAAAGGAAAACAATGGAAAGATTTTATTACTTGGTCAATTAACCAAGCCGGTCAAACAACACACCCCCAAACACATACGTCTTCTCCAACGTGAAGAGAGAGAAAGGAATAAAACAGACGACTCTATCTCTTTTTCTCCAAGACCTGCAAATCAATTTCACGAAAGATACAAGGAGATTCAGATGAAACTTAAAGAAGAAAAATTGCTCCTCTTTTTCTCCTCTACCAGATGGTACAAGTGAATTAGATCAAAGATGAAGAATGAACAAACCCCCAAATCAAGAATGAAGAACGAGTCACCCTATCCTCGTATTTTACACGTGTCTTCACTGGATTGGATAGAACACGTCACACCACCACCTCTTCAGCTCTATAAATAGAAGATCAAGACTTCATTTCGAGACGGTTAGCACTAGGAGTAGATTACACCTAGTTGTTAGGAGTAGTTTAGTTTTCTCTCAAAGTTTTATGAATTTCAGTTAATCAATCAGTTAGATTCAGTTTGATTTTGTTAATCTTGTTGTAACCGAATGCTATTTTCCTCCATTAATGAAAGTTTTTCTTCAAGTTTAATCACCGTACTCTTGTTCTTCAAATATTCTATTTTCTTTCATAAGCTCTTCGAAGCTTATAGCTTCTTCTTTCTCTGTCTTTATTACTGAATACCTACTGTTCATTGAGAGTGTTACTGTTCGAAGCTTATTGCTTTTTCTTAACCAGCTTTTCTGTTAATCACAAGTTTGTTTGAATAGTAGGAATAGAATTTATTAGCAGCGTTTGGATTTGCTAGTTTGACAGCGGTTAGGTATTGGTAATTAGAAGTTTTTCACTAATTAGTGTATAATTAGTTTGATAGCAGTTAGTTTAAAAAGGATTAGTCAGAAGTTGTTAAGATTTCAGTCATTGTGTTATCAGTTTTAGAGCTAGATTTAGATTCGATTGATGAGTTGTTGTTTTTAGCTATAGGTTTCATAGATGATCATGATTCAGTTTAAAGTACTGATTAGATGATACTTGTAGTGCAGTAAAATAGGAAAGCTGATAGCAGTTTAACAGGTAAGATAGTTGAGAGTAATGGTATGAATTGTTTGTAGAAATGAATCGATTTAGATCAGTACTGCAGGTTTCAGGATCGAAGGATCTGTTTGGTTGTTTTTCGTGTTTGTTTCAATTTTGCAGGTTTATTGTTTTCGAGCTTCGGATTTGAAAGCCATTAACAAAAGTAGATTAACGGACAGAAAGTGGTGGATGTTCAAGATAGCAAAGTTGGCTCAGCGCCATACTTCGTCATCAAAGGACTAGGCCTGGAAGACGCAGGTCAAGCGCGAGTTATTTTTCTGCATTCTTAGTATAATATGCTAGCTGTAAAAGTAGAATAGGAATTAGTGTAATCTTGCTTGTTGTGATCTTTTGAAGTTAGTTTGGTACATGTTGTGCAGTTTTTTTTAATCATTGAATCTGCTGCTCTTTATAATTTCTGTTCTAGTTGTTAAGTAGTGTTTGGGTTTGTTCGATAGTAGCAAGTTTAGTGATAATTAGAAGTCAAGTTTCGTGGTCAGTAGTGCATCATCAGTTTAGAATGGTCATTGAGTGAATTTCTTCACTTTGAAATGTTATTACTTGTACAGATCTCTTCGTAAACATGTTGTGCTTTGGATAGTGTAAATGACAGATTTTGGTTCATTAATCTAGGGATTAATTCTGCTAGAAGATTTTTAGGATTAAAGTTCATTAGCACATTAAAAAAATTGGTTCGATAGGCTTGTATGATTTACGGTTCGAAATAGAAACTTACTTTTTAATCATTGCTGGACTAGTTTACAATTTAAGTACCTTTTGGATTTGAGTATTTACCGAGTATTTGTAAGCCTTTTAGTAAGCACAGTAAGTATATGTTTCATATAAAAATGATAAAAGTAAAAGGGTAGCTTGTAGGATTCGAACTTGAGATCTATTTTTTTTCAAATTCATTAGTTTCAGCTTGGTTTAAGTAAACGTTTGATTCATCTTTATTACAGTATCGAGCCCAATTCGTTAAAAGTAGATTTGTTTAAGCCTGTTAAGTAATTGTTGGTCATTTAGTCAATGTTGGGTTGTTATTAGGATTTATGGATTTGCTTTGAATTCGTGAACTTGCATTGCCTTATTAGTTACTTTGTATTTCTTTTATATTGATCCTTTGGTATAAAATTGATTTTTGTAATCCGTATTTTGCATTTGTAGTTTAAATGAGGTAATTGCTTCATGTTTTTAGATAGTACGTATACATAGTATAAATAGTATTTTTACCTTTTTACATGTTTCTTGCCAATTATACATAAATTCCAAACAAGATTTTACCACGAAAAACAATTGAGTCGAGCTTAAAATTGTTATATCAATTCGAATCGATACCGAGAAAAAAAGAACTAAAAACGAGATATTATTTACTTATTGAACCTCGAGACATTTAGGTTTTCACCTATCGTTTCAAAGTCGACCGAGGGTAATTTACTTCCATAGTAATTATCCTTATTCCTTGTTTTTTAACGATCATTTTTTATTACACTAAATCACCCCATGTCAAAATCGAACCCGGTGGTTCTTTCTCATACTAAATCTTAGCGTTACCCTCGAGCGAGTACGGAAAAGCATGAGCTTAATCGCGTCATTCGGCACATCTCTAAACTTGAGAGTCGAGGTAATACGATGAAAATTCCGAATGCGAGAGTGCGGGCTATCGGTCTCACTGCCACGAAATTGGTCGGCATGAATGAGCGATAAAAGACCCGACTTTATCTCATAATGATCTGCCAAAATAGCCGGCACAACGATTCCTTCCCCATACCCTTCGGTGGGTGCACGGAGCAATTCCTCCATTGTTCGGTTATCGGCTATCTCTACAACAATAGGTGGAAGCTCGGGTTCCACTATTCGTTGTTGACGATTTCTATTTCCACGAGGAATATTTTCAAGCCTTTTGTAATCAATCAAAATTCGAGAAGATCGTAATTGCATAAACCAAAGTGACGAGAATTTTAGAGGATTGAAGAAAAGAAATTAGACAAGAAGAAGATTATTTTTGGTAATTTTATTTGGTATTGCTCAATAAAAAATGATCGATAAAAAATAAGGAATAAGGATAACTACTATGGAAGTAAACTACCCTCGGTCGACTTTGAAACGATAGGTGAAAACCTAAACGTCTCGAGGTCCAATAAGTAAACTACAAAAATAAGATTTAATACTACTTGAGTTGGCAAACCAATAATCGGTCGTCCCTCTCAATATACGCACAAGCAAGCGGGGAAACGAGGTGGCACAAAGCACTTAAAAATCTTTTTCCTTAGACGGCCTTTTATAGCTCTTCGCCTTATACCCACCTTATAGTTTGTATAAATCGAGTTCAAACTTTTTATTAGTATTTATCTATTTTGCCTTTTTTTCGTTTTGTATTCGAATACAATAGCTAGGTGATGAAATCCCAACTAAGTTCTTATTTGGAAGTAGGTAAATTTATTGTTCTACGTAATACAATATAGTAATAAAAAAAACACGAAAAACAACACGATGCCGGTTTTCACCATTTTCCCTAAGGACCAATGAATGCGGGGATCGAGTCGAGCTCATGACTCAGTTAACAAAAACGAGGTGCCTTGTGGGGGAGTCCCATACATTCTATCTTCTTTCTATTTTCTAACAACTAATAAGGCTTGATCTTTCAAGTCGTGCTCGTGTTTTGTTGTGTTGTGAATCTTAGGTTTGACCCTAATCATTGAAGACTCTCGTGTTCGGTTTTTGCCGGTCCACTTGATCTTCCATACTTTGATTGCCAAAAGGGGCACACTCTCTATCCTTTGATTTTTATCGACTAACGTTTTATCTTGAGGCATAATTAATAAACGGCTTATAGATTTGCGTGCTCTTTCCATGTTAGGATTTTGCATTAGACTCTTCGTATTTTAGCAAGGGGATGTTACTCTTGAGCTAAGAAACATTGAGGACAATGTTTTGTTTTAGCATGGGGGAGTCAATCGACATAATCGCTTGCAATTGATTTTGTCGTATCCAAACGTAATCGTTTTTCTCGTTTTTCATAAAATTTTAAAAATTTTAGTGTGATTTTTAAGTTTTAATAAAGAAAATAAGTGCTTTTGACACAAATGTAGGCTTTCCGTTGGTGAAAATAAAAGTAGTTTTTGACTCGAATCGGTTTTTACCTTAGCTTTTCCTTAACGTGTTTGAATTAAGTTTTGCTAGGCTTTTATATAGGGAACTTTAAAACGCGAAAGTCTTAACTCATACGGGTTAAGCACAAGAACTTTTCGCAAGTTCCTATAATTGATCATAGAAATTCGTTTATCATGGGAACTTTAAAAAGCAAATTATAAAACTTGAAAAAGTATAAGAAGATGCAAGATCCTATAGATTACTTGAAAACCCAAAACTTTGATTTAATAGGCTAAGTATCCATTGATTTCATTTTTGAATTTTAACAATATGGAGAACAAGAGATGATAGAGTTTAATCATATGTTTCTAAAATTAATTCTTCTTTGTGTAAGTATTTTTGTGTTTGATTTAATCTACTCGTATTTATTTTCTACACTTGTATAATAATTTCTTAATAAATGAAGTTTTTAGCGGTTTAGGCTTGATAACTTAACTCGTAACTCCTTCTTTTTCTTCCCTTGTAATTAAAGTGAGAACACAATAAGGGTGTCAGCGTCATGGACTTTTGATCATGGGATTGCGGAAATTTGGCTTACTATAAATATCATATTAATAAAGAAGAATAAATAAAAACATGTTCTCTAGGAGCCTTCGGGTGGGAGTCATGTAGCACTAACCTAGTCATTAGAGCCTTAGGGTGTATGGAAAGGGGACGTGTTTAATAAAAATTGCTTCATCATCATGAGCCATATTATGGGATGGTGAATGTCAATTCCCTTATTTTTGTCCAAGGAGCCTTCGGGTGTGGATTATAACTAAGGAGCACAATTGCATCTTAAAGAGCCACAAGGTGATATGATGTAATTGTTGCTAACTCCATTAATAAGGTCATAATTGACTTTGGAGATTTTATTGTTGCTTTTAAGGAGTCCTATTAGCCAAATTTCGGGTCCGGGGATTTATCCCTCAAATCGTGTTAAGTTATCCTTAATGTGGGCTTTCTTTAGTGACAACGGTTTTCGAAGTCGAGGTTAGGTTTTGAGTGTTGAGTTTACACCATTTTTAACTTCATTTTTGGACTAATAAATATCAAATAAAGTCAAATGAGCCTTTGGGTGAATGACAAATAAAATCTAGAGATACAATTAGGAATACTAGGAGATTGAGTTTAACACAAATTACTTGTATGAGTTGGTTTAATTTTGGGACTTATGATTCACAATGATCTTGTTTTTACACTTGGCATGGAAAAGTGAAAAGTCGGGGACGATGAATCTATTTGAGTTTTGTGATCCTAAAAGTTATTTTTCTAATAATGAAAGCAATACATTATGTCTTTGTCAAAATAAAATTTCAAAAGTTGAATAAGAGTGTAGTTAGTGTTTTATTTTATCATTGCGTGAGGACACGACTATTGCTTAGCAAGGGGGAGTTAATTACCCTCGGTCGACTTTCAAAACGATAGGTGAAAACCTAAACGTCTCGAGGTTCAATAAGTAAACTACAAAAATAAGATATAATACTACTTGAGTTGGCAAACCAATAATCGGTCGTCCCTCTCAATATACGCACAAGCAAGCGGGGAAACGAGGTGGCACAAAGCACTTAAAAACCTTTTTCCTTAGACGGCCTTTTATAGCTCGTCGCCTTATACCCAACTTATAGTTTGTATAAATCGAGTTCAAACTTTTTATTAGTATTTATCTATTTTGCGTTTTTTTCGTTTTGGATTCTAATACAATAGCTAGGTGATGAAATCTCAACTAAGGTCTTATTTGGAAGTAGGTAAATTTATTGTTCTACGTAATACAATATAATAATCACAAAAAATACGACAAAGGATACATACTATATAATAGAAAAATAACAAACTTTCCGAGGACGGAAAGGGTGTTCAAATCAACGATCAACAAATCTCCACTGAATCGTACACAAGATCCCCGGCAGCGGCGCCAAAATTTTTGATGTGTCGAGGATTGTATATGTTAATTAAGATACGTTATAGGGTAAGCTAGAAAATTACCTTTAGGAAAAAGTAATAGTCTAAACTTTACCAAAGACAGATTTAATTAATACACGTTGGTGAACCAAGTTCGTTGTACACGAAGATCGAGTGAATTTGAGATGTCTTGTTTCGATTTGGACAATTGATTTGAATGGTTTTCGGTTTTTAAACTAAAATTACTCCTACAAATTTATTAATTAATTTCCTAAGTGCATGAATCGTACCCCAATTAAATCTAAAAGAAAAATTTATAAAAATATTTAAAATTTAAACTATTTAAAATTAATCTAGTTAATTAAAAGCACTCTTAAATCTACTTAAAATATAATTAAACAAATTTAAAAACTATTTAAAATTATAAACTAATTTTAATCCATTTAAACTTTTACCATTACCTTTAATAAACCAAATATATATAAAACTATTTTTATTTAAAACAAAATTAATTAAAACTTATTTATTTAAAACTAATTTTATTAACAATTTAAATTTATAAATAAAATATATTTTTATTTTTGTTTTGAAATTATTTAATATTTTTAAAACTTAATAAAAGTAAATATTATAAAACTATTAATTAAAATTAATCAGACTAAAAACTAGAATTTATAATACTATTAAACCTGACAGCTAAAATTAACTAAGCTATATTAATAAAAAAAACAGTATTAAAACAAAAACAACTACCTGGGTGAGATGGTAAGTCGTTTGGTCCATGACCAGGAGGTCATGGGTTCGAGTCCCACTAAGAACATTTTTGGTTGAAATATTTTTTGGACAATGAAAATTGAATGTCACAGGAGGTGACTTTTTATGGTAAAAACTTGGAACTGATAGGAATCAGTTTTCAGCAATCAGATCCGTTGAATCTGATTTCATATGCTACACAACAATTCCACAAATAACTCAGAAAAAGCAGATAAACAAAATAAGCAACATCACCAGCTTCAGCAAATCAAAACATTCAGTAAACTACACTCTCAAACATTCTAACAATTTCAGCAGAATAAAATCAAAAGCAAGCATCCAATTAGCAAGCTAATCTATAAATCAAACTAGATAAATCTATTACTCATTAGCAAACAGGGAAACTACTTTCAGCACAAGTATAGATCAAAAATCAGTGACAAAAAAAACACACTCAGTAGACTCAAGTCATGCCTGTGAAGAATTCACAACAACTAAGTTCACCAACTAATGTTAAACAGCAGATCACCAAAATAGAAGCATATCGTATCCAAATCAGTTTAACCAAATCAATCAATTAGCAGCAGCCTACCATCTAATAATCACCAGCATAAGCTTACATTAAACTAAACAGGCTCATGAACGCAAAATAAAGAACAACAATCAAGCCTAAATCAGTTCGAACAAATCTACACACTCAGCAAAGAACAAAAACCTATAGCAGATTCATTTACAAAAAGGAATACCAGATTCCACTCAGATTCATCAAGCACAAATAACAACTCCAATTCATAACAATTTAAACAAAATAAGAGATTTAATTAAAATATAGACCAAAAATAGTTTAACCACATAAATCGAAATCAAACATATTCTTCACCAAAAACATAAGCAGATTTATTCATAAGCAGAAAGTAAATACATCACAACTCAAATCAGATTTATAAAATCATTAATCAGCATAAAAATAAGATGAATTAAAACCTATTGACGAAATCCTTTGGGACGAAGATCTGTGCTGAGCAGTCTTATGACCTAAACGACACCACCATTAAACAAACCACCATCAAAGCTTATGAATCACAAACCAAAACTTAAACCAACAGCTTCTTTCTATTTACGTTTATCAGTGGGATAAACGTTTATCCTTTACTCAACTTATAATCATTCACAAAAACTATTAACTGAGCTTATATGAACAATTATTATTAATAATATCCTTTTGTAAACTTAGAAAATGTAAGTGATTTTAACAGTAAAATTAAAACGTGAAGTAACAAGAACAAATATGAAAATAAACTTTTATTATATCAAATCTAACATTACAATATTCAGAAAAAGAGAATATACAATTTTCTAGCTACAAAATGACATTATAACAATAAAGTAAGAAAAGGATGAATTACATGAAGAAAAATGGGGGGTATTTATACTTGAAGGAGAGGTGAGGGTTGTTGTTGAAGACTGATTTATGGCCTTTGGATCAAGCATCTCTGACTCTCTCTCCATTCGGTTTTCATCCTACGGCTGAGATTCTTTAACCCTCACACGGATCGCCAACCTGGCACTGATTTGTGCTTCTTGTGCTTTCTCCCATATGGCGTGGTATCCAATGATTGGAGGATTGATAATTAATGAGGTGTATCGTCCAATCACATAGGAGAGAATGGCCACGTCACTGGTGAGTATTCCATCTTCTTTGTTCTGGTTTACTTGGGGTTTAATTAACGGTGGTGTGTTTCACGCGCCCTCAATTGACAAAAGCCCCAAGTTAATTTTGGCTAGGGTTTAGGGTGAATAGTAACTATGGTCTGTTATCTTGGGTGAGGGAGAAGAGTGATGAGGGTAACATAGAAAGTATCGAAGGTTTAATAAATGTGTGGTTGTGAGTTGATGTGTAAAAAAAACGTGTGAGTGTATAAATGTGTTATAAAACGTTGACCAAGAATGCATTTAATATCTTTTTCCTTTAAATTGGTTTTGAGTGAAAACCCTAATGGGCTTGTATCTTCTTTGCTTCCAATCGTCTCAAAGATATTGTTGTGATAATGGGCTTTTGGACCCATTTGTTATAAATCCGTCCCTACCTGGTTAATTGGGCCTTGATTGGGCTTGTAATCCAAAATATAGACAACTTAGCATCCTTATTGGGCCTTTTTGGGACCAATACCCAAATGTGGGACCCACTTTGCCCAAAATCTCCATAAACGATTAAATCCGCAAAAATCGAACTTAAAATTGGCTTTGTTGATCTTTTCTTCATTCTCGTGTCGTTTTTGCCGGTTTTCATGAACTTGGTACCTACACACATGAAACAACAAAACATGCACATCCAAGGCAGAATTCATATGTTTAATGCATTTATTGTTTGTTTTTAGATATAAATGATATGAGTAAAATCAATCATATCATAGATCCTACTTTGGATGACTACTCATTTGAGGAAGACTTTGCTACTTTTCTCAACACTTACTTCCCAAATGAGAATGATTCTCCTCCTTTTGACTTTCATTCTTGTCTTTATCCTCCTTCGGATATGAAGAAACCCGTTTCAAAGGAGAAGAAGCCGGAAGACACAGATATCCGTAGTACCTATGTCTTGACACCTCTCTATCCACCTTCTGAGGATGAGATTGTGAGATTTATGAGCCGATCTTCTTCAAATTCTACTAAGCCTGGGTGTTATTTTACCCTAAAGGAAAAGGTGTTCGATCCCGGTATCGCGATTTTTAAGCCATCTCAGTATCCATCTGATGAAATAAAAGGAAAGATTTTTGGAACTTATGGAGATATGCTTGCACTTCATCATACTCTCTACCACCGTGCTCAATCTTTGCTTAAGGGAACCTTGCCTACTCTTCTTTGGCTTGCCTTGTTCGCCTTAAGCTTTTGCTATTTGTTAGACGAAAACCATGTATTTGATCCCGGTGGATGTGTTTCAAGTTTATTCCTATGCTAATCAAGGTCGAGTCAGGCTCCCGACTCGGCTAACAAAAACAAGCGCTTCTCGGAAGGCAACCCGCAGTATCTATCCTTTTTCTCTGTTTTTTTAATAAGTGTAGGGGGAGACCCTAGTACGTGTTTGTTGTTTTCTTTCTAATCATTTGCAGGGATTCGAGCTATCAAAGATCCATTCTTAATGACTTTTGACGACCCGTGATTCCGTGTACCCGTCTTCCTGGTTCTATCCTAAACTCTTTATATTCACTGTTTTATATTCTTCAGTATTAAAATAGGAATCACTTTAGTTGTCTCTTCCTTAGCAAGATTTAAACAACGTGCACAATGTCCTAAGTGTAGGGGAGGTTACTTCCACATGCTTAAACAGTGAGGACAATGTTTATATTAAGTGTAGGGGGCTTCTATCGAAGTTAAGTGGTCTTTTCCATGAATTTGTCCTCATTTTAACCGGAAAATTGATTTTTCGACATTTTTCAAAATTTTTGTTTAATCTATTTTGGCCTAGTAGTATAGTAGTTTTTCCTTAGTTTTCATTATTTACTTTCTTTGCTAAATGGATATTACTATTGTAGCCATGGACACCACTATTGTAGCCATGGATCAACGTCCTATTATGGAGATCCTCCAATCAAAAGTGGAGGGAAATGCCGATGCCATCGTTATACCCGACATACCCGCACACACTTTTGAGCTTAATACACATATGATCACTTTGGTTTCTTCTAGCCCCTTCTTAGGGAGACCCATAGATGACCCTCACGACCATATTAAGAGGTTCTTGTTACTTTGCAATACACTTAAGTATAATGGAGTCCCTCCTGATGCCATTAAGTTGATCGTATTCCCATTCTCCTTAGAGGGTCTTGCTAGAAATTGGTATGATAGGCAACCATCTATGAGCATCTTCACTTGGGAGGATTTAAGGAAGAAGTTTTTGAACCATTTCTTTCCTCCATCAAGAACTACGGCTTTGAGAAAATTAATTATTGGTTTTCAACAAATGAATGATCAAACATTTAGTGAGGCTTGGGAAAATTTCAAGGAGTTATTGAGGAAATGTCCAAATCGTGGATTCAATGAGGTTCGCCAAATCAACACTTTCTATAATGGATTAAGACCATACCACCAAGATTCACTCAACTCTTCCGCGGGTGGAAATGTAACACCCCCACAATTGTTATGCGCAGCGGAACTACAACAATGGGTGCTACACAGTATTCATTGCACACAAGAGATATCAAACGACGCTAAAAAGACGTCATATTAAAATTCAACATTTAAAATTGTTAAATAATACATGTCCACAGTTTTCCCAACCCCAAATAGTGCACAGAGTTTAGCGTTTCGGTCCCCATGAATCTCAACCCCAAAAACTTCAGTTTTACAACCACATGACATTAAACATAAAAATTGTTTAAGTAGAAAAGGAGGGAAAAACAAGCGGACACCAAGCCGATCACACAACCTCCATCCCATGCATGCTCCATCCTACTGCTCAGCGGTTACCTGAAATACATGCCAAAAATTTGGTCAACGAAAACGTTGAGTGGAATTCATAGGTTTTTCAATCCATTTGAACGTATATATAATAAAAACCATTCGTGATCATTTATAGTCTTGTCGATCAAACAAACTATAATCAGGATACTGACAATTGTGTTTAAGCTCATGACACTAATCCGTTAACTCAATCACCCGCGTAAATATACCGGCATGATTCAGATGAAACCAGTGCCCCTCTAAAGGCATCAGTTGCAATTATACCTTATTTCTCATACAAAATAATCTACCGCAGAACTTACTATAAGTACAGCTTCTCGGCTAGCATTGGGTCGTCAACCCCGTAGTACTACAAATTGCATAAGCGGCTATTTCCCCCTTCGCAAGGGCAAGACAATAGTTAATAGTTCATGAATTTAGGGACTTTTGCAACTTTGGTACTCAACACAATTTCTAAGGCAACTTTCGGGTCTAACAATCATTCATGATATACGTTCCTTTTAAAAACTAGCATGCATTTCCCTCGCGGGTAAAACAATTTGAAATAATATAAGCGAGGCTATAAATTCACACCTTAGATATTAAGTAGTCGGTAGTTCGAGGAGTGTTCACTGACGATGAAACGGATGCCCGGGTAATTCAACACCTATCACAAATAACGCGTAATGAGTAATCTCATTTAAATACTTACGGTACTGTATAAAATACATATATATAAGTCACTTAAGACCAATATAACTCACGCCAAAAACAAAAACAACAAGTATCATTCATTTTATTCCATTCGTTCTTATAACCTACGTTGTCCATTTTTACTCATTCTCGCCGGTACTTGACTAAAGTACGGGCTGTTTTACCTTATTAAACCATGCTTATAAAATTTGACAAAATTTCCAAAAATCCTATATGACCTGTAGATAACATGTTTTTAAGTCCAACAAAAGTTTTCACTTTTACGACCCGTCACGCAACTCATTTCCACGACTACATTTTACGGGCTGAAATTGCGCTTCGACCAATTTTGACCACTTTGACCTATATGAAAAATACCTTTGACTTCCTTGACTCATAAGTCAACATATAGACTCATTTGTACAGGTTAGGGACCAAGTTTTGACCCTTGATCATTCACCAAATTATACTTGTGACCCTCGGGATTTGACTAAAACTTTGCACAAATCCGGATTGTGAAAGTCCTCGTCTCCCGGTACCCGATCTTTAAAATGTCATAACTTTTAGCTCGTTTTGAGTCACGGGCTCTACCTTATACCAAATTAAAGCTAGAAAAACCCTCTATCACTATATTTAGTTTTCAAGACTTGGAACAAAAATCATTTTTCCAAAATAGACCAAATGTTTCTGCCTAAAAATGACCGTACCAAAAACATGCTTAGACTCGATTCCAAGACTTCTAACCAACACTAAACATCATCCTAAGACTTCCCAAACATATCCTAACATCAAACTTCCATCCTACCCCTATTGATCAACCAATCTCAATATCAAAATCAAAGAAAAATACACATGCAAGTAGTAACACCTATGTAAATCATCATAAAACAAATAACCAAACACAATAATAACATGCATGATCAACAACCACCATGGCTCCCCCAAACACCCCTTTGCCGTGGGGTTTGGGTGACCCATTCACCACAACCAAATTAATTTTGGTGGGTTTTCATGGTGTTTATACTTCCATAACACTCAAAATAAACATGCATTAGCTCAAATAGCCACAAAAACGAATTTTGGATCATATGAAAAATCTTGAAAAATTTTTATCAATGCATGTTGGATTTGATTACATGAATAGGTGGGTAATGACCAAACTAAGCGTGGTCTAACCTTAGATTTTTGAAAAATCAAGTAGAAAAGATTTTAGGTGGATTTTTGTGTGAGTTGGGTGTGCCGTGAGTTTTGAGAGAGACAAGGGAGGGAGTGTTTGATTTTTCTTGTAAATTTTTGTATGTGTTTGTGTGTTTGTCCACTTAGGCCCTTTTTGATGGTTAGGAGGGACCTTAGTGCAATATTGGGTTTCTTTTGTCCTTAAATAGAAAACAACCTCAAAACTTGCGGGTTTGACTCATTTGTCAATTTTGAAAATTTTACGGGAGTCGGAAATCTTCCCGAATGCTCCAAAATATTTTTGGGATACTTTAAATGTACTTGGAAGGCTATAAAACTCACACGACTCAACTTAACACGAACCGTAAATAAAATTCTCGAAAAATTACATTATCGATAAATCGTCAAAAATTATATAAAATTGGGCATCCCTCGGGATCGTAATCGTCATCGTCCTTCTCAAAACGTCAACCGTAAAAATTATAACCTCGAACATCGGCTCTAACCAAAATACTTATAATTATAGAAATTAAAATTTATCAAAAATTTCAAAAATTAGCGTAATTTAGGGTATCGTTAATGACCTCGATTCTAGGGTGTCACATCCACCCCTCCTTAAAGAGAGCGACGTCCCGGCGCTCGCCTCTTCTTGGGCTCACATTTCGTCTTACTGGAACAAATGAGGATACCTTTCCTTGAAAAAGTCCTCACGTTCCCAGGTGTATTCCGGTCCACGCTTAGAATTCCATCGGACCTTCACAATGGGAATCCTACTATGCTTCAACCGCTTGACCTCCCGGTCCATGATTTCCACAGGTTCTTCCACAAAATGCATTTTGTCGTCTAGTCGAATCTCGTCCAAAGGAATCACCAATTCCTTGTCCGCCAAACTCTTCTTCAGGTTCGATACGTGAAACGTGTCATGAATAGCACTAAGCTCGGTCGGCAATTCTAACTTGTACGCTACTGGTCCAATTCGTTCAACGATCTTAAACGGTCCAATATACCTCGGACTCAACTTTCCTTTCTTTCCAAAACGAATTACACCCTTCCATGGCGATACCTTGAGCATAACCATATCTCCAACTTCAAACTCCAACGGTTTCCTTCGGTTATCAGCATAACTTTTCTGTCGGCTTCTCGCAGCAAGTAGTCGGTTCTTGATCTGCACGATCTTCTCTGTCGTTTCTAAAACCATTTCGGGTCCAGTCAATTGACTTTCCCCTACTTCACTCCAACACACGGGCGATCTACACTTCCTTCCATACAATGCTTCGAACGGTGCCGCTTTGATACTCGCGTGATAACTATTATTGTACGAAAATTCCACCAGAGGCAAGTGGCGTTCCCAACTTCCTCCAAAATCAATCACGCATGCTCGGAGCATGTCCTCCATCGTTTGAATCGTTCGTTCACTCTGGCCGTCAGTTTCCGGGTGATAAGCCGTGCTTAAACTCAGTTCAGTGCCCATCGCACGTTGAAGCGATCTCCAAAATTCCGACGTAAATCTACTGTCGCGATCCGAAATGATCGATAACGGCACTCCATGTCTACAGACGATTTCTTTCACGTACACGCTGGCGAGTCTTTCCATGCTGTCCGTCTTCTTCATAGGTAAGAAATGAGCAGATTTCGTCAACCTGTCCACAATTACCCATATCATATCGCATCCACTAGGAGTCCTAGGTAAACCCGTCACAAAATCCATTGCGATTTTCTCCCATTTCCATTCTGGGATTTCCGGTTGTACCAACAATCCAGATGGTTTCTTATGTTCTGCTTGAACCTTCGCGCAAGTCAAACACTTACTGACGTAACGAGCAATATCTGCCTTCATATTCGGCCACCAATAGACTTTCTTCAGGTCGTGGTACATCTTATCCGATCCAGGATGTATCGAATACTTCGACTTATGCGACTCATTCATAACCAATTCTCGAACTCCAGGCTTTCCTTCCTCAGATGGACACAATGGTAACCAAATTCGATTCTCAATATATCTTAGTCCGTCAGACCTAATCACGAAAATAGGTTTCAACATTCGTCCCAAATTCTCGGCTTCAACATTCCCTTTCATCAATCCTCTCTCCTGAGCCTTCAGTATGGTTTCGGTTAAGTCAACGCTCTCACTCATCACTAAAGCTCTAACCCTCAAAGGTTTCTCCCGTTCCTTCCTACTCAATGCATCCGCTACAACATTCGCCTTCCCAGGGTGATAGCGAATTTCACAATCATAATCACTCAGTAGTTCAACCCATCGTCTTTGTCGCATATTCAACTCCTTTTGATCTAAAATGTGCTGCAAACTCTTGTGATCAGTGAATACAACACACTTTGTCCCATACAGATAGTGTCTCCACAGCTTCAACGCAAAAACTACCGCTCCTAATTCCAAATCGTGCGTCGTGTAGTTCTCCTCGTTCTTCCTTAATTGCCTCGACGCGTAAGCTATCACCTTCTCACGTTGCATTAACACTGCTCCGTAACCTTTACGAGACGCATCACAATACACTATGAAATCTTCGGTTCCTTCAGGCAATGATAAAATCGGCGCTGAACATAACTTGTCCTTGAGCGTTTCGAAAGCAAGCTCTTCCTCATTTCCCCATTCATACACCCTATTCTTCTCGGTAAGCCGCGTCAATGGTTTCGCAATCAACGAAAATCCTTTAATAAACCTTCGATAATACCCAGCTAAACCCAAAAATTGTCGAACTTCAGTCGGCGTCGTCGGTGCTGACCATTCCCTGATTGCTACGATCTTAGCAGGATCTACACGAACTCCTTCCTTATCAATCACATGACCTAGAAACTGCACTGATTCCAACCAAAACTCACACTTAGAGAATTTTGCATACAGCTTCTCCTTCCTCAACAACTCCAAAATCTTTCTCAGGTGCTTCTCGTGCTCCTCCTTACTCTTAGAGTAAATAAGTATGTCGTCGATGAAAACAATAACAAACTTATCTAGATACGGCTTGCACACGCGATTCATAAGATCCATGAATACAGCAGGCGCGTTAGTCAACCCAAACGGCATCACTCGAAATTCAAAGTGTCCATACCGCGTACGAAAGGCAGTTACAGGAATATCCTCCTCTCTTACACGCAGTTGATGATACCCTGATCTTAAATCGATCTTTGAGTATACGCTGGACCCTTGCAATTGATCGAACAAATCATCAATCCTCGGTAATGGGTACCGATTCTTAACCGTCAGCTTATTGAGTTCTCTATAGTCAATACACATTCTAAACGAACCATCCTTCTTCTTTACGAACAACACTGGCGCTCCCCAAGGTGATGAGCTCGGCCTAATAAATCCTTTGTCCATCAACTCCTTCAATTGATCCGATAACTCCTTTAACTCAGATGGTGCTAAGCGATAAGGTGCACGTGCAACCGGCGCAGATCCTGGCACTAAATCAATTCGAAACTCGACCTCACGATTAGGCGGTAAACCTGGCAACTCGTCTGGAAAAACGTCCGGATACTCGCGAATAATTGGTACCTCTTCAATCCTCGCCTCTACATCACCATCGCTCGAAACCTGTGCCAAAAACACATCGCATCCGCTCTCTACGTACTTCATCATCTTCAAACACGAAATCACCTTCAAACGAGAAGTGCATTCGTCTCCCTTTACCGTCAAAACCCTATTCCTCAGCGGGATCTGCACCAATCTCTCACCACAGACGATTGTAGCACTATGCGCCATTAGCCAATCCATTCCCACAATCACGTCAAACGATCCTAGCTCTATAGGCATCAAGTCGATTTTAAAAGCATAGTTTCCTAACTTCAAGGTACACCCTTTCAGTATAGAATTCGTACTAACAATTTTTCCATCGGCTAATTCAACATTATAACTAGTCGTTAACAACACCGGTTCTCTATCGATATGACGACTAAATCTAACGTCTACAAAACTCTTGTCGGAGCCAGAATCAAATAAAATACTAGCATAACAAGCGTCTAGCAAAAACGTACCGGTAACCACATTGGGACCTTGTGGTTTATCAGCAGTTCCCACTTGATACACAGCAGCCGCATTATTTCCTCCCCGTCTGTTCCCTGCTTTCGGGCAATTTGCTTGCACATGCCCTCTTTCTCCACAACCATAACATCCTCTCATCCTGATAGCATTAGCCCCAGTGGCTACTCCTCCCATTCGACAACTAGCAGTCCTATGACCTGCCTTTCCACACTTGCCGCATGCCTGCGGGCAGTTTCCAACATGATACAAGTTGCACTTTCCACAATGGGGATTCACTTTCACACCTCTAGGGTTCGTCACTGCCCTCATCCCTTCGTTCCTTCTCTGATTAAACTGCTGATTACGGTTCGGCCCTTGGTTGTTTCGGTTTCCTCCTCGGTTCTGGCCTTGGGATTGATTACCTTGTGCTGCCTCCCATTTTCTTTTGTTACCCTCAGCAATGTAGTTCTGCTTATCCTGAAGCTTAACGTCCATCAAAGCGTGTGCCATTTGAACCGCTTCGTCAAACGTTCCAGGTTTCGACGAAGTTGTTTCACCCTTGATGTTGCTAGATAAACCCTTAATATACTGCTTCATTTTCTTGGCGTCATTGGCAAATATGTCCGGACACAAAAGACTTAACTCATTGAATCTCCTGGTGTAAGCAGCTATATCGTTGTTCTTTAAGGTTAAGTGTCTCAGTTCGTCCTCCAATTGCCCCAATTCCTCCTCTGGGCAAAACTTCTTGGTCAACAAAGCTTTGGTCGCATTCCACGTTCTCGCATTCGCCACAGCCAATCCCACCGTAGCTACCTGGGTATTCCACCAGCTTAACGCATCATCCAGAAATGTAGCTGCTGCAAACTTTACTTTATCCGCCTCTGCACAACCACTGATTTCAAACGTACTCTCAACTTTTTCCAACCATCGCCTAAGTTCTAGTGCTCCACCCGATCCACGGAACTGCGTAGGACCGCACTTCATAAAGCTGGAATAGGTACACACTCTCGGGGCTGGTTGTCTCCCCACGTTCCTTCCTGGATCCTGATTTCCCCCAGCTCGGTCCGCTTCCAACGCATTAGCTATCGCTTCCTGAATCATGTTGTTAACACGATCGGCAGTCAACTTTGGAGGCATTGTTTTATCGAATATCTCTTTCTGCAAGACAAGAGAAATAGAAAAACAATGTAAGTATTCATATCAAGTTTCCCAGACATAAAATACATACAACGACACATCACTACGGAGTTACTAATATTCATCAATTCACACCACAAAAGATCAAATTTAAGACATATCACAGATCATGAAAGGTAACATAGATTGTATTGATAGTTAACCAAAATCGTGACAAGTAATGCCACTACAATCATTCACCACAAAACATCAAGTACTTGAGTTTCTCGTCATAATACCATCATACAAAGGTCTAAAATAGTTCTATTACAATGATCAAAGAAAAATACAAAACAAGTAACTAGGCATGTGGTGATCCACACGGCCTCTTGGATGGCGGCTCGTCGTCGTCCTCGGTTTCCTCATCACTCACGTCCTCGTCCACATCATCCACTTTTCCCTTTCCTTTCTCATCTGGCCCACATTCTGTTTCCTTTCTCGTCCCTGATGTGGATCCATGCTCAATCGCTCCTTGACTTCCCACCGAAATACAAGCACCTCCAGTAGGCGGCTGAACCATGAAGTCATTCGCCTCCATCTCCACATCGTCCACGAATCTCCAATCCGGGGGCAATGAATCCCTCACACGATGTTCCCAACTCTGCATCCTCGACAACCTCATCTGATCTTCCCTCACACGATCAAGACTAGCACTCAAATTCGCAACCATTGATTTCAAACTGTTGATGGCACTTGTGTTCATCATCCCATCATACGCAATCCTTGAAGTCCTTTCCAACAATCTTTCGTCCGCCTTGTCATTCTCGTCGAATCTACTAACTACTCTTGATTCCACTACATACCTCATGCACATCGATCCTTCCAAACCTCTCACAGTCCGTCGCACGTCATGATAATTCCTCGGTCCGGGACAGCAAATTCTTGGGATGCCTTGATGAAGAGAATTTGCGCTCATTGCACCTTCGGCTCTTCTGGGAATATCTGGTACACCAACCAGATGGGAAGTACGCATAGGCGTGGGACAAGTAGTTCTCCTTGAGTCGGGGTCCTGGGCTCGTACATCGTTACCGTTATCGTTGGGCGGTACCTCGGCCATTCCTGCAATAACAGCGAATTTCGGAGGGTACATAAGTAATTATACAATAATTATAAATATATGCATGCAAATGCAATGCAAAGGTGGTACATATGCCCGAAATGTAATAATATGATGCTCATGCATGATAAATATGAAAATTACGATGTCGGATATTTCACGAAAAATTTAACGTCTACATATAGTAATTCCATACTTATATAATAATTACCCACATATATACTTTACTCAAAAGTATACGTCAAATGCCATAAATACAACAATAAATCTTACCGGAGCCATGCAGGATAGTTGTGTGTGCTTGGACCCTTTTTTCTTACGACACCAAAAGTTATAGTTTAGGATTTTCAAAAACGACCTAGTTCTCTATAACTCGTGGCTCTGATTACCAATCTGTAACACCCCCACAATTGTTATGCGCAGCGGAACTACAACAATGGGTGCTACACAGTATTCATTGCACACAAGAGATATCAAACGACGCTAAAAAGACGTCATATTAAAATTCAACATTTAAAATTGTTAAATAATACATGTCCACAGTTTTCCCAACCCCAAATAGTGCACAGAGTTTAGCGTTTCGGTCCCCATGAATCTCAACCCCAAAAACTTCAGTTTTACAACCACATGACATTAAACATAAAAATTGTTTAAGTAGAAAAGGAGGGAAAAACAAGCGGACACCAAGCCGATCACACAACCTCCATCCCATGCATGCTCCATCCTACTGCTCAGCGGTTACCTGAAATACATGCCAAAAATTTGGTCAACGAAAACGTTGAGTGGAATTCATAGGTTTTTCAATCCATTTGAACGTATATATAATAAAAACCATTCGTGATCATTTATAGTCTTGTCGATCAAACAAACTATAATCAGGATACTGACAATTGTGTTTAAGCTCATGACACTAATCCGTTAACTCAATCACCCGCGTAAATATACCGGCATGATTCAGATGAAACCAGTGCCCCTCTAAAGGCATCAGTTGCAATTATACCTTATTTCTCATACAAAATAATCTACCGCAGAACTTACTATAAGTACAGCTTCTCGGCTAGCATTGGGTCGTCAACCCCGTAGTACTACAAATTGCATAAGCGGCTATTTCCCCCTTCGCAAGGGCAAGACAATAGTTAATAGTTCATGAATTTAGGGACTTTTGCAACTTTGGTACTCAACACAATTTCTAAGGCAACTTTCGGGTCTAACAATCATTCATGATATACGTTCCTTTTAAAAACTAGCATGCATTTCCCTCGCGGGTAAAACAATTTGAAATAATATAAGCGAGGCTATAAATTCACACCTTAGATATTAAGTAGTCGGTAGTTCGAGGAGTGTTCACTGACGATGAAACGGATGCCCGGGTAATTCAACACCTATCACAAATAACGCGTAATGAGTAATCTCATTTAAATACTTACGGTACTGTATAAAATACATATATATAAGTCACTTAAGACCAATATAACTCACGCCAAAAACAAAAACAACAAGTATCATTCATTTTATTCCATTCGTTCTTATAACCTACGTTGTCCATTTTTACTCATTCTCGCCGGTACTTGACTAAAGTACGGGCTGTTTTACCTTATTAAACCATGCTTATAAAATTTGACAAAATTTCCAAAAATCCTATATGACCTGTAGATAACATGTTTTTAAGTCCAACAAAAGTTTTCACTTTTACGACCCGTCACGCAACTCATTTCCACGACTACATTTTACGGGCTGAAATTGCGCTTCGACCAATTTTGACCACTTTGACCTATATGAAAAATACCTTTGACTTCCTTGACTCATAAGTCAACATATAGACTCATTTGTACAGGTTAGGGACCAAGTTTTGACCCTTGATCATTCACCAAATTATACTTGTGACCCTCGGGATTTGACTAAAACTTTGCACAAATCCGGATTGTGAAAGTCCTCGTCTCCCGGTACCCGATCTTTAAAATGTCATAACTTTTAGCTCGTTTTGAGTCACGGGCTCTACCTTATACCAAATTAAAGCTAGAAAAACCCTCTATCACTATATTTAGTTTTCAAGACTTGGAACAAAAATCATTTTTCCAAAATAGACCAAATGTTTCTGCCTAAAAATGACCGTACCAAAAACATGCTTAGACTCGATTCCAAGACTTCTAACCAACACTAAACATCATCCTAAGACTTCCCAAACATATCCTAACATCAAACTTCCATCCTACCCCTATTGATCAACCAATCTCAATATCAAAATCAAAGAAAAATACACATGCAAGTAGTAACACCTATGTAAATCATCATAAAACAAATAACCAAACACAATAATAACATGCATGATCAACAACCACCATGGCTCCCCCAAACACCCCTTTGCCGTGGGGTTTGGGTGACCCATTCACCACAACCAAATTAATTTTGGTGGGTTTTCATGGTGTTTATACTTCCATAACACTCAAAATAAACATGCATTAGCTCAAATAGCCACAAAAACGAATTTTGGATCATATGAAAAATCTTGAAAAATTTTTATCAATGCATGTTGGATTTGATTACATGAATAGGTGGGTAATGACCAAACTAAGCGTGGTCTAACCTTAGATTTTTGAAAAATCAAGTAGAAAAGATTTTAGGTGGATTTTTGTGTGAGTTGGGTGTGCCGTGAGTTTTGAGAGAGACAAGGGAGGGAGTGTTTGATTTTTCTTGTAAATTTTTGTATGTGTTTGTGTGTTTGTCCACTTAGGCCCTTTTTGATGGTTAGGAGGGACCTTAGTGCAATATTGGGTTTCTTTTGTCCTTAAATAGAAAACAACCTCAAAACTTGCGGGTTTGACTCATTTGTCAATTTTGAAAATTTTACGGGAGTCGGAAATCTTCCCGAATGCTCCAAAATATTTTTGGGATACTTTAAATGTACTTGGAAGGCTATAAAACTCACACGACTCAACTTAACACGAACCGTAAATAAAATTCTCGAAAAATTACATTATCGATAAATCGTCAAAAATTATATAAAATTGGGCATCCCTCGGGATCGTAATCGTCATCGTCCTTCTCAAAACGTCAACCGTAAAAATTATAACCTCGAACATCGGCTCTAACCAAAATACTTATAATTATAGAAATTAAAATTTATCAAAAATTTCAAAAATTAGCGTAATTTAGGGTATCGTTAATGACCTCGATTCTAGGGTGTCACAGGAGATATTTTCTCTAAATCCATTCAAGATGCTTGGGACATTATTGAGCAAAATCGATGGTGCAAGCTAACACACAATTTGATGAGAGAGTTCATGTGGTGCAAGAGAGTGTTACTCCTCAAATCGAAAACATGATCTCTCAAAAGCTTGATACTATGACCAACACACTCATGAAATTTTGTGACCTCTTTTTGAACAAGAATTCCACCAATGATGTGAATACTATTGCTCTTTCATGTGAGACTTGTGGAGGTCCCCATTCCTACCAACAATGTGATAAAGTTCAACCTTATCAAGGGGAGTGTTATGCTTACCAAGGGAACAATTACAAAGCTCCCAACACCTTTCAAAATCAAGGAAATAATTTTCATCCACCCAATCAAGGATTTCAACCACCACCACCCTTCCCAAATCAAGGATACCCTCAAGTTCAAAATCAAGGATATGGGCTACATGATACTCATTAGTATGTTGAAAGGAGAATTCGTGAAAGTGAGAAAAGAATGAATGAGCAAATGAAACTTACAATGGAGGAACAAACTAATAGGCTTTTGATGGCATTCAATCAAAGACAACAAGGAGCTTTACCATCTAACACACAAGCAAACCCAAGGGCAAATGTCAATGCTATTATAACAAGAAGTGGAAAGTCAACAAAGGATCCTTCACCTCCTACACCTCCTATTGTTAAACCCACTTTTGTTCCTACATGTGACAAGCCTTCTACATCTACTTCACCACCTCCAAATGCTCCTATCCAATCAAACATACCTTCTCAACCTATACCCACTTCTCCTTTACCTTCTACAACTCCCAATGAAGAAGCTAACAAAGAAAAATCTTCTACTACAACACCTACTCCACCTACACCTAAACCAAACCTTCCTTACCCTTCAAGATTGAGAAAGGAGAAATTGAAAAACAAGGATGATATACAAGTCTCTAATTTTTTGAGGATGTTCAAGCAACTTAACATAAACATCTCCTTTGCGGAAGCTTTTGCATATATGCCAAAATTTGCTAAGATGTTCAAAGATCTACTTTCCAACAAGGAAAAATTGGTGGACTTGCCTAACACATCCCTTAATGAGAATTGTTCCGCCGTGTTGCTCAAAACCTTACCTACAAAACTTGGAGATCTGCGGCGCTTTTTGATCCCTTGTAATTTTCCTGGGGTGGAAAATTGCATGGCATTGGCAGATCTAGGGGCAAGCATAAATCTCATGCCTTTATCGGTTTGGAAAAAGCTCTCTCTTCCCGAGCTCACTCCAACTAGGATGACCCTTGAGTTAGCCAATCGTACCATAGCTTACCCGGTAGGTATTGCGGAGGATGTGTTTGTAGGTGTGGATAAGTTTACCTTTACGGCCGACTTTGTAGTGGTTGATTATGACATGGACCCGAGAGTTCCTCTAATTGTTGGTAGAACTTTCTTGAGGACGGGTCGTACTCTTATTGATGTGGCGGAAGGAGAATCAATTATGAGAGTTTAGGATGAGAAATTTGCGTTTAAGATGGGAAAAGTCATTAAGAAACCTCAAGGTTATGAAACCGTTAATCATATTGATGTTCTTGACGAGGCGGTAAATCCTAGTGATGATGTAGGGGTGAATAACAATGATATTCTTGATGAAGTTTGTCATGAATACTTTCATGAAGCTTGTCAAAGTGGGAATTATGAGATTCCCCATGTTGAGACCATAGCCTCCATTACTTCCTCATTGAATGTTTTTAAAACTCAAGAGTTTAACATTGATGATTTTGTGATTTATTCAAACCCTATTTTTCAAACATCACTTGATAACCCACTTTTCAATGACAATGAGGAAGTTAATGATGATTATAGTGATGAGCTTTCTATACCCTTAAGGTCTATGACTCATATCATCTCTACGAGTGGTCCTCCTATACTTGAGCCTCCTAGTGACTCTTATTGTCATACCTATCCGTCGGTGGATTTGGTTGTTCTTGAGGAGGATCCTCAATCTTAAGAGAGTGATACTACTTTAGAGGATATTACTTTTGATGAGGATTTAGACAAGTTTCTAGATACCTATTTTCCTATTGAGGATGAGTTTTCCCATGATTCCAATGATTCATTTGTCTCTTCATTGAGTTTGGATGAGGACGACTCTCCTACTTTGGACTTAGATGATGACGTTTATCCCCATTTGGACCTTAATGAAAATTTTTCAAAAGGAACAGAAAAGGAAGACCCGAAGGTTCATACTACTTGTGTTTTAACGCCTCTTTTTCAACATTCGGTGTCTAATGATGTTAATTTTTATAAGGGGGAGTCTTCTAAAGGAAACACTTCTTTGACTTGTCATTTTCCCCAAAAGGAAAAGGTTTTTGATCCTGGTATAAACATTTTTGAGCTATCTGCTATAAAAGGAAAACTCTTTAGAAAAGTGGGATCCTTACCTCCTTATCATACCTTTCATTGTGACTATTGTTTGCTTAAGGGAACCTCGACTATTTTACCTTGGTTTGTGATTCCCACCTTGGGATTGAGCTATTATTGGGATGAAAATCATGTATTTGATCCTGGTGGACTTTCTTCGAGGTTTCCATTTATGGGCATGACTTTTCACCCTTAGTATTGAATAACTAGGTTAGAAAACGTAGAGTATATCTAAATAGGTTAGGTTTAATAAAAGGGTGTTATAGTAGAGTTGAAGTGGAGGGGTGGCCTTTCTTCGTATTTTCGCGTTTCCTTCAAGGGTTGCTCTCTCACATTTCATGCTTGGAGCTTATGGAGGAGGCCCGTGTATCTGGTTCTCTTTGATTAGTTTTTGCTATTGTGATATTCAAAACACTTGTGCTTAAAATGAATACCCTTTAGTTGTCTCTTCCTTAGCTTGAGTTAAACAAAGTTATCAATGTCATAAGTTTAGGGGAGTTCAATCTAATACTCTTAAACATTGAGGACAATGTTTATCTTAAGTGTAGGGAAGACTTCTATCAAAGTGACCTTACCTAGACCATTGTCTTGCCTTCATGATAATTGGGAAATGATTTTTTTTTTCAACATTTTTCAAATTTTTGATCTACTTTGGCCACCAAAAATATGCATTCATAATTTTGCATGAATCATTTTTCATTTGCATAACACATTTGCATTGTAAATATTTCTTCTTTTATTTTTCATCAAAAATATATTAAAAGAGAAAAGAAAAATATAATAAGAACATGGTTTAACAAATTTAGATTTCTTTGTCATATTAGGCCCGCCATGGATATTTTGACTCAACCCGAGTTTGCTTATCTAAGCATTCTCTAGCTAGTATCCTTAACCATGTAGTCCTTCATTGGTTTATTAGGCTAAGCATCCACCAATCTCATTATTTGAGATTTTAAATTTGTGGAGAATGGGAAATGATAGAGTTGAAGCAAGTATAAAAGGGCTAGATAAACTTCATGATAATTACTTGTGGCTAAACCTTCTCTTCTTTACCTCTATTTTCTTCGCATGTATATATGTTAATAAATAATAAAGAACGGTTTTAATTGGTTTGTAATCTCTTATGCATTTTTGTCTAATCATCCACGGTTGGTATAAGTACGTCTTAAGATTCTAAGTTAGAACGTTTTATGTGTACTAGACTTATGTCATGCTCAATATTTAGCGGGTGTTTTCCCTTTTATTTTTTTTTAAACTTTCTTTGTGAGGAATAAAGAAAAATAAGAGCGGCTTATAAAAAAAAATGAGTGGCTAGAAAAAAAAAGAAAAAGGAAAAAAAACATTAAATTATACAAGACTCCCAAGAGGGTCAGTGTGGTGTTAATTATAGTGACTATTAAGTTCCAATATTACCTTGACGGGTTGCGGGGATTCAATAGATTGCTCCAATCCAATATTACCTTGACGGGTTGCGGGGTTGAAGATCCACAGTCTCAAAAAGGCGGCGGATGTAAATTATTGCGTGAGTTTTATTTTTCTTTCCTTAGCGAGTGTGTAGCTACTTATGAAAGCATGACATGAGGATTTTACACATAAGGCGAATGACTTATTACTCTTGAAACGGACTTATATTAATTGTGAGCGGTTTTTCAAGTAATGGATGAGAGGATTACTTAGGATTAAAACCGTGCTTCCTTGTTTTTGGATTTTACATTTCTTATATTTCACGCTTTAAATAATGACAAATTTGCTTTCAAGCAATTTGCTCAAATAATAACCGGTTCCACATTTAATTATCATGAATAAGTTGATGCACTTTACTTGTGAATACAATGATCCCATTTTTAAGCTTGGTATGGGGAAAGTGAAACTTGAGGGTGATAAGTATCCATGGTACCAAAGCCCTAATTAAAGTCATTGATTTCTTTATGAGTTATTTCCGTCAAAGCCATTTCAGAAAAAAATCAAAAGTATATAAATAAAATTGTTCTCCTTGCATTGCATTGTAAATATTCAAAATCATTTACATGTAGTATAGTTTAGTTTATTAAATCATAAAATGGCCAAGGTGGTTTAATTATGAGAAAAGTTCACTCTAGAGTTTTGAAATGCTGCATTGCATGAGGTCATGGCAATGGTCAAGTGGAAGGGAGTTGATAAGTGTGAAAACACTCATCAATAATGATCCAAAAACCACTTAAAACACAGTCAAATACATTATATTTAACTTAAAAATATCAGAATTACGCGTGTATTTGTGTTTTGTGTGTTTCAGGTAAAAAAGATACATTTTGGAGCAAACATGCGTTTTCAAGGATTTATTTGATGAAAAGACGAGGAAAAGGACAAAAGAAGCTTTCAAGGACTTTACTTGCCAATTTTACCAAGATGGAGGGCTTAAGTGTAACTTTTATCAAGATGAAGTATGAAAATGAGTTTTACCTTAACTCTTTTAACCTTTAATGAAAGAAAAATAAAAATGAAAGGACCAAAAAGGAAAACAATGGAAAGATTTTATTACTTGGTCAATTGACCAAGCCGGTCAAACAACACACCCCCAAACACATACGTCTTCTCCAACGTGAAGAGAGAGAAAGGAATAAAACAGACGACTCTATCTCTTTTTCTCCAAGACCTGCAAATCAATTTCACGAAAGATACAAGGAGATTCAGATGAAACTTAAAGAAGAAAAATTGCTCCTCTTGTCCTCCTCTACCAGATGGTACAAGTGAATTAGATCAAAGATGAAGAATGAACAAACCCCCAAATCAAGAATGAAGAACGAGTCACCATATCCTCGTATTTTACACGTGTCTTCACTGGATTGGATATAACACGTCACACCACCACCTCTTCAGCTCTATAAATAGAAGATCAAGACTTCATTTCGAGACGGTTAGCACTAGGAGTAGATTACACCTAGTTGTTAGGAGTAGTTTAGTTTTCTCTCAAAGTTTTATGAATTTCAGTTAATCAATCAGTTAGATTCAGTTTGATTTTGTTAATCTTGTTGTAACCGAATGCTATTTTCCTCCATTAATGAAAGTTTTTTTTCAAGTTTAATCACCGTACTCTTGTTCTTCAAATATTCTATTTTCTTTCATAAGCTCTTCGAAGCTTATAGCTTCTTCTTTCTCTGTCTTTATTACTGAATACCTACTGTTCATTGAGAGTGTTACTGTTCGAAGCTTATTGCTTTTTCTTAACCAGCTTTTCAGTTAATCACAAATTTGTTTGAATAGTAGGAATAGAATTTATTAGCAGCGTTTGGATTTGCTAGTTTGACAGCGGTTAGGTATTGGTAATTAGAAGTTTTTCACTAATTAGTGTATAATTAGTTTGATAGCAGTTAGTTTAAAAAAGGATTAGTCAGAAGTTGTTAAGATTTCAGTCATTGTGTTATCAGTTTTAGAGCTAGATTTAGATTCGATTGATGAGTTGTTGTTTTTAGCTATAGGTTTCATAGATGATCATGATTCAGTTTAAAGTACTGATTAGATGATACTTGTAGTGCAGTAAAATAGGAAAGCTGATAGCAGTTTAACAGGTAAGATAGTTGAGAGTAATGGTATAAATTGTTTGTAGAAATGAATCGATTTAGATCAGTACTGCAGGTTTCAGGATCGAAGGATCTGTTGGTTGTTTTTCGTGTTTGTTTCAATTTTGCAGGTTTATTGTTTTCGAGCTTCGGATTTGAAAGCCATTGACAAAAGTAGATTAACGGACAGAAAGTGGTGGATGTTCGAGATAGCAAAGTTGGCTCAGCGCCATACTTCGTCATCAAAGGACTAGGCCTGGAAGACGCAGGTCAAGCGCGAGTTATTTTTCTGCATTCTTAGTATAATATGCTAGCTGTAAAAGTAGAATAGGAATTAGTGTAATCTTGCTTGTTGTGATCTTTTGAAGTTAGTTTGTTACATGTTGTGCAGTTTTTTTTAATCATTGAATCTGCTGCTCTTTATAATTTCTGTTCTAGTTGTTAAGTAGTGTTTGGGTTTGTTCGATAGTAGCAAGTTTAGTGATAATTAGAAGTCAAGTTTCGTGGTCAGTAGTGCATCATCAGTTTAGAAATGTCATTGAGTGAATTTCTTCACTTTGAAATGTTATTACTTGTACAGATCTCTTCGTAAACATGTTGTGCTTTGGATAGTGTAAATGATAGATTTTGGTTCATTAATCTAGGGATTAATTCTGCTAGAAGATTTTTAGGATTAAGGTTCATTAGCACATTAATCATTGTTGGACTAGAAACTTACTTTTTAATCATTGTTGGACTAGTTTACAATTTAAGTGCCTTTTGGATTTGAGTATTTACCGAGTATTTGTAAGCCTTTTAGTAAGCACAGTAAGTATATGTTTCATATAAAAATGATAAAAGTAAAAGGGTAGCTTGTAGGATTCGAACTTGAGATCTATTTTTTTTCAAATTCATTAGTTTCAGCTTGGTTTAAGTAAACGTTTGATTCATCTTTATTACAGTATCGAGCCCAATTCGTTAAAAGTAGATTTGTTTAAGCCTGTTAAGTAATTGTTGGACATTTAGTCAATGTTGGGCTGTTATTAGGATTTATGGATTTGCTTTAAATTCGTGAACTTGCATTGCCTTATTAGTTACTTTGTATTTCTTTTATATTGATCCTTCGGTATAAAATTGATTTTTGTAATCCGTATTTTGTATTTGTAGTTTAAATGAGGTAATTGCTTCATGTTTTTAGATAGTACGTATACATAGTATAAATAATATTTTTACCTTTTTACATGTTTCTTGCCAATTAGACATAAATTCAAAACAAGATTTTACCACGAAAAACAATTGAGTCGAGCTTAAAATTGTTATATCAATTCGAATCGATACCGAGAAAAAACGAACTAAAAACAAGATATTATTTACTTATTGAACCTCGAGACGTTTAGGTTTTCACCTATCGTTTCAAAGTCGACCGAGGGTAATTTACTTCCATAGTAATTATCCTTATTCCTTGTTTTTTATCGATCATTTTTTATTACACTAAATCACCCCATGTCAAAATCGAACCCGGTGGTTCTTTCTCATACCAAATCTTAGCGTTACCCTCGAGCGAGTACGGAAAAGCATGAGCTTAATCGCCTCATTCGGCACATCTCTAAACTTGAGAGTCGAGGTAATACGATGAAAAATCCGAATGTGAGAGTGCGGGCTATCGGTCTCACTGCCACGAAATTGGTCGGCACGAATGAGCGATAAAAGACCCGACTTTATCTCATAATGATCTGCCAAAATAGCCGGCACAACGATTCCTTCCCCATACCCTTCGGTGGGTGTACGGAGCAATTCCTCCATTGTTCGGTTATCGGCTATCTCTACAACAATAGGTGGAAGCTCGGGTTCCACTATTCGTTGTTGACGATTTCTATTTCCACGAGGAATATTTTCAAGCCTATTGTAATCAATCAAAATTCGAGAAGATCGTAATTGCATAAACCAAAGTGACGAGAATTTTAGAGGATTGAAGAAAAGAAATTAGACAAGAAGAAGATTATTTTTGGTATTTTTATTTGGTATTGCTCAATAAAAAATGATCGATAAAAAACAAGGAATAAGGATAACTACTATGGAAGTAAATTACCCTCGGTCGACTTTGAAACGATAGGTGTAAACCTAAACGTCTCGAGGTCCAATAAGTAAACTACAAAAATAAGATTTAATACTACTTGAGTTGGCAAACCAATAATCGGTCGTCCCTCTCAATATACGCACAAGCAAGCGGGGAAACGAGGTGGCACAAAGCACTTAAAAACCTTTTTCCTTAGACGGCCTTTTATAGCTCGTCGCCTTATACCCACCTTATAGTTTGTATAAATCGAGTTCAAACTTTTTATTAGTATTTATCTATTTTGCCTTTTTTCGTTTTGGATTCGAATACAATAGCTAGGTGATGAAATCCCAACTAAGTTCTTATTTAGAAGTAGGTAAATTTATTGTTCTACGTAATACAATATAGTAATCACAAAAAACACGAAAAACAACACGATGCCGGTTTTCACCATTTTCCCTAAGGACCAATGAATGCGGGGATCGAGTCGAGCTCATGACTCAGTTAACAAAAACGAGGTGCCTTGTGGGGGAGTCCCATACATTCTATCTTCTTTCTATTTTCTAACAACTAATAAGGCTTGATCTTTCAAGTCGTGCTCGTGTTTTGTTGTGTTGTGAATCTTGGTTTGACCCTAAACATTGAAGACTCTCGTGTTCGGTTTTTGCCGGTCCACTTGATCTTCCATACTTTGATTGCCAAAAGGGGCACACTCTCTATCCTTTGATTTTTATCGACCAACGTTTTATCTTGAGGCATAATTAATAAACGGCTTATAGATTTGCGTGCTCTTTCCATGTTAGGATTTTACATTAGACTCTTCGTATTTTAGCAAGGGGGTGTTACTCTTGAGCTAAGAAACATTGAGGACAATGTTTTGTTTTAGCATGGGGGAGTCAATCGATATAATCGCTTGCAATTGATTTTGTCTTGTCCAAACGTAATCGTTTTTCTCGTTTTTCATAAAATTTTAAAAATTTTAGTGTTATTTTTAAGTTTTAATAAAGAAAATAAGTGCTTTTGACACAAATGTAGGCTTTCCGTTGGTGAAAATAAAAGTAGTTTTTGACTCGAATCGGTTTTTACCTTAGCTTTTCCTTAACGTGTTTGAATTAAGTTTTGCTAGGCTTTTATATTGGGAACTTTAAAACGCGAAAGTCTTAACTCATACGGGTTAAGAACAAGAACTTTTCGCAAGTTCCTATAATTGATCATAGAAATTCGTTTATCATGGGAACTTTAAAACGCAAATTATAAAACTTGAAAAAGTATAAGAAGATGCAAGATCATATAGATGACTTGAAAACCCAAAACTTTGATTTAATAGGCTAAGTATCCTTTGATTTCATTTTTGAATTTTAACAATATGGAGAACAAGAGATGATAGAGTTTAATCATATGTTTCTAAAATTAATTCTTCTTTGTGTAAGTATTTTTGTGTTTGATTTAATCTACTCGTATTTATTTTCTACACTTGTATAACAATTTCTTAATAAATGAAGTTTTTAGCGGTTTAGGCTTGATAACTTAACTCGTAACTCCTTCTTTTTCTTCCCTTGTAATTAAAGTGAGAACACATTAAGGGTGTCAGCGTCATGGACTTTTGATCATGGGATTTCGGAAATTTGGCTTACTATAAATATCATATTAATAAAGAAGAATAAATAAAAACATGTTCTCTAGGAGCCTTCGGGTGGGAGTCATGTAGCACTAACCTTGTCATTAGAGCCTTAGGGTGTATGGCAAGGGGACGTGTTTAATAAAAATTTCTTCATCATCATGAGCCATATGGTGGGATGGTGAATGTCAATTCCCTTATTTTTGCCCAAGGAGCCTTCGGGTGTGGATTATAAATAAGGAGCACAATTGCATCTTAAAGAGCCACAAGGTGATATGATGTAATTGTTGCTAACTCCATTAATAAGGTCATAATTGACTTTGGAGATTTTATTGTTGCTTTTAAGGAGTCCTATTAGCCAAATTTCGGGTCCGGGGATTTATCCCTCAAATCGTGTTAAGTTATCCTTAATGTGGGCTTTCTTTAGTGACAACGGTTTTCGAAGTCGAGGTTAGGTTTTGAGTGTTGAGTTTACACCATTTTTACCTTCATTTTGGACTAATAAATATCAAATAAAGTCAAATGAGCCTTTGGGTGAATGACAAATAAAATCTAGAGATACAATTAGGAATACTAGGAGATTGAGTTTAACACAAATTACTTGTATGAGTTGGTTTAATTTTGGGGCTTATGATTGACAATGATCTTGTTTTTACACTTGGCATGGAAAAGTGAAAAGTCGGGGACGATGAATCTATTTGAGTTTTGTGATCCTAAAAGTTATTTTTCTAATAATGAAAGCAATACATTATGTCTTTGTCAAAATAAAATTTCAAAAGTTGAATAAGAGTGTAGTTAGTGTTTTATTTTATCATTGCGTGAGGACACGATAATTGCTTAGCAAGGGGGAGTTAATTACCCTCGGTCGACTTTCAAAACGATAGGTGAAAACCTAAACGTCTCGAGGTTCAATAAGTAAACTACAAAAATAAGATATAATACTACTTGAGTTGGCAAACCAATAATCGGTCGTCCCTCTCAATATACGCACAAGCAAGCGGGGAAACGAGGTGGCACAAAGCACTTAAAAACCTTTTTCCTTAGACGGCCTTTTATAGCTCGTCGCCTTATACCCAACTTATAGTTTGTATAAATCGAGTTCAAACTTTTTATTAGTATTTATCTATTTTGCGTTTTTTTCGTTTTGGATTCTAATACAATAGCTAGGTGATGAAATCTCAACTAAGGTCTTATTTGAAGTAGGTAAATTTATTGTTCTACGTAATACAATATAGTAATCACAAAAAATACGACAAACGATACATACTATATAATAGAAAAATAACAAACTTTCCGAGGACGGAAAGGGTGTTCAAATCAACGATCAACAAATCTCCACTAAACGAATCGTACACAAGATCCCCGGCAGCGGCGCCAAAATTTTTGATGTGTCGAGGATTGTATATGTTAATTAAGATACGTTATAGGGTAAGCTAGAAAATTACCTTTAGGAAAAAGTAATAGTATAAACTTTACCAAAGACGGATTTAATTAATACACGTTGGTGAACCAAGTTCGTTGTACACGAAGATCGAGTGAATTTGAGACGTCTTGTTTCGATTTGGACAATTGATTTGAATGGTTTTCGGTTTTTAAACTAAAATTACTCCTACAAATTTATTAATTAATTTCCTAAGTGCATGAATCGTACCCCAATTAAATCTAAAAGACAAATTTATAAAAATATTTAAAATTTAAACTATTTAAAATTAATCTAATTAATTAAACGCACTCTTAAATCTATTTAAAATATAATTAAACAAATTTAAAAACTATTTAAAATTATAAACTAATTTTAATCCATTTAAACTTTTACTATTACCTTTAATAAACCAAATATATATAAAACTATTTTTATTTAAAACAAAATTAATTAAAACTTATTTATTTAAAACTAATTTTATTAACAATTTAAATTTATAAATAAAATATATTTTTATTTTTGTTTTGAAATTATTTATTATTTTTAAAA
Organism: Glebionis coronaria; assembly: GCA_025667525.1. Lineage (NCBI taxonomy): Eukaryota > Viridiplantae > Streptophyta > Magnoliopsida > Asterales > Asteraceae > Glebionis > Glebionis coronaria. Next base: position 252,231,834 of record CM046875.1, on the reverse strand, counting down.
CTTAATAAAATTAAATATTATAAAACTATTAATTAAAATAAATCAGACTAAAAACTAGAATTTATAATACTATTAAACCTGACAACTAAAATTAACTAAGCTATATTAATAAAACAAACATTATTAAAACAAAAACAACTACCTGGATGAGATGGTAAGTCGTTTGGTCCATGACCAGGAGGTCATGGGTTCGAGTCCCACTAAGAACATTTTTGGTTGAAATATTTTTTGGACAATGAAAATTGAATGTCACAGGAGGTGACTTTTTATGGTAAAAACTTGGAACTGATAGGAATCTGTTTTGAGCAATCAGATCCGTTGAATCTGATTTCATATGCTACACAACAATTCCACAAATAACTCAGAAAAAGCAGATAAACAAAATAAGCAACATGACCAGTTTCAGCAAATCAAAACATTCAGTGAACTACACTCTAAAACATTCTAACAATTTCAGCAGAATAAAATCAAAAGCAAGCATCCAATTAGCAAGCTAATCTATAAATCAAACTAGATAAATCTATTACTCATTAGCAAACAGGGAAACTACTTTCAGCACAAGTATAGATCAAAAATCAGTGACAAAAAAAACACACTCAGTAGACTCAAGTCATGCCTGTGAAGAATTCACAACAACTAAGTTCACCAGCTAATGTTAAATAGCAGATCACCAAAATAGAAGCATATCGTATCTAAATCAGTTTAACCAAATCAATCAATTAGCAGCAGCCTACCATATAATAATCACCAGCATAAGCTTACATTAAACTAAACAGTCTCATGAACGCAAAATAAAGAACAGCAATCAAGCCTAAATCAGTTCGAACAAATCTACACACTCAGCAAAGAACAAAAACCTATAGCAGATTCATTTACAAAAAGGAATACCAGATTCCACTCAGATTCATCAAGCACAAATAACAACTCCAATTCATAACAGTTTAAACAAAATAAGAGATTTAATTAAAATATAGATCAAAAATACTTTAACCACATAAATCGAAATCAAACATATTCTTCACCAAAAAATAAGCAGATTTATTCATAAGTAGAAAGTAAATACATCACAACTCAAATCAGATTTATAAAATCATTAATCAGCATAAAAATAAGATGAATTAAAACCTATTGACGAAATTCTTTGGGACGAAGATCTGCGCTGAGCAGTCTTATGACCTAAACGACACCACCATTAAACAAACCACCATCAAAGCTTATGACTCACGAACCAAAACTTAAACCAACAGCTTCTTTCTATTTACGTTTATCAGTGGGATAAACGTTTATCCTTTACTCAACTTATAATCATTCACAAAAACTATTAACTGAGCTTATATGAACAATTATTATAAATAATATCCTTTTGTAAACTTAGAAAATGTAAGTGATTTTAACAGTAAAATTAAAACGTGAAGTAACAAGAACAAATATGAAAATAAACTTTTATTATATCAAATCTAACATTACAATATTCAGAAAAAGAGAAAATACAATTTTCTAGCTACAAAATGACATTATAACAATTAAGTAAGAAAAGGATGAATTACATGAAGAAAAATGGGGGGTATTTATACTTGAAGGAGAGGTGAGGGTTGTTGTTGAAGACTGATTTATGGCCTTTGGATCAAGCATCTCTGACTCTCTCTCCATTCGGTTTTCATCCTACGGCTGAGATTCTTTAACCCTCGCACGGATCGCCAACCTGGCACTGATTTGTGCTTCTTGTGCTTTCTCCCATATGGCGTGGTATCCAATGATTGGAGGATTGATAATTAATGAGGTGTATCATCCAATCACATAGGAGAGAATGGCCACGTCACTGGTGAGTATTCCATCTTCTTTGTTCTGGTTTACTTGGGTTTTAATTAAGGGTGGTGTGTTTCACGCGCCCTCAATTGACAAAAGCCCCAAGTTAATTTTGGCTAGGGTTTAGGGTGAATAGTAACTATGGTCTGTTATCTTGGGTGAGGGAGAAGAGTGATGAGGGTAACATAGAAAGTATAGAAGGTTTAATAAATGTGTGGTTGTGAGTTGTTGTGTAAAAAAAACGTGTGAGTATATAAATGTGTTATAAAACGTTGACCAAGAATGCATTTAATATCTTTTTCCTTTAAATTGGTTTTGAGTGAAAACCCTAATGGGCTTGTATCTTCTTTGCTTCCAATCGTCTCAAAGATATTGTTGTGATAATGGGCTTTTGGACCCATTTGTTATAAATCCGTCCCTACCTGGTTAATTGGGCCTTGATTGGGCTTGTAATCCAAAATATAGACAACTTAGCATCCTTATTGGGCCTTTTTGGGACCAATACCCAAATGTGGGACCCACTTTGCCCAAAATCTCCATAAACGATTAAATCCGCAAAAATCAAACTTGAAATTGGCTTTGTTGATCTTTTCTTCATTCTCGTGTCGTTTTTGCCGGTTTTCATGAACTTGGTACCTACACACATGAAACAACAAAACATGCACATACAAGGCAGAATTCATATGTTTAATGCATTTATTGTTTGTTTTTAGATATAAATGATATGAGTAAAATCACTCATATCATAGATCCTACTTTGGATGACTACTCATTTGAGGAAGACTTTGCTACTTTTCTCAACACTTACTTCCCAAATGAGAATGATTCTCCTCCTTTGGACTTTGATTCTGGTCTTTATCCTCCTTCATATATGAAGAAACCCGTTTCAAAAGAGAAGAAGCTGGAAGACACAGATATCCGTAGTACCTATGTCTTGACACCTCTCTATCCACCTTCTGAGGATGAGATTGTGAGATTTATGAGCGGATCTTCTTCAAATTCTACTAAGCCTGGGTGTTATTTTACCCTAAAGGAAAAGGTGTTCGATCCCGGTATCGCGATTTTTAAGCCATCTCAGTATCCATCTGATGAAATAAAAGGAAAGATTTTTGGAACTTATGGAGATATGCTTGCACTTCATCATACTCTCTACCACCGTGCTCAATCTTTGCTTAAGGGAACCTTGCCTACTCTTCTTTGGCTTGCCTTGTTCGCCTTAAGCTTTTGCTATTTGTTAGACGAAAACCATGTATTTGATCCCGGTGGATGTGTTTCAAGTTTATTCCTATGCTAATCAAGGTCGAGTCAGGCTCACGACTCGGTTAACAAAAACAAGCGCTTCTCGGGAGGCAACCCGCAGTATCTATCCTTTTTCTCTGTTTTTTTAATAAGTGTAGGGGGAGACCCTAGTACGTGTTTGTTGTTTTCTTTCTAATCATTTGCAGGGATTCGAGCTATCAAAGATCAATTCTTAATGACTTTTGACGACCCGTAATTCCGTGTACCCGTCTTCCTGGTTCTATCCTAAACTCTTTATATTCACTGTTTTATATTCTTCAGTATTAAAATAGGAATCACTTTAGTTGTCTCTTCCTTAGCAAGATTTAAACAACGTGCACAATTTCCTAAGTGTAGGGGAGGTTACTTCCACATGCTTAAACATTAGGGACAATGTTTATATTAAGTGTAGGGGGCTTCTATCGAAGTTAAGTGGTCTTTTCCATGAATTTGTCCTCATTATAACCGGAAAATTGATTTTTCGACATTTTTCAAAATTTTTGTTTAATCTATTTTGGCGTAGTAGTATAGTAGTTTTTCCTTAGTTATCATTATTTACTTTCTTTGCTAAATGGATATTACTATTGTAGCCATGGACACCACTATTGTAGCCATGGATCAACGTCCTATTATGGAGATCCTCCAATCAAAAGTGGAGGGAAATGCCGACACCATCGTTATACCCGACATACCCGCACACACTTTTGAGCTTAATACACATATGATCACTTTGGTTTCTTCTAGCCCCTTCTTAAGGAGACCCATAGATGACCCTCACGACCATATTAAGAGGTTCTTGTTACTTTGCAATACACTTAAGTATAATGGGGTCCCTCCTGATGCCATTAAGTTGATCCTATTCCCATTCTCCTTAGAGGGTCTTGCTAGAAATTGGTATGATAGGAAACCATCTATGAGCATCTTCACTTGGGAGGATTTAAGGAAGAAGTTTTTGAACCAGTTCTTTCCTCCATCAAGAACTACGGCTTTGAGAAAATTAATTATTGGTTTTCAACAAAGGAATGATCAAACATTTAGTGAGGCTTGGGAAAATTTCAAGGAGTTATTGAGGAAATGTCTAAATCGTGGATTCAATGAGGTTCACCAAATCAACACTTTCTATAATGGATTAAGACCATACCACCAAGATTCACTCAACTCTTCCGCAGGTGGAAATATTTTCTCTAAATCCATTCAAGAAGCTTGGGACATTATTGAGACAAAATCGATGGTGCAAGCTAACACACAATTTGATGAGAGAGTTCATGTGGTGCAAGAGAGTGTTACTCCTCAAATCGAAAACATGATCTCTCAAAAGCTTGATACTATGACCAACACACTCATGAAATTTTGTGACCTCTTTTTGAACAAGAATTCCACCAATGATGTGAATACTATTGCTCTTTCATGTGAGACTTGTGGAGGTCCCCATTCCTACCAACAATGTGATAAAGTTCAACCTTATCAAGGGGAGTGTTATGCTTACCAAGGGAACAATTACAAAGCTCCCAACACCTTTCAAAATCAAGGAAATAATTTTCATCCACCCAATCAAGGATTTCAACCACCACCACCCTTCCCAAATCAAGGATACCCTCAAGTTCAAAATCAAGGATATGGGCTACATGATACTCATTAGTATGTTGAAAGGAGAATTCGTGAAAGTGAGAAAAGAATGAATGAGCAAATGAAACTTACAATGGAGGAACAAACTAATAGGCTTTTGATGGCATTCAATCAAAGACAACAAGGAGCTTTACCATCTAACACACAAGCAAACCCAAGGGCAAATGTCAATGCTATTACAACAAGAAGTGGAAAGTCAACAAAGGATCCTTCACCTCCTACACCTCCTATTGTTAAACCCACTTTTGTTCCTACATGTGACAAGCCTTCTACATCTACTTCACCACCTCCAAATGCTCCTATCCAATCAAACATACCTTCTCAACCTATACCCACTTCTCCTTTACCTTCTACAACTCCCAATGAAGAAGCTAACAAAGAAAAATCTTCTACTACAACACCTACTCCACCTACACCTAAACCAAACCTTTCTTACCCTTCAAGATTGAGAAAGGAGAAATTGAAAAACAAGGATGATATAAAAGTCTCTAATTTTTTGAGGATGTTCAAGCAACTTAACATAAACATCTCCTTTGCGGAAGCTCTTGCATATATGCCAAAATTTGCTAAGATGTTCAAAGATCTACTTTCCAACAAGGAAAAATCGGTGGACTTGCCTAACACATCCCTTAATGAGAATTGTTCCGCCGTGTTGCTCAAAACCTTACCTACAAAACTTGGAGATCCGGGGCACTTTTTGATCCCTTGTAATTTTCCTGGGGTGGAAAATTGCATGGCATTGGCAGATCTAGGGGCAAGCATAAATCTCATGCCTTTATCGGTTTGGCAAAAGCTCTCTCTTCCCGAGCTCACTCCAACTAGGATGACCCTTGAGTTAGCCAATCGTACCATAGCTTACCCGGTAGGTATTGCGGAGGATGTGTTTGTAGGTGTGGATAAGTTTACCTTTCCGGCCGACTTTGTAGTGGTTGATTATGACATGGACCCGAGAGTTCCTCTAATTGTTGGTAGACCTTTCTTGAGGACGGGTCGTACTCTTATTGATGTGGCGGAAGGAGAATTAATTATGAGAGTTGAGGATGAGAAAGTTACGTTTAAGATGGGAAAAGTCATTAAGAAACCTCAAGGTTATGAAACCGTTAATCATATTGATGTTCTTGACGAGGCGGTAAATCCTAGTGATGATGTAGGGGTGAATAACAATGATATTCTTGATGAAGTTTGTCATGAATACTTTCATGAAGCTTGTCAAAGTGAGAATTATGAGATTCCCCATGTTGAGACCATAGCCTCCATTACTTCCTCATTAAATGTTTTTAAAACTCAAGAGTTTAACATTGATAACTTTGTGATTTATTCAAACCCTATTTTTCAAACATCACTTGATAACCCACTTTTCAATGACAATGAGGAAGTTAATGATGATTATAGTGATGAGCTTTATATACCCTTAAGGTCTATGACTCATATCATCTCTACGAGTGGTCCTCCTATACTTGAGCCTCCTAGTGACTCTAATTGTCATACCTATCCGTCGGTGGATTTGGTTATTCTTGAGGAGGATCCTCAATCTTTAGAGAGTGATACTACTTTAGAGGATATTACTTTTGATGAGGATTTAGATAAGTTTCTAGATACCTATTTTCCTATTGAGGATGAGTTTTCCCATGATTCCAATGATTCATTTGTCTCTTCATTGAGTTTGGATGAGGACGACTCTCCTACTTTGGACTTAGATGATGACTTTTATCCCCATTTGGACCTTAATGAAAATTTTTCAAAAGGAACAGAAAAGGAAGACCCGAAGGTTCATACTACTTGTGTTTTAACGCCTCTTTTTCAACCTTCGGTGTCTAATGATGTTAATTTTTATAAGGGGGAGTCTTCTAAAGGAAACACTTCTTTGACTTGTCATTTTCCCCAAAAGGAAAAGGTTTTTGATCCTGGTATAAACATTTTTGAGTTATCTGCTATAAAAGGAAAACTCTTTAGAAAAGTGGGATCCTTACCTCCTTATCATACCTTTCATTGTGACCATTGTTTGCTTAAGGGAACCTCGACTATTTTACCTTGGTTTGTGATTCCCACCTTGGGATTGAGCTATTATTGGGATGAAAATCATGTATTTGATCCTGGTGGACTTTCTTCGAGGTTTCCATTTATGGGCATGACTTTTCACCCATAGTATTGAATAACTAGGTTAGAAAACGTAGAGTAGATCTAAATAGGTTAGGTTTAATAAAAGGGTGTTATAGTAGAGTTGAAGTGGAGGGGTGGCCTTTCTTCGTCTTTTCGCGTTTGCTTCAAGGGTTGCTCTCTCACATTTCATGCTTGGAGCTTATGGAGGAGGCCCGTGTATCTGGTTCACTTTGATTAGTTTTTGCTATTGTGATATTCAAAACACTTGTGCTTAAAATGAATACCCTTTAGTTGTCTCTTCCTTAGCTTGAGTTAAACAAAGTTATCAATGTCATAAGTTTAGGGGAGTTCAATCCAATACTCTTAAACATTGAGGACAATGTTTATCTTAAGTGTAGGGAAGACTTCTATCAAAGTGACCTTACCTAGACCATTGTCTTGCCTTCATGATAATTGGGAAATGATTTTTTTTTCAACATTTTTCAAATTTTTGATCTACTTTGGCCACCAAAAATATGCATTCATAATTTTGCATGAATCATTTTTCATTTGCATAACACATTGCATTGTAAATATTTCTTCTTTTATTTTTCATCAAAAATATATTAAAAGAGAAAAGAAAAATATAATAAGAACATGGTTTAACAAATTTAGATTTCTTTGTCATATTAGGCCCGCCATGGATATTTTGACTCAACCCGAGTTTGCTTATCTAAGCATTCTCTAGCTAGTATCCTTAACCATGTAGTCCTTCATTGGTTTATTAGGCTAAGCATCCACCAATCTCATTATTTGAGATTTTAAATTTGTGGAGAATGGGAAATGATAGAGTTGAAGCAAGTATAAAAGGGCTAGATAAACTTCATGATAATTACTTGTGGCTAAACCTTCTCTTCTTTACCTCTATTTTCTTCGCATGTATATATGTTAATAAATAATAAAGAACGGTTTTAATTGGTTTGTAATCTCTTATGAATTTTTGTCTAATCATTCACGGTAAGTACGTCTTAAGATTCTAAGTTAGAACGCTCTATGTGTACTAGACTTAAGTCATGCTCAATATTTAGCGGGTGTTTTCCCTTTTATTTTTTTTAAACTTTCTTGGTGAGGAATAAAGAAAAATAAGAGCGGCTTATAAAAAAAATGAGTGGCTAGAAAAAAAAAGAATAAAAAGAAAAAGGAACAAAAAATTAATTTATACAAGACTCCCAAGAGGGGAAGTGTGGTGTTAATTATAGTGACTATTAAGTTCCAGTATTACCTTGACGGGTTGCGGGGATTCAATAGATTGCTCCAATCCAATATTACCTTGACGGGTTGCGGGGTTGAAGATCCACAGTCTCAAAAAGGCGGCGGATGTAAATTATTGCGTGAGTTTTATTTTTCTTTCCTTAGCGAGTGTGTAGCTACTTATGAAACCATGACATGAGGATTTTACACATAAGGCGAATGACTTATTACTCTTGAAACGGACTTATATTAATTGTGAGCGGTTTTTCAAGTAATGGATGAGAGGATTACTTAGGATTAAAACCGTGCTTCCTTGTTTTTGGATTTTACATTTCTTATATTTCACGCTTTAAATAATGACAAATTTGCTTTCAAGCAATTTCCTCAAATAATAACCGGTTCCACATTTAATTATCATGAATAAGTTGATGCACTTTACTTGTGAATACAATGATCCCATTTTTAAGCTTGGTATGGGGAAAGTGAAACTTGAGGGTGATAAGTATCCATGGTACCAAAGCCCTAATTAAAGTCATTGATTTCTTTATGAGTTATTTCCGTCAAAGCCCTATAGATGACTTGAAAACCCAAAACTTTGATTTAATAGGCAAAGCATCCACGAGTCTCATTCCTTGAGATTTTAAATTGTGGAGAACGAGAGATGATAGAGTCAATTATAAGTTTGGTATACTTTCATAAATTTATGTGAGTTAATTATGAGCTTTTTCTCGCATCGCTTGCTAATAAATTTTATTACAATAAATAAGGTTGTACGATTTGAAAAGTTACTTCGCTTCTAGCACAAGATCGTTTAAAAGTTGCTCGGTGTTGATTAGAGTTCATAGCTAAGGTATAACTTATTGAAGCGGGATGCGAAGATTGGCGAGTCTGAAAGGACCTAACAAGGCATGAGGGCTACATTTTGTTGCTAAAGTTTCAAAGTGATTTGAAGAATCATTTATCAATAATCAATATGAAGGATCGAGACACACGATGAAAAGCAAAGACTCCCGTAAAGATCATGGAGAAATCTATCCGAAAAGACCCTAGCAAGGTATAAGGATAAATAGATCCAACTCCTAAAAGGAGGCGGATCGTTGTATATCAAAATCCCAAATAAAGATTGGAGAAAAATGAAGAAGTCGTGGTCCAACTATGAAGAATCTCTCAAAAAGTTCAAGTGAAGAAATTCCTATTATGAAGAGAAGACCATTATTTCATGAACGTCTCTCAAGATTCGAAGTATGAAGTCACTGCCAAATATCGGTCCGAGAAAGGTCTCAAATAGTGAAGCGAGTTATGCCAAGATATGAACTTTATGAGGTCCCGAGAAGCAGTTTTAAAAGATTTTGTCCTTTAGCTAACTATTAATTAAATCGTCCTACTTTATTTTCAGCCTAAATAACTATCGAAATAAGTCAACAATGCATCCTCGTGATCATTCAAGACAACAATAAAATATAAGAGATACACCTAGGAATAAAGGAGTCTAAGTGAATAATTGGGCCACATGAGTTTGTGTTTGTTTGCTATCTTATAATAACAATGATATCGTTTTTAAGCTTGGTATGGGGAACGTGAAACTTGAGGATGATAAATATTCATGACATTCCAAAAGCCTAAGGTAAGTCTTTGATCTTTTTACTTGTCTTGTGTTTAATAAAGGCCATGGTGGATTGATTATGATGGAAAATTTAGAACTTGCTTTGTAACTAATGCATTGCATGAGGGCATTACAATGGTCAAGGGTAGGGGATTTAATAAGTGTGAAAACACTTATCCTTTTACCACTTAATTATAATAAATACCAAGCCAAAACATGTATTTTATGTCGTAAATGTCGGAATTATGCGTGGTTTGTGTTTTTGTTGTGATTTAGGACCAAAATGTGAAAAGGGAAGAAAACACGGGCTTTCACGGGCTTTTATTGAAGAAAAAGACAAACGACGAAGTCAAAAGATCAAGAGTGCAAAAAGAACGGAAGTCCAAGGCCTATTCTGAAAATTTATTGAAGAAAAAGTCTAAAGACGGAAGTTTAATGAAGTCGAAGAACTCAAGTCTAATAAATGATGAAATTATAAGACGAGTTCAAATAATCCCGAGACAAAGTCGAAAAAGTCGAAGAATTTATAAAGACGAAAAGACGAGAAAAGGAAGAAAACATCAAGACATACTAATCCTCCTATAAATACCCTCCTAATGTGTCATTAGGAGGTGTTGGCTATTTGAGACATACTTCTTCCACATTTAATTTTCATGTCATTTATTTACTTGTCAATTTACATTCCTTATCTTGCACCTTAAATTTGTAAGTCCTTTAATTTTTACTTTTAATTGTTGTTGCATCTTTAATTTAATCAAGTTTTTATATTAATCTCTCCTTCTACCTTTCTTGTTTTGCTTAATCTTTATGCTTATTTGGTTATTGTCATGCTTATTTAAATGTTTGTTATGTTTTTTTATGTGTTTGATAGTGTTAGCTTATTGATTTTATAGCTTATAGTGTGCTTGATTTGATTTTAATTAAGTGTTTTTAATTAGTGTATTTTATTAAAAGTTGATTTTTATTATTTAAATTAATTAGTGTTTTTAAAGTTTCTGATTGGTGGTTGAATTAGTTTTTCTTAAAAGTGTTTTAGATTAAGTTTTGGTAGATTACTTATTTGATTTTAGCTTATTCGTGGCTTATTTTCTGATTTTTAGTTGTTACTGTATCTGTTTATCTGAGTTTTCATATCTTCGGATTAGGGTTTTAAATTCCGAAGATTTCCCTTTTTCTAAAATTAGTTTTCTCTGAAGTACGTCCTTTTTCTGAAATTCTTCCCTTTTTACAAAATTATTAGTGTTTTTCGAAGATACTTGTTTTTCTGAAATTGTTTGATATTCCGAATATATTTTTATTTCTCTGAAAAAAATTATTCCGAAGAAAAAAACTCTAAAAAAAGTTATTCCGAAAAAATCGAAAAAAAACATTATTCCGAAAAAAAATTCGAAGAAAATAAGATTCCGAAGAAGTGTCATTTCTCTGAAAATCACCAAGATTCCGAAGATACCAAAACAAGTAAACATCCGAAGAATGTATTAGATTCCCAAAAAATTGACATGCTTGCCTGCCAGCTTCCATTTTTCCCGCCTTTTTTCAGCTACTAGCTTGAGCTGCTTGCTTGCTAGCTTGTTTATTAATTAGTATTTGATAGGTGTGTAAACACCCATCCTTTTCCACTTAATTCTGGCTAAAACGAGACCAAAACGCGTATTTAATATCATTTGTTTGGAATTATGCGTGGTTTTTGTGTTTATTGTGTTTTCAGAGTTAACCGGATGAATATTGAAGAAAACATGGGATTGCACGGGTTTTATGGAAGAAAAAGACTCAAGACGAAGTCTATTGTCCAAGAGATGCAAAAGATTTGAAGTCACTGGGCCTATTTGAAGATTTATCGAAGAAAAGGACCAAAGACGGAAGATTTACATATGTCGAAGGAACTCAAGTCTATTAAACGAAGAAATTAAAAGACGAGTTGAGTTTAATCGTCGACAAATCCCGAATCAGAATCGAAAACGTCGACTTTTCTGAAAAGACAAGAAGAAAGGGAGAAAGCCCACTCACCAACCAAAGAGAACACCTATATAAAGACCACCCCTTCACACTTATTGAGAAGTTTTTGATTCCCAGTTTTTCTTTCTTTTCTTCCGTAGAAAGCCAACACCATTAAGGTGTTGGTGATTTTTCATTCTTGTTAAATCTTTAATTTTGTAAGTGTTTAATCTTTCCTTTTGTTTACTTTACATTAATCTATCAATTTAATCCTTCCATTTCATCTTGTTCATCTTGTTTTTTGATTCAAAGTTAAAGTTCTTATTTGGTTGATTTTGATCTTCAAAAGTTTTTGGGTTTTGTGTTTTTATTGTTTTGATTTGATGTTTATGATTAGTAGATGAATAATAGTTATTGTGGTTAAATTTTTCGTTAAAAACTTGGTTGATTTTGGTAAAAATCGTGCCTTATTGGTCTCCCTGTTCTTCGTCTCCATCCCTACTCAGATTCTGAATCAACAGCAAAAGTTCCGAATGAGAAGTAGTTTTGAAAAGTTCCGAATGAGATTTTTTGAAAGTTCCGAATCAAATTTTTGAAAAGTTCCGAATGAGATTTTTTAAAAGTTCCGAATCAAGTGATTTTAAAAGTTCCGAATGAAAGGTTTGAAAAGTTCCGAATGAGATTTTTCTGAAAAGTTCCGAATCAGATTTTTCAAAAGTTCCGAATGAGAAGTAATTTAAAAGTTCCGAATGAAAGGTTTTAAAAGTTCCGGATCAGATTTTTTTGAAAGTTCCGAACCAATTTTTGTTTAAATGTTCCGGACCAATTTATAGAAAATCTTCCGAACCATTCTTCTAAATCTTCCGAACCAATTTTCTAAAAGTTCCGAACCAATATAAAACAAAAACTTCCGAACCAATTCTTGCCAAAAAGTTCCGAATTGGAACAAATTAAACTTTCGAACCAATTCTTGCCAAAAACTTCCGAATCGGAAATCGTCCGAACAAATAATTAGTTTTTGTTTCCCGTCATTTTCACCAGCTAGCTTGCTAGCTTCCAGCAGCTAGCCTGCTAGCTTGTTTATTTAATAGTATTGTTTCCTAATTGTTTAGTTTTATCTGAAAGTTGTTTCGATTTTATTTTTGAAAGTTACGTATTTTTTGTTGAATTTTTCTTCCAATTTTAAAATTAATATTTTTTCGTAAAGTTTAAGTTTTATCTTTTATTTAGTACCCGCTTTAGGTTTTGCCTCGTTTAGCTTTAAAGTACCATTTTAGTTTTATTCTCTCCTTTTTCATTTAGTAAACTTTATTTTCGAGTCGATAATTAATTTCGTCTTTTAGTTTTATTTTTATTAATTATTTCGTTCTAAATCTACGTTTTATTATTTATATTATTTTGTTTTTATTAGTTAATCACTTTTAGCTTATTTTTATCACTTTACGCACTTAATCCTTTTAGTAGAATAGAAAACCCAAACCCCCTATTTGTCACAAAGAACAATCTTTCCACATTGAGCTGCGATCAATTCGAGAGGATACCAAGATTAAATCTGAACCATAGCAAATCAAGAGTATCAAATGGCGCCGCTGCCGGCTCTTCTCGTTAATATCAACAGTTTTTTGTGAGAACTTGGATTTTGGGATCCGTTCGCCGTGAACGTTACTTTTTCATAAAAACTTTCAAAAACCCTAAAAAATATAAAATTTTCAAATAATCCTAAAAAGTAAAAAACATAAAAAAGACAAAAATATTTCTTGTTTGCCTTGTTAGTTCTTTTGCAGGTGCATGCGTACACTATCAACGTCTTATCAAGAGCCCGAGCCTCTCGAAGACTTAGACATGGCCGGTGTACAAAACAACAACAATAACCCACCTCTCAACAACAATAATAACAACAACAATAACAATCCACCTCTCAACAATGAGCCTCTACCAGACAAGCGCCCGATGATTAAACTTCTGCAAGCACATGTAGACGGCAACAATGATCCAACTGTCATACCCGCGATTGCAGCCAACAACTTTAAGCTCAAATCCGGCTTTATCCAGATGGTCTCTGCTCAACCATTCTTGGGGCGTACCATTGATGATCCTCATGACCACATCAAAAGATTCCTGCAACTCACGAATACGGTCAAATTCAATGGTGTTCCACAAGAGGTAATCCGTTTACAACTTTTTCCCTTTTCCTTAGAGGGACAAGCCCGGCATTGGCTTGCAAAGGAACCGCCACAAAGTATTCTGACGTGGACGGATTTGGAGACCAAGTTCATAAACTACTTTTTCCCACCCTCTCGTACTACCGCTTTGCGGAATGAAATCATTAATTTTGAACAAAAGTACGATGAATCTTTTAGTTAATCTTGGGACCGTTTTAAAGACCTTTTGAGAAAATGGCCACAACATGGTTTTACCAAAGGGCACAAAATTAATACCTTTTATAATGGTTTAAGCATGAATGACCAAGATTCACTAAACAGTGCCTCGGGGGGGTAATATTTTGGTTAAGACTTCCAATGCCGCTTGGGATATCATTGAGAATAAGTCTCGTGTGCAAACCAAGAGTGTGCGGACCAATGCCACTAGTGCTAGTACTAGTGACAACGACAAGCGACTTGACAAAATTACTACGCTTCTTGAATCGCTTGTTACCCACACCGCTAACAACACCAACAGCATCAATGCTAAAAACGCTCAAGTCAATGCTGTAAGCCAACCATGTGAAATATGCGGGGGTCCTCATTCTTACACCACTTGTACCGCCACCCAAGAGTATCCTTCTGAGAATGTGAATGCAGCATACGGTACCTATCCTCCGGCCGCTTATCAAGCTCGTCCTCAAGGTGACCGCAATTTGCTTAGCTACCGCTCAAACAACTTTCTTTCCCCACCCGGTTTTCCTCCTAACAACCCAAACCAACAACAAAACCTCAATCGCCCTCCTCAACAACAACAACCTCGTGCACCCTACATACCACCTCACAAACAACCATATCCTCCTCAAAGAAACAACCAAGTTTACCAACAACCTGCTTATCAACCACCCGCTTAACATGCTCCCCCTCCCAACCAACCCAACGCATTACACCGAGATGTTGAAACCTACATGCGGACCAATGATGTGATTGTGGAAAATCTCCAGCGGGAAGTGCTCAACCTGAAAGCAGACATGGTGAAACAAGGAAACGGTCTTCGAGCTGACATGAGAAACACTTTGGCAAGTCAAACGAATGACTTAAAGAACATGATGGCTGGTTTCTTCCAAGGTAATCAATCCTCTTCTTCGGGTACTCTTCCGAGTAACACCGTTGCGAATCCAAGAGGGGAGATGAAAGCAATCACCACTCGCAGTGGCAAAGGTACTAAGGAACCCGAGCTTCCTATACCTCCACTGGTGATTGTGACTAAGGAAAACGAGTCACCTGCTCCTATTCCTCATCCTTCTACTTCGCCAATTTCTCCACCTCTTATTTATACCCCCTCCTCCACCCAAGGATGTGAGTGATCCTATTCTCCCAAAGCCTTCCTCTTCTTCCGATATACCTTATCCATCAAGGTTGAGGAAAGAGAAGCTCAAAAGCAAGGATGATATTCAGGTTTCGAACTTTCTCAAAATGTTTAAACAATTGAATTTTAACATCTCCTTCGCTGAGGCTCTCGCTCACATGCCCAAGTATGCGAATATGTTCAAAGATCTTCTTAGCGACAAGGAGAAGCTTCTTGATATCGCTAACACCCAACTTAATGAGAATTACTCTGCAGTGCTCTTAAGGAAATTGCCAACTAAGCTTGGTGATCCGGGTCATTTCTTAATCCCTTGCAACTTCCCGGGAGTAGAGAATTGCATGGCCCTAGCCGATCTAGGTGCCAGTATTAGCTTAATGCCCTTAAGCGTTTGGAAGCAATTATCTCTCCCTGAGCTAGTCCCCACCAAAATGACTTTGGAATTAGCTAACCGTACAGTTGCTTATCCAGTGGGGATAGCCGAAGACGTCTTTATAGGAGTCGACAAATTCCTTTTCCTGCCGATTTCGTCGTGGTTGACTACGACATGGACCCTCGTGTGCCATTGATCATTGGACGTCCATTCTTGAGGACCGGTCGCACTCTCATCGATGTAGAAGCGGGTGAGCTTATCATGAGAGTGGGTGACGATAAAATTGTCTTCAACATGGGAAAGCTTTCTAAACAGCCTTATTCATACGAGAGTGTTAATTGCATTGACGTTCTTGATGAAGCTTGTGAAGAACACTTCAAAGATGCTTGTAAAAGCATTCCTACCTCTCTTCCCAATGTTGAGACCGTTTCCTCTATTGATTCACCACTATCGCTATTTGGAGAAAGTGATTTCCTTTGGAAAGATTTGGAAGCCACCATGGGAGATGCGAACTTAGAAAATGACGATTCTCCCACCGATTGGGATGCAGATATTCGCATCATTGAGAACCTTCTTAAAGAAGACAATATTCCTCCTCCATCTCCCACGGCTATTGCTATTGATGAACCGAATTTGAATACGCCTCCCATCGAAAATCCTCCGGATTTAGAACTTAAGGAGTTGCCGCCCCATCTCGAGTACGTGTTCCTTGAAGAAAAGAAGAAGTCGCCCGTCATCATTGCTAAGGACTTAAAAGAAGAAGAGAAATCTCGCCTCATCGCCGTGCTTAAAGATCATAAGAAGGCAATCGCTTGGAAAATTTCCGATATCCGCGGAATTGATCCAAACTTTTGTACTCACAAGATTCTCATGGAAGATGACTTTAAACCCGCAATCCAGAGCCAAAGAAGGGTTAATCCTCGCATTCATGACGTCATCAAACAAGAGGTTATCAAACTTCTTGATGCCGGCTTAATTTACCCTATTTAGGATTCGCCTTGGGTAAGTCTCGTCCATTGTGTGCCCAAGAAGGGCGGAATAACCGTTGTTCCCAATGAACACAACGAGTTGATTCCCACTCGTCTCGTTACTGGGTGGAGAGTTTGTATCGACTATCGCAAACTCAATGATGCCACGAGAAAAGATCACTTTCCTCTTCCTTTCATGGATCAAATGCTCGAGCGTCTAGCTGGTAATGACTATTACTGCTTTTTAGACGGTTTCTCCGGGTATTTTCAAATTCCCATCGATCCCAAAGACCAAGAAAAGACCACATTCACTTGTCCCTATGGAACATTTGCTTACAAACGCATGCCTTTCGGTTTATGCAATGCTCCTGGGACGTTCCAAAGGTGTATGATGGCTATCTTCCATGACATGGTTGAAGAAACTATGGAAGTTTTCATGGATGATTTCTCGGTTTATGGCGATTCTTTCTCTGCTTGCCTTGCCAATTTAGAACGTATGCTTTAGCGGTGTGAAGACACTCGCCTTGTTCTTAATTGGGAAAAATGTCATTTCATGGTAAAAGAGGGCATCGTGCTAGGACACAAGATCTCCAAAGCCGGTCTTGAAGTGGACCGTGCTAAAGTCGATGTTATTTCTAAGTTGCCTCCACCTTCAACCGTGAAGGGTGTGAGAAGTTTCCTCGATCATGCGGGCTTCTACCTTCGCTTTATCAAAGATTTTTCTAAAATCGCGCGCCCGATGACCCACCTCTTGGAAAAAGATACTCCTTTTATCTTTTCCACAGAGTGTCTTGAAGCCTTCAACTTGCTTAAGGATAAGCTAACTAAGGCACCGGTCTTGGTTACCCCTAATTGGGAGCTTCCCTTTGAGTTGATGTGCGATGCTAGCGACTTTGCTATTGGAGCGGTTTTGGGCCAAAGAATGAACAAACACTTCCAACCGATCCATTACGCTAGCAAGACAATGACGGGGGCTCAATTGCATTACACGACAACCGAAAAGAGCTTTTAGCTGTTGTCTATGCTTTTTGAAAAGTTTCGCCCCTATCTTGTCCTTTCTACCACAATCGTTTATACCGATCATTCCGCGTTGAAGTACTTGTTAACTAAACAAGATTCCAAACCAAGACTTTTTCGCTGGGTTTTGCTATTTCAAGAAATTAAAATCGAAATTCGTGATAAGAAGGGAGCTGAAAACCTAGCCGCTGATCATCTCAGTAGACTTGAGGATCCTTACCAAGGGGATCATCCGAACAAAGAGATCAATGACTCTTTTCCCCTGGAGACCTTAATGTCTATCAACTCGAATTCTGATGAAACCCCGTGGTTTGCGGACATTGAAAATTACTTGGCGGGTGGAATTCTCGTTGACGGGTTAACATCCCAACAAAAGAAGAAGTTCTTCAAAGATATTAAGACTTACTTTTGGGGTGACCCGTATTTATTCAAACAATGTGCTGGTTTGATTATTCGCCGATGTGTTGATGGACCGGCAGCTTTAGAAATCCTTGACGCTTGCCACAAAGGACCCACCGGTGGTCACTTTGGTCCCAACTACACCGCCAAAAAAGTGTTTGACTCGGGATTTTATTGGCCCACCATCTATCGTGACACTCACGAGATGGTTAAACG
This sequence comes from Glebionis coronaria, assembly GCA_025667525.1. Taxonomy (NCBI): domain Eukaryota; kingdom Viridiplantae; phylum Streptophyta; class Magnoliopsida; order Asterales; family Asteraceae; genus Glebionis; species Glebionis coronaria. The sequence goes on along the minus strand of CM046875.1, from coordinate 252,213,776 downwards.
TTGTGATGCTTGCCAAAAACAAGGCAAGATCACACATAAAGACGAGATGCCTCTGAATTTCATTCAAGAATGTGAAATCTTTGATGTTTGGGGTATCGACTTTATGGGGCCATTCCCTTCATCTAAAGGAAACAAATACATCCTTGTTGCCGTTGACTACGTTTCTAAATGGGTTGAAGCCAAAGCTTTACCCACTAATGACGCAAGGGTGGTTTGTAACTTTTTGAAATCGCTATTCGCTAGATTCGGTGTGCCTCGTGCCATTATTAGTGATCGCGAGACTCATTTTTGCAATGATCAATTTGCAAGAGTCATGGCTAAGTATGGTGTCAATCATCGTCTTTCCACCGCCTACCACCCACAAACTAATGGCCAGGCTGAAATCTCTAACCGAGGATTAAAGCGAATTCTTGAAAGAACCGTGGGAGAGCATCGTGCCTCATGGGCTGATAAACTTGATGATGCTTTGTGGGCTTTTCGTACTGCATACAAGACTCTGATTGGTTGTACACCATATCGTCTCGTGTACGGGAAAGCATGACACCTCCCCATTGAGTTGGAACACAAGGCTTACTGGGCCTTGAAGTGGGCTAATTTTGATATCAACAAAGCCAGTGACCTACGCAAGATCCAACTCAATGAGCTGAATGAACTCTGTAATGAGGCTTATGAAAATTCTTTGATCTACAAGGAGAAGACTAAGCTCATTCACGACTCTCAGATTAAAAACCGAGAGTTCCAAGTTGGAGACAAATTTTTACTCTTTAACTCTCGGTTGAAAATCTTTTCGGGCAAGCTGAAATCTCGTTGGTCCGGCCCATTCACCATTGCCCAAATTTTTCCATATGGTACTCTCGAGCTCGCTCAACCTAATGGACCTAATTTTAAGGTGAATGGCCAACGAGTGAAGTTGTACTTTGGTGAGGACATCTCTCATGAGATGATTCCATCCCTCACCACGTTCCCCATGAACTAATTTTGGGTCGAGTCAGGCTCGTGACTCAGTTATCAAAAACAAGCGCTCCTCGGGAGGCAGCCCGAGTATCTATCCTTTTCCGTTTAACCTCTAGGTGTAGGGGGACCTCTTTAGGTTCTTTGTGTTTGTGTGGTGATGTGATTACAGGGATGAATGCACTTTTGGAACCTTTGAAGAACCGTGCTCTCGTGTTATCCAAAATCCGGTTCTATCTCTCAACTATCGTGATTCAATTTTCTTCATACTCACATTTGAAATTGATCACGTTAGTCGTCTCTTCCTTAGCTTGATTTAACCAACGTGCACAATGTCATAAGTGTAGGGGAGACTTTTCCCACGTGCTTAAACATTGAGGACAATGTTTATCTTAAGTGTAGGGGGGACTTCTATCGAAGTTTTAAGTGGACTTTTCCATAAAAATGCCTTCATTTAACCGGAAAATCATCTTTTTCAACATTTTTCAAATTTCTTATTAACTTTGGCCATTTAGTCGTAATTTTTAAACTTTTATCATTGCTTTCGTATGTATATATCCCGCAATAAGTTAAATATTAATAAAGTGGTGTAGCTAGTTTAGAAATCTTTGACATATTAGGCGCGTTGCGATTATTTTGACTCAACCCGAATAGACTTATCCAAGTTTATTCTAGCTAGTATCCTTAACCATGTAGACCTTAATTGGTTTATTAGGCTAAGTATCCACGAGTCTCATTACTTAAGATTTTAAATTGTGGAGAACGAGAAATGATAGAGTCAATTATAATTCGGTATTCTTGCACAAGCTCACTTGGTGTAATTATTTGCCTATTCTCCCATCACATGCTAATAATTTATCTGCCATAAGTAAGGTCGTACGATTTGAAAAGTTACTTAGCTTCTAGTCCAAGATCGTTTAAAAGTTGCTCGGTAATGATAAGACTTCATAGCCAAGGCATAACTTATGAAGCGGGGCGCGAAGATTGGCGAGTCCGAAAAGGCCTTAACAAGGCATGAGGATTCAATCTTATTGCTAAAGATCCAAGGTGATGTGAAAAGCATTATTCCCAAAATCAATATGAAGGATCAAGACTCACGACGAAAAGCAATCAACTCCTATAAAGATGATGGAGAAGTCTATCCGAAAAGACCCTAACAAGGTATGAGAATAAATAGATCCAAGTCCGAAAAGGAGGCGGATCGTTGTATCTCAAAATCCCAATTAGCGATTGAAGGAATAATCATGAAGTCGTGGTCAACAAAGTTGGAGTATCCCTCAAAAGTCTCCAAGTGAAGAAACTCTATTAACGAAGAGAAGACCATTATCTCAAGAACGTCTCTCGAAGATATGAAGTATGAAGTACATGCCAAATATCGGCCCGAGAAAGGTCTCAAATCATGAACCGAGTTATGCCAAGATATGAACTTTTTGATATCCCGAGAAGCAGTTTTAAGAGATTTTGTCCTTTAGCTAACTATTGATCAAATCGTCCTACTTTGCTTTCAGCCTAAATAAACTATCGAAATAAGTCCAAAAATGCATCTTCATGATCATTCTAAGACAAAAATAAAGTATAAGAGATACACCTAGGAATAAGGGAGTTTAAGCATATAATTAAGCCATGTGTGTAAGTGTTTGATTTACTAACTTATAATAACAATGATCTCGTTTTTAAGCTTAGTTTGGGGAACGTGAAACTTGAGGGTGATAAATCTTCGTAGCACCAAAGCCCTAATGTAAGTCCTTGATCTCTTTGCAAGTTATTTCCACGTAGCTATTTTCGAGTGAAAGTGGTTTTCTATCCTTTTGTTTGCTTTAAGGTTTTAATTTCTCTTAGTACTTTAATTTTTGTTAATAAGGCCAAGGTTGATTGATTATGAGAAAAGTGTAAAAAAATTGCTTTATCACTAAGCATTGCATGAGGGCATGGCAATGGTTAAGTGTAGGGGATTTGATAGGTGTGTAAACACCCATCCTTTTTCTACTTAATTCTGGCTAAAACGAGACCAAAACGCGTATTTAATATCATTTGTTTGGATTTATGCGTGGTTTTTGTGTTTATTGTGTTTTCAGAGTTAACCGGATGAATATTGAAGAAAACAAGGGATTGCACGGGTTTTATGGAAGAAAAAGACTCGAGACGAAGTCTATTGTCCAAGGGATGCAAAAGATTTGAAGTCACTGGGCCTATTTGAAGATTTAACGAAGAAAAGGACCAAAGACGGAAGATTTACATATGTCGAAAGAACTCAAGTCTATTAAATGAAGAAATTAAAAGACGAGTTGAATTTAATCGTCGACAAATCCTGAATCAGAATCGAAAACGTCGACTTTTCTAAAAAGACGAGAAGACAAGAAGAAAGGGAGAAAGCCCACTCACCAACCAAAGAGAACACCTATATAAAGACCACCCCTTCACACTTATTGAGAAGTTTTTGATTCCCAGTTTTTCTTTCTTTTCTTCCGTAGAAAGCCAACACCATTAATGTGTTGGTGATTTTTCATTCTTGTTAAATCATTAATTTTGTAAGTGTTTAATATTTCCTTTTGTTTACTTTACATTAATCTATCAATTTAATCCTTCCATTTCATCTTGTTCATCTTGTTTTTTGATTCAAAGTTAAAGTTCTTATTTGGTTGATTTTGATCTTCAAAAGTTATTGGGTTTTGTGTATTTATTGTTTTGATTTGATGTTTATGATTAGTAGATGAATAATAGTTATTGTGGTTAAATTCTTGGTTAAAAACTTGGTTGATTTTGGTAAAAATTGTGCCTTATTGGTCTCCCTGTTCTTCGTCTCCATCCCTACCCAGATTCTGAATCAACAGCAAAAGTTCCGAATGAGAATTAGTTTTGAAAAGTTCCGAATGAGATTTTTTAGAAGTTCCGAATCAGATTTTTGAAAAGTTCCGAATGAGATTTTTTAAAAGTTCTGAATCAAGTGATTTTAAAAGTTCCGAATGAAAGGTTTGAAAAGTTCCGATTGAGATTTTTCTGAAAAGTTCCGAATCAGATTTTTCAAAAGTTCCGAATGAGAAGTAATTTAAAAGTTCCGAATGAAAGGTTTTAAAAGTTCCGAATCAGACTTTTTTGAAAGTTCCGAACCAATTTTCTAAAAGTTCCGGACCAATATAAAATAAAAACTTCCGAACCAATTCTTACCAAAAAGTTCCGAATCGGAACAATTAAACTTCCGAACCAATTCTTGCCAAAAACTTCCGAATCGGAAATCTTCCGAACAAATAATTAGTTCACCTGCATGCTTGCATGCTTGGTTTTGTTTCCCGCCATTTTCACCAGCTAGCTTGCTAGCTTCCAGCAGCTAGCCTGCTAGCTTGTTTATTTAATAGTATTGTTCCGTAATTGTTTAGTTTTATCTGAAAGTTGTTCCGATTTTATTTTTGAAAGTTACGTATTTTTAGTTGAATTTTTCTTCCAATTTTAAAATTAATATTTTTTCGTAAAGTTTAAGTATTATCTTTTATTTAGTACCCGCTTTAGGTTTTGCCTCGTTTAGCTTTAAAGTACCATTTTCGTTTTATTCTCTCCTTTTTCATTTAGTAAACTTTATTTTAGAGTCGATAATTAATTTCGTCTTTTAGTTTTATTTTTATTAATTATTTCATTCTAAATCTACGTTTTATTATTTATATTGTTTTGTTTTTATTAGTTAATCACTTTTAGCTTATTTTTATCACTTTACGCACTTAATCCTTTTAGTAGAATAGAAAACCCAAACCCCCTATTTGTCACCAAGAACAATCTTTCCACATTGAGCTGCGATCAATTCGAGAGGATACCGAGATTAAATCTGAACCATAACAAATCAAGAGTATTAGTATTGTTCCGTAATCGTTTAGTTTTATCGGAAAGTTGTTCCGATTTTATTTCTGAAAGTCACGTATTTTTAGTTGAATTTTTCATCAATTTTTAGTATTAGTATTTTTCCTAAAGTTTAAAAACTTTTCAAGAAACTTGTCCTAAAGTAACGAACGTTTATTTTGTGTTTCTAAGTTACTAAACTTTACAAAACTATACATAACTATAATTTAGTGTTAATTTGAGTAACCTGAATGCATGTTTTTTTATAAGTTAAGTAACATAAATGTCTTGTTTTTTCATGTTAAGTAACATAAATATCACGTTTTTTATAAGTGGGTAACTTAATCAACCGGTCATATGAACATTAGTAACTTAGAAACACAAAACGAACGTTCGTTACCTTAGGAAAAATTTATTGAAAAGTTTAGTAATTTCTTTGTATATTAACCCTTTTATCTTTTATTTAGCGCCCGCTTTAGCTTTTGTCTCGTTTAGTTTTAAAGTAACCTCTTAGTTTTATTTTCTCCTTTTTCATTAGGCTAATTTTATTTTTCAGTCGAAAGTTAATTTTTTCTTTTAGTTTTATTTTTATTAATTGTTTTGTTTTAAATTTTGTTTTAAATTTTGTTTTATTATTTGTTTCGCTCTTTTATTATTTGTTATTTGTTTTTGGCTTATTTTTATTACTTTTCGCATTTACCTTTCAAATAGAAATAGATAACCAAAACCTTCTTTTTGTTAACCAAAAACGACTGAGTCACACTTTTAACCGGAGATCAATTCGATTAGACACCGAGAAAACGAACTTTTTAACTAGCAAAATGAGTAAATCAAATGAACAAGCGAGCAGGCAGCTAGCTCAAGCTAGCAACCTAGCACCTGAATTTTGGCGGGAAAACGACTAAGTTAGCTAACTACTAGGCATGACAATTTAATGTTTGTTATCCGGAATGCGTGCTATATTTCTTATCCGGATTCCATGCGTAACTATGGCGGGAAAACTAAGCAACCAGGAAAGTAGCTCAAATCTAAGTTATCCGGAATCCCCTAATAACACTTATCCGGAATCCGTGTTTAACACGTTATCCGGAATGTATGTAAAAATGGTTATCCGGAATCCAAAATCGAACACTTATCCGGAATGTGGCTAAATTTCTTATCCGGAATCCAAGCTTGACACCTTATCCAGAATTCGCAATACGAAGCCTTATCCGGAATTCACAAATTACGGCTTATCCGGAATTGGTTACTTTAGCTTATCCGGAATCAGAGGGTTTTAAAGAAACCCGGATAAGGAAAATTTGCAAATAAGCTAAAAACAAAAATAAGGCAAAAACTAATAAGCACTTATCTAAAACTTAACTAAAATACTTTTAAGAAAAAGCTAATAAGCCAAAAATTAAAAACTTTTAGAAACACTAAATAATTAAAATATTTCAAATCAACTTTTTATATAATATCTTTTAAAAACACTTAATTAAAATTAAGAAAAACACACAATAAGCTACAAAATCAATAAGCTAACATAATCAGTCACATAAAAATATAACAAACAATCAAATAAGCATAAAGATTAAATCAAAACAAGAAAGGTAGAATGAGAGATTAATTAAAAACTTGATTAAAAATAAAGATTCAACAACATAAAGATAAACTTACTTGAAATTAAAGGCAAGAATTTAAATGACAATTAAGTAAATGACAATATTAAAGTGCATGTAATTATATGAAAGTGCATGTAATTAAGTAAATGACAATATGAAAATTAAGTAAATGACAATACGAAGTCATTTGGCTTATGTACGTATTTTGATAAGTTTGTTATTTTTTTCGTATTTTAATCCTAACTCTTGATCGTTTTTGCGGTTCCATTTGCTAATTACTCAAATGGTAACGACAAGAAAGCTTCTGCTAAGAGACGTGAATTTGGCTATTGCTTCAAGTATCATTTCAAGATATTTTTAATTGTCCGGTCGTGATTTTCTTTCTCTTTATTTGATTCGGTTGTCGTGCGACGCATTTTGTCGTTCCACTTTCGTTTGACCAATGGTATTCCTCCTATATTAAATGTGCGACCTAATCATTTTGAGGTGTTTGACATACGCGATTGATCGGTCTGCTTGAAATATAGGTAGCGAATTCTCGATCCGTTGACGTTACTTCCGTGATTATCCTATGTGCGTAATATGTTTAGTATATCGTTTTGAGACGTTTTCATATATCGTCGTTTCATGTGTTTCGTATTCGTTAGATCAGATTTTTATGGTCTCGTATTCATTTTGTCTAATCTTCCTATTTTAATTTCGTGGTTGAAACGTTTTGAGAGAGGAATAATTATATAACCCGTATAAACCATTTTAATTTCGAGGACAAAATTTCTTTTTAGAGGGGAAGAGTTGTAAAACCCAAAAATTTGGTTAGTATTATATTTCATCATTTTGAGTATAACCTAAAGTTTAAAGAATAGGCTTTTGATATTAAAACCTTAAGGTATTATTATTTTTGTATTATTAATATTAACTTTTAATATAACATACTTGTTTGTATAACCAAAAAAAATAATAAATATTCTAGTAATATTTACGAAAAATTTTAATGAAGAAAAAAATGAGTTCACATTATTTCGCTATCTGTGTATTATTTTATGATTCGATCCAAATATTAAGGACCTAATTGTTTTATTTTTTTCAAGTGTCGTTGAATTATAATACCCAGAGATAATATGTAATTATATCGTATGTCATGTTTTAAAAGACGCAATTTTTAGTAATAGAAGTAAATAATAACCTTTTATAAAAATGACTGTTGGAATAAGATTATGCTTAAATGAATAGGTGTATTTTAAGCAAGTGTTATTGTGCCTTGACAAATATCAATTCAAAAGACATCAATATAGTTGTCAATATTTTATTCTCCAAATCCCGAGTTATCAGCTCATAATATCGTCTTATATGTTTGACTTCCTCAATTTATGAAATGTTTCCATTTTAGCAGTGTAAATATTATAATCTAGCAATCTAATACGAGTTTAGCCGTAATGAGCTTATTTAATCTTGTTGTTATCCCTGGTCATTCACGTAACGAAACAAATCACCAATTCCATCACAGCCTAAACCATATAATTCGTAACATATGGTATCATAATATAGTTCCAAAAATGAATGAGGTTTGCATGATAAGAAAGTCTTTAAGTACGAGTTATGGGTTCACGATCACCATGTATCAAGTTTATCAAGGCTGACATTATGGGCTTAATCTGTTCGTGTTTTATTTTCGAGTTAGGATCATACGATGTTAGATCTTAGCGTTTTGTTTATGATAGTGTTTGTACACGTGTTCGAGTTTCTGTTGAGAGCCATGTCTTGCTTGAGAAGACGGATCGGGTTCCTTCGCTGGCATATATCGTTCTATAGCATTCCATTAATTATAGTTTTCGTATTCAAGCCAAGTTAGTCACCACGTTTGGGTTCGTTCACCGATAACTAATGTTCCAATATATTGTGCGTGAACGGGAGGTTTTGGGCCCATGTGGTCGTATATGTGTGGCTGCTGAGGTTAGATCGCATTTTGAAATTTCTGTTGTTCGTGTGCGTGGTTGTATATCCGACGTTTGTTCTTTCTGAGGTATTAATTTGTTTTCTATAGACATGCATGGTTGATGAATAATTTTGGCGATATAAATTTTTATAACCGGTTCAAGTATAGATATATCTACTATCCTTTCAAGTACTATTTATTTGCACGAGTATTCGATCTTTCCTTTTAGGCATTATTTGTTGTACCGATATTCTATCTTCCATTCTCGGTACATAATATTTGATCAATAAATGCTTCTTTTGGCTATCGATACGATTCTTTGGTCTTTTCGTTTGTATTCGATATCGGTAAAAATATTCTATCCCTTCTTTTGAAAACATTCTCATGACATTCGATTCATATTATTTGTTTCGACATCCGTTCACTACTCATTTGACATAAGCTTTTTGAGTTCATTTTATATATGCTTCATTTGCCACTGCCGTGATATGAGCTTTTTATCATTTCGTTTAAACATGACCTTTTGATATCCACTCTTTTTTAAATCATTATTTGTCTGTATGAATATTCGGTTATTTTAGTAAGAAAACTCCTTTTACTCTTTTGTATACTCTTCCATTTGATCATTCCCTATGCCATTGCTATGTTCCCTATTAGATTAATTGTTGTTTTAATATGATCTTTGATTGCCTTTGCCTTGTTATGATCCTTTTGTTTGATATGCCTTCATATGCTTCCTTTTGATCAATTATAATATATTGCTTTGATATGCCCCTTTGTTATGAACCCCTTATGCCCGAGCCATATTTTGTTTCCTAGTCATGCAAGTACCATGACCATGTTGATTGATGCACCAACGACAAGACACCATCTAGGGCGGTGTGATTAGACCCCAGCATTACCTTTTGATGGCCATTTTTCTATATATTATGTAAGTGCGTATGCTAGTCATGAGCTAGTGTACGTGTTATTCTGTTTTGCAGGGGTGTATGGATGCATCCTAGGATTTTGGAAAGTATGATTTGATATGTAGTGAATGAGTTGTGTGTGATATACACCTCATATCACTTTTGGTACATGGGAGTCACGCCCCATGTACACCTATGTGACTAGATGGTTTGATATGATATGTGATTTGTTATATGAGCTTGTGGGAATTTTGATTACCTTTCTTTCTTCACGCTGACGATCTTTATATTCATTCCCTTGTTCATATATTGTTGATATCAGCTATTTTTGGTATGTTGGGGGATATCATTATTTCCTAACCTCATGCCTACATTTCGTAGTTTCTGTTTCCACTCTTTACTTTTCAGCTTTATTTATTATATTTGTTCACTGAGCGTTAGCTCAACTGCATTTTCTTTTCCTGCGGCAGGTTTTAAGGGGGAAGCTGGGTATTGAGAGTGTGGGTTTAGAGAGCTTACCTTAGATTCACCCTTGAGTCGTAATAAATGTGTTGAAGACATTTTATATTTCTACAATTTACATTTTAGACCCTTATGTTTGGGATCTTTTACTCTTTTGGAGAGTTATTGTGATATTTGATAAATTAAGACTTCGCTTACGTTTATATATGTTATGATATGAAACCATACGTGGCACTTTGTCTCTTTATCAGAGCGGGTGTTACAATGAGTCTAAGGTAGCTGCTATTCAGGAGTGGCCAACTCCAACTACCATTACTGAAGTTTGGAGTTTCCCTAGTCTTGCTTTTTTTTATAGGCGGATTATCCCTAATTTTAGTTCCATTATGGCCCCTTTGACAGACTGTATGAAGGGGAAGTTATTTGTGTGGACAGATGAAGCAAAGTTGGCTTTTCAGGTTGTCAAGGAAAAGCTTACTACAGCGCCAATCCTGGTATTGCCTATTTTTCTAAAAATTTTGAGCTTCATACTGATGCTTCTAAGGTTGAAATTGGTGTAGTTATTAGTCAAGGTGGCCGACATGTTGCCTATTTTAGTAAGAAGTTGACAAGACCGAAGTCAAGGTACTCTACTTATGACTTAAAGTTTTATGCAGTGGTCCAAGATGTGAAGCATTGGCGCCATTATTTGTTTCATAAAGAGTTTGTTTTGTTCACTGATCCTGATTCCTTGAGGCATATCCGTACTTAAGATAAGGTATCACATAAGCATGGGCGTTGGTTGAAACACAAAACCGGTGCTTCCGATCGTCCTACTGATGCCTTAAGCAAGAGGAATAGTTTACTTGTAACCATGCAGGTTGATGTTCCACGATTGATGTCATTCGTGACATGGTGACTGTGGACCCATACTTTTCAGTTGTTTTGTATGATTTGCAATCTGGAGAGAAAACAGATTTTGTTATGCATGATGGGTCCCTATTCAAAGGGAATCAACTTTGTATTACTGATTCAAGTCTTCGCTTCAAAAATTATTAAGGAGTTGCATGGTGAAAGACATGTTGGTCGTGATCTCAATTTACTGTTGGTTCAAGCTTCTTATTTTTGGCCTACTATGAGGAAGGAAGTGGATCGTTACGTCAAGAGGTGTCGTATTTGTCAAGTTTCAAAGGGCGCGACTACTAATGTAGGACTTTATATGATTTTACTGTTCCTTTGCAGCCTTGGGTTGATATTAGCAAGGATTTTGTGTTGGGGCTGCCTCGCACTCAAAGGGGTAATGATTCAATATTTGTTGTTGTTGATCGTTTTTCTAAAATGGTGAATTTTATTCCTTGCAAGAAGACAACATATGTAGTTAATGTAGCCCAACTTTTCATTGGGGATGTGTATCATTTACATGGTTTACTTTCCTCCATTTTTCTGATCGGGTTACTATGTTTTTTAGTCATTTTTGGCATAGTTTGTGGAAGATGGTGAATACTCAACTCAATTTTAGTAATGCTTATCATCCTCAAACTGATGGGTAAATTGAAGTTGTTAACAAGTCCCTTGGTAATCTGTTAAGGTGTTTGGTGGGTGATCATGTGAAAGTATGGGATCAGAAGTTGTGATAAGCTGAGTTTTCACATAATCATGATGTTAATCGAAGCACCGGGTTTAGTCCTTTCCAGGTGGTTTATTTTTCTCAACCACGTGGTCCTCTTGATCTTATGAATCCTTAGGTTTCTAGGTTTATTTCGAAGAAAGTGCAGGATTTTGTTGAGAGGTTGCATGATGTTCATAAATCTGTTCGTGACAATTTGGTTTGCGCGAATTTGAAGTACAAGCATGATGCGGATCAAAAGAGACGACATGTTGATTCTGAAGTAGGAGACTTTATGTGTGTTGTTTTGACTAAGGATCGTTTTCCAGCTAGTGAGTATAATAAGGTATCTGCAAAGAATATTGGTCTATTGGAAATTATGGAGAAGATGAACTCGAATGCTTATCGTTTGAAGTTACCAAGCTATATTCGATGTTCTAATGTTTTTAACTAGAAGCACTTGTTTCCTTACCATGGTAATTCTTTTGATGTTGATCCTGCTGGGAATTCGAAGACGAATTTTTCCTATCCAGAGGGGGAATGATGGAGGCCCAAGTATTGAAGAACGGACTGATTTGTTTCTGGAAGCCCAAGATCGTTTGAAAAAGAGGGATTTCTTAAAACAGCCATAACTTGAGCATCGTAATTCAGTTTTCAGCCCATGACTTGTCAAAACAACCGGAAAAACGAGAGGAGCGAAGCTGTAACCATCTTTCGGTTGGTTAAGAATTTTTCGAGTCCCATAAAGCCGTTTTACTATCATTTATTTGTGTTCTTGTGTTATTTTCAGTTTCTGTTGGACTTTGTCTTCGGGCCACAGTCCAGCCCATTGGTATTTTAGGATTTTTCTTTGTTTCCGTCTTTACTTAAACAATATGTTGTTGGAAGAAATTGTTTCTGTTATTCATTGGAATCACAAGATCCAATTTATTTATCTCGTTTCAATCTACATCAATATTGGAATAAACTTATTGGGCTAGTTGGGCTTTAACACCCACTAGTCCTCCTATCTCCTCTAACCTATATATATTGATGTATCATGTAGGAGCCTCATTGTATTTATGCATCCTCCTAATGTAACTCTAACTTATATAATGAATGAGAATGGCACAACAACCCTCAATGAATATTATTCCAATTACTTTTTGTAGCATTCACACTTACAAATTTATCTCCCATTACTTTGATAGTTTAACAAGTAGTACATAGAAAAATATTTTGATACAGGTAAATCTCAGATGACGAGTTTTCCTTGTTACTTTAAGACAGTTTGACAAGGCTATTTTTTTTAAAGATAATTTTTTACAACTCACACAAACTATCTCACAAATTTTATCTCACATGTCTCCACCGAGACTTAAACCCATAACTTTTAGGTTAGAGGGCCACTCACACACCGTTGGGCCAAGAGGCCTTTGGTGTTTGACAAGGCTATCTTACCTTTGAATTGATAATGCTTGCTAAGAGGTGAAATCCTTGCGGGCATAGTGGCTTGACTGGATATAGGATGCCGCAAAAGCTTGTAAGAGCTCACTATAGTTGTGTTGTAACCTCTTTACATTTTTTTCTCTAGCCTCTTGCTAGTGACTAACAAATCTACATTCAAAAAAGAAATAAAAGGTAATAACTATTTTCATCTGGCTGCTTGCATATAGGACGAGGGAATTAATTCCTTCTGTTTGCAACGACATCTTTGTCAGTAACTATCATGAAATGTGTCAGGAATATTCCTTTGAATATTTTACAAGAAAATACTTTTGGAAAAATTGAAGTGTAAATGTGGTTTTCATTGAATTTGGACACAAATAAATATTATCTTGAGTTGTCGATATGAATATCATACGTGTCCAAAATGAAGCTAATGTTAATGAGATATTGATGTGTGGAGATATGTATAGTGATAATTTGAGATACGTTATAGGGTAAATTAGAAAATTACCTTTAGGAAAAAGTAATAGACTAATATTACCAATGACGAATTCAATTAAACACGAGATGAACCAAGTTCGTTGTACACGAAGATCGAGTGAATTTGAGACGTTTCGTTTTGATTTGGACAATCGATTTGAATTGGTTTTCGGTTTTTAAACTAGAATTAAAATCTACCAATTTTAAACTATTTAAAACTATCCTAAAGTGCATGAATCGTTAACCCCGCTATTATTAAACTAAAAACAATTAATTACTTAAAAATTAAAACTCTATTTAAAAATTAATATATTTAAAAATCTATAAAAGAAAATCTGTTTAATAAAAATAACTTTTAATCTACTTAAAAAAATCTAAATAAGCTTTTATAACTAATTAACTTTATTTAAAAATTACTTAAAACAAATCTTATTTAAAAACTATTTTTATTAAATCTAATATTATAAAAAATCTAATTAATTAAAAATAAACTAATTACACTATTTAAATTTAATAAAAACATTTTTTTATTTATTTCTAAATTTTATTTAGAACTAATTATTATTTAAAAATCTAAAAACTTTCTTTAATTAAAATTTTAAATAAGAGTTAATAAAGAAAAACAAACGTAAGTTTAGACAAACAATTTCTTAAACAAAATCTGCCCAGTTACAGCTATATAATATTAATTAAGCTAAAAGTAAGAAAACCAAAAAGGCCAGTTAGCCCAGTTGGCTAACACGCTAAACACACATCCGTGAGGTCACGGGTTCGATTCCCATACGGGACACATTTTTGGATTTAAATCTTTTTGACAGTTAAAACAAAAGAGTCACAGGAGGTGACCTTTATAAGCACAGATTTTATATATAAGCTGATAGGGATCAGCCATTGAACTTATTAGTCCAGTGGATCCAATAAACTATTACTTGAAAAGTAAAATAGTAAAGTTAATCTAGCAGCCACTCGAGCAAACTTGCAGGAAAATTCATTAAACCAGCAATCACAAGCAAATTCAATAGACTAAACTGCTAGAATATCAATTATTAAAAACAGACTAAAAGCTTTCATGAAGGTCAACTAACTCAAGCACTATAAATCCGACTGAATTATCAGCAAGCAAATAAGTAGAAAACAATGAGATTATAAAACCAATTACACCCAATTCAAATATTTCACTTGCAAAGCTTTAAATAGCTTCTATCAATGAAAGAGTGTAACATAATCTAACTCTAAATCGATTCAGCAGACACAAACAAAACTCTTAACAGGAAAACTTTATCAGCTTAAGCTATTTCCTCAAATATTCAGATTACTCAAAATTGGACAGCATAACAACAACTAGTAACATCAAAAACCAAATTAAACTCCATACTTTACTTTAAAAGCAGATTACTAAACATAACAAGTTAAATAGCATACTATCCAAACTAGCATTAAACTTGTTACAAGCTAAATCATTTCCAATTCAAAATTAATATTAGATAACTCAAAATTACCTAATAAAAATCAATCCTCAACAAAACAACTTCAGATTCATAAAATCAGTCACGAATTAACATTAATCATTTAAAAACAAATACTCACAACTACTCAATCATCTAAAAGCATATTAACAGTTTAACAGAATTTTATCTAAAAACATGTAAAATTAGAAGAGGATTAACACCTTTTGGAGATTGCCTTTGAGAAGTAGGTTGTGCTGAACAACCTATGAACCCTGAACGACACCACCGAACACCCCTAACTCGAACCACCAACGTGAATCTCCATTTATCCAACAATGACAATCGAACCAGATTATATTAATCTTTCCAGTAGGGAAAGATTAATTCCCAATTTTTCAGCTTATATTGAACTTAATAAGCTATCAACAAAGCTTATAAGTTCAATCTTATATTATAATTAACAAAATCAGTAAATAGGAGCATGTAAAATAGATGATTCGAAAGCTATAAAATGGAATAACGTAGGATTGAAATAAACTGTAATCTTTATTTATTAAGACTGAAACAACATTACAGAAACATTACAAGATTTAAAATAAATTTCCTATAACTAATTTGACATTATAACAATAAGCTAATGAAAGGGATAAAAATTACAAGTAAATTAGGGGGTTTTTATAGCCATCCCCAAGGGCTTGCTGAGCGAATATCCGAATCTTCAAAGGAATATTCTTCTTTCATTCTAGCCCTTGGATTTATTCTCTCTCTCTCTTGGTTGATCTGATGGTTGATAGGGCACAACTAGCACACGGATTGCCAACGTGGCATCCGTGTGTGCTAGTTGTGTTTCTTTTAAGCTTCCTGATTGGTTGAAAAGGAATGGTGAGGTGTCAAAGCCAGTAGAAATTCGACACGTATCCTCTCCTCACCATATTTTCTCTTCCTTAAACCTTGGGGCTTTTATTTTCCTTTGTGTGAATTAATTATGTAGATAAAAAGCCCCAAATAATATCAAGTAACTATTGATTTAGGGTTGGTGAACAGTAACTATTTGTTACTGGTTTTTAGGTTTTGTGAGATGGGGGAGATGAAGGCTACATAGGAAACATCGAATATATATTATTTAATGTGTGTGAGATGGGAAAAAACGCGTGGTGAAGTTATGAGTGGGTAAGAGAATCGGTTTTATTTATTTATTGAAAAGTTGTGAAAAGTGAATGGGACGTGTGAGTGGGGTCTTTTTATTTGTTTATGGAAGTAACGTGTTTTATACACGTTAGATTGAAAACGAAACCCTAAAGCCCATTTACTCCAATCGTTCTTTATTCAGTTTAGTTGTGAAAGATTGGGCTTGAAGCCCAAGTTCTATATCTCCCATCCGTCTAATATACTATTCCATTTGGGCCATTATACTTTGCACAAAAAACGTCTCATTTATGATGTTGGGCTTTGTTTGGGCCTTGACCCAAGGGTAGTTAATAAGTGTGAAAACGCTTATCCTTTTACCACTTATTTCCAATAATAACAAGACCAAAACGTGTGATTTATGTCGTAAAAGTCGGAATTATGTTTGGTTTGTGTTTTTATTGTGTTTCAGGACCAAAATATTAAAAAGGAAGAAAACACGGGCTTTCACGGGCTTTTATCGAAGAAAACGGGAAAAGACGAAGTCAAAAGATCAAGAGTGCAAAAAGAACAGAAGTCCAAGGCCTATTCTAAAGATTTATCGAAGAAAAAGTCTAAAGACGGAAGTTTAATGAAGTCGAAGAACTCAAGTCTAAATTAAAGAAGAAAATTATTAAGACAAGTTCAAATCCCGAGACGACATCAAGAAAAGACAAAGAATTAAGTCGAGTCTAGAAGACGTGAAGAAAGAAAGAAGATGCAACACATGCACTCCTTCCACTTTTCCTATAAATACCCTCCTAATACACATTTGGAGGGTGGTTAGCTTTAGTTTTAGTTTTTTTCATTTTTCACTTTTCTTTCTAGTTTTAGAGAGAGAAAGTTCTAAACTTTCTCTCACTAAGTTTCATCTTTTTTTTTAATCTTTCAAGATTAAACATTTGTGTATTGCTTATTTCATTAATCAAGTTCTAGTTAAGCTTTTAATCCTTAATCTCATTCTACTTTTCTTTGATTTTTAGATTGATTTTTGGTGCGAATCACATTAAATCCGTGTTGATCTTAATGGTTTTGTGCTTAAAAAGTTAATCTTTTTGTTCCTACACAAGCTTTCATTGGATTAAGCTTTAAGATTCTTGTGCTTATTGGCTTACTTACATGTTTAGCTTATTTACTTTTTAAAAAAAAGTTTTCTTTAAAAGTTCATATTTTTATGGTTTGATTTAAAAGTTTGTTTATTTTTAAGTTTAGATAAGTTGATATTAGTGCTTATTTGATCCGGTTCAGTTTTGATTCGTTCTAGTTTGGTGTGAGGTTATTCAATATAGCTTATTACTAGCTTTTTACAGAATCCCACTTATATCGGAAAGGGTCTAAACCCCTTTCCGATCTGCGTATTCCGACCAACCACCCATCCTAATATTCCGATCGATTGATCGGATAAGGGTTTTGGGACATTCCGATCTGCACCTCTACATTCCGATCACTTTGTATCAGAATTGGGTTTCGTATTCCGATTTGGTAGTTTGCAGTTATTCCGATTGGGCCAAGTTGGTATATTCCGATTTGGACTTTTGTTAAATATTCCGACAGGTGAATTAGTGGTATTCCGATTGAGGTAATTTTGAAACATTCCGATTGTAGTGTATTTGAGTTATTCCGATTGAGGGTTTTGTGACATTCCGATCGGAATCTCTTTTCCAATATTCCGATTAGTGGCTTCCTTAATATTCCGATTGCACCATTTCCACATTCCGATCAGCCTCATTTATTGCACTTTCCGATCGGATTCTGATTTGGGAATTTTCCGTTGGTTTAATTCCTTGTTTTTACTAAGTTTCTAAGTGTTAGTTTATTTAGTGTTCAAGTATTTTTCTAATATTGCATTTAAGTTTTCAAGCATTAAATTTTAACTCGTTACATTTAGTTTAATCTTTAAAACTTCTACTTTACTCAACGACACTTACTTATTTACTATTAGTTTAAAATAGATAATCAACCAAACCATTCTCTTGTTCACCAAAAGACAATTGAGTCGCACTCTAGAACAGTAATCAATTCGAAAGGATCGGTTCAACGAACTTTCATACTTAGTGAAAATTTGAGTATTAAATGGCGCCGCTGCCGGATCTTTTTGTTAAGATTAACGGTTTCCAGTGAGAGACGCATTGAATTTTGGGATCCGTTCTTTGAACGTTATTTTCCTTGCTTTAAAAATTTTCAAAAACCCTAAAAAATATAAAACTCTTCAAAAATACAAAAACATTAAAAAATCATAAAAAGCAATTCTTTTCCAAAAGGTTTTGCACCAAAAAGATTATATAGATATTTTCTCTGTGTATATTTTCTTCTGCAGGTGTATGCGTACTAGATCTTCGAACTATTCTGAGCCCGAGACTCGTGAAGATCTAGATATGGCTGGTGTTAATAACAACAATAATAACCCACCTCTATCCAATTTGAATAACAATAACAACAACAACAATGTCCTCCTACCTGATTTACGAACAATGGAGGAATTGTGTCAACCCACCATGAACGGACGCGGAGGCCCGATTGCGCCAATGCACGTCACGGCTCAGGAGTTTTCGTTGAAGCATCACATGATCCAACAAGTGCAAACTAACCCATTTCGAGGAATTCCGGGTGATGATGCTAACAAACACCTCGACAAATTCATTACCATCACCCAAAGCATGAAGTGCCCCGGTGTTTCTATGGATGACCTGCGCCTTCAACTTTTTCCCCACTCGCTTTCTCACCATGCCGAAAAATGGTTTGACCGTCTCCCAAAGAATTCTATTCATACGTGGAATGACATGACTCAACGCTTTTTGTCGCGCTACTTCCCACCATCCATGGTCACCAGCCTTCGTAACCAAATTAGTGGATTCATGCAAGACAATGATGAATCGCTCTTCGATGCTTGGGAACGATACAATGATTTGATCGAGCGCTGTCCGAACCATAACATGCTCCCCGTCACTCTCATTGATAGTTTCTACAATGGTTTCACTTTTCGTGATCGTGACACGATCAACGCCGCCGCCGGTGGTACTTTTATGAAAAAGAGACCGGAGGAGTGTAGAGAGTTGATTAAAAACATGACTACTCACCACGAGAATTGGGATTCATCCGCATCCTCAAGATCTAACTCGCGAGTCAATGTTTCTTCTACTACTTCCAATCCTGAGATGACTGAAATTTCTCAAAAACTCGCTGAGATGACAAGAATTTCATGACCGTGGCCACAAACCACTTTCAACAAGCTAAAACCGTTTCTATTTCTTGTGACACATGTGGTGGTCCTCATTCTTATACTGATTTTCCTTCTACCCAAGGCAATTTTTCTGAAAACGTTAACGCGACATACGGTACTTATCCCACGGGAGGCTATCAAGCTCGCCCTCAAGGGGACCGTAGCTTGCTAAGTTATCGTTCCAACAATTATCTTGCTCCACCTGGTTTCCCTCCTTCAAACCAAAACCAACAACAAAGGTATAACCGAAACAACCAATCCCAACCTCGTGCTAACAATCAATATCAATCCCAAAGAAACCCATACCCAACCAAGGAAATTCTCAAGCTTACCAAGCTCCACCTCTCAATCAACCGATGGTATTAAATCAAGACGTCGAGACGTTCATGAAGACTAATCGGGAGATGGTGACGAATCTTCAGAGTCAATTTGTCAACTTGAAGAATGACATTGCGAAACAAGGGAGCGATATTCGAGCCGAGCTGAGGAATGACATGGCAAAACAAAGCAATGAAATTCGTGCAGACATCAGAGACTCTTTCAGCACTCAAGCGCTTAACATTCGTGATATGATTGGTTCGCTCATCCAAGGTAATCAACCCTCTTCTTCGGGTACTCTTCCGAGTAACACCGTTGCGAACCCAAAAGGGGAGATGAAAGCAATCACTACTCGTAGTGGAAAAGGTTATACGAAACCCGAGCCTCCTACACCTCCACCTGTGATTGTGAATAGGGAAAAAGAGCAACTTTCCCCACCTCCTTTGCCTTCTACCCCCATTCCCCCACCCGTGGTTGTGAGTGATCCTACTCCCCTAAAGCCTTCTTCTTCATCCAATATACCTTACCCTTCAAGGTTGAGGAAAGAGAAGCAAAAGAACAAGGATGATATTCAAGTTTCAAACTTTCTCAAAATGTTTAAACAATTGAATTTTAACATCTCCTTTGCTGAGGCTCTCGCTCACATGCCCAAATACGTGAAAATGTTTAAAGATCTTCTAAGTGACAAAGTGAAGCTTCTTGACATTGTTCAGACCTAACTTAATGAGAATTTCTCCGCCATTCTCTTAAGGAAATTTCCCACCAAACTTGGTGATCCGAGTCACTTCTTGATTCCTTGCAACTTCCCGGGAGTAGAGAATTTCATGGCCCTAGCCGATCTAGGTGCCAGTATAAACTTAATGCCTTTAAGTGTTTGGAAGCAATTATCTCTCCCCGAGCTAGTCCCCAATAAAATGACTTTGGAATTAGCTAACCGTACGGTTGCTTATCCAGTGGGGATAGCCGAAGATGTCTTTGTTGGCGTTGACAAATTCACCTTCCCGGCGGATTTTGTTGTCGTTGAATACGAGATGGATCCTCGTGTTCCATTAATCGTTGGACGTCCCTTCTTGAGGACCGGTCGCACTCTCATTGATGTAGCCGCGGGCGAAATAATCATGAGAGTTGGTGACGATAAAATTGTCTTCAACATGGGTAAGATTTCTAAACAACCTTATTCATATGAGAGTGTTAATGCTATTGATGTTCTCGATGAGGCTTGTGAAGAACATTTTCATGATGCTTGCAAAAGTACTCTCTCTTCTCTACCCAATGTTGAGACCGTTGCCTCAATTGCTCCGTCATTGACTCCTTTTGGAGAAAGTGACTTGGATGATTTCGAAGCTAGCTTGGGTCCTCTCGATATTAAGTATGATGATTCTTCCACCGATTGGGATGAAGACATTCGTACTATTGAGAGACTTCTCAATGAAGACCCGGTTTCTCCTCCTTCTCCTAAAGAGGTGACTAATGATGATCCATCGTTAGTTTCACCATCTATTGAGGATCCTCCTACTCTTGAGCTTAAGGACCTACCTCCTCATCTTGAATACGTTTTCCTTGAAGACAACGAGAAGTTACCGGTCATCATCGCAAAGGACCTGAAAGAAGAAGAAAAGTCCCGACTTATCGCCGTGTTGAAGACGCATAAAAGAGCTATCGCCTGGAAAATCTCTGACATTCGTAGAATTGATCCTCACTTTTGCACACATAAAATTCTCATGGAGGACGACTTTAAGCCCACAATTCAAAGTCAACGAAGGGTGAATCCTAAAATCCATGAAGTCATCAAAAAAGAGGTTATCAAACTTCTTGATGCGGGTATGATTTACCCTATTTCGGATTCACCATGGGTTAGTCCAGTCCATTGTGTGCCTAAGAAAGGCGGCATCACCGTTGTGCCCAATCAAAACAACGAGTTAATTCCGACCCGTCTCGTTACTGGGTGGAGAGTTTGTATAGACTACCGCAAACTCAATGATGCCACGAGAAAGGATCATTTCCCTCTACCTTTTATGGACCAAATGCTTGAACGTTTAGCGGGTAATGAATATTACTGCTTTCTTGATGGTTTCTCGGGTTATTTCCAAATACCCATCGACCCCCAAGATCAAGAGAAGACAACATTCACTTGTCCCTATGGCACATTTGCCTACAAAAGGATGTCTTTTGGCTTATGCAATGCCCCCGGGAGATTCCAAAGGTGCATGTTGGCTATCTTCCATGACATGGTTGAGCAAACCATGGAAGTCTTCATGGATGATTTCTCGGTCTTTGGGGATTATTTCTCTTCTTGCCTTGCCAATTTGGAACGTATGCTTAAGCGGTGCGAAGACACTCGCCTTGTTCTGAATTGGGAAAAATGCCATTTTATGGTAAAAGAAGGCATTGTGCTAGGACACAAAATCTCTAAAGCCGGTCTTGAAGTAGACCGTGCTAAAGTTGATGTCATAGTCAAATTACCTCCACCTTCAACCGTGAAGGGTGTGAGAAGTTTTCTGGGTCATGCGGGCTTCTACCGTCGATTCATTCAGGATTTCTCTAAAATCACTCGCCCGATGACCCATCTCTTGGAAAAAGATACCCCTTTTATCTTTTCTAAAGAGTGTATCGAAGCCTTCAATCTTCTTAAGGATAAGCTAACTAAGGCACCGGTCTTGGTGACCCCTAATTGAGAGCTGCCTTTTGAATTGATGTGCGATGCTAGCGACTTTGCTATTGGAGCGGTTTTGGGTCAAAGAGTGAATAAACACTTCCAACCAATCCACTATGGTAGCAAAACAATGACGGGGGCTCAATTGCATTATACAACAACCGAAAAAGAGCTTTTAGTTGTTGTCTATGCTTTTGAAAAATTCCGCCCCTATCTTGTTTTATCCACCACAATCGTATACACGGACCACTTCGTGTTGAAGTACTTGATGACTAAGCACGACTCTAAGCCAAGACTTCTTCACTGGGTTTTACTCCTTCAAGAATTCAACATTGAAATTCGTGACAAGAAGGGTGCTAAAAACCTAGCCGCGGATCATCTGAGTCGACTTGAGGATCCATACCAAGGGGATCATCCGAACAAAGAGATCAATGACTCTTTCCCCCTTGAGACCTTAATGTCTATAAATCCCAATCTTGATGACACCCCGTGGTTTGCAGACATTGCAAACTACTTAGCGGGTGGTGTTCTCATCAAAGGGTTAACATCCCAACAAAAGAAGAAGTTCTTGAATGATGTTAAGACTTACTTTTGGGATGACCCTTTTCTATTCAAACAATGTGCTGATCTGATCATTCGTCGATGTGTTGACGGACCAGCATCTTTTGACATTCTCCAGGCTTGCCACAAAGGACCCACCGGTGGTCACTTTGGTCCCAACTACACCGCTAAGAAAGTGTTTGATTCTGGATTCTATTGGCCCACCATTTATTGTGATTCTATTGGCCAGCGCCAAGGCAAGATCACAAATAAAGATGAGATGCCTCAAAATTTCATACAGGAATGTGAAATCTTTGACGTATGGGGCATCGACTTTATGGGGCCATTTCCCTCCTCCAAAGGGAACAAGTACATCCTCGTCACCGTTGACTATGTTTCTAAATGGGTTGAAGCCAAGGCTCTCCCTACGAACGATGCGTGGGTGGTTAAAGCATTTGTTTGCTTGATTCGGCGTTCCTCGTGCTATTATCAATGACCGCGAGACTCATTTTTGCAATGATCAATTTGCAAGAGTCATGGCTAAGTATGGTGTTAATCACCGTCTTTCCACCGCCTATCATCCCCAAACCAATGGGCAGGCCGAGATTTCCAACCGTGGATTGAAGTGAATTCTGGAGCATCTGTGGGAGAGAATCGTGCCGCGTGGGCCAATAAGTTAGATGATGCTCTGTGGGCTTTCCGTACTGCTTATAAGACCCCGATCGGTTGTACACCTTATCGTCTTGTGTACGGGAAAGCCTGCCACCTCCCCATCGAGCTGGAACATAAGGCGCACTGGGCCTTGAAGTGGGCTAACTTCGACATCAACAAAGCCGGTGATCATCGCAAGATTCAACTCAACGAGCTCAACGAACTGAGGAATGAAGCTTACGAGAACTCACTGATCTACAAGGAGAAGACCAAGATCATTCATGACGCAAGGATTAAGAACCGAGAGTTCCACGTTGGAGATCAAGTCTTACTCTTTAACTCTCGGTTGAAGATCTTCTCTGGCAAGTTGAAGAGTCGCTGGTCTAGTCCATTAACTGTCGCCAAAGTCTTTCCATATGGGACCATTGAGCTTTCTCAGCCAAATGGGCCCAATTTCAAGGTGAATGGCCAGCGTTTGAAGCTGTACTTTGGTGAGGACATCTCTCATGAGATGATTCCATCCCTCACCACGTTCCCCATGAACTAAATTGGGTCGAGTCAGGCTCGTGACTCGGTGAACAAAAACAAGCGCTTCTCGGGAGGTAACCCGTGATCTATCCTTTACTTGTTTCATAATAAGTGTAGGGGGAGCCCCGTATGTGTTTGTTGTCTTGTGATGTACAGGGATTCACGCTTCAAAGATGTACCTTGATGACTTTTGACGAACCGTGATACCGTGTTTCCATCTTCCCGGTTCTATCCTAAACTCTTGTGATTCAATATTTCATATTTTATATGTTCACATTGAAATCACTTTAGTTGTCCTTTCCTTAGCAAGATTTAAACAAAGTGCACAATGTCCTAAGTGTAGGGGAGTTTACTCCCACATGCTTAAACATTGAGGACAATGTTTATCTCAAGTGTAGGGGGGACTTCTATCGAAGTAAGTGGTCTTTTCCTTGCATTTGCCCTCATATTAACCGGAAAATTTGATTTTTCGATATTTTTCAAAAATTTTAATCTATTTTGGCCAAGTTGTATAGTTGTATCTTCCTTTGTTATGTTTATTTTCTTTCCATTGCTAGAATAAAATTTCAATAATGTGGTTTTAAATTTTTCTTAGTCGTGAACATTTTGACTCAACCCGAGTTTACTTATCTAAGTTTACTCTAGCTAGTATCCTTGACGTGTTTAAGTCAAGTTTTGCTAGGCTTTTATATAGGGAGCTATAAAACGCGAAAGTCTTAACTCTCACGGGTTAAGAACAAGAACTTTTCGCAAGTTCCTATAATTGATACTAGAGAGTCGTTTATCAAGGGAACTTTGAAATGCGATTTCTAAACTTGAAAAAGTCTAAGAATTTGCAAGATCCTACAGATGACTCGAAAACCCAAGACTTTGATTTAATTGGCTAAGCATCCACTAGTCTCATTCCTTGAGATTTTAAACTGTGGAGAACGAGAGATGATAGAGTCAATTATAAGTTTGGTATTCTTTCATGAATTTATGTGAGTTAATTATAAGCCTATTCTCCCTTCGCTTGTTAATAAATTTATTTGCAATAAATAAGGTTGTACGATTTAAAAGGTTACTTAGCTACTAGCCCAAAATCGTTTAAAAGTTGCTCGGTACGGATTAGAGTTCATAGCCAAGGCATAACTTATTGAAGCGGGATGCGAATATTGGCGAGTCCGAAAAGGCCCTAACAAGGCATGAGGGTTACATTTTGTTGCTAAAGATCCAAATGTGATGTAAAGAATCATTTATCGAAAATCAATATGAAGGATCGAGACACACGACGAAAAGCAAAAACTCCCTAAAAGATCATGGAGAAGTCTATCCAAAAAGACCCTAACAAGGTATGAGGATAAATAGATCCAAGTCCTAAAAGGAGGCGGATCGTTGTATATCAAAGTCCAAAATAAAGATTGGAGAAAAATGAAGAAGTCGTGGTCCAAAGATGAAGAATCTCTTAAAACTTCAAGTGAAGAAATTCCTATTATGAAGAGAAGACCATAATTTCAAGAACGTCTCTCAAAGATTTGAAGTATGAAGTCGCTGCCAAATATCGGTCTGAGAAAGGTCTCAAATCGTGAAGCGAGTTATACCAAGATATGAACTTTATGAGGTCCCGAGAAGCAGTTTTAAAAGATTTTGTCCTTTAGCTAACTATTGATTAAATCGTTCACTTTATTTTCGGCGTAAATAACTTTCGAAATAAGTCAAACAATGCATCTTCGTGATCATTCAAGACAAAAATAAAATATAAGAGATACACCTAGGAATAAGGGAGTCTAAGTGAATAATTGGCCCACATGAGTTTGTGTTAGTTTGCTAACTTATAATAACAATGATCTCGTTTTTAAGCTTGGTATGGGGAACGTGAAACTTGAGGATGATGAACGTTCATGGCAGCCAAACCCAATGTAAGTTTTAATTTCTTTACTTGTTTTTATCTTTCTATGTTTAGTATTTAATAAAGGCCAAGGTGGGTTATTTATGATGGAAAATGTAAACCGTGCTTTAAAATAAACGCATTGCATGAGGGCATTGCAATGGTCAAGTGTAGGGGATTTATTAAGTGTGAAAACACTTATCCTTTTGCCACTTATTTCCAATAATAACAAGACCAAAACGTGTGATTTATGTCGTAAAAGTCGGAATTATGCGTGGTTTGTGTTTTTATTGTGTTTTAGGACCAAAAGATTAAAAAGGAAGAAAACACGGGCTTTCACGGGCTTTTATCGAAGAAAACGAGAAAAGACGAAGTCAAAAGATCAAGAGTGCAAAAAGAACGGAAGTCCAAGGCCTATTCTGAAGATTTATCGAAGAAAAAGTCTAAAGACGGAAGTTTAATGAAGTCGAAGAAATCAAGTCTAAATTAAAGAAGAAAATTATTAAGACAAGTTCAAATCCCGAGACGACATCGGGAAAAGACAAAGAATTAAGTCGAGTCGAGAAGACGTGAAGAAAGAAAGAAGATGCAACACATGCACTCCTTCCACTTTTCCTATAAATACCCTCCTAATACACATTAGGAGGGTGGTTAGCTTTAGTTTTAGTTTTTTCATTTTTCACTTTTCTTTCTAGTTTTAGAGAGAGAAAGTTCTAAACATTCTCTCACTAAGTTTCATCTTTTCTTTTAATCTTTCAAGATTAAACATTTGTGTATTCCTTATTTCATTAATCAAGTTCTAGTTAAGCTTTTAATCCTTAATCTCATTCTACCTTTCTTTGATTTTTAGATTGATTTTTTGTGCGAATCACATTAAATCCGTGTTGATCTTAATGGTTTTGTGCTTAAAAAGTTAATCTTTTTGTTCCTACATAAGCTTTCTGATGAGACTGCTTTTACACATGGTCTCATCGTTCTTTTTGGACTTAAAATGCATTAAATATCATCAAAATACCCAAATATATGCTTGTGTTTGTTGCTTGTGTGTTTTAGGTACGGATATTGAGAAAATGACAAAAGATCACAAAAATCAGGCAAAAACGAACACGGGAAACGAAGCCGCACGATGAACCAAGCCCTAGTGAGGAATTTTCCAAAGAAAACCCTTGAAGATTTGAAGAATATTGAAGATTGGTCCTCCAAGTTTGAAGAATTGACACTTTATACCCTTGTATCTTCATAATTACAAGTTTGGTCCCTAAAGTTTGTCAAAATTACAAAAAGGACCCTTAACTTTGAAGAATTGGCAAATTTAGTCCCTCAACAAATCTAAATTGTCAAATATGGTCCTTCAAGAAGTCAATCAGCAAGTCAAAGCCTTGAAGTTTGAAAACATGTCAAAATCAGCCCTTGGAAATAGAAGAATTGACATATTTGGTCCTTGTTTCAAGTTTGCAAATATCATGTTCCATTTTTGACAACTGCTTGAAAGTTATAACAAAGGGAATTCAACTTTTGCATGTTTATTACAAAGTGGTCAAGAGAAGAAAGATAAGGGGCCAAAACCGTCCAGACATTAAACTAACCCCAGCCTATCACAACATGCCACCTCACCCCCACTCACCCATCACCCAATTAAAACTCACCAAACGCCCACGTCACTTCCCACTTCTTTCTTTTTAAACTGATTTTTAAAACAGTTATTAAGTGGGGGTAAACATTTTTTTTAAATTAATCCACCCCCAAACTTGATTAAATAACCCTGTTTATTCACCCTCCCCATCATAAACCCTAATATACCCGTCCTAATTACTTTTTCAAATCAAAGGGGTTTTAAATGAAAGCTTCCAGAATGCTAATTTACCCCACTCCCAACATTTCCCCCAACCCAGAAAACGACTACACATCCCCTTGTCCCCTCACAAGCCCTCCCCTGACCCACTCTTTTACATGAAGACAAGTTTTGGCAGCAATCCAACGAACCACAGTGATTTCTTGCTCTCAAAGGGTCTTTGAATGGCCAAGATCATTTCATAACAGCTAGCATTCAACAAACAGCCAAGAATCATCACATGTTTCTTTAAGCTAAATTCAAAATCGGGCATATTCCAGGAATCATTCCAAGGGCAAAAGAGGAAGTTCAGCATTAGGGTTTAGCTTTTGTTTTCAGCTTTCTAGAAGAATTGTAAGCCTATTTAAAGGCAATAGGACTTAGCTTATTTCTTCTTGTTCTTTCTTCTCCATTTGTCAAAATCCTGTAAATCCCATTTTGTTTAATGAAATGAAATTGGTATTGTATTGTTGATGAGAAGAAAAAGGACCACAATTTACATTTAAGCAATTTACATTTCCAAGTTAAATTCTCAAGTTTTAAATTCTGTTGGTGACTAAATTTGTTAAGTTTTTACATCTGTCCAAAAGCTTTAAGCTAAAACCATAAGCCTGATAATCTAATTGATTATCAAGCTTATGTGAAGAGTAAAGTTTTTGGTTGATTTGGTTTGGAAAAAAAGTTTCTAAGTAAAAAAATATATATCAGTTTCACTTTTTCCTCTCTAATAAGCCAAAGACAGCTTAAGTGATAAGCTTGTTTGTGGCTTATTAGTTGTGTGATACAGCAACCTTGTGATCTTCTTTTATCTTAGCAGGCTCACAAAAAGGCTTAAGGCCTTTTGAAGATATGGGTGGTGTGTGTGTCAACAGTGACCACCACCACTCCCTCTCTTTGCTTACTTGATCATAAACCTCAGCACAAGCCCGGGCTTGTAGGAGGTGGCTTATCAGCCACTGTTGGGCTTGGAAGTAAGCCCAACAAGGTATTCCTTGTTTATTTTTTTTTAAATTTTAAAGTTTCTGAAAAAATTGTGTTTTATGTGATTTGCATGAAAACCTGCTTAAGTGTTGTTAAGGTGGTTTGAAATTGATAAAGTAGTGATTGTATGCATGTTAAATGATTAATGAATCAGTTTGATTGTGTTTAAAAAGGATTTTGTTTGAAAAAAGTGCATAACTAAAACTTAAAGGGGTGTTTGGATCAGTGTGAAATAGTGGTTAAATGTTTTGATTTTTGCTTGTAAACTGACTTAATCTCTCACATAGGTGATATTTAGGTATATGCTAGTTGTATTTTAGTTTTGGAAAAGTTTTGAACCTATTTGCATGCTAAAAAGGAAAAAACATAGCTAAAATCAGAAACTGCTTGTGTGACTGATTTTTGAGTGATTTTGCCATGAAATTTTGTAAGACTGCTAGGTTTTAGGTTGTGTTAGGAGTTTGAATCATTGATATATCATTTGCTTAACTTGTGCACAAGATTTGTGCATTTGAAATTCAGATTTAAGCTTGTAATTGTGCCTGCATCTTATCAGTCCTTCTTTGTGCTATATCAGAAACTTTTTGGGGTGATTTGAGCTTGTTCCTTGCTTTGTGTTTGTGTTAATCTGTGTTATCTTGACACCTTGTGCTCCCAAGAGCACAAGGGTGCCCTGCTTGTCCACAAAACACCACAAACAAAGCAACACCAAGCTCCTCTTGGTCTATTCTTCACAAGTGATCATTTCACTTGAGTTCATCAGAAACAAAGTGATTTCTAGGCACGTTTTTGTTTATAACTTGTTTAATCTTGCTTGAATTTAGTTTGTGTTTGTGTTTTTGTAGCTTAGATAAGTTACTGATTAAGTGTTAAAAAGAAAAAAAAAATAAATAAATAAATAGCAAAAAGCATACCCTGCCTGGACTCGAACACGCGACCCCTCGCTGGGGGGGCTAAACGTGTTTACCAGTGATCTAGATAGCTTTTTACGTTATCAGTTCATTTCATTGATTACTTAACCACGTTTTCATTTTGTGCTTAAATAATAAGCTGTAGCTTATTTAGGTTTGTTTAGCTTATTTATTAAGCTTTTTGGGCCAGAGTCATTTTTCTTAGGATAATATTAGAGTTTAGGATTTTTCTGTTTTAAAAAATTATTTTTCCTTTTATTTAATTAATTATTAGGATTATTTTTAGTTTTATTTTTAGAAAGTATTTTAAAAATAGTAAACAGTAATTTAAAAATACAAAAAATAGTTTTTAAGTTTTAATTTATATTTTTGAGGTTTACAGCTTATTAGGTTTTCAATTTGGCTTATTTTTAATTTTATAAGATTTTAGGATTTTTAAGCAACTTTAAAATTCAATATAAAATTATTTAATAGGTTTTAGAAAATTTGGTTTGCATTTTTGTTCTAGTTAGAATATTTAGGATTTTTGAGAATTTTTTAGAATTTATTTAGGAACTTTTTATTTTTTTTGATTATTTTAATATTATTTTATTCCAAAAATTCAAAGTTTTATTTTTAACTTTTTTTAATTTTTCCTAGGTTATAGACATTAAATTAGGAACTTTGTCACTTTCCAATTAATTTTTAGGCTTTTCAATTAATTTCTAGATTTAATTTAAGATTTAATACATTTTAATAGTTTTTAAGTGTTTAAAAATAGTTTAATTTGGTTTTAAAATTTTTAAAAATATTTTTTAGCTTAATTAGGCCTATTTTGAGGTTTACAAACTATAAAATCTTGTTTGGGGCTTTTTAATAATTAAAAGTGATTTTTAGGGCTTTAATTAGCATTAAAAAGTCATTATCTAATTAATTAAAAGGTTTTAGCAAGTTTGGATTTTTTGTAAACTCTTAGAATTTTATTGTGGATTTTTAGTAATTTTTAGGAATTTTTAGGTTAAATTTTTTATTTTTATCATTTTTACGGTTTTACGTTTACGCCTTTTTCGACGTAGTTTTAATCCGTTTTCGTAACCGTCTCTTCTTTCCTTTCTAATTTCTTTTCTTCTTGTTCATAATCACAAACAAACATTAATCAACTCTTAACACAACGCACTTGCCTCCTTGGGAAACGAACTTGCTTGGTCATTAGTGCTCGGTTTTCCTAAACCGACACTTAACGCTTACCACTATTTTGTCATCCTTTTCCTGAAGGGTACAAAAACACTACATCATTTTGGCGCCGCTGCCGGGGAGGCGTGTTGTGTTTTGGTTGAACCATTGTTGTTTTTATATATAGCCATAAATGTATTTGTATTAATAGCACTCTATTAATACGTATTATCGTTTTTCGATTTTTTTGTGAATATTATTACTATATTGTATACGTAGAACAATAAATTTACAAGTACTCCAAATACGTGAGCAATCACAACCTTGATTCGGGATTTCATCACTCGATCATTGTATTCGAATCTCAAACCAAAGAAAGAAGGCAAAAATAGATAAATACTTTCGTGAAGCTTAATCTTGAAAATACAAACTATAAGGTGGGTATAAGGCGGATATTATAAAATATATCCTAAGGAAAAAGGCTCTTAAGTGCTTCGCGCCGCCTCGTTTCCCCGCTTGCTTGTGCGTATTTGATTTTGAGAGTGAATCGAGGGTTTTGCCGCCCAAATTATTACTTAAGTATCATATATATTTTCTTGGTTTCATTTGATTAAACCCTCTTGAACGATTTGGTGTTCCACCATCGTTCTACAGTCATCGAAGGCGTTCACTTCACGTGATCGTTTTCATTCCTTGAGGCTTCTTTAATCGGGAGATTTGATTAAGGAGGAGATTTGTAGATTTTGGTCTACTTAATACATTCCAAAAAATCCAAAAAGTTAAAAACAATCAAAAACCACAAAAAAAATTGAAAAAGTAAAAATACCAAAAAGAATCTTCTTTGCTCGCCTTCTCGTTGTACGTGACGTTTATGCAAACTCGCTCTAAAGCAAGACGTGCTCGTAAACGAAGAAACAAATCACTCACTCCTACTAGTGAGGACTCTCCTATTGACGAACCCATTGTAGTGAAAGAAGCACCCATGGCTAATCGAACTATGATGGAGTTGCTTCAAGCACCCACCGAGGGTTATGGAGAAGCGATTGTGATTCCCGCTATCCTTGCGGAGAATTTTGAGGTTAAGACGGGTTTGTTGTCCATGATTCAAAACAACAAGTTTCGAGGGGACGAAAAGGACAACCCACATAACCACATTCGCCAATTTAATCGTCTCACCGCCACGTGCAAGTTTAAGGACGTCTCAAACGACTCGATTAAGATGATGCTTTTTCCGTATTCCTTAGCGGGGCCCGCAAAAATTTGGGTAGAGAAAGAGCCACCCAATTCTATATTGACGTGGAAGGATCTCGTTTCAAAGTTTGTGAACCAATTTTTTCCGCCCTCTAAGACTACGCACTTGAAAAACGAGATTTCAAAGTTTTCGCAAGAGTATAATGAGAGTTTTTCAACGGCTTGGAATAGGTTTAAGGAAATGTTTCACGAATGTCCTCATCATGGTTTTTCCGACTTGCATCAAATAGACACGTTTTACAATGGCTTGAACGATCATGAGCGTGATTATCTTAATGCCGCCGCGGGTGGTAATTTCTTGTGTAAGACGGTCGAGGAGGCATTGGTAATTATTGAGAATAGGTCTAAGGTGTATAGTGCTCGTAGCACGTCGAGTGTTCGTAAGGCTTCGTCTTCATCTTCACCTAGTTTGTCACACACCGTTGATGCTTGCCAAGTCGAGGCTAGTTTGGAGAATAAAATTTTTGATATAGTGAAAGGCTTGTTAGTTGAGTTTAAAGTTGGTGAACAACCCGCTCCCGCTACGATTAAAGCGTTTGAGGTTTCTTGTATGTATTGTGGTGGAGCTCACGATTATTCCGAGTGCATTACCAACGGTGGTAACACTTCGAGTGCCTTCGCGGCCGCGGGAACTTATAACCAAAACGGTCAAGTTCCTCGCACTAATCAATTGACTCCACCGGGTTTTTCACCAAATCAAAATGCTAACAATTATCGAAACAATCAAGTTGGTTACCAAAGCAATCAAAGGAACAATTTTAAGGGTAATAAAAACTATGGGAATCAAGGGAGTAGTAGTAGCCAATTGCAAAATCAAAATCAAAACCGTAATTTTCAAAATGCAAGTCAAGGTCTTCAAAATAATAAAGAACTTCCATTGGACTTTTTGAATTACGCTACTTCAAATGATAAGATTTTGGAAAACATTCAAGAACAAATGGCTAATCAAGCTAAGGACACGGCTAAGAACGCAAAGGAGTTAGCTAATTTAATTAAGGAAAATCTAGCCATGAGAAATGAATTGAAAAATGATTTTGCTAACCAAATTCGAGGTCAAAACAACAAGATAGAGCAAAGTCATGCTAGGCTTGAACAAAGAATTGACCAAAAAGCCGCTAGCCAAGATTTGAAGTTTAGTAGTCAAGATGCTAAGCTTAATGCAATTTTAGAAGCCGTAATGGGAAACAAAGCCTCTACTTCGGGTAGTTTGCCTAGTAACACCATTTCAAACCCGAAGGGAGAGATGAAAGTGATTACCACACGAAGTGGTAAGACACTTAAAGAACCAACTCCTCAACCAATTACTCCAACGGTGGAGGAAATTGAGGAAGAACCCGAGGTGGTGGTCGAAAAGGAGCATATTTCAATCCCACAAAGTACCGCTCATGCCACGCCTACGGTTGACCCATCACCCATTTTGGAACCCGAGATTCCAAAGGCTATGCCTATGCCCCAACCCACACCACCCTTGCCTTACCCATCGAGACTTAGGAAGGAGAAACGACAAGAGCGCGACAACTACCAATTTGAGCTTTTTATGAAAATGTTTCGTGATTTGCACTTTAATGTGAGTTTCGCCGATGCCTTGGTCATGATGCCTCGATTTACCGGTAACTTTAAGAGTATGTTGAACAACAAGGAAAAATTACACCAAAAGTCTAGTTGTTCGTCGGTTTATCTTAATCGCATACCTCAAAAAGTCGGTGATCCCGGTAAATTTTTGATCCCTTGTGCAATTCAAGATATGGAAGAATGCTATGCCTTGGTCGATCTTGGTGCTAGCATTAACTTGATGCCACTTGCAATCTACAAGTCGCTCAATCTTCCTAATCTTACTCCTTCACGAATGTCTATTGAGTTGGCCGACCATTCCACGATTCTTGCATGTGGATTGGCGGAAGACGTTTTTGTGAAAGTGGGGAAGTTCTACTATCCCGTAGACTTTATTGTTGTTGACATCCCCACGGATCCTCAAGTTCCTATTATTTTAGGTCGTTCGTTTTTAGATACGTCTATGGCTTTAATTGATGTTCATGCTAGAAAGATCACCTTACGTTTCAACGACGAGGAACTTGTTATAAACAAAACTCAAAACTCTCAACTTTCTCATGTTTATTCCGTTGCTACCATAAACCTCGTTGATATGATCGACGTGGTTTGCGAGGAATTTTCACAAGAGGTTTTAGGGTTTGGTGATGAAGAAACTAGTGGCAATCCCACTATGTTAGATCCAATTCTTGATAATTCGACACCAACCTTCACTCCTTTCGAAGGTGGTGGTTTTACGTTGGAAGAATTCGATGTTCCACGTACTTGTGACGAATACCTCGACAACTATGAGGACTTCTCGATTATCAAGGATTTTCTCAACGATTTCCCATTTCCTCCACCCGAGGAGGTTATGAGTATCGAGCCTAAATCTCCACTTGAGGAACCACCTATTCTCGAGTTGAAAGATTTACCTCCTCACCTCGAATATGTCTATTTGGAGGAGGACGACAAGTTGCCGGTTATTATTGCGAAGGAACTTTCGAATGATGAAAAAACCGCACTTGTCTATGTTCTTAAGGATCACAAAGGGGCGATTGCGTGGAAGTTATCCGACATTAAGGGAATCGATCCCAAATTTTGTACACACAAAATATTAATGGAGGAAGATTTCAAGCCAACAATCCAAAGTCAAAGGAGGGTGAACCCCAAAATTCACGACGTCATCAAAAAGGAGGTCCTTAAACTCCTTGACGCGGGAATGATTTACCCTATTTCCGATAGCCCTTGGGTGAGTCCTATTCATTGTGTCCCTAAAAAGGGAGGGATGACCGTTGTGCCAAATGATGCCAACGAGTTGATTCCTACTAGACTCGTGACCGGATGGAGAGTGTGCATTGACTATCAAAAGTTAAATGAAGCCACTCGAAAAGACCATTTTCCCTTGCCCTTAATGGACCAAATGTTGGAGCGTCTTGCGGGAAACGATTTCTATTGCTTTTTAGATGGTTTTTCCGGTTACTTCCAAATTCCCATCGATCCTCGTGATCAAGAAAAAACTACGTTTACGTATCCATATGGAACGTTTGCCTATCGTAGAATGCCATTCGGACATTGCAATGCACCGGGAACTTTTCAACGATGCATGATGGCTATTTTTCATGATATGATCGAGAAGACGATGGAAGTCTTCATGGATGACTTTTCCGTGTTTGGTGATTCCTTTACTTCGTGTTTGTCGAACCTTGAGAGAATGTTAAAACGTTGTGAGGAAACCAACCTTGTGCTCAATTGGGAAAAGTGTCATTTTATGGTTAAAAGTGGGATCGTCTTAGGGCACAAGGTCTCGAAAGCGGGGATTGAGGTAGATCAAGCTAAGGTAGACATCATCGCCAAATTACCTCATCCCAAAACCGTCAAGGGAGTTAGGAGTTTCCTAGGCCACACGGGCTTTTATCGACGATTCATTAAGGATTTCTCGAAGATTTCTCGACCCATTACACATCTTCTTGAAAAAGAGGCACGTTTTGTCTTTTACGAAGATTGTGTACAAGCCTTTGAGATCCTTAAGAGGAAACTTACCGAAGCTCCCATTCTTGTTGCTCCCAATTGGAACCTCCCCTTTGAACTTATGTGTGATGCAAGTGATTACGCTATTGGGGCCGTTTTGGGGCAACGTCATGATAAGCATTTCTTGCCTATTCACTATGCCAGCAAGACGATGACTGAGGCTCAACTTAAATACACTACAACGGAAAAGGAGTTCCTTGCCGTGGTGTATGCATTTGAGAAATTCCGACCTTACCTCGTCTTGACGAAATGCATAGTGTATACGGACCATTCGGCTATCAGGTATCTCATGGCTAAACAAGATGCAAAGCCGAGATTACTTCGTTGGATTCTCCTCCTTCAAGAATTTGATCACAAAATCGTTGACAAAAAAGGAGCCGAGAATCTAGCGGCCGACCATCTCTCTCGTTTGGAAGATCCTCACCAAAGTGTTTACGAGCCCAAGGAAATCACCGAAACATTTCCGCTCGAGACACTTGGTATAGTGAATTCTAAGCTTGATTCTTCTACCCCATGGTTTGCGGATTTTGCAAATTACCATGCGGGTAACTTCATCATTAAGGGTATGACAACTCAAGAAAAACGAAAATTCTTTCGTGATGTCAAGTTCTATTTTTGGAACGACCCTTACTTGTTTCGAACTTGTGCGGATCAAATCATCCGCCGTTGTGTATTTGGCACCGAAGCTTCTAACATCCTTAGAGCTTGCCATGAGGGACCCACGGGTGGTCACCACGGTGCTAATCTCACGGCTAAAAAGGTGTTTGATGCCGGCTTCTTTTGGCCTACTATTTACCGAGATGCACAAGATCTTGTGAAGTCTTGTGATTCATGCCAACGACAAGGAAAAGCCTCACAAAAAGATGAAATGCCACAAAATATCATTCAAGTATGTGAGATCTTTGACGTTTGGGGCATAGACTTTATGGGGCCGTTCCCATCATCTCGTGGTAATAAGTATATTCTTGTTGCGGTTGACTACCTTTCTAAGTGGGTGGAGGCGAAGGCCTTGCCCACCAATGATGCTCGTGTGGTAGTTAAGTTCTTGAAAAGTTTGTTTGCTAGGTTTGGAACCCCTCGTGCTATCATAAGCGATCGTGGAACCCATTTTTGTAATGACCAATTTGAAAGGGTTCTAAGGAAATATGGGGTTACACATCGTCTTTCTACGGCTTATCACCCACAAACAAGTGGGCAAGTCGAGGTTTCAAACCGAGCTTTGAAGAGGATCTTGGAGAGATCCGTAGGAGAAAACCGACAATCTTGGTCGGATAAGTTAGACGATGCTTTATGGGCCTTTAGGACCGCTCATAAGATGCCCATTGGGTGCACTCCCTATAAGCTTGTGTATGGAAATAATTGTCATTTGCCTATCGAATTAGAACACAAAGCTTATTGGGCCCTAAAGCATTGTAATGATGACATGGAGACCGCGGGAAAACACCGGAAAATGCAATTAAATGAATTGGATGAATTAAGGGATATTGCTTATGAAAATTCATTGATTTATAAAGAGAAAACTAAAAAGTTGCATGATTCAAAAATTAAAAACCGGGTTATGGTCCTAACTTCAAGGTGAATGGACATAGGTTGAAGCACTACTTTGGTGGGGAAGTTCCATCCTTGAACTACCTCGACCAAGTCACCTTCCCCAATGATAATTAGTATTGAGGGGATCGAGTCGAGCTCATGACTCGGTAATCAAAAACGAGGTGCCTCGTGGGGGAGTCCCATGCTTATCCTATGTACATATTATCGCTTTCTTAGTCTAATGTAGCTTACGTGTGGGGATTCGTGCCCTTCCAACCTTTGTTCCGTGGTTGTTTGTGATATGTGGTTTTTAGATCATGATCTTCACGATTGGAGCCTCTCGTGTTCGTTTTTATGGGAGCACTCGATCGTTTGCTATTGGAGACATTTCTCAATATCCATGATATATCCTTTTGATGTTCTAACCTTAGGTTTTTAGCACACTTCATAAACGGCTATTACTTAATGGTTACACCCTTTCCATACTAGATTAGGCATTCGACTACGTCTCTAGTATGGGGGTGTTTGCACCCCTAGACTCGAAACATTGAGGACAATGTTTAACTTTAGTATGGGGGGGGGGGGGGTGAATAGATACTTACCTTGCCAAACCTTCACGCTTTCCAAAGTTTATCTTTTTGTTTATCGTTTTGTTGCAAAATAAGGCTAAAAATGGCCAAATTTTAAATTTTTCTCATGTTTTATAAGTGTTTGAAGACACGAATGTAGGTTTTCCGATGGCGAGAATAAGAGTAATTTTTGACTCGACCGTGCGTGTTGAGCACTTAGCTTTGATTCCTTAACTACACATTAGGCTAAGTCTCTTAAATGAGGACGAGAAATGATAGAGTTAATTATAAGTTACTATGCTAAACGTAGAGTACTCGTATTCTTTCAAAAACTCATGTGTTCTCGTTGTTTGCTTATTCTCCCTTCGCATGTAAATATTTTTTGCTTAATAAATATTGACTTAGCGGTTTAATTAGGATTGTTGGGTTTCTAGTCTTTTCTAGTAGCTTCCGTGTAATTAAATTGGGAAGACATTAAGGTATCGCCAGCGTCACGGTTTTGAAGTATTGGCACCCTAATAATCGAAAGCTTCACCCAATAATAAGATTTCAAGTGCTCACCTAAATCAAGCAAACAATTTGAAGCCCCACAAGGCCTAAAATCTATGCAAAATTGAAGTGAATCAAGCCTTAATCTTCGAAGCTTTAAAGATCCAAAATTCGCTTTAGCGTGAGGATATACGTCTTTGGCTAATAAAACCACCGATGAGGCGGATAATAAAAGGCAAGGCAAGACCGAAGTCATAATAAAAGCTTCATAGCGAAGTTGAATAAAAGATGGAGGTAAACCAAAGATAATAAGGCCCTTCCGTTAGGGGGCGTATAAAAGTCTTGGTAATAAGTCTCATGTTCAAAACCGTTATAAAACCGTGTTTATCGATTCTTCTTGTCAACTTAATTTTTTAACATCGTCGTCTATTAGAAGGGGTTATTGATTTGATGGTCTTAGTTACACCGTTAGGACTCTATTTTTAGACCTAAATCTCTATTATCGCATAAGTCAAACAATGTATCCTCGTGAAACATTCAAGACAAAATAAAATATAAGAGATACAACTTAGGAATAATGGGAGAATAAGTACGTGATTAGGGCATATGAGTAGTGTTAGCATTACTAACTTATAATGACAATGATCTCGTTGCACGCTTAGCATGGAATTGAAGTGAAAATCGAGGACGATGAAATTATTTCTAACGAAGCATTCACGTGTTCTTATTCTATGAACCTAAACGTCCCATTTTGCGATGAAAATCATACATTATGTCTATAACACAAGTAGTAGTGATAGTAGTAGTGTAGCTAGTTTATCATTTCAATAAAGTCCATAAAATTGAATTTTGGAGGTGCTACGATACTTTATTCTAGCATTGCGTGAGGGCACGGCAATGGCTTAGTATGGGGGAGTGATGAGACTGCTTTTATACATGGTCTCATCGTTCTTTTTGGACTTAAAATGCATTAAATATCATCAAAATACTCAAATATATGCTTGTGTTTGTTGCTTGTGTGTTTTAGGTACGGATATTGAGAAAATGACAAAAGATCACAAAAATCAGGCAAAAACGAACACAGGAAACGAAGCCGCACGATGAACCAAGCCCTAGTGAGGAATTTTCCAAAGAAAACCCTTGAAGATTTGAAGAATATTGAAGATTGGTCCTCCAAGTTTGAAGAATTGACACTTTATACCCTTGTATCTTCATAATTACAAGTTTGGTCCCTAAAGTTTGTCAAAATTACTAAAAGGACCCTTAACTTTGAAGAATTGGCAAATTTAGTCCCTCAACAAATCTAAATTGTCAAATATGGTCCTCCAAGAAGTCAATCAGCAAGTCAAAGCCTTGAAGTTTGAAAATATGTCAAAATCAGCCCTTGGAAATAGAAGAATTGACATATTTGGTCCTTGTTTCAAGTTTGCAAATATCATGTTCCATTTTTGACAACTGCTTGAAAGTTATAACAAAGGGAATTCAACTTTTGCATGTTTATTACAAAGTGGTCAAGAGAAGAAAGATAAGGGGCCAAAACCGTCCAGACATTAAACTAACCCCAGCCTATCACAACATGCCACCTCACTCCCACTCACCCATCACCCAATTAAAACTCACCAAACGCCCACGTCACTTCCCACTTCTTTCTTTTTAAACTGATTTTTAAAACAGTTATTAAGTGGGGGTAAACATTTTTTTTAAATTAATCCACCCCCAAACTTGATTAAATAACCCTGTTTATTCACCCTCCCCATCATAAACCCTAATATACCCGTCCTAATTACTTTTTCAAATCAAAGGGGTTTTAAATGAAAGCTTCCAGAATGCTAATTTACCCCACTCCCAACATTTCCCCCAACCCAGAAAACGACTACACATCCCCTTGTCCCCTCACAAGCCCTCCCCTGACCCACTCTTTTACATGAAGACAAGTTTTGGCAGCAATCCAATGAACCACAGTGATTTCTTGCTCTCAAAGGGTCTTTGAATGGCCAAGATCATTTCATAACAGCTAGCATTCAACAAACAGCCAAGAATCATCACATGTTTCTTTAAGCTAAATTCAAAATCGGGCATATTCCAGGAATCATTCCAAGGGCAAAAGAGGAAGTTCAGCATTAGGGTTTAGCTTTTGTTTTCAGCTTTCTAGAAGAATTGTAAGCCTATTTAAAGGCAATAGGACTTAGCTTATTTCTTCTTGTTCTTTCTTCTCCATTTGTCAAAATCCTGTAAATCCCATTTTGTTTAGTGAAATGAAATTGGTATTGTATTGTTGATGAGAAGCAAAAGGACCACAATTTACATTTAAGCAATTTACATTTCCAAGTTAAATTCTCAAGTTTTAAATTCTGTTGGTGACTAAATTTGTTAAGTTTTTACATCTGTCCAAAAGCTTTAAGCTAAAACCATAAGCCTGATAATCTAATTGATTATCAAGCTTATGTGAAGAGTAAAGTTTTTGGTTGATATGGTTTGGAAAAAAAAGTTTCTAAGTAAAAAAATATATATCAGTTTCACTTTTTCCTCTCTAATAAGCCAAAGACAGCTTAAGTGATAAGCTTGTTTGTGGCTTATTAGTTGTGTGATACAGCAACCTTGTGATCTTCTTTTATCTTAGCAGGCTCACAAAAAGGCTTAAGGCCTTTTGAAGATATGGGTGGTGTGTGTGTCAACAGTGACCACCACCACTCCCTCTCTTTGCTTACTTGATCATAAACCTCAGCACAAGCCCGGGCTTGTAGGAGGTGGCTTATCAGCCACTGTTGGGCTTGGAAGTAAGCCCAACAAGGTATTCCTTGTTTATTTTTTTTTAAATTTTAAAGTTTCTGAAAAAAAAAATTTTTATGTGATTTGCATGAAAACCTGCTTAAGTGTTGTTAAGGTGGTTTGAAATTGATAAAGTAGTGATTGTATGCATGTTAAATGATTAATGAATCAGTTTGATTATGTTTAAAAAGGATTTTGTTTGAAAAAAGTGCATAACTGAAACTTAAAGGGGTGTTTGGATCAGTGTGAAATAGTGGTTAAATGTTTTGATTTTTGCTTGTAAACTGACTTAATCTCTCACATAGGTGATATTTAGGTATATGCTAGTTGTATTTTAGTTTTGGAAAAGTTTTGAACCTATTTGCATGCTAAAAAGGAAAAAACATAGCTAAAATCAGAAACTGCTTGTGTGACTGATTTTTGAGTGATTTTGCCATGAAATTTTGTAAGACTGCTAGGTTTTAGGTTGTGTTAGGAGTTTGAATCATTGATATATCATTTGCTTAACTTGTGCACAAGATTTGTGCATTTGAAATTCAGATTTAAGCTTGTAATTGTGCCTGCATCTTATCAGTCCTTGTTTGTGCTATATCAGAAACTTTTTGGGGTGATTTGAGCTTGTTCCTTGCTTTGTGTTTGTGTTAATCTGTGTTATCTTGACTCCTTGTGCTCCCAAGAGCACAAGGGTGCCCTGCTTGTCCACAAAACACCACAAACAAAGCAACACCAAGCTCCTCTTGGTCTATTCTTCACAAGTGATCATTTCACTTGAGTTCATCAGAAACAAAGTGATTTCTGGACACGTTTTTGTTTATAACTTGTTTAATCTTGCTTGAATTTAGTTTGTGTTTGTGTTTTTGTAGCTTAGATAAGTTACTGATTAAGTGTTAAAAAGAAAAAAAAAAAAAATAGCAAAAAGCATACCCTGCCTGGACTCGAACACGCGACCCCTCGCTGGGGGGCTAAACGTGTTTACCAGTGATCTAGATAGATTTTTACGTTATCAGTTCATTTCATTGATTACTAAACCACGTTTTCATTTTGTGCTTAAATAATAAGCCGTAGCTTATTTAGGTTTGTTTAGCTTATTTATTAAGCTTTTTGGGCCAGAGTCATTTTTCCTAGGATAATATTAGAGTTTAGGATTTTTCTGTTTTAAAAAATTATTTTTCCTTTTATTTAATTAATTATTAGGATTATTTTTAGTTTTATTTTTAGAAAGTATTTTAAAAATTGTAAACAGTAATTTAAAAATACAAAAAAATAGTTTTTAAGTTTTAATTTATATTTTTGAGGTTTACAGCTTATTAGGTTTTCAATTTGGCTTATTTTTAATTTTATAAGATTTTAGGATTTTTAAGCAACTTTAAAATTCAATATAAAATTATTTAATAGGTTTCAGAAAATTTGGTTTGCATTTTTGTTCTAGTTAGAATATTTAGGATTTTTGAGAATTTTTTAGAATTTATTTAGGAACTCTTTATTTTTTTTGATTATTTTAATATTATTTTATTCCAAAAATTCAAAGTTTTATTTTTAACTTTTTTTCATTTTTCCTAGGTTATAGACATTAAATTAGGAACTTTGTCACTTTCCACTTAATTTTTAGGCTTTTCAATTAATTTCTAGATTTAAATTAAGATTTAATACATTTTAATAGTTTTTAAGTGTTTAAAAATAGTTTAATTTGGTTTTAAAATTTTTAAAAATAGTTTTTAGCTTAATTAGGCCTATTTTGAGGTTTACAAACTATAAAATCTTGTTTGGGGCTTTTTAATAATTAAAAGTGATTTTTAGGGCTTTAATTAGCATTAAAAAGTCATTATCTAACTAATTAAAAGGTTTTAGCAAGTTTGGATTTTTTGTAAACTCTTAGAATTTTATTGTGGATTTTTAGTAATTTTTAGGAATTTTTAGGTTAAATTTTTTATTTTTATCATTTTTATGGTTTTACGTTTACGCCTTTTTCGACGTAGTTTTAATCCGTTTTCGTAACCGTCTCTTCTTTCCTTTCTAATTTCTTTTCTTCTTGTTCATAATCACAAACAAACATTAATCAACTCTTAACACAACGCACTTGCCTCCTTGGGAAACGAACTTGCTTGGTCATTAGTGCTCGGTTTTCCTAAACCGACACTTAACGCTTACCACTATTTTGTCATCCTTTTCCTAAAGGGTACAAAAACACTACATCACTTTCATTTGATTAAGCTTTAAGATTCTTGTGCTTATTGGCTTATTTACATGTTTAGCTTATTTACTTTTTTAAAAAAAAAGTTTTCTTTAAAAGTTCATATTTTTATGGTTTGATTTAAAAGTTTGTTTATTTTTAAGTTTAGATAAGTTGATATTAGTGCTTATTTGATCCGGTTCAGTTTTGATTCGTTCTAGTTTGGTGTGAGCTTATTCAATATAGCTTATTACTAGCTTTTTACCGAATCCCACTTATATTAGAAAGGGTCTAAACCCCTTTCCGATCTGCGTATTCCGACCAGCCACCCATCCTAATATTCCGATCGAGTGATCGGATAAGGGTTTTGGGACATTCCGATCTGCACCTCTACATTCCGATCACTTTGGATCGAAATTGGGTTTCGTATTCCGATTTGGTAGTTTGCAGTTATTCCGATTGGGCCAAGTTGGTATATTCCGATTTGGACTTTTGTTAAATATTCCAACAGCTGAATTAGTAGTATTCCGATTGAGGTAATTTTGAAACATTCCGATTGTAGTGTATTTGAGTTATTCCGATTGAGGGTTTTGTGACATTCCGATCGGAATCTCTTTTCCAATATTCCGATTAGTGGCTTCCTTAATATTCCGATTGCACCATTTCCACATTCCGATCAGCCTCATTTATTGCACTTTCCGATCAGATTCCGATTTGGGAATTTTACGTTGGTTTAGTTCCTTGTTTTTACTAAGTTTCTAAGTGTTAGTTTATTTAGTGTTCAAGTATTTTTCTAATACTGCATTTAAGTTTTCAAGCATTAAATTTTAACTCGTTACATT
Organism: Glebionis coronaria; assembly: GCA_025667525.1. Taxonomy (NCBI): domain Eukaryota; kingdom Viridiplantae; phylum Streptophyta; class Magnoliopsida; order Asterales; family Asteraceae; genus Glebionis; species Glebionis coronaria. Next base: position 252,170,161 of record CM046875.1, on the reverse strand, counting down.
TAGTTTAATCTTTAAAACTTCTACTTTACTCAACGACACTTACTTATTTATTATTAGTTTAAAATAGATAATCAACCAAACCATTCTCTTGTTCACCAAAAGACAATTTAGTCGCACTCTAGACCAGTAATCAATTCGAAAGGATCGGTTCAACGAACTTTCATACTTAGTGAAAATTTGAGTATTAGTAGTCCATTGTTTATCCAATATTAAACTTTCAGGCCTAATAAGCATTTGTGGATCCCACTTGGCCCGTTTTCTTGTCAAATGATGAAATCCTCTAAAGTCGAGCTCGATTTTGGCTTCATTGATCTTTTTCTTCAAACTCGTGTCGATATTTGCCAGTTTTCGCGATCTTGGTACCTACATACATTAAAACAAGAAATACACATATACAAGGCATATTTGATACATTTCATGCATTATTTCATTGTTTTAAGATACAATTGATATGACTATTTAAGCTCATATCAAACTCCCCCTTGCTAAACAATTGTTGTGTCCTCACGCAATGATAAAATAAAATACTAACTACACCATTATTCAACTTTTGACATTTTATTTTGCAAAGACATAATGTATTGCTTTCATTATTTGAAAAATAACTTTAAAGATCATAAAAGCTCAAATAGATTCATCGTCCTCGACTTTTCACTTTTCCATGCCAAGTGCAAAAACAAGATCATTGTTATTATAAGTTAGCAAACTAACACGAACTCATGTGGGGCAATTATTCACTTAGACTCCCTTATTCCTAGGTGTATCTCTTATATTTTATTGTTGTCTTGAATGATCACGAGGATGCATTGTTGACTTATTTCGATAATTTATTAGGCCGAAAATAAAGTGAACGATTTAATCAATAGTTAGCTAAAGGACAAAATCTTTTAAAACTGCTTCTCGGGACCTCATAAAGTTCATATCTTGGCATAACTTGCTTACCTTTCTCGGACCGATATTTGGCAGCGATTTCATACTTCAAACCTTGAGAAACGTTCATGAAATAATGGTCTTCTCTTCATATAGGAATTTCTTCACTTGAAGTTTTGAGAGATTCATACTTGGACCACGACTTCTTCATTTTTCTCCAATCTTTATTTGGGGTTTTGATATACAACGATCCGCCTCCTTTTTGGACATGGCTTTATTTATCCTCATACCTTGTTATGGTCTTTTTGGATAGACTTCTCCATGACTTTTGGGGAGTATTTACTTTTTGTCGTGTGTCTCGATCCTTCATATTGATTTTTGATAAATGATTCTTCACATCACTTGGGATCTTTAGCAATAAAATATAGCCCTCATGTCTTGTTAGGACCTTTTTGGACTCGCCAATCTTCGCATCCCGCTTCAATAAGTTATGCATTGGCTATGAACTCTAATCCATACCGAGCAACTTTTAAACGATCTTGGGCTAGAAGCTAAGTAACTTTTCAAATCGTACAACCTTATTTATTGCAGATAAACTTATTGGCAAGCGATGGGAGAATAGGCTTATAATACCCATCTAGACTCAATCAAACTGAAAAGTAAACATTGATCTCAGAATTTTTTCTCACATGCATGGCAAGATCTGTTAAGATCTACACAAGAAAACTCACTTCCTCACAGATCTGTAGAGGGTTCAACCCTTTTGTTTATGTTCGAAAGTAAAGCCAGAATCATAACAAATATGTTATTTTTCTCACTTTGTTTCGGTTGAAAAACGTAGAACTTAATCATCATAAATCCATGTTGGGTTTTAATCCCAATCTTAATTTACGAATTTTAAGAACAAATCATAACAAGATTGTTAGATTCGATCTTTGATTCGTTTTAATTAACCATATGCGACATGCAATCATTACACCACTTACCCGAGATCAATTTAACTTGATCTTGATGCCGTGAAGATCGTGAAAATGACCTTCAATCTGTGGGTTTCTTCTTTCATCCGATTGGTTATGGTTGTTTATGATGTGAAGATTTGAGAAAATAGATAAGTTTAGATGAGATTTGGGTGAATTTAAGGGGAAGGAATTTTTGTGGCTGTTGTAGTGAGAGAAAAGGAAGCGATGGTTACTAGGTGAAAAGTGGGAGAAGTGACAGAAGTGGGAGGCGGATGTATCTAGGTTAGGGATTAAACTATGTGAGATTTTCTAGGATTGGAAGTGGTTATAACCGAGTTTTCTTGGACCGGGTTTCACAATGGGTAATTGGGCCATGGACACATTTTTTAAAATTAATGTTGGGCCTTGAACTAGAATTCTGTTAAACATTGGCTAATTCAAAGTGATGGGCCGGGTCTTGGACTTTCAATGAACCATGTTTTTTTATAAAACATACACACAAATTTTTTTTAAAAAATACAAATTTTTAAATAAATTTGTTGTGTATTAAGTTTTAATTCGGTCGTCATCGGGTCGAGACATTGTTAAGGAGAATGGATGCTCAAACAAACAAGTTCCTTTTTTGAATTTGTAGTTTTTTTGTTGCATTTGTGGTTCTTTAATTTTTCCTTGACACTGATTGGGTGACGAGAAATGTGACGCGACAAAATGAAGTGACAAAATGTGACAAGAATTTATTTTGACGAGACCAAGAAAAAATGGGCGATTTTTTAGTGGCTACAGATTTTGTTTGATCGGGTATTAATAACGTGACGCTGAAGACGGATTTTTCGAAGGCGTGTATTTATTTTATCTTTGACTAGATAACTTGCTCGTGCTTAATCCTAGGATGAAGACTTGGTTATCTGGTTTCCGGGTTCGGGGTGGATGGTTGATGACTCGGATAACTATCACTTAAAGGGGTTACATTGTTGTACTCAGTGTCACGCGCTTAGTCGACGTGGATAATTTCAAGAGGTGTTGTGCTTATAGACTTCTTCAGTGATGCATTGAGTACTTAGAGATTTCTCCACCGTTCTTCATTCAACAATAGTGCAAGCTTAAGTCACAAGATCGAAGGATTCTTATTCAGTTTCGCGTTTGATGTATCCGGTTCATTCTTTCAGTGGTCACTTCAAATTGCTTTCATGTGGGATGGTAAAGGTGGCCATGGAGAGTCTATGAGAAGAGATTTTCGATCAACAGCTGATTCTCACAAAATATATAATTCAGCTTATTTATTATTCTCACGAGATTTCAGGTTCATGTGCGTACAATTTATTGATGGTTCCGAGTTTCGAAACCGTCAAGGGGGAAGAAGAAGACACATTGAACGCACAACGAGTACACGTGATGAACTTCATACCTTCTTTTGATTTGAAGATATTCTGGGATGACATTTGTCATAGCCGCAGAGAAAATCAGTGTTTTAACTCGTGTCGTTATCAATCTCTAAACGGTACACTACTGATTCGAGGTTTAATTGTTTGATTGTTGCAATTAAACATCATCATTATCCTATATACATTCCCGGGACTTAATTGACTCTGGTGCATCTCCGGAAGAAGACGTGTGCATTTCCGGGACTTAATTGACTCTGGTGTTACGATGTCAACTTCATGAATGGGATAAAGTGTCCACTTCAGTATTTGAGCTTCATAATTGGGATTGATTTACCTTCTTCAACTATGTGGGGGAAGAAGTGTCTTGATTCTTTCTGGTATGCATAACTTGAATTCTCAGGGGGAAGAAAAATTCAGAAGAATTATTCAAGCGTGAGATGAAAAGTTGTTGATCTACTTGGGGGAAGCTATTTAAAATGCTTCTACATCAAGTTTACGTGGCATGAATTATGGGTTACTTAGCTCGTGTCGTTAAAGTATTTCTACTACAAGCTAAAGATGAGTCGTTTTGAAGTCAAAGGCCTCAGAAGACATAATCAGCATTAGAAGCTTCATGAAAGCTCTTGTTCTTAATTATTTTGTACTTGTTAGGAAGAATATTGTAAGGAATTCTACACGTCGTCCCATGGGGGAAGATTGTTGGAAACTCACTTTATGTGACGACATTTAAGAATTCCCGTTAGTTATCATAGTCACGCACATTTAGACTAGACTAGGCTCGTTGTAAAGTTTAGGTTGTGTGCGTAACTATATATACCCCTCCTTAGCTTCCAAGGAGGGTTGTTGATTGTCATTTTGTTTATTTTCTAAATACATTTTCTCTTTACTTTCAACCACTCTTCTCTCTCTAAGCCAACAATGGCTTCCACCACCATCTACCACCACATTAGACCACCGGATCCATTTTAACATTTCTACATTTGGTATCAGAGCCACGGTTCCATCCTTGGATCGTGTTTATATAATTGATTTGGTGGTTTAATTCTTTCTTTGTGTCTCGTTATAATATTTCTGTCCATTGTCACAAATTTTTTTTATTCGGTTCTCTTTGCTATCCAAATAATGATGGTGACAATTTGGGAAAATTTCAACCAAAGGCTGATATTGGTATTTTCATTGGTTACACACCCGCAAAGAAGGCATACCGAATCTACAACCGTAACTCTCGCAAAATCCTTGAAACTATGAATGTTGATTTTGATGAGCTGACAGCAATGGCTTCTGAGCAAAGCAGCTCTGAACCCGCACTTCATGAAATGGGACCCAGTAATATTAGCTCTGGTCTCGTCCCATACAATCCTACTTCATCATTTATACCACCTACTAGGAATGAATGGGATACGTTGTTTCAACCGTTCTTTGATGAATTCTTTACTCCTCAAACTATTGTTCCTCCAGAACCTGAGGTAATAGCTCCGGTAACCGAAGTTGTCGCTCCAGCAACCGAAGCACAATCAGATACATCTGCACCTACAATTGGTCAAGATATACCATCCACAAGTAATTCTCAACCAACACATGTAACAACTACCCACGTCATGCCTATTGATGATGAAGATGATGATGATGATCACGATTTGGAATTTGCTCAAATGCGTGAACTTCCATTCTTTGGTGTACCTATTCCCGACCCTAATCAAGCCGGGTCGTCCACCTCAGAGGAAGCTCCTTCTACAGTTTACTCCAATCCACGGATTCGTGAACATGACAGCAAGTGGACAAAGGATCATCCTGTAGATTCTATTATTGGTGACCCTAATCGTCCGGTATCCACACGAAGTCAGTTACAAGAAAGTGCAATGTTTTGTCACTTTGATGCTTTTCTCACTGAAGTTGAACCTAAGACATGGCAACAAGCTTTTACTCAATCCTGTTTGATAGAAGCTATGCAAGAAGAACTTAATGAGTTTATACGTCTTGATGTTTGGGAACTTGTCCCATGCCCGGATCAAGTGCAGTTACTCACCTTGAAATGGGTTTACAAGGTGAAACTCGATGAGTTAGGCGGAATATTAAAGAACAAAGCTCGACTAGTAGCTTGTGGATACAAGCAATTATTGGGCGTCGACTTTATGGAATCCTTTGCACTTGTTGCCCGTTTGGAAGCCATTAGACTATTCCTCGCTTATGCAGCCCATATGAATATGATCGTCTATCAGATGGATGTGAAGACGGCATTTCTTAATGGTGAAATCAAGGAAGAAGTCTATGTTCAACAGCCGGATGGTTTTGTGAATCCTAATTATCCTAATCATGTGTACAAGCTTAAGAAGGCTCTCTATGGGTTGAAGCAAGCTCCACGCGCATGGTATGATCTTTTGTCACAATTCCTCATTACTCAAGGCTTCGCAAAAGGCAAGGTGGATCCCACGCTGTTCATTCAGAAACGAGGTAAAGATATGATTATGGTACAAATATATGTTGATGATATTATATTTGCAGCCTCGACCCAAACCTTATCGGATGAGTTTGAGACACTCATGTCCTCCAAGTTTAAGATGTCAATGATGGGCAAGGTATCATTCTTCTTAGGTCTTCAGATATCTCAGAGTCCCAGAGGCATCTTTATTAATCAATCCAAATATTCCCTTGGATCGCTTAAGAAATATAAGATGGAATCGTGCGACGCCGTGGACACTCCAATGGTGGAGAAATCTAAGCTTGATGCAGATCCACATGGAGTTGCCGTTGATCCGACACTTTATCGTGGAATGATCGGTACTCTTCTTTATATCACAGCCAGTCGACCTGATCTTCAGTTTGCTATATGTATGTGTGTCAGGTATCAAACTAGGCCTACTGAGTTACACTTAGCTACTGTTAAAAGGATCTTTCGATATCTTAAAGGAACCATTAATCGGGGACTTTGGTATTCGAAGGACTCTTCTATTGCACTAATGGCATATGCAGATGCGGATCACGCGGGTTGTCAAGATACAAGGCGTAGCACGAGTGGAACTTTGCAACTATTAGGAGATCGACTAATCAGTTGGGCATCGAAAAGGCAGAAAAGCGCTGCAATTTCAAGTACGGAAGCAGAATACATAGCTATGTCCGGTTGCTGTGCTCAAATTCTTTGGATGAGATCGCAATTAACCGACTATGGTCTAGGTTTCAACAAGATTCCGATGTAGTGTGACAACAAGAGTGCAATTGCCTTATGCTGCAACAACGTTCAATTCTCCCGGTCGAAGCATATTGACATTCGCTACCACTTCATCAAGGAGCAAGTGGAAAATGGAGTAATCGAGCTTTAATTTGTCCGATCTGAGTATCAACTGGCGGATATTTTCACGAAGGCTTTAGATCGCGCTCGAATTGAATTTTTGGCCGACAAGCTAGGAATGAGAACCTTCTCGCCTGAGACTCTTAAGGAACTAGCAGATGAAGCGAAAGAATAGTGGTGGTAAAACTATTCTCCGTATCCTTGGTGATCATTTGTATATATTGTTTATATTTTTATCCTCAAAAGCAAAATACAAAAATATAAAACCATATAAAAACCATAAAAAATTAAAAAATTTATAAAAATCCAAAAATATTTTTACTTTATTTTTCAAAGGCATGTCTTTTGGTACGATAATATTTACGGCCTTAGAAATGTTGATTAATATCGACACGGCGCCATAAATAGAGTTCGTACAAAAGTTGTAAATGTTTCATGAAACATGCCTAAATGGCTTGTAGTTATTTCAGACTGCAACCCGGTTTTCATGTTAAAGTCAAGTATTTCTTACGAAAGCTTTGGCTCACAACGGGAATTAATTTTCTCGGGCAAGGTTTACTTTAAAACCTTGTAAGGGATCAAGTTTACTTTATAACTTGGTCTAACACAAATCTATGAACGTCTCAGTGCATTTATTTGTTAAAACAAGAGAAGTCTTGTTTTTATGAAGCTATCATCTCTAAAACCATGCTATCTACAATTGGTATATACATACTCGACGATGCGACTACTCAACCGACGACTACAGCTCTTTCAATAGAACACGGGTCAACAATTGAGGGGGAGCTATTGTCAAGAATTCAGAATCTTCGATGCCGAACGTGCCAAGTTCACAAGTTGGTGTCAAGACTACAATACCAATCGTACATGTGGTGTCAAGAGATGACTTCAGACGTGACGAGGCGACCAACATATGCTGACAAGAACCATTTGATCTTATCATATGATGTTCTCATCTATCAGGTCCAACCTTGTCAATTCTTTTCTAATATGGTGAATATGTGATCATGTTACAAATCGGTATCATATCTCATACGTTTGATATCATGAAGATAAAATGGACTTGCATTTTTCTCCCCAAAATCTTTGTTAAAACTTCATTAAATCAATTGATATTAAAAACATCGATTGGGTTAATATTTTTAATATGGGAGAGAAAATGTGATTTAATATGGGATATTATCACAAATGGTTTAACTTAATGCGCTGACTCATCCCGACATGTGCGAAATATTTTCGAATATCGTAGCATATGTTAAGGGGGATCAAAATGGATTTGCTATATCAAAATGGATTTTCATGGTGACATATACTTACCCGAAACCCATTTATTTCACGAAGATGAAGATTGTGGTGACATAAGGATGGTAGGATAGGTTAAGTCCTATGATTCTTCCAGAACCGGAGGAATCTTCCCAAGGACATTCCATAGCTAGAAATAGTAGTCCTTAGGAAAGATGGAGAAAGATTGTGAACGTAGCTGAATGTCGACCAAGTACTTAAGTTAGCACTGGAACAATCACAACAAGGTGCTAGTTATGACGTATTGGTAAGCATTGAAGGGGTTGAAGAATGAAGAAGAATTGTAAAGATAAAGGGTGTAAAGAAAGAAGCCCTCCTTACAACTTTAGGTAGAAACCGGGTCAACACATATGCTATTGAGATCATTTTAATGATTCTCGATATTGAAGACAGACATCATGGACCCAGTGATGCAATGCACAACCCATCCCAGCTAACTCAGATATCTCTTAAAAGATATTTGTTTTAATCACAAGGAGACAACACATTATCTATTGATTTATTCACTCCGAATAAATTTGTATTAAAAAGGTGGCACTCCTCTCCAGCCTCCGACCACTAAAATTCAAGGTGCACGATCGAGTCTAGAGCCATTTGAGATCATCAAATATCTCATTAGGACACACTTTCATATTTCCTTGCTTCTTCACACACTGTGAAAAGTAAGAAAGATTTTAAGAGTCCTACGCAAAATCTTCATGATCTTGCCTGAACATCTGAGTAATACGAAAGTATTTACAATGAAGATGGAAATCCTTCTTGAGCGAATATCAAAAAGCTCATGGTAGGTGACTTGTGCGATTCTTTATGAATCAAACTTGTGATAACTGGAAAGCAACAGCTGTTTAATTCTTAACTGAATTTAAACACGTTCCAGACCTCTACGCAATATCTTAGTGATCTTGCCAGAACACTTAGAGTGATACCTTAGTGTTCACAGTGATGAGTGGAAATCCTTCTAGTGTTAACCTCAAACAGCACTTGGTAGGTAACTTGCAAGATTCTATACCAATCAAGCTCGTGACAACTGGAAAGCAACGATGGTGCGGTTCTTAATTGAATTTCACTTGTTCCAGGAACATGAATTGACGGCTTCAAATCATGCGGATAATTTTATCCAAATGATTCACTCTTTATGTTCGCAGTCAGCTTTGGACGGTCGAATAAAGAGAACGGGTTTACCCGCGAAATCCTGTCAGGAAGTTACTTAATTGAAACTATCCGTCACGGGTACGATATCTAATATCGTCCAACGGTCTTCACCGACCGGAGGTAAATTGCTACCGATTTAGAATGAAATGTTCAAAGCCATTTCGTTCGTGTCTACTTATGTTGCGGCATTTGAAGACGGTGGAGTTGCGGAATCCCAGAAGAAGTCATCCCCGCATGCTTATACTTTATGCACTTAATACCTTATCTAATTCAAGAAAGCCTAAAAGTTAAGTCTTCCGCTGTATCGAACTCTGAAGCTTTCAAGAATTACGAAGGTATAAGTATGTGGGACATGGGGTTACGAGGAGGCGAAGATCACAAGTGATGGATGCACAAGATCAAGGCAAGAGATTAATGCTCAAAGATTGATATCAAAGATCACATCAGCATGTTCACCAGGAAAGAAAAAGAAAAAGAAAGACGAAGACTACGAGCTCAAGACAAGCATAGTATGCTAGGTTTATTTTATTATTGTAACTTGGGTAACGCCCTTGTTTGGAGTGACCTCCCTTAGGGGGAGATTGTTGGAAATACGTTTTACGTATTAAGAAGGATCGGTCACTCCATTAATAGTCCATGTAATAGCTCGTAGTTTAGTTAACTTTCGTTATTTAACAAACAAGTTCAAGCCTAGCCTACAACTTGTGTAGGCCGGCCCAAACGTGTAAACCCAAGCCCATTACAAGGCTTGGGTATATAAACCCTCTCTTTTGATGGAGAGGGGTGTGGTTATTCACTTTTCACATAGTAATACATTGGTTTCTCTCTCTAAGTGTGTGTGTAATCCACCATCTCTCTATCTCTTTCTCTCTCTAAAACATAAGCATAGATTTACAAATCATCATTAACTCACATAAATTCCCGAAAGAATACCAAACTTATAATTGGCTCTATCATCTCTTGTTCTCCATATTGTAAAATTTCAAGAATGTGAAATCAATGGATACTTAGCCTATTAAATCAACGTTTTGGGTTTTCAAGTCATCTATAGGATCTTGCATCTTCTTATACTTTTTCAAGTTTTAGAATTTGCGTTTTAAAGTTCCCTTGATAAACGACTTTCTAGGATCAATTATAGGAACTTGCGAAAAGTTCTTGTTCTTAACTCGTATGAATTAAGACTTTCGCGTTTTAAAGCTCCCTATATAATAGCCTAGCAAAACTTAATTCAAATACGTTAAGGAAAAGCTAAGGTTAAAAACCGAGTCGAGTCAAAACTATTCTTATTTTCACCAACGGAAAGCCTACATTCGTGTAGAAAGCACTTATTTTATTTATTAAAACTTAAAAATAACACTAAAAAAATTTAAAATTTTATTCAAAAATGAGAAAAACAACGTTTGGACACGACAAAAGCAATTTCAAGCGATTATATCGATTGACTCCCCCATGCTAAAACCGAACATTGTCCTCTATGTTTCTTAGCTCAAGAGTAACACCCCCTTGCTAAAACATGAAGAGTCTAATGCAAAATCCTAGCATGGAAAAAGCACGCAAATCTATAAGCCGTTTATTAAGTATGCCTCAAGATAAAACGTTAGTCGATAAAAATCAAGGGATAGAAAGTGTGCCCCTTTTTGGCATTCAAAGAATGGAAGATCAAGTGGACCGCAAAAAAACCGAACACGAGAGTCGTCAAATATTAGGGTCATACCTAAGATCACAACACAACAAAACACGAGCACGAGCTTGAAAGATCAAGCCTTATTAGTTGTTAGAAAATAGAAAGAAGATAGAATGTATGGGAATCCCCCACAAGGAACCTCGTTTTTGTTAACCGAGTCATGAGCTCGACTCGATCCCCGCATTCATTGGTCCTTAGGGAAAGATTGAAGATCCGGGACAACCTCCTTAGGTATGTCCCCTCCAAAGTAATGTTTCACACGATGACCATTCACCTTAAAGTTAGGCCCGTCTTTTTGAGCTAGCTCAACGGTGCCATAAGGGAAAACTTGTACAATGGTGAATGGTCCGGACCAACGGGATTTAAGCTTGCCCGGGAAAATCTTAAGTCTAGAGTTGAATAAGAGGACTTGATCACCAACATTGAAAATGCGGTTTTTGATCTTAGAGTCATGAATCCTCTTAGTCTTCTCTTTATAGATCAAAGAATTTTCATAAGCTTGATCCCTTAATTCACTTAGTTCATTCAATTGAACCTTGCGATGATCACCCGCGGTCCTCAAATCAAAGTTACAATGCTTAAGAGCCCAATACGCCTTATGTTCGAGTTCAATTGGCAAGTGGCATGCTTTTCCGTAGACCAACCTAAATGGTGTACAACCAATTGGCGTCTTGTAAGCCGTACGGAAAGCCCAGAATGCACCGTCCAATTTATCCGACCATGAAGTACGATTCTCTCCAATAGAATGCTCCAAAATCCTTTTAAGAGCACGGTTTGAAATCTCCACTTGACCACTCGTTTGAGGGTGATAAGCCGTAGAAAGTCGATGAGTGACACCATATTTCTTTAAAACTTTTTCAAATTGTTCATTACAAAAATGGGTCACACGATCACTTATAATAGTCCGCGGAGTTCCAAACCTAGCAAAGAGTTGTTTCAAAAAGTTCACCACAACTCGAGCATCATTCGTGGGTAAAGCCTTAGCTTCGACCCATTTAGACAAATAGTCCATGGCTACGAGAATGTATTTATTTCCTTTCGAAGATGGAAACGGCCCCATAAGATCGATCCCCCATATGTCAAAGATTTCACAAATTTGGATAATGTTTTGAGGCATTTCATCCCATTGTGAGTTCTTTCCTTGACGTTGACAAGCATCACAAGTCTTGATCAAGTCTTGGGCATCACGATATATGGAAGGCCAAAAGAAGCCGGCATCAAAGACTTTTTTCGCGGTGGCGTTAGCACCATGATGTCCCCCGGTGGGTCCCTCATGACAAGATTTAAGGATATCTTGAGCTTTTTTGCCAAACACGCACCTACGAATCACTTGATCCGCGCACACACGAAACAAATAGGGGTCGTCCCAAAATTAATAGGAGATATCCTTGAAAAACTTTCGTTTTTGTTGGGACGACATACCCTTGATTACAAACGTCCCCACATGGTAATTTGCGATGTCCGCAAACCATGGGGTACTATCATCACCACGAAAAGCAATCATACCAAGCGTCTCGAGAGGAAATGTTTCATTGATTTCCTTGTTCTCTCGATCGCTTTGGTGAGGATTCTCAAGTCGAGATAAATGATCGGCCGCGAGATTCTCGGCTCCTTTTTTGTCTAGAATTTTGACATTAAATTCTTGAAGGAGGAGAATCCACCAGAGCAACCTCAGCTTAGCATCTTGTTTATTAAGAAGATATTTGATAGTCGAGTGGTCCGTATACACTATGGTTTGAGACAAGACGAGATATGGTCTAAACTTTTCAAAATCATACACAACGGCAAGTAGCTCCTTTTCCGTTGTAGTGTACTTTGTTTGAGCATCCGTCATAGTCTTACTTGCATAGTGTATAGGCAAGAAGTGTTTTAACTTACGTTGCCCTAAAACCGCACCTACCGCGTAATCACTAGCATCACACATAATTTCAAAAGGTAGATCCCAATCCGGGGCAACCAAGATTGGAGATTCGGTTAACTTTCTTTTAAGCATCTCAAAGGCTTGAATACACTCATCCGAAAAGATGAAAGGAGTCTCTTTTTCCATAAGATGGGTCATAGGCCGAGCTATCTTAGAGAAGTCTTGTATAAAACGTCGATAGAAGCCGGCATGGTCGAGAAAACTCCTTACTCCCTTAACGGTGGTGGGTGGAGGCAATTTGGCAATCACGTCAATTTTAGCCCTATCAACCTCAATACCGGCCTTGGAGATCTTATGTCCTAACACAATTCCCTCTTTGCACACGAAGTGACATTTTTCATAATTAAGCACAAGATTCGTTTCCTCACAACGTTGCAACATTCTTTCAAGGTTAGAGAGACATGAAGTGAAAGATTCCCCAAAAACCGAAAAGTCATCCATGAAGACTTCCATGGTTTTCTCGATCATATCATGGAAAATGGCCATCATGCACCTTTGGAACGTCCCCGAAGCATTGCATAGTCCAAAAGGCATGCGACGATAGGCAAATGTTCCATAAGGACAAGTGAATGTGGTCTTTTCTTGATCACGAGGGTCAATGGGGATTTGGAAATAGCCGGAAAATCCATCCAAAAAGCAATAGAATTCATTCCCCGCTAGTCTCTCTAACATTTGATCCATAAAAGGTAATGGAAAATGATCCTTCCTAGTGGCATCATTAAGTTTCCTATAATCAATACAAACACGCCAACCGGTCACAAGTCTAGTAGGAATCAATTCATTATCCTCATTAGTAACAACCTTCATTCCTCCTTTCTTTGGAACACAATGCACGGGGCTAACCCATGGACTATCCGAGATAGGGTAGATCATTTCGGCGTCAAGAAGCTTAGTGACTTCCTTTTTTATCACCTCATGAATCTTTGGATTGACCCTTCTTTGATTTTGGATAGCGGGTTTATAATCATCCTCTATTAGAATTTTATGAGTACAAAATTTTGGATCTATACCCTTAATGTCGGAGATTTTCCATGCAATGGCCCGTTTATGTTTCTTAAGCACTTTGATAATTTCATCCTTTTCATTTTCCTTTAATCCCTTAGCAATAATCACCGGTAACTTATCCGATCCCTCAAGAAAAGCATACTCCAAATGAGTGGGTAATTCCTTAAGTTCTAATTCGGGTGCTTCCTTAATAGATGTTTTCACTTTAGTCTCATTTTCATTCACAACTTTTAAATCCATAGGTGGTGATTCAAAAGGATCCATATTCAAGAATTTTTCAATCAATGCAATATCTCCCTCGGGATCCAAGTTATCACTATCAAACTCACTAGGATCAAATGGAGTTCTAAGGTAATCGTCAATTTCCTTTTCGATTTTTGAATAACCATTATTCTCAAGCTCTTCAAGAACGAAGTCACCTCCCTCAAATGGAGTGAGTGGAGGCTTAGCCGAAGAGATAATAGGATTCGAAGAAGTGGGATTGCCACTTTTAGAAGAAGCCGAGAATCAAAGCACTTCTTGAGAATATTCTTCACAAGTAACATCAATCACATCAATTTGATTAATTGATTCCTCACAATACTTGGAAGAAAATTTAGAGATATGACCAATATCAAACGTGATATTTTCATCATCAACTCTTAAAGTCAATTTCCCCGCTTTCATGTCAACTAAAGCACTAGCCATCATAAAAAACGGTCTTCCCAAAATTAGTGGTACACGAGAATCTTTGGGATAATCGCAAACCACAAAGTTCATTGGAAAGACGAGTTTCCCTACCTTGACAAACACGTCCTTGGCGATACCTTTTGGTAAGGCGATCGATCGATCCGCTACCTCGAGAGTCATCTTAGTAGGTGTAAGCTCTGGAAGTGATAACCTTTTCCATACGGAAAGAGGCATCAAATTAATGCTAGCACCAAGATCGGCTAAAGCTAAGTATTCTTCCATATTAGGGAAATCACATGGTATCACAAAATTTCCCGGGTCTCCAAGATTTTTGGGAAGCTTTTGTGTAAGAACCGCGGAACAATTAGAATCTAAAGATGTAGACACTTCAACCAATTTCCCTTTATCATTCATCAATCTCTTAATAGTCGAAGCAAACTTAGGCATGTAAAGCAATGCATCCGCGAAACTAACATTAATATAAAGATTCTTAAACATCTCTAAAAAAGTAGTCATTTGAGCGTTGGACTTTTCTCTGAGCTTCTCTTGGTTAAGTCTAGAAGGGTAGGCTAGTGTGGGTTTAGTCTTCGGAAGCTCGGGTTCCGGAATAGGCAATTGGTCTACCTTTGGTGGAATAAGAATTTCCTTTTCTTTAACCACCTCGGGTTCTTGCTCCACTTCCCTCACTGGAGAGGTACTCACATGTGGAAGCAAAGGTCCGTTTAAAGCTTTCCAACTACGTGTGGTTATAGCTTTCATCTCACCCTTCGGGTTTGGAATGGTGTTACTAGGTAAGCCACACGAAGACGAGGAAGGTTGACTCATAAAAGATTCAAACATCGAAAGCAATTTGTTTTGACTTTGCTCCATACTTTGTTGCATACGATTTTGGTTTTGCTCTGGCCTTTGTTGATTAAGCTCAATTTTATTGTTTTGCCCTTTAATCGTATTTTGAAAATCGAGTTTCAAAGTATTAATTTTCCCTTGAATGTTGTTTTGAGAAGCTTTCATGTTTGCCTCATTTGACTTGATATAGCTTGACAACTCATTTTGATTACTGTGAAAACCTTGATTGTTTTGATTAGCATTGAACCCATTTCCTTGATTATAATTCCCTTGGTTACCACGGTTAAAATTATTCCCATTGTTTCCATTATTGTACCTATTTTGAACCGGTGGAAAACCCGGTGGAGCAACATGATTTTGACGAAGAACTTGACCGTTTGGAGCCATAAGTTCCCGTCGCGGCAAAAGCACTAGCTTGATCAAACCTCATGTTTAAACAAGCATAATTAGGATGTGCTCCACCACATGATACACAAACATTCTCAACCATATTAATCTATCCATGGGGATTCTTCATAAACTCATTCAAAAGCGTGTCAATCTTAGAGTCCAATCTAGCAATCTCGATATTAGATGAATTCACATTGGAAACAACCGGTGTGTTTCATGAATATTATGCTCTATACTTATCCTTAATTATTCTCCACGCGTCTCTCGGAGTTTTTATTAAAAGATTACCACCCGCGGCGGCATTTAAAGAATCTTGTTCAATCATATTTAGCCCATTATAGAAAGTATTAATTTGATGCAATTCCAAGAAACCGTGGTGTGGACATTGTCTCAACAAATCTTTAAATCTTTCCCATGCAACCCCAAACGATTCATGCACTTTTTGTTCAAATCTAGTGATCTCGTTCTTAAAGTGTGTTGTTTTGGACGGTGGAAAGAAATAATTCATGAACTTAGACACTAAATCATCCCATGTTAAGATCGAACCCGGTGGTTCTTTCTTATACCAAAGCTTAGCATTACCCTCGAGCGAGTACAGAAAAAGCATGAGCTTAATCACGTCATTCGGCACATCTCTAAACTTGAGAGTCGAGGTAATTCGATGAAAATTCCGAATGTGAGAATGTGGGCTATCGGTCTCATTGCCACGAAATTGGTCGGCACGAATGAGCGATAAGAGACCCGTCTTAATCTCAAAATGATCCGCCAAAATAGCCGGCACAACGATTGCTTCCCCATACCCTTCGGTGGGTGCACGGAGCAATTCCTCCATTGTTCGGTTATCGGCCATCTCTACAACAATAGGTGGAAGCTCGGGTTCCACTATTCGTTGTTGACGATTTCTATTTCTACGAGGAATATTTTCAAGCCTATTAAAATCAATCACAAGACGAGAAGAACGTAATTGCATACACTACTAAGACGAGAATTTAGAGGATTGAAGAAAAGAAATTAGACAAGAAGAAGATTATTTTTGGTATTTTATTTGGTATTGCTCAATCAATAATGATCGATAAAAACAAGGAATAAGGATAACCACTATGGAAGTAAATTACCCTCGGTCGACTTTGAAACGATAGGTGAAAACCTAAACGTCTCGAGGTTCAATAAGTAAACAACAAAAATAAGATTTATTACTACTTGAGTCGGCAAACCAATAATAGGTTGTCCCTCTCAATATACGCACAAGCAAGCGGGGAAACGAGGTGGCACAAAGCACTTAAAAACCTTTTTCCTTAGACGGCCTTTTATAGCACGTCGCCTTATACCCACCTTATAGTTTGTATAAATCGAGTTCAAACTTCTTATTAGTATTTATCTATTTTGCCTTTTATTTTTGTTTTGGATTCGACTACAATAGCTAGGTGATGAAATCCCAACTAAGGCCTTATTTGATAAGCATGTAAATTTATTGTGCTACGTAATACAATATATTATTCACAAAAAACGAGAAAAACGATACATACTATATAATAGAAAAATAACAAACTTTCCGAGGACGGAAAGGGTCTTCAAATCAACGATCAAAAAATCTCCACAAAGACGAATCGTACACAAGATCCACGGCAGCGGCGCCAAAATTTTTGATGTGTGGAGATATGTATAGTGATAATTTGAGATACGTTATAGGGTAAATTAGAAAATTAACTTTAGGAAAAAGTAATAGACTAATATTACCAATGACGAATTCAATTAAACACGAGATGAACCAAGTTCGTTGTACACGAAGATCGAGTGAATTTGAGACGTTTCGTTTTGATTTGGACAATCGATTTGAATTGGTTTTCGGTTTTTAAACTATAATTAAAATCTACCAATTTTAAACTATTTAAAACTATCCTAAAGTGCATGAATCGTTAACCCCGCTATTATTAAACTAAAAACAATTAATTACTTAAAAATTAAAACTCTATTTAAAAATTAGTCTATTTAAAAATCTATAAAATAAAATCTATTTAATAAAAATAACTTTTAATCTACTTAAAAAAAATCTAAATAAGCTTTTAAAACTAATTAACTTTATTTAAAAATTACTTAAAACAAATCTTATTTAAAAACTATTTTTATTTAAATCTAATATTATAAAAAATCTAATTAATTAAAAATAAACTAATTACACTATTTAAACTAAAAAAAACATTTTTTTATTTATTTCTAAATTTTATTTAGAACTAATTATTATTTAAAAATCTAAAAACTTTCTTTAATTAAAATTTTAAATAAGAGTTAATAAAGAAAAACAAACGTAAGTTTAGACAAACAATTTCTTAAACAAAATCTGCCCAGTTACAACTATATAATATTAATTAAGCTGAAAGTAAGAAAACCAAAAAGGCCAGTTAGCCCAGTTGGCTAACACGCTAAACACACATCCGTAAGGTCACGGGTTCGATTCCCATACGGGACACATTTTTGGATTTAAATCTTTTTGACAGTTAAAACAAAAGAGTCACAGGAGGTGACCTTTATAAGCACAGATTTTATATATAAGCTGATAGGGATCAGCCATTGAACTTATTAGACCAGTGGATCCAATAAGCTATTACTTGAAAAGTAAAATAGTAAAGTTAATCTAGCAGCCACTCGAGCAAACTTGCAGGAAAATTCATTAAACCAGCAATCACAAGCAAATTCAATAGACTAAACTGCTAGAATATCAATTATTAAAAACAGACTAAAAGCTTTCATGAAAGTAAACTAACTCAAGCACTATAAATCCGACTGAATTATCAGCAAGCAAATAAGCAGAAAACAATGAGATTATAAAACCAATTACACCCAATTCAAATTTTTCACTTGCAAAGCTTTAAATAGCTTCTATCAATGAAAGAGTGTAACATAATCTAACTCTAAATCGATTCAGCAGACACAAACAAAACTCTTAACAGGAAAACTTTATCAGCTTAAGCTATTTCCTCAAATATTCAGATTACTCAAAATTAGACAGCATAACAACAGCTAGTAACATCAAAAACCAAATTAAACTCTATACTTTACTGTAAAAGCATATTACTAAACATAATAAGTTAAATAGCATACTATCCAAACTAGCATTAAACTTGTTACAAGCTAAATCAATTTCCAACTCAAAATTAATATCAGATAACTCAAAATTACCTAATAAAAATCAATCCTCAACAAAACAACTTCAGATTCATAAAATCAGTCACGAATTAACATTAATCATTCAAAACAAATACTTACAACTACTCAATCATCTAAAAGCATATTAACAGTTTAACACAATTTAATCTAAAAACATGTAAAATTAGAAGAGGATTAGTACCTTTTGGAGATTGCCTTTGAGAAGTAGGTTGTTCTGAACAACCTATTAACCGTGAACGACACAACCAAACACCCTAACTCGAACCACCAACTTGAATCTCCATTTATCCAACAATGACAATCGAACCAGATTATATTAATCTTTCCAGTAGGGAAAGATTAATTCCCAATTTTTCAGCTTATATTGAACTTAATAAGCTATCAACAAAGCTTATAAGTTCAATCTTATATTATAATTAACAAAATCAGTAAATAGGAGCATGTAAAATAGATGATTCGAAAGCTATAAAAAGGTATAACGTAGGATTGAAATAAACTGTAATCTTTATTTATTAAAACTGAAACAACATTACAGAAACATTACAAGATTTAAAATAAATTTCCTATAACTAATTTGACATTATAATAATATGTGACAATCCGTCAATTTATGGTCAATATTTTATTCTCAATATTTATTTGAAAATATTATTTTATGAACTCACTTATTTTTGGGAAGTAATTTGGATTTACGTCTTGAAGTAGCGTCGACTACGTCTAAACCAGAGGATTCAACGTTACGTGCTTACGTTTACATACACCGTCTTTGGTGACAGTCCGACATTTCAGAAAATAAATTTGTCTGTGAATATTATTTTGAGATTTTAAATTTGTGTTGGTTCATAAACTCACAAATTTACGAGAAGAGACTAGGACTTACGATTTTATTTTAACGTCCTTTACGACTAAACCGGAAACCTTAGGATTACGTATTTACGTTTTCGAACTCCGTTTTTGATGAGACAATTTTTATTAGATTCGTTTTGTGTCGTTGATTCATAATTTATAAAAACGTTTTTCTTAAAACGACCCGAGGGCACTTAAAACGAGGAAACTAGAATCGAGGAGTACCCGTAAAATAGTGGGGATGAAACAAGTATACACTTGTCTCACCCCCACTATGGGTGGCAAGACAAGTTACCAACACACCACTTTGTTGTCAACATAACACACACTCTAAGGACACTTGTCCTTAGAGCCTTACAAACCACTTAACACAAAACTAGCTAAACCAAAACAACTTTCTCATACATGCAAAAACAAGAGAAGGAAAAATTCTCCATCCCTCTTTCTCTCCCTATCTTGAACGTCCAACATCACTCCCACAATCACCATCCATCAAAATTCAACCATAAACATCATCTAGAATCAACATATGTTGATTGCTACATAAAAAGAAGGTGATTGGAGGTGATTTTAGCAAGTAAAAATGAAATTTTATGGAGTCCAAGGGATGATTTTCAAGAAGGTATTCATACCTATGAAGATCTCAAAAAGTTCATTTGCCAAGTTAAAGATGGGGTGACAAGAACCAAGCCTTGTTCATCAAAATCTCATCATTTCATCACTTTGGTGGTATAGAGATTATTTCTTCCTATCATCTTGTTATTTTTGATTATGTAATCTTGTATTTCTTTCACTTATGTATATGTATATGATGATGAATGATGATTAAAAATATTGTGTGGGGATTTGGTGTTGATAAACATGCTTAAAAAGATGAAAAAACTATAAGAAACAAGGTTAAAATCTTGCTTAATTTAGATGGCTGTATAAAACAGTAAAGAATCATATGGTAAACTGGTAAAATGACTTGAATAGATTGATATACAGTAAGCTATGGGTCTTATACACATGTGAGAGTTGGCCATGCAATGGAATCATTGTAATGGGTGAGATATGATCAAAACAAGTTTAAGGTACAAATCTGAGTTCACTGTTTTGGACGATTTTTAGAAAATACTTAGAAGCTGATTCAACAGTAGCTATAGGAGAGTTAAATGGAGCACATATCATGTAGTTTATGTGATAAAAATTTGAGCTTCTATCTCCATATATAACTCTAGATATGGCAGTTTTGGTGAAGATGAGAATAAAAATCAGATTTTGGAAATTAAAGTATAATATTATTATATAAGCACTCAAAATTATATTGTATAAAATGTAAAAGAAAAACCCACTAACTTATGGATTTTATTTATATAAATATGTAAAAGGTTAAATAAGTGTATAAATTATAAAAATTGTAGTGGAATAACACTTATAAGTTATAAAAACTATAAACTTGATTTTTACGACTTTTTCGGCTATTACCGAAAAATTAACGTTTTTGTTAAATAAAACTTAGACGGTTGGACCCGTCTAATGTAAACTTTTATAAACTCATATACTGATATATAGACATGTATAAAAAGTAAAAACCGATAAAACCCGAACTATAGGACATACTGACATTAACGAGCTAAGTAAACGTATTGGACTAATAATTGGACTAAATAAGTTAAACACTTATAAAAAGAACTTATTGGGCTTAACCCATTTGGGCCCAACTTGGAAAGTTTAAATACTGATAATATAAGTATAACATGGATTAAAACAAGTTAAAGAACTTATAATAAGTTTATTGGACCTAAAACACGTAAATGGGTAAAACTAGTAAACTAGTATAAAAGTTACCGACACATAACACTAAAATGAGCAAACGAGAATATGTAAACCCACTTGATCATCATATATAAATAATCATCATATATATACATAATTGTTATTTTATAAAGTCATTGGACAAACGTCTAAGACCGATTATTATTTGTCTAGGTTTCCGTGATTGAAGCACGTACCGTACATCCAAATCGCCGATAATCGTCTTCCCACATCAACGTGAGTTCATAGCCTCGCACTCTTTTAAATGTTTTTATAAATGTTTTATAAACCCGCGAGGGAGATAACATGTTAGTTTTTATAAAATAGGACACCATTTGTCCCGATTATTTGTTTATTGATTTGGACCCGAATGATTGAATGACCCGATTGTATGACCCGATAAATGATTAAAGGACCCGATAGATGAAATTAAATGGATTATTAAAGTTAGGTTATGTCACTAAAAGTCCCATTAGCATGAATTGTGAACTACCGGGATTTGGTAGACGCTTATGCATTTAATAGTACTATTTGGGGACGATCACCCCAGTTCGCGCCTTGACGGTTGATCCCCGTCGTGCCACATTGATTGGTAAGCGAATTTATGTATGAGAAGATTTCCATAGCGTGACCTTTGTGACGACACGCTACTTTAGATGGGCAAAATTGGTATCGGGTTAGCTACCCCTTGTTGGTTTAGTAAGGTAACAATGTCATGCGGCTTATAATAATCCAAAACTAACGAAATACTACTAGACGCTCCGAGTTACGATGTATTGCCTGACTAGCAATACAGGGTCATACTATTGATATTATGTTTGTATTTTGGTTTTCATAACCATATTCATATAACGGTTTTTATTTTCATACAACGTTATAAGACGTATTGTATGACGTTTTTACGACATTGGCTCGTATAATGATTTTTAAGGCAAATGCCTATACTATGATTTTGATAAAGATTTGTATAAAA
The DNA here is from genome assembly GCA_025667525.1 of Glebionis coronaria. Taxonomy (NCBI): domain Eukaryota; kingdom Viridiplantae; phylum Streptophyta; class Magnoliopsida; order Asterales; family Asteraceae; genus Glebionis; species Glebionis coronaria. The sequence continues at coordinate 252,147,914 of CM046875.1, read as the reverse complement.
TGATTTTGGCTATTTTATGGCCTATTACAATGATTTGTACAAAAATGATTTTCGGTAAAAACTTTATACCGATATTATATTGATGGTTTATTAAACTCTTTTTACGAAATGATATTTGGTAATAATTTTATACCAAAGTTATATTGATGTAATTTAACATGTTTTATCTCAGGTACTTGAAGGTAATTCTCGGGAAGACGACAAGAATTCATGGCCCGCACTTAAACAATATTTTCCATTCAAATATTTTGTAAAACTTTATATGAAATTTAATGACTTGGGACCGATGTAACTTTGATATTTATGAATGGAAATGCTTTATTAATAAACGACGCGATTTTTATGCGTTGTCTATGATGTGAGTAATGTGCTATCCCGTAACACCAACTAGTCTTCCGCTGTATTGAGTTATATAAATTTGGGGGTGTTACAGTTTGGTACCGGAGCTCTCGTTATAGAGAACGAAAGATTTTTAAAACTAAGGTTTTGAATAAAACATTTCAAAATCTTTTAACTATAAACATTTTTCTAAAAATGTCAAAAAAAAATCTTTTGACTATAACGGTGCCGAAGAATTCCCGAGTTACCGACAAGGCCAGACTGAGAAGTGTTATTTTAATATATATAACTTGGATTATATATATATATATTTGATGTAATTTTATTACATGATTGTTTGATGATTATTTTGATATTTATACGAGGTATTTATACGACGTAGATTGTCACAAGAAACCCTAACTTCTCTAGTAAATTAATCGAAGCTATTCTCGTAGGAATTCTAGCTATCCTAGATCTAAACCAAGTTGTGGATATTTATGATCCCAACAAAATGGTTGATACTCGTAGAAATGTAGATATTAGTTGATCGTGATATTGAAAAAGAATTGGCGAGATTAAATCTGATATCGATGTCATGACGATCTTTCCTTATAGAGTGGAGTTTGACAAAACGTTATCACCTGGAAATATGTCATCTGATTCGTTGTCATCCAATTCTTAAATTGAAATCGAAAGGGTGAATGTTGCACTTGAGGCTGTCATTGGAACCATTACCCAAAAGCCTCATGCCACTAGTACCTTTCCGAGAAATCTAATTGAATGTATGAGTCATCTCATACTAGTGACTCATTTGATAAGTGTTATTGTAAGAGCTATAGGATTGGAATTAAGTGTTGATCATTTTGAGCTTTTATTGCCTTTACAAGGCCGAAGAATAAGATTGAAAATATTGGAATATGAGGTGGGATATCGAATTAAGTATAAAATTGGTTGAAACTTGAATAAAGTAAAATTTAACCCGTATGAAATATGAGATTGATAAGAGGAAGTCGTTAAGTCCTGTGATTGAATTATAAGGTTTTAATTGATTGTTAGTTTGTGTTAAGGGCTGTTCCTAGGCCACTGTCCACTGACGAGGATGCCCAGTGTCCAAGAAATAAATTGAAGAAACCTTCTTATAAATTGAGACCGATGGATCCTCTGGGACATGTAGAACACCTAATGACTCTTGTAGATTAGTATTCATTGTGGTATCTTTTAAAAATCCCTAACTTAACTGAGATATCAGTTGGTAGGATGAGTTCTGAGAATTGTATGACATAGTGACACGTAATGTGTTACTGTACAATTTTGACTTGTTTGTGATTAATGAAAAAGACTACCTTTGATTGCTAAATCCTACATGTATCGATGTTATCTATCTTTTATTGCTTCATCCTAATGTTCGCATTAGTGATGCAACCATTGAACAAGTACTCATCTTGAATTGAGTTATGTTGTGGATTATTCTTGTTGAGTGCCATCGAGGTCATGAACCTCATGATTACTTGGCTAAGCTCATTTCCTATCATGTCGTAGTTAGTTCTTGGTGAACAACTTTTCATCACTCTTCTGCAGATCACTCATTGTTTTTATAAGATAAAACAATATTATTTGAGGAAAATGAATTTTCATCACTATAAGGATTATTCAAAATGAGATTTATAAGTGATTGTTATCGAAATGAAGATGTTTATAAAACACCTTAGAAAACTTAATTGTTTTCATAACAAAGAAAATATTTGTAAATTTATTTTTGATTCTTATTTAAGAATTAAGCATGAAAATGTTTTTATTATAAACATGATGATAAAATTTTGACGAACTGAGTATTGCATCGTTAATCTTGAAGTTGTATATAGTTGCGCGCCTACATACAATTTGGAATGGACCATGCAAGACTGATTAGTAGTCACCATAAAATTGTTAATAAACATTACATTTTTCTTGAAGATTGTGAAAAAATAAATTTTATGAGATCTGCAAGAAGTGAAAAATAAGGACATAGTGTTAGGGACACCTACATATGTACCTGTAGCATTTATTCTTCTGAGTCGAATTTACTCATATGTGGAAATTGTCTTATTTGACAATTGACAATTCTTCCTTGTCCAATTCTCCCGTAGTGAGATTCTTAGGAAAAGTATCTGATTACCGAGTGTTGATACCCGACTGGATGTATCGACGTTCCTATCATTTCTTTTGATTTGATTTCATTTGAATGACCTGGGTAATGATCCAAGGAGCTTTCGAATGCGTACTCAAATTATGAAAACATGGGATATATTCATATTCATTAAATGTTTTCGTGTGTATCTGATTTGAAATTCTCTCGCATAGATCATGCGTTGAACTTACTCTTTTATGGTAGTTATGTCTCCATATATCCTTGAATTTGTGAAGGATTATGAGTTATTATTAGTCTTTTGAGAAGTCCACATCTTATCGACGACAATGAAACTGGAAAGTTAATAGTGCCAGTAGAATGGATTGATTGATTATGACATGACGACATTGTCTTAATTGATGGGAACTCGAGTAGAATTCCCCTAAAAGATCAGATGTTGATTATCAAAAGTTATTTAAATAATTCGTGATGAATGACCATATCCTGCATTTAGACTTGAAATTATACCATGAATGGTTATGAATTAGTCATAGATATTATAATCTAGAAAGAACCTAATATGAATTTATTAAAAGATGTTTATGTTATCTGAAACTTTAGAAGGTATTTGTTGGTAAATTACCTAGACTTTTGCCATTAAGGCAAGTTGAATTTGGTATTGATTATATTCCCGGTGTTGCACCTGTGGCATTTGCACTGTACGTCAACACAATCTAAATTAAAAGAATTACCGTACAACTGAGAGAGTTGTCGGAGAAAGATTTTATTCTACCGAGCTCGTCATCATGAAGAGCTATGGTGTTATCATTCCTTATATTTATAGATTACTGTGAACTGAGTAAATTGACAATCGAAAACGATATCCATGACTCGAAATGGAAGATTTGTTCGATCATTTACAAGGTTCTAGCGTATGTTTTAAAAATTTGATCCACAGCATGGTTATCATCAACTTCGCATCCGCGAAGAAGATTATCTACTCCAATCACTACATCCGGTACTTGTAATAATCGTTATGAGTTTCACGTGATGTCGTTTGAATTGACTAAAACACATGTAGCATTAATAAAGTTGGTGAATCACGTGTGTAGGCTTTAATTTGATAAATTCATGCTTGTGATCATTAAGGACCATTTGTTTATTTATAAAAATAAGAAGGAGTTAATAATTATTTGTAGAATGCCCTGAGTCGGCCGAGTAGTGAAAACCTGTACCTTGACTAATTAATATGTGATTTAAGACTTAATCCTTTACATGATTTGACCGTGTGATTAATAAGATAATGTAATCTATAATGAATTTTCAAAGATTAGAAGTCATTTAAGACTTTGGGTTTTACTAAAAAGAAAATGGAAATATGTTTTGACAAATGTTTTAACAAAGAATTTTTAAGAGATTATTCCCTTATACCTAGAACATTTAACTAAACTCCTGTTTAGGGGTAAATGTTCGTGTATACCTCAAGACAACCTAAGAAGGATTGAGGAAACAATTTAAACCATGACTTAAAATTTAAAACGACAATGTTTGCTTTTCAATTAAGAAATTTTTTGACCAAAGTATAAACAAGGATTTTTCGAACATTTACGGATCTTATTAATTATTTTAATTATTTTCGATAAATCAACAAAAATCTTGTTAATTAAATTCAAATTATTTTAAACATTTTTATATAATTGATCGAACTAGGAAATTTAAAATTTTACGTTTAAGTTTCATAAAAATTTAAATATTTAATATTTAATTACTTGTAATACTTATCGACGCTTTAAACGTCGGATTGATCAAAATTGATAAAAACGATAGTTGAGACGAAACTAAAACTTAGAAAAGGATAAAGAACCAATTAGGACACGTTCCTTAATAATGAAGGTGCAAAATAAATTTCCGAATAATTTAAAAACAGCCGATGATTATAAAAAGGATAATATAGATAATAAAAAGTGGTTCGCGGCTAATGTGAACCATTAGAATTGAGAAGCCGATAGCGTTAAATGTTTTAAAGGACCACTTGTGATTGCCTAAATATAGAGATTTAGAAATGTAGTCATATTGGAATCTTGTAAGTATAAGTATTCTATTCATGTCATTTCTGACTAAGTGTATCTTTATCTGAAGAAGTTGTACTAATGACAAATTATGAAGGCAGGCACCGCCTCATACATTTGTAAACGTCTAGCTATTGCAAAGGTCATCATCTGAATTTGATTCGATTTGGGTCATCGTCGACAGACTGAACAAATCTGCAAATATCATTCCTGTTAATGATAGATTCTTGATGAAGAAATTGACTCTTTTGTATTTAAAGGAATTATGTAAACATAGTGTGCCTGTATCGAACATCTTTATCAAGATCATCGCTTCGCATCGAATTTCTAGAGATTTGCTCAGAAGTCATTGGGAACGAACCTTGATGAGAGTACTGTTTACCACCCCAAATCGAAGGGACGAGGTAAAGTAACGATACAAAATACTATAAGTGTTGTTTTATGTTTGAATGATTGACCTTTGGTAATAAACTGTAAAATCGTTTTCCTTTGGAAGGATTACCATTGATAATCATCGTATTAGGATCGAGACCTAATCTTGTTAGGATCCATATTAGAGCATCTGTAAGCAAGAGTTGAGATAAAGACACCCGACATACACCCATTATGAGTTGGACATGTCTTTTAGGTTTAAGGTTTCCTATGATGGCGAACCTATCCTTGCAAAATACCTGACCCGCGAGATCTGAAATGATTGTTGAAATTAGGATCTGATTATTGACAGCTGGTAGTGGGCAAGAGGTTATGTGAATATGAAATGTAGACCTTGAAGTGCCAAATGGGTAGCGAAGTTATGCCACAATTTTTAACCTTGGAAAAATGAATTCATGATCTGATAAATCATGGGATATAAGTTCCCGTTGTATGGGACCATTGAGATGATGTAAAAGTTGGGATTAAAAGGCATATAAGCTGGATCTACCCTAGGACTTCAGGAACTGCGTGTATAATGTTTCGTAGATCGAACTTGACAAAATATCTATCAAGTGAAAATCTGATTATTCTTAGTAGAGCTTAGATCGGCGAAAAGTTGCATTCATCAAAAACCCGTGAACATCATGGATAGAGAAAGTAAGTCAACATTAAGCCTGATCTTATTCCCGTAGTTATGTTTGATGAAACTCGCGTATTATAATGAATTGCACTTATGAGAAAAGATCGGATGTGGAGGAAATACCCACATGGCTTTAACTCTATAAGAAGCGAGTAGTAAGGTAAGATGATCTTTGAGGACAAAGATCCTGTTTAGGGGTTAATGCTGTGACAATCCGTCAATTTATGGTCAATATTTTATTCTCAATATTTATTTGAAAATATTATTTTATGAACTCACTTATTTTTGGGAAGTAATTTGGATTTACGTCTTGAAGTAGCGTCGACTACGTCTAAACCAGAGGATTCAACGTTACGTGCTTACGTTTACATACACCGTCTTTGGTGACAGTCCGACATTTCAGAAAATAAATTTGTCTGTGAATATTATTTTGAGATTTTAAATTTGTGTTGGTTCATAAACTCACAAATTTACGAGAAGAGACTAGGACTTACGATTTTATTTTAACGTCCTTTACGACTAAACCGGAAACCTTAGGATTACGTATTTACGTTTTCGAACTCCGTTTTTGATGAGACAATTTTTATTAGATTCGTTTTGTGTCGTTGATTCATAATTTATAAAAACGTTTTTCTTAAAACGACCCGAGGGCACTTAAAACGAGGAAACTAGAATCGAGGAGTACCCGTAAAATAGTGGGGATGAAACAAGTATACACTTGTCTCACCCCCACTATGGGTGGCCAGACAAGTTACCAACACACCACTTTGTTGTCAACATAACACACACTCTAAGGACACTTGTCCTTAGAGCCTTACAAACCACTTAACACAAAACTAGCTAAACCAAAACAACTTTCTCATACATGCAAAAACAAGAGAAGGAAAAATTCTCCATCCCTCTTTCTCTCCCTATCTTGAACGTCCAACATCACTCCCACAATCACCATCCATCAAAATTCAACCATAAACATCATCTAGAATCAACATATGTTGATTGCTACATAAAAAGAAGGTGATTGGAGGTGATTTTAACAAGTAAAAATGAAATTTTATGGAGTCCAAGGGCTGATTTTCAAGAAGGTATTCATACCTATGAAGATCTCAAAAAGTTCATTTGCCAAGTTAAAGATGGGGTGACAAGAACCAAGCCTTGTTCATCAAAATCTCATCATTTCATCACTTTGGTGGTATAGAGATTATTTCTTCCTATCATCTTGCTATTTTTGATTATGTAATCTTGTATTTCTTTCACTTATGTATATGTATATGATGATGAATGATGATTAAAAATATTGTGTGGGGATTTGGTGTTGATAAACATGCTTAAAAAGATGAAAAACTATAAGAAACAAGGTTAAAATCTTGCTTAATTTAGATGGCTGTATAAAACAGTAAAGAATCATATGGTAAACTGGTAAAATGACTTGAATAGATTGATATACAGTAAGCTATGGGTCTTATACACATGTGAGAGTTGGCCATGCAATGGAATCATTGTAATGGGTGAGATATGATCAAAACAAGTTTAAGGTACAAATCTGAGTTCACTGTTTTCGACGATTTTTAGAAAATACTTAGAAGATGATTCAACAGTAGCTATAGAAGAGTTAAATGGAGCACATATCATTTAGTTTATGTGATAAAAATTTGAGCTTCTATCTCCATATATAACTCTAGATATGGCAGTTTTGGTGAAGATGAGAATAAAAATCAGATTTTGGAAATTAAAGTATAATATTATTATATAAGCACTCAAAATTATATTGTATAAAATGTAAAAGAAAAACCCACTAACTTATGGATTTTATTTATATAAATATGTAAAAGGTTAAATAAGTGTATAAATTTTAAAAATTGTAGTGGAATAACACTTATAAGTTATAAAAACTATAAACTTGATTTTTACGACTTTTTCGGCTATTACCAAAAAATTAACGTTTTTGTTAAATAAAACTTAGACGGTTGGACCCGTCTAATGTAAACTTTTATAAACTCATATACTGATATATAGACATGTATAAAAAGTAAAAACCGATAAAACCCGAACTATAGGACATACTGACATTAACGAGCTAAGTAAACGTATTGGACTAATAATTGGACTAAATAAGTTAAACACTTATAAAAAGAACTTATTGGGCTTAACCCATTTGGGCCCAACTTGGAAAGTTTAAATACTGATAATATAAGTATAACATGGATTAAAACAAGTTAAAGAACTTATAATAAGTTTATTGGACCTAAAACACGTAAATGGGTAAAACTAGTAAACTAGTATAAAAGTTACCGACACATAACACTAAAATGAGCAAACGAGAATATGTAAACCCACTTGATCATCATATATAAATAATCATCATATATATACATAATTGTTATTTTATAAAGTCATTGGACAAACGTCTAAGACCGATTATTATTTGTCTAGGTTTCCGTGATTGAAGCACGTACCGTACATCCAAATCGCCGATAATCGTCTTCCCACATCAACGTGAGTTCATAGCCTCGCACTCTTTTAAATGTTTTTATAAATGTTTTATAAACCCGCGAGGGAGATAACATGTTAGTTTTTATAAAATAGGACACCATTTGTCCCGATTATTTGTTTATTGATTTGGACCCGAATGATTGAATGACCCGATTGTATGACCCGATAAATGATTAAAGGACCCGATAGATGAAATTAAATGGATTATTAAAGTTAGGTTATGTCACTAAAAGTCCCATTAGCATGAATTGTGAACTACCAGGATTTGGTAGACGCTTATGCATTTAATAGTACTATTTGGGGACGATCACCCCAGTTCGCGCCTTGACGGTTGATCCCCGTCGTGCCACATTGATTGGTAAGCGAATTTATGTATGAGAAGATTTCCATAGCGTGACCTTTGTGACGACACGCTACTTTAGATGGGCAAAATTGGTATCGGGTTAGCTACCCGTTGTTGGTTTAGTAAGGTAACAATGTCATGCGGCTTATAATAATCCAAAACTAACGAAATACTACTAGACGCTCCGAGTTACGATGTATTGCCTGACTAGCAATACAGGGTCATACTATTGATATTATGTTTGTATTTTGGTTTTCATAACCATATTCATATAACGGTTTTTATTTTCATACAACGTTATAAGACGTATTGTATGACGTTTTTACGACATTGGCTCGTATAATGATTTTTAAGGCAAATGCCTATACTATGATTTTGATAAAGATTTGTATAAAATGATTTTGGCTATTTTATGGCCTATTACAATGATTTGTACAAAAATGATTTTCGGTAAAAACTTTATACCGATATTATATTGATGGTTTATTAAACTCTTTGTACGAAATGATATTTGGTAATAATTTTATACCAAAGTTATATTGATGTAATTTATTAAACTCTATGAATTCACTCGGCGTTATCGCTGACCTTTTCTTTTAACATGTTTTATCTCAGGTACTTGAAGGTAATTCTCGGGAAGACGACAAGAATTCATGGCCCGCACTTAAACAATATTTTCCATTCAAATATTTTGTAAAACTTTATATGAAATTTAATGACTTGGGACCGATGTAACTTTGATATTTATGAATGGAAATGCTTTATTAATAAACGACGCGATTTTTATGCGTTGTCTATGATGTGAGTAATGTGCTATCCCGTAACACCAACTAGTCTTCCGCTGTATTGAGTTATATAAATTTGGGGGTGTTACACAATAAGCTAATGAAAGGGATAAAAATTACAAGTAAATTGGGGGGTTTTTATAGCCATCCCCAAGGGCTTGCTGAGCGAATATCCGAATCTTCAAAGGAATATTCTTCTTTCATTCCAGCCCTTGGATCTTTATTCTCTCTCTCTTGGTTGATCTGATGGTTGATAGGGCACAACTAGCACACGGATTGCCAACGTGGCATCCGTGTGTGCTAGTTGTGTTTCTTTTAAGCTTCCTGATTGGTTGAAAAGGAATGGTGAGGTGTCAAAGCCAATAGAAATTCGCCACGTATCCTCGCCTCACCATATTTTCTCTTCCTTAAACCTTGGGGCTTTTATTTTTCTTTGTGTGAATTAATTGTGTAGATAAAAAGCCCCAAATAATATCAAGTAAATATTGATTTAGGGTTGGTGAACAGTAACTATTTGTTACTGGTTTTTAGGTTTTGTGAGATGGGGGAGATGAAGGCTACATAGGAAACATCGAATATATTATTTAATGTGTGTGAGATGGGAAAAAACGAGTGGTGAAGTTATGAGTGGGTAAGAGAATCAGTTTTATTTATTTATTGTAAAGTTGTGAAAAGTGAATGGGACGTGTGAGTGGGGTTTTTTTATTTGTTTATGGAAGTAACGTGTTTTATACACGTTAGATTGAAAACGAAACCCTAAAACCCATTTACTCCAATCGTTCTTTATTCAGTTTAGTTGTGAAAGATTGGGCTTGAAGCCCAAGTTCTATATCTACAATCCGTCTAATATACTGTTCCATTTGGGCCATTATACTTTGCACCAAAAACGTCCATTTATGATGTTGGGCTTTGTTTAGGCCTTGACCCAAGAGTAGTCCATTGTTTATCCAATATTAAACTTTCAGGCCCAATAAGCCTTTGTGGGTCCCACTTGGCCCGTTTTCTTGTCAAATGATGAAATCCTCTAAAGTCGAGCTCGATTTTGGCTTCATTGATCTTTTTCTTCGAACTCGTGTCGATATTTTCCGGTTTTCGCGATCTTGGTACCTACACACATTAAAACACGAAATACACATATACAAGGCATATTTGATACATTTCATGCATTATTTCATTGATATGACTATTTAAGCTCATATTAGATATCGAGTCTCAAATAATAGTGTTTGGAATGTAACATAAGGATGGAAAATAAGATTAATTCTATAATTAAGAATTTACAGCTTATATGTAGCTGAAACAAGTTTGGCTCAAGCAAATGAACAAGCTGAACTTGAGGCTTAATGATCAATAGTTTAATGACAAAATTTGACCCATTATGATTTTCATTTATTGCTTTGGATTATAACAACAAACATGAATCATCTGTTACAAGTTCATTTTAAACTTAATAACAATCCTATTGAATGGAATTGATCATGATTAATGTGGATCTTTAAATCAACTGTTTTATATTGTAGTATAAATCCAAACCATCTTGGTCATTCTAGACAACACCAACAATTACACAGCTTCTACCTTCTCTCCCATTATACAAACAAGAAAGAGTTCCGGCAAAATCTCAGGCAAGTTGGTTATATCCGACAGTACTACTGCTTAGGCCGTTGTACCCTAGGAAACAGCCGTCGTAATTGGTAGACGTGAACTGTTTTATGGGAACCGTGTTAAACACGGTCCTCTGCTATGTGTCTTCTATGTCATTTCTATGATTATTGTTTGTCCTTATGTTCTATTTACGTTCGTTGTTTACTTTTATACTTATTTGTTATGATTGGTATTTGTTTACATGTTGTTTTGATGAATTATTATTAATGGGTATGGTAGAATTCTCCTACAAATACAAGTTATTTTGTAAGAGAAAGAATCATTTTGTAACTTTAAAAATACCACTAATCATATGATAAATAATTTTGTAAAACTTTTTGTTACAACCTGGGCATCGGCATCGGAAGGTGGAAGAAGGGTGTTGTGTTTTATCCAGGGCAAGGGAAGGCGAAAGAGGAAAATGGTTGTTGGACGCGGTAGTAAAAGGCAGGAGAACTCCGTGAGTAGAAGATGGGTTTGCGGTAGGGTGAAGATATGGGACCTCGGAATCAAGAGTGTTTTTAAGATTTCACCTTGAGGGCAAAGTGAATTGGAAGGAGTGGGGAATGATACGCCCCGGGCTCAGGCCAAACGGGCCACGTGTATCTTTTATGTTTAACTATATGTTTGTGTCGTATTAGGAATCTGTTATTTGTTTAGGGATGCCTTGTCTTACAAGTTATGTATTTTGTTAATTCAATAATGCCTAAAAATGTTACTTGCATTTTTCGGTCTCTCTTAGTTCTGATTACGATAATATATAAAAACAAGCATTTACGAAAACAACGAAAAACGAATTCTTGAGTTCAAGTATTTTTCATTTTACCCATTTTCACTTAAGGTATGAATAAACAAGTACTAACCTTAATCAAGTGATCAAGTGATTTAATCTTTTCTTAAAACTCACTTTTTATTAAGTGTGACAAGTTTTTATTAAACTTTCTTTTTAAGAAAATGTTTTATTAAATTAATTATTTGAAAATTTGAAAATGGCATATTCTTATTTGATTAGGAATATTCTATCAGAATATTTTTTAATCCAGATAAGACCTCCACCACTAAAGGACAAAAAAGGGAGCGGAGTCTAGGCGGCGGTTCTCTTGTGCCTACGCGGTTCCTTATCGATAAGGAACCGCCGGCGGAGATATGGAACCGCGGCAAGATATATCCGTTGGCCTTTTGTCCTATAAATTGTGGATCATTCTCAGATATTCAACTCACCTCTTTTGCACATCTATTTCCAGATTCAAACATTCTTCTTTAATCACTCAAGTCTTTGATCATTTGTTTGATTACTACTTGTTTAAGAAGTGAATCTTGTTCTTCCATCCCTTCCTCTCCAAGTGCAAAGAGAAGAGCACTATCCTTGTGAAGTTTTGAGTCCACCACCAAAGATCCATTGAAGATCTAATTTTATACATTTGTTGTTGTGTCATAGTTGTGAAGATCCAAGTAGTTGTGTCTATTTGGAAGTTGTGTATGTATTAAGTATAGTTGTGTAGATTGGTCCTAGCTACGATTAGGGCTCGAATTTTAGCTTAGAGTCGGAAATTGGTTAAGCAACGTGTATGGTTTTCTCCACCATAAGGAGCTTGTTGTGTAGTGAACTCTCGAGTAAGGAGTAGGAATGATGAGTGAGCTTCGTTGCCGAACCACTATAAATCCTTGGTGTTCAGTTTGATCTTTATTTACCCTTAACTCTTTACATTCTTTATTCTTTGTGTATATATTTTTGTTAGTATTAGTTTAGTTACACTATCATTGTTCATATTGTGCATAAGAAGATTTCACATATTTCCTCAATCCTAAGTTTTTTGAAAAAGGATTTTTGAAAACCACCTTTTAACAAGTAAATATAAGAAACTATTCAACCCCCCCCCCCTCTAGTTTCTACAATTGGTACCAGAGCGAGGTTGCTCAAGAATTTTTAAAGTATATTGTATTTTAAAACTTGAATCGATCTATGGATTCCAACAAATACCTAGAAGGGCAATCTATGCAAAGACCACCACTTTTTGAAACCGATAGTTTTATTTATTGGAAAAATAGATTTGAAACTTATGTGAAATCAAAAGATTTAGATCTTTGGCATGTTATTACCAATGGTGATTTTTTACCTTATCAATTTAATGAAGTTTCTAAAACAAAAGAATTGGTCACTTTTGACAAATCTAATGATGATACTAAAAAGAAACTTTTAAAAAATAATGAGGCTAAAATGGTGATTTATAATGCTTTACCTAAGAAAGAGTATGAAAGGATTTTTATGTGTGAAACCGCTAAAGATATTTGGAACACTCTTTTAGTAACCCACCAAGGTAATAGCCAAGTCAAAGAAAGCAAAATCGATCTTCTTGTCCAACAATATGAACAATTTGTCATCATAGAAGATGAATGCATTTGCTAGGTTTAACACAATTATTACTAGTCTAAAAGCACTTGATGAAGGTTTTTCTAGCAAGAACAATGTTAGGAAGTTTCTAAGGGCTTTACATCCAAAGTGGAGAGCAAAAGTCACGGCGATTGAAGAATCAAAAGATCTCTCAACTTTATCACTCGATGAAATCATAGGCAACTTGAAGGTTCATGAGATGATAATTTTGAAGGACTCGGAATTAGTGAAAACCAAGAGTGAAATAAAATCTCTTGCACTTAAAGCCAAGAAGGCACAAAGTGACCATGATAGTTCCTCGGATAGCGATGACAAGGAGTATGCATTGGCGGTGAGAGATTTCAAGAAGTTCTTCAAGAGACGAGGTCAACACGTTAGGCAACCCAACAATGACAAGAAACCATTCTCAAAGAATCGGTTTGTCAAGAACGAAAAAGGTGATAGGAATTGCTTTAGATGTGGTGATCCAAATCACTTCATTGGTGATTGTCCAAAGCCATCTCGCGGTAAGAATCACACGGCGTTCGTTAGTGGCTCTTGGAGCGATAGCGGTGAAGATGATGATGACAACCCCAAAGAGGAGAAATGTATCATGGCTCACACTTCTAAAGAGGTACATTCCGAAACCGAATATTATAACAATGATAGATCCACCTTTGATGATATTGAATTTGAAGGCAAATATGATAGTTTACACAAACTTAGTCTTAAATTCATAGAAAAGAATAAAACCTTAAAATCAACCAAAACTAAGCTTGAAAATGAGATCAATGAACTTAGGGAGAAATTGCCAAACTTGAGAAAAATAAAGAAGTTTATTTAGGTTGCTTAAGTTGTGAGAAACTTAGATTAGAGAATGAAAATCTCAAGAGCACCTCCATTAAATTGGAAAAGTTAATGAAAGGTACTAGTGCTCTTGATGATATGTTAAACAAACAAGTTCATTCAAAGGAAAGACTTGGTGTAGGTTTTAACTCAAATGAAGCCTCAACTAGTGAACCTAAACAAGTCAGATTTTCATAAAAATCACCCACTATACGCGGTCCCAGATTGTATGGGGCGGTTCCTTATCACTATGGAACCGCCGCCATAGATAAGGTACCGCGGCCAGAACAAGAGTTTTGTGAAAACCATGAACTTTCTGAAAAGTCAAAGTCAGGTGAAAAACCAAAGCATCTTATTGTTAATAAGGTAAAATTACCCATACTTCACGACAATGCTATTGATAAGTTCTACAAGCCATTAAGTAAACCTCTCATGGGAAATAGAAGTTTATCAAGACCATCTTCTACTCCACCTAGAGTACGGAATGAGTCTAAGCTTAGAAGTAGAACGACAACGCCTAGAAGAGATAATCCAAAAAATTCACGATCTAGAAGTAAAACCCCCAACACATAGAAGAAATGATCATAACTCTAAACCTAGATCAAATACACCCAAGAGAAATAACGAACAACAAAATGGTTATATGAATTACTATCCTCCTCCATTTTGTTCTCCATGGGGAACCCCTCCTTCATTCGTGCATCCCAACCAAATGCAAGGGATGTTTGGAACTAAAAATTTTGGACCCATGAGATATTGGGGACCAAATGTTTGATCTTGTGTGTTGTTACCTAGATATGCTTGGGAATTGATTTGGAGCCCGACGAGTGGATTAAGGATAGTGGATGTTCTAAACACATGACGGGTAATCGAAGTTTGTTCTCGCACTACAAAGCATATGATGGAGGTAACGTCACATTTGAAAGTAGTCTACGTGGTAATATCATTGGCAAAGGTATGGTTTCTCTTGACTCTATGACCATTGAAAATGTTGAGCACGTAGATAACTTAGGGTTTAACCTTTTAAGTATAGGTCAAATTTGTGACAATAAGTGTAAGGTCATCTTTTCGGAACATGACAGTGAAATCGTAAAAGATGGAAAAGTCATTGGAAAAAATGTTTGAAAGCATGGGCTTTATGCCATGAAGGTCAATAAGAAGTCAAAAGACAACATATGTCTTGCGACTATAGATGATAGTTCTACTCTTTGGCATAGGAGATTAGGTTACGCTAATATGCACTTAATTCAATCTTTAGTCTCTAAGGAGTTGGTAAGACACCTCCCCAAGATGAAGTTTGATAGTCACTTTTGTGATTCTTGCAAAGTTGGAAAGCAAGTTCACTCAAGTCACAAAGCCAAGAATTTGGTTTCGACCTCTCGGTGCTTAGAGCTCCTACATATGGATCTCTTTGGACCTTCCGCCATACGGAGTTATGGAGGTAACCTTTATACCCTAGTTATAGTTGATGACTATTCTAGATTCACTTGGATTAGATTTTTGGCATCTAAAAATGAATCTTTCGATCACATCGAAATCTTTAGTCGAAGAATTCAAAATCAACTCAGATGTCCAGTTGTCTCTATTAGGACGCATCATGGTAGGGAATTTGATAATGAAGTGCAATTTGGTGCCTTTTGTGAAGCTCATGGTATTACCCATAACTTCTCGGCTCCTCGCACTCCACAATCAAATGGGGTAGTTGAAAGGAAGAATAGGACACTCCAAGAGATGAGTAGGACGATGTTAAACGAGCAATCTTTGCCTCAAAAGTTTTGGTGCAATGCCGTGGACACATCGACTTATATTCTCAACCGAATTGTAATTCGACCTTTCATAGGAAAGACCCCCTATAAGATTCTTAAAGGAAAGAAACCCTCATTGGAATACTTTAGGGTGTTTGGAAGCAAGTGCTTTATCCTCAACACCAAACATTACCTTACCAAGTTTGACACAAATTTGGAAGCAAGTGCTTTATCCTCAACACCAAACATTACCTTACCAAGTTTGACCCAAAGTCTTACAAAGGTATCCTTTTAGGTTATTCCCAAACTAGCAAAGCCTACATTGTCCTAAATAGAACCACGAGGGTTATTGAAGAATCACTCAACGTAACCTTTGATGAAACCCCTCCTTCACCCAAGACACCACCATTGGTTGATGATTACTTGGATGAATTAGAAGTAGTTAAAGCCAAAGAGGTTTGAAAAATAGGAGTTGAAGACCTTAATGTTGAAAAGGAAGTAAACATTAAGGAGTCTAGGGATCATACTCTCAATAATATCATTGGTGACTTAAATCAAAGGACCCTAAGATCTCAATTCCAAAACCAAAGCAACTTCTTTTGTTTCGTCTCCTTGATTGAACCAAAGAATGTTAAAGAAGCTTTGACGGATGAAAGTTGGGTCATTGCGATGCAAGAAGAATTGAATCAATTCGTTGCCAATGATGTTTGGGAACTTGTTCCTCCACCTAGAAGTTCTACCATTATAGGAACCAAATGGGTCTTTAGGAATAAGTTAGATGAAAATGGTGTTGTGTCTCGTAACAAGGATAGACTTGTAGCTCAAGGATATAATCAACAAGAAGGGATTGATTATGACGAGACATATGCACCGGTAGCAAGATTAGAATCCATTAGAATCCTTTTAGCCTACGCTTATGCCTTATACTTTAAGCTTCAACAAATGGATGTAAAGAGTGCGTTTCTTAATAGTTTGATCAATGAGGAGGTATATCTGGCTCAACCTCCCGGCTTCATTGATTTTGAGAAACCGGATCATGTTTACAAGCTTAAGAAGGCACTTTATGGTCTCAAACAAGCACCCAAAGCTTGGTATTATAGACTTAAAGAGTTTCTTGTTAAACATGAGTATACCATGGGGATGGTAGACAATACACTCTTTACAAAGAAGAAAGGTCCTCACCTCATAATCGTACAAATATATGTTGATGACATTATATTTGGCTCAACTTGTCAAGAATCGTGTGATGACTTTGCCAAAATCATGCATGATGAGTTTGAAATGAGTATGATTGGAGAAGTTAACTTCTTTTTAGGACTCCAAATTAAACAAATGGATGATGGTATTTTCTTTATTCAATCTAAGTATGCTAAAGAAATGCTAAAGAAATTTGGATTAGATGAATCTAGACCAATGAAGACCTCAATGGCCTCGGATACTAAACTCATCGTGGATGATGATTGTGAGTCGGTAGACAACACCAAATATAGAGGTATGATTGGTAGTTTGTTGTACCCAATGGTAAGTCGACCGGATATCATGTTTAGTGTTTGCCTTTTTGCTCGCTTCCAAGAGGCTCCCAAAACCTCTCACCTCGTAGCGGTTAAGCGTATCTTCCGATACATTAAAGGCACTATACATTTAGGATTATGGTATCCTAAAGGGACCGGCGTAGAAACCATTGTCTACGGACTCGGATCATGCGGGAGACTATGTGGACCAGAAAAGCACTAGTGGAGTTTGTACCTTCATGGGTTGTTGTTTAACTTCTTGGTTCTCCAAGAAACAAACCGCTCTTGCAATATCCACCACGGAAGCCGAGTATGTGAGTGCCGGAAAAGCATGCCAATAAGCTCTATGGATGAAGTAAGCGCTTGTTGATTACGGGATTTCTCTTGATGATGTTCCCATCATGTGCGATAATAAAGGTGCTATAGACCTTAGCAAGAATCCCGTGCAACATTCGTGAACCAAACACATAGAAATTCGACACCATTTCCTTAGGGATAATGTTCAAAAGGGGAACATTTCAATTGAGAAGGTACCCTCCGAAGACAACTTAGCCGACATCTTCACTAAGCCACTTAAGAGGGAACCTTTTAATTACTTGCGTCTAGGTCTAGGATTAATGGAACATCTTCCTTAATTACCTTCTTTTCTTTTTGTGTGTTTTCTTTTTTTTACCACTTTGAGTCATTGAGTCTTCCAAAATCTTTTTGAAAAACCCTCTCTTCTCCTTTTCAAAATTCTCACTCTTTCGAAAATGGTTGAGAAATGCTTTTGACATTGTTAATTCAATCTAAAAACGGTTTTTCATAGATTCTCGCTATTAATCTAGAGCTTACATAATTCATATGTATGATTCTCTCAAACATAGCAAGAACAAGATAGAATCATGGAGGATCATTGTGTCATGACTTAAGGTCTTGTCTTACACACCTCCTACATCGATTTTTTTTAATCCATGTATTTTGGTCAAATCTCTATTTCGTAAGTTTGCATATGTTTTCTTTGTCTATATTTGCTTTTAAGCATATCCCTATGATAAGTTAGACTAGAAAAATAAGATTTGCTGAAAAATCTTCCTCCAAACACCAAACACAGCCTCTGCAGGTGGTTCCATATGTGAACCGCGGTGCCTTAGTGATAAGGTACCGCCAGTCATGATAAGGAACCGCATATAGTGCCTTCCTTTTTCGGGTTTTTGTCTGAAACTCCAGATTTGCTCCAACATTTTTGAGAATCTTTGTCTCAAACCCTTTGACCACCCCAAAAATACCTTAAGCCTTTCCTATTTAAACCATAAGCATTTTGCCATACTTCACATCCTAAAATGTCTTATTCTTCTAATGAAAGCCTTGAATCTCCTCCATTTTCTCCAATTGCTTTCAATCCCAACTCACCCAAGAACCATTACAATCCAAATTCACCCAAGAACACTCTTAATCACATCTCTCCTACCAAGAATGTTGATTGTGGAACATCTTTTCTTCCACCACCACCCTTTAGTGTTCTTCCTCCTTCTCATGATAATGTCATGCACCATGGACCATATTGTCATTGTTGTCAATATCAACATCTTGCTATGGCACACATCTATGAGGAGTTGAGCTACATCAAGAGTCTCTTAATCAAGCCTCCTCTTCACTATGATTATGAGATCTCCAACAAGCCACCACCACCACCCTCCGTCATTACCTTGTCTTTCATATAAGCATTGGTTCCTTATCCACAAGACACCAAATTCAAGCAAATCTTAGAATTCTAGAATAACTAGGATTAGATTTATGCTTTTGGCTTGTTTCTTTTTCCATACATCTTTGTATGATGTTCTTTTAGTAACCTATCTTGGATCTTTGTCTTTATGTTTTCTTCTCTTTTATTTTATGACCTATTGCCATATCTTGTTGGTTGATTCTTTTTTTCAACTAACCCTTCTATGTAGCTTGTCACCATATCTTGATTCCTCGGTGCCCCATGCTAGGGGGAGTAAGCACCAAGGGGGAGTCTTTGCAAAGTCCGTCTCTTCAACACCGACTTGTGCAACCTTTTTGCTTCGACAAAGGGGGAGAAATGAATAAACTCGTCTTCCAAAATCTTGTTTTTTGTGTGATTGAGTTTATGTATTATAAGAATCAAAAAGGGGGAGATTGTTAATGCAATAATGCCTAAAAACGTTACTTGCATTTTTCGGTCTCTCTTAGTTTTGATTACGACAATATGTAAAAACAAGCATTTACGAAAACAACGAAAAATGAATTCTTGAGTTCAAGTATTTTTCATTTTATCCATTTTCACTTAAGGTATGAATAAACAAGTACTAACCTTAATCAAGTGATCAAGTGATTTAATCTTTTCTTAAAACTCACTTTTCAATAAGTGTGACAAGTTTTTATTAAACTTTCTTTTTAAGAAAATGTTTTATTAAATTAATTATTTGAAAATTTGAAAATGGCATATTCTTATTTGATTAGGAATATTCTATCAGGATATTTTTTAATCCAGATAAGACCTCCACCACTAAAGGACAAAAAAGGGAGCAGAGTCTAGGCGGCGGTTCTCTAGTGCCTACGCGGTTCCTTATCGATAAGGAACCGCCGGCTGAGATATGGAACCGCGGCCAGATATATCCCTTGGCCTTTTGTCCTATAAATTGTGGACCATTCTCAGCTTTTTAACTCGCCTCTTTTGCACATCTATTTCCAGATTCAAAGATTCTTCTTTAATCACTCAAATCTTTGATCATTTGTTTGATTACTACTTGTTTAAGAAGTGAATCTTGTTCTTCCATCCCTTCCTCTCCAAGTGCAAAGAGAAGAACACTATCCTTGTGAAGTGTTGAGTCCACCACCAAAGATCCATTGATGATCTAATTTTATACATTTGTTGTTGTGTCATAGTTGTGAAGATCTAAGTAGTTGTGTCTATTTGGAAGTTGTGTTTGTATTAAGTATAGTTGTGTAGATTGGACCTAGCTACGATTAGGGCTCGACTTTTAGCTTAGAGTCGGAAATTGGTTAAGCGACGTGTACGGTTTTCTCCACCATAAGGATCTTGTTTTGTAGTGAACTCTCGAGTAAGGAGTACTCGAGGAGTGGAGTACGAACGAGGAGTGAGCTTTGTTGCCGAACCACTATAAATCCTTGGTGTTCGGTTTGATCTTTCTTTACCCTTAACTCTTTACATTCTTTATTCTTTGTGCATATATTTTTGTTAGTATTAGTTTAGTTACACTATCATTGTTCATATTGTGTATAAGAAGATTTCACATATTTCCTCAAGCCTATGTTTTTTGAAAAAGGATTTTTGAAAATCACCTTTTAACAACTAAATATAAGAAACTATTCAACCCTCCCTCTTCTAATTTCTACATATTTGGTTATGTATACCAAAGGTTTTATTATTAATGAATCAATCAAAGTTAATCAATAATTATATAAGTCTCCTCATATCTCTTTCTTACCGAGCCAGTACACGCTATAGTGGTGCCCTATCTCGATACTACCCGAGAGGGTCGTATCAATTGGTGCTTTCATTGAGAGCCCTTAACTCGTTGGGGATTTATGATTTAGGGTTCCAATCATCATAAAAAAACTGTTCACTGAAAAGTTAGTGTTCACCGACCGTACTGTTCATCGTGCACCGGCGACACTGCTCACAGTCACTGTTCACTGGTCCTGTTCATCGGGCACTGTTCATCGAGTACTATTCATATCCAAAAAAATTGTTTTTTTCTTAGATTTATTATTAATGGCATCGAGTACTAGCGATCGGTACGCATTATCTAAACTCTTGCAAATGGGTACGGTGGTTGAATATCAAAGTGAGTTTAAGTATCTTATAACACGAGTAATGGGTATCTCTGAAAGTTTACTTGCCTCGTTTTATATATATGGACTTAAACCGAAGCTACATCTAGAATTGTTAAGGCTTTACCTGAAACCTACAACATTAGACGAAGCCTTCTTTTTAGCCCGTATAGTAGATACCCGGCTTGAGGCAATTGTAGAAGAAAAGCAGACCATTGGAAAGAAAGCGGTTGATTCTTCTACAACATCAGGCGTGACACCAGAAGAAGTGGGAAATGTTACATCCGGACCTAACAAAGATCACCTTGAGCGTGTTGGGGAATCGCAACATCTTATTCGTGAATCGCAACAGCCTACTAATGAATCACAACCAATAGTTGATGAATCACATCTTATGGTGGGTGAATCACAACCTATGGTGGGTGAATCACAGCCTATGGTGGGTGAATCGCAGCCTATGGTGAGTGAATCGCAGTCTATGGTTGGTAAATCGCAGCTTGTGGTTAGTGAATCATATCTTGTTGTTTACGAATGGCTTAAGAGGGCCATATGGGTTGTTTCATCCGAAGATATAAGTGTAGAACAGGAATCCAAAAATTGTTAATACAGGAGTCCGAGAAAAAGTTGAAAGAGAGAATGCAAGTGTTTAGGCATCGACACAAATTTTGGGATCCCAGAATAATGTGATTTTTAAGACGTCACCTTGAGGGCAAGGTGAATTCGAAGGAGTGAGGAATGTTACGCTTTGAATAGGTTGGGCCAAACGAGCCACTATTATCTATCTTAGGATTAGAGTTTTCATGTTTTATAAATACCATCATTGTTATCAATGTAATCTGTAACACCCCCAAATTTACACAATTCGATACAGCGGAAGACTCGTTGGTGTTACGGGATAGCACATTACTCACATCATAGACAACGCTTAAAAATCGCGTCGTTTGATAATAAAGCATTTCCATTCATTAATATCAAATTTACATAGGTCCCAAGTCATAGTCATTTCATACAATTTTACAAAATATTTGAATGGAAATTGTTATTTAAGTGCGGGCCATGAATTCTTGATGTCTTCCCAAGAATTACCTTCAAGTACCTGAGATAAAACATGTTAAAAGAAAAGGTCAGCGATAACGCCGAGTGAATTCATAGAGTTTAATGAAACCATTAATATATCATCGGTATATAAATATTACCGAAAATCATTTTGCACAAATCTTTGTAATAGGCCATAAAATAGCCAAAGTCATTTTATACAAATCCTTATCAAAAATCATAATATAGGCTTTTGCCTTAAAAATCATTATACGAGCCAATGTCATAAAAACATCATACAATACGTTTTATAACTTTGTATAAAGTTAAATAAAAACCGTTATATGAATATGGTTATGTGAAACCAAAAC
The DNA here is from genome assembly GCA_025667525.1 of Glebionis coronaria. Taxonomy (NCBI): domain Eukaryota; kingdom Viridiplantae; phylum Streptophyta; class Magnoliopsida; order Asterales; family Asteraceae; genus Glebionis; species Glebionis coronaria. The sequence continues at coordinate 252,125,424 of CM046875.1, read as the reverse complement.
ACGAACGTAAAATCAATAATAAGACCCCGTATTGCTAGTCAGGCAATATATCGTAATTTAGTGCGTATGGCAGTATTTCGTTAATTGGATTATTATAAGCCGCATGACATTTTTACCTTACTACAACAAACAACGGGTAGCTAACCCGACAATCATTTGCCCATCTAAATTAGCGTGTTGTCACAATAATCACGCTTGTGTAAATCTTCTCATACATAAATTCGCTTACCAATCAATGTGGCGCGACGGGGATCAACCGTCAAGGCGCGAACTGGGGTGATCGTCCCCAAATAGTACTATTATATGCATAAGCGTCTACAAAATCCCGGTAGTTCATAATTCATGCTAATGGGACTTTTAGTGACATAACCTAACTTTAATAGTCCATTTTATCTCATTATCGGGTCATATAATCATTCATCGGGTCATACAATCATTCGGGTCCAAATCAATAAACAAACGATTGGGACAAATGGTGTCCTATTTTATCAAAACTAACATGTTATCTCCCTCGCAGATTTATAAAACATTTCATAAAACATTTAAAAGAGTGCGAGGCTATGAACTCATGTTGATGTGGGAAAGCGGGTTATCAGCAATTCGGATGTACGGTACGTGCTTCAATCACGGAAACCTACAAAAATAATACTCGTCTTAGACTCTTGTCCAATGACTTTAAAAAAATAACAATTATGTATACATATGATGATTTTATATATATGATGATCAAGTGGGTTTACATATTCTCATTTACTCATTTTAGTGTTATGTGTTGATAACTTTTATAATAGTTTACTAGTTTTACCTATTTATATATTTTAGGTCCAATAAGCCTTTTATAAGTCCATTAACTTGTATTAATCCATTTTATACTTGTATTATCAGTATTTATACTTTACATGTTGGGCCCAAATGGGTTAAGCCCAATAAGTAATTTTTATAAGTGTTTAACTTATTTAGTTAAATTATTAGTCCAATATGCTAACTTAGCTCGTTATTGTCCGTATGTCATATCGTTCGGGTTTTATCGGTTTTTACTTGTATTAGGTACTTATATATCAGTATATGACTTTTAAAAACTTTACATTAGACGGGTTTGATCGTCTAAGTTTTAATCATGTTTATAGCTTTTGGTACTGATTCTAGTGCAATCGTTGGTGCAACATACACCTTCTTTTAAAAACGTTAATTTTACGGTAATAGCCGAAAAAGTCGAAAAAATCATGTTTATAGTTTTTATAACTTATAAATCTTATTCAACTACCATTTTTATAAAGAGTCCATTTATTTAACCTTATACATATCTATATAAATGAAATTTATAAGTTAGTGGGTTTTCATGTGTATATATTTTATAAATATATAAGTGAGTGCTTATTTTATATAAGTTTTGTTTATACAAATCTGATTTTAAATTTCATAGAGTTCTGTATGGAGATAGAAGCACAAATATTTATGGCATAAACTACATGATATGTGATCCATTTAACTCTTCTATGGCTACTGTTGAATCAGCCTCTAAGTATTTTATAAAAATCGTCCAAAACAGTCTATGCAGATTTGTACTCTAATATTGTTTTGATCATATCTCACTCATCCTAATGATTCCATTGCATGGCCAACTCACCACATGTGTAAAAATCATATACCTTACTGTTTCTTTAATAATCTATGCCATTTTAACAGTTTATCATAAGTTTCTTCACTGTTTTATACAGCCTAGTCTTTACATCATGATTTTAACACTTTTTCATGTAGATTCTTATCTTTTTAATCAAATCTATCAACACCAAATCCCCACATAATATTTTTAATCATCATTCATCATCATATACATATACATAAATGAAGAAAATACAAGATTACATAATCAAAATAACAAGAGGATAGGAAGAACAATCGTTATACCACCAAGGTTGTGTAGGTTATGATCAAGGCTTGGATTTTGATGGAAGAACTTATGATAGATCAACACAAATCTTCATGGCCACCAATACTTGTAAAATTCATGTAGTAATCAGCCCTTGGACATCACCAAATCACCTCCTTGGATGTTAGGATCACCTCCAATCTTCATATCTTCAAAGGGTCTTCATCTTGATCAAGTTTAAACACAAGATTTATGGTATAATACTTGATCAAAGATGGTGTTTTGTGGTGGTAGAAAAGGGACCGCCAAAGGAGGAGGAAGAGAGATTTTGTGTGTGGTTTGCATGTGTGAGAATGAGAGAATGGTTTAGAGTTAGTGGTTTTGTGGTGGAGTAGCTTGTTTATTAAGCTCACAATGACAAGTGTAACTTGTTAGCTTACAAGTTTGACACCTCAAAGGTGTGTTCAATAAGCTTGCCGTCCCATGTAGTGGGGGTGGGGCAAGTTTTACTTGTCTCATCCCTATTTAATTACGGGTACTCCTCGATTCTAGTTTCCTCGATTTGCGTGCCCTCGGGTCGTTTTACGAAAAATGTTTTTATAAATTATGAATCAACGGCACAAAAAGAATCTAATAAAAATTGTCTCATCAAAAATGGAGTTCGAAAACGTAAATACGTAATCCTAAGGTTTCCGGTTTAGTCGTAAAGGACGTTAAATTATAATCGTAAGTCCTAATCTCTTCTCGTGAATTTGTGAGTTTATGAACTAACACAAATTTAAAATTCCAAAATAATATTTACGGATAAATTTATTTTCTGAAATGTCGGACTGTCACCAAAGACGGTGTATGTAAACGTAAGCACTTAACGTAGAATCCTCCGGTTTAGACGTAGTCGATGCTACTTCAAGACGTAAATCCAAATTTCTTCCCAAAAATAAGTGAGCTCATAATATAACATTAAAATATTGTTTTTAAATAATACTTGAGAATAAAATATCAACCATAAATTGACGGATTGTAACATAATCAGTCAATTAAATGAATCAAGAAAATGTATTTGTTTTTCTCATCTTCTTCTTAAGGATCTAGCATCAGAAAATGTCGTTGTTTTTCTCATCTTCTTCTTAAGGATCTAGCATCACGCTTGAAGGGTGCCACTATCCTGATACTACCCGAGAGGGTCATATTAATTGGTGGTATTCAAAGCCTACAACATTAGGAGAAGCCTTCTACTTAGCTCGTATAATAGAGACTCATCTTGAAGCAATTGTAGAGAAAGAACATACCATTAAAAAGAAGGTGTATGTTGCACCAACGATTGCACTAGAATCAGTACCAAAAGCAATTGTTCATGAAGCTTTAGCTAGTGACCCGGGAGAGGGTTTAAAAGTAGTGGATACACAGTCATTGAGTTGTGATGAGGCTAAGCGAGAATATGTCCGATTTTCAATCGGAAAAATCTTTGTATCACCTTGAGGGCAATGTGATTTTTGAAGAAGTGAGGAGTGTTACAACCTGGGCATCGACATCGGAAGGTGGAAGAAGGGTGTTGTGTTTTATCTATGGCAAGGGAAGGCGAAAGTGGAAAAAGGTTGTTGGACGCGGTAGTAAAAGGTAGGAGAACTCCGTGAGTAGAAGACGGGTTTGCGGTAGGGTGAAGATATAGGACCCCGGAATCACGAGTGTTTTCAAGACGTCACCTTGAGGGCAAGGTGAATTCGAAGGAGTGAGGAATGATACGCCTCGGGCTCGACCAAACGGGCCACATCTATCTTTTATGTTTAACTATGTGTTTGTGTCGTATTAGGAATCTGTTATTTGTTTAGGGATGCCTTGTCTTACAAGTTATGTATTTTGTTATATATATACTAAAGGTTTTATTATTAATGAATCAATCAAAGTTAATCAATAATTCTCAAAGTCTCCTCGTATCTCTTTCTTACGGAGCCAGCACACGCTATAATGGTGCCCTATCCCTATCCGATACTACCCGAGAGGGTCGTATCACTTTTGTAGAAGTTTGTTTGTTGTTATAGCATAGATGTTCCTTCAATGTTAGTCGGACTCCTATACTTGGATTTACATAGGTCATATCTGTGTATCCGACTTGTTCTTTGTCGTTCTACCAAAATTTTACGTCTTTCTCTAAATTTTTTTTGAAAGGCCAGCATATATTAGAAAGACTAAACACACAATAAAAAGAAGAGCCTCTTTTACAACAAGATACTTGAGTTATGAAGCAAGAGTACAAAAAGAAAAACTAGAAATGAGAAACAAAGAAAAAAACTAAATACAACATGAAGAGTATACCATGACAAAAGAGATAACTCACTTAAGTACGATATTTTCTAATCCCTCGCTTCAAGCAAACAATGGTCTTTGTGGTTAGTTTATCATAAGACAAATTTTTAAAATTTTTAAATTTCGTTAATCGAATGTTTTTAAATTTCGTTAATTTTGAGTGTATGTTCAGACACTTAAGTTTCCCTTCATGTATGCAAACAAACCAAAACATTACAAACAACACTTTAGTTATACGAGTACTCTTGGTTTTCTAAAATTGGGTTAACATCAAAAGCAATGTACACACAAACACATTACCAATCACGCTTGATCACATCACCCCGATAAACCATGAAACGTGCCTGACAAATAAAAACCATATAAAGATAACTAGTACTCTGTATATGACATAACAAAACCAAACCAAGTTGTAATCTCAAAAAAGAAAACCAATTCTCACCTAATTTAGTGTGATATATCAACTATTCTAGTCACAAAGTTACAATTGGTTGTCTTGTAAACCAAGTCATGAATCTAACTTAAAGTAAAGCAACCACAAAAACATAAAATAGAATAAGACTATGGTTTAACCCACACTAAAAACCATATCTTTTATTTGAATTCAAGTATACACATTAATATAACCTATGCTTCAACTCTATAACTGAAACTGGAAGATAAAGGAAACCCATGATTTATTTTGCTTAAATATGTTAAATACTTCATGTGTTTAGTTCATTATCACTCATTAATCATGGGTTTAAATGGAAAATTGTTAAAAAATCTTTTTTAAATGATGGGTCGTTATAGAAGTTTACGTAAGGTTTAATGCAAAAAATTTGCATATAAATGGGGAACATCTTAGCCTTATTTTTCAGTATCTTCAAACGTCACAAGAATCCCAACAGTTTACTACAGGTAATAATAATAGCTGCAAGTATTATCAAAATCTTTTTATCTATTTTTATATTATAAAATCTTGTTTTTTATATACATTGCTTTACATTTGTGTGTGTGTGCTGTAAATTAAGGAATATATGGAGAAACAACCATCAATGGAGGTCCCTACAGCATCAATGATCAATGGCAAAGATGGTTTTCCAGTTCAGGTGTGTGTGTCTTGTGTTTTTGTTTTGGGGTTTATGGAATATGGAGGATCATTGGTGTATTTAATTTAATCAACAAATATAGTAGTACTTGTTTTGAGTGTCAACAAGAAATGGTAGTTGCAACAGAGAAGTTATAATCCCGTTCTTTTTTACTATATACTGTAATTGCCAACATTTGATGCTATGCATGCTACTTAGAGGTGGTGCTAAAAGGAGCTCGTAAAGGGTCAAATGGGTGATTTTTAGTTCGGGTAAAAAGGAGATTAGGATGATTATCTTTTTATAAATGGTACTCTTTTGTTTTAAGCAAATTTATTTCCATATTGCTCTTTTGAAAAGAACTTAGTTAGCTCAAGTCGACCCATTCAAATATAGATGGGTCCATATAGAACTTAATGCTTTAGCCAAGATACTCTACTCATAAATATGCTAGTTTTTCATTCAATTCTTGTTATTCCGTATCATTTTGTTGGTCCTGTTGCTATTGTAGCACATATCGACTTCTACGAACATACTACAAATGTCACCCACATGATCTAAACATTAAGAGACAGATGTTAACAGAACTTAATTCTTTGGCTTATTTTGCTTCAGTTACAGGAACCAAATGCGCTGACCAGTGAAAAGAATAGGCATACACCCAATATCATAGACAACCACAGCTTCTCAAATGGTTTGCATGCATGGTATGCAAACTGCTGTGATGCTTTCCTTGTTTTGCCTTCAGTCGAAAAATGTACACCAAAATCATGCGAAAGGCATGCTGTTGTCACAAACAGAACTCAAAATTGGCAAGGCTTACAACAAGATATCACAAGAAAAGTTCACCCAGGTTCCACTTACAAAGTTTATGCTCGTATTGGAGTTTCTGGTACCTGTCTGAAAGGTAAGGCTGATGTCATTGCAACCATTAGACTTGAATACCAACACTCGGGCACCAAGTATCGGAACATAACAAGGTAACATTTCCCTTTTCTTTCATATTTAATCAGTCTGAAACAATTACGCAATGAATGGTAGAAGGATCTTAAAGATGCACATTATATAGAATGACCTTTCTAGCATTTGGCCTATGTGCTATAAAACACAGATGAAACTGACAAATTTATAATTAAAAATGCGTTCAATTTGACACGGCTAACCAACTTGTTGCAGGACTACTGTTTCTAAGGATGGATGGGCGAACTTGGAAGGTACATTTGTTTTCCTGGATAAGCCTGATCGTATCGTGTTTTACATAGAAGGGCCGGCTCCTGGGGTAAACATTCTTATAGAATCCGTGTGCGTCTTGTGTCAAGTAAGTTGGACCAAAATCAGTATGATCATTTTATCGACCCATTTACTTAAATATTGAAAAACTCAAGTTCTGTTTGATTACTAATTTCTAGGATAAAAGTGAGCCATGTTGCTATACCGACGATAGCAACATCATAGTGAACCCTGGATTCGAGGATGGAGTTAATAACTGGACTGGAAGGGGGTGCAAGATTGCAGTACACGACTCCATGGGAGATGGTAAAATACTTCCTAAATCCGGAAAGTTCTTTGCGTCAACTGCAGAGCGCACACAAAGCTGGAATGGGATTCAACAAGATATTACTGGAAAAGTTCAACGAAAGCTTGCTTATGAAATTACTGCTTTTGTTAGAATCTTTGGTAATAATGTTACTAGCTCCAATGTTCGAGCTACGTTATGGGTCCAAACTCCAGACTCCCGTGAACAATATATTGGTATCGCTAAGTATGTTTCGTATCTTAAACTCTATCAAATGTTTAATTTTCGCACTCTTTTCGGGTTTCAAATTGGGCGGGTCAAGTTATGCATGTTTTGTAGACAGCAAATGTCGATAGTCAGTTCTGTTTGGTTTACCTAGCAAAATAATTTTTTTGAAATATGAGTTGGACATATGTAAAAATTTCAGTATGAACAATTTTTTTCCATAAATGTGTACTAGTTTAGATACAATATACATTTGACTTTTTCATTATTATTAGAGAATCTTCCATTCTCAAGTTATTGGGTTGTAATTATTACCTTGAGTAGTCATTAAACAATTATTAATTGTCTTTTTTCATATTGCATTGTAGCTCGCAAGTGACGGATTCAGATTGGACACAGCTACAAGGCAAGTTTCTTCTGAATGGTATGCAGTCAAAGGTCGTAATTTATCTTGAAGGTCCACCTTCGGGCACTGATATTCTCCTTGATGGCTTAGTGGTGCAACATGCTGAGAAGATACCTCCTTCACCCCAACCAGTTATCCAGGTATTTTGAGTTAATTATTAATGTTTTTGTGATTTGTAAAAAATCTGTTTCTGCATATTACTAAAATGGGACAAAACTATGATGTATGTCCCAGGATTTCATGTTTGGCTCATTTAAAGATTATATAAAAATGATTATTAACTGGATTCTTTTAATCAACAGAATCCAGATTATGGAGTTAACATTATTACAAATAGTAATCTAAGTGATGGGACAAATGGATGGTTCCCCCTTGGTAGTTGCATGTTAAAGGTCGTGACTGGTTCACCTCATATACTACCACCGGCTGCAAGAGACACGCTTGGGCCCCATGAGCCCCTAAGTGGCCGTTGTATACACATAATTAATCGCACTCAGACCTGGATGGGTCCTGCTCAGATGATCACAGATAAAGTTAAACTTTATGTAACTTATCAAGTATCTGCATGGGTTCGTCTTGGTCCTGGAGCCACTGGTCCACATAATGTAAATGTGGCTCTTGGCGTTGATAGCCAATGGGTCAATGGTGGTCAAGTTGAGATCAATGACGCTGAACGTTGGCATGAAATTTGTGGATCTTTTAGAATCGAAAAGCAAGCCGCCAAAGTGATGGTTTATATTCAAGGTCCAGCTGCTGGGATGAGTTTCATGGTTGCTGGACTTCAGATCTTTGCTGTGGACCGTCAGGCAAGATTTAGGCATTTGAAGAGACAAACTGATTTGGTAAGTTCGTTTTCTATTTCTATTGGATACGGAATGTACTTCCAAAAAGTATGTTTAAAAGCTCATGCTATGATATTTTGATATAAATAGAGTAGTAAACCTTTAGCTAAAAGGTAATGATTGTTGTAGCATGATGTGAAGATGAAAAGTAATAATTGTGTCCCGACGTCATTATAAAAATTCAGGACATATTCGAATTTTACGATAAAAGACATCATTTTATCATAAAACTTTTATTAATTAAAGAAAGAATTGAGTTTCATTAAAAAAAGAAAAAAACAGGATTCAAGTAGGAAATTAAAACGTATGCTTTCTTTGATTTATGCTGTCCTATAGATCCGTAAACGAGATGTCACCCTGAAATTCTCGACCCCAGATACGAGCACTATGTATAATACAACAGTCATAGTCAAACAAACTCAAAACAGTTTTCCAATTGGTACCTGCATCAGCCGCACAAACATGGACAACGAAGATTTCGTGGCATTTTTTGTTAAAAATTTCAACTGGGCCGTGTTTGGAAACGAGCTCAAATGGTACTGGACCGAGTCACAGCAAGGAAAATTAAATTACAAAGACGCGGACGACCTTCTTAAGTTATGTGACGATAACAACATAGCTGCCCGTGGGCATTGTATCTTTTGGGACGTTGACAACACTGTTCAAGATTGGGTCAAGAACCTCAGTAAAACAGATTTAGCAACAGCTGTAGAAAACCGAGTTACAAGTTTACTAAACCGTTACAAAGGAAAGTTTAAGCATTATGACGTGAATAATGAAATGCTTCATGGCTCATTTTACCCTGACCGATTAGGCCAGGATACACGACCCAATATGTTCAAAACCGCAAACCAATTAGACCCATCAGCCACATTGTTTGTAAATGATTACCACATTGAGGACGGATGTGATACAAGATCAACCCCAGAGAAATACATAGCCCAAATCGTTGATTTACAACAAAAGGGTGCACCAGTTGGCGGCATTGGGATTCAAGGACATATTGATAGTCCAGTTGGTCCCGTTGTTTGTTCGGCTCTCGACAAACTAGGAATTCTTGGACTTCCCATTTGGTTCACTGAGCTTGATGTTTCATCCATCAACGAGCATATTAGAGCCGATGATTTGGAGGTCATGGTTCGTGAAGCTTTTGCTCATCCGGCAGTTGAAGGTATAATAATATGGGGATTTTGGGAGTTATTTATGAGTCGGGACAACTCTCATTTGGTAAATGCTGAAGGTGATATTAACGAAGCTGGCAATCGGCTTCTTCAGCTTAAGAAAGAATGGATGTCTCATGCTCATGGACATGTCGATGAGCAAGGTGAGCTCAAGTTTCGTGGTTTTCCAGGTACGTATGAGGTCGTTGTGGTTACAGATTTCAAAAAAACTGTCAAGAAATTTGTGGTCGAGAAGGGTGATGATCAGTTGGTCGTGACTATTGATCCTTAACTGATCTAGATAATAACTTCACGAAAACATAAATTCGAAAAGAAAGTATTTTGTTTTGTGGTGTGGTTTGTTTTGGTTTTTGGGAGTTCAAGTCTAAGGTGGCGTTACTTGTGTGGTGAAAGTGTGAAATGCAAAAAAACAATAAAGTGAATTATTTTTATCTACATGTGCATGGATCTAAATTGTTCAATATATTTTGTCTATTTTCTTAACCATAGTGATGGTCATAATTAATCCACATAAGTCTCTATTGATAAGTGTGACTTATGAACATAGAAATTGGTTTCTGTGTGTTCATGAGTGTGTGTGGTATATGTCATTGGAAACAATAAGCTAGTGTGGTAAATAATGAGCTTGTATTAATCGCTGCTGCAAGAGTTTCAGCTCTCAAAAATACTGATACACTCAACCAGACAAAAACATTATTTTGAACAAAGAAAACCAAAACAACAACTGGAAGAGCATAGTCCTAGTGTGCCAGTTCCATTCACACGAATTTTAATTGATAACTTGGATAAATTTCACCATCGAAGATGATATTATGACATATTTAGATACTATGAACAATTTTTGAAATATGCAAAGTAAACTAGACAATGCAAAGTTAAAACAAGAAACAGAAGAAATTAGCTTCAGGACTGCAGCAAAACTGTATTCGAATCTGCAACAAAACACAGGTTACTGTCGCTTATAACAAAGATTCACACCCATCAGAATTAAATTTTGGTATTGGTGCTTATTAACCCATTATACAATTCCATCTGTTGTTGTTATTAACCCATTATACAATTCCATCTTTTGTTGTTATTAACCCATTATACTTATTCTTGTACATAATATACTAGTTGTGCTGTTGCTCAATGCTAAAGTTTTCAACTTGTATGTGCATCAGGCCTCGTGTGAAGGAGTATCTTCCCATTGTTTAACCCGACGATCGTAGAGCCATGAACGTCCTAACAAAAGATGACATGCATCCATTGGGATAACCTCACACCATAGTTTGTCTGTATATTTATTACTGATAGAAAATAGAACCACACACCGCTGGGTAACCTTAAGAAGATTACCTTTTTTTAACCATGTAAGTGAGTAGGGGTCGGGGTGCGCGTGGAGCGGTAAGTTAAGTTTTCCCACCATGGTACTAGCCACCATATTCTCACAGCTACCACCATCAATGATAACGGTACAAACTTTACCTTTCGAGGTGTATTTTGTTCGGAATATATTGTTACGAAGCCATTGAGTGTCATCTAATGTACCGTCTACGGATGTGTGAAGAAGGCATCGAATAACAAGTGCCTCACCTCGAACGGGGTAAAGAACTGTGGTGTCTTCTTCTTCAGGTTCAGTATTGTATATGGGTTTGGTTTCATCAACAAAAGCAAGGACTTGTTTATTGGGGCAATCCCGTTTAAGATGACCAACTCCTTGACGTTTGAAACACCCAAGGCCCAAGGGTACCACTTGAGGAACCGGGTTGTACTGATGGAGTAAAGGGGTTTGGGTCGGCTTTGATTCGGCTGCCCCGTTGGACTGTGGAGGGCATAGTTGTGGGCTTCACCGAGGGGTTAGGCCGAGTGCTTTGCTTAGATCTTACCAACAATTGTTTCTCCACCTGATATGCTAACCTGCAAATGTTATCAAAGGACCAATACTGTTGCAACTGAATCACATCCGATATCTCGGGCTTGAGTGCCCCCAAGAGACGAGCAATAACCTGTTTTTCATCTTCGTCAATACCACAACGCATTCGCACGCGTTCAAATTTATGAATGAAATCATCTACTGACAACGATTGTTGCCGGAGATTGTGATAGTCCAAGAAAGAGCTTTGGCGATGATTAATGGGTAAGAACTTGGATCGTAACAACCGCTTCATCTTGTCCAACGACTCAACCTTGTACTTTTCCTTCTGTTCCGTTGTTTCTGCACATGTTCCCACCACAAAGAAGCATATTTTTTTTAATTTAATAGCAACAAGTTTTACCTTAAGGTTGTCGGGAATATCCCTTAGGTCGAAGATGCGTTCGACAGTTTGGATCCAATCAATAAAATCATTCGGGTGCATGCTCCCGTCTAATTCTGGCAGGTCCGTATGAATACCAAGTGCACGAAGTGGATCTGTGGCTGGTTCACGTTTTGGACGGCGACGAGCAAAATTTTTGTGAAACCCATCGTGGGCATGGTCCCATACTACAATTCTGTAGCTGAACCATCATACCGGTCGAATTGATTCAATTCCAGTTCACGAATCCGTTCCTGGAGACGTTCAATTTCAGCAATGTCACGAGGATCACGATGTTCGTTACCGTTGCCTCTGGCGGCCGTATCTACGGTCGCGATGACGGCGATCTCTCCCCTCTACAGACATCCTGAGTAACCCGAGCTACTGATACCACTTGATACAGATTCGTATATGTGGCGACTCTAGGATCCTAGTGTGAAGAAGAATTGTCTTCGGCCAACCGAAATCAGAGAGAAAATAAACAGAAGAACTTTTTGAAAGTTTATGGACTTAAAATTAATAGTTGTGAGATAGGATCGAACTCGGGATTACAGGATTGAACACATTACGTAAAAGGGTTAATTTATTTATTAAATATATTTATTATATTTATTAAATCAAACCAAAGATTAACTAACGATCGTTAATAATAAAAAGTTAAGTATAAACGACCGTTATGAAATTAAATAGAAACTAAAAGAAGGAAAAAGGAAAAGTTCTGGAAGCCCCTTATGGGCTTTGTGAACCGTCGGCCAAGAGGGACAAAAGGGAAGAAAAGAGATTTTGTTTCCTAATTAAGTTTATGACTTGGAGAAAAAGTTTATCCAAGGCCTATATAAACAAACCCCCAACCTTCGTAAATCACAACTCTCTCCCTCTTTCTCTTGCTCTAGTCGCCGGCCAAACATCCCTCAATTTAGGGTTTTAGTTTTCGATTTTACTATTTAATTTATCAAGTCCTAGCCCCTCTCTAGGGTTGTTGGGTAGATATTCCATAAGCGTGGAAGCTCGGTTTGTTCGTGCTAGAATCACGATTAGCTCGCTGTATTACGTGTGTACAAGAACGTGATATAGTCTTACTTTAGACTATATCCTGGTGGTGTTCGTGGTAAACCCTAATTGGTGATTGTTCTGTTATCTTATGGATTGTTGCTAGGATAAAGGTATGTAACCCTAATTCGATTAATTATAATTGTGTTATTGATTATGATCTTGTTAATTCGCTTCCGCTATGTGTGCTTTGATCTTGTTTAGGGTTTTAAATCATTGTTATGAACCATATAAACCTACAGTGGCATCGAGAGCCGTTTTAACATGTAATAATTATCGAGATCTAAAGTTTTTTAACTAATATTGATTTTTGTTAAAAATTACATGTTGTTTTTAGGTTTTATAAAAAACTAGGGTTTTTGTTTTTATTGTTTTTTAAAAATCGTCTATGCCGAATTTTTTTATAAATTTTTTTTGTAAACCCTAAAATTACATGGTAATTATCTTTAGATGTTTGCATGAATTAATTGTTATGTCATGTGTGGTTACGATCCGTAGTATTTAATTGTTAAGAGTATGTGGGAGATCCGTAATGAATGTGCATGTTTTTTACGGATCATATAATTTTGTATGCTATTTGCTTTATTTGATTCAAAGTTTTAAAATTAGGGAAGACTTTTTATGTTTATAAAAACCCTAGATTTGATGTTCTTTGAATAAATTTTTATGCATGTGGCTATATGATTTAGTTTTTTTTGTACTACTTGTTTTCATGCGTTTTTTTATATTTTATGTTGTAAACAAGGGTAATTTTGTTTTCCAAGAAAAATAATATTGACTAAATCTTATCAAAATTAATGAATTGTTTTGAGGTCTAAACTACATATGATTTGCGTTGATTAGAATTGCAATAACAACTTAACGGCCTACTCAATTTTGACAAACTATAAAGTGGGTATAACGCACCGCTGGTCATGTACCCGGTTAAGGAAGGAGGTGTTATGCTTCAGCGCTTACCAAATTCCCGGCTCGCCTGTGCGTCAAAAATTGGAATTACCTACGGTTGTTATTTGTATAATTCTTTAAGGTTGATTTAACTGCATTAATTCACATCCGAAACACAATGGATAAGGTTATTGCTTTGTGCTTTAGCCGAGTTTTAGAAAAAGTACGGTGTGAATTTAGTTTTGGGTAAAATCTTTAATTGATTTAACCAATACCTCAACTTGCAAATATATGATGAAATTTTAGTCTCACCAAAAGTTTACTAAACGTTTTATTAAACTTATGTTATGGAGATGTATGCATGCTTCTCCATACATGATTTTGACACCAAAAATCTATACCCTAAAATTTAAGTCATATGCCATCTAATTGACGAACATTTGAAGTCACAAGAATCGTCATATGAGATTTGGGGCAGTGTTGTGATGGAAAGAAAACATTCATAAGAATGAGAATTCGCAATGAATGTTTTACGTTCTTTAGAGTGGTCGACTTAATTAAGTTACTTAGTAAGAACTGGAAACTTAAGGCGTAAAGTAGGGATGAAACATGTTTACAATGCAAATGATTTTGGCAATGTAAATCCCTAACATATTTAGAAATTGCAAATTTGTTTGTCAATTATTGTTCGACAAGTTACTGTGTTGAATACATTTGTCACTAGCAGATCAAATGATGTGATGAGTCTATGTCAATATGGATTATAGTTTCAAGGAAAATACTATGGTTTTTTTTACCGGGGTAATTTTATTTTCTTGAATTGTATTATCAAAAATACTAATGTTTGAACTTATTTCTGTAGAAATGGCTCAACCCGAAAACAATCTGACAATAAGTTCGGCTTTTAAAGATTTCTTTAAACGTCCTGAACTTATTGGCCCTAATTTCAATGATTGCTATTGCTCACTAAGAATTGTTCTGAGAGCAGCGGGTACTATTGATATCTTGACTACTCCTTTTCTGGAGGATCTTGCTGAGGGAGCATCTGATGCGCAAAGGCTTGAACACGCTGCTAATGTTATGAAGCACCATGAGGTGGCTGCTGTAATGTTAGGGTGAATGGCTTCATCACTTCAAAGGAAGTATGAGTTTTTTTCACCTCAGCGAATGCTTGATGAACTCAAGGCTGTGTATGAAACGCCGCAAGCTGTAGAGATCTATGATTTGGTTGATGCTCTACATAGCTGCAAGAAAGCTCCTGGAAAGTCTGTAAGTGTCCATTATATGGAGATGAGGGGCTATATGGAACAGATCATCGCACTAGGACAACCCTATGATCATAATATGGCTATCAACTTGATCAATAGGTCCCTTAATAAGGACTTCAATGATTTCGTTCGTAACTATAATATGCATTGCACGAGGAAGACAGTTAATGTTCTGCATGCAATGCTCATTGACATTGAAAAGGGGTTAAAAGATAAGGCATACACTTCTACTCCTCAAGTTCTTTATGTGCAAAAGGGTAGAGTGAATAAGCCAAAACCGCAAGTGAACAAGAAGCAGAAAGGCAAAGGCAAGGTTGATAAGAGCAAACAAGTTGCGACTCCATCAAAACAGAAGCAAAACTTTCTCAAAAAGAATAAATCTTAGAAGGATGAGACTTTTCACCATTGCAAAATGACTGGACACTGGAAGAGGAATTGCTCTCTCTACCTCCATGAGTTGCAAGAACATAAGAAGAAGGCTGAGCTAGGCGCTGCAGCACCTTCAGGTAACTTATTTATGATAGAGTTATATAATCTTACATACAAATCAAACTTCTGGGTATATGATACGGGATGTGGTATTAACATTTGTAATACCCTGCAGGGATTTGAGTTGAAGAGGAAGCTTACCAATGGGGAACAATTTCTGCAAGTGGGAAATGGTGCACAAGCAGTGGTTGAAGCTATAGGAATATTTAATATAGTTTTACCTTCGGGTTTAGTAATGATTTTAAATAATTTTCATTATGCACCTTCAATTATTAGGGGTGTTATTTCCTTTTCTTGTATGTTGGATCTTGGATTTATTCACACGATTGATAATAATAGAATTTCTGTTTTCAAAGATGGTTTATTCTATTTTCATACAATTTCTATGAATGGTGTTTTTGAAATTAACATACATAATAATAATTCCAAGAGGAAAAATAATTCTATTTTTAGCATGAATAAGAAGAGAAAGTTAGACAAGAACTCTTCTTATCTTTGGCATTGTAGACTTGCCCATATTGGGAAGACTCGTATACAAAAGCTTCAACGTGATGGTCTTTTGGAAAATATCAATGATGAATTATTTGATAAATGTGAGTCTTGTATCTCTGGAAAGATGACCAAGAAACCTTTTAATAGCAATATTGAAAGGGCTACTAAACTACTTGGTTTGATACATACTGATGTGTGTGGACGACTTAGACATGTGTCAAGGAAAGGTGCTAGCTACTTCTTAACGTTTACGGATGATTATAGCCGTTATGGTTATGTTTATTTACTTACGCATAAACATGAGGTATTTGAAACATTCAAAATGTTTAAAGTAGAAGTAGAGTTACAACTAGGAAAGAAGATTAAAGCTCTTCGTTCTGATCGAGGTGGTGAATATTTAAGTCAAGAGTTTAAAGATTATTTAAGTGAGAACAGAATTGTTCATAAATTTACTTCTCCATATACTCCACAACAAAATGGTGTATCTGAAAGGAGAAATCGTACATTATTGGATATGGTGCGATCTATGTTTAATCTTAGAACTTTACCATTATCCTTTTGGGATTATGCTCTTGAATCTGATATTCGTATTCTGAATATGGTTCCCGCAAAGAAGGTTGATAAGACACCATATGAACTATGGCATGGCAAGAAGCCATATTTTTCTTATTTGAAAATTTGGGGTTGTGAGGCGTATGTGAAACGTGACTCTGAAGATAAACTCCAACAATGCTCAGTAAAATGTATCTTTGTAGGTTACTCTAAGGAAACTATGGGTTACTACTTTTATTATCCGGCTGAGAACAAAGTAGTTGTGGCTTGGTATGGAGACTTCCTTGAAAGTGATCTTGTAAATCAAGAATTCAGTGGGAGAAATTATGATCTTAAAGAAATTCAAGAAGATACATTGCCTTCTGAAAATACTAGCGAAGAAATTCATGTAGAACCAGAAAGTCTGGGACTTCCACCAGAATTAATTCCTCCACGTAGGTCTAAAAAAACCATACGTGCGGCAAGCAAACTATGTCTTTACATAGAGGATGATGAGGAGTAAGTAGGGGATCTTGGTGAACCTGCTAACTATCGATCCGCAATGCTTGATCCAGAAAAGTCAAAATGGATAGTTGCGATGAATGAGGAAATGAAATCCATGGAAATCAATGATGTTTGGATTCTTGTAGACGCGCTTAAAAATGCTAAAGTAGTGAAAAATAGGTGGAT
Source organism: Glebionis coronaria (assembly GCA_025667525.1). Lineage (NCBI taxonomy): Eukaryota > Viridiplantae > Streptophyta > Magnoliopsida > Asterales > Asteraceae > Glebionis > Glebionis coronaria. The sequence goes on along the minus strand of CM046875.1, from coordinate 252,108,329 downwards.
CTTCAAGAAGAAAACCGACATGGATGGTGAAATACAATCCTATAAAGCACGTTTAGTAGCTAGAGGTTTTACTCAAACTTTTGGCATAGACTACGAGGAGAGATTTTCTCCTGTAGTAGACTTATGAGCTATTAGGATTCTCATAGCTATAGTAGCATACTATGATATGAGATATGGCAAATGGATGTTAAAACTGCCTTATTGAACGGTCGATTAGACGAAGACATCTATATGCAACAACCGGAAGGGTACGTTGATCCTAAATATCCAAAGCGCGTATGTAAACTTCAAAGATCTATTTATGGTTTGAAGCACGCATCACGTCAATGGAATAAGCGATTTGATGAAGAAATCAAAAAGTTAGGATTTATTCAAAATCGTGATGAGCCATGTGTATATCGCAAAGCTAGTGGGAGTAATGTAGTGTTCCTAATTTTATATGTCGATGACATATTAATCATGGGAAGTAACATTCCAAGACTTAAGGAAGTTAAGGATTATCTTGGTAAATGTTTTTCTATGAAGGATTTGGGAGATGCTGCATATATTCTGGGAATTAAAATCTATCGAGATAGGAGTAGACGGTTAATTGGTCTTAGTCAAGATGCTTATATAGATAAGATATTGAAGAAGTATAACATGCATAACTCTAAGAAAGGTTTTCAACCAATGGAGGTTAAGTATGAATTAATTCATGAGAAAGATGCATCAACACTCGAAGAGGTGGCTTACATGTGAAAGGTACCTTATGCTTCGGCTATAGGATCTATTATGTATGCTGTAAGATGCACACGGCCTGATGTGGCGTTTCCTCTGAACTTGGTCAGTAGATACCAACAGAATCCAGGAAAGTTCCACTGGACTGCTGTTAAGCATATTCTAAAGTATTTGAGGAGTACGAAAGATATGTTTTTGATATTTAGGGGTAAACCAGACACATAATTGAATGTAACAGGGTTCTGTGATGCGTCCTGGCAATGTGATAAAGACGATATGAAGTCTCAGATGGGTTACGTGTTTGTCATCAATGGAGGAGCAGTTTACTGGAAGAGCAGTAAGCAGAAAACCATTGCTATGCATGCGACTCAATCCGAGTACATGGCCGCTTCAGAAGCTGCAATGGAAGCTGTTTGGATTAGGAAGTTTATTGGAGATCTTGGAGTGATGCCTTCAATTAAAGAACCAATTGATATATATTGCGACAATTCTGCGGCAATAATATTCGCCAATGACCCTGGAGTTATGAAAGGCTCCAGACACTTTAAACGTAGATATCACTACGTTCGAGAACAAGTGGAAGCTCGAGAAATAAAATTAATAAAAGTTCACACAGATGATAACGTAGCTGATCCTTTTACTAAGGCTTTATCTAGGCCAAAGGTAGTTAAGCATGCCAAGGCTATTGGGCTGCAACTAGCTAGCAAATTCATGCAATAAATCTGTTGATTAGTATTTGGATAAAGGATGTAAGACATTATTGAATTGATGAAATAAAGATTGGATTTCGTTTATTTTTCTGTTTTTTGATTTTGTATCCTATTTTACATGTTTTAATCCATGAGCATTATGATGTTTCTAAATGTTGTCGATTAATAATATGGGAGTATTATTAAACTAAGACAATTCAAAATAGTGACAGAGTATACTAATAAGTGTGAAAACACTTACCCTTTTACCACTTATTTCCAATAATAACAAGACCAAAACGTGTATTTTATGTCGTAAAAGTCAGAATTATGCGTGGTTTGTGTTTTTATTGTGTTTTAGGACCAAAAGATGAAAAAGGAAGAAAACCTAGGCTTTCACGGGCTTTTATCGAAGAAAACGAGAAAAGACGAAGTCAAAAGATCAAGAGTTCAAAAAGAACGGAAGTCCAAGGCCTATTCTGAAGATTTATCGAAGAAAAAGTCTAAAGACGGAAGTTTAATGAAGCCGAAGAACTCAAGTCTAATTATAGAAGAAAATTAACAGACGAGTTCAAATCCCAAGACGACATCGAGAAAGACAAAGAATTAAATCGAGTCGAGAAGAAAAGAAAGAAAGAGGAGGCAACACATGCACTCCCCATTTTCCCTATAAATACCCTCCTAATCACATTAGGAGGGGGGATTAGCTAGTTTTATTTTTCATTTTTTTCCTTTCTAGTTTTTAGAGAGAGAAAGTTCCAAACTTTCTCTCACTAAGTTTTCATCTTTTCTTTCTTTTAATCTTTCAAGTTTAAGCTTTTTGTATTTGGATTTCATTAATCAAGTTCAAGTTTAAGCTTTTGTTCTTTAGTCTCTTTCTACCTTTCTTTATTTTAGTAACTTGTGATCCGAAATATTGATGATCCGTGTTTGATCTTGATGTTCTAGGGATTAAAAAGTTCATTTTTTTATCATCCTTAAGTTTTCATACGGTTAAGCTCTAAGATCTTTGTGCTTATTGGCTTATTTGTATGTTTAGCTTATTTACTTTTTAAAAAAGTTTTCTTAAAAAGTTTCATTTTTTATGGTTTGATTTAAAAGATTGCTTATTTAAAGTTTAGAGAAGTTGTTATTCATGCTTATTTAGTATATTTCATTACTGATTTGGTTAAGTTTTGGTGTTAGCTTATCAACATAGCTTATCACTTAGCTTATTCTCGAATCACAAGATAATCGGAAAAGGGTAAACCCTTTTCCGATTTAGCATTCCGATTAGCACCTTTGTATTCCGATCACCTGATCGGATTAGGGTTTTAACATTCCGATTGAGGGGATTCTTTGACATTCCGACGTGGGTGTTTTGTAAGACTTTCCGATTGGCCTTGATTTCATGTATTCCGATTGCATCACTTGTATTCCGATCATTAGATCGGAATAGGGTTTAGCATTTTCCGATTTAAGGTCTTCATATTCTGATCTGGATTCATATTCTGATTGCTTTCTTTTTTGAGTACATTCCGATCACTTCCTTTTCATACATTCCGATTAGCCCTGTTTTCCCACATTCCGATCTCTTTCCGATCATATTCCGATTAGCAACATTCTGACGGGTTTAATTTCTTGTTTTTACAAAGTTTTCAAGCTTTAGATTCATTAAGTTTTTAAGTAAGTTTTCAAGCACTTATTTTTAACTCGTCATTTTAGTTTAATCTTTAAAGCTTTTACTTTACTCAACGACATTTTCATATTAGCTATTAGTTTTAAAATAGATAACCAAACCACTCCTCTTGTTTACCAAAAGACAATTGAGTCGCACTTTCTACCGGTAATCAATTCGAAAAGACTTGGAACAACGAACTTTGATACTTGTATTAAATCTTTGTATTAAATGGCGCCGCTGCCGGCTCATTTCGTTAAGATTAACGGTTTTTAGTGAGAGACGCATTGGATTTTGGGGATCCGTTCTTTTAGGAACGTTATTTTCCTTGCTAAAATTTTCCAAAAATCCATAAAAATTATAAAAAAATTTCAAATATACAAAAACATTAAAAAATCATTAAAAAAAAACATTTCTTTTCCAAAGGTTTTGCACCAAAAAGATTATATATATCTATTCTCTGTTTCTTTGGTATCTTTTTCTTCTGCAGGTGTATGCGTACTAGATCTTCAAATTATTCTGAGCCCGAGACTCGTGAAGATTTAGATATGGCTGGTGTGCGTAACAACAATAACAACCCACCTCTACCCAATTTGAATAACAATAACAAAAACAACAATGTTCCCCTACCTGATTTACGAACAATGGAGGAACTATGTCAACCAACCATGAACGGACGCGGAGGACCGATTGCGCCGATGTAAATCACGGCTTCTGAATTTTCGTTGAAGCATCACATGATCCAGCAAGTTCAAAACGCTTGCCCGTTTAGCGGATTACCGGGTGATGATGCCAACAAACATCTTGACAAGTTCATTACCGTCACCCAAAGCATGAAACTTCCCGGTGCTTCCATGGATTTTCTTCGCCTTCACCTTTTTCCACACACTTTATCCGATCATGCCGAGAAATGGTTTGATCGTCTTCCTAAAAACTCAATTCATACATGGAATGACATGACTCAACGCTTTTTTCCGCGCTACTTTCCACCATCAATGGTCACTAGTCTTCGCAACCAAATCAGTGGATTTACTCAAGAACCTGATGAGTCGCTTTTCGATGCTTGGGAATGTTATAATGTCTTGATCGACCGTTGTCTGAACCACAACATGCTCCCCGTTACATTGATTGATACCTTATACAATGGGTTAACTTTTCGTGATCGTGATACGATTAATGCTGCCGTCGGTGGTACATTCATGAAGAGAAGACCTGAGGAGTGTAGAGAGCTGATTGAGAACATGACCACTCACCACAAAAATTGGGATTCATCCGCATCCTCAAGATAAAATCAGAGAGTCAATGTTTCTTCTACTTCTTCAAACCCTGATATTACCGAAATGTCCCGCACAATCGTCGAATGAGCAAAAAGATTGAATTTTTAGCCACTCACCAATTTCCACAAGCTAAAGCTGTAGCCACGTCTTGTGAGATTTGCGGGGATTCTCATTCATACACCGATTGTCCTTATACTCAAGACAATCCAGAAAATGTGTATGCCGCCAACGATAACTTTTCTATGGGAGGCTATCAAGTACGTCCTCAAGGTGACCGCAATTTGCTTAGTTATCGTTCAAATAACTTTCTTTCACCACCCGGTTTTCAATCCCATAATAGACCACCACCACCTCAATTGAACAACACACAATACCCACCAAGGAACTAAGGCCAAAGAAGTAACTACCAAGGGAATTCTTCTAATAATCAAAGGAATAACTCAAATCAAGGAAATTTTAATAGTCAAAATCAAGGGGCTTTTAATGGGCAACACCAAGGTTTCAAAATAACAACTTTAACCAAGGTTTTAATAATAACAATGCTTCTCAACAACAATATCCAAACCAAGGTTTTCAAAATCAAGGGCAAAACACGAATTCCCCTTCAGTGGACTTGGCTCTTCAAAAATTGACAGATAAGTTGAGTGAACATGAGAAAATCATGACTACTTTGCAAGAATCGAGTGATAAGAAATTTATGCTAATGTTTCAAGCCATTAATCCCCAAGGCCCAACCCAAGGTACTCTCCCTTATAACACCGTGACCAATCCTAGGGCCAACGTTAATGCCATCACTACTAGGAGCGGTAAGATCATCGTTGAACCTTCTTCTTCTTAACCAACTAGCCAAGGACCCGAGATTCCTTCTACTTGTGATATACCACCCGTTATGCCTTCGTCTGCACCTTATGTCCCACCGTTACCTCAAGTTTATACCACACCTTCGGTTCCAAAACCGGTCCTTCACCTTCTACTTCCACCCCTCCACCACCTAAGGATGTGAGTGAGAATTCCATTCCAAAGCCTTCATCTCAACCCAATATACCTTATCCCTTAAGGTTGAGAAAAGAGAAGTTGAAGAACAAGGATGATATTTAGGTTTCTAACTTTCTCAAAATGTTTAAACAACTGAATTTCAATATCTCCTTTGCTGAGGCTCTCGCTCACATGCTGAAGTACGCTAAAATGTTTAAAGATCTGCTCAGTGATAAGGAGAAACTCCTCGACATCGCTCAGACCCAACTTAATGAGAATTGCTCTGTAGTCCTCTTAAGGAAATTACCAACCAAACTTGGTGATCCGGGTCCTTTCTTGATTCCTTGCAACTTCCTTGGGGTAGAGAATTGTATGGCCCTAGCCGATCTAGGTGCTAGTATCAACCTAATGCCTTTAAGCGTTTGGAAAAATTTTTCTCTACCCGAGCTAGTCCCCACCCGAATGACTTTGGAATTAGCTAACCGTACGGTTGCTTATCCAGTGGGGATAGCCGAAGACGTCTTCGTCGGCGTCGACAAATTCACCTTTCCGGCGGATTTTGTTGTCGTTGATTACGAGATGGACCCCTGTGTTCCATTGATCGTTGGACGTCCATTCCTGAGGACCGATCGCACTCTCATTGATGTAGCCGCAGGCGAATTAATCATGAGAGTTGGTGACGATAAAATCGTCTTCAACATGGGTAAGCTTTCCAAGAAGCCTTCTGAAAACGAGAGTTTTAATTTCATTAATGTTCTTGATGAGGCTTGTGAAGAACATTTCAAAGACGCTTGTAAAAGTGGTTCTTCTTCTCTACCCACTGTTGAGACCGTTGCCTCTATTTCTCCATCACTAACTCCATTTGGAGAAAGTGATTTCCTCTTGAAAGAAATTGAAGCAACTCTGGGAGATGTGGATTTGCAATATGACGATTCCCCCTCCAACTGGGATGAATACATTCGTACCATTGAGAACCTTCTTAATGAGGACTATATTTCTCCACAGTCTCCTAAGGAAATCTCCGTCGATGATCCGACTTTGACTCCCCGTCCATCGAAAATCCTCCGGATTTAGAACTTAAGGATCTGTCGTCTCATCTTGAATATGTGTTCCTTGACGACAACAACAAATCACCCGTCATCATCGCAAAGGACCTGAAAGAAGAAGAAAAATCACGACTTATCGCCGTGCTGAAGAATCATAAGAAAACGATTGCTTGGAAGATCTCCGATATTCATGGAATTGATCCTCACTTTTGCACACATAAAATTCTCATGGAGGACGAATTTAACCCCACTATTCAAAGCCAAAGAAGGGTGAATCCCAAGATCCATGACGTTATAAAAAAAGAGGTTATCAAACTTCTTGATGCGGGCATGATCTATCCTATCTCGGATTCACCATGGGTTAGTCCAGTCCATTGTGTGCCTAAGAAAGGCAGAATCACCGTTGTACCCAACGAAAACAACAATTTGATTCCTACTCGTCTCGTTATAGGGTGGGGAGTTTGTATATACTATCGCAAACTCAACGATGCTACGAGAAAAGATCATTTTCCCCTTCCTTTCAGGGACCAAATGCTTGAACATCTAGCGGGTAATGACTATTACTGCTTTTTAGACAGTTTCTCCGGGTATTTTCAAATACCCATCGATCCCCAAGACCAAGAGAAAACCACATTCACTTGTCCCTACGACACATTTGCTTACAAAAGAATGCCTTTCGGATTATGCAATGCTCCTAGGACATTCTAAAGGTGTATGATGGCTACCTTCCATGACATGGTTGAAGAAACCATAGAAGTGTTCATGGATGATTTCTCGGTCTATGGTGATTCCTTCTCTACGTGCCTTGCCAATTTGGAAGCGGTGTGAAGACACTCGCCTTGTTCTGAATTGGGAAAAATGCCATTTCATGGTAAAAGAAGGCAGCGTGCTTGGACATAAAATCTCTAAATCCGGTCTTGAAGTGGACCGTGCTAAAGTGGATGTCATAGCCAAATTACCTCCACCTTCAACCGTGAAGGGTGTGAGAAGTTTCCTTGGTCATGCGGGCTTCTATCGTCGATTCATTCAAGATTTTTCTAAAATCGCTCGCCCGATGACCCACCTCTTGGAAAAAGATACTCCTTTTCTCTTTTCTAAAGAGTGTCTTGAATCCTTCAATCTTCTCAAGGATAAGCTAACTAAGGCACCGGTCTTGGTTACCCCTAATTGGGAGCTACCTTTTGAGTTGATGTGTGATGCTAGCGACTTTTCTATTGGATAGGTTTTGGGCCAAAGAGTGAATAAACACTTCCAACCAATCCATTACGCTAGCAAGACAATGACGGGGGCTCAATTGCATTATACCACTACCGAAAAAGAGCTTTTAGCTGTAGTGTATGCCTTTGAAAAGTTTCACCCTATCTTGTCCTTTCCACCACCATCGTGTATACCGACCACTCCGCGTTGAAGTACTTGTTGACTAAGCAAGGTTATATACCAAGACTTCTTCGTTGGGTTTTGCTCCTTCAAGAATTCAAAATTGAAATTCGTGACAAAAAGGGAGCCGAAAACCTAGCAGCGGATCATCTAAGTAGACTTGAGGATCCTTATCAAGGGTATCATCCGAATCAAGAGATCAATGACTCTTGTCCCCTTGAGGCCTTAATGTCTATTCACTCCAATCTTGATGACACCCCGTGGTTTGCGGACATTGCAAACTACTGAGCGGGTGGAATTCTCATCGAAGGGTTAGCATCCCAACAAAAGAAGAAGTTCTTTAAAGATGTTAAGATTTACTTCTGGTATGACCCTTATCTTTTAAAAAAATGTGCGGATCTTGTCATTCGTCGATGTATTGATGGGCCGACAGCTTTACAAATCCTCGATACTTGCAATAAAGGACCCACCGGTGGTCACTTTGGTCCCAATTACACCACGAAGAAAGTATTCGACTCTGGATTCTATTGGCCCACCATTTATCGTGACGCTAACGAAATGGTTAAGCATTGTGATGCTTTCCAACGACAAGGCAAGATCACACATAAAGACGAGATGCCTCAAAATTTCATACAAGAATGTGAAATCTTTGATGTTTGGGGTATCGACTTTATGGGGCCATTTCCATCATCTAAAGGGAACAAATACATCCTCGTAGCCGTTGACTACGTATCCAAATGGGTTGAAGCTAAAGCTCTCCCTACGAACGATGCGAGAGTGGTTGTGAACTTTTTGAAGCAATTATTTACTCGATTCGGTGTTCCTCATGATATCATCAGTGACCGCGGGACTCATTTTTGCAATGATCAATTTGCAAGAGTCATGGATAAGTATAGTGTTAATCACCGTCTTTCCACCGCTTATCATCCTCAAACCAATGGTCAAGCAGAGATTTCCAACCGTGGATTGAAGCGAATACTGGAACGTACTGTGGGAGAGCATCGTGCCGCGTAGGCCGATAAGTTAGATGATGCTTTGTGGGCTTTCCGTACCGCATATAAGACCCCGATTGATTGCACACCTTATCGTCTTGTGTACGGGAAAGCATGCCACCTACCCATCGAACTGGAACATAAGGCATACAGGGCCTTGAAGTGGGCTAACTTCGACATCAACAAAGCCGGTGATCTTCGGAAGATTCAGCTCAACGAGCTAAATGAACTGAGGAATGAAGCTTAGAGAACTCATTGATCTACAAGGATAAGACCAAGATCATCCACGATGCTAGAATTAAGAACCGAGAGTTCCACGTTGGTGATCAAGTCTTACTTTTTAACTCTCGGTTGAAGATCTTCATTGGAAAGTTGAAGAGCCGCTGGTCTGGTCCATTCACCATCGCCAAAGTCTTTCCCTATGGCACCATTGAGCTTTCTCAGCCAAATGGGCCCAATTTTAAGGTGAATGGCCAACGCGTGAAGCTGTACTTTGGTGAGGACATCACTCATGAGATGATTCCATCCCTCACCACGTTTCCCATGAACTAGTTTTGGGTCGAGTCAGGCTCGTGACTCGGTTATAAAAAATAAGCGCTTCTCGGGAGGCAACCCGTGATCTATCATTTATCGCTTTCATAATAAGTGTGGGGGGGAGCCCCGTATATGTTTGTTGTCTTGTTTCTTATTCTCTACAGGGATTCAAGATTCAAAGTGCACCTCGATGACTTTTGACGAACCTTGATTCCGTGTTCCCATCTTCTTGGTTCTATCCTAAACTGTCGTGATTCAATATTTCATATCTTATATGTTCACCTTGAAATCACTATAGTTATCCTTTCCTTAGCAAGATTTAAACAAAGTACACAATGTCATAAGTGTAGGGGAGTTTACTCCCACATGCTTAAACATTGAGGACAATGTTTATATCAAGTGTAGGGGGGACTTCTATCGAAGTAAGTGGTCTTTTCCATGAATGTGCCCTCATTTTAACCGGAAAATCTGATTTTTCGACATTTTTCAAAATTTTTAATCTATTTTGGCCTTGTATTTTTCCTTTGTTATCGTTATTTACTTTCCTTGCTTAAATAAAGTTTAATAAAGTGGTTTTAAATTTTTCAAAGTCGTGAATATTTTGACTCAACCCGAGTTTACTTATCTAAGTTACTCTAGCTAGTATCCTTAACGTGTTTAAGTCAAGTTTTGCTAGGCTTTTATATAGGGAGCTTTAAAACGCGAAAGTCTTAACTCTCACGGGTTAAGAACAAGAACTTTTCGCAAGTTTCTATAATTGATCCTAGAGAGTCGTTTATCAAGGGAACTTCAAAATGCGAATTCTAAACTTGAAAAAGTCTAAGAGTTTGCAAGATCCTATAGATGACTCGAAAACCCAAAACTTTGATTTAATTGGCTAAACATCCACGAGTCTCATTCCTTGAGATTTTAAATTGTGGAGAACGAGAGATGATAGAGTCAATTATAAGTTTGGTATTCTTTCGTGAATTTATGTGAGTTAATTATGAGCCTATTCTTCCATCGCTTGTTAATAAATTTATCTGCAATAAATAAGGTTGTACGATTTGAAAAGTTACTTAGCTTCTAGCGCAAGATCGTTTAAAAGTTGATCGGTACTAATTAGAGTCCATAGCCAAGGCATAACTTATTAAAGCGGGATGCGAAGATTGGCGAGTCCGAAAAGGTCCTAACAAGACATGAGGGCTACATTTTGTTGCTAAAGATCCAAAAGTTATGTGAAGAATCATTTGTCGAAAATCAATATGAAGGATCAAGACACACGACGATAAGCAAATACTCCCCTAAAGATCATGGAGAAATCTATCCGAAAAGACCCTAGCAAGGTATGAGGATAAATAGATCCAAGTCCTAATAGGAGGCGAATCGTTGTATATCAAAGTCTAAAATAAAGACTGGAGAAAAATGAAGAAGTCGTGGTCCAAAGATGAAGAATCTCTCAAAACTTCAAGTGAAGAAATTCCTATTATGAAGAGAAGACCATAATTTCAAGAACGTCTCTCAAAGATTTGAAGTATGAAGTCGCTGCCAAATATCGGTCCGAGAAAGGTCTCAAATCATGAAGCAAGTTATGCCAAGATATGAACTTTATGAGGTCCCGAGAAGCAGTTTTAAAAGATTTTATCCTTTAGCTAACTATTGATTAAATCGTCCTACTTTATTTTCAGCCTAATTAACTATCAAAATAAGTCAACAATGCATCCTCGTGATCATTCAAGACAAAAATAAAATATAAGAGATACACCTAGGAATAAGGGAGTCTAAGTAAATAATTGGCCCACATGAATTCGTGTTAGTCTGCTAACTTATAATAACAATGATCTCGTTTTTAAGCTTGGTTTGGGGAACGTGAAACTTGAGGATGATAAACGTTCATGGCAGCAAAAACCCAATGTAAGTCTTTTATTTCTTTACTTGTTTCTATCTTTTTATTTTTCCTTAAATATTTAGTATTTAATAAAGGCCAAGGTGGGTTATTTATGATGGAAAATGTAAACCGTGCTTTAAAATTAATACATTGCATGAGGGCATTGCAATGGTTAAGTGTAGGGGATTTAATAAGTGTGAAAACACTGATCCTTTTACCACTTATTTCCTATAATAACAAGACCAAAACGTGTATTTTATGTCGTAAAAGTTGGAATTATGCGTGGTTTGTGTTTTTATTGTGTTTTAGGACCAAAAGATGAAAAAGGAAGAAAACACGGGCTTTCACGGCCTTTTGTCGAAGAAAACGAGAAAAGACGAAGTCAAAAGATCAAGAGTGCAAAAAGAACGGAAGTCCAAGGCCTATTCTAAAGATTTATCGAAGAAAAACTCTAAAGACGGAAGTTTAATGAAGCCGAAGAACTCAAGTCTAATTATAGAAGAAAATTAAAAGACAAGTTCAAATCCCGAGACGACATCGAGAAAGACAAATAATTAAATCGAGTCGAGAAGAAAAGAAAGAAAGAGGAGGAAACACATGCACTCCCCATTTTCCCTATAAATACCCTCCTAATCACATTAGGAGGGGGATTAGCTAGTTTTATTTTTCATTTTTTTCCTTTCTAATTTTTAGAGAGAGAAAGTTCCAAACTTTCTCTCACTAAGTTTTCATCTTTTCTTTCTTTTAATCTTTCAAGTTTAAGCTTTTTGTATTTGGATTTCATTAATCAAGTTCAAGTTTAAGCTTTTGTTCTTTAGTCTCTTTCTACCTTTCTTTATTTTAGTAACTTTTGATCCAAAATATTGATGATCCGTGTTTGATCTTGATGTTCTAGGGATTAAAAAGTTCATTTTTATCATACTTAAGTTTTCATACGGTTAATCTCTAAGATCTTTGTGCTTATTGGCTTATTTCTATGTTTAGCTTATTTACTTTTTAAAAAAGTTTTCTTAAAAAGTTTCATTTTTTATGGTTTGATTTAAAAGATTGCTTATTTAAAGTTTGGAGAAGTTGTTATTCATGCTTATTTAGTCTATTTCATTACTGATTTGGTTAAGTTTTGGTGTTAGCTTATCAACATAGCTTATCACTTAGCTTATTTTCGAATCACAAGATAATCGGAAAAGGGTAAACCCTTTTCCGATTTAGCATTCCGATTAGCACCATTATATTCCGATCACCTGATCAGATTAGGGTTTTAACATTCCGATTGAGGGGATTCTTTGACATTCCGACGTGGGTGTTTTGTAAGACTTTCTGATTGGACTTGATTTCATGTATTCCGATTGCATCACTTGTATTCCGATCATTAGATCGGAATAGGGTTTAGCATTTTCCGATTTGAGGTCTTGATATTCCGATCTGGATTCATATTCCGATTGCTTTCCTTTTTGAGTACATTCCGATCACTTCCATTTCCTACATTCCGATTAGCCCTGTTTTTCCACATTCTGATCTCTTTCCGATTAGCAACATTCCGACGGGTTTAATTTCTTGCTTTTACAAAGTTTTCAAGCTTTAGATTCATTAAGTTTTTAAGTAAGTTTGTAAGCATTTATTTTTAACTCGTCATTTTAGTTTAATCTTTAAAGCTTTTACTTTACTCAACGACATTATCATATTAGCTATTAGTTTTAAAATAGATAACCAAACCACTCCTTTTGTTTACCAAAAGTCAATTGAGTCGCACTTTCTACCGGTAATCAATTCGAAAAGACTTGGAACAACGAACTTTGATACTTGTATTAAATCTTTGTATTATATACTTGAAAGTATATTGGTCAATTTTGGATGATATTTGATGGATCAAATATTGGACTTATCCCAACTATATGATTTTACTTTATGAATCTTTGTCATTAAGTAAATCATAAATAGTTATCCTTAGACCTGAGATACCAGAAAACTGCATTGAATGTAGTGCATTTATGTAAGGTAAGCTAACGCTAAACGTAATCGGTAGTTATAAGGGTTATTTTCAGATGTGTTGAAAAGTTCATTTGTTTTGCTTGTAGTCAAAATAGGATTTGTTTCCTTCAAATTATTTTGAAGTATAATACAGCTGGGCCCCTCGGGGAGGTAGTAAGATATTTGTGTGGCCACACCCAAATGTGTTTTGGTAATCTTACTATATCCGTAAATGAGAAACAGAATGGTTAATGAAAGGAATGACTGAGATCCTTATCCTTATTAACGTTGTATTTGAAATGAAAGGATAATAATAATGATAAAATCATTAAAAGGTTCTGTTGGGAATCTAAACTTGTTAGATTCCCTGTTCATTGATTTAAACATAATTAGGCTGATAGATAGTCCCTTGCCTGTGCCTAGGAGGCAGGCAAGTTTCACAAGACTCACAGAGATCCGAATCTCTATGAGCAACCTCAGAGGAGTCCATGTCAGAGACATTGTCAGGGAAGTCGAAGATTACCTGAAGACATACTCCTTGGCTGTGATGGATAACAACCAAGATGTATTAGGGACTCTGAGGGGTTGAGAGTTAACAGGGGTGGCAATACCCTGATAACTCTCAGCACACTTTGAACATGCCATTTGTGTGTTCGAGAATATGAAGAATAAGGAAACTGTTTTGGACAACTGTTCCTTAAAGCATAATGGAAGACTACCAAGAATAGAAGGACATCATGTGACTGATATGGGAACTTGTAAAAGTTGTGTAGTCGACATCAAGTACTGTTCAAGTCAAACTCGTAACACTATAAATAGGATGTGTATCCTTGCATTAAGATTTAACACTTTGCAATATTAAGAACATTAGTGCGTGTAACTTAGTGAATCAAACAGCTACGACTGTATTCATAAGTTAAGGTTTATTGTTGTTCAAAGTGTGCACAACACATTGTCATCAAACGGTGTTATCCATAACACTTGTAATTCTTTATTATACAATAATAAGATTACGTTTGAAAAGTAATACCTTGTGTTGATTAAGTTAAGATTAGGGTTTCTCGCATTGATTAGGGACTTTCAATTGGTATCAGAGCGGTGTTTGATATTAAAACCCTCAAGAAACATCGTTCTCCGTTTTATAATCAAGATCCACCATGCCGGAAACCTCTAGCCCACACTCACCTTCCAGAAACCCATCTTCACCAAGACTTACCGCCCCACCAAATGACGATGATCTACCCCAACTTCTTGACTCAAGAGGTGGATCACACGTAACCAGTGTACCAGTCTTTGATGAAGAAGACTTTGCCAGTTGGAAGAGTCAGTTTCTTGTATACCTTGATGGACTTGAACCTTTTCTCTTAGAAATTTTAGAAAATGGTCCATATATTCCCATGGCACTCACTTCTACTGAAGAAAACCCTCTTCCCAAGCCTGTCAAACAATGGACCGCTGCTGATAGGAAATTAGCAAACCAAGATAAACGTCTCAAAAGCATCATAATTTCCTGTCTTCCAAAGCATATCATGAAGTCTGTCATTCAGTGTCCCACAGCTAAACAGATGTGGACAGACCTTATTCTTGGCCATGAAGGACCCTCTGAAACAAGAGAGACAAAGATTCAGGCACTCAGACTTCAGTTTAATGCCTTTAAGTCTCTTGAAGGTGAAAAAGTTCAGCAAACCTACACTAGGCTGAAGATTCTTCTAAATGACCTCGCTATGAATGATGTTACTATTGGTCAAGCTGAGATCAATGCCACTTTTGTCAACAGCCTTCCAAGAAAGTGGCTGAGCATGAATCAGACTCAGAGAGCTAACAACTCAATCAAAATTGATACCCTTGCTCAGCTCTATGGAAAGTACAATTACGAAGAAGGGCTGATCGATACTATCTACAAATCAGAGACTGAAAGATTTGTAGTCCAAGGAGCATCCTCCAAAGCTTTGATCTCTGCAACACATCCTATTGACAGCGATTCTGATATGGAAGAAGATACTCGTAGCAGCCAAGAGTTCTTGTCAGACCTCAATGCAGAATTTCATGAAAGAGCACTGCTAGACAACCAAAGAAGATACTACAAAAGATCTGGAAGAGTAGGATCAGCTAGCAAACCAACTGACAGGTCGAAAGAAACATGTTTTGCCTGTGGAAAGCTTGGACATTTTCAAAAAGAATGTCCCTCCACCAAAACATCCTCACCCTCTTATCCATCATCTTCATCCAAACCCTACAAGTTCAAACAACATAACAACTCATCTCAATCCAATTCTTCAGACACTGAGAAGAAAGATTACAAAAATAAGTACAAGGCACTTAAGGCTGAGTTAGAACAGATGAACTTGAAGATTGAAGCTATGTCCAAAAAGAAAGGTGGTGAAAAAAAGGCTGAGAAAGGGTTTGTTGCTGAAACCTATGATTGGAATGATGAACCATTAACTTCAGATGAAGAAGACACCACAAGGGTCAGGGCTTTTATGGCAATAGCTGATGATGAACCAGCTGTTGGAAAAGGTGATGCTAGATCAGGACAATGGGTCGACATCACAATGAAAAAGGTACACAGGCTTCTTTCTATGTCTGATTGTGATGAACGTAAGCATGTTCTTGATTACACCATTGTTGACTTACACTTTGTTGAGGAACAAAGGAAAAACCTACTTGACAAGTTTCACTCTGTTAAAACTGAAATGATTAATGCTAAGGCTGAATGTGATACTCTCAGGCGGGTTAACTTAGAGAAAATATCCCTGCAAAATGAAGTAGCTAGATTAACCTTGAAAAACATAGCTTTAAATGACCAAGTCACTGAATTAAACAAAGTTATTGAAAAATGGCTGTGTGCTAGGTTTACTATAGATGAATTGCTTAGGGATGAAGTGCCTGCTGACTTGAACAGGGATATAACTGCTAAGCATAAAAAGCTGAGGATTATCACCAAACCCAAAGACATTGTCTTTAAATCTACAGAGACTATTCATATGTCAGACACCTCTTTGACTAATGACCCTGTCTCTGAAGATGTGGCTGAGCTTCCACCCTTGCCTAAACTCTCTGGAGTTGAACCTAGCAGTTCTTCTAGATCTGCTAAGGATGAACTTAAGATAGATATTGAGAATCCTCCAGCTAAAGTTTTTCGTGTGCCTGCTAAACCAACTGGTAAACAAGTAGCTTTTAAGCCTGTTTCTACTAAGGCTGTGAATAAGGTTGACCCCACCACTGAAGATCGCCTGCTGTCTCTTATGAAAGAAGTAGAACTCTTGAAACAACACATTAAGCCTTCCGCTGAATGCTCTACTTCTCATGAACCTAAGTCAGTCCTAGGTGAACCCAAAGGGGAAAGATTAATCAAACCTTATTGCAATGTTTGTAAAAATTCTCACCACTCGACCTTAGATCATGACAGACACATGGCAGCTAAAAGAGCTAAGACACCCTCTAGGGACAGACCACAGAGTTCCAAAAGACAATAGGGAAATTACAATTCTTATCCTCCCTGTAAATTCTGTGGGTTCACAGACCATCACTCAGACGAGTGTGGTGACTTCCCTGGGTGTGATATCTGTGGGAGTTATAACCATGAAACAATGAACTGTCCATCCCAACGCCAAAAGTTTTTCAGGAACACAAGAGTTGCTAACAAGCAATTCAGGGAACCCACTGGAAAGTGGGTTCACCATAGGAACTAATCTGTTTCTATGTATCTGTGCAGAAATATCTCAAGGAATCGGTATGGTATCTAGATAGTGGCTGTTCTAGACACATGACAGGGATTCAACAATACCTGCACAGATACTCAAAGGAGCCAGGTCCCAAAGTGGTGTTTGGAGATAACTCTTCAGGTGACACAGAAGGATATGGCTCAGTGAATTGCAATGGGATCACATTTACCAGGGTTGCATATGTGAATGGTCTTAAGCACAATCTTATTAGCATCAGCCAGTTATGTGATGCTGATTATAAGGTTTTGTTTACTAAGACTCAGGGAACCATATTCAACAAAAATAATGATGTTGTGCTGGTTGCACCTAGAAGGAGAGATGTTTATGTCATCAACATGGCTGTGTGCTCTGAAGACAGCTCAAATTGTTTTCTTGCCAAAGCCTCTGAAAGTGTCAACTGGCTGTGGCACAAAAGACTGTCTCATCTCAACTTCAAGAACATCAATAAGATAGCCACTCAAAACTTGGTTGCTGGTCTACCTTCAGTAATGTTCTCCAAAGACAAAACTTGTTCTGCCTGTGTCAAAGGAAAACATCACAGATCTTCATTCAAGACTAGGCAATCATTCTCTATTGACAAGTGCTTACATCTCCTTCACATGGACTTGTTTGGGCCTGTCAAACCTCAAACCATTAATCACAACAAATACACCTTGGTCATAGTTGATGAATTTTCAAGATATACATGGGTGTTCTTCCTCAGAAGGAAAAGTGATGCAGCTGATGCCATCATGTCCTTCATCAGACAAGTGGAAAATATGAATGATGTTAGAGTCAAAGCTCTAAGAAGTGATAATGGTACAGAATTCAAGAATCATCAACTTGAATCATTTTGTGATGAAAAAGGGATTTCACAGAACTTCTCTTCAGCTGGCACTCCTGAACAAAATGGTGTGGCTGAAAGAAGAAACAGGACTCTGATTGAAGCAGCAAGAACTATGTTAAATGGTGCAGCCTTACCAAAGCAATTTTGGGGAGAAGCTGTACACACTGCCTGCTATACTCAAAACAGATCAATCATTGTCAAAAGACATGGCAAAACCTCCTATGAAGTTTTCAGAAAAAGATCTCCAGACGTCAGCTATTTTCATGTGTTTGGATGCCCTGTGTTTATTTATAACTACAGGGATAAACTTGGAAAGTTTGATGAAAAGGCTGATGATGGATTCTTTTTGGGATACTCTCCAACAGCCAAAGCCTTCAGAGTATTCAACATCAGAAGACAAGAAGTAGAAGAAACTTTCCATGTCAGATTTAATGAAGATGATGAAGTCATACAGAGAACAGGAACAGAGGGTGATGAAGTAGATTTTAATGAAAATATTTCTTTCCCAAGTGATGAGTTCACAGAACCCAGACCTACCAGTCATCACCACTCCAACACTCTCACTCCTTATGTTCCTGCTTTTGATCCTCTGTCTACTCACAACATAGAAGTTCCTACCTCTCAGGGACTTGATGAAGAAGAACCTCAAATCTCTGATGGTCCTTCTCATGATATTAATGACTCACCAATTCTTCAAAACTCTGAAGTTGCTCCTGCTAATAATGAAATTGCTTCCCTTGATGTGGCTGAAGAAGACTCAGATACTGAAGTAGTTTTTGAAGAAAGCCCTCCTAGTCAGCAGGATGAGATTCAAATTGTTCCAGCTGTGCCCTCAAATACCCCTGTTCTTGAAACTCCAGCTCCTCAAAATAAGTGGTCAAGAGATCAACACATTCTTCTTGTCAACATTATTGGGGAACCAAATGCAGGGGTCACAACCAGACAGCGAATCCAAGACTCTGAGTCAGCCTCAGCCAATGAATGTCTATTTGCTGAATTTCTTTCTCAAATTGAACCTAAAAGAGTTGCTGAGGCTCTGGTAGAAGATGGATGGGTAGCTGCTATGCAAGAAGAAATCAATCAGTTCAAAAGGAACAAGGTTTGGACACTAGTGCCAGCTCCACCTGGAAAGAATATCACAGGCACTAGATGGATCTATAGAAACAAGATGGATGAAATTGGGAACATCATCAGGAACAAGGCAAGATTGGTAGCACAGGGATACTCTCAGACTGAAGGAATTGATTATGATGAAACTTTTGCACCTGTTGCTAGACTTGAAGCCATCAGAATCTTTCTTGCTTATGCTGCCTATATGAACATCACTGTCTATCAGATGGATGTAAAGAGTGCCTTCCTCAATGGTGATTTGGCTGAGGAAGTCTATGTTGCTCAACCTGAAGGATTTGAGAGCAGCGAGTTTCCCAACCATGTGTACAGACTTCACAAAGCAATGTATGGTCTGAAACAAGCTCCAAGAGCATGGTATGAAACTCTTTCAAATTTCTTATCTGAAAACAAATTTGTCAGGGGTTCTATTGATAAAACACTCTTTACCTTCAAGGACAAGAGTGATTTCATCATTGTGCAGATTTATGTGGATGATATCATCTTTGGGTCAACAAATGTCAATCTTAGTAAACGTTTTGCTAAATTAATGACCAAGAAATATGAGATGAGTATGATGGGTGAATTAACTTACTTTTTGGGTTTTCAAATTAAACAATGTCCTAAGGGAATTTCTATTTGTCAAGAAAAGTATGTTAAGGATTTACTTAAAAAATATGACTTGGCTGATTGTGCTTCAGTGAAATGCCCCATGCTTCCACCCAACAACTTGGGCCCTGATGAGTCAGGGGTCTCTGTCAATGAGACTTTATATAGAGGCATGATTGGGTCACTGATGTATTTAACAGCCAGTCGTCCAGATATCCAATTCTCCACATGTCTCTGTGCAAGGTACCAAGCTAACCCAAAAGAATCCCATCTAGTGGCTGTTAAGAGAATTTTCAGGTATCTCAAAGGAACACCATCCCTAGGACTCTGGTATCCAAAGGAATCAGGCTTTGATCTCAAGGCCTATTCAGATTCAGATTATGCTGGATGCTGCATTGACAGGAAAAGTACTTCAGGCAGCTGTCAAATCCTAGGAGGAAAATTGGTTGGATGGAGTGCTAAGAAGCAAAACTCTGTGGCTATGTCTTCAGCTGAAGCTGAATATGTCGCTGCAGCCAGCTGTTGTGCTCAGGTGCTCTGGATGAAAAGTCAATTGGCTGACTATGAAATCTTGTATGACAAAGTGCCAATCTTTTGTGACAACACCAGCGCCATTGCCATATCCAACAACCCTGTTCTTCACTCTCGTACCAAACACATTGATATCAGGTATCATTTTATCAGGGATCATATTATGAAGGGAGATATTGAGCTGCATTTTGTTCCCACAGAGCTGCAACTAGCTGATATCTTTACAAAGCCTTTGGCTGAACCTACGTTCAACAGGCTAGTTGCTGAGCTAGGGATGCTCAATATTTCAAAGCCTGTGGCTTGATATTAAATGTGTTCATTAAATGATTGATTCTATATTAAATGTTTTATTAAATGTTTTTCACATGTAACTAGGTAGTTGCGTTCCAAGTAAATGCGAAAAACATTCTCACATTTTTTAATCATTTAAGTTTCGGATAACGAGGAGACAAACGTTTTGAAAGGTCAAGGGGACCCACTTGAGCAGTCATTTTCGCTTTTGCATTTAATGCGGTTGAATAACTGTTCACTCTAAGTTTGAATATATATATTGTCTTCTTTCTCTTCTCACCCACCACCATTCTCAAAAATCATCTTTTCTCTCTCTAAACTCTTATCTCTCTCAACCATCCACCATTTTCATTCCCCTTCTACCTTAAATCAATGGCGTTTCCAGTACCAAAAGCCTCCAATGTGAACTTCGAGATCAACGAGAGCATCATCGCCTCAAATAACGCTATTGGATGGATCAAGGCACCCAACAACACCTACTCGGATCTGGTAAATTTCATGCAGAATTGTGACCTAAACGAAGCCTTCACCAAATCTCCTTCCACCTTTTACCAAGAATACCTTAGGGAATTTTGGTATTCTGCCGAAGTTGAAGAAGACACCATTACCTTTAGCCTTTCTTGCAATGAACATCCTTTTGCCTTTTCCCTTGCTGATTTTGCCAGTGTGGCCGGACTTAAACATGGAGATGATTGCCTGAAGACTGTTGACAAAAAGGCTGTCAAGGAAGCATTGGCCACACTCAACCCTAGTCATGACATTAACCCTGCCCTCACACCAGCTGAAATCCTTGCTAAAGCTCCTCTGAAGATCAAGTATTTTTCTCCTATGTGGCGTGTCCTCTTCACCCACATTGTGAAGTCCCTGGGAGGCATGCAGGGATCACAAGATCAAATGTCGTTCAAACATCAGACTATTGCTTATGGATTAATATGGGGAGCTGATGTTGACGTTGGAAGCCTTCTTTTCTCTAACCTGGTAGAACAACTTAAGGGAAGGAATCAGGTCAGGGAAAAGAACATCTGCTATGTGCGTTATTTGTCCCTGATCTTTGAGAGTTTGCTGGGAGAGAACTACCATAACAAGGCCTTGACAGCTCTGAAGCCATATCGCATCACAGGCGCCATTTACAAGGAGATAGGAGCTGAGGATTTCCCTGTGACTACACACATGCTGAACGTGGCTAACCAGGTACCCAATGCTGAGAAGCCCTTGATCCCTTCCTCTGAGAAGGTGAATACTTCTAGTGTCGCTGGCAAGTCTACGTCTTTGACCTCTGGGCAGCACACTACCAAGTCCAAGGCTTCATCTGGCCAACAGCCAAAGAAGAAGAAAATCCCCTCTTCTTCCCAACCTAAAGCTGTTAGCAAGGCCAAGGAAAAGAAGATTAAAACCGCCTCTGGTCCAGATACTCTTGTGGATACAGAATCTTTGGCTGACAAACAACAGGCGTCTAGTGTCTCTAGGTCAGCAGAGACTACAGGAAACCAGCCAAACCAAGCTGATATCTCACAGGTAATCAGTGTACATTTTTAGAGGTTCACAAGCAACCACTCTCATTTATCTGTAGGAGAGAGTGGTGAAGTTAGGGTAATCCTCGACCCATAGAAGTCTGTCATTTCACTTAGAATTCCTTAAGACTTCTGTACACTCTGTCTTTGCACCAGGGAGTGATTCATTTGTGTTTATAAAGCACCCCGATGACCCTGAACCCTCTAGACAGTATTCAGGCTAACAACAACCTGAATACATTAATGTCTCAACCTTGATGGCTGTACTTCACACAGCCTCTTGGTTCCCTCATTAAAAGAGTCCCAAAGGATTTATCCTTTCAGGGGGAGCTGAATCATCACCCTCAGCTTTCCTAGGGGCAGCGAAATGGCGATCATTAAACAACATATGTTTCACAATCAAAAGAGTCCCAAAGGTTTTTACCTTTTGGGGGGGCTGAATAATCACACTCAGCTTTCCTAGGGGCAGCGAATGGCGACCATTAACCACACTTCATTCACACTTAAAAGAATCCCAAGGATTTATCCTTTGGAGTGGCTGAGTAATCACCCTCAGCCTCTCTGGGACAGCGAAATGGCGACCATTCACTTAATATTTTCCCTGTTACTAATTTCAACAAACTTGCAGGCTGAAATTGTACAGCCAGTCAAAGAACCTCAGGTACATGCAAAGGAGGCTGAAACAATTACTCAGGACATTCAGATTGAAGAAGAACTTGTGCTCAATGCTGATGAAGAAATGCTTTCTGTAGAAGATTATGTCGCTGAGTTTGAACCCATGCCTGAGGATGAATTCCCTGAGGGAATGTTTGATGAGGAAGAGGAAGAAGATGAGGATGACCAACTGTCAGTCTCTCCTCCTAAAGAAGATGACAAGACTTCTCCTCTTAAGGAAGCTGTTGACACACAAAACTCTGCTACATCTGCAACAACAGTCCTTCAAAGACCAATATATGATCCAACAGCTGAATTCCTTTTGTTTGATCATCCTACCCAGACTAACTTCGACTTAATTCCAAGGGAGGATGATTTTGCTCAACAAAGCCTCAATATCAAGAATCTTCAGCCGGTACACCATCAGTCTGATATTGAGCGCTTGTCAAGAAAGTTGGACGTGATCAAGTCAGAGATGCACAATTTTACTGTCACCTTTCCAGGTATAATAAAGAAGGCTGTGACTGAGGCTGTCACTGAGCCTATTCAGGAGGGTACAAGAAAAGGTGTGGCTCAAGGACTAAGTCATCTCTCGACAAGAATCAAGAATGCCATTGACTCAGTTGTCCCTGCATTGTTCCAAGAACAAGAAACCATCATTAACAGGCACTTCAATGCAGTGCGCAACAGGCAATACAACCATGCTGGTTTTATTGTCAGGCGAGTTCAGGCAAATACCAATGCCAATGCCAACCTATTGCTGAAGATTGCCAGGGCATCAAGAAAAAGACAGCGTGCCATGGCTGCCTCTGTGGAGCAGATTGCAAGAAGATTTCAGGCACGTTCATCCAAACATAAGAGAAGTAAGGATGAACGTGAGGGGGAGAAGAAAAATACACTCAGCCTTGCATCTGCTGAACAAGCCTCATCTTCAGCCAATCCTTCAACAACACCTGTTCCTCTTCAAGTCATCGAACCAGTTATAATACCTGATGATGAGGATCAGACTCAGGGGGAGCAACAATCACAAGATGGCGCTGACTCATCTAAATCCATGATCCTAGTTAACATCAGCAAACCTGAGGATGAGGATGAACCAGCAGCTAAGAAGCTTAAATTCACTGTGAGCTCCCTACCAAAATCTATTCAAAATCAGGCTCAGACAGCGTTCCTCAAAAGAGCTGATGATTTGAAAAACATAAGTGTGGAGTCCTCTGTCTCAAAGAAAGGTAAAGAGATAGTTTTAGTTGATACTGACACTAAACTTAAGAAGATAGCTGCGATGCTAGAGACAGGAGGATCCACAACAGACCTTTCCCAATTTTCAACCTTTACACCTTCTGATGAGAGACCTCTAACGCCTGAAGAAATAGAGCAACAGGCTGAAGAATTCAAAAGACTGAGTGAGCTCAAGGCAGCCAAAGAATTAAATGAAGCCACTCTGAGGAAGATGTCACCTCCGGAAAAAGAAAAACAAAAACAAAGGTTGAGGGAAATGGAACTTAAACGCGCTGAGGCCTTAAAGAAAGTCAAAGCTGACTATGATGGCTGCGTAAACAACAGGTATGCTGCTGGCAAGATAACCAAGTTTAGATACACCATTCACAAGTCCACAAACACTCCACAGATGATCTTATGGAGGGATAATCAAACGGGAAATATGGATGTGTTTGACAACTTCAGGTTAAAAACACTTGGGTTATCAGAATGGTTTGAACTCGAAGCCTTAGCTGCCAAAAAGTCTGGACAGGCAAATTTCCTTCTGCTCAAAACTCTTAAGGCTAAGTTTAACTGGATCAAGGAAACAGCTGCCAAACTCAAGATTGATCCTCCACCACAGCTTTTCGAACAAGGACCCCCAAAGACAGGCAACAAAAGAAGAAGAATTTCCCAAATCATTGATGAAACTTTTGTTACTGAAGATGTTCGTGTGGATGGCATGCACAGGAATCTGATCCTTCCTAATGGTATAGTTGGCCCTGTTGATGGTCAGACTTATTCAGTGCCTGAAAGAGGAATGGCATTTATGAACAAAGCCTGCCAATATGCTTTTCAGAGGGAAGATGAGCTATGCCTGGCTTCAACTATTCAGCTGCTCTGTCACAAGAAGTGTCTCAAGATCAACTCTGAGTATTCCAAGAAGTTTGCAAAGACTTTGCAGGATGAAATTGATAACAGATTAGATGTGGTCGAAGCTGAAGAAAGAATCAAAAATGATGACTATTGAAGAAAGTATCAGCCCTGTTACCTTCATCTTTTATTTAACTTATGTAATGAACTTGTAATTTTTCTTTAAGTCTTAATAAAATCATGAGGTATGTTTGTTTAGATCTGTTATGTGTAAGAAGAAGCTGTTAAACTCACTTACCTTAACTTAGTTAGATCTAGCACTATTTATGTTTAAATAGGGGGAGATTGTTGGGAATCTAAACTTGTTAGATTCCCTGTTCATTGATTTAAACATAATTAGGCTGATAGATAGTCCCTTGCCTGTGCCTAGGAGGCAGGTAAGTTTCACAAGACTCATAGAGATCCGAATCTCTGTGAGCAACCTCAGAGGAGTCCATGTCAGAGACATTGTCAGGGAAGTCGAAGATTACCTGAAGACATACTCCTTGGCTGTGATGGATAACAGCCAAGATGTATTAGGGACTCTGAGGGGTTGAGAGTTAACAGGGGTGGCAATACCCTGATAACTCTCAGCACACTTTGAACATGCCATTTGTGTGTTCGAGAATATGAAGAATAAGGAAACTGTTTTGGACAACTGTTCCTTAAAGCATAATGGAAGACTACCAAGAATAGAAGGACATCATGTGACTGATGTGGGAACTTGTAAAAGTTGTGTAGTCGACATCAAGTACTGTTCAAGTCAAACTCGTAACACTATAAATAGGATGTGTATCCTTGCATTAAGATTTAACACTTTGCAATATTAAGAACATTAGTGCGTGTAACTTAGTGAATCAAACAGCTACGACTGTATTCATAAGTTAAGGTTTATTGTTGTTCAAAGTGTGCACAACACATTGTCATCAAACAGTGTTATCCATAACACTTGTAATTCTTTATTATACAATAATAAGATTACGTTTGAAAAGTAATACCTTGTGTTGATTAAGTTAAGATTAGGGTTTCTCGCATTGATTAGGGACTTTCAGGTTCTTGTCCAGGAGACCTTACCCGAGTTGTACTAGGGGCATTGCTAGTGTAACTAGACGCTAGTCAATGTAATCACGATATTCGAATTTTGTCCAAGTGGGAGCTGAAAGTTTATGGACTTAAAATTAATATTCGTGAGATAGGATCGAACTCGGGATTACGGGATTGCACACATTACGTAAAAGGGTTAATTTATTTATTAAATATATTTATTATATTTATTAAATCAAACCAAAGCTTAACTAACGATCATTAATAATTAAAAGTTAAGTATAAACGACCGTTATGGAATTAAATAGAAGCTAAAATAAGGAAAAAGGAAAAGTTTCGGAAGCCCCTTGTGGGCTTTGTGAACCGTCGGCCAAGAGGGACAAAAGGGAAGAAAAGAGATTCTGTTCCTAATTAAGTTTATGATTTGAAGAAAAAGTTTATCCAAGGCCTATATAAACAAACCCCTAACCTTCGTAAATCACAACTCTCTCCCTCTTTCTTTTGCTCTAGTCGCCGGCCAAACACCCCTGAATTTAGGGTTTTGGTTTTCGATTTTACTATTTAATTTATCTAGTCCTAACCCCTCTATAGGGTTGTTGGGTAGATATTCCATAAGCGTGGAAGCTCGGTTTGTTCGTGCTAGAATCACGATTAGCTCGCTGTATTACGTGTGTACAAGAAAGCGATATAGTCTTACTTTAGATTATATCCTGGTGGTGTTCGTGGTAAACCCTAATTGGTGATTGTTCCGTTATCTTGTGGATCGTTGCTAGGATAAAGGTATGTAACCCTAATTCGATTAATTATAATTGTGTTATTGATTATGATCTTGTTAATTCGCTTCCGCTATGTGTGCTTTGATCTTGTTTGGGGTTTTAAATAATTGTTATGAACCATATAAACCTGCACTTTTATTATTATAACCTAATCATCCATTCATGCATTACAATTGTTTAAATAGAAAAAAAAACCCTAACGTACAGAAAAACAAGCAAAATGATAAACACTAGAACTTTGATAAAAGACTACAATGGTACCCGCACAATGCGGCGGCGAGTACCTAATAACGAATTTGAGACTAACAAATATTAGTCTCTTACGCATTGTAAAGTTCTAAAAAATCTAATTAAAAAACACACTAAAATTGAAAAAGACTAAAAGTTAATAAAATATATCAAAATGGATATCAAATTAAAAAACACAAATTTAAAAAATATATTGAAATTAGATTATTAAAATAATAAATAAATAAAAATATTTTTCAATTTAAAAAAAATGTTGTTACAAAAGTTTATTATAAAAGGTTGTTAGAAAATGTTATAGTGTATAATGTTGATGAAGATATCAACAACATGCTTTATTTAGTAGATAAAAAAGTCTAAGGTCCCAAATGTTTTATATAGTAGTATAGGTTATTATCAAAACTTAAAACAATCTGGATCGATAAGGACAAAGAGACGACAGGTCTCTAGCCACTGTTTGTTGGGTCGGGCCTGGTAATAACATCTTCAGGTTGTTCTTCCAACGGGTCTTCACCCGTATCAATAGTAGTACAAGAGTTCTATTCCGAAATCAATTGTAATCAACTTTATATCTCTAAATGCGTTAAAGGATTTTGTCTTAGCTTATATAAGTATAAACTTGGATATAACTTGAAATGCTATTCTTTTGGTTAAAGTTCACTACACTTATCAAAGTGGAATAATTAGTGACAACTAAGATTGGGTAGGTCAATCTAAACCCACCTAAGCTAACCCAACAGCAAGAAGACACCAGTACGACCAAACTGATAGGTACTGAATTAATAGAAACGGGAATAGGATAGTTTTATTGATAGTGGCCTAGTTCGAGAGGGGCAAGGTCTCCTTTTACAAGAAAAGATATATGAAAAACTGACGTCCTAATAACAATGACAAGAGACGTATTATTTATACTATCCTTTTTAGACATAAATAAGGTAAACTGCTAAATAGAAATCAAGTGCAGTAATTGCTCTCTGATTTTGTGCATAATTGATATGAGTAAATCAGCCATAAATTATTTTGACTAAGTGGATTCATCAAATTCCCAAATATAGAATTCAACTACAGTGGGTCTTTATCATTACTTCCCTCCCGGTAAACCGTCTTGTCCTCAAGTCGGAATGCAGGAAATTGCTCAGCCGTTAGATCATAGGTTTCCCATGTTGCCTCTTCTACAAGACGATAACACCATGAAATCAGTAATTCTAAGTTCGGGCGGCCTGCTTCATAAACCCAACGATGCATCATGACAAAACTTGGTTGCAAGTAAATTTCCCTGTTTTTAGTGATGGGTAATGGTGTAGTCGGGCTGGTATGCAACGTATAACTTCTTGTTTAATGGCTAGATGTTGGAAACTGGATGATTTTTGGGGACCGGTTACAATGCCTTCTAGTTTATATCGCTTCCCATATATTGAAAAAATCATGAACATTTCTTTCTAGTTGTGGCATGAACCGTATTTAATGTGGCTAACCATTGAATAACCAAAACTAGATCATCCCCACCAAGAGAAAAAGGATGAAAATCTTGAGTGATTTTGAGATCATTAATCTATAAAGGAAGATTTTTGTAGAGTTGACCACATCGAGTTATATCTTCGTTACCAATTTGAACCCCGAAAGGTGCTACTGGCTGAGTAGCCAGCCTAAGTTCTTTCACCAAACCATCTGAAATGAAATTGTGTGTAGAACCCCCATCAATCAAAATTAAAACTTTAGTAGGATGAAGTTGACCGTGGACCTTCTTCGTGGTAGGCTAGTTCTTCCCCAAAATAGCATGCAAACTTATTTGAGCAGCAGATTCTTCCTCGACACAATCCATTCCGATTGAATCTGTTGTAAAGGATTCATGGACATCCACATTAGCCTCTAAAACCTTGAAGGTTGCGGTTTTTCAACGATGTCACGGTCCGTAGTTATCGCCACATTTGAAGCATTCCCCCTTTAGGTATCGTTCTTGTTTTTCTACTTTGAAAGTTCAGAAAGTATTTTTTGGTTAGGTTGTTTGGTCTTTGGTGAATTTTATTGGTTTAGAGTCTGGTTGAGAGGGTTTCGGATTTGGGGTCCAAGAAGAATTTTTTTCGGGTCCGTGGGTGGTGAGTTTAGATTCAAACTCTAGAGCTAGACTCATGCCGCTGTATACTGTACGAGGGTTGTGAATTCGTACATCTGATTTTAACTCATCTTTGAGGACATTTAGGAACACCCCCAAAAGACAATGATCGGGCAAGTTAGAAACCCGAGAGGATCTCTTAGCGAACTCTTGTCGATATTCCTTTACAAAACCAGTTTGTTTAATGCTACACAGGAACTCATCCGGGTTCTGGAATTCTGCCGGTCCAAAGTTTTTGGTAAACACCTGGACTAATTCTTCCCAAAAAATGAATTGACGGCTAGAGAGCCATGAATAGACGTCCAAGGCATCGCCTTCTAAGTGCATTGAAGCTATCTCTACCTTTTCTTCATCCGGTGTTTGATAATACTTAAAGTATTTTTCGGCTTTCAGCAGCCAACCGCGAGGGTCTCCGCCACTATAATTCGGGAAATCAATCTTGTTATGGGGTCTATACGGCTGTCGACCCCTCCAAGAACTTTTCCCATCGAAATTCTTGTTTCCTTTGGATCTGGATCGATCTCCTTCCTTCAAATGCTATATCTTCCTTCATCGTTTCAATTACCTCCAATTTCGCAGCTATTGTAGCCAATTGAGTGGCAACTGGATCGTTCTCGCTATTACGGGTTTGCACCATGTTTCGATTGCCTACAATGGAACCAAATGATAAGTACTGAATTAATAGGACCATGAATAGGATAGTTTTATTGATAGGGGCCCAGTTCGAGAGGGGCAAGGTCTCCTTTTACAAGAAAAGATATATGAAAAACTAAAGTCCAGATAACAATGACAAGAGACGTATTATTTATACTATCCTTCTTAGACTTAAATAAGGTAAGCTGCAAAATAGAAATCAAGTTCAGTAATTGCTCCCTGATTTTGTGAATAATTGATATGAGTAAATAAACCATCAATTATTTTGACCAAGTAGATTCATCAAATTCCAAAATATAGAATTCAACTGCAGTGGGTCTTTATCAGAAACACATAAAGTTATTAACTTTTTTATATATTGATGGTGAAGGTACCTGTGGGTTGACTTCAACAACTTGATGCCTTCGTTAACGGTCTCCACCAAGTACTCTTTTCACAAACACACCCTTATCGACTGTGACAACCCCTGTTTTTGAGGTTCGCCACTTAGTCATATTTTTAGGGTATTTTGCAATGTTGTAAAATAAGGGCTAGGCGGCGCCTAAGTGCTAGGTGGTCATACTTCTCCTAGGCGGTGCCTAGGAGCTAGGCGGTAAAAAAAGTCAAGAAAGTCAGCAAAAAGAATATTTTTTACAAAAAATTATGGGTTTTCTTTCTAATATATACTGCCCATATTTATTTTAGCGTAACATCTTAAAATAAAACAAAAACGAATGATTATAGACATAAAGTAATGGGTTTTTCGTATGAAATTGGAACCAATTGAATTATATGTTCACGTTTGAAGTTTTAAGCACTTAAATTGTTATGTTATATTTGTCTATTTTGCAAGAATTTAAATTATTTGAAATTAGAAGTGTTTTTTATGTCATACATATTAATTATAATATTTATATGCATAAAATTACAATCCGCCTAGGCTCCACCTAGATGAATTCCTCCTCGAAGGTCGTCGACCGCCTCACTAGCGCCTAGCGATTTCTGCAACCTTGGTATTTTGTGTGACTATGTGTTTTATGTGATTTATGTGATTATTTGGGGTGAATGAGGATGGTTTGTACATGGTTTATGAGTACAGGGTACTCTTAAGTAAATCGATGAACGGTTATTTCATGATCATGAGCTCACATTATAGTGACTATGAAATGACATGGAGTTATTTTGGTGATTTACTTATACGTATGTAAATCGTATTTTTAGGATTTAGAGTTTAGCATTTAGAGATCTCAGATGAGGTATTGAGTCACGGGAATAATTTATGGGATGGTTTTAAGTCATTTTGGACTTAGTTATTTAGTTTATTTCATATTTCAGGAGTTTTCTTAAAACTGTATATTTTACGTCTTTTACGGTATACGCGTAAATTTGACTAGTTTTATGGTTTTAAGGTTTTGGAGGTTTTAGGAGCTGAAATAAATTAAGGGAAATTAAGGTATTATTAATAAGACATTATTTAATAATAAAAACAATATATACATATATAATAATAATAAGACATTATTTAATAATAAAAACAATATATATATATATATATATATATATATATATATATATATATATATATATATATATATATATATATATATATATATATATATATATATATATATATATATATATATATATATATATATATATATATATATATATAAAGGGTAGGTCGGTTAAAAACAAACGTAAGGGGAAAAAGAAAGGAAAAGGAAAGTGGGCTTTTCTATTTGGGCTAGGACTTGCTTAGAAAAAATTATATAAAGCCTTTTTAATACCAAAGCACACATAAAATTACCCGGAGCAACAATCAGTCGACATCTATGGAGAATTGTGAGGTTCTTCAAAATTTATTTTGTCTTACAAAAATTCTAAGGTAAAACCTTTGTTAATCTTTCAATTAAATTATTTTTAACTCGTTCTTAATCAATACATGATGGATCTAGGGTTAGGGTTAATTTATATCTGTATTTTAATGTTATAAACATGATTAGAATAATTAGGGTTTATGATTATACATGATGAGGATAATTAATTAGACCAATTGTGTTAAATTCGTTTTTAAAAACTGGGCAAAAGTTTAGGTTACTCGTTTTGGTCATATCTAGAGTTTTACAAACTTTCATATTGCGATCCAAGTACCTCTAGAAAGGTATTTGAGTTATCTTTTGAATTAATAAATTAGAACAAGTGGGTCAAAAACAGGTTACAACAGTCGAAGGTCAAAACAGTTTTTGGATCAGCCAGTTTACAATTAATATTTTAAGTCGGTTAGGGTACTTAGGGTTATAATTGGACCTTCAAACGAACATGAGACTTAATTTATATATGAAATAAGAGATCTGGTGGAGGGATAAGTAAATAGGATAGTGGAAAACCCTTTCATCATAACAAACTTTTCATATGTTCAAATCAGTAAAATCTGGATAGGTAAAAGTATATATATATATATATATATATATATATATATATATATATATATATATATATATATATATATATATATATATATATATATATATATATATATATATATCGAAGCCTTAACAGTAGCTTTAAGGTTAGGGCCAAAGGTGAGAGAGGGTTTCCGTTACAGAAAGTATGAGTTTGGTTATGTGGGTGGTTAACTCATAGTTTGAGGAATGAAATTTGAGACTGTTTTGGGTAAAATGTTAACGCGATATGTTATAAACTTAACTAAGTTAAGGGCTTTATAGAGGGGGTGTAATGGGATGCTTAGAATATATGAATTGTTGGGTCAAAAAGTTGATGTGGCAGAAACTCAAAAACGAAGAAAACATGAAGTTATTGTCTAAGCGTTGTCAAGACCAATTTAGGCGTTGACAAGAGTTAATCCAGCGTTGTTGGATCAAGAGTTGTCGTGTGCAATTCAAGAGTTGTTACATGCAATTCAAGAGTTGACAGAATTGTAGACAAGAAGCTTATGGAAGCTTCTATTTAGATAAACATGCAAGATATATTCTGCATAAGTTTATTTAAATAGAAGATTCACATGTTTATTTATTCTTATCTCTTGTAAAACCCTAATCCTTACATTATAAAAGGAACCAAGGGTTATTAGGTTTTTCATATCTTTCATTCACAGTGTAAACCTAAACGTGTTTGTGCACTAGACGTGGGATTCAATGTATACACGTCTAGTGGATGTTTGTTATTAATATAATGAACATCCCTTTTGTTTTAATTCATGTTATTGTGCCTAAACACCTTGTTAATGTATCATGTTCTAATTCCGCTTTGATTATCTAATCATATGAACATGGTGCATTCCTAGTTGCTTAAAAGATCCGGAAACCAAGGTTTCCACAATTGGTATCAGAGCCTCGTGGCTCGTGATGCTAGTACCAACAAGGTGTTCGTGTATGGTGAAAAGAAGAAAAATCCGTCTAGGGTTTTTCTGGACGTTTTTGTGTGCGCAGCAGTATTCAGAAGGTCATAACTTTTGATTGAACCGTTGGATCGTCACGAAATTTTATATGTGTGTTCTTCATACACATATCTAAACATCCACCAGAGGGATTGTCCTGTTTTATCCCCAATCAAAAGTTATTAAGCGTCGAAGTTGGCTGCAGAGGTGTTTTTCACTTTTCTGATTATTACATAAAATAATGATTTAGGGTTTCTATAAACCCTAGATCATATCTATTCCAGAAAAGGAGAGTTTTTGCAGCATGAGTATGGATTGATAGCAGTAAGAAAAGGGGTTTTTGAGTAAACCCTAGATCCAAGATTGTTTGTTCAAGCAGAATGCTAATTCGTTGGCTGATCGAAGGCTGTTAAAGCAAGGACAACAACAATCTTTGATTGTGAAGTATCAATGGGTAAAAGATGTCACGTGAGACTTTACATACATGGGAAAGATCATGTTGTGATCAAGCTGTAATACTGTTCACGTGGTACAATATGGTAAGATACAGAAGCTGCAAATCGTTTTTTTGACGTGGAACTTAAGCTACTTTAAAAGATTACGAAGATATTGCTATTTTAAAGGATTATTTTCTTTGTTATATGCTGAAGACGTAAAGGTAATATCTTCCTATTGGATAAGTACTGGTTGATTTGTTGTGTAAAGACAAACGGATCGTAAGAAGAATGATGTATATTCGCATGACCATAAAGGGAAAAAGGACGTGATTGGTTCACACGATGAAGAGTATTCACATGAAGAGTATTCGTGTTCACGATGCTAGGAATGTGATTGGATGAGTCGTTTGAAGCCTTGACGTTAACTGTAGAAAGTATATTATTCACGGATTTAGTTTATGCAAAAGAATAAGCATGTAGTGTGTTCACACGGTACAAGCTTTTCTATTGGTGGAGCGATTGAGTGTTCACATGGTTACTATAGACCTGCATTCACACGATCAAAGAAGCAAGTGACGTTACATTCAGTTTTGTGTTCACACGATTCTACAGATGTTATTGGACGATGCAACAAGGATTAAAACAGTAATGTTGAAGGAAATCTTTGCTTTATTCACTTATTTAACGTTGAAAAGGTAACGTTGATATTTATTAATTCAACGTTGACAAGTGAAAAAGATGTGGACGCTGACAAGACTTAATCGAGACGCTGACAAGAAGTATTTTTGACGCTGACAGAATTAGTCAACGCTGACAGCGTTGACAGTGTCGTCCGAGATATGGTTTTTCAAACGCTGTTAGGTATTCTCCGATATGTGACAATACACATTCCAGATATATTAGATAGAGAAGGATCTTGGACAACACAAGGAAGGCTGCTGTTTGAGAAAATTGGTATGTTTTGAGCACACAAAAAGGTGGTATTTACACACGAAGGTACATGGAATCTCCGTTATAATTTAGAATATCATGTTGATATTAATGGCTCGGATACTTTTGAAAGGAATTAATGATTCTAATGCGAGTTAGCAACGATTCATGAAGTAATTTATTGGAGTATGTAATCGGGATAGCCTTGTGAAAGAGTTATTCGTTGTTGACTTTTACATACAAAGATATTGGTTCATCATGAAGAGATGTTGGCTTAAGGGGAAGAATTCTTATGATAAGTTTGATGATTGAAGAAGATTTTCCCAGTCATAGACTTTTAAGGTAACTTGTTTGTGCTTTTAATGGTTGGTGATGAAGACTTGTCATAACACTTGAAGGAGTTACATTATCGTGCTCAGTGTCTCACATAGGATGAGAATATTGACAAGAGATCGAGGTCTGCTTATAATGCTAAAGGTATAAGTTCTTTATCACGTGGATAGTACAAGACATGGAACACAAGGTTGGGTTATTCTACTTCTACATCAAGAATACTTTATTTATTTTTGTTCAAGATCATTACACAGAGCCTACATTTGGAGAATCTTCAAAGATTGCATACATTGTTTACTTCCTTGTTGATGTGACAAAAAGGGGAAGAAATACATGCTACACTTGAGGGAAAGCAACTTGAAGATCATTGTTAGAAATACGTTTTTACGTATATTAGAAGTATCGGTCACTCCACAATATTATTAATGTTGTAATAGCTCGTAGTTAACAAATAGTTATTAGTTGCTTATTAAGTTAAGTAAGAACCGGTCCATGGGCTTGTCATGGACCGGCCCAAGCCCATGTAGCTTGGAAGTATAAATACCCCTTTCCACCATGGAAAGGGGTTGGTTGTTGTCACTTTTCTAGTTTCATTTATTGAAATAACACATACTTTCTCTCACTTTCTCTCTCTAACTTTCTCTCTCTAGAAATCAACAAACCCCTTCATAGATTCATAGATTATCAATATTCTACATTTGGTATCAAGAGCTATGGGGTGATTTAAGGTAGTGATTTGTGTGGTTCTTTAGTTTTTGAGTGTATTAGTGTTCTTTAAGAAAATCCATCTTGATTCTTGGTGTTTTTGGTGTTTTTGTGATTGGGATTAGTGGATAAGTATTAGTTTTTACTTATTATTGTTGAAATCACAAAACTTTTTGGGTTATTTGGTCAAAATCTGGGTTTAATCTTTATATTAGTGGTCAACTGTTCATCGTTATAAAGTTTCTGATTAACCCAGCAAAAGTTCCGAACCAACAAGTTCCGGATCAAGAAGTTCCGGATCAAGAAGTTCCGGATCAAGAAGTTCCGGATCAAGAAAGTTCCGAACCAAGGAAACTTCCGAATCAAGAAGTTCCGGATCAAGAAGTTCCGGATCAAGAAAGTTCCGAACCAAGGAAACTTCCGAACCAAGAAGTTCCGGATCAAGCCAAAAAGTTCCGAACCAAGAACTTCTGAACCAAGAAGTTCCGGATCAAGACAAAAGTTCCGAACCAAGAACTTCCGAATCAAGAAGTTCCGGATCAAGCCAAAAGTTCCGAATCAAGGTAATTCCAAGCCAAATCTTCCGAATCAAACTTCCGAATCAATAAAAAGTTCCGAATCAAGGGTTATTTTGCTTGTTTTTTCGACGATTTTTTTAGAGGATTTAATCTTGGTTTCTTACAACAAAAACACAACACAATTCACAAGCTTTACTTCACTGCTCGATCAACCGATAATCTTTGTCTCTTTGAAGTTAACAAAATGAATCCGAATTCAGTAATGCCTCAGATGACATCACTTACGGATATTTCCGTCATTACGGGAACGGATAATCGCCCGCCAATGCTCATCAAAGAAGTTTTTGAAGCATGGCAAGGCCGGATGATGTCTTATCTTAAGGGAAAACCGGTCTATGGGAGGCTTATGGTTAAGTCAATCTTAAATGGTCCACTTGACTATGGTACCATTGTGGCTAACAATGTGTCTCGACCAAGAGAATTTGAAGAACTTACACCAGCCCAACAACTTGTTGCCGATGCAGACGAGAAAGCTCTTCAAACAATTCTCCAAGCTCTTCCCCATGACATCTATAGGATGGTAAGTCAGTATACAGTGGCAAAGGATTTATGGGAACGTCTTAAGGTGTTGCTACAAGGCACGTCTCTCACCAAACAGGAAAGGGAATGTCAGTTGTATGACCTGTTTGACAGATTCACTTACAACCCAGGGGAAACGCTTCACGATTATTACTTCAGATTCACCACACTCATGAATGATCTGAATGTATACAATCTGGTGATTGCTCCATTCCAGGTTAACACCAAATTCTTGAATACTTTACATCAAGCTGAATGGGGTGAGTATATTACCGATGTTAAGTTAACCAGGGATCTGCATAAGTGCAATTTGGATCAACTATATGCTTTTCTTCAGCAACATGAGAAACATGTGATCATGCACCGTTCTCCACGAGGTATGTACCCTGATTCATTAGCTTTGATGGCGAATCAACAAAGCTTGTCTCATAACAACACTCCTTATATTTTGGGACATCAAGCCTATCATCCATCACCTTACATGACACCAGCCTTTCCCCAATACTCGATTTTACCACAACCACCCACCTCACATCAGCAACAATATCGGTTCAGTGCACCTTCATCACAATATGCTACACAACCTCACCCAGCAAGTATTGCACCTTATGCTCAATCTTCATATTCATCTTATCAAGAGAATGTAGCATATCCAACAAGCTACCCTGATCAAATGAGTATTCCTTCTAGTGATTATGCAGCTCAAGACCAAGCAATGTACTGTGATGATGAGGAAGTCCCCGTTCCTGTATTCAAACAAGGTGCTGATCCAGTTGAAGTGTTAACCACTATGTCTGCTTATCTCACAAGAACCTTAAGCAAACGAGGATTTAGGGGATCAGCTCCTACCAACAATCAGTTGAGGAATTCATCCAATTCTCACCAACAAGCTACAATTGAGAATGGCAGGGTAATGGTTCAGCCTATTCAACCATATCAGGGGAGACCTACCACATCAACCACCAATGCTCGTACGGTCAATCAGGCTCCAATGGTCAATCCTGCTCCACGGGCTAATTCCACGGGCAAGTTGTGAATGATTACATGCTACAACTGCAAGGAAGATGGTCACATGTCCAGGGATTGTAAGAAACCCAAGAGGAGAAGGGATGGACAATGGTTTGCAGAAAAGATCTATCTGGTAAATGCTCAGGCACAAGGAAGGGAACTTGATGAAGAGGAGCTTGCATTTCTTGCTGATCCAGGGATTGCTGAACAAGACACGGTCACCACACAGAATGCAGCATACCAAGCAGATGATCTCGATGCGTATGACTCAGACTGTGATGACTTTCAATCTGCAAAGGCTGCTCTCATGGCAACTATCTCCAGCTTAGGGCCAGAAAAGAGATCTGAGGTACTTATTAATACCACCGATAATACCACTGATGCTAGTATTCAACCACATCAAGTTGTGCAAGAGAGTGCTGATTCGAATGAATCTTCGGTGGTGAGTCCTTCAAATGAGGAGACAAACAATGATAGCAATATCAATGTGAGTCCCCAGACTTTGAGTGAATCACAACCGGGACCCATTTCGCATACGCCTACTCCTGCTCAACAAGATTTGGTCATGGTTCCTGCTACATTACTTAGCCAAATGAATGCTGCACTCTTAGAAACCTTAGCTAAGAATTAGAATTTTTCTGATGAGCTTGCCTTATGCAATGAGAAAGTTCAAACCTTGGAACTAGTGCCTTCGTCTAGTGTTCTAACTAATCCCGAATATGATCACTTTAGAAACAAACAAATGGGTCACTTGCAAGAAATAGAAAACTTAAGAGCAAATCTGTCTAATGAACTTCAAGAAAAGGAGTTAGTGGTCACTAATTTTCAAAAACTTCAAACGGATTTTAAATCACTCGAGTCTAAGAAGAATGAAATGGAGATTAATGCTACTAATAAGATAAGAAGTCTAGATTACTTGCTTTTAAGACAATACGCTGCTTCTCAACTAGTTCACTTATTTGATGCTTCGTTTAGAGAGTTTAACTTATCACGTCTAAAAGGCCTTCCCCCTAATCCACGGTATGCAAAACAAGCTTTAAGACATAGTCCTAGACTTTATAATGCAACTCAATTAGGATTGGCTTTAGACCCAATTGTTTTTCCTGATGATCGAACAAGTAAGGATCTAGTTGATGAGGATCGGTCATACAATTCTGCAAAATATCCCGAGTGTGATTATTTTAAATTGAATAAGGAGCTTGCAAAAACGGATTTTAGAATTCGCTTCCATATGGACAAAGATCTCATAACAGCACCGACCTACATATTAGATGAAGAAAACCCTAGTACATTTCCTACACTTGTCAATATGGAAGGTCCTAAGGAAATTCCAAAGGATCTTCCACCTGTTAGTACTGTATGGTTAAACTTGCAAGAGATTAATCAATACTTTACTAATTTTGACAAGGTCATTTTGGATTGTACGACTTCAAATGGCTTAAATGCCGGAGAATGGGCTTTTGAACATATGAACGAGGTGTTTAAAAATGAGATCAATCCGTTTGTCGAAAGTCTAAAAGGAACTTTTGCATCTCTTAAGGAAAATCTTGTGTTTGAAATTGGTGAAGTTCAAAAAGTGTTTTATGAAATGGACACCGCTTACGAACTACAACTAATTGAAAAAGAAAAGATTTTAACCGAATATGACCGATTCTTGTCTGCAGTAATCTCGTGTGATGTGCTTACTACTGTAAATGTTAATTATTCGAATGAGCTTACATCCGCTATGATTAATTGTGATGCTGTGCATAAATGTGATGATGTTTGTAATCTCTCTGTAAATGTTGCTGATACTGTAAATGAGGTAGATAATCATTCTTGTCACGAATCTAACGCTGAGTTTTTAAAGCTACAAGATTCTTACAATTTACTTTCAAAACGCTTTAATCAACTAGAACAACATTGTATATCTTTAGAATTAAAACAACAAACTCAAAATGAGGATCTTTTGATATCAAATGGTTGTGAAAACGGTGTTGAGACTAGTGACAAGATGATTGCAATTGTTAAGACATTAGAGGAAGAAATCATGAGATTGAAGAGAGAGATGTCATCAAATGAAACATTAAAATTGGAACTAGCGGCTGCAGAATCTAAAAACCAAGTCTTAGAAATTAGACTATCGTCTGTTCTAGGGGAGATGGATCGAACAAGACAGGGACTATCCGCTCTTTATGGTTCACTAGAAGAACGCTTCGCTTTTAATGCGGCACAGCAACAATCTTTTGTTGAACAATTGAACCAAAAGTGCGA
The DNA here is from genome assembly GCA_025667525.1 of Glebionis coronaria. Lineage (NCBI taxonomy): Eukaryota > Viridiplantae > Streptophyta > Magnoliopsida > Asterales > Asteraceae > Glebionis > Glebionis coronaria. The sequence continues at coordinate 252,068,895 of CM046875.1, read as the reverse complement.
GGAAATCTCTGATTTGAACATCCTGCTCATTGACAAAAATATGGTTTTGGCTGAGTTAAAGGAGACACTTCTTCTCACCCGACAAGAAGTTGTTGATAACTTAGCTACCGACTCTGCACCGTCCACTAGTGCTCCAACAACCAAGTCAGTAGTGCTTTATAAGAATCCGCTTCATAAGAGAAACCCGGTTACCTACGATGATAATATGAGGAATGCCATTAAGCATGTCGATCTTCTTAGGGATATTTTAGACGATCTTTATGCCTTAGATCCCTCAAGTAGCGACTATTATTCGGCTCATGAATATGTTAAGCGAGTTCAATATTGCTTAGCATATTTGCAATACATAGGTACACCAGGTTCGGCACTACTTAATAATAGGCCCATTGCTGTCACTCCATTTAATAAGACTCCAGGAGCGAAACCGTCATTGGCACAATCAAGTAAGACACCTTTAAAATCTGTTGCTAATGTTCCCACTTTGCCTTCTACAGGATTAAAAGAGACTACTAAGGCTAAAGGATCGCCACTCAAGAAAGATAAGATCAAGCCCTCCACTAGTAGTGCCACAAAGAAGAAAGTAGAAGTCCACAATAGGAATGCTAGTTCAGTTTTAAATAAAAAGAATCATGTTAAGACTAAAAGCTCTGCGCCTGTGCAGCAGCCTAAACCATTCGTGAATTCTGATTTGAATTGTTGGAATTGTAATGAATGTATGTTTTCCCAACGTCATGATTTGTGTCTGATTGATCACGTTAATGAAATGAATGCTATTAAGAATGGTCTTGAATGGAAGCCAACGGGTAGAACTCGTTCCCAAGTTGGCTGGCAATGGCGTCCCACTGGTAGGACCTTTACATTAGATGGAAAAATGTGCCCTTTAACTAGGAATGCATCCATTGAGGTTAGGTCTGAGCGTCCTTTAGTTAGGAACACTCGCACTCAAGTATGGAAACAGCGCCCTTTAATTAGGTCAGCCCCCACTATAGTGCATATCAGTGAAGAAATACCTCAGGATTTAAGCCAACTAGAATCTACACCACCTATTAAGAAAAAGAAGGCTAGGAAATCTAAGAAACCTAGAGTTAGCAAATCTAAGATTATTAAATCTGTACCTGCTAATAACAAGGAACACTCAGATTCCGATACCTCTACATTGTCTTCGTGTGGTGATATTTTCAGGTGGTCCAAATCATCCTGTGGTATTTGGACTCCGGTTGTTCAAAACATATGACCGGAAATCGCTCGATGCTCCGAAATTTCGTCAGCAAGTTTCTTGGTACGGTTAAATTCGGGAATGATCATATAGCAATGATTATAGGGTATGGTGAATATCAGATTGGAAACGTGACGATTTCTAGGGTATACTATGTAGAAGGTCTTGGTCATAATTTATTCTCAGTAGGACAATTTTGTGATTCTAACCTTGAGGTTGCTTTTCGACAACACACTTGTTTCATCCGCAACTTGGAAGGAAAAGATTTGTTGAAGGGATCTCGTGGTGCAAATCTATATACCTTGTCCTTACAAGACATGATGGCCGCCTCTCCAGTATGTCTTCTCTCTAAAGCATCTAAGACCAAGTCATGGTTATGGCATCGCAGATTATCTCATCTTAACTTTGATGCTATTAATCATCTGGCTAAAAACGATTTAGTTCGTGGTCTTCCAAAGCTTAAATTTCACAAGGACCATTTATGTTCCGCGTGTTCAAGGGGGAAAAGTACCAAGAAATCTTACAATCCCAAAGCTGAAGACACCAATCAAGAAAAACTTCATCTTTTGCATATGGATCTTTGTGGGCCGATGAGAACTGAAAGTGTGAGCGGTAAGAAATTCATTCTGGTAATTGTGGATGATTTCTCCAGGTTTACATGGGTTAGATTTCTACGTACAAAGGATGAAGCACCGAAGGCTATTATCACCTTTCTGAAATTCATTCAGGTACGTTTGAATACTACTGTCCGCCGTATCCGTACAGACAATGGTACAGAGTTCGTCAACCAGACTCTCCGTGATTACTATGAGGGAGTTGGTATATCACATGAAACATCCGCTGCACGCACTCCACAACAAAACGGTGTCGTTGAAAGACGGAATCGTACACTTATGGAAGCTGCTAGGACCATGCTTATTTATGCGAACGCTCCATTGTTCTTGTGGGCAGAGGTTATTTCTACTGCATGTTTCACCCAAAACCGTTCTATCCTTCGGAAACGCCATGGAAAAACACCTTATGAGCTTCTACATGACCGTAAACCCGATGTCTCATTTTTTCATTTGTTTGGTGCTCTTTGTTATCCAAACATTAATAGTGAGAACTTGGGTAAGCTTCAACCGAAAGCCGATATAGGTATTTTCATTGGTTACTCACCGTCCAAGAAAGCATACCGAATCTATAACCGTCGTCTTGGAAAGATTGTAGAAACTATGGACGCAGATTTCGACGAGCTGACAGCGATGGCTTCTGAGCAACACAGCTCTAAACCCGCGCTTCATGAGATGGGAACCGGTGCTATTAGTTCCGGATTAGTTCCCAATAATCCTACTTCTACATCATTTTTACCACCATCAAGGCCCGAGTGGGATAAACTGTTTCAACCGTTGTTTGATGAATTCTTCGATCCCCCGACTGATGAAGTTCCAGCACCTGTAGTAATTGCTCCAATACCTGAAGTGGTTGCTCAAGCTAATGAACCTTTATCTAATGCATCTACAATTCACATTGAACCGGATGCACCTTCACCAAGTGATTCTCAAACTACACCTGCATCATCACCCCTACTTGTGCCTAATGATGTGGAAGAGGATTCTACTGATCACGACTTGGAATATGCTCACTTGCAAGAGCTTCCTTTCTTTGGTGTAGCGATACCTGAAAACCCTTCAGCCGCGTCTACCTCAGAAGAAGTTCCTTCTATTGTTCACTCCAGACCACCTAGGATTGAAACCCATAGCACTAAATGGACAAAAGATCACCCAATTAGGAATGTTATTGGAGATCTAGATCGACCTGTCTCTACACGCCATCAATTACAAGAGAGTGCACTTTATTGCTACTTTGATGCATTTCTCTCTGAAGTTGAACCTAAAAATTGGCAGCAGGCTATGACCCAATCATCTTGGATTAAAGCTATGCAGGAGGAACTAAATGAATTCCAACGACTTGAAGTATGGGAATTGGTTCCTCTCCCTGACAAGGTTAACATCCTTACTTTGTTATGGGTTTATAAGGTTAAACTTGATGAGATGGGTGCGGTATTGAAGAATAAGGCTAGATTGGTCGCTAGAGGATATAAACAAGCCTTGGGTATAGACTTTGAAGAATCTTTTGCTCCTGTGGCAAGATTGGAGGCGATTAGACTATTCCTTGCGTATGCTGCTCATATGAACATGATCGTCTATCAAATGGATGTGAAGATGGCATTTTTGAACGGTGAACTAAGGGAAGAGGTCTATGTTAGTTAGCTGGATGGGTTCGTTAGTACGGAGTTTCCTAATCATGTGTACAAGCTTAAGAAGGCTCTCTATGGGTTGAAACAAGCTCCACGCGCGTGGTATGATCTCCTGTCAACATATCTCATTTCGGAAGGCTTCTCCAAAGGCAAGGTGGACCCCACTCTATTCACTCTTAAGGAAGGCAACGACATGATTCTGGTACAAATTTATGTTGATGATATAATATTTGCTGCCACTAACATTGAATTGTCAAATCGATTTGAGAAGATAATGTCCACACGCTTTCAGATGTCGATGATGGGAAAAATTTCATTTTTCTTAGGATTACAGATTTCTCAGAATCCCAGAGGCATCTTTATTAATCAATCCAAATATGCTCTAGAATCTCTTAAGAAATATAACTTTGAAAATTGTGACCCCGTGGACACTCCAATGGTAGAGAAATCCAAGTTAGATGAAGATAGGAATGGGACTATTGTCGATCCAAAACTTTACCGTGGGATGATCGGCACCCTTCTGTATCTGACTGCTAGCAGGCCTGATTTGCAATTTGCTGTATGCATGTGTGCCCGGTATCAGGCTCGGCCTACCGAAAAGCACCTACATGTTGTGAAAAGGATCTTTAGGTATCTAAAAGGAACACTTCATCGTGGTCTATGGTATCCGAAAGATTCCTCTATTGCTTTAATATCATACGCAGATGCCGATCATGCTGGATGTCAAGACACGAGGCGTAGCACTTCTGGATATGTGCAACTCCTTGGAGATAGATTGATCAGTTGGTCTTCAAAAAGGCAGAAAAGCGCTGCAATATCAAGCACGGAGGCTGAATACATCGCCATGTCCGGTTGTTGTGCTCAAGTCCTTTGGATGAGATCACAATTAACTGACTACGGTTTGGGATTTAACAAAATCCCGATGTATTGTGACAACAAGAGCGCCATTGCCCTTTGCTGCAACTATGTTCAACACTCCCGGCCAAGCACATAGACATTCGCTACCATTTCATTAAAGAGCAGGTGGAGAATGGAGTGATCGAGCTGTATTTTGTCACTACTGAGTACCAGCTGGCGGATATGTTCACCAAAGCCTTAGATCGAGGACGAATCGAGTTTTTGATCGACAAGCTTGGCATGAAATCATTCACCCCAGCGACTCTCAAAGAGTTGGCAGAAGAATCAGCTGAATAGTCGTGGTAAACTATTCAGAGTATCCTTTGTTCGTGATCATGTATATTATGGTAAATATATAAACCACAAAAGAAAAATACAAAAATATAAAACCAACAAAAATCATAAAAAATACAAAACCTAGAAAAACCATAAAAAGTATAAAATCAAGAAAAACCAAAAATATTTTTCGTTTTTAAATCGGGCATGTCTTTTAGTACGGTAATATTTACGGCCTTAGAAATGTCAATCAATATTGACACGGTGCCATAAATAGAGTCCGTATAAAAGTTGTACATTTTTAAAACATGCCCACCATGGCTTGTAGTTATTTCTGACTGCAACCCGGTTTTCATATTAAAGTCACGTATTTCTTTGGAAAACGTTGGCTCAGAACGGGAATTAATTTTCTCGGGCGTGATTTACAAGCCAAATCATGCAAAGGGATCAAGTTTACTTTACAACTTGGTCTAACACGAATTTGTGTACGTCTCAGTTCATTAATTTGTTAAAATAAGAGAAATCTTATTGACACCACGAATCAAACTTTTTCAAGATATAAATTGGAAATGCTTTCATCAATATTTGACTCTTTAAACAATTACAGCTCTTTAAATAGAAAACGGGTCATCGTTTAAGGGAGAGAAAATATTAAAATCATCTTCGTCATTAAATTGATTTTTCAAAAGTGATTGTGAAAATTAATGGCTAAATGGTAATTGAGTGGTTTTACTTTAGAAAACGACTTGTGTTCGTTCTAAGTGATAGGCATTGCTTTTAGATATTGGAGATATGCTAATAGATTGTGTTTGCTAAGTTGTGTGTAAGTTAAACAAGGGTTAAGAGAATTGAAAAAGTTAGAAACAAAAAGGAAAAGGAGAGAAATGTAGAGGGACTTAAGATGACATTGTGTTTAAGTTTTAAAAACTTGACCTAAGTCAAAATAAACACCCCGCCCCCTTCACTATTCCTTTTCACTGTATCACTATTTTCCTTGCCGCCATTGGTGAATAAACACACACAAGAACTCAAATCACTCGTTTATCCATCCTATCCTGTTCTTTCGATAAATAAGGTAAATAACATCAATTATTTAATTTCTAATTCGTTTAAATCATGTAAATCCAATTGGTTAATTCAGATAATCAACTTAAATCTAGTTAGGGTTCGTTCGCCCCAATTTAGGCTTAATTGATTAGGGATTTATGGTGGGTTTTGCTCGGAATAGTTTAAATGATGTTTAAATTGCCTTAGATTACCTTAGAAATCACAAATGCGCTTAGAATTAACCTTATAGGCTGCGTTTTTGATGTTCCGGATGAACAAGGATAAGAACTTCCGAATGAAGGATTTTTTCTGAAAAACTTCCGAATGAGGAAGTTCCGAATGAAGAACTTCCGAATGAAGGAAGTTCCGAATGAAGAACTTCCGAATGAAGAAGTTCCGAATGAAGAACTTCCGAATGAAGGAAGTTCCGAATGAAGAACTTCCGAATGAAGGAAGTTCCGAATGAAGAACTTCCGGATGAAGGAAGTTCCGAATGAAGGAATGTTCCGAATGAAGGATGTTCTGAATAAAGAACTTTCGAATGAAGGAAGTTCCGAATGAAGAACTTCCTGATGAAGGAAGTTCCGAATGAAGAACTTCCGGATGAAGGAAGTTCCGAATGAAGAACTTCCGGATGAAGGAAGTTCCGGATGAAGAACTTCCGGATGAAGGAAGTTCCGAATGAAGAACTTCCGGATGAAGGAAGTTACGAATGAAGGAATGTTCCGGATGAAGAAGTTCCGAATGAGGAAAAGTTCCGGATGAAGAGTTGTTTGATTATTATTGTTTGCATGCTATATGTACTTGTTGTTTTATGTTATGAAATGTGTTATGCTTAGAAGTAAGATTGATATATATCTATATGTTTTTGTGCATCAACCTTTCATGTCTTATCTTAAGCAGATACAATGACTAATCCAACAGTACAAGCAATCCAAGACTCTAGAGAAGCTGCTATTGCTAAAGCACGAACCCTTAAGTTTATACCCAACAACTACCGGCTGAAGCAAATCTCAAAATCCACTCACCATGGATTTAAAGTAGCCATTGCGATCCTTGATCAATCCCATTTTAAGAATGCTTTAAGAAGTAGTGCCTCGGTGCCTTATGATTATATGTATGAATTTTGGGCTACCAAGGAAATCACTTCAAACAAGATCACCTTCACCATCGACAACAAGCAGCAGACGCTCACAGTTTCAGACTTCCGTAAGATTCTTGGTATACGGGATACACCCAAAGGCATGTCATTCTCGAGGGATCCTACTAAAGATGAACTCATGGAGTTATTTGACGCTCTTGGATGTCCGGAAATACGAGTTGCGTCTGAGTTTACGACTGCTAAAGTAGGACAACCTTGGAGAGCATTGATGGGTATTCTCAGTAGATGTCATACACCAAAAATAAGTGGCCATGATGCTTTGCGCAGTCCTATAATAAACCTCTTCTATGGCATGTACAAAGCTGCAAATGCAGATTATGCATTGTTGATATGGGAAGAATTCACCTTTCAACTCTTCCAAAACAAGAAGCTGAAGACAAACTTCTTTCCTTATCCAAGGTTTATCAAGCTCATCATTAATTATTTTATGAAAAATGATGCTACTATTGATAGGCGTGCAGCAAGTCGTTATCACACTGAAGAAGCTGATGATACTGTGGATCTGAGGCATGAAGGACCGTCTATTGGTGTGATTCCGGGTCCTATTCCCGATTATCTTCTGACGGAGAAAATCAAAGGTTTTGCTGATTACAAGCTACTGCAGCTAGAAATCAAGAAGCTGAAAGCAAACCTTCAGACTGGAGAAGACTCCTCTACAACGGTCAAGAGTAAAGGTAAACGCAAACAACCAGCTGCGTTACCTGAACCCGAAACCAAGAAGAAGAAGACAGAGGGTAAGAAGGGAAAGGGTAAGGCTGATGAGATGGCTTTACGTGATGAAGAAGATGTTGTTGATCCTGCTCTTGACAAGACAGAGAAACAAATGATGAAGATAGCAATTCAAAGGAGTAGGAAAGATACTGGCGGTAGTGGTTCAGGTGCAAGGGTAAATGTTGAGGAAGAGTACCAGGAACCAGATGATGTTTATGAGTTTGGGTCACCTGAAAATTATTCCACTTCGAAGGAGCCATCAATCCCTATTTCAGCAAGTGTGGAAAAGGAGTCTGTTGCTCCTACGATCATGGTGTCAACTCAACCTTTAGCAACTCAACCTCCACCAATACGACCCTTACCAACCAGACCGGCCTCAACACCATTTCTTCCACCACCTATAATTCCCATCCTTAGTACCGCAGTAACAACCGAGCCTCTTCAATCAACCCAGAGCAGCTCTGCAACATCTACAATGGCTGCATTGGTGATGGCCGAACTGTTGGATAAACATGTGGATACTCACAAACGAGAAATGGATGAACTTCGCCAAGAGTTACAAAGACGAGCTCAAAGTGAAGAAGCATCTAGGAAAGTGAAATGTAGTATAATGCAGTTCGTTTTCTCAGTTCTTAACTAATAGAAAGTCCAACCAATATCGGATTTATAATTGTTCTTGGTTGTTTAAGCTTGCTTGGTAATCTATGCTAATTCAAACAACACTATTTAAAAATGAAAAATATTAAACTACTTATACGTAAAACATTTTGCAAATACCAAATTTTTTATTCAAACAAAATTCAATTAACAAAATATAAAACTAGAAGGACTAAAAATGTAATTTCTATGAAAGTTAAATGCTCAAAATGTAAATTCTACAACTATAGGGACTAAGAATGCAAAACAGTAAACTATAAGGATCAAAAATGCACAAACTATAACAAACTTGCCAAAATGTAACAAATTAACAAACTTCTAACTGAAATCTAACAACTTGCAAAGTCCAGGGACTAAACTATAGCAAACCCTAAAAACATGGAAATTAGGCCAAAATTAAACGCTGACAGAACCTTAAGGACCAAAGTGCAATTAAGAAAAGTTTTTAACTAAAAACGGGATACAAGAAACAATAAGCTCGTTTGAGCTTATTACTCAACCAAAATCAGTGAAACAACTTGCAAAAGACTTCAAATCCAATTTTAGCTACGTGTGTTCAAGGAATTAAGCTAAGGCTCAAAATTAAGCAAAAGAGTGCTTATTGATAAGCTCAAAATAAGCTACAGCTTAAACCAAACAGTCACAACTTGATCTTTGTAATGAAACTGATTAAGCAACTTATTTCAAGAATGGGAAATCAAACCAGAACTATTTTCATTCAGTAATAAGCTAGAAATCTGAAATAAGCTCAAAAGAGCTTATGTTGACCAAGTTTGACCAGATTTTGGTAAAAGCTCAAATTTTCAAAAATCAATATTCAACACTTACTAACTGGTTTGGTGAAAGAAAATCATGACTTTTATGAAGTAGATTTGAAGATATGAGAAAACAGTAACAAGCTTATCTCAGAGAATGAGCTTTGCTTAGACTTTGACCAAAAAGCTATTTTCTGGCTTAATTCCTAGAATTGTAGAATTTCCTCTTAGAATCTAAAAGTTTATGATATAAGCTAAGTCTAGAAACAAATTTGAGGAAATTTCATCTAGGAATGAATGAGAAATAAGCAATTGAAATTGGCAAGTTTTCAAACCAAAACTGAATAAAAGCTGACCCAAACTATTTTGAAGCCATTTGCCTGATTGACCTTTTATTTGACTTGTAAAAGGTATAAATCCACTTGTTATCAACTAAGGACTGGAAATGAACTCTACAACAACAATTCACAATGATTGAAAATCACTTTTAAGCTATTCCCAAACACTCCTTAAACTGCTTATAACAGACTTAAACAAAGACTTATTAAGTATTGAATTGAACTGACTTAAAAGCTATAGCATTCTAACTTCAATGGACAAAATGAAAAGTTTTAAAGCTGAGATCAAACAATTAGCAAGGCTAGAACTTCAAGTAAGCTATTAGGCCAAAAAGTAACTGAATTGATGCAGTAACTACAAATCAGAACTCAAGTAAACAAGAAAGCAGTAACTGAACTTCAAACTCACAAAGATCAATCAAATAGCAACTACAAACAAATATATCAGGCAGACATCAAATTTAACTAAGAAAAGTAGCATGCAATAGACTTGTTAAGTGGAACAAAAATAGGAAGCTTAAAACCTAATGTTGATATCCTTTGGGAAGAAGAGGAGCGCTGAGCTCTCTTGCCCTAGTGATAACCACCACCTATCACTAGTATTCAACAAGTATCAACCATCAAACAGCTACAAATCATCTGGAATCAATCAAACTGCTTGAAATCTCCATTAGAACTAGGAAATGGCTGAATTGTGATCAACAAACTGGCAAACCTCACAAATGTCAGTTATGACTTTTCATTATTTGCACTTCTAGTCCTTCAACTTTCATAACTTGTCAAGATAGGTCCTTATACTTCAAAGTCTTGTCACTTTTGATCCTCTTTTGTCTTTTTCATCCATTTGAACTTGATTTTTCCTTGTTTGCTTGAAAATGTATCTTCTTACCTACAAAAGTGCACACAAACACAAACATACCACATAATACTGTTTTTGCCAAATAAATTGGTATTTTGCTTCATGTTTTAGGGTTATTTGTTGATAAAAGGATATGAGTTTAAGCTCATATCAAATTCCCCTACACTTGAACATTGCCATGTCCTCATGCAATATTATATTTCAAGGCTTAAAAATTTACATTTCCCTCATAATTAATCCACCTTGGCCATTATAGAATGCATCTACACTACCCTACTCTATATGATGCATGATTTTGAATATTTACAATGCAATGCAAAGAAAACAATTCTATTTACATCTTTTTGTATTTTATAAAAATGGTTTTGATGGAAATAACTCATAAAGAATTCAATGACTTGGATTAGGGCTTGGATACCATGAACATTTATCACCCTCAAGTTTCACTTTCCCCATACCAAGCTTATAACTGGGATCATTGCATTCACAAGTAAAAAGTGCATCAACTTATTCATGACAATTAAATGTGGAACCGGTTATTATTTGAGCAAATTGCTTGTGGGCAAATTTGTCATTATTCAAGTGTGAAATATAAGAAGTGTAAAATCCGAAAATAAGGAAGCACGGTTTTAATCCTAAGTAATCTTCTCATCCATTACTTGAAAAACCGCTCACAATTAATATAAGTCCGTATTAAGAGTAATAAGTCATTCGCCTTATGTGTAAAATCCTCATGTCATGCTTTCATAAGTAGCTACACACTTGGTAAGGAAAGAAAAATAAAACTCACGCAATAATTTACATCCGCATCTTTTTGAGATTTTGGATCTTCAACCCCGCAACCCGTTAAGGTAATATTGGATTGGAGCAATCTATTGAATCCCCGCAACCCGTCAAGGTAATATTGGAACTCAATAGTCACTATAATTAACACCACACTGCCCCTCTTGGGAGTCTTGCATTATTTTTTTTTTCTTTTTCTTTTTTTTTTCTAGCCACTCATTTTTTTTCATAAGCCGCTCTTATTTTTCTTTATTCCTCACCAAGAAATTTGCAAAGAAGAAAAGGAAAAACACCCGCTAAATATGGAGCATGACATAAATCTAGTACACATAAAACGTGCTAACTTAGAATCTTAAGACGTACTCATATCAACCATAAATGATTAGCCAAAAATGCATAAGAGATTACAAACCAATTAAAACCGTACTTGATTATTTATTAACAATTATATACATGCGAAGAAAGTAGAGATAAAGAAGAGAAGGGTTTAGCCACAAGTAATTGCCATGAAGTCTATCTAGCCCTTTTACACTTGCTTCAACTCTATCATTTCCCATTCTCCACAAATTTAAAATTTCAAAGAATGAAATTGGTGGAAGCTTAGCCTAATAGACCAATGAAGGACTACATGGTTAAGGATACTAGCTAGAGAGTGCTAAAATAGCAAACTCGGGTTGAGTCAAAATATCCATGGCGGGCCTAATATGTTAAAGAAATCTAAACTTGTTAAAACCATGTTTTATTATATTTTCCTTTTTTATATTTTTGATGAAAAATAAAAGAAGAACTATATACAATGCAAGTGTGATATGCAAATGAAAAATGATTGATGCAAAAATTATGAATGCATATTTTTGTTGGCCAAAGTAGATCAAAAATTTGAAAAATGTTGAAAATTCATTTTTATCATGTTATCATGCAAGACAATGACAAGTTCTAGGTAAGGTCACTTCGATAGAAGACCCCCCTACACTTAAGCTAAACATTGTCCTCAATGTTTAAGAGCATGGAAGTATAAAAAACTTCCCCTACACTTATGACAATGAATAGACTTTGCTTAACCCAAGTTAAGGAAAGGACAACTATTAGTGAAATCATGTTTAAGCACAAGGTGTCAATGAAAGATCACTAAAGTAACGAAGTGAACCGGATACAAGGGCCTCCTCCATAAGCTCCAAAGCATGAGATGAGTGAGCAACCCTACAAACAAGCATAAAGACAAAAGAAGGTCTCCCCTACACTTATCTCCAAGTCTATGCCTTTATTTCTAACCTACAACACTCTAAACCTAGTTATACGATGCTTGAGTTAATGAGTCTCTAGCTCGACTCGTCCCTCAATGAATTAATTCATGGGGAAAATGGGGACCTCTTGGACCATTTCAACGGAAATGTCCTCCCCAAAGTAATGTTTAACACGGTGACCATTCACTTTAAAATTTGGACCATCGGGTTGGGACAACTCAAGAGTTCCATATGGAAACACTTGAGCAATAGTGAATGGACCAGACCATCTCGACTTAAGCTTGCCCGCAAAAAGCTTCAATCTTTAGTTAAAGAGGAGAACCGGCTCTCCAACTTTGAACTCACGATTCTTGATCTTAGCATCATGCAATTTCTTAGTCTTTTCCTTGTAAAGCAAAGAATTCTCATAGGCATTGGCTCTCAACTCATCCATCTCATTGATTTGATCTTTCCTATGTGAACCGGCTTGGTTTAAATCAAAGTTAGCCCACTTGAGAGCCCAAGATGCCTTATGTTCTAACTCAAATGGAAGGTGGCACGCTTTTCCATAGACAAGCCTATAAGGAGTACAACCAATTGGTGTCTTAAAGGCCGTCCTAAACGCCCACAAAGCATCATCAAGCTTATCCGACCAAGAAGCTCTATGCTCTCCCACCGTTCTTTCTAAAATCCTCTTTAAACCACGATTTGTGACCTCGGTTTGACCATTTGTTTGAGGGTGATACGCGGTAGAAAGTCTATGATTCACTCCATATTTCTTCATAACTCTCGTGAATTGATCATTACAAAAGTGCGTACCACGATCACTTATGATGGCCCGAGGTACACCAAATCTAGCAAACAATTGTTTCAAAAACTTTACAACCACTCTAGCATCATTAGTAGGTAAGGCTTTAGCCTCCACCCACTTGGACACATAATCCACCGCCACAAGTATATACTTGTTTCCCTTAGAGGATGGAAAAGGTCCCATGAAATCTATTCCCCATACATCAAATATCTCACATTCTTGGATAAAATTTTGTGGCATCTCATCACGTTGTGTAATTTTTCCTTGTCTTTGACAAACATCACAAAATTTCACCATCTCTTGAGCATCCTTGTAAATGGAAGGCCAATAGTAACCCGAATCAAAGACTTTCTTGGCGGTGTAGTTAGGCCCAAAATGTCCACCCGTAGGTCCTTTATGACATGCCTCTAAGATTTTAAATGCCTCGGGCCCATCTACACACCGTCTAATGATTTGGTCCGCACATTGCCTAAAAAGATATGGATCATCCCAAAAGTAATACTTAACTTCCTTAAGAAACTTTTTCTTTTGTTGATAAGTAAGACCCTCAATAAGCACATTGCCCACAAGATAGTTTGCTATATCCGCAAACCAAGGTGTAGCATCCTCTTGGGAAGAGATAGACATGAGCTCCTCTAGTGGAAAGGATTCATTGATTTCTTGATGTGGGAAATCTCCTTGAAAAGGATGCTCAAGTCTACTCAAATGATCCGCCGCTAAATTCTCGGCCCCTTTCTTGTCACGAATCTCTATCTTAAACTCTTGAAGCAACAAAACCCATCTCAAAAGCCTAGGCTTAGCATCTTGTTTTGTCATAAGATACTTGAGAGCGGAGTGATCCATATACACTATGGTCTTGGAAAGCACAAGATATGGTCTAAACTTCTCAAAAGCATATACTATAGCAAGCAACTCTTTTTCCGTGGTAGTGTAATGAAGTTGTGCACCGGTCATGGTTTTACTCGCATAGTGTATAGGTTGAAAATGCTTATTAACTCTTTGTCCTAAGACGGCCCCCACCGCATAATCACTAGCGTCACACATAAGCTCAAAAGGTAATTCCCAATTTGGAGAAACCAAAACGGGAGCCTTAGTTAATTTTTCCTTAAGGGTCTCAAAAGAGTCTAAACAAGCTTGATCAAAAATGAAAGGAGCCTCTTTCTCCAAGAGATGAGTCATCGGTCTAGCTATCTTAGAGAAATCTTGTATAAAGCGCCTATAAAATCCCGCATGACCTAAGAAATTCCTCACACCTTTAACCGAGGTGGGTGGGGGAAGCTTAGCAATCACATCAATTTTAGCTCGATCAACTTCTAATCCCTTGTTGGATATCTTGTGTCCTAAAACAATCCCCTCTTTCACCATAAAGTGACATTTCTCCCAATTAAGCACCAAACGTGTTTCCTCACAACGCTTAAGCATTCTCTCAAGATTGGTGAGACATGAGCTAAAGGAGTTCCCAAATACGGAAAAATCATCCATAAAAACCTCCATGGTTTGCTCTATCATGTCATGGAAAATCGCCATCATGCACCTTTGAAACGTCCCCGGTGCATTACATAGGCCAAAAGGCATCCTCTTGTAAGCAAATGTACCGTAGGGACAAGTGAATGTGGTCTTTTCTTGATCCTTAGGGTCAATGGGTATTTGAAAATAACCCGAAAAGCCATCAAGAAAACAATAGTACTCATTTCCCGCTAAGCGTTCAAGCATTTGATCCATAAAGGGAAGCGGAAAATGGTCTTTCCTAGTTGCCTCATTGAGTTTTCTATAATCAATGCAAACTCTCCAACCGGTTACAAGTCTCGTGGGAATAAGCTCATTGTTCTCATTAGGCACCACGGTGATTCCACCCTTCTTTGGAACACAATGAACCGGGCTAACCCATGGAGAGTCGGAAATGGGGTAAATCATACCCGCATCTAAGAGTTTAATCACTTCCTTCTTAATAACCTCATGAATTTTTGGGTTAACTCTCCTTTGGTTTTGAATTGCGGGTTTATAATCATCCTCCATAAGGATTTTGTGAGTACAAAAATGTGGATCAATTCCCCTTATGTCGGATATTTTCCATGCTAAGGCTTTCTTGTGTTTCTTAAGGACTTCAATAAGTTGCTCCTTCTCATCCTCTTTCAACTCTTTAGCAATAATCACCGGTAATTGGTCTTTTCCTTCTAAGAAAGCATATTCTAAGTGGGATGGAAGTTCCTTAAGTTCAATGGGAGGTGGACTCTCTATGGAAGGTTTTACTATGGAAGGTTCCTCAATGGTAATCTCTTGTGGAATAGGGGAAGGAATAGGGTCCTCATTGAGCAACTTTTGGATCGTAAGAATATCTTCTTCCCAATTAATGGGAGAATCATCATCACCAAAAAAGTTGGACTCAAATTCCTCCAAGAGGAAATCACTCTCTCCAAAAGGTGTTAAAGAGGGAGCAATTGAGGCCACGGTTTCAACATGTGGAATCTCATCACTAGCATTCTTACAAGCATCATGAAAGTGTTCATTACACACTTCATCTAGCACATCCACAATGTTAATAGTCTCACAAGGTCTAGACTCCTTAACCTCTTTTCTATCACACACTTTCCCTAACTTAAACACCACTTTCTCATCCTCTACTCTCATAATTAATTCTCCTTCCGCCACATCTATCAAGGTACGACCCGTTCTCAAAAACGGTCTACCAACAATCAAAGGCACTCTAGGATCCATGTCATAATCGACCACCACAAAGTCGGCCGGAAAGGTAAACTTATCCACACCTACAAACACATCTTCCGCTATACCTACGGGGTGAGCTATGGTTCGGTTGGCTAGTTCAAGAGTCATCCTAGTGGGAGTGAGCTCGGGAAGAGATAGTTGTTTCCAAACCGATAAAGGCATGAGATTTATGCTCGCCCCTAAATCCGCCAAAGCCATGCAATTTTCAACACCGGGAAAATTACAAGGTATCAAGAAGCGCCCCGGATCTCCAAGTTTTGTTGGTAAAGTTTTAAGTAACACCGCGGAACAATTTTCATTAAGTGATGTGTTGGGCAAATCAACCAATTTTTCTTTGCTTGAGAGCAAATCCTTGAACATCTTAGCAAACTTTGGCATATAAGCAAGAGCTTCGGCAAAGGATATGTTGATATTGAGTTGCTTGAACATCCTTAAGAAATTGGAGACTTGTATGTCATCTTTGTTCTTTAACTTGTCCTTTTTCAACCTTGAAGGGTATGGAAGAGTAGGTTTTGGTGTAGGTGGAATAGGTGTTGTGGTGGAAGATTTGTCTTTGTTAGCCTCTTCATTGGGAAGTGTGGAAGGTAAAGGAGAAGTATGAGGTGGTTGAGAAGGTGTGTTTGAGTGAATAGGAGCACTTTGAGGAGGTAGAGTAGAAGTAGAAGGCTTGTCACAAGTAGGAGCACAAGTGGGTTGAACAATAGTAGGTTTAGGAGGTGAAGGATCCTTTGTTGTTGTACCACTCCTTGTTGTAATAGCATTAACATTGGCCCTAGGGTTTGTTTGTGTGTTGGAAGGTAAAGCCCCTTGTGGTCTTTGAGTTACCGCCACTAAAACCCTATTGATTTGTTCCTCCATTGTACGTTTCACTTGGTCATTCATTCTCTTCTCAATTTCACGCATTTTCTTGTCAACATACTCTTGAGTCTCTTGCATCCCATATCCTTGAGTTGGATTTTGATGGTAAGCTTGATTTGGTATTGGAGCATATGCTTGATTGGGAATAAATGGAAGTGGTTGATTAAATCCTTGTTGTGGTGGATAAAAGGTATTTGCTTGAGGTTGAAATTGATTGGGTGCCTTGTAATTATTTCCTTGGTATGGTTGTCTTTGCCCTTGATTCCTTGCTAAAATTTGAGGAGGATTTTGGGGAATTTGGGTGGGTGGTTGGGGTGGGAAGCCGGGTGGAGTAAGGTAATTTTGGGATTTGTAAGAAAGGTTATTTGGATTGATGTTAGGCTTGAAGTGTTCACGGTGTTCCTCTTGATAAGCATAGCATTCCCCTTGATACCCTTGCACCTTATCACATTGTTCATAAGAGTGGGGGCCTCCACAAGTAACACAAGAAATGGTGATGGCATTCACATTATTTGAGGAATTGTTCAATGTCATGCTCTTAAAATTTTGAACCATGTCATTAGTCATTTCTTGTCCTTGTTTGACTGTTTGAAGGATCTCTTTAAGAAGTTGGATGTCACAAGGAGTTTGAGAAGTGTTTTGGATAACATAAACTCTTTCTTCAAATGGATTGTTTGTTTGAACCATTGCCTTAGTCTCAATAATGTTCAAAGCCTCGTGGTATGTCTTAAGAAGAATACTTCCTCCCGCGGAAGCATTTAGTGAATCTTGGTGGTGAGGTTTAAGGCCATTATAGAAGGTATTGATTTGGTTTACATCATCCAATCCATGGTTAGGGCATCGCCTCAACAACTCACTATACTCTTCCCAAGCATCACTAAAGGATTGACTAGGTTTTTGTGTAAAGCCCATAATTAAATTCCTCAAAGCCATAGTCTTTTGTGGAGGAAAGAATTTGTTCAAAAACTTAGTGGTAAAACCGTCCCATGTGGTGATACTATCGGGTGGTTGGGTGTCTAACCAATGCTTAGCACTCCCATCTAAGGAAAATGACACTAACATCAATCTAATGACCTCATGTGGAACCCCATTATGCTTAATGGTATTGCAAAGTGAAAGGAATCTCTTAAGGTGAGCATGGGGATCCTCATTTTGTTTTCCCAAGAAAGGTGATAAAGCAACCATATTGATCATAGATGTATGTAGCTCAAATGTGTTAGCGGGAAAGTCGGGAATCTTAATGGCACTAGCATATCCATGAATGTTGGGTTGCATACGTTCATACAAAGTACGATTATCAATAGCCATGGCTTCTTGTGGTGGTGACAAAGCACGATTCTCGTGATCGGCTTGGTGGACGATGGTGGTCTTACTCTTTCTCTTTTTCTTCCTTTTCGGAGGAAGAGGTTGTACACCAATCGGTATTTGTGCACGCCCGCGAGTGAGCATGCAACTCAATACGAGGAATGAGAGAGAAGCTCTCGTGTGACTTTGAAGAGAAATGGATTATCCTCTTCGAGTTTCAATATTAAATATCCACAAGAAAATAACAATATATGTATTTACTACTTTGGGTGCAAGACCCTCAATGAAGCCTTCCTTCTTAGAATACTCCCAAGTGAACGGGGGGTTAGGTGGCGCGAAGCACTTAAGTACCTATTGACCCTTAGATGGCATTTTATAGCACATCGCCTTTCTATTCACTTAAATGTTCGTATTCTTCGAATTGTTGCTTATTGAGAGTATTTATCTATTCTTGCTTTATTTTGTTTGATCGATACGCGTGTCAAGGACCAGAACGCCCCTCAACACGGTGTATTGCCTCGGCAATACTTATGGAAGATATGTAGATTGATTGTTCTTATACGTATACGTATTTACTTATAATAATATATGGAAAATATTTTTGTATTTATGAGTTTTTTTAAAGGAAAATACTATATGTACATAAAAACCGAGAGAATCCAATAATATATATTTTTGGGTGCAATCTCTTAGGAAAAAGATTGCTTTTTTTGGATTTTTTAATTTTTTTTGGTCAATTCTTTAGGAAAAGAATTGTTTTGTTAATTTTTTAGTTTTTATATATTTTTATATTTTTGATTTTTTATTTGTTTTTGATTTATGATACGTAAAAATAACGTTCACAAAGTGAACGGATCCCAAAAGCCAATGAAAACCGTCAATCGATAGTCTCTCGTGTAGTCAAAGAACCGGCAGCGGCGCCATTTGAAATGTAGTATAATGCAGTTCGTTTTCTCAGTTCTTAACTAATAGAAAGTCCAACCAATATCGGATTTATAATTGTTCTTGGTTGTTTAAGCTTGCTTGGTAATCTATGCTAATTCAAACAACACTATTTAAAAATGAAAAATATTAAACTACTTATACGTAAAACATTTTGCAAATACCAAATTTTTTATTCAAACAAAATTCAATTAACAAAATATAAAACTAGAAGGACTAAAAATGTAATTTCTATGAAAGTTAAATGCTCAAAATGTAAATTCTACAACTATAGGGACTAAGAATGCAAAACAGTAAACTATAAGGATCAAAAATGCACAAACTATAACAAACTTGCCAAAATGTAACAAATTAACAAACTTCTAACTGAAATCTAACAACTTGCAAAGTCCAGGGACTAAACTATAGCAAACCCTAAAAACATGGAAATTAGGCCAAAATTAAACGCTGACAGAACCTTAAGGACCAAAGTGCAATTAAGAAAAGTTTTTAACTAAAAACGGGATACAAGAAACAATAAGCTCGTTTGAGCTTATTACTCAACCAAAATTAGTGAAACAACTTGCAAAAGACTTCAAATCCAATTTTAGCTACGTGTGTTCAAGGAATTAAGCTAAGGCTCAAAATTAAGCAAAAGAGTGCTTATTGATAAGCTCAAAATAAGCTACAGCTTAAACCAAACAGTCACAACTTGATCTTTGTAATGAAACTGATTAAGCAACTTATTTCAAGAATGGGAAATCAAACCAGAACTATTTTCATTCAGTAATAAGCTAGAAATCTGAAATAAGCTCAAAAGAGCTTATGTTGACCAAGTTTGACCAGATTTTGGTAAAAGCTCAAATTTTCAAAAATCAATATTCAACACTTACTAACTGGTTTGGTGAAAGAAAATCATGACTTTTATGAAGTAGATTTGAAGATATGAGAAAACAGTAACAAGCTTATCTCAGAGAATGAGCTTTGCTCAGACTTTGACCAAAAAGCTATTTTCTGGCTTAATTCCTAGAACTGTAGAATTTCCTCTTAGAATCTAAAAGTTTATGATATAAGCTAAGTCTAGAAACAAATTTGAGGAAATTTCATCTAGGAATGAATGAGAAATAAGCAATTGAAATTGGCAAGTTTTCAAACCAAAACTGAATAAAAGCTGACCCAAACTATTTTGAAGCCATTTGCCTGATTGACCTTTTATTTGACTTGTAAAAGGTATAAATCCACTTGTTATCAACTAAGGACTGGAAATGAACTCTACAACAACAATTCACAATGATTGAAAATCACTTTTAAGCTATTCCCAAACACTCCTTAAACTGCTTATAACAGACTTAAACAAAGACTTATTAAGTATTGAATTGAACTGACTTAAAAGCTATAGCATTCTAACTTCAATGGACAAAATGAAAAGTTTTAAAGCTGAGATCAAACAATTAGCAAGGCTAGAACTTCAAGTAAGCTATTAGGCTAAAAAGTAACTGAAATGATGCAGTAACTACAAATCAGAACTCAAGTAAACAAGAAAGCAGTAACTGAACTTCAAACTCACAAAGATCAATCAAATAGCAACTACAAACAAATATATCAGGCAGACATCAAATTTAACTAAGAAAAGTAGCATGCAATAGACTTGTTAAGTGGAACAAAAATAGGAAGCTTAAAACCTAATGTTGATATCCTTTGGGAAGAAGAGGAGCGCTGACCTCTCTTGCCCTAGTGATAACCACCACCTATCACTAGTATTCAACAAGTATCAACCATCAAACAGCTACAAATCATCTGGAATCAATCAAACTGCTTGAAATCTCCATTAGAACTAGGAAATGGCTGAATTGTGATCAACAAACTGGCAAACCTCACAAATGTCAGTTATGATCAATGGTTGATCATAACAAACATCAAACAGCAACAATACTATCAAACAGCAGCAAGATTTGAACTGGAATATGAAGAACAGAATTTGGCGGGAAAAATGAATTTGAATTTTATTGAAGGAAATCAGTTACAAAGTTTGTTACAAGCTATTAACTAACTAACTGACTCAAGAGTTTGTCAGACTCTTGAGTAGTTAGGGGAAAAGTGAGGGAAAAAGGAAAGGGAAAGTTAACTATGTGTTTTACAAAATTAGGCTACCAGTGAAAATGAAGAACAATCTAACTATTTATAGGCAAGAAAGGAGAGTTTGTTGGAGTTGGTGACGTGTCAGAACCAGTAATAACTTGCCACGTGGAAAATTCTGCATTTGGCACTTTGAAGGTATGAACAATGATTTGGGTGTTTTTGATTGGATGAGTGATATGTTAATTGAGTTGTACCATTGAATTCGTCTCTTCAAAACGATCATCTTTGGTGTTTATATCTTTCCCTGAAATTGCTTCTATCAAAAACGCGATCCTGGCAATTTTTATTTTTGAAGAAGACGCCACGTGTCAGTTTCTGATTAGTTGTGGGAAAGAGTTGTGGATTACACTGTTGAGATTGTGTATTAAATGTGGCGGCGATAGTGGGTATTTATTAAGCTGAAGTGGCAATCCATGTGAAGCAACATCTCTCTTCCCATTGGCTGAAAACTTGACACATGGATCACACTTGCATAACTTTCCAATCTTGGCAAAACAAGTCCTTCTTCTTGGCAGATTGCTGTTTTAGGCTAGGATCTTCATTCCTTTGACATTTTTGGTCCTTTAACTTCCATAACTTGTACAAAATGGTCCTTTGACTGAGTTGACTTGATAGTTGACCAGATTTGACTTGAATCTTGACTTTTCATTATTTGCACTTCTAGTCCTTCAACTTTCATAACTTGTCAAGATAGGTCCTTATACTTCAAAGTCTTGTCACTTTTGATCCTCTTTTGTCTTTTTCATCCATTTGAGCTTGATTTTTCCTTGTTTGCTTGAAAATGTATCTTCTTACCTACAAAAGTGCACACAAACACAAACATACCACATAATACTGTTTTTGCCAAATAAATTGGTATTTTGCTTCATGTTTTAGGGTTATTTGTTGATAAAAGGATATGAGTTTAAGCTCATATCAGAAAGCCCAAGAGGAGATGATTGCTAAGTTCGCTGCAGATATGGAGTTGACTCGAAAAGCACATGCAGAAGAACTAGCTCGGGTTAAGCAGGCTGAGGCTGATAAGAATGCTGCACGTATCACCAGACTTCAAGCGATGAGGGATAAATACAAAGAGCAAAAAGAAGCACTTGAAGCCTCTGTGGAAGAAAGAGTGCAAGAATCCGTTGAATCCATTATGCCTAAACTGCGTGATGAATTGAAGACGCTTGCAGCTGATAACTTGATGATCAAGTCATCCAATCCTTCAGAATCCGCCTACAAGATTGCTTATGACTTGACGGATTTTGAATTGAAGAAGATCCTTAAAGCTCGTATGGTGGAACTTGGATCATTTGATAAGTCTAGGATTCAACGGGCTTTATACAAATCCCTGAATGATGCTATCATGGAGGATGATAGGTTATTCAAAACGTTTGGAAGTGTGGTACCTTATCACATTCTACCTGAAGAGGAAAGGGAAGAAAGTGAGCAGGACGAGGGTACTGGTGAAGAGGAAGAGGAAGAAGAAGGAGAAGAAGAGGAAAAGGATGACGATGATGGTGAAGATGAGGAAAAGGATGACGATGATGGTGAAGATGAGGATAAGGATGAGGATGATGATGTTGATGATGAGGATGATGATGATGGCGATGATGGTGGTGATGGGAATGAGGAGAGTGCTAGGGGTAGTAACGGGGATGACAATCAGGATGATGATGGGGGTGAACAGCCTAAAGAGGGAGATAAGGTTACCAGCTCCAAGAAAACTGCTAAGACTAGAACCAATTCCAAGAAAGATGCAGCACAGAAGGACAAATCAACATCATCGGAATCAAGACGAACTAAGTGGCGCCACGATGTGAATGCCACTACAGCGTCATCGTTTCCCGGTACCTCTATCGCTGTATCTTTACCTATTACCACTAACCCCATTAGTTCTGTTGTTGTTGCTCCTGTGATTGCAGAATCAGTAACGGAACCCGAAGCTGCACAACACTCACCAGTTCACGACACTGCCGAAATGCCTGAATCAGAACCAGCAGATGTTCGCACTTCTACTCCTCTACAACAAGCACAACAATCTACGGTTCCTGAACCAAGCACACGAGACTGGGCAGACACGTTGGAGATAGACGAGACTGCACCACCACAGGCTTGGATCACGGCAGCAGCACAATATGATCCGATCACAGACGCTGACAAAGATGTGTTGTATCTCCGTATCCGAAGTCCGATTCACTTATGTGCATTTTTTGCTCATGAGTATAAGACTTCGGTTACTCCATCCTTGGTGAAGAAAGCGCTGAAAGATAAGAGACTTCGTGCCAAAACCCGGTTAACCCGAATGGAGTTCGAGTATTATGCCGATGAAATCCTGAAGGCTCTGAATACCGTTCAACGGCCAGGACTTCATGAATCAGAAAGAGCTCCACCTCCAATGGATCCTTCTCAAGATAATCAGATTGCTCTTGACTTCTTCGTTACCAATGATCTTGTGTATCTTCTGAAGGGGTCATCAAAGTACGCAACCTCCCTGACATTGCTGAAAGCTGCCAACTGGGGGACAATACCCTTTATCGAGGAAAAGGTAAACCGACTCTGGGTCCCTAAGATAAATCGTAATTATGATATGTATGCTGTCATAGGTGCATCTCATTGGGACGAACGAGTCCGAAGGGCGTACAGGGGTTGCTGCCTAGTCAATTCTGGAAGTATCGTTAGATCCGATATCCGCATCTCCAGCATTTTAGGGTTGAAAACTGAAGCCAAGAACGGCTATTATCATGTGACGGAGATTCGTTTGAAAAGGGAGGATGACAGGGAATACAAAATCCAGCAGGGAGTTTTTTCATCATTCGCCTTGAGGATATCGAAGATATGCTGCTTCTGATGACCCGAGATCAACTCACACATATTCCTCGTGAAGACCTCATTGCTTTGAATACAGCACTTCGTATGTTCACACGAAGCGTTGTCATCAAGACACGAGTTGAAGATCTGCAGTTGGGAGTCGAAAGCTACCAAAGGAAGCTCAACTTAACCCGTCCAGTAAATCAAGTGCTACCTCAACATGTAGAAAGATCTCCCTATACCGGCATTTCTGTCCTGAATTACGGTATTTTCTACTTGAACAGTCGAGGTTTGATGAAGTTTATGAGGGTGGGTGAGCTCCACAAGTACAGTGATGGGACCCTTCTACAAGTCAGAGGAAAGTTGGAGCATCTGAACTCGGGTGGGACTTTGCCAGAGATGACGGAGGATTGGCATCCGGGTTACCGGCAGATGGTAAAGTACGTGATCAAGAAGATTGATCAAAAGCTCCGTGAACGTAGATTGATGAGGAGCTTGGAAAGATTCGTTGGTGGAAGACCATATTTAGTGCACCACAAGCTACTGCAACGATCCATCTAATGGGTCGTACACTTCAGGTCCACTTTATATTGGTTTTCAATTGTGAATATGTATATTTGTGATTAATGTGCTTTAATGGCTTGATGTAGCGTTAAGGTATGATAATTTTTCAAGAATTTCTCACGAGATTCTAAATCTTTCAAAATATATCATACTAAAGCACTACAACTATCCCTTATTAAATTAAGGGGGAGCAATAACTTGTTCTATGGCCAAACATCGATTTCATTTTTACCCAAAGACCGGTTAATCCATTCAATATCCCAAATATTAATGGTTAACATTTTGGATAAGGGGAGAAAATGGGATTAAGGAGACACAAGTGATACTTGGCTAAAAGATGAAAAAGACTTAACGATAATCCAACTTAATATGTGTTAAGCACGTGTTAAGGGGGAGCGTTTTTGATGAACAAAACACCTAAGGTACAAAACTTTTGATTTTAATATCACAAGTACCTTATGTGAGTTTCAATGATTTTTCATGGTGGCAATTCCTTCCCAAAACACGCTTAATTCACGACGAATGTGGTGACAAAAGGGTGGTAGGAATAGGTCTAGTCCAATGATTCATCAGAGCCGATGGAATCTTCCCAAGGACAATTCCCTAGATAGAATTAGAAGTCCTAGGAAAGATGGAGAAAGAATGTGAACGTAGCTGAATGCCGACCAAGTACTTAAGCTAGCACTGGAACAATCACAACAAGGTGCTAGTGATGACGTATTGGTAAGCATTGAAGGGGTTGAAGAATGAAAAAGAATTGTAAAGATAAAGGGTGTAAAGAAAGAAGCCCTCCTTACAACTTTAGGCAGAAACCGGGTCAATACATATGCTATTGAGGTCATTTTTGCTAATGATTCTCGGTATTGAAGAAAGACATCATGGACCCAGTGATGCAATGCACAACCCTTCCCAGCTAACTCAAATATCTCTCAAAAGGTATTTGTTTTAATCAAACGGAGATCAACACGTTATCTATTGGTTTATTCATTCCGAATAAACTGGTATTGAAAAGGTGGCACTCCTCTCCAGCCATCGCTCACTAAATCAAAACGCACAATCGAGTCTAGAGCCAAGAGATCATCAAAAGTCTCATTAGGACACTTTCCATTTATTCCTTGCTTTCTCACACACTGTGAAAAGTAAGAGATTTTCATGAGTCCTACGCAGTATTCCTGTAATATTGCCAGAACATCCGAGTAATACGCAAGTATTGCAATGAAGATGGAAATCCTGCTTGAGCCAACATCAAACAAGCTCATGGTAGGTTACACGTGCGGTTCTTTTAGAACCAATCTTGTGAAAAACTGGAAGGTAACAGTGGTTTAATTCTTAATTGAACTTAAACTCGTTCCAGGCCTCTTCGCATTATCATATGATCTTGCCAGAACACTCAGAGTGACTCTTTATTAACCACAGTGACGAGTGGAAATCCTTCTAGTGTCAACATCAAACAGCACTTGGTAGGTGACGTGCAAGATTCTTTATGAATTGAGCTCGTGACAACTGGAAAGCAACGATGGTGAAAATCTTAATTGAAATTCACTTGTTCCAGGTTTCATGAATTGACGGCTTCAAATCACAAGGATAATTTATCCAAGTGATTCACTCTTTATGTTCGCAGTCAGCTTTGGACGGTCGAATAAAGAGAACGGGTTTACCCGCGAAATCCTGTCAGGAAGTTACTTAATTGAAACTATCCGTCACGGGTACGATATCTAATATCGTCCAACGGTCTTCACCGACCGGAGGTAAAATGCTACCGAATTAGAATAAAATGTTCAAAGCCATTTTATTCGTGTCGTTGCTGTGTACCTGTTGAAGACGGTGGCATTGCTGTGTACCAGTGAAGACGGTGGTGTTGCGGTGTACCTGTAGAAGTCGTTCCCACATGCTTATGTTTTTCTGCATCAAAGTTTAGCAAAAATTCAAGAAACTACAAGATAAAGTCTTCCGCTGTACCAAACTCTGAAACTTTCGAGAATTCAACAAAAAGACATAAGTGTGTGGAACATGGAGTCACGAGAAGGCAAATTCACAAGAGAGGCAAAGATCGCACGTGAAAGGCCAAAGAACAATGCTCTCAAGCCAAAGCCAAAAAGATCAAACCAACATATTCACAACAAAAGAAAGAAAAGAAGAAAAGACTACGAGCTAAAGAACGAAGACTTAGTATAGTATGCTAGGTTTAGAATTTTGTAACGTGGAGTGACCTCCCTTAGGGGGAGATTGTTAGAAATACGTTTTTACGTATATTAGAAGTATCGGTCACTCCACAATATTATTAATGTTGTAATAGCTCGTAGTTAACAAATAGTTATTAGTTGCTTATTAAGTTAAGTAAGAACCGGTCCATGGGCTTGTCATGGACCGGCCCAAGCCCATGTAGCTTGGAAGTATAAATACCCCTTTCCACCATGGAAAGGGGTTGGTTGTTGTCACTTTTCTAGTTTCTTTTATTGTAATAACACATACTTTCTCTCACTTTCTCTCTCTAACTTTCTCTCTCTAGAAATCAACAAACCCCTTCATAGATTCATAGATTATCAATATTCTACAATCATGTACAACTTACAAGAGATACACATAGATTTTTGCCACCATCAACTAGGGGAAGATTGTTGGGTCAAAAAGTTGATGTGGCAGAAACTCAAAATCAAAGAAAACATGAAGACGCTGACAAGAGTAACTTTAAGCGTTGACAGAAGTCAAACGCAGTCAACAAAGTCAAACGCTGATGGATGTTGAAGATTTGATGGAGAATTCTATTTGGGGAATATATTGAGTATATTATATATGATATACACAATATATAGTTTATCTAAATAGAATATTTAGATGTTTATTTGATATTATCTCTTGTAGATTCTG
Organism: Glebionis coronaria; assembly: GCA_025667525.1. NCBI lineage: Eukaryota > Viridiplantae > Streptophyta > Magnoliopsida > Asterales > Asteraceae > Glebionis > Glebionis coronaria. The sequence goes on along the minus strand of CM046875.1, from coordinate 252,041,752 downwards.
TTCCTTACACTATAAAAGGAACAAGAGTCTTAGGTTTTTATTCATATCAATTCATTCACAATGTAAACCTAAAAGTGTGTGTCGACTAGACGTGGGATTCAATGTATACACGTCTAGTGATTGTTGATTATTAATATAATTAGCAATCCATTTGTTTTAATTCATGTTATTTGTGCCTAAACACCTTGTTAATGTATCATGTTCTAATTCCGCTTTGATTATCTAATCATATGAACATGGTGCATTCCTAGTAGCTTCAAAGATCCGGAAACCAAGGTTTCCACATGAATAAGATTAAAATGTGGGAGAGGGTTAGACATCCATCATAGATTGATGAGCCATTTTAGTATTCGGTTAATATATGAATTGTGTGCATTTGTGTATTTAGTTTTTTTGCTAATGCGCCAATATTTGGAGAAGCTCGATCAGGTGAGTTTCATAGTCCCATATTTCTTAAATGATTTACTTCCAGATGGGATGGAAGAGACACTTTACTTGTTTTTATAAATGATTTTCCGTGAATGTTTTAATATGTTGATTTGGAAATTATGTGTTTTACTTATGCACTTAACTGTTATGTCGATTACTTAATTTATTTAAGTATACTTGATATCAAGGGTGACAAGGCAGGGCCTTGGGATCAAGACTGGGTCTTGTGGTTTGGTTTGGTTTGGTTTGGTTATTAGGTGTATGGGCGCCTAATATACCATGCAAGGAAGGTAGGAAATGCTTGGAGCCTAGGTTGGATTGAATAAGCGCTTAGTATTGATTAGTTAATGCATGTTTGTATCACACTATCCAAATGTTTATACGATTATGAATGATGTTTATTCACAATTGTAATGTAATATGTTTTGGCGTTGGAGTCTAAACCTATGACTCTCACTGATAGGTGTGTAAACACCCATCATTTTTACCACTTAATTACAATAATAACCGAGCCAAAACGTGTATTTTATGTCACTTATGTCAGAATTATGCGTGGTTTGTGTTTTTGTTGTGATTTAGGACGAAAAGGTGAAAAGTGGAGAAAACACAGGCATTCACAGGCTTTTATCGAAGAAAACGACGAAAGACGAAGTCAAGAAGCCAAGAGTACAAAAAGAACGGAAGTTCAAGACCAATTCTGAAGATTTATCGAAGAAAAAGTCAAAAGACGGAAGTTTACTTAAAGCCGAAGAACTCAAGTCTTATTTATTGAAGATATCACAAGACGAGAGTAGAAATCCCGAGACAAAGTCGTTAAAGTCCAAGTATTAAGAAGATTAACAAAGATTAAAGAACATCAAGGACTTAAGTGTGAAATTAAGGAAAAGAAGAAAGAGGGGAGGAAGCTTCCTAAGCTCCTCCCTAATCTCCCTATATATAGATTAGATTGTTTTCATTTTCAATTGGTTGGGTGGCTTGACAACCCACCTCTTCCACCATTTTCATACTTTGCACAATTTAATTCCTTGCACTTTAATTTTCCTTGTATCGCACCTTTTAATTCCTTTTAATTTCCATGTAAGTTTTCTATTATTGTTCTTGAATCTTTACTTTTCTTGTTTAAATCTCTTATCTTCCTTTCTTGATTTTAGTTACTTTTGGTGCCGAATATATTTGATCCGTGTTGATCTTGATGTTTTCGTGCTTAAAAAGTTCATCTTTTTATTCATCCATGAGTTTTTATATGGATTAAGCTTTGAGCTTGACATGCTTATTGGCTTAATTTGTGTTTAGCTTATTTACTTTTTAAAAGTTTTCTTAAAAAGTTCATCTTCTTATAGTTTGATTTTAAAAATTGCTTATTTTAAGTTGGAAAAGTTGTTAGTTGTGCTTATTTAGTCTGTTTCTCTTTGGATTCGTTCAAGTTTAGGTGTTTGCTTATCAAAATTGCTTATAGCCTTGCTTAATTTTCGAATCAATAGGTAACCGGAAAAGGTATAAACCCTTTTTCGATTTGCTTTCCGATTAGTGCACCCCTTATTCCGATCTGTTGATCGGAAAAGGGTTTTGCTCATTCTGATTGGATTCGTTTTGGCTCATTCCGATTGTATGCATTTTACTGTATTCCGATTTGAAGGTTTTATAAACATTCCGATTGGATTCGTTTATGACATTTCGATTTGACCAGTTTGTTAGTCATTCCGATCTGGCCTGGTTCCGACCAAGCATTCCGATTGTGGTGTTTCACATATTCTGATTTGGATTCCAACCGGTATTCTAATGGTGAGTTTTGTTTCTTTTCGATCACACTTTCTGATGGGGTACATTCCGATCGGATTCCGATTGGATTCCGACCAGGTGTATTCCGATTGGTTGTTTTGTTTTGTTTTAATATTTTGTTTTGGTAGAAGTGACAATTTTACTCGTTTTGTTTTTAGTCTATTTTAATTTCGTTTTGCATTTTTATTTGATTGTCAATTTACTTTTCGTTAAGTTTTAATTTTACGTCATTTAATTTCTCGTCATTTACTTTTAAGTTTTAAATATTGCATCGTTTACGTTTTAACTAGTTTTAGTTTTAATTACCTGTCATTTATTTTAAAGTCTTGTACATTTATTCCACCACAACCAAAAATATTATTCTTTACCGAAAACAACTGAGTCACATATTTAACCGGAAATCAATTCGAGAAGATACCGAGAAAACGAACTTTCAACTAGTAAAATCTCTTCATTAAAATGGCGTCGCTGCCGGCTCTTTTCGTGAGGATTAATGGTTTTTTGTGAGAGACGCGTTGGCTTTTGGGATCCGTTCATTTGTGAACGTTATTTTTCGTGTAAAAAATTTTCAAAACTCCCAAAAACATTTAAAAAATCATAAAAAGCATTTCTTTTTCAAAGTTTTGCGCCAAAAATATTCTTCTTGCTTATCTATTTTTCTTTATGGATTCTTATGTCCATTGCGTCGGGTGTGGGAGACGATTATACGGGAACGACTCTTGTCAATGGTGTACATGTGAGCGGTGCGGAAACGATATCGACAACACACAATTCGGATTTTGTCCTTTGTGCAACTCGACTAATTCGTCCTTTTTGAATCCACCTCCTGTTCCCCCGTGCATCTATTGTGGAAGCGATTCTCATTGGCATGTTTCGTGCCCGGTTCAATACCCGTATGGTCACGAGCAAGAACCGGGTTACAATTATGACAATGGTAATAGCTATCCACAAGAAGCACCCAGTTTCTCTCCATACCCATGGTGCTATATTTGTGGGGGCCCTCACGATGCTTCTTTTTGTGATCCGTCGCCAGTCTTTGAGAAAGTTCCGTGCTATCATCCTAGTGTCTATAACTTTGAGCCCCCACATCACACCCTCAATCATCAATCCTCTCAGCAAATTATTCTTGATCAACAAGTCACTACTTTGAATGGCATTCTAGAAAGTATAGCTCAACTCCGAGCTGACTTGCATCCGGAAAAGCAACCTTTGCTTGATGTGGATGAAACCTTGAAAACCACCGACACCTTTTTGAACCAATTTAGTCGTTTTCCCTTCTTTTCTACACCAAAATGTTTAATTACAGCGTGGGATAGAATTGGTGAAATTGAACATACTCGGGGCGACGAACAACAAAAGTTGCTGCATGAGCTTCTTAAAGATGTGGCGGTTATCAAGGAAGAGTTAGCCGACTACGTCACTCCTAACTGGACTCGTCCCATCTATTATGATGATGATGACGACGATGATGTCTACACTTTCAACCAATCTACTGAAGTTGCTGCTGCTACTCTCGATGTTCCTACTGCATCTATGGATCTAGATTCGTTAAATGAGCTTAGTGATGTTGGTCTCGACAAATTATTGGATGATGGGGTTTGTGACTTACCTGCTATAGAGCCTGAGGACGACGTTGCACTTACGAAAGAGGTCGATGATGATTCTTCTATCCGCTATGAGAATTTCACTTTTGAAATTTCTCAATCTCCACCGGGAGATGCGGATGATGACGATTTATTCTCTCCGGCTTACGAGAAGTTCACCGATGAACTTGATCTTGTGGATGAGGTGGAAGACGTGCTTCTTCGCGATAGATTACGGAAAGTGCACCTTCTTATTGCTCAAATCGAAGAGTTGACTTATCCTTTTCTTTCCAAGTCTTTACCTCCATCTATTCCTCCCGTTGAAGATAATGACCCATTGCTGGATGAAATCGATATCCACTCAATCCCTCCAGGTATTGATGATTATGACACGGAGGGGGATATTATTTTTGATAATTTGCTGCAGGAAGGTATTGTCCCAAGTCCCCCTCCCGAGCACCTTTCATCCTCCCCTTTAGCCACTCTTACGGAGGATGAGTGCTTTGACCCGGGAGGTGACATTGATTTTATTATGATTGATAACAATACGGCTTTGCCGAATGCTCAGCCTCCATTTTCTTTGGGGGATGACAATGTGCTTACTTTACCCACCCCACCTCCCGTGGACTTTGATTTCACATACTTTTTGTATGTTGAAAGGGCTTTTCTCCCATTCAAGACTTATCCCCCGCCTCTCCTTTGTTGATGTCCACCGGGAACGAGGACAAGGTCTTTGATCCCGGTATTACATTCGCGGCTTCCCCATGGACCATTTAATTCGGGGACGAGTCAGGCTCGTGACTCGGTTAACAAAAACAAGCACTTTTTGGTAGGCAACCCAATTATCTATCTATCTTTACCATAAGTGTGGGGGGAGCCCCATGGAGTTTCTTGTTTTCTTTCTTATCATGTGCAGGGATTCGAGCTTCAAAGACACACTCTTGATGACTTTTGACGAACCGTGATTCCGTGTTCCCTTCTTCCCAGATCTATCCTAAACTCTTTTAGATTCACTATTTTATATTTCTCAATATTAAAATAGGAATCTCTTTAGTTGTCTTTTCCTTAGCGAGATTTAAACAACGTGCACAATGTCCTAAGTGTAGGGGAGTTTACTCCCATATTATTAAACACTAAGGACAATGTTTATATTAAGTGTAGGGGGGACTTCTATCGAAGTTAAGTGGCCTTTTCCTTGTATTTGTCCTCATTTTAACCGGAAAATCAATTTTTCGACATTTTTCAAAATTTTTGATCTATTTTGGCCTATTAGTTTTTCCCTTTGTATAGTTATTTTCTTTCCTTATTAGAATAAATTTTTAATAAAGTGGTTTTAATTTTCAAACGTTGTGAATCTTTTGACTCAACCCGAATTTACTTATCTAAGTTACTCTAGCTAGTATCCTTAACGTGTTTAAGTCAAGTTTTGCTAGGCTTTTATATAGGGAGCTATAAAACGTGAAAGTCTTAACTCTCAGGGGTTAAGAACAAGAACTTTTTGCAAGTTCCTATAATTGATCCTAGAGAGTCGTTTATCAAGGGAACTTTAAAATGCGATTTCTAAACTTGAAAAATTCTAAGAATTTGCAAGATCCTATAGATGACTCGAAAACCCAAAACTTTGATTTAATAGGCTAAGCATCCCCGAGTCTCATTCCTTGAGATTTTAAACTGTGGAGGACGAGAGATGATAGAGTCAATTATAAGTTTGGTATTCTTTGGTGAATTTATATGAGTTAATTATGAGCCTATTCTCCCATCTCTTGTTAATAAATTTATCTGCAATAAATAAGGTTATACGATTTGAAAAGTTACTTAGCTTCTAGACCAAGATCGTTTAAAAGTTGCTCGGTATTAATTAGAGTTCATAGTCAAGGCATAACTTATTGAAGCGGGATGCGAAGATTGGCGAGTCCGAAAAGGCCCCAACAAGGCATGAGGGCTACATTTTGTTGCTAAAGATCCAAAAGTGATGTGAAGAATCATTTATCAAAAATCAATATGAAGGATCGAGACACACGACGAAAAGCAAATACTCCCCTAAAGATCATGGAGAAGTCTATCTGAAAAGACCCTAGCAAGGTATGAGGATAAATAGATCCAAGTCCTAAAAGGAGGCGGATCGTTGTATATCATAGTCCAAAATAAAGATTGGAGAAAAATGAAGAAGTCGTGGTCCAAATATGAAGAATCTCTCAAAACTTCAAGTGAAGAAATTCCTATTATCAAGAGAAGACCATTATTTCATGAACGTCTCTCAAGATTCGAAGTATAAAGTGGCTGCCAAATATCGGTCCGAGAAAGGTTTCAAATCGTGAAGAAAGTTATGCCAAGATATGAACTTTATGAGGTCCCGAGAAGCAGTTTTAAAAGATTTTGTCCTTTAGCTAACTATTGATTAAATCGTTCACTTTATTTTCGGCCTAATAAACTATCGAAATAAGTCAACAATGTATCCTCGTGATCATTCAAGACAACAATAAAATATAAGAGATACACCTAGGAATGAGGGAGTCTAAGTGAGTAATTGGCCCACATGAGTTCGTGTTAGTCTGCTAACTTATAATAACAATGATCTTGTTTTTAAGCTTGGTTTGGAGAAAGTGAAAACTTGAGGATGATGTTCATTCATGACATTTCCAAAACCCAAGGTATGTTTTTGATTTCTTTACTTTGAATGTTTATAGTTTTCTATCTCTTTAATAAAGGCCAACGTGGATTGATTATGATGAAAAATGTAAACGTGCTTTGTAACTAATGCATTGCATGAGGACATTGCAATGGGCAAGTGTAGGGGATTTGATAGGTGTGGAAACACCCATCATTTTTACCACTTAATTACAATAATAACCGAGCCAAAACGTGTATTTTATGTCATTTATGTCAGAATTATGCGTGGTTTGTGTTTTTGTTGTGATTTAGGACGAAAAGGTGAAAAGTGGAGAAAACACGGGCATTCACGGGCTTTTATCGAAGAAAAAGACGAAAGACATAGTCAAGAAGCCAAGAGTGCAAAAAGAACGGAAGTCCAAGACCAATTCTGAAGATTTATCGAAGAAAAAGTCAAAAGACGGAAGTTTACTTAAAGCCAAAGAACTCAGGTCTTATTTATTGAAGATATCACAAGACGAGAGTAGAAATCCCGAGACAAAGTCGTTAAAGTCCAAGTATTAAGAAGATTAACAAAGATTAAAGAAGATCAAGGACTTAAGTGTGCAATTAAGGAAAAGAAGAAAGAGGGGAGGAAGCTTCCTAAGCTCCTTCCTAATCTCCCTATATATAGATTAGATTGTTTTCATTTTCAAGTGGTTTGGTGGCTTGACAACCCACCTCTTCCACCATTTTCATACTTTGCACAATTTAATTTCTTGCACTTTAATTTTTCTTGTATCGCACCTTTTAATTCCTTTTAATTTCCAAGTAAGTTTTCTATTATTGTTCTTGAATCTTTACTTTTCTTATTTAAATCTCTTATCTTCCTTTCTTGATTTTAGTTACTTTTGGTGCGGAATATATTTGATCTGTGTTGATCTTGATGTTTTCGTGCTTAAAAAGTTCATCTTTTTATTCATCCATGAGTTTTTATATGGATTAAGCTTTGAGCTTGACATGCTTATTGGCTTAATTTGTGTTTAGCTTATTTACTTTTTAAAAGTTTTCTTAAAAAGTTTATCTTCTTATAGTTTGATTTTAAAAATTGCTTATTTTAAGTTGGAAAAGTTGTTAGTTGTGATTATTTAGTCCGTTTCTCTTTGGAGTCGTTCAAGTTTAGGTGTTTACTTATCAAAATAGCTTATAGCCTTGCTTAATTTTCGAATCAATAGGTAATCGGAAAAGGTATATACCCTTTTCTGATTTGCTTTCCGATTAGTGCACCCCTTATTCCGATCTGTTGATTGGAAAAGGGTTTTGCTCATTCCGATTGGATTCGTTTTGGCTCATTCCGATTGTATGCATTTTACTGTATTCCGATTTGAAGGTTTTATAAACATTCCGATTGGATTCGTTTATGACATTCCGATTTGACCAGTTTGTTAGTCATTCCGATCTGGCCTGGTTCCGACCAAGCATTCCGATTGTGGTGTTTCATATATTCCGATTTGGATTCCAACCAGTATTCCGATGGTGAGTTTTGTTTCTTTCCGATCACACTTTCCGATGGGGTACATTCTGATCGAATTCCGATTGGATTCCGACCAGGTGTATTCCGATTGGTTGTTTTGTTTTGTATTAATATTTTGTTTTAGTAGAAGTGACAATTTTACTCGTTTTGTTTTTAGTCTATTTTAATTTCGTTTTGCATTTTTATTTGATTGTCAATTTACTTTTCGTTAAGTTTTAATTTTACGTCATTTAATTTCTCGTCATTTACTTTTAAGTTTTAAATATTGCATCGTTTACGTTTTAACTAGTTTTAGTTTTAATTACCTGTCATTTATTTTAAAGTCTTGTACATTTATTTCACCGCAACCAAAAATATTATTCTTTACCGAAAACAACTGAGTCACATATTTAACCGGAAATCAATTCGAGAAGATACCGAGAAAACGAACTTTCAACTAGTAAAATCTCTTCATTACTCACCAACATTATATTAACGTGTTTTAGTGTCTCTTTCAGGCGATAATATGGTTAAGTGTGAGAATAGAAGTGGCTAGGACTGGATTTGCCATAGGATTGCATTTAAGAGGAGATCCCCTTTCCTCTTAGTTTTTCATTTGTCATTGTAGACACATATATGTTGATTGTTTGTGTTATTTGTTTGTCTTGGGTGAGAGGTAGGACTGTTACCTACTTACCTAGACTCTTGTTGTATTGAGATATTGTCATGACATTTGGATCACCTTTTATAATATTTGAATTTCATTTAGTTCTCTCTATAGACACGCTATTGTTGTGATGATATCCATAGCTTATGACAACCCATATATTTCACATCTATGCTATGTGCTATGATTATAAGAGTATGAAATTTGGCTAGAAATTTTTGCTTTTTATACCTTACTTGGTAAGATGAATTGTTTCTCACAACCTGAACTACCACTTCAACATATTCCTATATGTTGGAAATATAATGTATATATATCAAGTCTAAGATCTAAAAGTAATTTAATAAGTACATTATGAATAAGAACATCTCAAATGTAACTATGATGCCCTAAATTCCCTAAGAAACCTTATAATCCCTTTATATGAGTTATAAACTCAAGAATGGTAAACTATAAATGGAGAATACATATGAATAAGTCATTATGAAATATAAAAAAGTTATAAACTACACTATGAATACATAATAATACCTAAGAATGGTAAGAACAAGTTATACAAAGCTAAGTACAAGTAAATGTACATAATAGTCTAGATCACCACCTAGAAACCCTTGATAAACAATATTTCAAGCAATGTAATTACATAATATCTATGTACAAGTATAAAAATAATATACTAATTATAATCTATCACATAAAGGAAAGTTAATTTATCACAAATTACTAATATTCACTAATTCAAAGCTAATTACAAGTTAAGACCTAGTAACCAAGAATAACATATAAAATCCATTATACATTGAATTAGAGTCTAATCTTTTTCCATAAATTATATATTATATTAAGAATATACATTTCAAGTTAAGTTACAAGTTGGTAAAGCATAAGGTACAAGTTATCAAAGAATATGATCTTAAGCTCCCATAATTATCCTTGGAATATGATCAACATATACAAACTCTTAAACTAAGAATGTAGAGTCCATAGAAGTCATAAACATACTATATAAGCCCTAGAATAAGTGTTTATAAAGATAAAAACACTAATTACCCAAGATAGAAAGTCATTAGGATTAGTAACCTAAAAACCCTTATATTAAGAAATCTACATAGAATCACTACCTAGTCTTTTTGGACAAGTCTACAAACACCCATAACACTTAATTAAGGATATAAGATTATATTAAGAAAATTTACAAGTACCCTAATGCACAAGGTACATGATTTTAATGCATGGCTTGTAAATTAGGTCAAAATGGGTATTTTCACCCTTTAGACATGTTTACATAGAAAAACTTAATAAAACCAATGTAGGGACTTCATGAACACAATGAGGACAATGTAGGATGTATAAGATGAGTTTACATCAGTATCCAATTGAAGGATAATTACTTTTACTAACACTTAACCATAAATCATTAGAAACCCTAACTCGCCTAAGTTTTCTTCCCATTTTCACATTAAACCTTTGTTAAAATTCAAACCAAAGAACCAAACTTCTTAATTACAATTTAGATACCCTAATTAAACCTTAATACATCACTAATCATATTCCTAAACCGTTAATCACCAAAATCACAAAGTATAAAGTTACAAACCCTATAATTGTACCCGGTTTTGGTTTTTCCCTCCAAAACACATTTTAATCCCTTTACCTCCTATTCTAAGTTTGAAAATCAGATATTTTAAGTATCCTAAGATATTTTAGGATGTGTTTAAGAAGGTGTGTAAGCTACTTGGTTGCCGTGATACATGTTTAACCACAAATGGAAGATAAGTACGATCCTAGACCTAATGAATCACTCTTAGACTTGCATAGATCTTTCCTAGGTTTGCTGAATCACTAATATCTGGTCCTTACACGTTTCATAGCATTCCTTGGAGGCTAAGGCTTGAAACTAGTATAAATAGGGGCAAAATGCTTTTATAAGAACTTGTACCCCGTTTCCTTTGTATCTCCTTCCCAATATCCATTTCCACCAATATATATGTCCTAGGACATGTCCCAAGACCAGAAACCATGTCTAGAATGTAGCCATTGAAGCTCTTGAAGCTTTGATAGCAAGTTGTGCTCATAGGAAGCCATTAGGAGCCATTTTGGAGCATCCTAGGTAATTTACATGTTAGCTATACTTTGATCTTGTTATAATGAATTCTTATACTTGTTATAATTCCAAAATTATTTTAGAAAGATAATCTAAAAGAAACTAAGTCATTTCATCAATTTAAATGAAAGTTATAAGTTAAAGATGTCTTAAAACACTAGGTTTGTAATTTACATGAAATAATAAGAAAAAACCCATTTCATAAGTTATAATTATGAATATTATGATTATAAACATGTTTTGAAACTTTGTTTTAAAATCCTAGATCATTTGGTCCATTTTTGAGGTTGTTATGTGATTTTTACAAGTATAGGGACTAAAACTGTTATTTTTGAAACTATTTAACATTTTGGGCCAAAAGTGTCAGTTTATGAAATTATAAGCTATAAGAATAAATCTTAGAAATTTTGAGGTCCTAAGGTTAAATATTTAGGGTTTAAAATGAAAATACTAAAACTATATACTCTAGGGGTTAAAAGTGTAATTATACCAAAGTATAACTAAAAGGGCTATTTTTGCCAATTTTGAAACTAAAGAAGATTAATTTTATTAGGAAATAATAAAGGTATCATTTTAGTAGGGAGATTTGTACAAAGATGTTCCATCTCGATATTATGTTCTGACTAAGTGGTTGGATTTACGATTTAAAGTGCCATCACTCCTCAAATATTTATAGATTGGCTTCTAAGTATAAAGGCCCGAAAAATGGTGCTAGAATTACAACCAAAAAGAATATATAACCAAAAATTAACAATATTAAACTAAAAGTCAAAGACTTGATACTATACACAATGTATTAATCCAGGTTTGTGTGAGATCAAGCTGTTGTTTATGAGATCAAGTTATGGTTTGTATGATCAATGTTAGCCTCAAAATATTGAGTCTAACAAGAATGCTCGGTCATATGTTTATTATGTATCGTATTTTAGAACGTTGTAATATGTAGTAGGTTAGTCGTGTTTTACGGGCTTAATTTAAGCTAAAGTTCATTCATAAGTAACTAATGCCTAAAAGGAAAGCCCGACCCATTAATATATAGCCCATACAAGCTCGCATGTGGGTGGACTATATATACCCTCCTCCTAGCATGTTAGGAGGAGGTTGGTTCATTTGTATTCTAATCTCACAATCTAATATTCACCTAGTTCTAACCATCTCTCTTTTCTCTCTATACTTTCTCTCTTTAGAAATCATCTATCTTTTATCTACCTTTCTTGTTTAATCATCATATTTTATGGGACAACAATTGGTATCAATCGCCATGGGGTAGATTTGTGATTGGTTATTGTGATTTTATTTGATTCGTATGATATAATCTATATATCATCTCTCGAATTCAATTTTTCTTTGTGTTTTCTGTGCTCTAAATCTTGCTATAAATCTCCTACATAGTTGTGGTAGGGATTTGGTTGTTTTGGTTTGGTTAAAATCACGGATTTCTTGTCAAAATTCTCAACTTTTTACCTAAAGTTTCGGAATTGTACAAGTATTCCGCCATAATTCCATCGATAAAGGGCTTCTACATTCCGATATATATTCCGACAGGATTCCATCGGAAAAGGGTTTCTATATTCCCACAGTTATTCCGACAGTTATTTCGACAGGTATTCCGACAGTTATTCCGACAGGTATTCCGACAGTTATTCCGACTGGTATTCCGATAGGATATTCCGATTGAACATTCCGATAGCATTCTGATAGAACATTCCGATGAATATTTTGTTCGAGTACTTTTCAGACTTAGCCACTATCTAGACTAGTCCCGGAACATAGTTTACCAAATTTTCGTGATGAGAAAATTTTTTTGACCAAAAATTCAAATTTTGGCGATGCAAAAAAATTTTCGACCAAAAATTCAAATTTTCGGACCAAAATTGAAATTTTTAGGCCAATTTTCGAATTTTTTAGGTTTTATATTTTATTAAAATTTACATTTTTCAAATATTTTCCCTACTTGTTATTGGCTATTTCTAACTCGATTTCAAAATTTGGTGATTCATAATTTTTCGGTTTACCGTTTAATCGGACTGAGAATTTATTGTCGGACTGAAGAAAAATCGCAATTTACGGAACTTAAATCACAACCCAATCACACCATATCTACTTCAGACCCGAACTCATTTCCTATACATCAACGAATGGTGACACTCACAACAACATGGTCCCGAGTACCAATGTATTGACGTCTTCGTATTCAAACAGAGAAGAACGAGAGATGCAACTTCAAGAACAAGTCCTTAAACAAAGTTGTATGCAAGCTTTCAATGATCTCAAAACGAATCTAAAACGTCTTGAAAGAGAGACCTTCTCGTATAATCCTTTGTATCTTGAGAATGAATTACTCAACAACAACCTTCATGAGACAAATTTCAAGATAGCTCTCCAAGCACTCCGAACATCATTTCAACCGTTCTTTGTTTCAAAGCTATTCACGTCTTCTAATTTTGATTCCGACGTTCGAGATGCAAAACAACACTTCAAAGACTACAATGGAACCAAAATCCTTTAGAGACATGATATTTGGAAACATGGAATCAATTGAGAGACTTCTGGATAAACGCTTACTTCATGCAAAAGACATGGTCAAAAGACGGAACATGCAAATGTGCAAGGTTGTAAAGGTTCTTTTAGTGGATACGAGTACAGTTTTAACTGTAAGTAACGGGACAGTATCGAGTAATGCAACTGAAAGCTGGAGATCAGGGAACATAAAGCATGGTGCGTAGAATGATCATAGCATTCCTGTGAAAGAAAGCAGCCGCTCTGGCAAACAAAGCATTGACTTTGAGAATGACATCAATAATAAACCTTCATATGATAATAGGCTTGTGTTCGATTCTGAGCCATTGGAAGAGGTACAAAATGCTGAATTTAATGTATTTTCCAATACCAATACGCATGAGCATAGTGATCAAACAACAACCCTTATTGACACATGTATGAAGGAAAAGGTTGATAGAAATACCACACCCGATTCATCAGACATGTGCAATAATGAGTTTGAGGATGATCAACATGAAAATGAGTATGATGATGAGGAGCGTGTCACGCTTGCTAGTTTAATTGCTAGTTTACAAAAAGATGTCAATGAAACTAGAAAGAGTCAAAGCAATTAAAGAAGCCAAACGCAGCGCTCACTCAAAATTTTGAAGAATGCAAAGCTGCTCTAATTAAATCTAATGAGACCCTTGAATGTTATAGAGCCGAGATTCTTCAAAAGACCAAAGAGCTTGAGGGTTAAAAGGGTAGTGCGTTAAAAAGTTAAAAGGCCGATCTTGAAAAGAAATACAACGAAACTCTTGAGTTATTAACCAAAGAGAAACGTCAATTTAATGTTTTATTAATGGATGAACGTCAAAAAACGTACCTTTCTACCACCAAAGTTAACGAACTTGAACAACGGTTATTGATGGATAACACCGAGACTGCTAAAATTTTTGATGTTAAGAAACAAGAGGTTGAAACGTTAAAACAAGATTTCAAAAGTCTACATAAAAAAGATACTAAAAAAGTAACGGAACTAGAAAAACAAGTCGAAATTTTGAAGAAAATTGTTTATAAAACGCATGACTCTATTCAAACCGTAAGAATGATAGCACCTCCGTCGATGTTTAAGGGTCAAGCTAGCTTTGCAAGTCCTGATTACCTTGACCAAGCTCAAGCTACGAACCCCCGCCTTTATATGGATGAGTCCGAATGGACTGATCCTGAATGTCCTCTTGTTAATGATGAGACATCCCTTTGGGAAGAGGAGAGTAGATCACCGGTCAATAAAGAGTTTGTGAAACCATATAATTATGCTTATGTGAATAGTCTATATGGTCTTTTCACTACACAAAAACAAAAGTCTCGTGAGGAATTGTTTTTAGAAAGCAAACAAAGAAGAATTCAATGGAAGAAAATTCTTGCCACTAAGAGGAAAACTAACGTTTCCAAACTTATTAACTACCCGCCTCTTGATGCGTCTAAAATCAAAAGTAGGAAAACTCTTGGCTTTCTTAAACACCACATTGATAATGTTCAATCAATTGTTGAAAGCGATTAGGAAAAACATGAAAATGATAAGTGGAAAACAGAGATTCCTCACGACATAACCGTGCTTGTGAAAGAACTTTTAATACAAAATACGAAGATAATCAAAGAAAATGTTCTTGAATTAGAACAATAATTCGGTCTAAAATGTTTGATGATTTGAAATATGTTGAGTCTCTTGAGAAAGAAATTGATGACCCTCAAAATGACAAATCAGAGTTTTCAAACGAATATGATCTACTCTTAGGAGAATGTCTATCTAAAGATATTTTGTGTGTTACTCTTCAATCTTGTGCGGATATCGATGAATATTATGATGTTGCATGGAAATATCTTGATGAGATCAAAGAGTGTGAACGACTTGAAACTGAGCTTTCGAAACATAAAGAAAATGTTGATAAAAAGGCTTTTGAGTTACTTCAACACAAAACTGATTTCCTTAAAAAACATCGTCATTCTCTTGAACTTGCTTTGCAAAAAGACATCGGAAAAGGTCCAAATGATAATAACTTGCAGGTAAGACTTTCCGCGTTGTGTCGAGAAATGAACGAAAAGAGTATGGAAATTACAGACTTGAAAGCTTAGTTGCAAGAAAAGGAAATAGCGATATAAGAGTTGAAGAAACTCGTTGCCAAAATGGGTGGGAAACTTGTGGAACCTAAATTTGTGAAACCTGTTCGACAACACAATGCCTACAAGGATCCAAAGCCATCTATCTTAGGAAAACCGACTCCTTTCTCCAATTCTTCTCATGTAAAATCTAGGTTACCCCCTAAGACCGATGTTCAACCAAGTGTTACAAAACCATCCATTTCACCCTATGTTCCTCCATTTAGAAAGATAACCGTTGCTAAACCCAACCATGTGAATTCACCTATCACTTCTAGGACTCCTCCAAAACGTGTGACATTCGCGTCCACAAAAGAATTTGTAGGTTCAAATGACTTCGTTCATACTAAAAACCTAGAGGATGCTAAACAAAATGGGAAGATTCAGAAAGACAAACCCGTGTATTCAAAACCTAGTTCACCAACTCCCACTAGAGTTCAACACACTCCTAATGGTAGTCAACCAAAACCTAGGACCCCTCACCAGCAATCTAGGAATTGGAAACCATCCATGAATAGTCATGTTTCAAGCACTACGCCTGAACTATTTAGAAACCCAAGAATACAAGAAGTTTCGTGAATCCCAAATTTCCCGTATGCCCCACTTGCAAAAAGGACATTCACAATGGAAATCATGATCATTGCATTTTGCAATACCTCTATGAGGTCAAATCTCGTTCTTTTGAACGAAGAACGAATACAAAATCCCATAAGACAACAAGGAGATACAAACCCGTCGCAAAGAAAAGCAACCACACCAAATCTGAAACATGGATTCAAAAAGGACATAGTTTCTCTCCAAAGAAGTCTTCTGCTGTGCAAGAGAAAACTACTCCTAGATCCAACGGAAGTTGGTCTTCACGGAAGTTGGTCTTAAGTGGATTCCATAGATAAGAGTGATGAAACCTGCGATAGCACGAATGCGAATGTTTTGAACGTAGACAAGGAATTTGTTACTCCTAACACTAGTATTTGTACGAACTCTTCTTTATTGATTACAGGTACCTCAGCGGATTCCGAACTCACTTCTTCCTCCAAGGGTTCCAATTCTGTACATTCGATATCACCTTCTTCTACTGTACAGAAGTCTATTTTGGATTATTTTCGAAAAACTTGAGAAAAATACAAAAATAAAAAAAACGTAAATATCCATAGAAAAACCAAATAAAAAATGGAAAAAAACCTTTCAAAATACCAAAAATATTCTTCTTGACCTGTTTTTCAGTATCGATAATATGGACGTGCCTAGAAATGTCGCTCAATAACGACACGGGTGTGTACATAAAGCTCGAATGAAAGTTGTAATATTTTTCAAAACATGTCATTTCTTTTAATAAAGGAAATTGTCGATTTTAGACAATATTTCAAAACAACGGGTAGAGCAATTTATCATGGGTTAAGCTTGTCACAAAACATTTAACGTTTTGACCTCAACATAATGGCTTGTAATCACTTTTAGATTCCAACCCTGATCTATATTCACGGGGGAGTGTATAATTTCGTGCTCTTACCCTCAGCAAAAGAAGAGAAATATTCTTACACTTGAGTGGATTCGTCAAGACATTCAAAGTCTATGAACTCAAGTTTATGCTTTAGAAAAACCTCTTCGCCAAAAAGAAATAGGATTCTTCAAAAGGTTCGAACACAATTTTTTTTTCAAGATTTTTTCAATGATTAATCAAAATCTTTCAAAAATTGTGTGTTCAACAACTCCCATCCTGATACACTGGTTTTACTAGTTAAAAAGTTCGTTTTATCTCGACTAGATTCGAATTGATATTCGGTTAAAAGTGCGACTCAGTTGTTCTTGGTGTAAAAAGAAAATGTCGTTGAGCTAATCTAATTAAAAATGAAAGCTTTAAAATAAATAACAAAGTATAAAAGGAATAAAGACTTTTAAGAATAAATGACGAAAGATTAAAGCTTGATAAAAAGTAAATTTGAAAACGTTAAAACTTTATAAAAAGTAAACTTGAAAATAGACTAAGATAAGACGATTTAAAATAACAATTAATAAAATGGTGGGAAAGAAATAAACTTTGAAAAATAACTAAGTAAAATAAACCAAGGATTTCGATCAGGTCGCAACTGACGATCGCAACAAGCGATCGCCACTCACGATCGCAACGAGCGATCGCAACCAACGATCGCAACTCACGATCTCAACTTGGATCGCAACTCACGATCGAAACCAACGATCACTACTCACGATCGCAACCAACGATCGCAACCAACGATCGCAACCCGAGATCGTAGTTAGATCTCAGCTTGTGATCGCAGTCTGGATCGCAGTCTGTGATCGCAGTATGAATCGCAGTTTGTGATCGCAGTATTTGATCGCAAGTAGAAACCCTAAGGCTTATGCGATCACAATACTCGATCGGAACCTTACAAACCCTTAGAACTTACGAAGGAAAGTAAAAGGAAAATAAGCAAAAAACCAAATAAGCACTAAACCAAAAATTAAGGTAAATACTTTTAAGAAAAACTAAATAAGCTACGAATCAAAAACTATAAAAACACCAAATAAGAAAAATTTATAAAATCAACTTTTAAAAGATTAAACTATTTAAAACACTTAATTAAAAATAAGACAAACATAAATAAATCAACGAACACAATAAGCTAAAACCATCAAACACATGAAAAACAAATAGAACAATAGAATAAGCACTAAAATAAGCAAATAAGCATAAAGATTAAACTAACTACATGATTAATCAAACAAAACAATAGATTTAAAAACAAGAAAGGTAGAATGAGAATGATTATAAAAAGCTTGAAATTGATATGAACATTAAAGATTTAAAAGTACAAGATCAAAGATTGAAGATTAAGAAAACTTGAAAGAAAAGCTTAAGAACATGAAATAAATCTAGAGAGAGAAAGTAATTAACCTACTCCTACTCCTAAACTAATCTATCTAAAACTTAACTAACTCTCAAAATGAAGAAGTAAATGACTATTTATAGGAGGAGGGGGAGTTGTTGTTGTTTCCTTCTTTCTCTTGTCTTCTCATCTTTTTAATTAAGTTGTCTTTCTCGACTTTGTCTCGGGATTTTTCGAACGATAAAAATGAACTCGTCTTCTAATTTTCTTCTTTTACTAGATTTGGTTCTTCGACTTCGTTAAACTTACGTCTTTGGTCTTTTTCTTCGATAAATCCATAGAATAGGCCTTTGACTTCCGTTCTTTTTGCACTCTTGATCTTTTGACTTCGTCTTTTGTCTTTTTCTTCGATAAAAGCCCGTGTAAGCCCGTGTTTTCTTCCTTTTTCATATTTTGGTCCTAAAACACAATAAAAACACAAACCACGCATAATTCCGACTTTTACGACATAAAATACACCTTTTGGTCTTGTTTTTATTATAATTAAGTGGTAAAAGGATAAGTGTTTTCACACTTATTAAATCCCCTACACTTGACCATTGCAATGCCCTCATGCAATACATTTATTTCAAAGCTCGATTTACATTCTCCATCATAATTAACCCACCTTGGCCTTTATTAAACACTTTACACTAAGGAAACTTAAACAGATAGAAAATTACAAAATGGTCTAAGACTTACATTAGGGCTTTGGTTGTCATGAATGTTTATCACCCTCAAGTTTCACGTTCCCCATACTAAGATTAAAAACGAGATCATTGTTATTATAAGTTAGTAAAGCTAACAAACATTCATGTGGCTTAATTATTCGCTAAGACTCCCTTATTCCTAGTGTATCTCTTATATTTATTTGTTGTCTTGAATGATCACGCGGATGCATTGTTGACTTATTTCAATAGTTTATTTAGACCAAAAATAAAGTAGGAAGATTTAATCAATAGTTAGCTGAGGACAAATTTAAAACTGCTTCTCGAAACCTCTTAAAGTTCATATCTTGGCATAACTCGCTTCACGATTTGAGACCTTTCTCGGATTGATATTTGGCATTGACTTCATACATCGAATCTTGAGACACTTTCATGAAATAATGGTCTTCTCTTCATAACAGGAATTTCTTCACTTGAAGTTTTTTAGAGATTCTTCAAACTTGGACCACGACTTCTTCATTTTTCTCCAATCTTTATCTAGGATTTTGATATGCAACGATCCGCCTCCTTTTAGGAGTTGGATCTATTTATCCTCATACCTTATTAGGGTCTTTTCGGATAGACTTCTCCATGACCTTTAGGGGAGTATTTGCTTCTCGTCGAGTGTCTCGATCCTTCATATTGATTTTTGTTAAATGATTCTTCACATCACTTTGGATCTTTAGCAACAAAATGTAGCCCTCATGCCTTGTTAGGGCCTTTTTGGACTCGCCAATCTTCGCATCCTGCTTCAATAGTTATGCCTTGGCTATGAACTTAATTAATCCCGAGCAACTTTAAACGATCTTGTGCTAGAAGCTAATTAACTTTTCAAATCGTACGACCTTATTTATTGCAACAATTTATTTAACAAGCGATGGCAGAAAAAGCTCATAATTAACTCACATAAATTCATGAAAGAATACAAAACTTATAATTGACTCTATCATCTCTCGTACTCTATAATTTAAAATCTCAACGAATGAGACTCGTGGATGATTAGCCTATTAAATCAATGTTTTGGGTTTTCAAGTCATCTATAGGATCTTGCATCTTCATAGACTTTTTCATGTTTAGAATTCGCATTTTAAAGTTCCCTTGATAAACGTCTTTCTAGGATCAATTATAGGAACTTGCGAAAAGTTCTTGTTCTTAACCCCTATGAGTTAAGACTTTTGCGTTTTAAAGTTCCCTATATAAAAGCCTAGCAAAACTTGATTTAAACACGTTAAGGATACTAGCTAGAGTAAACTCAAATAAATAAACACGGGTTGAGTCAAAAGATTCATGACGAGCCTAATATATCAAAGACATCTAAACTTATTAAAACCATTTTATTAAAATTTATTTTAGCAACGAAAGAAAATAACGATAACAAAAGAAAATACTACTAGTCCAAAATAGATCAAAAATTTTGAAAAATGTCGAAAAATCGATTTTCTGGTTAAAATGAGGACATATACAAGGAAAACCCCACTTAACATCGATAGAAGTCCCCCTACACTTAAGATAAACATTGTCTTCAACGTTTAAGCATGTGGGAGTAAACTCCCCTACACTTAGGACATTGTGCACGTTGTTTAAATATTGCTAAGGAAGAGACAACTAAAATGATTTCAATGTCAACATATAAGATATGAAATATTGAATCACAAGAGAATAGGATAGAACCGAGAAGACGGGAACACGGAATCATGGGTCGTCAAAAGTCATCAAAAGTGAATCTTTGAAAGCTCGAATCCCTGCACATCATAAGAAAGAAAAAAACAAACACCAACGGGGCTCCCCCTACACTTAGGACAAAAAACTGATAAAAAGGATAGATTTACGGGTTGCCTCCGGAGAAGCGCTTGTTTTTGTTCACCGAGTCACGAGCCTGACTCGATCCCGAGTTAAATGGTCCATGGGGAAGCCTCTAATGTAATACCGGGATCAAAAATCTTGTTCTCGGTCCCGGAGGAACATAATAAATGAGAGGCAGGAGGATAAGTCTTGAAGGGTAGAAAAGTCCTCTCAAAATATGGAAAGTATGTGAAGTCGTGATCTACGAGAGGTGGGGTGGGTAAAGGAAGCAAATTGTTATCCCCCCCAATATAGTTGATGGTCACTAATCGGCAGAGCCACAAAGGTGTCAAGCATAGAATG
Organism: Glebionis coronaria; assembly: GCA_025667525.1. Taxonomy (NCBI): domain Eukaryota; kingdom Viridiplantae; phylum Streptophyta; class Magnoliopsida; order Asterales; family Asteraceae; genus Glebionis; species Glebionis coronaria. The sequence goes on along the minus strand of CM046875.1, from coordinate 252,020,728 downwards.
GTTAATGTCACCTCCCTCAAAGCACTCATCCTCATTAATGGTTTCTAAGGGATGGGATGAAATGTGCTCGGGAGGGGAACTTGGGAAAATATCTTCATGCATAAAAGTATCATAAAGAATATCCTCCTCCGTGTCATCATCATCAATACCCGGAGGTATTGAGAGAATGTCGATTTCCTCCATAAATGTATCATTATTGTCAATGGGAGTAAGAGCCGGGGGTAAAGACTCGGTATTAGGAGCAGAATTCAACGTTTCAATTTTAGCAATAAGAAGATGAACTTTTAGTAATTTGTTGTGAAGAATAACGTCTTCCACCTCATCTACAAGACCAAGTTTAGTGGTGAACTTCTCGTAAGTCGGAGAGAACAAATCAACATCGCTCTCATCGCCCGGATGAGATTGAGAAATTTCAAAAGTGAAATTCTCATAGCATGGAGAAAAATCATCATTAAGAGCGACCTCGTCCGTAAGCTCTACAAAAATTTGGTTCATCACAAACCTCATCAAATAAGTTGTCGAGACCAAATTCACTAATCTCAATCGATGTATCACTATCCTTAGACGCATTTGGGATATCGAGAGAGGGAATAGGAATCTCAGAAGATGGGTTGAGATCAAAGATATCATCCTCGTCATCATCATAATAAAAAGAACGCACAAGAGGTGGAGTATAATCACTAAGATTAGATACTTGCTCTTGTCGTTGTCGTTGTCGCTCCTCCAATGTTTCGGTCAGTCGAATTAAGTCGTCATGAATTTTCAAAAGAAGGGCTTGTCTTTCGTCATTTGGATTCAAAGAAGGTTGATGATCGAGGGTGTATTGTGGTGGCTCAAAATTACGAAAACCGGAATTATAGCACAGATTTGGTTCATAATTCATCGGTTGACAATAAGAAGAATCGTGAGGGCCCCCACAACTATTGCAACACGGGTATTGAGAAAAACCTGGTGCGTGTTGTGGATAGCTATTACCATTGTCATAATTGTAACCCGGTTCATGCTCGTCATGAGACGGGTATCGAATCGGACACGAAACATGCCAATTAGAATCGCTTCCACAATATATGCAAGAGGGGGAGTAAGTGCATTAGAAGCAAAGGATGAGTTAATCGAATTACACGAGGGACAAAATCCAAATTGTGTATTGTTGATATCATTTTTGCACTGCTCACATGTACACCATTGACATGTTTGAAAACCATACAATGGTCTCCCACACCCTACGCAATATACATACGAATCCATGAAAAAGAATTAAACACAATAGAGGATTAAGAGGAATATTTTTGGTGCAAAACTTTTTGAAAACGAAATGCTTTTTATTTTGTTAAATGTTTTTGTATTTTTGAAATTTTTTGAAAAATGTGCAAGAAATAACGTTCACGAGGGAACGGATCCCAAAATCCAATGCGTCTCTCACAAAAAACCGTTAATCTTCACGAAAAGAGCCAGCAGCGGCGCCATTTGATACACTGGTTTTACTAGTTAAAAAGTATGTTTTGTCTCGACTCGATTCGAATTGATCTTCGGTTGAAAGTGCGACTCAGTTATCCTTGGTGTAAAAAGAAAATATCGTTGAGCTAATCTAATTAAAAATGAAAGATTTAAAATAAATAACAGAGTATAAAAGGAATAAAGACTTTTAATAATAAATGACGAAAGATTAAAGCTTGATAAAAAGTAAATTTGAAAACTTTAAAACTTTATAAAAAGTAAACTTGAAAATAAACACTTTGAAAATAGACTAAGATAAGAATATTTAAAATAACACTTAATAAAATGGTGGGAAAGAAATAAACTTTGAAAAATAACTAAGTAAAATAAACCAAGGATTTCGATCAAATCGCAACTGACGATCGCAACAAGCGATCGCAACTCACGATCGCAACCTTGATCACAACTCACGATCGCAACCAACGATCTCAACTCACGATCGCAACCTGGATCGCAACGAGCGATCGTAACCAACGATCTCAACTCACGATCGCAACCAACGATCGCAACCAAATATCACAACCCGAGATCGTAGTTGGATCGCAGCTTGTGATCGTAGTTTGGATCGCAGTATGGATCGTAGTTTGTGATCACAGTATTTGATCGCAAGTAGAAACCCTAAGGCTTATGCGATCACAATACTCGATCGGAACCTTACAAACCCTTAGAACTTACAATGGAAAGTAAAAGGAAAATAAGAAAAAAACCAAATTAGCACTAAACCAAAAATTAAGCTAAACACTTTTAAGAAAAACTAAATAAGCTACGAATCAAAAACTATAAAAACACCAAATAAGCAAAATTTATAAAATCAACTTTTAAAAGATTAAACTATTTAAAACACTTAATTAAAAATAAGACAAACATAAATAAATCAATAAGCACAATAAGCTAAAACCACCAAACACATGAAAAACAAATAGAACAATAGAATAAGCACTCAAATAAGCAAATAAGCATAAACATTAAACCAACTACATGATTAATCAAACAAAACAATAGATTTAAAAACAAGAAAGGTAGAATGAGAATGATTATAAAAAGCTTGAAATTGAGATGAAGATAAATGATTTAAAAGTACAATATTAAATATTGAAGATTAAGAAAACTTGAAAGAAAAGCTTAAGAACATGAAATAAATCTAGAGAGAGAAAGTAATTAACCTACTCCTACTCCTAAACTAATCTATCTAAAACTTAACTAACTCTCAAAATGAAGGAGTAAATGACTATTTATAGGAGGAGGGGGGGTTGTTGTTGTTTCCTTCTTTCTCTTGTCTTCTCGACTTTTTAATTAAGTTGTCTTTCTCGATTTTGTCTCGGGATTTGTCGAATGATAAAAATAAACTCGTTTTCTAATTTTCTTCTTTTATTAGATTTGGTTCTTCGACTTCGTTAAACTTCCGTCTTTGGTCTTTTTCTTCGATAAATCCTTAGAATAGGCCTTTGACTTCCATTCTTTTTGCACTCTTGATCTTTTGACTTCGTCTTTTGTCTTTTTCTTCGATAAAAGCCCGTGAAAGCCCGTGTTTTCTTCCTTTTTCATATTTTGGTCCTAAAACATAATAAAAACACAAACCACGCATAATTCCGACTTTTACGACATAAAATACACGTTTTGGTCTTGTTTTTATTATAATTAAGTGGTAAAAGGATAAGTGTTTTTACACTTATTACATCCTCAAAAAGCGAATTGTGGATCACATCCTCACATCTTTCTCTCGAAGACTTTCAAGTCTATTTTTCAAAATATATTTTAATCAAATTTGGTATCTCTAATATCAAAAGATTTTATATATTAGAGATAGGGGAGAAAATACGGTTAAAATGTGATCTTATATAAGAATCAAGCACTTTAACTCTTATCCACATGTGCAAAATGTCTACTTAAATTCTGCCGCATTTCTATTCACATGTGTAGGGGGCTTTTCTGAAACGACGAAATTAGCAAGGTGTTAAATGTTTTTCAAACACTTTGTTAGAATTTAAAGTGGTTTATGGTTACCATCTCATACCCACAACATCTTTAATCCACGACGTTATTGGTGTCAAAAGGGTGGTTAGGTTTAAGTCCTATGATCCAGCCAGAACCGGAGGGATCTTCCCAGGGACAATCCAATAGATTATTAGAAGTCCTTAGGAAAGATGGACTAGAATGTGAACGTAGCTAAATGCAGACTAACTACTGATGCTAATACTGGAACAATCACAACAAGGTGTTATTAATGATGTCTTGGTAAGAATTGAAGGTGTTGAAGAATGAAAAAAAAATGTAAGGATAAAGGGTGTAAAGAAATTATCCGTCCATACAACTTAGGCAGAAACCAGGTCAACACATCATGAAGACAGCTCATCATAGATCCAGTGATGTATGCACAACCCTTACCTAGCTACTCAGACTTCTCTCAAAAGAAGTTTGTTTTAGTGTCACGGAGATCAACATGAATTCTATTGACTTTCTCACTCCGAGATAGTTGATATTGAATAGGTGACATCTGCTCCAGCCTCCAACCACTAAAAGTGCACAAATCGAGTCAAGAGCCTAGAGATCAATCAAATCTCATTAGGACACACTGAATGACGATAAAGAGAGTCCTACGCTATATCCTTGCGATATTGCTAGAACACTCAGAGTGATACAACTTAGTATTCAAAGTGATGAGTGGAAATCCTTCCGGTGTTAACCTCAAACAACACTGCAGTAGGTCATATGTAAGATTCTTTATGAATTAAAAATATGCAGAACTGAAAAGCAACAGTGGTTTGATTCTGAATTGATTCAAACTCGTTTAAGGTTTCTACGCAGTATCTTTATGGTCTTGCCAGAACATTTAGAGTGATATTCATTAATATCAACAGTGACGAATGGAAATCCTTCTAGCCTCAACATCAAACAGCGCTACTGATAGGTGTGTAAACACCCATCCTTTTACCACTTAACTACAATATTAACCAAGCCAAAACGTGTATTTTATGTCGTAAATGTCGGAATTATGTGTGGTTTGTGTTTTTGTTGTGATTTAGATTAAAAATGTGAAAAGGGAGGAAAAGACGGGCTTTCACGGGCTTTTATCGAAGAAAAAGACAAAAGACGAAGTCGAAAGATCAAGAGTGCTTAAAGAACGGAAGTCCAAGGACAATTCTGAAGATTTATCGAAGAAAAAGTCTAAAGACCGAAGTTTAATAAAAGCCGAAGAACTCAAGTCTAAATTAATGAAGAAATTACAAGAAGAGTTTATTAATCCCGAGAAAAGTCGAAAAAAGTCGAAGAAATTAGAAGACGAGAAGTCGAGAAAGGAAGAAGAATGAACCAACACATGCTTAGTTTTCCTAATCACTATAAATAGACTCCTAATGTGTCATTATGAGTTATTAGCTAATTTGACACATTAGTCTTTTCACCTTATTTTCTTGTCATTTTAATTAATTGTCATTTTAAATACTTGTCTTGCACTTTTTAATTCCTTTAATTCCAAGTAAGTGTTTTTAATTTTGTTGTTGAATCTTTTCTTTAATCAAGTTTTTAATTAATCTCTCATTCTTCCTTTCTTATTTTGCTTAATCTTTGTGCTTATTATCTTATTGTCATGCTTATTTGATTACTTGTTATGTTTTTATGTCTTTGATTGTGTTGGCTTATTGATTTTATAGCTTATTGTGTTTGTCTTAAATTTGATCAAGTGCTTTTTTGTTAATTTTTATAAAAAGTTGATTTTAAACATTTTTATTATTTAGTGTTTTAAAAGTTCTTAAATTTTGGCTTATTTGCTTTTTCTTAAATTTGATTTGGTAAAAGTTTTAGTTAAGTGCTTATTTGTGTTTAGCTTAATTTTAGTCTCTAGATTATTTGATTTTAGTTCTATCCGGGTTTCGGTAAAACCCTATTATTCCGGATAAGGGTTAAAACCTTTTTCCGGATAGGTACCGTTTGTGTTATTCCGGGTTAAAAATTTATTCCGAACAGGTTATTCTGGATAGTAACAAGCAGGTGATGCCGGATAAGCTCACCAATAGCCGATTCCGGATAAGGGGGATTTACTTATTCCGGATAAGGGGAATTTCGACTTATTCAGGATAAGACGCAGGTAAAATTATTCCGGATAGCCACAAGTGGATATTCCGGATAAGAGTCTCGACAATTATTTCGGATAGTGGTGTGTAGTTATTCCGGATAAGCATCCTTTGGATATTCCGGATATAAGACAAGGAATTATTCCGAATAAGGGAGCAATCTATTATTCCGGATAAAGCTTCGAATGGTTATTCTGGATAAGCATTTTGAGGTTATTCCGGATAAGCTATCATTTGGACATTCCGGATAAGGGTATTTTCTGGTTATTCTGGATAAGCTTCACTAGATTATTCTGGATAAGCAGTGTATCCCAGATAAGAATTAGGAGTAGATTTAGGATAAGGGTGACAGCCTCATTCCGAGTAAGCAGTACTTTGTTGGGTATTCCGAATAGTGACAGTATTTCGGGCTCCGACTCAGGTTTTGTTTACTCTGTTTCATTTTCAAGCATTTACTTTTCCCGCTATTTTTCTCTTAGTTTAATTTTAAAGTTCACAATTTTTATTACATTGTCAATTTAATTTTTGTGACGCTTTAATTTTAAGTCATCTAATCAATTTACTTTTCATGGTTTTAATATTGCACCATTTAAGTTTTAATTAGTCTTAGCTTTAATTAACCGTCATTTACTTTAAAGTTTTGCACTTTTTACTTTACAACGACCAAAAATATATTTGTTTCCACCAAAAGACAGCTGAGTCGCACATTTTTCCTTTCTCAATTCGAATAGATCGGACGATAAATTTTTCTTACTGGGCCAAAGCCTTGTATTAGCTACCGTAGGTGACTTGTGAGATTCTTATGAATCAAGCATGTGTCAACTGGAAAGCAACAACGGTAAGATTATTTATGAATCACAATTGTTTCGAGAATTTGAATTAATGACTGTAATCAAGCAGATATTTATCCAATTGATTCACTCTTTATGTTCGCAGTCTTGCTTTGAGACGGTCGAGTAAAGAGAACAACTAGTACTGCCGCGAAACCCTGTCAATGAGGTTCTTAATTGAATCTACCTAATCACAGGTACGATATTTAATATCGTATAACGATCTTCACCGATCGGAGGTAAAACACTGCCGATTTAGGTCGAATGTCAAAGCCATTCAGTATGTGTGTATGTTTTGTCTCGAGAAGGTGGCGTTACGGTGTACTCAGCAAAGTCAAAGATTCAAAACCACATACTCATGCTTAAAGACATATTCAACAATTAATACTGTGAGCATGTGGATGAAGACACAAGATCACAAGATGGCAAAGACAAGTTAAGGATGATTTGAAGATCTCAAGATCAAAAGACAAAGTCGAAAGACAACAACAAAGGATCAAAGATCACAGCATGAAGTAACAAGACTACTATTACGTTCAAGATCCATTTATGGCGAGATTAGTAATCTCTACAAATTTCCAAATGACAAAGGGTAATGGCCTCTCTTAAAGGGTAATGACCTCTCATTGGGGGAGATTGTTAGCCTCAAAATATTGAGGCAAACAAGAATGCTCGGTCATATGTTTGTTATATATCGTATTTTAGAACGTTGTAATAGGTAGTAGGTTAGTCGTGTTTTACGGGCTTAACTTTAAGCTAAAGTTCATTCATAAGTAACTAAATCCTAAAAGGAAAGCCCGACCCATTAATATATATCCCATACAAGCCCGCATATGGGTGGACTATATATACCCTCCTCCTAGCATGTTATGAGGAGGTTGGTTCATTTGTATTCTCTTCTCACAATCTAATATTCACCTAGTTCCAACCATTCTCTCTCTTTTCTCTCTCCACTTTCTCTCTCTAGAAATCATGTATCTTTTATCTACCTTTGTTGTTTAATCATCATATTTTATGGGACAACAATCAAGATGTTTATCAGTGAATGAAATATATCTGGTTATAGCTTAGATTCTATGGACATAAAGGTGAGTACATAACCTCTCTTTTAAATGCTTTATAAATGATTTGAAAACCCGTGAGGGGAATATATGCTAAAAATGGAATATAAGTGTTTTTGGTATGCTTCTCAGATATATTATTGACACTACGTTTACTTTTTGCCGTTAAAGTCCCTTTTTAATCGTAGACCGCTAATCATTTAATGAGCGCTAATATTTTGAATAGTAATATTGGAGACTGACATCTCCTATTTGGGCAAGTCGCGCTTGCTAGTAGCTAATGGTTCCTACCTAGGTTAAACAGACATGCTTTATTTTGCTTTTTAGGATGGTCCAACAAACTTTCTACTTAAGGGAAATTTGTTGGGTTTTTCTTGATAATGTCTAGCCGCGGGGTCATGAGCTAGTGCAATAATAACAAATTGTTTTATCTGAGCGAATAATAAGGTAGCTCAGGAAAAGGAATCTTGTATTCAAATTATTTAAAACCTGTGAATTCACTCAACCTTTGTGTTGACTTTAAGCATATGTTTCATGTAATTGTGACTGATAGTATGGAGCAACATGAGGATGGCATGAAGAGGCACAAGCTTGAAATTATTATCTTAGATTTTGTGAACCTCATATTGTAAAACTCTGAAATTTTAATGATATATAAAGAAAGTTGATTGTGTCACTCTTTTGAGTTGTTTTCTATTATTATGACTTGTGTTATATGAATTAATACCCCAGATCTATGTTCCGTTGCGTAAAGGTAAAATGGGGGTGTTACAGATTGGTACTCAGAGCCATAGTTATTGAGAACAAGAAATAAAATCTTGACTATAACTACTTTTAAAATATTTTCAACAAAGTCCTCCGTGCCAAAAGCCAGTGATGCTACAAGTGTAATGTAAATGCCTATACTTGCTACTCTCTAGAACAATGTGTAATACCATGATTATGTGTAAGTATAAAGATTATACTTATGAGTAAGTAATATTATGTCTAAGTATACATAATATAATATACATAATAAATTATGATTTATCGACGTCTCCAGAAATATGTATTCCTATCTTCCTCCTATTATCATCTTATCGGATTCTCAAGATGAGTGTTCTGCAAGTATTCCTGATGATTTCCCGAAGTATATTTCCAATCTTCCGATGAATAACCCTTATGATACTTTAGAAAATCCACCCAAAGATCAGAAAATCCACCCAAAGATCAGAAAATCCCAAAAGCCGTTTTACCCTTTGATGACGACCCCTATATGCTAGTTATACGAGCATACAATAAAGAAATAGATTTTTCACCTCGACACAAAAAATTTCCATGACCTTACCCTATTAATGTACCATCACTTATATCAGAAAATTTACCCAAAAATACCTATGAACAACAAATTAAAGATATCCTACCCTATATAAAAGAACTTCCTCCCAAGCGTATTGAAGATCTTGAAGATAAAGTTGAAGGGCTTAGGAAAGGCTGAAGAATTATACAACGAGATTTTGAGAAGTTAGAAGGAGATTTAGAATAAGTTAAAGCCAAGTTACAGAGAAGACAAATGATATATGATGAAGAAATTATTCAAGCTCGACTGAAGATTTCTACTCTAGAGTTAGTCATTGAGGACATTCAAATTAGACATCGAGCCGATATACGAAGCCTTTTTGATGCCATCAAAGAACTTAAAAGGAAGTGATGAAGACATTAGACTATCAAGTTGTAAATACTTTCAACTTTATGTCTTCACTTTTATGTTAATAGTGAAGCTTGTCTTGTAAGTTTAAACAGACAAGTTGTTAATAAGTAAAAGTTGTGTTTTCATCAAATATTGTCGTTTCATACTTATTTCTGAAAAGTAAAAATTCCTATTTCTTGGTTTTCTCATAAATGATTATGAATAAAATTGCGTTAATTCTATAAAAAGAATATACTTTATAAAGTATATTTTTGGAATTTCTATTATCTTCTATGATAATAATAATTATCAAGTTAAATATAACCCGCAAGTTTGAAGAAAGAATAAAGAAACTATTAGTTTATGTACTTATATTTAATAGTCGTGTGATAGGATCGAACTCGAGATAATGAGATTTCACACAATAAGTAAAGAATTAATTTTTTTAATAAATATATTTATTGTATTTATTAATTTATTTAATAAATATATACTTATGTATTTATTAAATTAAACCGAGAAATAACTTTAACGATCGTTAATTAATTAATAATTAAGTATTAACGAGTATTAAAATAAATATATAGTAAGTAAACAAAATGAAAGAAGTTTGGAAGATTACGGAACACCCTATAGGGGTGTTTTGGTCGGTCAGTTATAGGAGAAAAAGGAAGGGGGAAAAACTTCCTTTTATTTGTTTTTGGATACAAGATTATGCCTATATAAACAAATCCTTCTCCTCATAATTCACAACATAAAAAATCTTCTCCCCTCTTCTTTTCTTTTGGTCGATCGCAAGAATACCCACAAAGGAGGTATTTGGTTGGTTTTCATGTTTGATCAGTTTACTTACAATCTAGTCCTAGCCCCTCTCTAGGGTTGTTGGGTAGATTATATACAAGCGTTGTAGCTCGGGTTTCACGTGCTAGAATCACGGATAGCTCGTTGTACTACGTGGGTACAAGATCGTAATATAGTCTTACTTTAGACTATATTTTGGTGATATACGGTATAAGCCCAAATTGGTGATTTGTTCTTCGTCTTGTAGATTTGCTTTAGCGTAAATGTATGTAACCCTGATTCGATTCATTATAATTGTGTTATTATTATTAACTTGTTAAATCGCTTCCTCTATATGTTCTTTGATCTTGTTTAGGGTTTTATATAATTGTTATGATGTTAATAATCCTTCAGTGGGATTGAGAGCCGTTTTAACATGTTATAATTATCGAAAATTTAAAGTTTTTTTACTAATAATTGTTTTGAGTTAAAACTACATGTTTTTTTAGGTTTTCTTAAAATTAGGGTTTTGTTTTTTTAAAAATTAGGGTTTTTGGCCGAATTTTTAATAAAAATTAGAATTGTTTTGAAATCCTAAATTACATGTGAGATAATTTCAGATTAAGTGGGCGTTTGAGATTACGTTTGCAACCAGATTATCTGCTTATTTCATCTTCAAAATGGAGATAAGATAAAATGAGTGTTTGGATAATAAATGGAGATAAGAGATTATTTGCGTTTAGAAGCTTCCAAAATGGAGTTTTGAAAAAGTTAGTGGGGAGCTACTTATTTTATTTTCAAAATGGAGTTTTGGAAAAGTAAGATTTCAAAATGGAGTTTATTATCAAATAATCAAATTGGCCAAACACTCAAAAATTGATTAAATAGATTATTGGGATTTCAAACTGGATAATCAAATCCAAACCCTATTTTTCAAAATGGAGTTTTAAAAATAATGAATATCTGATTATTCATTTTCAAAATGAATATTCTGTTTTAAATAAGCAATCCCAAACACCCCCTAAATTGCATGATTAATTGTTAGGTCATGTATGGTTACGATCCGTAGAGATTTAATTGTTAAGATTTATGGGGAATCCATGATAACGTGCATGTTTTCATGGATCATAAAATTATATGTTTATATGATTTTATGTGCCACGTGATTATTAGATTCAATAAATCTAGAATTAGGGACGACTTTTATATGAATAAAAGACCTATATTTGATGATTATGGAATAAATCGTATGCATGTGGCTATTTGATTTTTTTTGTTGCACATATAAACTATTATTATGTGTTTATGATTTAGTTTTTTTACTTGTTTATATATAAAATTGTTGAATTGTTGTAAATTTTTTCAAAGAAATAATATGGACTAAATCATATTAAAAAAATGATTTGTTAGTGATTTAAATTACATAAGATTACGTTGATTGGTGAACTAAAATAATAATCTAACGGCCTACTCCTATTGACAAACTATAAAGTGGGTATAACACACCACTGATCATGTACCCGGTTAAGGAAGGAGGTGTTATGCCATTAGTCGCTGACCAAATTCCCGGCTCGCCTATGCCTCAAATTGAAATTACCTACGATTATTAATTGAATTATACCTTAAGGGTGATTTACCACAAATTCACATCCGAAACACAATGAATAAGGGTATTGCTTTGTGCGTAACCGAGTTCTAGCAAAAGTATGTTGTGAATAGTTGTGGGTAAATTCTTTAATTGGTTTAACCAATACCGCAACATAATTTATGTAGAAATTTAGTCTCATGAAAATTTTTACTAAATGTTCTATTAGACTTATGCTATGGACTTGTATGCATGCTTCTCCATACATTAATTTTGACATCAAAAATTTACACCTTAAAATTTAAGTCGAATGCTCCTAATTGACGAACACTTGAAATTACTTCGTCATTAAATGATATCTTTGGGTGACGTTGTGTAATAAGTGTGAAAACACTGATCCTTTTACCACTTATTTCCAATAACAAGACCAAAACGTGTATTTTATGTCGTAAAAGTCGGAATTATGCGTGGTTTGTGTTTTTATTGTGTTTTAGGACCAAAAGATTAAAAAAGAAGAAAACATGGGCTATCACGGGCTTTTATCGAAGAAAAAGACTAAAGACGAAGTCGAAAGATCGAGAATGCAAAAAGAACGGAAGTCCAAGGCCTATTCTGAAGATTTATCAAAGAAACAGTCTAAAGACGGAAGTTTAATGAAGTCGAAGAACTCAAGTCTAATTATAGAAGAAAATTATAAGACACTTTCAACTTATATCGACAAATCCCGAGACGACGTCGAGAAAGACAAAGAAATTAAATCGAGTCGAGACGAGAAGAAAGAAAGAAGAAAGCTTAAGCACTTAATCTCCCCACCTCCTATAAATACCCTCCTAATGTGTCATTAGGAGGGTGGTTAGTTATTAGAGTTTTTAGTTAATTTTTAGTTTTTAAAGTGTGTTTTTAATTACTCTCTAGTTTTCCTTTCAAACTTATTGAATCTTTACGTTAATCTTGTAATCTTTTGATATTAATCTTTAATCAATCAAGCTTGTTTCCTTAATTATCATTCTACCTTTCTTAATATTTTTCTTAATCTTGATAATCATGTAGTCAATTTTAGTATTGTTGATGGTTTGATTGTGTAGCTTACTTGATTGTGCTTATAAAATTGGTGATCTTAAAAGTTTCTATATTAAAGTGCTTCTTTTCTTAATTTTTATGATTAATAGTTCTTAAAAATAGAGTTATTTTGTTAAGTTTAATAATTTTATAAAAAGTGCTTTTTGATTTCTAGCTTATTTAGTGTTTAAAAGTTTTTAAATTCTAGCTTATTTACCTTTTTCTAAAATCATTTTGGTTTAGCTTTTGGTAAAGTGCTTATTGATTTTTGGCTTATTTTTGCTTATTGCTAAGTTTTCTTGTTCTAAAATCTGTCTAAGTCCCCTATATTCCGGATAAGAGGTACCAAACCCTCTTTTTCCGGATAACAGTTTTGACAATCCGTCAATTTATGGTTGATATTTTATTCTCGAATATTATTTAAAAACATTATTTTAATGTTACAATATGAACTCACTTATTTTTGGGAAGAAATTTGGATTTACGTCTTGAAGTAGCATCGACTACGTCTAAACCGGAGGATTCAACGTTACGTGCTTACGTTTACATACACCGTCTTTGGTGACAGTCCGATATTTCAGAAAATAAATTTATCCGTGAATATTATTTTGGAGTTTTAAATTTGTGTTGGTTCATAAACTCACAAATTTACGAGAAGAGATTAAGACTTACGATTTTATTTTAATGTCCTTTACGACTAAACCGGAAACCCTAGGATTACGTATTTACGTTTTCGAACTCCGTTTTTGATGAGACAATTTTTATTGGATTCGTTTTGAGCCGTTGATTCATAATTTATAAAAACGTTTTTCGTAAAACGACCCGAGGGCACGCAAATCGAGGAAACTAGAATCGAGGAGTACCCGTAAATAAATGGGGATGAGACAAGTGGGACACTTGTCCCGCCCCCAAAACCGGCCAACATTAAGCTACAACACATCTATGATGTGTCATAACCTTAACAATTTAGCTAACACATGGCTTAGCTTACATTGTAAGCATTCCACTACACAAAACCAACAACTCATACCACTCTCCTCATTTCCATCCATTCAAAACAACCATTTCCTCTCCTCCTCTCTTGCTATGCCGTCCCATTTCTCCACAAAACACCACCATTCATACAAAATTTAACCATAAACATATGTTATAATTAACATATGTTAATCTCCATTCAAAAAGATGAAGATTGGTGCAAGTTATAACATCCAAGGAGGAGTTTTCATGGAGTAGTAGGGCTGATTTTCCACAAGGTGATCATGAAGATTGGTGGTCTTGAAGATGGTCTTGGCTATGCACAAGTTTCTCCATCAAAATCCATGTTTTGATCACAACCTACATCATCATGGTGGTATAAAGATTGTCCTCCTCATCTTCTTGTTATTTTGATTATGTAAACATGTATTTTATTTCCTATTGTATATGTATATGATGATTATATGATGATAAAATTGTTATGTGGGAATTTGGTGTTGATAAATATGATTAAAAAGGTGAAAAACTATAAGAAAAAAGGTTAAAATCTTGCTTAAATGACATGGCTGTATAAAACAGTAAATAAACATGTTATGAACTGATAAAATGATGAAGTAGAATTGATATACAGTAAGCTATGAGTCTTGTACACATGTGAGAGTTGGCCATGCAATGGAATCATTGTAATGAGTGAGATATGATCAAAACAAGTTTAAGATACAAATCTGAGTTTACTGTTTTGGACGATTTTTAGAAAATACTTAGAAGATGATTCAACAGTAGCTATAGAAGAGTTAAATAGAGCACATATCATGTAGTTCATGTGATAAAAATTTGAGCTTCTATCTCCATATAGAACTCAAGATATGGCAGTTTTGGTGAAAGTGAAGATAAAAAAATCAGATTTTGGAAATTAAAGAATAATACTATTATATAAGCACTCAAAATTTAATAGTATAAAATATAAATTAAAACCCACTAACTTATATAATACATTTATATAAATATGTACAATGGTAAATAAGTGGACATTTTAATAAAAATGGTAACTTGTTAAGTTTTATAAGTTATAAAAAACTATAAACATGATTTTTACGACTTTTTCGGCTAATACCGTAAAATTAACGTTTTTGTTAAATAAAACTTAGATAGTTGGACCCGTCTAATGAAAACTTTATAAAACTTATATACTGATATATAGAGATGTATAACAAGTAAAAACCGATAAGACCCGAGCTATAGGACATACGGACGTTGACGGACTAAATTAACGTTATTGGACTAATAATACAACAAAAATGGACTAAAACACTTATAAACTTATTATTGGGCTTAACCCATTTAGGCCCAACTTGTAAAGTGTAGATACTGATAATATAAGTATAACATGGATTGATACAAGTTAAAGAACTTATAATAAGTTTATTGGACTTAAAACGCGTAAATAGGTAAAACTAGTAAACTAGTAAAAAGATACCAATACGTAAACACTAAAACGAGTTAATGTGAATATGTAAACCCACTTGATCATCATATATAAATAATCATCATATGTATACATAATTGTTATTTTTATAAAGTCATTGGACATGAGTCTAAGACGAGTATTATTTGTCTAGGTTTCCGTGATTGAAGCACGTACCGTACATCCGAATCGCCGATAATCGCCTTCCCACATCAACGTGAGTTCATAGCCTCACACTCTTTTAAATGTTTTTATAAATGTTTTATAAACCCGCGAGGGATATAACATGTTAGTTTTTATAAAATAGGACACCATTTGTCCCGATTGTTTGTTTATTGATTTGGACCCGAATGATTGTATGACCCGATTGTATGACCCGATAAATGATTAAAGGACCCGATAGATGAAATTAAATGGATTATTAAGGTTAGGTTATGTCACTAAAAGTCCCATTAGCATGAATTGTGAACTACCGGGATTTGGTAGACGCTTATGCATTTAATAGTACTATTTGGGGACGATCACCCCAGTTCGCGTCTTGACGGTTGATCCCCGTCGTACCACATTGATTGGTAAGCGAATTTATGTATGAGAAGATTTCCATAGCGTGACCTTTGTGACGACACGCTACTTTAGATGGGCAAAATTGGTATCGGGTTAGCTACCCGTTGTTGGTTTAGTAAGGTAACAATGTCATGCGGCTTATAATAATCCAAAAACTAACGAAATACTACTAAACGCTCCGAATTACGATGTATTGCCTGACTAGCAATATTGGGTCATACTATTGATATTATGTTTGTGTTTTGGTTTTCATAACCATACTCATATAAAGGTTTTTATTTTCATACAACGTCGTAAGACGTATTGTATGATGTTTTTACGACATTGGCTCGTATAATGATTTTTAAGGCTTTTTATAACCATATTCATATAACGGTTTTATTAAATCTATACAACGTTGCAAAACGTATTGTATGGTGTTTTTAACGAAAATGATTCGTATAATGATTTTTAAGGCAAATGCCTATATTATGATTTACGATAAAGATTTGTATAAAATGACTTTGGCTATTTTATGGCCTATTAAAATGATTTGTACAAGATGATTTTCAGTAATAATTTTATACTGATATTATATTGATGGATTTTATTAAACTCTATGAATTCACTCGGCGTTATCGCTGACCTTTTCTTTTAACATGTTTTGTCTCAAGTACTTGAAGGTAATTCTCGGGAAGACGACAAGAATTCATGGCCCGCACTTAAACAATATTTTCCATTCAAATACTTTGTAAAACTTTGTATGAAATGTAATGACTTGGGACCGATGTAATTTTGATATTTATGAATGGAAATGATTTATTATTAAACGACGCGATTTTTATGCGTTGTCTATGATGTGAGTAATGTGTTATCCCGTAACACCAACGAGTCTTCCGCTGTATTGAGTTGTATAAATTTGGGGGTGTTACAGTTTGGTACCAGAGCTCTCGTTATTGAGAACGAAAGATTTTTAAAACCAAGGTTTTGAATACAACATTTCAAAATCTTTTTACTAAAAACATTTTTCTAAAAATGTCTAAAAATCTTTTGACTATAACGGTGCCGAAGAATTCCCGAGTTACCGACAAGGCCAGACTGAGAAGTGTTTTTTTAATATATATATATAACTTGGATTATATATATATATATATATATATATATATATATATATATATATATATATATATATATATATATATATATATATATATATATATATATATATATATATATATATATATATATATATATATATATATATATATATATATATATATATATATATATATATATATATATATATATATATATATATATATATATATATATATATATATATATATATATATATATATATATATATATATATATATATATATATATATATATATATATATATATATATATATATATATATATATATATATATATATATATATATATATATATATATATATATATATATATATATATATATATATATATATATATATGATGTAATTTTATTACATGATTGTTTGATGATTACTTTGATATTTATACGAGGTATTTATACGACGTAGATTGTCACAAGAAACCCTAAATCCCCTAGTAAATTAATCGAAGCTATTCTCGTAGGAATTATAGCTATCCTAGATCTAAACCAAGTTGTGGATATTTATGATCCCAAAAAATGGTTGATATTCGTAGAAATGTAGATATTAGTTGATTGTGATATTGAAAAAGAATTGGCGAGATTAAATCTGATATCGATGTCATGATGATCTTTTCTTATAGAGTGGAGTTTGACAAAACGTTACCACCTAGAAAGATGTCATCTAATTCGTTGTCATCCAATTTTTAAATCGAAATCGAAAGGGTGAATGTTGCACTTGAGGCTGTCATTGGAACCATTACCCAAAAGCCTCATGGCACTAGTACCTTTCCGAGAAATCTTATTGAATGTGTGAGTCATCTCATGCTAGTGACTCATTTGATAATTGTTGTTGTAAGAGCTATAGGATTGGAATTAAGTGTTATTCATAATGAGCTTATATTTCCCTTTTAAGGCATAAGAATAAAGATTGAAAGTATTGGAGAATGAAGTAGGATATCGAGTTGAGTATAAAAGTGGTTGAAATTTGAATAAAGTAAAATTTAACCCGTATGGAATATGAGATTGTTAATATAAGTCGTTAAGTTCTGTGATTGAATTATAAGGTTTTAATTGATTTTAGGTTGGTGTTAAGGGTTGTTCCTAGACCATTGTCCACTAACGAGGATGCCCAGTGTCCAAGAAATAAATTGAAGAAATCTTCTTCTGAATTGGGACCGATGGATCTTCCGGGACATGTGGAACACCTAATGACTCTTGTAAATTAGTATTCATTGAGGTATCTTTTAAAAATAATCCCTAACTTAACTGAGACATCAGTTGGTAGGATGAGATATTGGAATTGTATGACATAGTGACACATAATGTGTTACGGTTCAATTCGACTTGTTTGTGATTAATGAAAAAGACTACCTTTGATTTCTAAATTCTACATGTATCGATGTTATCTATCTTTTCTTACTTCATCCTAATGTTCGCATTAGTGATGCAACCATTGAGCAAGTACTCATCTCTATTTGAGTTACGTTATGGATTATTCTTCCCGAGTGCCATCGAGATCATGAACCTCATGATTATTTGGCTAAGCTCACTTCCTATCATATTGTAGTTAGTTCTTGGTGAACAACTTTTCATCGCTCCTTTGCAGATCACTCATTCTTTTTATAAGATAAAACAGTATGCCTTGAGAAAAATTGAATTTTCATCACTATAAGGATTATTCAAAGTAAGATTTATAAGTGATTGTTATCAAAATGAAGTTGTTTATGAAACACTTTGGAAAACCTAATTGTTTTCATAACAAGGAAAATCTTTGTAAATTTATTTTGATTCTTATTTAAGAATTAAGCATGTAAATGTTTTTTATGATAAACATGATGATAAAATTTTGACGAACTCAGTATTGCATCGTCAATCTTGAAGTTGTATATAGTTGCGCGCCTACATACAATTTGGAATGGACCATGCAAGGCTGATTAGTAGTCACCATAAAACTAATAAATAAACACTACATTTTCTTTGAAGATTGTGAAAGATTAAATTTTATGAGATCTGCAAGAAGTGAAAAATAGGGACATAGTGTTAGGGACACCTACATATGTGCCTGTAGCATCTATTCTTCTGAGTCGAAATTACTCATCTGTGGAAATTGTCTTATTTGACAATTGACAATTCTTTCTTGTCCAATTCTCCCGTAGTGAGATTCTTAGGAAAAATATCTGATTACCGAGTATTGATACCCGACTGGATGTATCGACGTTCCTATCATTTCTTATGATTTGATTTCATCTGAATGACCTGGGTAACGATCTGAGGAGCTTTCGAATGCGTACTCAAATTATGAAAACAGGGGATATATTCATATTCGTTTAATGTTTTCGTTTGTATCTGATTTGAAATTCTCTCGCATAGATTATTCGTTGACCTTACTCTTTTCAGATTAGTTATGTCTCCAGATATCCTTGAATTTGTGAAGGATTATGAATTATTACTAGTATTTTGAGAAGTTCACATCTTATCGACGGCAATGAAACTGAAAAGTTGATAATGCCGGTAGAATGGATTGATTAATTATGACATGACGACATTGTCTGAATTGATGGGAACTCGAGTAGAATTCCCTAAATGATAAGATGTTGATTATTAATAGTGATCTAAATAATTCTTGATGGATGACGATATCCTGTATTTAGACTTGAAATTATAACGTGAATAGTTGTGAATTAGTCATAGATATTATAATCTAGAAGAACCTAATATTAATTTATTAAAAGATGTTTCTGCTATCTGAAACTTTAGTAAGTATTTGTTGGTGAAATAACTAGACTTTTGCCATTAAGGCAAGTTGAAATTGGTATTGATTTTATTTCCGGTGCTGCACTTGTGGCTTGTGCACTGTACGTCAGCACCATCTGAATTAAAGGAATTACCGTACAACTGAGAGAGTTGTCGGAGAAAGATTTTATTATACCAAGCTTGTCCTCCTGAAGAGCTATGGTGTTATCATTCCTTATATTTATAGATTACTGTGAACTGAGTAAATTGACAATCGAAAACGATATCCATAACTCGAAATGGAAGATTTGTTCGATCATTTACAAGGTTTTTGATCCTCAGCATGGTTATCATCAACTTCGCATCTACGAAAAGGATTATCTATTCCAATTACTACGTCCGGTACTTGTAATGAACATTATGAGTTTCACGTGATGTCGATTGGATTGACTAATACACATGTAGCATTCATAAATTTGGTGAATCACGTGTGTAGGGTGTAATTTGATAAATTCATGTTTGTGATCATTAAGGACCATTTGTTTGTTTATAAGAATAAGAATGAGTTAATAATTAATTATAGATTGCCCTGAATTGGCCGAACAATTAAAACCTGTACTTTGAATATTTAACATATGACTTAAGACTTAATCCTTTACATGATTTAACCATGTGATTAATAGATAATGGAATATAAATTGACTCTTCAAAATTTAGAAGTCATTTAAGACTTTGAGTTATACTAAAAAGAAAGTGCAAATATATTTTGACAACTGTTTTAACAAAGGATTTTAAGGGATTATTACCTTATACACAAACCATTTAACTAAACTTCTGTTTAGGGATAAATGTTTGTGTATACTTCTAGACAACCTAAGAAGAATTTAGGAAACTATATAACTTATAACTTGAAATCTGAAACGATAATTTTTACTTTTCAAACTAAGAAAACTTTGACCAAAGTATAAACAAAGGTTTTTCGAACATTTACGAATCTTATTAAATATTTTCGATAAATCAACAAAAATCTTGTTAATTAAATTCAAATTTATTTTGAACATTTTATATAATTGGTCGAACTAAGAAATTTAAAATTTTTACGTTTACGTTTCATAAAAATTTAATAATTATTGTTAATTTACATGTAATAATTACCGACGCTTTAGATGTCGGATTAAGCAAAATTGATAAAAATGATAGTTGAGAAGAAACTAAAACTTAGAAATTATGAAGAAAGAATTTTGAATAAATACGGTTGTGATATTTATTTCATCAGGAAAGTGAACGTAATTACTGACGCATAATATAGAAAGAATATCTGAGTGAATTGTGGACATGATAATTATATCATCATGAGAAGTGAATATAGATACCGACGCATTATGTATAAAAGATAAAGAACCAGTTAGGACATGTTCCTTAATAATGAAGGTGCAAAATAGCTTGCTGAACGATATAAAAATAAACAATGTTTGTAAAAAGGATGATATAAATAGTGAAGGGTTTCACGGCTTATATGAACCATTAAAATTGAGAAGCCAATAGCGTTAAATGTTTTAAAGGCCACTTGTGATTGTCTAAATATAGAAGATTATGAGATATAGTTATGTTGGAATTTGTAAGTATAAGTATTCTATTTATGTCATTTATGACTAAAAGTATCTTTGTCTGAAGAAGTTGTACTGATGACAATTATGAAGGCAAACATCGCCTCATACATTAGTAAACGTCTAGCTATTGCAAAGGTCATCATCTGAATTTGATTCGATTTGGGTCATCGTCGACAGACTAACCAAATCTGCTAATATCATTCCCGTTAATGATAAATGCAAAAGAGTTATGTAAACATAGTGTGCCTGTATCGAACATCTATATCAAGATCCTCTCTTCGCATCAAATTTCTAGAGATTTGCTCAGAAATCAATGAGAACGAACCTTGATGAGAGTACTATGTACCACCCCAAATCGAAGGGACGAGGTAAAGTAACGATACAAAGTAATATAAGTGCTATTTTATGTCTGAATGAATGACCTTTGGTAATAAATCGTATAATCGTTTTCCTTTGGAGAGATTATCATTGATAATCATCATACTAGTATTGAGATCGAATCTTGTTAGGATCTAAATATTAGAGCATCTGTAATCAGGAGTTGAGATGAAGATACCCGACATACACCCACTGTGAGATGGACATGTCTTTTAGGTTTAAGGTTTCCTATGATGACGAACCTAACCTTGCAGAATATTCGACTCGCGAAATCTGAAATGATTGTTGAAATTAGGATCTGATTATTGACAGCCGGTAATGGGCAAGAGTTTATGTGAATGTGAAATGTAGATCTTGAAGTGCCAAATGAGTAGCGAAGTTATGCCACAATTTTTAAACTTGGGAAAATGAATTCATGATCTGACAAATCATGGGATATAAGTCCCCGTTGTATGGGACCATAGAGATGATGTAAAAAGATTGGTTTGAAAGGCATACAAGCTGGATCTACCCTAGGACTTCAAGAGCTGCGTGAATTATTATTCGTATATCGAACTTGATGGAATATCTATCAAGTAAAAATCTGAATTCTTCCTTAGTAAAGCTTAGATCAGCGAAAAGTTTCATTCATCAAAAACCCGTGTACATCATGGATAGAGAAAGTAAGTCAGCAATAAGCCTGATCTTATTCTCGTAGTTATGTTTGGTGAAACTCGCGTATTGTAATGAATTACACTTGTGAGAAAAGACCGAATGTGGAGGAAATACCCACATGGCTTTAACTCTAAAAGAAGCGAGTAGTAAAGTAAGATGATCTTTGAGGACAAAGATCCTGTTTAGGGGTAAATGCTGTGACTATCCGTCAATTTATGGTTAATATTTTATTCTCGAATATTATTTAAAAACATTATTTTAATGTTACAATATGAACTCACTTATTTTTGGGAAGAAATTTGGATTTACGTCTTGAAGTAGCATCGACTACGTCTAAACCGGAGGATTCAACGTTACGTGCTTACGTTTACATACACCGTCTTTGGTGACAGTCCGACATTTCAGAAAATAAATTTATCCGTGAATATTATTTTGGAGTTTTAAATTTGTGTTGGTTCATAAACTCACAAATTTACGAGAAGAGATTAGGACTTACGATTTTATTTTAACGTCCTTTACGACTAAACCGGAAACCCTAGGATTACGTATTTACGTTTTCGAACTCCGTTTTTGATGAGACAAATTTTATTGGA
Organism: Glebionis coronaria; assembly: GCA_025667525.1. Taxonomy (NCBI): domain Eukaryota; kingdom Viridiplantae; phylum Streptophyta; class Magnoliopsida; order Asterales; family Asteraceae; genus Glebionis; species Glebionis coronaria. Next base: position 251,998,088 of record CM046875.1, on the reverse strand, counting down.
TTCGTTTTGAGCCGTTGATTCATAATTTATAAAAACGTTTTTCGTAAAACGACACGAGGGCACGCAAATCGAGGAAACTAGAATCGAGGAGTACCCGTAAATAAATGGGGATGAGACAAGTGGGACACTTGTCCCGCCCCCAAAACCGGCCAACATTAAGCTACAACACATCTATGATGTGTCATAACCTTAACAATTTAGCTAACACATGGCTTAGCTTACATTGTAAGCATTCCACTACACAAAACCAACAACTCATACCACTCTCCTCATTTCCATCCATGCAAAACCACGATTTCCTCTCCTCCTCTCTTGCTATGCCGTCCCATTTCTCCACAAAACACCACCATTCATACAAAATTTAACCATAAACATATGTTATAATTAACATATGTTAATCTCCATTCAAAAAGATGAAGATTGGTGCAAGTTATAACATCCAAGGAAGAGTTTTCATGGAGTAGTAGGGCTGATTTTCCACAAGGTGATCATGAAGATTGGTGGTCTTGAAGATGGTCTTGGCTATGCACAAGTTTCTCCATCAAAATCCATGTTTTGATCACAACCTACATCATCATGGTGGTATAAAGATTGTCCTCCTCATCTTCTTGTTATTTTTATTATGTAAACATGTATTTTATTTCCTATTATATATGTATATGATGATTATATGATGATAAAATTGTTATGTGGGAATTTGGTGTTGATAAATATGATTAAAAAGGTGAAAAACTATAAGAAAAAAGGTTAAAATCTTGCTTAAATGACATGGCTGTATAAAACAGTAAATAAACATGTTATGAACTGATAAAATGATGAAGTAGAATTGATATACAGTAAGCTATGAGTCTTGTACACATGTGAGAGTTGGCCATGCAATGGAATCATTGTAATGAGTGAGATATGATCAAAACAAGTTTAAGATACAAATCTGAGTTTACTGTTTTGGACGATTTTTAGAAAATACTTAGAAGATGATTCAACAGTAGCTATAGAAGAGTTAAATAGAGCACATATCATGTAGTTTATGTGATAAAAATTGGAGCTTCTATCTCCATATAGAACTCAAGATATGGCAGTTTTGGTGAAAGTGAAGATAAAAAAATCAGATTTTGGAAATTAAATAATAATACTATTATATAAGCACTCAAAATTTAATAGTATAAAATATAAATTAAAACCCACTAACTTATATAATACATTTATATAAATATGTACAATGGTAAATAAGTGGACATTTTAATAAAAATGGTAACTTGTTAAGTTTTATAAGTTATAAAACTATAAACATGATTTTTACGACTTTTTCGGCTAATACCGTAAAATTAACGTTTTTGTTAAATAAAACTTAGATAGTTGGACCCGTCTAATGAAAACTTTATAAAAATTATATACTGATATATAGACATGTATAACAATAAAACCCGATAAGACCCGAGCTATAGGACATACGGACGTTGACGGACTAAATTAACGTTATTGGACTAATAATACAACAAAAATGGACTAAAACACTTATAAACTTATTATTGGGCTTAACCTATTTAGGCCCAACTTGTAAAGTGTAGATACTGATAATATAAGTATAACATGGATTGATACAAGTTAAAGAACTTATAATAAGTTTATTGGACTTAAAACGCGTAAATAGGTAAAACTAGTAAACTAGTAAAAAGATACCAATACGTAAACACTAAAACGAGTTAATGTGAATATGTAAACCCACTTGATCATCATATATAAATAATCATCATATGTATACATAATTGTTATTTTTATAAAGTCATTGGACATGAGTCTAAGACGAGTATTATTTGTCTAGGTTTCCGTGATTGAAGCACGTACCGTACATACGAATCGCCGATAATCGCCTTCCCACATCAACGTGAGTTCATAGCCTCGCACTCTTTTAAATGTTTTTATAAATGTTTTATAAACCCGCGAGGGAGATAACATGTTAGTTTTTATAAAATAGGACACCATTTGTCCCGATTGTTTGTTTATTGATTTGGACCCGAATGATTGTATGACCCGATTGTATGACCCGATAAATGATTAAAGGACCCGATAGATGAAATTAAATGGATTATTAAAGTTAGGTTATGTCACTAAAAGTCCCATTAGCATGAATTGTGAACTACCGGGATTTGGTAGATGCTTATGCATTTAATAGTACTATTTGGGGACGATCACCCCAGTTCGCGCCTTGACGGTTGATCCCCGCCGTGCCACATTGATTGGTAAGTGAATTTATGTATGAGAAGATTTCCATAGCGTGACCTTTGTGACGACACGCTACTTTAGATGGGCAAAATTGGTATCGGGTTAGCTACCCGTTGTTGGTTTAGTAAGGTAACAATGTCATGCGGCTTATAATAATCCAAAAACTAACGAAATACTACTAGACGCTCCGAATTACGATGTATTGCCTGACTAGCAATATTGGGTCATACTATTGATATTATGTTTGTGTTTTGGTTTTCATAACCATACTCATATAAAGGTTTTTATTTTCATACAACGTCGTAAGACGTATTTTATGACGTTTTTACGACATTGGCTCGTATAATGATTTTTAAGGCTTTTTATAACCATATTCATATAACGGTTTTATTAAATCTATACAACGTTGCAAAACGTATTGTATGGTGTTTTTAACGACAATGATTCGTATAATGATTTTTAAGGCAAATGCCTATATTATGATTTACGATAAAGATTTGTATAAAATGACTTTGGCTATTTTATGGCCTATTAAAATGATTTGTACAAGATGATTTTCAGTAATAATTTTATACTGATATTATATTGATGGTTTTTATTAAACTCTATGAATTCACTCGGCGTTATCGCTGACCTTTTCTTTTAACATGTTTTGTCTCAGGTACTTGAAGGTAATTCTCGGGAAGACGACAAGAATTCATGGCCCGCACATAAACAATATTTTCCATTCAAATACTTTGTAAAACTTTGTATGAAATGTAATGACTTGGGACCGATGTAATTTTGATATTTATGAATGGAAATGGTTTATTATTAAACGACGCGATTTTTATGCGTTGTCTATGATGTGAGTAATGTGTTACCCCGTAACACCAACGAGTCTTCCGCTGTATTGAGTTGTATAAATTTGGGGGTGTTACAGTTTGGTACCAGAGCTCTCGTTATAGAGAACGAAAGATTTTTAAAACCAAGGTTTTGAATAAAACATTTCAAAATCTTTTTACTAAAAACATTTTTCTAAAAATGTCTAAAAATATTTTGACTATAACGGTGCCGAAGAATTCCCGAGTTACCGACAAGGCCAGACTGAGAAGTGTTATTTTAATATATATATATAACTTGGATTATATATATATATATATATATATATATATATATATATATATATATATATATATATATATATATATATATATATATATATATATATATATATATATATATATATATATATATATATATATATATATATATATATATATATATATATATATATATATATATATATATATATATATATATATATATATATATATATATATATATATATATATATATATATATATATATATATATATATATATATATATATATATGATGTAATTTTATTACATGATTGTTTGATGATTACTTTGATATTTATACGAGGTATTTATACGACGTAGATTGTCACAAGAAACCCTAAATCCCCTAGTAAATTAATCGAAGCTATTCTCGTAGGAATTCTAGCTATCCTAGATCTAAACCAAGTTGTTGATATTTATGATCCCAACAAATGGTTGATATTCGTAGAAATGTAGATATTAGTTGATTGTGATATTGAAAAAGAATTGGCGAGATTAAATCTGATATCGATGTCATGACGATCTTTTCTTATAGAGTGGAGTTTGACAAAACGTTACCACCTAGAAAGATGTCATCTGATTCGTTGTCATCCAATTTTTAAATTGAAATCGAAAGGGTGAATGTTGCACTTGAGGCTGTCATTGGAACCATTACCCAAAAGCCTCATGGCATTAGTACCTTTCCGAGAAATCTGATTGAATGTGTGAGTCATCTCATGCTAGTGACTCATTTGATAATTGTTGTTGTAAGAGCTATAGGATTGGAATTAAGTGTTATTTATAATGAGCTTATATTGCCCTTTTAAGGCATAAGAATAAAGATTGAAAGTATTGGAGAATGAAGTAGGATATCGAATTGAGTATAAAAGTGGTTGAAATTTGAATAAAGTAAAATTTAACCCGTATGGAATATGAGATTGTTAATATAAGTCGTTAAGTTCTGTGATTGAATTATAAGGTTTTAATTGATTTTAGGTTGGTGTTAAGGGTTGTTCCTAGACCATTTTCCACTAACGAGGATGCCCAGTGTCCAAGAAATAAATTGAAGAAATCTTCTTCTGAATTGGGACCGATAGATCTTCCAGGACATGTGGAACACCTAATGACTCTTGTAAATTAGTATTCATTAAGGTATCTTTTAAAAATAATCCCTAACTTAACTGAGACATCAGTTGGTAGGATGAGATATTGGAATTGTATGACATAGTGACACATAATGTGTTACGGTTCAATTCGACTTGTTTGTGATTAATGAAAAAGACTACCTTTGATTGTTAAATTCTACATGTATCGATGTTATCTATCTTTTCTTACTTCATCCTAATGTTCGCATTAGTGATGCAACCATTGAGCAAGTACTCATCTCTATTTGAGTTACGTTATGGATTATTCTTCCCGAGTGCCATCGAGATCATGAACCTCATGATTATTTGGCTAAGCTCACTTCCTATCATATTGTAGTTAGTTCTTGGTGAATAACTTTTCATCGCTCCTTTGCAGATCACTCATTCTTTTTATAAGATAAAACAGTATGCCTTGAGAAAAATTGAATTTTCATCACTATAAGGATTATTCAAAGTAAGATTTATAAGTGATTGTTATCAAAATGAAGTTATTTATGAAACACTTTGGAAAACCTAATTGTTTTCATAACAAGGAAAATCTTTGTAAATTTATTTTGATTCTTATTTAAGAATTAAGCATGTAAATGTTATTTTTTTATGATAAACATGATGATAAAATTTTGACGAACTCAGTATTGCATCGTTAATCTTGAAGTTGTATATAGTTGCGCGCCTACATACAATTTGGAATGGACCATGCAAGGCTGATTAGTAGTCACCATAAAACTAATGAATAAACACTACATTTTCTTTGAAGATTGTGAAAGATTAAATTTTATGAGATCTGCAAGAAGTGAAAAATAGGGACATAGTGTTAGGGACACCTACATATGTGCCTGTAGCATCTATTCTTCTGAGTCGAAATTACTCATCTGTGGAAATTGTCTTATTTGACAATTGACAATTCTTTCTTGTCCAATTCTCCCGTAGTGAGACTCTTAGGAAAAATATCTGATTACCGAGTATTGATACCCGACTGGATGTATTGACGTTCCTATCATTTCTTATGATTTGATTTCATCTGAATGACCTGGGTAACGATCTGAGGAGCTTTCGAATGCGTACTCAAATTATGAAAACAGGGGATATATTCATATTCGTTTAATGTTTTCGTTTGTATCTGATTTGAAATTCTCTCGCATAGATTATTCGTTGACCTTACTCTTTTAAGATTAGTTATGTCTCCAGATATCCTTGAATTTGTGAAGGATTATGAATTATTACTAGTCTTTTGAGAAGTTCACATCTTATCGACGGCAATGAAACTGAAAAGTTGATAATGCCGGTAGAATGGATTGATTAATTATGATATGACGACATTGTCTGAATTGATGGGAACTCGAGTAGAATTCCCTAAATGATAAGATGTTGATTATTAAAAGTGATCTAAATAATTCTTGATGGATGACGATATCCTGTATTTAGACTTGAAATTATCACGTGAATAGTTGTGAATTAGTCATAGATATTATAATCTAGAAGAACCTAATATTAATTTATTAAAAGATGTTTCTGCTATCTGAAACTTTAGTAAGTATTTGTTGGTGAAATAACTAGACTTTTGCCATTAAGGCAAGTTGAAATTGGTATTGATTTTATTTCCGGTGCGGCACTTGTGGATTGTGCACTGTACGTCAGCACCATCTGAATTAAAGGAATTACCGTACAACTGAGAGAGTTGTCGGAGAAAGATTTTATTATACCAAGCTTGTCCTCCTGAAGAGCTATGGTGTTATCATTCCTTATATTTATAGATTACTGTGAACTGAGTAAATTGACAATCGAAAACGATATCCATAACTCGAAATGGAAGATTTGTTCGATCATTTACAAGGTTTTTGATCCTCAGCATGGTTATCATCAACTTCGCATCTGCGAAAAGGATTATCTATTCCAATTACTACGTCCGGTACTTGTAATGAACATTATGAGTTTCACGTGATGTCGATTGGATTGACTAATACACATGTAGCATTCATAAATTTGGTAAATCACGTGTGTAGGGTGTAATTTGATAAATTCATGCTTGTGATCATTAAGGACCATTTGTTTGTTTATAAGAATAAGAATGAGTTAATAATTAATTATAGATTGCCCTGAATTGGCCGAACAATTAAAACCTGTACTTTGAATATTTAACATATGACTTAAGACTTAATCCTTTACATGATTTAACCATGTGATTAATAGATAATGAAATATAAATTGACTCTTCAAAATTTAGAAGTCATTTAAGACTTTGAGTTATACTAAAAAGAAAGTGCAAATATATTTTGACAACTGTTTTAACAAAGGATTTTAAGGGATTATTACCTTATACACAAACCATTTAACTAAACTTCTGTTTAGGGGTAAATGTTTGTGTATACTTCTAGACAACCTAAGAAGAATTTAGGAAACTATATAACTTATAACTTGAAATCTGAAACGATAATTTTTTCTTTTCAAACTAAGAAAACTTTGACCAAAGTATAAACAAAGGTTTTTCGAACATTTACGAATCTTATTAAATATTTTCGATAAATCAACAAAAATCTTGTTAATTAAATTCAAATTTATTTTGAACATTTTATATAATTGGTCGAACTAAGAAATTTAAAATTTTTACGTTTACGTTTCATAAAAATTTAATAATTATTGTTAATTTACATGTAATAATTACCGACGCTTTAGATGTCGGATTAAGAAAAATTGATAAAAATGATAGTTGAGAAGAAACTAAAACTTAGAAATTATGAAGAAAGAATTTTGAATAAATACGGCTGTGATATTTATTTCATCAGGAAAGTGAACGTAATTACTGACGCATAATATAGAAAGAATATCTGAGTGAATTGTGGACATGATAATTATATCATCATGAGAAGTGAATATAGATACCGACGCATTATGTATAAAAGATAAAGAACCAGTTAGGACATGTTCCTTAATAATGAAGGTGCAAAATAACTTGCTGAACGATATAAAAATAAACAATGTTTGTAAAAAGGATGATATAAATAGTGAAGGGTTTCACGGCTTATATGAACCATTAAAATTGAGAAGCCAATAGCGTTAAATGTTTTAAAGGCCACTTGTGATTGTCTAAATATAGAAGATTGTGAGATATAGTTATGTTGGAATTTGTAAGTATAAGTATTCTATTTATGTCATTTATGACTAAAAGTATCTTTGTCTGAAGAAGTTGTACTGATGACAATTATGAAGGCAAACATCGCCTCATACATTAGTAAACGTCTAGCTATTGCAAAGGTCATCATCTGAATTTGATTCGATTTGGGTCATCGTCGACAGACTGACCAAATCTGCTAATATCATTCCTGTTAATGATAAATGCAAAAGAGTTATGTAAACATAGTGTGCCTGTATCGAACATCTATATCAAGATCCTCGCTTCGCATCAAATTTCTAGAGATTTGCTCAGAAATCAATGAGAACGAACCTTGATTAGAGTACTATGTACCACCCCAAATCGAAGGGACGAGGTAAAGTAACGATACAAAGTAATATAAGTGCTATTTTATGTCTGAATGAATGACCTTTGGTAATAAATCGTATAATCGTTTTCCTTTGGAGAGAATATCATTGATAATCATCATACTAGGATTGAGATTGAATCTTGTTAGGATCTAAATATTAGAGCATCTGTAATCAGGAGTTGAGATGAAGATACCCGACATACACCCACTGTGAGATGGACATGTCTTTTAGGTTTAAGGTTTCCTATGATGACGAACCTAACCTTGCAGAATATTCGACTCGCGAAATCTGAAATGATTGTTGAAATTAGGATCTGATTATTGACAGTCGGTAATGGGCAAGAGTTTATGTGAATGTGAAATGTAGATCTTGAAGTGCCAAATGAGTAGCGAAGTTATGCCACAATTTTTAAACTTGGAAAAATGAATTCATGATCTGACAAATCATGGGATATAAGTCCCCGTTGTATGGGACCATAGAGATGATGTAAAAAGATTGGTTTGAAAGGCATACAAGCTGGATCTACCCTAGGACTTCAAGAGCTGCGTGAATTATTATTCGTATATCGAACTTGATGGAATATCTATCAAGTAAAAATCTGAATTCTTCCTTAGTAAAGCTTAGATCGGCGAAAAGTTGCATTCATCAAAAACCCGTGAACATCATGGATAGAGAAAGTAAGTCAACAATAAGCCTGATCTTATTCCCGTAGTTATGTTTGGTGAAACTCGCGTATTGTAATGAATTACACTTGTGAGAAAAGACTGAATGTGGAGGAAATACCCACATGGCTTTAACTCTATCAGAAGCGAGTAGTAAAGTAAGATGATCTTTGAGGACAAAGATCCTGTTTAGGGGTAAATGTTGTGACAATCCGTCAATTTATGGTTGATATTTTATTCTCGAATATTATTTAAAAACATTATTTTAATGTTACAATATGAACTCACTTATTTTTGGGAAGAAATTTGGATTTACGTCTTGAAGTAGCATCGACTACGTCTAAACCGGAGGATTCAAAGTTACGTGCTTACGTTTACATACACCGTCTTTGGTGACAGTCCGACATTTCAGAAAATAAATTTATCCGTGAATATTATTTTGGAGTTTTAAATTTGTGTTGGTTCATAAACTCACAAATTTACGAGAAGAGATTAGGACTTACGATTTTATTTTAACGTCCTTTACGACTAAACCGGAAACCCTAGGATTTTACATTTTCGAACTCCGTTTTTGATGAGACAATTTTTATTGGATTCATTTTGAGCCGTTGATTCATAATTTATAAAAACGTTTTTCGTAAAACGACCCGAGGGCACGCAAATCGAGGAAACTAGAATCGAGGAGTACCCGTAAATAGATGGGGATGAGACAAGTGGGACACTTGTCCCACCCCCAAAACCGGCCAACATTAAGCTACAACACATCTATGATGTGTCATAACCTTAACAATTTAGCTCACACATGGCTTAGCTTACATTGTAAGCATTCCACTACACAAAACCAACAACTCATACCACTCTCCTCATTTCCATCCATGCAAAACAACCATTTCCTCTCCTCCTCTCTTGCTATGCCGTCCCATTTCTCCACAAAACACCACCATTCATACAAAATTTAACCATAAACATATGTTATAATTAACATATGTTAATCTCCATTCAAAAAGATGAAGATTGGTGCAAGTTATAACATCCAAGGAGGAGTTTTCATGGAGTAGTAGGGCTGATTTTCCACAAGGTGATCATGAAGATTGGTGGTCTTGAAGATGGTCTTGGCTATGCACAAGTTTCTCCATCAAAATCCATGTTTTGATCACAACCTACATCATCATGGTGGTATAAAGATTGTCCTTCTCATCTTCTTGTTATTTTGATTATTTAAACATGTATTTTATTTCCTATTGTATATGTATATTATGATTATATGATGATAAAAATGTTATGTGGGGATTTGGTGTTGATAAATATGATTAAAAAGGTGAAAAACTATAAGAAACAAGGTAAAAATCTTGCTTAAATGACATGGCTGTATAAAACAGTAATAAACATGTTATGAACTGATAAAATGATGAAGTAGAATTGATATACAGTAATCTATGAGTCTTTTACACATGTGAGAGTTGGCCATGCAATGGAATCATTGTAATGAGTGAGATATGATCAAAACAAGTTTAAGATACAAATCTGAGTTTACTGTTTTGGACGATTTTTAGAAAATACTTAGAAGATGATTCAACAGTAGCTATAAAAGAGTTCAATAGAGCACATATCATGTAGTTTATGTGATAAAAAATTTAGCTTCTATCTCCATATAGAACTCAAGATATGGCAGTTTTGGTGAAAGTGAAGATAAAAAAATCAGATTTTGGAAATTAAAGAATAATACTATTATATAAGCACTCAAAATTTAATAGTATAAAATATAAATTAAAACCCACTCACTTATATAATAAATTTATATAAATATGTACAATGGTAAATAAGTGGACATTTTAATAAAAATGGTAACTTGTTAAGTTTTATAAGTTATAAAACTATAAACATGATTTTTACGACTTTTTCGGCTAATGCCGTAAAATTAACGTTTTTGTTAAATAAAACTTAGATGGTTGGACCCGTCTAATGAAAACTTTATTAAACTTATATACTGATATATAGACATGTATAACAAGTAAAAACCGATAAGACCCGAGCTACAGGACATACGGACGTTGACGGACTAAATTAACGTTATTGGACTAATAATACAACAAAAATGGACTAAAACACTTATAAACTTATTATTGGGCTTAACCCATTTAGGCCCAACTTGTAAAGTGTAGATACTGATAATATAAGTATAACATGGATTGATACAAGTTAAAGAACTTATAATAAGTTTATTGGACTTAAAACGCGTAAATAGGTAAAACTAGTAAACTAGTAAAAAGATACCAATACGTAAACACTAAAACGAGTTAATGAGAATATGTAAACCCACTTGATCATCATATATAAATAATCATCATATGTATACATAATTGTTATTTTTATAAAGTCATTGGACATGAGTCTAAGACGAGTATTATTTGTCTAGGTTTCCGTGATTGAAGCACGTACCGTACATCCGAATCGCCGATAATCGCCTTCCCACATCAACGTGAGTTCATAGCCTCGCACTCTTTTAAATGTTTTTATAAATGTTTTATAAACCCGCGAGGGAGATAACATGTTAGTTTTTATAAAATTGGACACCATTTGTCCCGATTGTTTGTTTATTGATTTGGACCCGAATGATTGTATGACCCGATTGTATGACCCGATAAATGATTAAAGGACCCGATAGATGAAATTAAATGGATTATTAAAGTTAGGTTATGTCACTAAAAGTCCCATTAGCATGAATTGTGAACTACCGGGATTTGGTAGACGCTTATGAATTTAATAGTACTATGTGGGGACGATCACCCCAGTTCGCGCCTTGACGGTTGATCCCCGTCGTGCCACATTGATTGGTAAGCGAATTTATGTATGAGAAGATTTCCATAGCGTGACCTTTGTGACGACACGCTACTTTAGATGGGCAAAATTGGTATCGGGTTAGCTACCCGTTGTTGGTTTAGTAAGGTAACAATGTCATGCGGCTTATAATAATCCAAAAACTAACGAAATACTACTAGACGCTCCGAATTACGATGTATTGCCTGACTAGCAATACTGGGTCATACTATTGATATTATGTTTGTGTTTTGGTTTTCATAACCATACTCATATAACGGTTTTTATTTTCATACAACGTCGTAAGACGTATTGTATGACGTTTTTACGACATTGGCTCGTATAATGATTTTTAAGGCTTTTTATAACCATATTCATATAACGGTTTTATTAAATCTATACAACGTTGCAAAACGTATTGTATGGTGTTTTTAACGACAATGATTCGTATAATGATTTTTAAGGCAAATGCCTATATTATGATTTTCGATAAAGATTTGTATAAAATGACTTTGGCTATTTTAAGGCCTATTAAAATGATTTGTACAAGATGATTTTCAGTAATAATTTTATACTGATATTATATTGATGGATTTTATAAAACTCTATGAATACACTCGGGGTTATCGCTGACCTTTTCTTTTAACATGTTTTGTCTCAGGTACTTGAAGGTAATTCTCGGGAAGACGACAAGAATTCATGGCCCGCACTTAAACAATATTTTCCATTCAAATACTTTGTAAAACTTTGTATGAAATGTAATGACTTGGGACCGATGTTATTTTGATATTTATGAATGGAAATGATTTATTATTAAACGACGCGATTTTTATGCGTTGTCTATGATGTGAGTAATGTGTTATCCCGTAACACCAACGAGTCTTCCGCTTTATTGAGTTGTATAAATTTGGGGGTGTTACAACAGTCGCCACCACTTTCCGGATAAGCTTCATAATAGCTTATTCCGGATAAGCTCTTAGTTACATTTATTCCGGATAAGCCAGGAATTCAGTTTCCCCGGATAAGCCTTAGAATCTGTATTGCGGATAAGCGTAGGAATTGTACATTCCGAATAAGGTATTTCAGATTATTCCGGATAGTGGGTTTTCCATTTATTCCGGATAAGGGTATTTTTGAGTTATTCCAGATAAGAACCCGAAAAACATTCCGAATAAGCACACGAAGTCATTATTCCGGATAAGTAGAAGAAGATGGATTCCGGATAAGCATCTAGGAACTTATTCCGGACAAGCATCACAAATTTATTCCGAATAAGGGTTTTGTCCAGTATTCCGGATAAGCCTCCCAACTTATTCCGGATAAGCATTCTGATAACATTCCGGACATCATTCCGGATAAGGGTTGGTTATTTCCAGTTTTTAATTTAAACTTTATTTTTCCCGCCCTTTTACTTAGCTTTATTCTAACTTGTCTCATTTTTAGTTTAAATCTTTAAATTTTACATTTTTCTAAGTTTTAATCATTTACTTTTCAAATCTTTAAAGTCTTCATTTTTAGTTTAAATTTTCAAGCTTTCATTTTTATTTATTTACTCAACGACATTTTCACTTTTAGATTAAAATAGATAATCAAAACCTTTTTATTTTCCACCAAGAACGACTGAGTCGCACTTTTGACTAGTAATCAATTCGAAAAGATTGGTTTAACAAACTTTCATACGAGGCAAACCCTTGTATTAAATGGCGCTGATGCCGGCTCTTTTCGTTAAGATTAACGGTTTTAAGTGAAAGACGCGTTGGATTTTGGGATCCGTTCACTTTTGAACGTTATTTTCCTTGCTTTAAAATTTCAAAAATCCAAAAAAATAGAAAAACATACAAAAACCAAAAATATTTCTTGTCTATTTTTCTCTTCCTTTTGTAGGTGTGCATGCGTACTCGTGCTCGTAAGAAGAAATCAATTCAAGCCGAAGTCATTACTCCACCTATTGTCACCATGGACAATCAACCAATGATCGAGCTTTTACAATCGCACGTAGAAGGCAACACCGATGCTATTGTCATACCCGAGATTGGAGCCAACAATTTTGAGCTCAAATTCGGCTTCATTCAAATGGTCTCTGCTCAACCTTTCTTGGGACGTTCGCTTGATGATCCTCATGACCATATTAAAAGGTTCCTTCAACTCAGTAATACAGTTAAGTATAATGTGGTTTCACAAGGAGTGATTCTCTTGTAACTTTTTCCTTTCTCCTTAGAGGGACATGCCCGAAATTGGCTTGATAAGGAACCGCCACAAAGTATTCTTATGTGGACGGATTTAGAGACTAAATTCATCAACTAATTTTTCCCACCCTCACGTACTACCGCTTATCAACCACCTACCTACCATGCTCTTCCTCCCACCCAACCCACCACATTTAACCAAGAGGTTGACACTTACATGATGACTAATGATGTGATAGTGCAAAATCTTCAGCGGGAAATGATCAACTTGAAAGCAGATATGGTGAAACAAGGGAATGATCTTCGAGCCGATATGCAAAAATCTTTGGCAAGTCTAACGAATGACTTAAGGAACATGATGGCTAGTTTCTTCCCAAGTAATCATGCCTCTGGTTCGGGTTCTCTTCCGAGTAACACCGTTGTTAATCCAAGAGGGGAGATGAAAGGAATCACCACTCGCAGTGGAAAAGGTTAAAAGGAACCCGAGCTTCCTACACATACGCCGGTGATTGTGACAAAGGAAAACGAGTCCCCTTCTCCAATTCCTCCAACTTCTACTTCTCCAATTCCTCCAGCTTCTACTTCTCCAATTCCACCGCCTTTTGCTTCCACCCCTCCACCACCCAAGGATGTGAGTGAGAATTCCATCCCAAAGCCTTCATCTCAACCCAATATACCTTATCCCTCAAGGTTGAGGAAAGAGAAATTGAAGAACAAGGATGATATTCAGGTTTCTAACTGTCTCAAAATGTTTAAACAACTGAATTTCAATATCTCCTTTGCTGAGGCTCTCGCTCACATGCCCAAATATGCTAAAATGTTTAAAGATCCTCTCAGTGATAAGGAGAAACTTCTTGACCTCGCTTAGACCCAACTTAACAAGAATTGCTCCGCAGTGCTCTTAAGGAAATTACCCACCAAACTTGGTTATCCGGGTCGTTTTCTCATTCCTTGCAACTTCCCCGGGGTAGAGAACTGTATGGCCCTAGCCGATCTAGGTGCTAGTATCAACTTAATGCCTCTAAGCGTTTGGAAACAATTGTCTCTACCCGAGCTAGTCCCCACACGAATGACTTTGGAATTAGCTAACTGTACAGTTGCTTATCCGGTGGGGATAGCCGAAGACGTCTTCGTTGGCGACGACAAATTCACCTTTCTGGCGGAATTTGTTGTCGTTGACTACGAGATGGACCCCCGTGTTCCATTAATCGTTGGACGTCCATTCTTGAGGACCGGTCGCACTCTCATTGATGTAGCCGCGGGCGAATTAATTATGAGAGTTGGTGACGATAAAATCGTCTTCAACATGGGAAAACTTTCTAAGCAGCCTTCTGACAACGAGAGTGTTAATTTCATTGACGTTCTTGATAAGGCTTGTGAAGAACTTTCAAAGACGCTTGTAAAAGTAGTTCTTCTTCTCTACCCATTGTTGAGACAGTTGCCTCTATTGATCAATCACTAACTCCATTTGGAGAAAGTGATTTCATTTTGAAAGAATTTAAAGCAACTTTGGGAGATGTGGACTTACAATATGACGATTCTCCCTCCAATTGGGATGAAGACATTCGTACCATTGAGAAACTTCTCAATGAGGACCATATTTCCCCACCATCTCCTAAGGATATCTCTATCGATGAACCGAATTTGACTACGCCTTCCATCAAAAATCCTTCGGATTTAGAGCTTAATGACCTACCGTCTCATCTCGAGTACGTTTCCTTGAAGACAACAAGAAATCACCCATCATCATCGCAAAGGACTTGATAGAGGAAGAAAAATCTCGACTTATCGCCGTACTGAAGAATCATAAGAAAGCGATTGCTTGGAAAATCACCGATATTCGTGGAATTGATCCTCACTTTTGCACACATAAAATTCTCATGGAGGACAACTTTAAACCCACTATTCAATGCCAAAGAAGGGTGAAACCTAAGATCCATGACGTTATCAAAAAAGAGGTTATCCAACTTCTTGATGCGGGAATGATCTACCCTATCTCGGATTCACCATGGGTTAGTCCCGTCCATTGTGTGCCTAAGAAAGGCGGAATCACCGTTGTGCCCAATGAAAACAACGAGTTGATTCCTACTCGTCTCTTTACAGGGTGGAGAGTTTGTATAGACTATCACAAACTCAATGATGCTACGAGAAAGGATCATTTTCCCCTTCCTTTAATGGTCCAAATGCTTGAACGTCTAGCGGGTAATGACTATTACTGCTTCTTAGACGGTTTCTCCGGGTATTTTCAAATTCCCATCGATCCCAAAGACCAAGAGAAAACCACATTCACTTGTCCTTATGGAAAATTTGCTTACAAAAGAATGCCTTTCGGCTTATGCAATGCTCCTGGGACATTCCAAAGGTGAATGATGGCTATCTTCCATGACATGGTTGAAGAAACTATGGAAGTCTTCATGGATGATTTCTCGGTTTATGGTGATTCTTTCTCTCATTACCTTGCAAATTTGGAACGCATGCTTAAGCGGTGTGAAGACACTCGCCTTGTTCTAAATTGGGAAAAATGCCATTTCATGGTAAAAGAAGGCATTGTGCTTGGACATAAAATCTCAAAAGCCGGTATTGAAGTGGACCGTGCTAAAGTGGATGTCATAGCCAAATTACCTCCACCTTCAACCGTGAAGGGTGTGAGAAGTTTCCTTGGTCATGCGGGCTTCTATCGTTGATTCATTTAAGATTTTTCTAAAACTGCTCGCCCGATGACCCACCTCTTGGAAAAAGATACTCCTTTCATCTTTTCCAAAGAGTGTCTTGAATCCTTCAATATTCTTAGGACAAGCTAACTAAGGCACCGGTCTTGGTTACCCCTAATTGGGAGCTACCTTTTGAATTGATGTGTGATGATAGCGACTTCGCCATTGGAGCGGTTTTGGGACAAAGAGTGAACAAACACTTCCAACCGATCCATTACGCTAGCAAGACAATGACGGGAGCTCAATTTCATTATACCACTACCGAAAAAGAGCTTTTAGCTGTAGTGTATGATTTTGAGAAGTTCCGTCCCCTATCTTGTTCTTTCCACCACAATCGTGTACATCGATCATTCTGCGTTGAAGTACTTGTTGACTAAGCAAGATTCTAAACCAAGACTTCTTCGTTGGGTTTTGCTCCTTCAAGAATTTAAATATGAAATTCGTGACAAGAAGGGAGCCGAAAACCTAGCCACGGATCATCTAAGTAGACTTGAGGATCCTTATCAAGGGTATCATCCGAATCAAGAGATCAATGACTCTTTTCCCCTTGAGGCCTTAATGTCTATCAATTCCAATCTTGATGACACCCCGTGGTATGCGGACATTACAAACTACTTAGCGGGTGGTATTCTCATCGAAGGATTAACATCCCAAAAATGAAGAAGTTCTTTAAAGATGTTAAGACTTACTTTTGGGATGACCCTTATCTCTTCAAACTATGTGTTGATCTGATTATTCGTCGGTGTGTTGATGGACCCGCAGCTTTAGACATTCTCAAAGCTTGCCATAAAGGACCCACCGGTGGTCATTTTGGTCCCAACTACACCGCGAAGAAAGTCTTTGACTCGGGATTCTATTGGCCCACCATATATCCAAGAATGTGAAATCTTTGATGTATGGGGTATCGACTTTATGGGGCCATTTCCATCATCTAAAGGGAACAAGTACATCCTCGTAGCCATTGACTACGTATCCAAATGGGTTGAAGCTAAGGCTCTCCCTACAAACGATGCGAGGGTGGTTGTGAACTTTTTGAAGCAGCTTTTTGCTCGATTCGGTGTTCCTCGTGCTATAATCAGTGAGCGGGGGACGCATTTATGCAATGATCAATTTGCTCGAGTCATGGCTAAGTACGGTGTCAATCACCGTCTTTCCACCTCTTATCATCCTCAAACGAATGGTCAAGCCGAGATATCTTAGCGTGGATTAAAGCGCATTCTTGAGCGTACTGTGGGAGAGCATCGTGCCTCGTGGGCCGATAAGTTTGATGATGCTTTATGGGCTTTCCGAACCGCTTATAAGACCCCGATTGGTTGTACACCTTATCGTCTTGTGTACGAGAAAGCATTCCACCTCCCTATCGAGCTGGAACATAAGGCATACTGGGCCTTGAAGTGGGCTAACTTCGACATCAACAAAGCCGGCGATCTTCGGAAGATTCAACTCAACGAGCTCAACAAACTAAGGAATGAAGCTTATGAGAACTCACTGATCTACAAGGAGAAGACCAAGATCATCCATGATTCAAGGATTAAGAACCGAGAGTTCCACGTTGGTGATCAAGTTTTACTCTTTAACTCTTGGTTGAAGATCTTCTCGGGAAAGCTAAAGAGCCGCTGGTCTGGTCCATTCACCGTCGCCAAAGTCTTCCCATATGGCACCATTGAGCTTTCTCAGCCAAATGGGTCCAATTTTAAGGTGAATGGCCAGCGCGTGAAGTTGTACTTTGGTGAGGACATCTCTCATGAGATGATTCCATCCCTCACCACGTTTCCCTTGAATTAAGTTATGGGTCGAGTCAGGATCGTGACTCGGTTAACAAAAACAAGCGCTTCTCGGGAGGCAACCCGTTGATCTATCCTTTACCGTTTTCATAATAAGTGTAGGGGGAGCCCCGTATGTGTTTGTTGTCTTGTTTCTTATGATGTGCAGGGATTAAAGCTTCAAAGATCCATTCTCGATGAGTTTTGACGAACCGTGATCCCGTGTACCCGTCTTCCCGTGATCCGGTTCTATCACTATAGTTGTCCTTTCCTTAGCAAGATTTAAACAATGTGCACAATATCCTAAGTGTAGGGGATTTTACTCCCACATGCTTAAACATTAAGGAAAATGTTTATATCAAGTGTAGGGGGGACTTCTATCGAAGTAAGTGGTCTTTTCCAAGAATTTATCCTCATTTTAACCGTAAAATCTAAATTTTTCGACATTTTTCTGAATTTTTAATCTATTTTGGCCTAGTTGTATAGTAGTATTTTCCTTTCTTATTGTTATTTACTTTCTTTGCTAAAAATAAAGTTTAATAAAGTGGTTTTAAATTTTTCAAACGTTGTGAATCTTTTGACTCAACCCGAGTTTACTCATATCAGTTTACTCTAGCTAGTATCCTTGACGTGTTTAAGTCAAGTTTTGCTAGGCTTTTATATGGGGAACTTTAAAACGTGAAAGTCTTAACTCTCACGGGTTAAGAACAAGAACTTTTTGCAAGTTCCTATAATTGACCCTAGAGAGTCGTTTATCAAGGGAACTTTAAAATGCGAATTCTAAACTTGAAAAAGTCTAAGAGTTTGCAAGATCCTATAGATGACTCGAAAACCCAAAACTTTGATTTAATTGGCTAAGCATCCACGAGTCTCATTCCTTGAGATTTTAAATTGTGGAGAACGAGAGATGATAGAGTCAATTATAAGTTTGGTATTCTTTCGTGAATTTATGTGAGTTGATTATAATCTTTTTCTCCCATCGCTGTTAATAAATTTAATTGCAATAAATAAGGTTGTACGATTTGAAAAGTTACTTAGCTTCTAGCACAAGATCGTTTAAAAGTTGCTCCGTATTAATTAGAGTTCATAGCCAAGGCATAACTTATTGAAGCGGGATGCGAAGATTGGTGAGTCCAAAAAGGTCCTAACAAGACATGAGGGCTACATTTTGTTGCAAAAGATCCAAAAGTGATGTGAAGAATCATTTATCGAATATCAATATGAAGGATCGAGACACACGACGAAAAGCAAATACTCCCCTAAAGATCATGGAGAAGTCTATCCAAAAAGGCCCTAACAAGGTATGAGGATAAATAGATCCAAGTCCTAAAAGGAGGCGGATCGTTGTATATCAAAGTCCAAAATAAAGATTAGAGAAAAATGAAGAAGTCGTGGTCCAAATATGAAGAATCTCTCAAAAACTTCAAGTGAAGAAATACTTTTATTGAAGAGAAGACCATAATTTCAAGAACGTCTCTCAGAGATTTGAAGTATGAAATCGCTGCCAAATAATGGTCGGAGAAAGGTCTCAAATCGTGAAGCGAGTTATGCTAAGATATGAACTTTATGAGGTCCCGAGAAGCAGTTTTAAAAGATTTTGTCGTCCCACTTTATTTTCAGCTTAAATAACTATCGAAATAAGTCAAACAATGCATCCTCGTGATCATTTAAGACAATATTAAAACATAAGAGATACACCTAGGAATAAGGGAGTCTAAGTGAATAACTGAGCCACACGAGTTCGTGTTAGTTTGCTAACTTATATTAACAATGATCTCGTTTTTAAGCTTGGTGATGAGATGGCATTTATACATGATCTCATCGTTCTTTTCGGGATTTAAATGCATAAAAATGTCATAAAATACCATATATATGCTTGTGTTTGTTTACTTGTGTATTTTAAGTATGGATATCGTGAAAAAGACAAAAGATCACAAGAAACAAGGAAAAACAGACACGAGAAACGAAGCCGTACAAAGAACCGGGCCCTAGATCATGATTTATTCAACATTTACCCTTGAAGACTTGAAGATATGCAAGATTGATCCTCAATGAATGAAGAAATGACACTTAAAACCCTTGTGAAATCATAATTACAAGTTTGGTCCCTTAAGTTTGTCAAAATTACACAAAAGGTCCTTCAACTTTGAAGAAATGGCAAGATTAGTCCCTCATCAAATCTAATTTGTCAATTATGGTCCCTCATGAAGCCAAAGATACATTGAAGACCTTTGAAGATCAACAATGTCCAAGATCAGTCCCTCAAATATCAAAAAATGGCAAAAACAACCCTTTTAAACCTTTTGACAAAGTTTTATGCCAAAAGTGTGAAGTTGGAAAAGTTATTAACAAAGGAAACGAGTTTGTTTGGAAAATAAACTTGCTATACATGTTTTGCCAAAAACAAAGGACCTAAGTTGCCATTTCCAAACTTTAAACACCACAAACACACGCCAAACACCTTTTCTCCCCCAAAATCAGATCAAAAGTGTTACTGTTTACCATTCTTCACCCCAGAATATACTCACTTAAAACAAAGGGTAATTTTCAATTACCCTGGCACATGTGTGATTCACACATGCAGAAACACATCCCACACCAAAAATCCTCACCCCCACTCACCAAGAGGCCCTACCATTCATCACGTCAACCAATCAAAACACAACTTCCTCTCCAAGTAATCTGACATGGCAAAATCAACAGCCCACACTCTTAGCTTCATCATAAAGCTATTTTAAACGGTTTGGATCATTTTGGACAATTCATCAACAACAAACGTCCTCAAGTACTCAAGGACGAAATAGGAAATTCACTTCTAGGGTTTGTGAACAGTGATTAGCTAGCATTTGGCTATAAAAAGACTCCTCAACATGTGAGAGAGCTTTTGTTCCAGTTTTAGGCTATCAATCTTTGTAATTCCTTTTTAAGTTAATAAAATTCGATTTTCAGAAATTTATGAAATCTTGTTCTTGTTTATTAAAAGTTGGTGTTAGAATAGCCTAATTCTGAGTTCCATTTTAATGTTTGAAGGTTTTTGAGGCAAGGTTTTAATTGATAAGGCTTGTATTTCAAAAATCAGAAAGTATTGGTTATTTGATCTCACTATATTGTTTTTTCATCTTAGCAACATTGGAAGCTGGTACTTGTTCTGCTAGTACCTCAGCTCAAACAATCCAGGGCCTGGATGTAGGTCTTGGAGGTTTTCACCCTTCTCCTTTTTTCATTTTCTCCCTTATTTTCTGAATATTTGTGATTTTATTTTATTGTTCTTGAATCTGTGATTTTGTGGTGGAATCTGGTTTACTTGTGTTGGTTTGATGTTATTGAGGTGTTGTTAGCTTGATTTGTGGGTTAAATCCTGATAATCCTTTGAAAACTTATCAAAAAAGGTTATTAAGGGGTGTTTGGGTTAACTGCATAAGCAGGTTTTGAGGCTTGTTGAGTGGTTGTTTGTTGTTGCTATTTGTTGGTACTTGTTTATCTGATATACTTGGTCATTTGTATGCAAGTTTTGTGGATTGAAACACCTAGATTCATAAAAAGGCTATAAAATCTTGTTTACTTGATATTTTTTTGGCTGTGGTTTAAGGGACACCTAGATCTAATCATAGACTAGGGTTAACAAGTGATTAAACTAGGTTAATAATATCAGGGAAAGAGATTTGAAGCAATGAAATTGGATTTAGTGTCAATTAGATCAGCAATGTTTCTGCATATTCACTTTGTTTCTTATCAATAATTGTATCTGCTTTGATCTTGTTATTTACTTTGATTCAGTGTTTGATTTATGTTTGTTTGTGCTTATTCATAGTTTATATAGCTTGTGTATGCATCCTGTTGAATTTGGTTGGCTTATTCATGTTATATCTGATTAATTGTACATAACTGCTTATTTCACATGTCTGTGCAATATCTGGTGACTGTTTGATTAATTTGAGCTTATTGTGTGAACCAAATTGTGATTTTCTTGTTGATATTGACTCCTTGTGATTCACTGATCACAAGGGTGCCCTTGTTTCCAATTGAATCCAACTAAATCTCTCTAAAAAGCTTGGTCAAATAGTCAAAGTAGTGGGAACTCCTTTCCCCTGCTGCTAGCCACTGCTAGTGTTAATTGGGTTTCAGCTTATCAGTAAGCTATAATAGCTTATTTTAACCAGCAACAACTTGGATTTTGTAATAGGTGCTCATCATTTGACCCATTTGTTCATACTGGAGCATTTGGTGTGTTGACTTTAGGGTTTGACTAGAAAACCAACTTAATTGACTTTTTCATAAGTGCTTATTGGTTAATTTTGGCTTATTGGTGTTTCTTATTGGATTTTTGTTGATTGATTTGGCTTATTGAGTTCATTTGTGACATTTTGCAAGTTGAATCAAGTTCTGAGGTGCCCTAAATCTCAAACCCGACTATTTTGTCTTTTAGTGAAATTGTACTTTGCTTATTTTTGGCTTATTGAGTGTGCTTTTTCAAAATTTCTTTTTACAGATCTCTTAAGCATCCCAAAAGAAGGTTGTGTGTCAAATTAGAGCTTATGGCATTAGATTATTGCTTAATGGGCTAAAAAGCCCAATAAGAATAAGCTGTTTGCTTAATAAGTTGTGATAAGCTCACTTTCAGCTTTTGGGCGTGTAGAGTTTTGTGTTTAGAATTAAATTTTAAGTCAAATTGGGCTTTTCCAAGTCAATTGGGCCAAGTTTGACTTTTTGGGCTAAAAAGCCCTTTTAAGTGGACTGTTTTTGGTTTTGGCCCATTTGAGGGCCCAATAGGGGTATTCTTGTCATTTCACTATCATTTTATGTTTATTTAGGTTAAAATAAACTAATTTTCAAGTTTTAGAATTTTTTATAATTTTTGGATTTTTATTATTATTTTAATATTATTTTATTATTATTTTTCAAAATTTCACATTTTTCAACTTCTTACATTTTTCTTAGCTTAAATACATTAAAATAGGATTTTTGCAACTCTTAGATTAAATTTATCACTTTTAGATTAATTTTTATAATTATTTTAAATTTTAATAGTTTTTAAATCATTTTAAATAGTTTTTATTAGTTTAAAAATTTCTAAAAATAGTTTTTAATCTTTTTAGGTCATTTTAGAGGTTTACCAATTGAAAAATCTTTATTTGGGCTTTTTGATAATTAATTTGATTTTAGGGCTTTAATTAGCATTTAAAAATTGAATATTCAATTAATTAAAAGGTTTGAAAAAGTTTTGATCATTGGTAAACTCTTAGTTTATTTATTTTGATTTTTGGTGAATTTTTGGTAATTTTTAGAATTAATTTTATTTTAGCTCATTTTACGGTTTTACGTTTTGTCGTCGTAGTAATTAATTTCACGTCTTCGTCATCCTCTTTTCTCATCCCCTTCTAACCAATATTAATCTCAAACCAATTACGAATTACTCACACACATATACCTCCTTGGGAAACGAACTTCATTGGGTCATTAGTGCTTGATTTTCCTAAATCATAACTTAATACTTACCGCTCATTTACCCTCTTGTTTTCCTAAACAAGAGGTGTAATTTACCACAATCATTTTGGCGCCGCTGCCGGGGAGGTGTGTCGTGATTAATTTGTGTTGTTGTTTTTAATATTAACCATAAATAGTATTTGTATTAGTAGAAATCTAATAATACGTATTATCGTTTTTATTGGTTTTTCTTTTGAAATTATTATTACTATATTGTATTAAGTATCACAATAAATACAAAATATCTCCAAAAGTGTGAAACACAACCTTAATTAGGATTTGATCTCCTAATTATTGTATTCGAATCTCAAACAAAAAGAAAAAGGCAAAAATAGATAAATACTTTCGTGAAGCTCGATTTTGAAAAATACAAACTATAAGGTGGGTATAAGGCGGGTATTATAAAATATACCCTAAGGAAAAAGGCTCTTAAGTCTTCGCGCCGCCTCGTTTCCCCGCTTGCTTGTGAGTATTTTTAGATTGAAGGCTAATCGAGGGTTTTGCCGCCCAAAGTATTATTACGTATAATATATTTGCTTGGTTTCTTTGTGATTAAACCCTCTTGAACAATTTGGTTTTCACCAAAGTTCTAAAGTCATTCGAAGGCGTTCACTCCACATGATCGTTTTCATTCCTTTGAGGCTTCTTTAGTCAAGAGTTTGATTCGAGGAGAGATTTGGTAGATTGTTGTCTACGAAGATACACCAAAATCCAAAAAAAATTAAAAAGAATCAAAAACACAAAAAAATTGAAAATTCACAAAACACCCAAAAAGAATCTTCTTTGCTCACCTCCCATTCTTCGTGAAGTTTATGATCACTCGTAATCAAGCAAAACGAGCTCATAAACGTCTTCAAAAGCAAGCCAATCAAGAGACGTTGATTGATGAACAACCTCCAATTGTTGAACCTATTGTAGAACAAGAAGTCGTCATGGCTAATCGTACTATGATGGAGTTGCTACAAGCACCCACCGAGGGTTTTGGAGAGGCCATTGTGATTCCCGCTATCCTTGCGTAGAATTTCAAGATTAAGACGGGTTTAATGTCGATGTTGCAAGCTAATATGTTTAGAGGTCATGAGAAAGACAACCCGCACTACCACATTAGGAATTTTAACCATCTCACCGCTACTAGCAAGTTTACGGATGTTCCACATGACGCCATTAAGATGATGTTGTTTCCATACTCGTTAGATGGACCCGCAAAAATTTGGCTTGAGAAAGAACCGCCAAATTCGATTTTGACATGGGGTGATCTCGTTTCTAAGTTTGTGAACAAGTTTTTTCCACCATCTAAAACAACACATTTGAAAAATGAGATTTCAAGATTTGTTCAAAGAAATAATGAAAGTTTTTCAATGGCATGGGAACGACTTAAAGAAATGTTACATGAATGTCCACATCATGATTTTTCGGAATTCCATCAAATTGATACTTTTTATAATGGGCTTAATGATCATGAACGAGATTACTTGAATGCCGCCGCGGGTGGTAATTTTTTGTGCAAAACGACCGATGAAGCTTTAAAGATTATCGAGAATAGATCTAAGGTTTATAGCCCTCGTAACACACCGAGTGTTGCCAGTTTGGATTCGTCATCGTCGTCATCCTCTCGTAGCATTAATGCCTTACATGATGAAGCTAATGAGGAAAATCGGTTTTTCGATAGATTTGCTAATCTTATGTCTCATTGGAAAGCTCAAGAAGCTTCAAAATCCGCTTCGGTTAAAGCGGTTGCTAAGAGTTGTTTGTCTTGTGGTGGAGCTCATGATCTTTCCGAGTGCATTACCGCGGATGGTAACACTTCGAGTGCTTATGTAGCAACGGGAACTTACAACCAAAACGGCCAAGGTTCCCACCCAACTCAAGCTCCACCAAATCAAAATGCTAATAACTATCGAAACCACAACCAAGGTGGTAATTACCAAGGCAATTCACGTAACTACAACAAGGGGAATTATCAAAGTGGGAATGGACAAGTCACTAATAAAAACCAAAACAGTGATTTTCAAAACACTACACAAGGTTTTCAAAATGCTCACACTAAAAATCTTCAAGGAGAATTTTTGGATTATGCTAAAGCAAATGATGCTAAGTTTGATAACATTCAACGTGAGATGATTAGCTTAAGATCCGAGTTGAAAAACGAGCTTAAAAATGAACTTGCTAATGAACTTAAAACTCATGCAAACAAAATGCAAGGAAATGTTCAACGTCTTCCACAAAATCAACAAAAGATGGAACAAGGACAACATGAGATTAAGCAAGAGTTGTTAAAAGCGGATGCTAGGCAATCAAAATTTGAGGACCGAATGGTTAAAATGTTTGAAGCAATCATGTGTAAACCCTCTTCCTCGGGTGGTCTTCCTAGTGATACCATTGCAAACCCGAAGGGAGAAATGAAGGTTATTACTACACGAAGTGGTCAAACGTTCAAGGAACCAATCTCTCGTCCAAGTACTTCTACGGAGAAGGAAATCGAGAAAGAGCCCGAGGTGGTGGTCGAAAAAGAGCACATTACAATCCCACGAAGTACCGTTCAAACCACACCTACAGTTGAACCAATACCAATCATGGAACCCGAGATTCCAAGGCCGTTGCCTAAGGTCCAACCCACACCACCCTTACCTTACCAGTCGAGACGAAACAAAGAGAAATTTCAAGAACGTAACAAACAACAAATCGAGCTTTTTATAAAAATGTTTCAACAAGTGCATTTTGATGTGAGTTTAGCCGACGCGTTGTTGTATATGCCTCGTTTCGCTTCCACTTTTAAAAGTATGATGAGCGATAAGGAAAAGCTTTCAAAGCTTGCTAATTGTTCTTCGGTTTATCTTAACCGCATACAAGAAAAAGTTGGTGACCCCGGAAAGTTTCTCATACCTTGTGACATAGAAGATATGAAAGAATGCCTCGCCTTGGCCGATCTTGGTACGAGCATTAATTTGATGCCATTTTCCATTTGGAAATCGCTTTCGCTTCCGGCTCTTATTCCTTCGAACATGTCTATCAAGATGGCCGATCATTCTACGATTTTAGCATGTGGAGTAGCCGAAGAGTTTTCGTGAAAGGGGGAAGTTCTACTATCCCGTTGATTTTATAGTAGTTGACATCCCCGCGGATCCTCAAGTTCCTCTAAATTTAGGTCGTTCATTTTTAGACACCTCGAGATCGCTTATCGACGTTCATGCAAGAACTATCACTTTGAGATTCAACGAAGAGGAACTTGTTATAAACGCTATTCAAAACTCGAAACCTTCTCATGTTTATGCAATCGCTACCATCAATCACATTGACATCGTTGATGTGGTTTGCGATGAGTTTTCACAAGAAGTCTTAGGTTTTTCCGATAGCTCGTCAAGTGGCAATCCCACTATTTTGGTTCCGATTCTTGCTAATTCTACACCAAATCTCACTCCATTCCAAGGAGGCGATTT
Organism: Glebionis coronaria; assembly: GCA_025667525.1. Taxonomy (NCBI): domain Eukaryota; kingdom Viridiplantae; phylum Streptophyta; class Magnoliopsida; order Asterales; family Asteraceae; genus Glebionis; species Glebionis coronaria. The sequence goes on along the minus strand of CM046875.1, from coordinate 251,971,077 downwards.
CACTTCAAATGAAATCGACAATGAAGATGAGGTGTTGATTAGTGATGATACTTCTATTCCACCATTTCTTCCGCCTATGGAAGTTATGAGTGTTTAACCAAAATCTTCAATCGAGGAACCACCTATCCTTGAATTGAAAGATCTTCCTTCTCACCTTGAATAAGCATTCTTGGAAGGTGATGACAAGTTGTCGGTTATTATTGCAAGAGGTCTTGCTAATGATGAAAAAACTGAGCTCTTGAAAGTTCTTAAAGCTCATAACGGGGCAATTGCGTGGAAAATTTCCGACATTAAGGGTATTGACCCAAAATTTTGTACTCACAAGATTTTAATGGAGGAGGACTACAAACCCGCAATTTAAAGTCAAAGAAGGGTGAATCCCAAAATTCACGATGTCATTAAAAAGGAAGTGTTGAAACTCCTTGACGCGGGGATGATTTATCCTATCTCCGATAGCCCATGGGTGAGCCCAATCCATTGTGTCCCTAAAAAGGGAGGAATGACCGTTGTGCCTAATGAAAACAACGAGTTAATTCCCACTCGTGTTGTGACCGGTTGTAGGGTGTGTATTGACCACCGAAAGTTAAATGACGCCACTCGTAAATACCACTTTCCTTTGCCCTTCATGGATCAAATGTTGGAGCGAATCGCGGGAAATGAATTCTATTGCTTTTTAGATGGTTTTTCCGGTTACTTTCAAATCCCTATCGACCCTCGTGATCAAGAGAAGACTACGTTTACGTGTCCTTATGGAACGTTTGCTTATTGTAGGATGCCTTTCGGACTTTGTAATGCACCGGGTACGTTTCAACGATGTATGATGGCGATTTTTCACGATATGATCGAGAAGTCGATGGAAGTGTTTATGGATGACTTTTCGGTGTTTGGAAATTCGTTCACATAATGTTTATCTAATCTCGAGCAAATGTTAAAACGTTGTGAAGAAACCAATCTTATGCTTAATTGGGAAAAATGTCATTTTATGTGTAAACAAGGAATCGTCTTAGGACATAAGGTGTCGAAAGCGGGGATTGAGGTCGATAAAGCTAAGGTAGACGTCATCGCCAAGTTACCTCATCCCAAAACCGTTAAGGGAGTTAGGAGTTTCCTAGGCCACGCAGGCTTTTATCGACGTTTCATCAAGGACTTTTCGAAAATCTCTCGACCTATGACACACCTTCTCGAGAAGGATGCTCTTTTTAATTTCAATGAGGATTGTGTTAGAGCTTTCGAAACTCTCAAAAGGAAACTTACCAAAGCTCCCATTCTTGTTGCTCCTAATTGGGAATTACCCTTTGAAATCATGTGCGATGCAAGTGATTATGCTATAGGGGCCGTCTTAGGGCAACATTATGACAAGCATTTCCGTCCTATCCATTATGCTAGTAAGACGATGACCGAGGCTCAATTAAAGTACACCACAACGGAAAAGGAATTCCTTGCCATGGTCTATGATTTTGAGAAATTCCGACCTTATCTATTCTTAACTAAAAGCATCGTGTATACCGACCATTCGGCTATCAAGTATCTCTTAGCTAAGCAAGATGCTAAGCCGAGATTGCTTCGTTGGATGCTCCTCCTCCAAGAATTTGATGTCACCGTGCTTGACAAAAAGGAGCCGAGAATCTAGCGGCCGATCATCTCTCTCGTATAGAAGATCCTCACAAAGATGTTTTCGAGAACAAGGAAATCACCGAAACATTTCCTCTCGAGACTCTCGGTGTAGTGAATTCTAAAGACACAACCACATGGTTTGCCGACATTGCAAATTACCATGCGGGCAATTTCATAATCAAGGGTATGACGACACAACAAAAGCGAAAATTCTGTCATGACGTCAAGTTCTATTTTTGGGACGACCCTTATCTCTTTCGGGTTTGTGCGGATCAACTCGTTCGACGTTGTGTTTTTGGTACCGAAGCTTCTAATATCCTTAGAGCTTGTCACGAGGGACCCACGGTTGGTCACCACGGTGCTAATCTCACGGCTAAGAAAGTGTTCGATGCCGGCTTCTTTTGGCCTTCTATCTATCGTGATGCACACGCACTTGTGAATTCGTGTGATTCGTGCCAACGTCAAGGAAAATCGTCTCAACGTGATGAAATGCCGCAAAACATAATTCAAGTGTGTGAGATTTTCGACATATGGGGAATAGATTTTATGGGTCCGTTCCCATCGTCTCATGGTAACAAGTATATCCTCGTCGCAGTGGACTACCTTTCTAAGTGGGTGGAAGCTAAGGCTTTACCTACTAATGATGCTCGTGTGGTAGTAAAGTTTTTGAAACAACTATTCTCTCGGTTCGGAACCCCTCGTGCTATTATAAGCGATCGTGGAACCCATTTTTGTAATGACAAATTCGAGAAGGTCTTAAAGAAATATGGAGTTACTCATCGTCTTTCTACGGCTTATCACCCGCAAACGAGTGGGCAAGTCGAGGTTTCGAACCGAGCTTTGAAGGGGATTTTAGAAAGGTCGATTAGAGAAAACCGTGCTTCATGGTCCGACAAACTCGATGACGCTTTATGGGCCTTTAGGACCGCTTATAAGACACCTATCGGTTGCACTCCTTATAAGTTAGTCTATGGGAAGAATTGTCATTTGCCCATTGAATTGGAGCACAAGGCATATTGGGCCCTTAAGCATGCAAACTTTGACTTGAAGACCGCGAGAGATCACCGGAAAACACAATTGAATGAATTAGATGAACTAAGAGACAATGCTTATGAAAATTCATTGATTTTCAAAGAAAAGACTAAAAAGTTTCATGATGCAAAGATTAAAAACCGGGTTTTTAACGTTGGTGATCAAGTGTTACTTTTTAACTCTCGACTTAAGATATTTTCCGGGAAATTGAAATCTCGTTGGTCGGGTCCGTTCACCATTACACAAATGTTTCCTTATGGGACCATCGAGGTAGCTCAAGATGATGGTCCTAATTTCAAGGTGAATGGACATAGGCTTAAGCACTACTTTGGTGGGGAAATTCCTTCAATGGTTGACCTCGACCAAGTCACCTTCCCCAATGATAATTAGCATTGAGGGGATCGAGTCGAGCTCATGACTCGATAATAAAAAACGAGGTGCCTCGTCGGGGAGATCCCATGCTTATCCTTTTATGCTTACTAATCACTAATGAGGGGACTTGTACCCTTCAAACTCGTTGTCTCGTGGTTGTTTGTGATTGTGTATCTAGATCATCATCATCTATGATTGAAGACTCTCGTGTTCGTTTACGTGAGCCTCCATCGTTTGCTTGAAGAAGTTTTTTACGAATCCATTGACATATCCTTTATTGTTCTAACAATTATCTTTTAGCATACTTAATAAACGGCTTTAGATATATTGTTGATCGCCCTTTCCATGCTAGATCCTAAGCATTTGATTCTTCGTCTCTAGTATGGGGGTGCTCCACCCTTAGACTCGAAACATTGAGGACAATGTTTACTTTTAGTATGGTGGGGTGAATAGGTACTTGCTTTGCTACGCCCTCGCGCTTTCCACTTTTCAATGTTTTGTTTTGTGCTAATAAGGCTTAAAATGGCCAAATTTTAAAAATTTTCTTAGTTTTTATAAATATTTTTAAGACACGAATGTATATTTTCCGATGGGTAGAATAAGAGCCAATTTTTGACTTGATGGGAATTTGGAGCCATTTACATTCCTTAACCCGCTCAATTCAAGTTTTTCTAGACTTTTATATAGGGAGCTTTAAAACGCGAAAGTCTTAGCTCATTCGGGTTAAGAACAAGAACTTTTCGCAAGTTCCTATAATTGATCCTAGAAAGTCACTTATCAAGGGAACTATAAAATGCATTCTCTAAACTTGAAAAAGTCCAAGAAAGTGCAAGATCCTATAGGTGGCTTGAAAACCCAAAACTTTGATTTGATATGGTCTTAATGAAAGCTAATAAAATTTTGGCTTAATTTTAACTTGCATGGCTAAGTATTCACGAGTCTCTTTAATTAGAGGTCTTTATATAGTGAAGAACGAGAAGTGATAGAGTTAGACAAGTGATCATGCTAAACGTAGAACATGAAAATGTTCTTTCAAAAACTCATATGTTTTTAATTGTGGCTTTTTCTTCCCATAAGATCAATGCATTAGGAATAAATAATAATTGCAATAAGTAAGGTCGTACGATTTGAAAGGTTACTTAGCCTGTAGCGCAAGATCGTTTAAAAGTTGCTCGGGGTTGAATAGAGTTCATAGCCAAGGCATAACTTATTGAAGCGGGACGCGAAGATTGTTGAAGATCCAAAAAGGCCCTAACAAGGCATGAGGAGCCCTATTTTGTTGCTAAAGATCCAAGATGATGTGAAGTATCATTATTCCTAAATCAATATGAAGGATCGAGACACACGACGAAAAGCAATTACTCCCCTAAAGATCATGGTGAAAGTCTATCCAAAAAGACCCTTACAAGGTATGAGGATAAAAATATCCAAGTCCGAAATGGAGGCGGATCGTTGTATATCAAATTCCAAAGTAAAGATTGAAGAAAAATGATGAAGTCGTGGTCCAAATATGAAGAATCTCTCAAAAACGTCAAGTGAAGAAATTACAAATATATGAAGAGAAGACCATAATTTCAAGAACGTCTTCCCAAGATTTGAAGTATGAAGTACATGCCAAATATCGATCCGAGAAAGGTCTCAAATCGTGAAACGAGTTAGGCCAAGATATGAACTTAAGGAGATACACGAGAAGCCGTTTTAAAAGATTTTGTCCTTCGGCTAACTATCGATAAAATCGTGCTACTTTGCTTTCGGACTAATAACTACTCAAATAAGTCAATATGAATCACTTGTGATCCATGACAAATAGTTAAAAATTGCTTGTAACCCATTTCCTTTTATAATAACTAGGATTGCGGGGATAAAAAGTATTACACAATTTTGACGTATGAGTAGTGTTAGCATTGTGACTTATACCAACAATGATCTCGTTTTTGCACTTAGCATAGAATGTATGACAATCAAGGATGACAAATTTTACTCTAAGGGACATTTACTTGTTTCTATTCTTTGACCCTAAAAGTCACATTCGTGATGAAAATCATGAATTATGTCTTTACACATCTTCGTAGTATCGTTGCAAGTCTTTTACTTTTACAATAAAGGGTAATAAAATTGAACTTTGGTGATGCTTAGATACTTTATTCTAGCATTGGGTGAGGGCACGACAATGGCTTAGTATGGGGGAGTGATGAGATGGCATTTATACATGATCTCATCGTTCTTTTCGGGCTTTAAATACATAAAAATGTCATAAAATACCATATATATATGCTTGTGTTTGTTTACTTGTGTATTTTAGGTATGGATATCGTGAAAAAGACAAAAGGTCACAAGAAACAAGGAAAAACGGACACGAGAAACGAAGCCATACAAAGAACCGGGCCCTAGATCATGATTTATTCAACATTTACCTTTGAAGACTTGAAGATATGCAAGATTGATCCTCAATGAATGAAGAAATGACACTTAAAACCCTTGTGAAATCATAATTACAAGTTTGGTCCCTTAAGTTTGTCAAAATTACACAAAAGGTCCTTCAACTTTGAAGAAAAGGCAAGATTAGTCCCTCATCAAATCTAATTTGTCAATTATGGTCCCTCATGAAGCCAAAGATACATTGAAGACCTTTGAAGATCAACAATGTCCAAGATGAGTCCCTCAAATATCCAAAAATGGCAAAAACAACCCTTTTAAACCTTTTGACAAAGTTTTGTGCCAAAAGTGTGAAGTTGGAAAAGTTATTAACACAGGAAACGAGTTTGTTTGGAAAATAAACTTGCTAATCATGTTTTGCCAAAAACAAAGGACCTAAGTTGCCATTTCCAAACTTTAAACACCACAAACACGCGCCAAACACCTTTTCTCCACCAAAATCGGATCAAAAGTGTTACTCTTTACCATTCTTCACCCTAGAATTTACTCACTTAAAACAAAGGGTAATTTTCAATTACCCTGGCACATGTGTGATTCACACATGCAGAAACACATCCCACACCAAAAACCCTCACCCCCACTCACCAAGAGGCCCCACCATTCAACACGTCAACCAATCAAAACACAACTTCCTCTCCAAGTAAGCTGACATGGAAAAATCAACAGCCCACACTCTTAGCTTCATCCCAAAGCTATTTTAAACGGTTTGGATCATTTTGGACAGCTCATCAACAAAAAACGTCCTCAAGTACTCAAGGACAAAATAGGAAATTCACTTCTAGGGTTTGTGAACAGTGATTAGCTAGCAGTTGCCTATAAAAAGACTCCGCAACATGTGAGAGAGCTTTTGTTCCAGTTTTAGGCTATAATCTTTGTAATTCCGTTTTAAGTTAATAAAATTTGATTTTCAGAAATTTATGAAATCTTGTTCTTGTTTATTAAAAGTTGGTGTTAGAATAGCCTAATTCTGAGTTCCATTTTAATGTTTGAAGGTTTTTTAGGCAAGCTTTTAATTGATAAGGCTTGTATTTCAAAAATCAGAAAGTATTGGTTAGTTGATCTCACTTTATTGTTTGTTCGTCTTAGCAGCATTGGAAGTTGTTACTTGTTCTGCTAGTACCTCAGCTCAAACAATCCAGGGCCTAGATGTAGGTCTTGGAGGTTTGCACCCTTCGCCTTTTTCATTTTCTCCCTTATTTTCTGAATATTTGTGATTTTATTTGATTGTTCTTGAATCTGTGATTTTGTGGTTGAATCTGATTTACTTGTGTTGGTTTGATGTTATTGAGGTGTTGTTAGCTTGATTTGTGGGTTAAATCTTGATAATCCTTTGAAAACTTGTCAAAACAGGTTATTAAGGGGTGTTTGGGTTAACTACATAGCAGGTTTTGAGGCTTGTTGAGTGGTTGTTTGTTGTTGCTATTTGTTTGTACTTGTTTATCTGATATACTTGGTCATTTTTATGCAAGTTTTGTGGATTGAAACACCTAGATTCACAAAAAGGCTATAAAATCTTGTTTACTTGATATTTTTTTGGCTGTGGTTTAAGGGACACCTAGATCTAATCATAGACTAGGGTTAACAAGTGATTAAACTAGGTTAATAACATCAGGGAAAGAGATTTGAAGCATTGAAATTGGATTTAGTGTCAATTAGATCAGCAAAGTTTCTACATATTCACTTTGTTTCTTATCAGTAACTGTATCTGCTTTGATCTTGTTATTTACTTTGATTCAGTGTTTGATTTAAGTTTGTTTGTGCTTATTCATAGTTTATATAGCTTGTGTATGCATCCTGTTGAATTTGGTTGGCTTATTCATGTTATATCTGCTTAATTGTGCATAACTGCTTATTTCACATGTCTGTGCAATATCTGGTGACTGTTTGATTAATTTGAGCTTATTGTGTGAACCAAATTGTGATTTTCTTGTTGAAATTGACTCCTTGTGATTCACTGATCACAAGGGTGCCCTTGTGTGACATTCGTCAAATTTCCATCTTAATTTATTCATGTAGTACGAGTATTTTAACTGTTTACCGACGAGTTGTCGACAGGATCGTGTTAACTATTTTTGCTTTGCGGACAAAGCCCTTTTTAGGGAGAGCATATGTAACATCTCGAGTTTTCGCGATTATTAAGTTGAATGCAATACACAAGTTAGTGGGCGTTTTATGTTTTGCCGTACGTTTATTTGGTGTATTTACTAGATATCATGAAGTCTCGCACAATTGCTTTGTTTTGGGATTGTATGTCAAACGGTTTTAGTGTCGTGTTTATTCAGTCGCGTCTAAACTTAACCATTGTGAACCCGAGTCGAGTTGTATAAGCTGTCACAGCAGGTACATATATTGAGTATAAACCTTCATTTATATTTATTACCAAGCTTGCTATACAAGAGTCACAAATTCTGTCACATGTCCAGCCACAAATAAACTTCATAGTTTATTTTCCCCACTAACCACTAAAGGACAGCACACATGCCTAGTTTACCCCATTTGGGTATATCACAAGTTACCATTTTCAGCTTGACACTAACCCTAGACTAACAATACAAGTTTATATACAAACCCAAAGTTTATTCAATGTCCAAATACAAGTTTATCACTGTCCAAATTACAAACACCAAAAATCTGCACAAGTTATTCAAATACAACTTCTGGGTAGAGTGAAGAGTAGTGTCCAGCCGACCCACACGTCGCATCCCAACCTGCAAAACCGAAAGAGTCTTCATCCCGTCCGAACCTGCAAAACCGAACATAGCATCCCCATTGTGAGTCTTTCATCTTTTCGTCTTTCCCTTATGAAGTCCTAGATGTGCTTGTTTTGTACGAACCTGCGAATAAACGAATCAATGTGTTAGTCATTGTAAAGGTCTTATACTTTTAACTAAAAACTGAAAATTGTTAAACTTTAATAACTAATACAAACATGTCTATGATTTTACTTTTCTGTCAACCAAACCGAGACCCGATTTAGACCAACCGAGACCCGATTTAGACCAAACCGAGACCCGACTTAGAACCAAACCGAGACCCATGTCCAACCGAATCAAGACCACAATCAAGAACCAAACCGAGACCCATGTCCAACCAAACCGAGACCCAATCAAGAACCAAACCGAGAACTAAACCAAGCCAACCAATCAAATGTCTTAATCACTTTCATTCTTACAGAAACACCCTAAAAACCATTAATCATGCCGCGGGTATAAAAACCCCCATTTCAAATCGAGACCCTAATTATTTAAACACCTTTTTAAACATTAAATTAGCACTTTTCACATTTCAGAAACATCACCTAAACATGAGAAACAATCGAACATAAAAACCCCCAATTTTTATGAAAACCCTAGATCGAATTTTTATTAATTAAAACGTTAATTAAACCTAATCTAAACCCAAACCCCATAGTTAATTTAATTGAAAATGAGTTATGCAAAAACCCCCAATTAACCGAAACCCTAATTTTTATAAACTGATTTTATATTGAAATTTGTTTGATTTTATAATAGAAAACATCAATTAATTGTGTTCAAAACCGAGATTGATAAAAACCCCCAAATATTTCAAAACCCTAAATTCGTTTATTTTAAATCCGAGAATCATATGATTCACAACAACTTTATACAAATCAATCAAACCCACTGATCATTATAAATCGAAAATAAATTAACTTTTAAAAGAAATAAAGGAAAAACGAACTTATCTTGATTTCTGGCTATTGATTCACGAAACCGCAAGGATGAACACATCAGAAAACCCAATCGATTTGATGTGGGGATTAAACCCCACATCTCACGCGATCTAAACACCCCAGACCACCCTTATATGATTGTTGTACCCCAACTGATTAGATATTGGCCATGGATAGAGGTTGAACCGATCTAGATTTAAGATAGAGAGAGATTGGAGCGGTGGAGTTATTATCGAGGGAGGAGAGAGAGTTAACTCTCTGTTATGGGAGTTGTGTGTGTTTACACGCATATCTACTCCTTCCGTTCCTTGTTATGTCCGCCCATGGACCGGGCCGGGTCTAATGACCCTTGGGCCGGTTTGTATGTAAGGGTATTGGACCAAATTTTGGGCCTTGTATGTTTATTTAGTTTAGTTATAAGCCCAAAACGAATTTTATAAATTTAGGTTATAATTTAACCCGTGAAACCCGACCATTTAATAAACCGACTTTTATTTATCGTACTTTTCCGTAAACGTATGGTTTCGTCAAGCACAACTAGGGTGTCGTGTCATTTAATAATATAATTATTCGTATCGTAACTCGATCCTCATAATTAATTAGGTCGCGGCTAGCGTAACCGTACTCTCGAGCTATTTTATCTTCGTTCTCCTTGCTGAATTAACGAGGTGAGTTTATAGCCCCATACTTTACTATTTTCACTGCTTTTTGGGGTGAGACATTGCTTGATTTTAACGTGTGAACACAAGTGCATTTACTGGTTTATATATTAGTCTAAGTCCCACTAAAAACCCAGTTGCTTTGGCCCGTGAATCGTGAACCGTTAATTACTTTGTGTAAGCGCGAATGTAATGGATAGATCTATCGGGATTGACGTCCCTGTCTGTCTTGTCCAACAAGGGGACAAGCGGGCACAGTTTCATTTGAGTCTGAGATAGGATGTCGTGGGTTTAGGCATCTAGTTTGGGCTACATTTATATGATTATACTGCCGGTGTTGTTAACGCTTCGGTGTCACGAGCTTAGACTGTAATAAATACTTTTGGGATGACTTTGTATCTGTTATATTGTCATCACCTTTGGGAAAATCTTGTGGTTCATTAAACATTTCCACTTAACTAAACCTATGAACTCACCAACTTTATGTTGACACTTTAGCAATGTTTTTCTCAGGTATTAAGAAGGAAGATGCTAAATGAGGTCTCATGCATTGCCGTCATTTCTTTGAAACAACGATCATTTGTACCATTTGAGAAAACTATGTTTTGTAACCGTATTCAGTTTATGCTTCCGCACTTTGTTAAAACTCTTTATTTTATTAATTACAAGTGATCTATTTTCCGAACGTCTCATTTAGAGGTCGTTCTTTGTGACTATGTGTGTATGATAATCATGACGTCACCACTCCCTTGTCGCCATTATACTCTGATATTTTGGGAGTGTGACAGATTGGTATCAGAGCCATAGTTATAGAGAACTAGGTTGCATTTAGTAACTCTAGACTATAACTGCTCTATGTTTAATCGATTATCATACAGATTGTAAGTATTAAGTATATGTAGATACATAAGTAATAAATGGGATACATGTGAATTAACAATTACGAGGTATATTTACATGGGTTACATGTGCAACAACAAAATCTGAATTATGTTATATGGGATACATGTGGATTCAACAATGATTGCTATGTTATGTTAATGTCCTTTTTACGGACTAATTTTATAAGATATTTACACACATTTATTTTGTTTATGATTACAGCGATGTCTTCATCCGATGATTCCACGTCTACAGGAGCGTACTACAACCGTAGTTCACAGTCGACCATCAGTTCATCAGTAGGACTACCTAGAGGATCGCCGTCAGGATATCCGTGGTACCGGATGGTTTCAGATGACGATATAGAGAGAGAGACTGAGGAGGTTCGTCATTCACCGATCCGTATTCCTGATGCATCAGCTGACGATGTACTTAGCCTAGAAGGCGGAGGAGAGGATGACTTAGACACTGACGTGGTGCAGTCACCAGGTCAGACATCAGTGACTGGAGATGAGACGGTAGAGGAGACAGAGGATGATGAGATGGAGTTTACAGATGGGGAAGGAGAGCCTATGGAGGTCACAAACACTGAGGACCCTCCTACTGCATATGCCGCTACTCCTGAGGTTTCCCTGGTACACATCTCCTCATCTTCATCTGAAGACGAAGGAGAAAGGACTGCTATTCCTGCTCCAGCACCTGGTACTCTACCTTTCTACTATGTAAGACGACGTCTTCGGGGGAGAGCTGCTCGACCACCACTTTCACCTTACCGACCCCTCATACCTTTCACTGCCACTGACAGGCATGCAGCCCGCACACCTGCCAGTTCTGTCCCAGAGACACCATTACTACTACCACCACCAGAGACTGTACCTGCAGTGTACCAGGAGATGCTTACTGATGCTGGTATCTCTACAGGACCAAGAGCTACGACTCCTCTTCCTAGGAGAGCTACGTCGACGGTGGTGATGCTTGGGGCGGCAGATGGATGTGTGACAACACGATTGAACAGATTGGAGGATGCTGTAGAGGCTTTAGGTGAAGAGTATAATGAAGTGCAGGATAAGTTGGAGGCACTGGCGAAGAAGAGTCCAGTTAGGGATGAGACAGTGTTGACAGTATGTGTGACCCGTCTACGAGGACAGCTTCTTACTGTTCTTGATCAGATGGAATCTATGCCGAACGCTCGTCTTGAGGAGATTGAGAGCCTGATGACCCGTTGGGGAGTAGAGCCATTGGTGGAGACAGGCGGACTAGAGGCACCAGTGGAGGACCCTGTTGCAGATTTGGATAAGAGGTTTAGAGCCGCTTGTCATGATACCGATGTTAGACTGAGAGATTCCCAGGCTCGTGAGCTCGTGGTTGAGAGGAGGTTAGCAGAGTTGGAGAAGGAGCTTCATCAGCGCCGTGAGGGCACTAGTTAGATTTAGCTTGTACTATCGACCTATCCTTGTATGACCACTAAGCTTTGAAGTTTGTCTTAGCTAGTTGGTATTTTATTTTCTTTTATTATGTTATGACAAACTATGATGTACTATCAAACGATTCTATGAATGATATTATGGGTTGCAAAAATTATGAGATCACTATATATTGTATTATATCCTGGAGCATTTCATAATTGTGTTGTGTGTGCCATGCATGTTATGTCTGGCAAAACTCATTATCCTATTACCTTGTTAGATTATGGCGCCAGTTAGAAGATCCGAAACGCAGAATCCGCCAGCCGCTACCGGTGGAATCGACACCGTCATGTTAAGCCAAATGATAGCCGAACGAGTGGCCGAGGCACTCGCGACCGCTGAAGCAAATCGTACAGCTAGCACACAGGAGGAGACCAACCAAGGAGCTACTAATGCTATTGCACGGACTTGTACCTACAAGGAATTTCGTGCAGTTACGCAAGTAAGTTTCCGCGGTACTGAAGGAGCAGTAGGATTAACCAGATGGTTTGAGAAGCTAGAATCCCAATTTGGGATTAGCAATGTCGCTGAAGCCGACAAGGTGAAGTTTGCGTCAAGCACGTTAGTGGATGGTGCTTTGACTTGGTGGAACGTCTATGCTCGTGCAGTGACCATTGACGTTGCCCAAACGACGCCCTGGAGTGAATTTAAGGCTATGTTTGTGAGGAAATACTGCCCACGAAATGAAGTCAAGCAGATGGAAGTTGAGCTGTGGAACCTGAAGGTCAAGGGTACTGCTCTTACTGCTTACAATCAGCGCTTTCAAGAGCTGATCTTGTTATGTCCTGAAATGGTGCCCAACGATGACCGATTGTTGGAGCGATACATTGAAGGACTACCTTTGAGCATCAAAGGGAATGTGACTTCATCCAAGTCGACTGATTTGCACGAGGCAATCGACATGGCTCAGAGTCTAATGTACCAAGTGGTACAGGAGTTGGGAGAAAATACTGGGGATAAAAGAAAGTGGTCTGGCAACCACTACAACAACAATACCAACAACAGCAACAATCCAAACAACTACAACCAGAACAAGCGACAAGAAGTAGCAAGAGTGTTCACTGCTGGACAAGGAAATACTGGAAACTACGCTGGAAGACTACCTTTCTGCGGAAAATGTGGCCGACACCACGAAGGAGCATGTCCCCCTACGTGCTACAATTGTGGGAAGGCGGGACATAAGGCAAAGGAATGCCGAGCACCACCTCGTTCTACTACTCAAAGAGGACCTGGAACGCAAGGTGGCCAAGGAGCAAATGTCACTTGCTTTGGATGTGGAGAGAAAGGTCACTACAAGAACAAATGTCCAAGCAGTGGGAACCAAGGTCGTAGTAACCAGATTCGAGGGAATCAAAATCAGAACCAAGGGAACCAGAAGCAGAATCAAGGGAACCAAGGAGGGAATAACCGAGCCACAACTAGTACTCCTGGAGGATTCACGGCACCTAGCAAAGTGTATCATCTCTGTGCTGAAGCTGCTGTGCAAGACAACAATGTTGTGACTGGTACGTTTCTAGTCAATTACAACTATGCTTCAGTACTATTTGATTCTGGTGCGGATAGGAGTTTTGTGTCGTCTATATTTAGTGAACGCCTAAATGTTACCCCTACTGCGTTAGACGTTAAGTATAATGTAGAATTAGCCGATGGGAAGTCAGTAACCACCGACGTTATTCTGAAAGGATGTAGTGTAAGGCTACAAGGTCGTTCGTTTAGTATCGACCTACTCCTTATAGAATTGGGAAGTTTTGACGTCATCATTGGAATGGATTGGATGTCGAAGCATCACGCGGAGATTGTATGTCATGAGAAGTGTGTCCGTGTTCCTTATGGAAACGACGTACTCATCATACAAGGCGAAAGAAGTGGAGTGAAGAATGGATCAAGATTGGAAGTCATCTCATGTATCAGGACTCAAAGATACATTGAGAAGGGATGTCCGGTATTCTTGGTTCAAGTAACACAAAAGGAGGGAGAAGAAGATCGCGAGAAGAAGGTAGAAGATGTACCGATCGTTAGAGACTTTCCGGACGTATTCCCAGAGGATTTACCCGGACTACCACCAGCACGGCAAGTGGAGTTTCACATCGAGCTTACACCAGGAGCCGCGCCTGTTGCTAGAGCCCCATACCGTCTAGCACCGGCCGAGATGACAGAGTTAGCTGAACAGATAAAGGAACTTTCTGACAAAGGTTTCATTAGACCAAGTTCCTCACCTTGGGGAGCGCCGGTCTTATTTGTCAAAAAGAAAGATGGATCCTTTAGAATGTGTATCGATTACCGAGAATTGAATAAGCTGACGATAAAGAACCGCTACCCATTGCCGAGGATTGACGATCTTTTCGACCAATTGCAAGGATCTAGCATATACTCGAAGATCGATTTAAGGTCAGGATATCATCAACTAAGGGTTAGAGAGGAAGACGTTCATAAAACGGCTTTTAGAACCCGGTACGGACACTACGAGTTCCAAGTTATGCCTTTCGGTTTGACAAACGCACCTGCGGTATTCATGGATCTCATGAACCGAGTTTGCAAACCATACTTGGACAAGTTTGTGATTGTATTTATCGATGACATTCTTATCTATTCTCGTAATGAAGAAGAGCACAAGGAACATTTGAAGACCATATTAGAGCTGCTGAGGAAGGAGAAGTTATATGCAAAGTTTTCCAAATGTGAGTTTTGGATAAACACAGTGCAATTCCTTGGGCATGTGATCGACAGCAGTGGTATTCACGTTGATCATGCTAAGATCGAGGCTGTAAAGGATTGGGCGACTCCAACAACACCCACGGAGATCCGTCAATTTTTAGGTCTTGCTGGTTACTATAGGAGATTCATTGAAGGTTTCTCCAAGATAGCTAAACCAATGACGGAATTGACTCAAAAGGATAAGAAGTTTGAGTGGAAGGAGGATCAAGATTTGGCATTCCAGACGTTGAAGCAGATGTTGTGTGAAGCACCTATACTAGCCCTACCTGAGGGTAATGAAGACTTTGTGGTGTATTGTGATGCATCCATAAAAGGGTTAGGTGCAGTATTGATGCAAAGGACTAAGGTCATAGCTTACGCATCAAGACAACTAAAAGTGCACGAGAAGAACTACACAACTCATGACCTAGAGTTGGGAGCAGTGGTGTTTGCCTTGAAGATTTGGAGACACTACCTTTATGGTACTAAGTGTGTTGTATTCACTGATCATAAGAGTCTACAACATATTTTGAATCAAAAGGAACTCAACATGAGACAACGACGTTGGCTAGAGTTGCTCAGTGATTACGATTGCGAGATCCGTTATCACCCGGGCAAGGCAAATGTCGTGGCCGACGCTTTGAGTCGAAAGGAGAGAGTTCTTAGGGTGAAGGCTTTAATGATGACCATTGACTTAGACCTTCCATCCTTAATTCTCAAGGCTCAGAAAGAAGCAGTCGAGGAAGAAATTCTCAAGACTGAAGATGTTAGAGGAATGATAAAGAAGTTGGAAGCACGTTCGGATGGAACGTTATGCCTTGATAATAGGAGTTGGTTACCATGCCATGGTGACCTACGAACCTTGATTATGCATGAGTCGCATAAGTCAAAGTACTCCATACATCCGGGATCTGATAAAATGTATCATGATCTGAAGATGTTGTATTGGTGGCCGAACATGAAGGCGGATATTGCTACATACGTTAGCAAGTGTTTGACTTGTGCCGAAGTCAAAGCCGAACATATGAAACCATCAGGATTATTGGTCCAACCCGAACTGCCAGAATGGAAGTGGGAAAGGATCACTATGGATTTCATTACCAAGCTACCAAAGACCGCAGCCGGATTTGACACGATTTGGGTAATCGTCGACCGACTCACCAAATCGGCTCATTTCCTACCAATCAAGGAGACTGATGGAATGGATAAGTTAGCAAGGACGTACTTGGAGGAAGTAGTCACGAAGCACGGTGTGCCTGTGTCTATAATCTCCGACCGAGACAGCCGATTTACTTCGCAGTTTTGGAAGTCACTGCAAAAGGCATTGGGGACGCAGTTGGATATGAGCACTGCGTACCATCCCCAAACTGACGGTCAAAGTGAACGGACCATTCAAACCCTAGAAGATATGCTGAGAGCCTGTGTGATTGACTTTGGAAATAAATGGGATAGACACCTACCTCTGGTGGAATTCTCATACAACAATAGCTATCACACTAGCATTAAGTCAGCGCCGTTCGAAGCACTGTATGGTAGGAAGTGTCGTTCACCCGTGTGTTGGGCAGAGGTCGGTGAAGCACAACTCACTGGACCTGAGATCATACACGAGACTACTGAGAAGATCTTTAAGATTAAGAGCCGTATACAAGCCGCAAGAGATCGACAGAAGAGTTATGCTGATATGCGACGCAAACCCCTTGAGTTTGAGGTTGGTGATAAAGTTATGTTGAAGGTCTCACCTTGGAAAGGTGTGATTCGCTTTGGAAAGCGTGGAAAGTTAAACCCTCGTTACATTGGACCCTTCAAGATTATAGAGAGGATTGGTCCCGTAGCCTATCGTTTGGAATTACCCCAAGAACTTAGCCGAGTGCATAATGTGTTCCACATTTGCAATCTGAAGAAATGCTTAGCTGACGAAGCACTCGTTATCCCTTTGGAGGAGATTCAACTTGACGACAAACTCAACTTCGTAGAGGAACCAGTAGAAGTTATGGACCGTCAAGTCAAACAACTCAAGCAAAGCCGTATACCTATTGTGAAGATCCGATGGAATGCGCGTAGAGGTCCAGAATACACGTGGGAACGTGAAGATCAATTCAAGAGCAAGTATCCTCATCTTTTCGCTAACCATCCTACTACAGCAACGTCTTGATTTCGTGACGAAATCTCTAAAACATGGGAATACTGTGACATTCGTCAAATTTCCATCTTAATTTATTCATGTAGTACGAGTATTTTAACTGTTTACCGACGAGTTGTCGACAGGAACGTGTTAACTATTTTTGCTTTGCGGACAAAGCCCTTTTTAGGGAGAGCATATGTAACATCTCGAGTTTTCGCGATTATTAAGTTGAATGCAATACACAAGTTAGTGGGCGTTTTATGTTTTGCCGTACGTTTATTTGGTGTATTTACTAGATATCATGAAGTCTCGCACAATTGCTTTGTTTTGGGATTGTATGTCAAACGGTTTTAGTGTCGTGTTTATTCAGTCGCGTCTAAACTTAACCATTGTGAACCCGAGTCAAGTTGTATAAGCTGTCACAGTAGGTACATATATTGAGTATAAACCTTCATTTATATTTATTACCAAGCTTGCTATACAAGAGTCACAAATTCTGTCACATGTCCAGCCACAAATAAACTTCATAGTTTGTTTTCCCCACTAACCACTAAAGGACAGCACACATGCCTAGTTTACCCCATTTGGGTATATCACAAGTTACCATTTTCAGCTTGACACTAACCCTAGACTAACAATACAAGTTTATATACAAACCCAAAGTTTATTCAATGTCCAAATACAAGTTTATCACTGTCCAAATTACAAACACCAAAAATCTGCACAAGTCATTCAAATACAACTTCTGGGTAGAGTGAAGAGTAGTGTCCAGCCGACCCACACGTCGCATCCCAACCTGCAAAACCGAAAGAGTCTTCATCCCGTCCGAACCTGCAAAACCGAACATAGCATCCCCATTGTGAGTCTTTCGTCTTTTCGTCTTTCCCTTATGAAGTCCTAGATGTGCTTGTTTTGTACGAACCTGCGAATAAACGAATCAATGTGTTAGTCATTGTAAAGGTCTTATACTTTTAACTAAAAACTGAAAATTGTTAAACTTTAATAACTAATACAAACATGTCTATGATTTTACTTTTCTGTCAACCAAACCGAGACCCGATTTAGACCAACCGAGACCCGATTTAGACCTAACCGAGACCCGACTTAGAACCAAACCGAGACCCATGTCCAACCGAATCAAGACCACAATCAAGAACCAAACCGAGACCCATGTCCAACCAAACCGAGACCCAATCAAGAACCAAACCGAGAACTAAACCAAGCCAACCAATCAAATGTCTTAATCACTTTCATTCTTACAGAAACACCCTAAAAACCATTAATCATGCCGCGGGTATAAAACCCCCATTTCAAATCGAGACCCTAATTATTTAAACACCTTTTTAAACATTAAATTAGCACTTTTCACATTTCAGAAACATCACCTAAACATGAGAAACAGTCGAACATAAAAACCTCCAATTTTTATGAAAACCCTAGATCGAATTTTTATTAATTAAAACGTTAATTAAACCTAATCTAAACCCAAACCCCATAGTTAATTTAATTGAAAATGAGTTATGCAAAAACCCCCAATTAACCGAAACCCTAATTTTTATAAACTGATTTTATATTGAAATTTGTTTGATTTTATAATAGAAAACATCAATTAATTGTGTTCAAAACCGAGATTGATAAAAACCCCCAAATATTTCAAAACCCTAAATTCGTTTATTTTAAATCCGAGAATCATATGATTCACAACAACTTTATACAAATCAATCAAACCCACTGATCATTATAAATCGAAAATAAATTAACTTTTAAAAGAAATAAAGGAAAAACGAACTTATCTTGATTTCTGGCTATTGATTCACGAAACCGCAAGGATGAACACATCAGAAAACCCAATCGATTTGATGTGGGGATTAAACCCCACATCTCACGCGATCTAAACACCCCAGACCACCCTTATATGATTGTTGTACCCCAACTGATTAGATATTGGCCATGGATAGAGGTTGAACCGATCTAGATTTAAGAGACAGAGAGATTGGAGCGGTGGAGTTATTATCGAGGGAGGAGAGAGAGTTAACTCTCTGTTATGGGAGTTGTGTGTGTTTACACGCATATCTACTCCTTCCGTTCCTTGTTATGTCCGCCCATGGACCGGGCCGGGTCTAATGACCCTTGGGCCGGTTTGTATGTAAGGGTATTGGACCCAATTTTGGGCCTTGTATGTTTATTTAGTTTAGTTATAAGCCCAAAACGAATTTTATAAATTTAGGTTATAATTTAACCCGTGAAACCCGACCATTTAATAAACCGACTTTTATTTATCGTACTTTTCCGTAAACGTATGGTTTCGTCAAGCACAACTAGGGTGTCGTGTCATTTAATAATATAATTATTCGTATCGTAACTCGATCCTCATAATTAATTAGGTCGCGGCTAGCGTAACCGTACTCTCGAGCTATTTTATCTTCGTTCTCCTTGCTGAATTAACGAGGTGAGTTTATAGCCCCATACTTTACTATTTTCACTGCTTTTTGGGGTGAGACATTGCTTGATTTTAACGTGTGAACACAAGTGCATTTACTGATTTATATATTAGTCTAAGTCCCACTAAAAACCCAGTTGCTTTGGCCCGTGAATCGTGAACCGTTAATTACTTTGTGTAAGCGCGAATGTAATGGATAGATCTATCGGGATTGACGTCCCTGTCTGTCTTGTCCAACAAGGGGACAAGCGGGCACAGTTTCATTTGAGTCTGAGATAGGATGTCGTGGGTTTAGGCATCTAGTTTGGGCTACATTTATATGATTATACTGGCGGTGTTGTTAACGCTTCGGTGTCACGAGCTTAGACTGTAATAAATACTTTTGGGATGACTTTGTATCTGTTATATTGTCATCACCTTTGGGAAAATCTTGTGGTTCATTAAACATTTCCACTTAACTAAACCTATGAACTCACCAACTTTATGTTGACACTTTAGCAATGTTTTTCAAAGGTATTAAGAAGGAAGATGCTAAATGAGGTCTCATGCATTGCCGTCATTTCTTTGAAACAACGATCATTTGTACCATTTGAGAAAACTATGTTTTGTAACCGTATTCAGTTTATGCTTCCGCACTTTGTTAAAACTCTTTATTTTATTAATTACAAGTGATCTATTTTCCGAACGTCTCATTTAGAGGTCGTTCTTTGTGACTATGTGTGTATGATAATCATGACGTCACCAATCCCTTGTCGCCATTATACTCTGATATTTTGGGAGTGTGACACCTTGTTTCCAATTGAATCCAACTAAATCTCTCTAAAAAGCTTGGTCAAATAGTCAAAGCAGTGGAAACTCCTTTCCCCTGCTGCTAGCCACTGCTAGTGTTAATTGGGTTTCAGCTTATCAATAAGCTATAATAGCTTATTTAACCAGCAACAACTTGGATTTTGTAATAGGTGCTCATCATTTGACCCATTTGTTCATACTGGAGCATTTGGTGTGTTGACTTTAGGGTTTGACTAGAAAACCAACTTAATTGACTTTTTCATAAGTGCTTATTGGTTCATTCTGGCTTATTGGTGTTGCTTATTGGATTTTTGTTGATTGATTTGGCTTATTAAGTTCATTTGTGACATTTTGCAAGTTGAATCAAGTTCTGAGGTGCCCTAAATCTCTAACCCGATTATTTTGTCTTTTAGTGAAATTATACTTTGCTTATTTCTGGCTTATTGAGTGTGCTTTTTCAAAATTTCTTTTTACAGATCTCTTAAGCATCCCAAAAGAAGGTTGTGTGTCAAATTAGAGCTTATGGCATTAGCTTATTGCTTAATGGGCTAAAAAGCCCAATAAGAATAAGTTGTTTGCTTAATAAGCTGTGATAAGCTCACTTTCAGCTTTTGGGCCTTTAGAGTTTTGTGTTTAGAATGAAATTTTAAGTCAGATTGGGCTTTTCAAAGTCAATTGGGCCAAGTTTGACTTTTTGGGCTAAAAAGCCCATTTAAGCGGACTGTTTTTGGTTTTGGCCCATTTGAGGGCCCAATAGGGGTATTCTGGTCATTTCACTTTCATTTTCTGTTTATTTAGGTTAAAAAAAATTAATTTGCAAGTTTTTAGAATTTTTTATATTTTTTGTATTTTTAATATTATTTTAATATTATTTTATTATTATTTTTCAAATTTCACATTTTTTAACTTTTTACATTTTTCTTAGCTTAAATACATTAAAATAGGATTTTTGCAACTCTTAGATTAAATTTATCACTTTTAGCAAGTTTAAGGATGTTCCACATGACGCCATTAAGATGATGTTGTTTCCATACTCGTTAGATGGACCCGCAAAAATTTGGCTTGAGAAAGAACCGCCAAATTCGATTTTGACATGGGGTGATCTCGTTTCTAAGTTTGTGAACAAGTTTTTTCCACCATCTAAAACAACACATTTGAAAAATGAGATTTCAAGATTTGTTCAAAGAAATAATGAAAGTTTTTCAATGGCATGGGAACGATTTAAAGAAATGTTACATGAATGTCCAGATCATGATTTTTCGGAATTCCGTCAAATTGATACTTTTTATAATGGGCTTAATGATCATGAACGAGATTACTTGAATGCCTCCGCGGGTGGTAATTTTTTGTGCAAAACGACCGATGAAGCTTTAAAGATTATCGAGAATAGATCTAAGGTTTATAGCCCTCGTAACACACCGAGTGTTGCCAGTTTGGATTCGTCATCGTCGTCATCCTCTCGTAGCATTAATGCCTTACATGATGAAGCTAATGAGGAAAATCGGTTTTTCGATAGATTTGCTAATCTTATGTCTCATTGGAAAGCTCAAGAAGCTTCAAAATCCGCTTCGGTTAAAGCGGTTGCTAAGAGTTGTTTGTCTTGTGGTGGAGCTCATGATCTTTCCGAGTGCATTACCGCGGATGGTAACACTTCGAGTGCTTATGTAGCAACGGGAACTTACAACCAAAATGGCCAAGGTTCCCACCCAACTCAAGCTCCACCAAATCAAAATGCTAATAACTATCGAAACCACAACCAAGGTGGTAATTACCAAGGCAATTCACATAACTACAACAAGGGGAATTATCAAAGTGGGAATGGACAAGTCACTAATCAAAACCAAAACAGTGATTTTCAAAACACTACACAAGGTTTTCAAAATGCTCACACTAAAAATCTTCAAGGAGAATTTTTGGATTATGCTAAAGCAAATGATGCTAAGTTTGATAACATTCAACGTGAGATGATTAGCTTAAGATCCGAGTTGAAAAACGAGCTTAAAAATGAACTTGCTAATGAACTTAAAACTCATGCAAACAAAATGCAAGGAAATGTTCAACGTCTTCCACAAAATCAACAAAAGATGGAACAAGGACAACATGAGATTAAGCAAGAGTTGTTAAAAGCGGATGCTAGGCAATCAAAATTTGAGGAACGAATGGTTAAAATGTTTGAAGCAATCATGTGTAAACCCTCTTCCTCGGGTGGTCTTCCTAGTGATACCATTGCAAACCCGAAGGGAGAAATGAAGGTTATTACTACACGAAGTGGTAAAACTTTCAAGGAACCAATCTCTCGTCCAAGTACTTCTACGGAGAAGGAAATCGAGAAAGAGCCCGAGGTGGTGGTCGAAAAAGAGCACATTACAATCCCACGAAGTACCGTTCAAACCACACCTACGGTTGAACCAATACCAATCATGGAACCCGAGATTCCAAGGCCGTTGCCTAATGTCCAACCCACACCACCCTTACCTTACCAGTCGAGACGAAACAAAGAGAAATTTCAAGAACGTAACAAACAACAAATCGAGCTTTTTATAAAAATGTTTCAACAAGTGCATTTTGATGTGAGTTTAGCCGACGCGTTGTTGTATATGCCTCGTTTCGCTTCCACTTTTAAAAGTATGATGAGCGATAAGGAAAAGCATTCAAAGCTTGCTAATTGTTCTTCGGTTTATCTTAACCGCATACAAGAAAAAGTTGGTAACCCCGGAAAGTTTCTCATACCTTGTGACATAGAAGATATGAAAGAATGCCTCGCCTTGGCCGATCTTGGTGCGAGCATTAATTTGATGCCATTTTCCATTTGGAAATCGCTTTCGCTTCCGGCTCTTATTCCTTCGAACATGTCTATCAAGATGGCCGATCATTCTACGATTTTAGCATGTGAAGTAGCCGAAGAGTTTTCGTGAAAGGGGGAAGTTCTACTATCCCGTTGATTTTATAGTAGTTGACATCCCCGCGGATCCTCAATTTCCTCTAAATTTAGGTCGTTCATTTTTAGACACCTCGAGATCGCTTATCGACGTTCATGCAAGAACTATCACTTTGAGATTCAACGAAGAGGAACTTGTTATAAACGCTACTCAAAACTTGAAACCTTCTCATGTTTATGCAATCGCTACCATCAATCACATTGACATCGTTGATGTGGTTTGCGATGAGTTTTCACAAGAAGTCTTAGGTTTTTCCGATAGCTCGTCAAGTGGCAATCCCACTATTTTGGATCCGATTCTTGCTAATTCTACACCAAATCTCACTCCATTCCAAGGAGGCGATTTCACTTCAAATGAAATCGACAATGAAGATGAGGTGTTGATTAGTGATGATACTTCTATTCCACCATTTCTTCCGCCTATGGAAGTTATGAGTGTTTAACCAAAATCTTCAATCGAGGAACCACCTACCCTTGAATTGAAAGATCTTCCTTCTCACCTTGAATAAGCATTCTTGGAAGGTGATGACAAGTTGTCGGTTATTATTGCAAGAGGTCTTGCTAATGATGAAAAGACCGAGCTCTTGAAAGTTCTTAAAGCTCATAACGGGGCAATTGCGTGGAAAATTTCCGACATTAAGGGTATTGACCCAAAATTTTGTACTCACAAGATTTTACTGGAGGAGGACTACAAACCCGCAATTTAAAGTCAAAGAAGGGTGAATCCCAAAATTTACGATGTCATTAAAAAGGAAGTGTTGAAACTCCTTGACGCGGGGATGATTTATCCTATCTCCGATAGCCCATGGGTGAGCCCAATCCATTCTGTCCCTAAAAAGGGAGGAATGACCGTTGTGCCTAATGAAAACAACGAGTTAATTCCCACTCGTGTTGTGACCGGTTGTAGGGTGTGTATTGACCACCGAAAGTTAAATGACGCCACTCGTAAAGACCACTTTCCTTTGCCCTTCATGGATAAAATGTTGGAGCGACTCGCGGGAAATGAATTCTATTGCTTTTTAGATGGTTTTTCCGGTTACTTTCAAATCCCTATCGACCCTCGTGATCAAGAGAAGACTACGTTTACGTGTCCTTATGGAACGTTTGCTTATTGTAGGATGCCTTTCGGACTTTGTAATGCACCGGGTACGTTTCAACGGTGTATGATGGCGATTTTTCACGATATGATCGAGAAGTCGATGGAAGTGTTTATGGATGACTTTTCGGTGTTTGGCAATTCGTTCACATCATGTTTATCTAATCTCGAGCAAATGTTAAAACGTTGTGAAGAAACCAATCTTGTGCTTAATTGGGAAAAATGTCATTTTATGTGTAAACAAGGAATCGTCTTAGGACATAAGGTGTCGAAAGCGGGGATTGAGGTCGATAAAGCTAAGGTAGACGTCATCGCCAAGTTACCTCATCCCAAAACCGTTAAGGGAGTTAGGAGTTTCCTAGGCCATGCAGGCTTTTATCGACGTTTCATCAAGGACTTTTCGAAAATCTCTCGACCTATGACACACCTTCTCGAGAAGGATGCTCTTTTTAATTTCAATGAGGATTGTGTTAGAGCTTTCGAAACTCTCAAAAGGAAACTTACCAAAGCTCCCATTCTTGTTGCTCCTAATTGGGAATTACCCTTTGAAATCATGTGCGATGCAAGTGATTATGCTATAGGGGCCGTCTTAGGGCAACATTATGACAAGCATTTCCGTCCTATCCATTATGCTAGTAAGACCCTGACTGAGGCTCAATTAAAGTACACCACAACGGAAAAGGAATTCCTTGCCATGGTCTATGATTTTGAGAAATTCCGACCTTATCTCTTCTTAACTAAAAGCATCGTGTATACCGACCATTCGGATATCAAGTATCTCTTAGCTAAGCAAGATGCTAAGCCGAGATTGCTTCGTTGGATGCTCCTCCTCCAAGAATTTGATGTCACCGTGCTTGACAAAAAAGGAGCCGAGAATCTAGCGGCCGATCATCTCTCTCGTCTAGAAGATCCTCACAAAGATGTTTTCGAGAACAAGGAAATCACCGAAACATTTCCTCTCGAGATTCTCGGTGTAGTGAATTCTAAAGACACCACCACATGGTTTGCCGACATTGCAAATTACCATGCGGGCAATTTCATAATCAAGGGTATGACGACACAACAAAAGCGAAAATTCTGTCGTGACGTCAAGTTCTATTTTTGGGACGACCCTTATCTCTTTCGGGTTTGTGCGGATCAACTCGTTCGACGTTGTGTTTTTGGTACCGAAGCTTCTAATATCCTTAGAGCTTGTCACGAGGGACCCACGGTTGGTCACCACAGTGCTAATCTCACGGCTAAGAAAGTGTTCGATGCCGGCTTCTTTTGGCCTTCTATCTATCGTGATGCACACGCACTTGTGAAGTCGTGTGATTCGTGCCAACGTCAAGGAAAATCGTCTAAACGTGATGAAATGCCGCAAAACATAATTCAAGTGTGTGAGATTTTCGACATATGGGGAATAGATTTTATGGGTCCGTTCCCATCGTCTCATGGTAACAAGTATATCCTCGTCCCAGTGGACTACCTTTCTAAGTGGGTGGAAGCTAAGGCTTTACCTACTAATGATGCTCGTGTGGTAGTAAAGTTTTTGAAACAACTATTCTCTCGGTTCGGAACCCCTCGTGCTATTATAAGCGATCGTGGAACCCATTTTTGTAATGAAAAATTCGAGAAGGTCTTAAAGAAATATGGAGTTACTCATCGTCTTTCTACGGCTTATCACCCGCAAACGAGTGGGCAAGTCGAGGTTTCGAACCGAGCTTTGAAGGGGATTTTAGAAAGGTCGATTGGAGAAAACCGTGCTTCATGGTCCGACAAACTCGATGACGCTTTATGGGCCTTTAGGACCGCTTATAAGACACCTATCGGTTGCACTCCTTATAAGTTAGTCTATGGGAAGAATTGTCATTTGCCCATTGAATTGGAGCACAAGGCATATTGGGCCCTTAAGCATGCAAACTTTGACTTGAAGACCGCGAGAGATCACCGGAAAACACAATTGAATGAATTAGATGAACTAAGAGACAATGCTTATGAAAATTCATTGATTTTCAAAGAAAAGACTAAAAAGTTTCATGATGCAAAGATTAAAAACCGGGTTTTTAACGTTGGTGATCAAGTGTTATTTTTTAACTCTCGACTTAAGATATTTTCCGGGAAATTGAAATCTCGTTGGTCGGGTTCGTTCACCATTACACAAATGTTTCCTTATGGGACCATCGAGGTAGCTCAAGATGATGGTCCTAATTTCAAGTTGAATGGACATAGGCTTAAGCACTACTTTGGTGGGGAAATTCCTTCAATGGTTGACCTCGACCAAGTCACCTTCCCCAATGATAATTAGCATTGAGGGGATCGAGTCGAGCTCATGACTCGGTAATAAAAAACGAGGTGCCTCGTCGGGGAGATCCCATGCTTATCCTTTTATGCTTACTAATCACTAATGAGGGGACTTGTACCCTTCAAACTCGTTGTCTTGTGGTTGTTTGTGATTGTGTATCTAGATCATCATCATCTATGATTGAAGACTCTCGTGTTCGTTTACGTGAGCCTCCATCGTTTGCTTGAAGAATTTTTTTACGAATCCATTGACATATCCTTTATTGTTCTAACAATTATCTTTTACCATACTTAATAAACGGCTTTAGATATATTGTTGATCGCCCTTTCCATGCTAGATCCTAAGCATTCGATTCTTCGTCTCTAGTATGGGGGTGCTCCACCCTTAGACTCGAAACATTGAGGACAATGTTTACTTTTAGTATGGGGGGGTGAATAGGTACTTGCTTTTCTACGCCCTCGCGCTTTCCACTTTCCAATGTTTTGTTTTGTGCTAATAAGGCTAAAAATGGCCAAATTTTAAAATTTTTCTTAGTTTTTATAAATATTTTTAAGACACGAATGTATATTTTCCGATGGGTAGAATAAGAGCTAATTTTTGACTTGATGGGCATTTGGAGCCATTTACATTCCTTAACCCGCTCAATTCAAGTTTTTCTAGACTTTTATATAGGGAGCTTTAAAACGCGAAAGTCTTAGCTCATTCGGGTTAAGAACAAGAACTTTTCGCAAGTTCCTATAATTGATCCTAGAAAGTCACTTATCAAGGGAACTATAAAATGCATTCTCTAAACTTGAAAAAGTCCAAGAAAGTGCAAGATCCTATAGGTGGCTTGAAAACCCAAAACTTTGATTTGATATGGTCTTAATGAAAGCTAATAAAAATTTGGCTTAATTTTAACTTGCATGGCTAAGTATTCACGAGTCTCTTTAATTAGAGGTCTTTATATAGTGAAGAGCGAGAAGTGATAGAGTTAGACAAGTGATCATGCTAAACGTAGAACATGAAAATGTTCTTTCAAAAACTCATATGTTTTTAATTGTGGCTTTTTCTTCCCATAAGATCTATGCATTAGGAATAAATAATAATTGCAATAAGTAAGGTCGTACGATTTGAAAGGTTACTTAGCCTCTAGCGCAAGATCGTTTAAAAGTTGCTCGGGGTTGAATAGAGTTCATAGCCAAGGCATAACTTATTGAAGTGGGACGCGAAGATTGGTGAAGATCCAAAAAGGCCCTAACAAGGCATGAGGAGCCCTATTTTGTTGCTAAAGATCCAAGATGATGTGAAGTATCATTATTCCTAAATCAATATGAAGGATCGAGACACACGACGAAAAGCAATTAATCCCCTAAAGATCATGGTGAAAGTCTATCCAAAAAGACCCTTACAAGGTATGAGGATAAAAATATCCAAGTCCGAAATGGAGGCGGATCGTTGTATATCAAAATCCAAAGTAAAGATTGAAGAAAAATGATGAAGTCGTGGTCCAAATATGAAGAATCTCTCAAAAACGTCAAGTGAAGAAATTACAAATATATGAAGAGAAGACCATAATTTCAAGAACGTCTTCCCATGATTTGAAGTATGAAGTACATGCCAAATATCGGTCCGAGAAAGGTCTCAAATCGTGAAACGAGTTAGGCCAAGATATGAACTTAAGGAGATACACGAGAAGTCGTTTTAAAAGATTTTGTCTTTCGGCTAACTATCGATTAAATCGTGCTACTTTGCTTTCGGACTAATAACTACTCAAATAAGTCAATATGAATCACTTGTGATCCATGACAAATAGTTAAAAATTGCTTGTAACCCACTTCCTTTTATAATAACTAGGATTGCGGGGATAAAAAGTATTACACAATTTTGACGTATGAGTAGTGTTAGCATTGTGACTTATACCAACAATGATCTCGTTTTTGCACTTAGCATAGAATGTATGACAATCAAGGATGACAAATTTTACTCTAAGGGACATTTACTTGTTTCTATTATTTGACCCTAAAAGTCACATTCGTGATGAAAATCATGAATTATGTCGTTACACATCTTCGTAGTATCGTTGCAAGTCTTTTACTTTTCAATAAAGGGTAATAAAATTGAACTTTGGTGATGCTTAGATACTTTATTCTAGCATTGGGTGAGGGCACGGAAATGGCTTAGTATGGGGGAGTGATGAGATGGTATTTATACATGATCTCATCGTTCTTTTCGGGCTTTAAATACATAAAAATGTCATAAAATACCATATATATATGCTTGTGTTTGTTTACTTGTGTATTTTAGGTATGGATATCGTGAAAAAGACAAAAGATCACAAGAAACAAGGAAAAACGGACACGAGAAACGAAGCCATACAAAGAACCGGGCCCTAGATCATGATTTATTCAACATTTACCTTTGAAGACTTGAAGATATGCAAGATTGATCCTCAATGAATGAAGAAATGACACTTAAAACCCTTGTGAAATCATAATTACAAGTTTGGTCCCTTAAGTTTGTCAAAATTACACAAAAGGTCCTTCAACTTTGAAGAAAAGGCAAGATTAGTCCCTCATCAAATCTAATTTGTCAATTATGGTCCCTCATGAAGCCAAAGATACATTAAAGACCTTTGAAGATCAACAATGTCCAAGATCAGTCCCTCAAATATCCAAAAATGGCAAAAACAACCCTTTTAAACCTTTTAACAAAGTTTTGTGCCAAAAGTGTGAAGTTGGAAAAGTTATTAACACAGGAAACGAGTTTGTTTGGAAAATAAACTTGCTAATCATGTTTTGCCAAAAACAAAGGACCTAAGTTGCCATTTCCAAACTTTAAACACCACAAACACGCGCCAAACACCTTTTCTCCACCAGAATCGGATCAAAAGTGTTACTCTTTACCATTCTTCACCCTAGAATTCACTCACTTAAAACAAAGGGTAATTTTCAATTACCCTGACACATGTGTGATTCACACATGCAGAAACACATCTCACACCAAAAACCCTCACCCCCAATCACCAAGAGGCCCCACCATTCAACACGTCAACCAATCAAAACACAACTTCCTCTCCAAGTAAGCTGACATGGCAAAATCAACAGCCCACACTCTTATCTTCATCCCAAAGCTATTTTAAACGGTTTGGATCATTTTGGACAGCTCATCAACAAAAAACGTCCTCAAGTACTCAAGGACAAAATAGGAAATTCACTTCTAGGGTTTGTGAACAGTGATTAGCTAGCAGTTGCCTATAAAAAGACTCCGCAACATGTGAGAGAGCTTTTGTTCCAGTTTTAGGCTATCAATCTTTGTAATTCCGTTTTAAGTTAATAAAATTCGATTTTCAGAAATTTATGAAATCTTGTTCTTGTTTATTAAAAGTTGGTGTTAGAATAGACTAATTCTGAGTTCCATTTTAATGTTTGAAGGTTTTTGAGGCAAGCTTTTAATTGATAAGGCTTGTATTTCAAAAATCAGAAAGTATTGGTTAGTTGATCTCACTTTATTGTTTGTTCGTCTTAGCAGCATTGGAAGCTGTTACTTGTTCTGCTAGTACCTCAGCTCAAACAATCCAGGGCCTAGATGTAGGTCTTGGAGGTTTGCACCCTTCTCCTTTTTCATTTTCTCCCTTATTTTCTGAATATTTGTGATTTTATTTGATTGTTCTTGAATCTTTGATTTTGTGGTTGAATCTGGTTTACTTGTGTTGGTTTGATGTTATTGAGGTGTTGTTAGCTTGATTTGTGGGTTAAATCTTGATAATCCTTTGAAAACTTGTCAAAACAGGTTATTAAGGGGTGTTTGGGTTAACTACATAGCAGGTTTTGAGGCTTGTTGAGTGGTTGTTTGTTGTTGCTATTTGTTTGTACTTGTTTATCTGATATACTTGGTCATTTTTATGCAAGTTTTGTGGATTGAAACACCTAGATTCATAAAAAGGCTATAAAATCTTGTTTACTTGATATTTTTTTGGCTGTGATTTAAGGGACACCTAGATCTAATCATAGACTAGGGTTAACAAGTGATTAAACTAGGTTAATAACATCAGGGAAAGAGATTTGAAGCATTGAAATTGGATTTAGTGTCAATTAGATCAGCAAAGTTTCTGCATATTCACTTTGTTTCTTATCAGTAACTGTATCTGCTTTGATCTTGTTATTTACTTTGATTTAGTGTTCGATTTAAGTTTGTTTGTGCTTATTCATAGTTTATATAGCTTGTGTATGCATCCTGTTGAATTTGGTTGGCTTATTCATGTTATATCTGCTTAATTGTGCATAACTGCTTATTTCACATGTCTGTGCAATATCTGGTGACTGTTTGATTAATTTGAGCTTATTGTGTGAACCAAATTGTGATTTTCTTGTTGATATTGACTCCTTGTGATTCACTGATCACAAGGGTGCCCTTGTTTCCAATTGAATCCAACTAAATCTCTCTAAAAAGCTTGGTCAAATAGTCAAAGCAGTGGGAACTCCTTTCCCCTGCTGCTAGCCACTGCTAGTGTTAATTGGGTTTCAGCTTATCAATAAGCTATAATAGCTTATTTAACCAGCAACAACTTGGATTTTGTAATAGGTGCTCATCATTTGACCCATTTGTTCATACTGGAGCATTTGGTGTGTTGACTTTAGGGTTTGACTAGAAAACCAACTTAATTGACTTTTTCATAAGTGCTTATTGGTTCATTCTGGCTTATTGGTGTTGCTTATTGGATTTTTGTTGATTGATTTGGCTTATTAAGTTCATTTGTGACATTTTGCAAGTTGAATCAAGTTCTGAGGTGCCCTAAATCTCTAACCCGACTATTTTGTCTTTTAGTGAAATTATACTTTGCTTATTTCTGGCTTATTGAGTGTGCTTTTTCAAAATTTCTTTTTACAGATCTCTTAAGCATCCCAAAAGAAGGTTGTGTGTCAAATTAGAGCTTATGGCATTAGCTTATTGTTTAATGGGCTAAAAAGCCCAATAAGAATAAGCTGTTTGCTTAATAAGCTGTGATAAGCTCACTTTCAGCTTTTGGGCCTTTAGAGTTTTGTGTTTAGAATGAAATTTTAAGTCAGATTGGGCTTTTCAAAGTCAATTGGGCCAAGTTTGACTTTTTGGGCTAAAAAGCCCATTTAAGCGGACTGTTTTTGGTTTTGGCCCATTTGAGGGCCCAATAGGGGTATTCTGGTCATTTCACTTTCATTTTCTGTTTATTTAGGTTAAAATAAATTAATTTGCAAGTTTTTAGAATTTTTTATATTTTTTGGATTTTTAATATTATTTTAATATTATTTTATAATTATTTTTCAAATTTCACATTTTTTAACTTTTTACATTTTTCTTAGCTTAAATACATTAAAATAGGATTTTTGCAACTCTTAGATTAAATTTATCACTTTTAGATTAATTTTTATAATTATTTTAAGTTTTAATAGTTTTTAAATCATTTTAAATAGTTTTTATTAGTTTAAAAAATACTAATAATAGTTTTTAATCTTTTTAGGTCATTTTAGAGGTTTACCAATTGAAAAATCTTTATTTGGGCTTTTTGATAATTAATTTGATTTTTAGGGCTTTAATTAGCATTTAAAAATTGAATATTTAATTAATTAAAAGGTTTGAAAAAGTTTTGATCATTGGTAAACTCTTAGTATATTTATTTTGATTTTTGGTGAATTTTTGGTAATTTTTAGAATAAATTTTTATTTTAGCTAATTTTACGGTTTTACGTTTTGTCGTCGTACTAATTAATTTCACGTCTTCGTCATCCTCTTTTCTCATCCCCTTCTAACCAATATTAATCTCAAACCAATTTCGAATTACTCACACACATATACCTCCTTGGGAAACGAACTTCATTGGGTCATTAGTGCTTGATTTTCCTAAATCATCACTTAATATTTACCGCTCATTTACCCTCTTTTGTTTTCCTAAACAAGAGGTGTAATTTACCAGAATCATTTTGGCACCGCTGCCGGGGAGGTGTGTCGTGATTATTTTGTCTTGTTGTTTTTAATATTAACCATAAATAGTATTTGTATTAGTAGAAATCTATTAATACGTATTATCGGTTTTATTGGTTTTTCTTGTGAAATTATCATTACTATATTGTATTAAGTATCACAATAGATACAAAATATCTCCAAAAGTGTGAAAACACAACCTTAATTAGGATTTGATCTCCTAATTATTGTATTCTTTACTTGTTTTGTTCTTTTAGATTTCTTGGTGTTTAGTATTTAATAAAGGCCAAGGTGGGCTATCTATGATGAGAAATGTAATCTGTGCTTTGAAATTAATGCATTGCATGAGGGCATTGCAATGGTCAAGTGTAGAGGATTTAATAACTATGAAAACACTTATCCTTTTACCACTTATTTCTAATAATAACAAGACCAAAACGTGTATTTTATGTCGGAAAAGTCGGAATTATGTGTGGTTTGTGTTTTTATTATGTTTTAGGACCAAAAGATTAAAAAAGAAGAAAAAATAGGCTATTGATGAGACTGCTTTTATACATAGTCTCATCGTCCAAATCGGGCTTAAAATGCATTAAATATCATTAAAACTGCCAAATATATGCTCGTGTTTGTTGCTTGTGTATTTTAGGTACGGATATTGAGGAAATGACAAAAAGATCACAAGAATCAATCAAAAACGAACACGGGAAACGAAGCCGCACAATGAACTGGGCCCGAATCATGAATTTCCAAAATGACCTTGAAGTTTGAAGATTGTACAAGTTTGGTCCCTCAAGAATTGAAGACTTGTCAATTTATACCCTTGCAAATCTCATTTATTGCATTTGGGTCCCTAAATTATCAAGAATTTACAAGTGTAGTCCTTGGAGAATGAAGAAATTACAAAAGAAGTCCTTGTTTAAAGTTTGTGTAGTTTTGAATTAGTTTGCTTTGTTAATTTTCAATTTCAGTAGTTAAAGGAGTGTTTGGTTTAGTGGATCAAAGGCTTGTTAGGTGATATAATACTGGTTAAAAACTTGTTAAACACACTCAACAAGTTAGAGGTAGGTTGTATTGTTGTTAGCCAAACTGTTTATCTAGGGTTCTATCTAGCTTGTAAGTCATTTGGTTAGATTGTGTGCTTAATTTGAAGCTTCAACAATCACTTTTGTGCCAAATAGATCAGTTAACTGTTCACAGAAACTCATCAAGCTTAATCAGTAACTTTCTTGCAATTTTGTGCTTAATTTTGAAAAGTGAGTGTGTGATTTTTGTGTTTACTTAGACTCCCTACACTCCACTGAGTGTAGGGGTGCCCCCATTATCCAAAGAAAAGCTCAAATAAGCTTCCCTAAGCTTATTGGTCAACTGACCAAATTCTTATAACTAGCAGTGGGAACCAATTTCCCACTGGTAGCCCAATTGTTTCCACTGCTATACAAACAGACAAAACCAATGCACATGTCACTATCAGGTTTTTAGTTTTTTGTCTTTTGTGGACTAAAATAGGAATTGGGGTTTCAAACAAATTGCATTATTTTTCTTATTTAATTTGTGATTTTTCAGTTTAATTAGTTTTTAATTTACTATTCATTTAATTTTTTTAGATTAAATAGCTATTTTTAATTAACTTTTACTTTCTGTTTTTGTCTTTTAGTGACAAAAAGATTTATTTTTCAGTTTTAAAATTTTTCTTAGATTTAGAAAAATAATTTAAGATTTTTAGTTTAAAAAGTTTTTACTGTTTACTTTTTATTTAATTTTTAGAATTAATTTAGTTTAATTAGGGTTTTTATTATAACTGTTTTTGTCTTGTAGTGAAAAATTTTATATTTTTCAAACTTTTTCATTTTCTACTGTTCTTTAGAGTAATTTAGGATTTTTAAAATTGTCAAATTATTTTTAGCATTATTTAATTATTTTTTATGATTATTTTAGTTTAAAAATAGTTTTTAGTGAATTAAAAATAGAAAAATAGTTTTTAAAATTTAGGAAAAATACTTTTTAGTCTTTAGATAATATAAGTAAGTTATTTGTTCAATAAAATAATATTTTGGAAATTTTGTTAATTATATTTAATTTTAGGGCTTT
This sequence comes from Glebionis coronaria, assembly GCA_025667525.1. NCBI lineage: Eukaryota > Viridiplantae > Streptophyta > Magnoliopsida > Asterales > Asteraceae > Glebionis > Glebionis coronaria. The sequence continues at coordinate 251,936,535 of CM046875.1, read as the reverse complement.
AATTAGCATTTAAAATTGAATATTTAATTAATAAAAGGTTTTAAAATATTTTTATTGGATTTTTATTCTTATTTATATTATTTTAAACTTAGTTTTAACTTTTAATTAATTTTTAGGTTTAAAATTTTAATTTGTATCTTTTTGGCGCCGCTGCCGGGGAGGCGTGTTATGTTTTGATTGGAATTGTTGTTTTTATATACTAACCATAATTAGTATTTGTATTAGTAGCACTCTACTAATACGTATTATCGGTTTTTGGTTTTTGTGTGAATATTATTACTATATTATATACGTAGAACAATAAATTCACAAGTACTCCAAATACGTGAGAAATCACAACCTTGACTTGGGAGGTCATTACCCAATCATTGTATTCGAATCTCAAACCAAAGAAAAAGGCAAAAATAGATAAATACTTTCGTGAAGCTCGATTTTGAAAAATACAAACTATAAGGTGGGTATAAGGCGGTTGTATTTCACGACCTAAAGGAAAAAGGCTCTTAAGTTCTTCGCGCCGCCTCGTTTCCTCCGCTTGCTTGTGCGTATTTTGAGATTGAAAGCTAATCGAGGGTTTTGCCGCCCAAAGTATTACTAAGTATCATATATATTTTCTTGGTTTCCATTGATTAAACCCTCTTGAACGTTTTGGTGTTCCACCAACGTTCTAAAGTCATCGAAGGCGTTAACTTCACGTGATCGTTTTCATTCCTTGAGGCTTCTTTAATCGAGAGATTTGATTAAAGAGGAGATTTGTAGATTTGTGTCTACCTAATACATTCACCAAGATCCAAAAAGGTTAATACAATCAAAAACCACAAAAAAAATTGAAAAATACAAAACACCAAAAAGAATCTTCTTTGCTCGTCCCCTCGTTGTACGTGACGTTTATGCTAACTCGTAATCAAGCAAGACGTGCACGTAAACGAAAGAACAAAACTCCCACTCCAAACAATTCTAGTGAGGAGTCTCCTATTGACGAACCCATTGTAAGAGAAGCACCAACCATGGTGAATCGAACTATGATGGAGTTACTTCAAGCACCCACCGAGGGTTATGGAGAGGCTAATGTGATTCCCGCTATCCTTGCGGACAATTTTGAGGTGAAAATGGGTTTGTTGTCGATGATCCAAAACAACAAATTCCGTGGTGATGAGAAGGACAATCCACACAACCATATCCGCCAATTCAATCGTCTTACCGCCACTTGCAAATTTAAGGATGTCTCGAATGACTCGATTAAGATGATGCTTTTTTCGTATTCCTTAGCGGGGCCCGCTAAAATTTGGTTAGAGAAAGAGCCATCCAATTCTATATTGACGTGGAAGGATCTCGTTTCAAAGTTTGTGAACCAATTTTTTCCGCCCTCTAAGACTACGCATTTGAAAAACGAGATTTCAAAATTTTCACAAGAATCAAATGAAAGTTTTTCAACGGCTTGGAATAGGTTTAAGGAAATGTTACATGAATGTCCTCATCACGGTTTTTCCGACTTGCATCAAATCGACACGTTTTACAATGGACTTAATGACCATGAAAGAGATTATTTAAATGCCGCCGCGGGTGGTAATTTTTTGTGTAAAACGGTTGAAGAAGCTTTGGTGATAATTGAAAATAGGTCTAAGGTCTATAGCCCTCGTTACACACCGAGTGTTGCCAAATTGGGCTCATCATCATCATCATCGTCTCGTAGCATTAATGCCTTACATGATGAAGCCAATGAGGAAAATCGGTTTTTCGATAGGTTTTCAACTCTTATGTCCCATTGGAAATCTCAAGAAGCTTCGAATTCCGCTTCGGTTAAAGCGGTTGCTAAGAGTTGTTTGTCTTGTGGTGGAGCTCATGATCTTTCCGAGTGCATTACCGCGGATGGTAACACTTCGAGTGCTTATGTAGCCACGAGAACTTATAACCAAAACGGTCAAGGTTCCCGCCAAAATCAAGCTCCACCAAATCAAAATGCTAATAACTATCGAAACAACAATCAAGGTGGTAATTATCAAGGCAATCAACGTAATTACAACAATGGTAATTATCAAAGTGGAAATGGGCAAATTTCAAACCAAAACCAAAACCGTGATTTTCAAACTACGACACAAGGTTTTCAAAATGATCACACCAAAAATCTTCAAGGAGAATTTTTGAATTATGCTAAGGCAAAAGATGCTAAGTTTGACAATATGCAACGTGAAATGGTTACCTTAAGATCCGAGTTCAAAAACGAGCTTAAAAACGAACTTGCTAATGAACTTAAAATTCATGTTAATAAAATGGAAGGAAATGTTCAACGACTCCAACAAAATCAACAAAAAATGGAGCAAGGTCAACATGAGATTAAGCAAGAGTTGTTAAAAGCGAATGCTAGGCAATCTAAGTGTGAAGACCGAATGGGAAAAATGTTTGAAGCTATCATGTGTAAACCTTCTTCTTCGGGTGGTCTTCCTAGTGATACCATCGTAAACCCGATAGGAGAATTGAAGGTTATTACTACTCGTAGTGGTAAAACTTTCAAAGAACCCATTTCTCGTCCAAGTACTTCTATGGAGAAGGAAAAAGAGAAAGAACCCGAGGTGGTGGTAGAAAAGGAGGAAATTCCAATCCCACGAAGTACCGCTCAAACCACACCTACGGTTGAACCAATACCAATAGTGGAACCCAAGATTCCAAGGCCTTTGCCTATGCCCCAACCCACACCACCCTTACCTTACCCTTCAAGACGAAACAAGGAAAAGGCACAAGAACGAACTAATTGTCAATTTGAACTTTTTATGAAAATGTTTCGTGACTTGCATTTTAATATAAGTTTTACCGACGCCTTGGTCATGATGACTCGATTTGCCGCGAACTTCAAAATTATGTTGAATAACAAAGAGAAATTGCAAAAATCTTCTAGTTGTTCATCGGTTTTTCTTAGCCGCATACCTCAAAAAGTCGGTGATCCCGGCAAGTTTTTAATCCCATGTGATATACAAGATATGGAGGAATGCTACGCCTTGGCCGATCTTGGTGCTAGTATTAATTTGATGCCTCTTGAGATTTTTAAGTCGCTCAATCTTCCAAATCTCACTCCTTCAAGAATGTCAATCGAGATGGCCGATCATTCTACGATTCTAGCTTGTGGAGTAGCCGAGGACGTCTTCGTGAAAGTTGGAAAGTTCTACTATCCTGTAGACTTTATTGTTGTTGACATTCCCATCGATCCTAAAGTTCTACTAATTTTAGGTCGATCATTTTTGGATACCTCGAGAGCACTTATCAATGTGCATGCTAGGAAAATCACTCTTCGTTTCAAAGAGGAAGAACTCGTCATAAATGCAACTCAAAACTCCACACTTTCTCATGTGTATTCTATCACGTCTTTGAACAATGTTAGTCCCATCAAAAACATTTGTAAAAAGATTTCAAAAAGAGTTTTAGAAGTTGATGATAAAAACGATTTTCCGTCCCCTCTGCCGGTGGAGGTTAAGAGTGTTAAGCCTATGATTCCAATCACGAATGATTCTTCGGATGATGAATATGTTAATCCCGATGGGGGAGTTTTCTTTGTTGACAAACGTTTTGAGAACTTACTACCACCTTTACCAAAACGGTTTTCAAATGTGAGAATTTTTAGTGTGACTAACATTGCTTTAGAAACACCAAATATTTTTGACATAATTAAGTCGGGTTTTCATAAGGAGAGTTTAAAAGGTGAAAAAGGGAAAGATTTTAAATTGGATTTAAAAGATTTTTCTACAATTCTAACTCCGTCATCACCACGTGTATTGAGTACTACAAGCTCGTCTTCTCCTTTTGACGATGCTTTGTGTGGACTTAGTGTGGGGGAAACCCCTTATGTTCCCTCCCCTTTCTCCACCGAGGACGAGATATTTGATCCTGGAATTGCTTATAAAGTGAAATCTCGGTCTTCCACCGATGCAATAAATGGAAAATCTTTCTATTTGGTTGGTGCGAGTCTACCTCGAGTAGCTCATGGTTTTTATGACTTACCCATTGTCCCATCCTTCTATTTCTTCTCATCTATTTTCTTGAAACCCTTTGGGTTTGTGTTTACACACGATGAAGTGGCGTTAGTTTGTTTTTCCAATGAAAACGAGAACGCCATCTTCGATCCCGTTATTTTGCACCATCAAAGGACTTAGTCCTTAATACCAGTTGTTTTTGGGCCTTGTTTATCATGTAAGCCCCACCAAAAAGTGACCACACCATGATAATCCCTAAATGATCACATTTATGGGGATTCGAGTCGAGCTTTTGACTCAGTTATAAAAAACAAGGTGCCTCGTGGGGGAAACCCATGCTTATCCATGTACATATTATTGCTTTCTAATTAGTTTAATGTGAGGGGATTTGTGCCCTTCCAACCTTTGTTCCGTGGTTGTTTGTGAATTGTGGTTTTTAGATCATGATCTTCACGATTGGAGCCTCTCGTGTTCGTTTTATGGGAGCACTCGATCGTTTGCTTTGAAGAATTTCTCAATATCCAAATGATATATCCTTTGATGTTCTAACCTTAGGTTTTTAGCACACTTCATAAACGGCTATTAATTTATTGGTTACACCCTTTCCATGCTAGATTAGGCATTCGACTACGTCTCTAGTATGGGGGTGTTTTGCACCCCTAGACTCGAAACATTGAGGACAATGTTTAACTTTAGTATGGGGGGGGAGAATAGATACTTGCCTTGCCAAACCTTCACGCTTTCCAAAATTTATCTTTTTGTTTATCGTTTTGTTACAAAATATGGCTAAAAATGGCCAAATTTTAAAATTTTTCTCATGTTTTATAAGTGTTTGAAGACACGAATGTAGATTTTCCGATGGCGAGAATAAGAGTAATTTTTGACTCGACCGTGCGTGTTGAGCACTTAGCTTTGATTCCTCAACTTCACATTAGGCTAAGTCTCTTAAATGAGGACGAGAAATGATAGAGTTAATTATAAGTTACTATGCTAAACGTAGAGTACTCGTATTCTTTCAAAAACTCATGTGTTCTCGTTGTTTGCTTATTCTCCCTTCGCTTGTAAATATTTTTTGCTTAATAAATATTGACTTAGCCGTTTAGTTAGGATTGTTGGGTTTCTAGTCTTTTCTAGTAGCTTCCATGTAATTAAATTGGGAAGACATTAAGGTATCGCCAGCGTCACGGTTTTGAAGTATTGGCACCCAAATAATCAAAAGCTTCACCCAATAATAAGATTTCAAGTGCTCACCTAAATCTAGCAAACAATTTGAAGCCCCACAAGGCCGAAAAATCTATGCAAAATCGAAAGTGAATCAAGCCTTAATCTTCGAAGCTTTAAAGATCCAAAATTCGCCTTAGCGTGAGGATATACGTCTTTGGCTAATAAAACCACCGATGAGGTGGATAATAAAAGGCAAGGCAAGACCGAAGTCATAATAAAAGCTTCATGGCGAAGTTGAATAAAAGATGGAGGTAAACCAAAGATAATAAGGCCCTTCCGTTAGGGGGCGTATAAAAGTCTTGGTAATAAGTCTCATGTTCAAAACCGTTATAAAACCGTGTTTATCAATTCTTCTTGTCAACTTAATTTTTTTGACATCGTTGTCTATTAGGAGGGGTTATTGATTTGATGGTCTTGGTTACACCGTTAGGACTCTATTTTTAGACCTAAATCTCTATTATCGCATAAGTCAAACAATGTATCCTCGTGAAACATTCAAGACAAAATAAAATATAAGAGATACAACTTAAGAATAATGGGAGGATAAGTACGTGATTAGGGCATATGAGTAGTGTTAGCATTACTAACTTATAATGACAATGATCTCGTTGCACGCTTGGCATGGAATTAGGTGAAAATCGAGGACGATGAAATTATTTCTAACGAAGCATTCACGTGTTCTTATTCTATGAACCTAAACGTCCCATTTTGCGATGAAAATCATACATTATTTCTAAAACGCAAGTAGTAGTAATATTAGTAGTATAGCTAGTTTGTCGTTCAATAAAGTGAATAAAAATAAATTTTGGAGGTGCTATGATACTTAATTCTAGCATTGCGTGAGGGCACGACAATGGTTTAGTATGGGGGAGTGATGAGACTGCTTTTATACATAGTCTCATCGTCCAAATCGGGCTTAAAATGCATTAAATATCATTAAAACTGCCAAATATATGCTCGTGTTTGTTGCTTGTGTATTTTAGGTACGAATATTAAGGAAATGACAAAAAGATCACAAGAATCAATCAAAAACGAACACGGGAAACGAAGCCGCACAATGAACCGGGCCCGAATCATAAATTTCCAAAATGACCTTGAAGTTTGAAGATTGTACAAGTTTGGTCCCTCAAGAATTGAAGACTTGTCAATTTATACCCTTGCAAATCTCATTTATTGCATTTGGGTCCCTAAATTATCAAGAATTTACAAGTGTAGTCCTTGGAGAATGAAGAAATTACAAAAGAAGTCCTTGTTTAAAGTTTGAGAATATGATGTGCCAAATTTGACAAGTGGTCCAAACTTGTTTACAAAGGAATAAAGATTGTTGGCTGTTTAAAACAAAGTGAACAAAACAAAGGAGTTCAGGGACCATATTGGGAAGACATACAAAGTGCTATCCTCCTATCCCAGCCTGACATGTAGCCCACTAAAACCCCTCAACCAATCCCATTCCTCCCTCCACCTACGTCACAATCCACCCAAAATAAATAATCAGTATTAACTGATTATTTGTTTTTCCCTCCCTAACAACATTTAAAACTAATCTCCCCACCAAAATAGATTAAACCCCCTTTTTAATCCCCTATAAACCCTAATCTGCCCAGGATTAATTAAACTCAAAACAAAGTGTTTTTATTTACCCTTTTCAAGATCGTTAATTAACACCCTCCTAAACCCATGCCAGCTCACAAAACATTCCCATGTGACTCCCTATGGCCCACTCGTACTCCCCTGCTCAACCAACTTTGGCAAGAAAGGCATCTTTTTAGTAAATCAATGGCTAGCACGTTTTCCTTGGTCCCAAAGGATGGATAAACGACCCAGATCACTCACCCACAACTGGCATGTCACTCTCAAGTCACAAGAGCACAATTTGACCAATATTTTCAAGCAAAGACCAAGGGCAGTATTGGCATTTCATTGTTAGGGTTTTAGGAACTAGAATGTTCTATCACTTAGTATTTAAAGGGCATTCGCATGTGAATGCACCTTTGTTCCAGAATTTGCATTTTCTTGTGTAATTCCTTTTCTTTTTATAAAAGTTGGTATTTTGTTTAAATTGTAATCCGTTTTTGTTTCCAAAAGTTGGTGTCTTGTTAATGCAAATTTCTGAGTTCCATATTATTTGTTGAAGTGTTTTTGAGTTTTCAAAAAGCAATTTCAAAGTTTCTGAAAAAGTTGATTTTTTTTGGTAAAATCTTGTTCCAAAACGTGTTTTCTAAGTGTGAAGTTGGATTGTTTAAGTGTTTTGAAAGAAGAATATTTGAGAAAATTATCTGAAAAGATTGTGAAAAAGGTTTAAAAACAGATATTTGGATATTTTGTTCTATTGTTCTTAGCAGGAAATCCTTTGAGGCTTTTGACTGATTTCCAAGGTTCAGCACAAGCCCCAGCTTGTTTGGAGATGGCTATGCAGCCATTGAGGGGCCTGGATGTGGGTCCCTCTAGGTAAATTGGCTTTAAATCCTTATTTTCTAGTTTAAATGATTTGGTGGATTTGTATGAAAGATTGTTTAAGTAATTGTTTATTTGTTTGATTATGCTCACTAGTTGCTTGTATGCATGTTAGAAGTTATTGAAATCAGGTTTGTGTAGTTTTGAATTAGTTTGCTTTGTTAATTTTCAATTTCAGTAGTTAAAGGAGTGTTTGGTTTAGTGGATCAAAGGCTTGTTAGGTGATATAATACTGGTTAAAAACTTGTTAAACACACTCAACAAGTTAGAGGTAGGTTGTATTGTTAATATGGTTCAAGTTTGATAGGTAAATTTACATTTTGTATGCTTGATTTTTATAAAACTGTCACATAAATCAGTAAGTCATTTGTATGCTTGATTTAGAGAAAACTTGCCTTGAAATCTTGCATGTTGTTAGCCAAACTGTTTATCTAGCGTTCTATCTATCTTGTAAGTCATTTGGTTGGATTGTGTGCTTAATTTGAAGCTTCAACAATCACTTTTGTGCCAAATAGATCAGTTAACTGTTCACAGAAACTCATAAAGCTTTATCAGTAACTTTCTTGCAATTTTGTGCTTAATTTTGTAAAGTGAGTGTGTGATTTTTGTGTTTACTTAGACTCCCTACACTCCACTGAGTGTAGGGGTGCCCCCATTATCCAAAGAAAAGCTCAAATAAGCTTCCCTAAGCTTATTGGTCAACTGACCAAATTCTTATAACTAGCAGTGGGAACCAATTTCCCACTGGTAGTCCAATTTTTTCCACTGCTATACAAACAGACAAAACCAATGCACATGTCACTATCAGGTTTTTAATTTTTTGTCTTTTGTGGACTAAAATAGGAATTAGGGTTTCAAACAAATTGCATTATTTTTCTTATTTAATTTGTGATTTTTCAGTTTAATTAGTTTTTAATTTACTGTTCATTTAATATTTTTTAGATTAAATAGCTATTTTTACTTTTTACTTTCTGTTTTTGTCTTTTAGTGACAAAAAGATTTATTTTTCAGTTTTAAATTTTTTCTTAGATTTAGAAAAATAATTTAAGATTTTTAGTTTAAAAAGTTTTTACTGTTCACTTTTTATTTAATTTTTAGAATTAATTTAGTTTAATTAGGGTTTTTATTATAACTGTTTTGTCTTGTAGTGAAATTTTTTATATTTTTCAAACTTATTCATTTTTCTACTGTTCTTTAGAGTAATTTAGGATTTTTAAAATTGTCAAATTATTTTTAGCATTATTTAATTATTTTTTATGATTATTTTAGTTTAAAAATAGTTTTTAGTGAATTAAAAATAGAAAAATAGTTTTTAAAATTTAGGAAAAATACTTTTTAGTCTTTAGATAATATAAGTAAGTTATTTGTTCAATAAAATAATATTTTGGACATTTTGTTAATTATATTTAAGTTTAGGGCTTTAATTAGCATTTAAAATTGAATATTTAATTAATAAAAGGTTTTAAAATATTTTTATTGGATTTTTATTCTTACTTATATTATTTTAGACTTAGTTTTAACTTTTAATTAATTTTTAGGTTTAAAATTTTAATTTGTAGCTTTTTACGGTTTTACGTGAACGACATTTTCGTCTTAGCTTAATCCGTCTACGTAACCGTCAATCTCTTCTCGTCCCATTTCTATTTTCTCTTCTCATAAAAATAAAATCACAAAGAAAATCATCACAAATCATTAATCAATTCTTAATACAACGCACTTGCCTCCTTGAGAACGAACTCACTTTAGGGTCATTTACACACGGTTTTCCTAAATCGTCATGCTTACCCTATATTTTTACGGTCTTTTCCTAAAAGAGTGTGATTTTACAACTATCAGCTATCACGGGCTTTTATCGAAGAATAAGACTAAAGACGAAGTCGAAAGATAGAGAATGCAAAAAGAACGGAAGTCCAAGGCCTATTCTGAAGATTTATCGAAGAAAAAGTCTAAAGACGGAAGTTTAATGAAGTCTAAGAACTCAAGTCTAATTATAGAAGAAAATTATAAGACAAGTTCAACTTATATCGACAAATCTCGAGATGACATCGAGAAAGACAAAGAAATTAAATCGAGTCGAGACGAGAAGAAAGAAAGAAAAAAGCTTAAGCACTTAATCTCCCCACCTCCTATACATACCCTCCTAATGTGTCATTAGGAGGGTGGTTAGTTATTAGAGTTTTTAGTTAATTTTTAGTTTTTAAAGTGTGTTTTTAATTTCTGTCTAGTTTTCCTTTCAAATTTATTGAATCTTTACATTAATCTTGTAATCTTTTGATATTAATCTTTAATCAATCAAGCTTATTTCCTTAATTCTCATTCTACCTTTCTTAATCTTTTTCTTAATCTTGATAATCATGTAGTCAATTTTAGTATTGTTGATGGTTTGATTGTGTAGCTTATTTGATTGTGCTTATAAAATTGGTGATCTTAAAATTTTCTATATTAAAGTGCTTATTTTCTTAATTTTATGATTAATAGTTCTTAAAAATAAGTTATTTTGTTAAGTTTAATAATTTTATAAAAAGTGATTCTTGATTTCAAGATTATTTAGTGTTTAAAAGTTTTTAAATTCTAGCTTATTCACCTTTTTCTAAAATCATTTTGGTTTAGCTTTTGGTAAAGTGCTTATTTATTTTTGGCTTATTTTTTCTTATTGCTAAGTTTTCTTGTTCCGAAATCTGTCTAAGTCCCCTATATTCTGGATAAGAGGTACCAAACCCTCTTTTTCCGGATAACAGTCGCCACCACTTTCCGGGTAAGCTTCATAATAGATTATTCCGGATAAGCTCTTAGTTACAATTATTCCGGATAAGCCAGTCATTCAGTTTCCCCGGATAATCCTTAGAATCTGTATTCCAGATAAGCGTAGGAATTGTACATTCTGGATAAGGTATTTAAGATTATTCCGAATAGTGGGTTTTCCATTTATTCCGGATAAGGGTATTTTTGAGTTATTCCGGATAAGAACCCGGAAAACATTCCGGATAAGCACACAAAGTCATTATTCCGGATAAGTAGAAGAAGACGGATTCCGGATAAGCATCTCAAGAACTTATTCCGAACAAGCATCACAAATTTATTCCGAATAAGGGTTTTGTCCAGTATTCCGGATAAGCCTTCTGATAACATTCCGGACATCATTCCGGATAAGGGTTGGTTATTTCCAGTTTTTAATTTAAACTTTATTTTTCACGCCTTTTTACTTAGCTTTATTCTAACTTGTCTCATTTTTAGTTTAAATCTTTAAAGTTTACATTTTTTATAAGTTTTAATTATTTACTTTTCAAATCTTTAAAGTCTTCATTTTTAGTTTAAATTTTAAAGCTTTCATTTTTATTTATTTACTCAACGACATTTTCACTTTTAGATTAAAATAGATAATCAAAACCTTTTTATTTTCCACCAAGAACGACTGATTCGCACTTTTGACTAGTAATCAATTCGAAAAGATCGGTTTAACGAACTTTCATACGAGGCAAACCCTTGTATTATTGTGATGGAGAGAAAACCTTTCGTAGAATGAGAATTCGTATGATGGTTTTACGTTACTCAGATTAGACGACTTAATTAAGTTACTAAGTGAGATCTGGAAACTTAATGTATTCAGAAGGGATGAAACATGTTTACAATGCAAAACGTTTTTTGGCAATGTAAATCCCTTAAATATCTAGATATTAAAAATTGTTTGTCAATTGAATTGTTCGACAAGTCGCTATGTTGAGTACATTCATTACTAGCAGATCAACTGATGTAATGGATTTATGTCAATATAGTTCTAGAATTCAAAGAAAATAATATGATTTTTATACCATGGTAATTTTATTTTCTTGAAAGTATTTTGTTATCGAAAATACTAATATTTGAACTTATTTCTATAGAAATAGCTCAACCCACCAATAACACTATAAGTTCTGCGTTCAAAGCTTTCTTTGAACGTCCTGAACTTACTGGCCCAAACTTCAATGATTGGTATCGCTCGCTAAGAGTTGTCTTGAGAGTAGCGGGTACTATCGATATCTTAACTACTCCCTATCTGGAGGATCTTTCTGAAGGAGCATCTGATGCACAAAGGCTTGAACACGATGCTAATATTAAGAAGCACTCGGAGGTGGCTTTCTTAATGCTAGGAAAAATGGCTCCTCCACTTCAACAGAAGTATGAGCTATTTTTACCTAGGTGAATGATTGATGAGCTCAAGGCTATGTTCGAGAAGCCGCAAGATGTGGAGATCTACGACTTGGTAGATGCTTTGCATAGCTGCAAGCAAGCTCCAGGAAAGTCTGTAAGTGCCCATTACTTGGAGACGAGGGGTTATATGGAACAACTCATTGCACTAGGACAACCCTATGATCATAATATGGCTATCAACTAGATCAATAGGTCCCTTAACAAGGACTTCAATGATTTTGTTAGAAACTATAATATGCATTGCACGGGGAAGACAGTTTATGATTTGCATGCAATGCTCATTGACTATGAAAAGGGGTTGAAAGACAAGGCATCTACCGCTACGCCTTCTGTACTAACCATACAAAAGGGTAGAGTGAGTAAACCAAAACCGCAAGCGAGTAAGAAGAAAGGCAAAGACAAGGGTGATAAGGGCAAACAAGTTACGACTTATTTGAAACCTAAGCAAAACTTTGTCAAGAAGAATAGATCTCAGAAGGATGAGACTTGTCACCATTGCAAGGCAAGTGGTCACTGGAATAGGAATTGCCCTCTTTACCTCGAAGAATTGCGAGAAATAAAAAAGAAGTCTGAGCAGAGTGCTGCAGCTTTAGGTACTTTATTTATGGTTGAATTGTTCAATTTAACGTACAAATTAAATTCTTAGGTATATGATACGGGATGCTGTAGGATATGTAAATCTTGCTTATGTTTTAGAGAGAGAAAGAGATAGAAAGATGATGGATTACACACAATTCTAGAGAGAGAAACTTAATAAGAACTATGTGAAAAATGATTAACCACACACCCTCTCCATCAAAGGAGAGGGTTTATATACCCAAGCCTTGTGATGGGCTTGGGCTTACAATGTTGGTCCAGCCAACACATGTTGTAGGCTAGGCTTGACTTTGTTTGTTTAATAAAGATATCTAGACTACGAGCTACTACTTAATATATTGTCGGAGTGACCGAATCTTGTTAAAGACGTAAAAACGTATTTCCAACAATCTCCCCCTAAGGGAGGTCACTCCAAACAAGGGCGTTACCCAAGTTACAATAATGAAATAAACCTAGCATGTTATGCTTGTCTTGAGCTCGTAGTCTTTGTCTTTCTTTTCTTTTTTCGTTTCTGGTAAACATGCTTATGTGATCTTTGATATGAATCTTTAGCATCAATCTCTTGCCTTGATCTCGTGCATCCATCACTTGTGATCTTCGCCTCTTCGTGACACCATGTCCCACATACTTATACCTTCGTAATTCTTGAAAGCTTCAGAGTTTGATACAACGGAAGACTTAACTTTTAGGCTTTCTTGAATTTGATTAGGTATTGAGTGCATAAAGTATAAGCATGCGGGGACGACTTCTTCTTGGATCCCGCAACGCCACCGTCTTCAAATGCCGCAACATAAGTAGACACGAACGAAATGACTTTGAACATTTCATTCTAATTCGGTAGCATTTTACCTCTGGTCGGTGAAGACCGTTGGACGATATTAGATATTGTACCCGTGACGGATAGTTTCAATTAAGTAACTTCCTGACAGGATTTCGCGGGTAAACCCGTTCTCTTTATTCGACCGTCCAAAGCTGACTGCGAACATAAAGAGTGAATCATTTGGATAATAATATCCGCATGATTTAAAGCCGTCAATTCATGTTCCTGGAACAAGTGAAATTCAATTAAGAACCGCACCATCGTTGCTTTCCAGTTGTCACGAGCTTGATTCGTATAGAATCTTGCAAGTTACCTACCAAGTGCTGTTTGAGGTTAACACTTGAAGGATTTCCACTCATCACTGTGAACTCTAAGGTATCACTCTGAGTGTTCTGGCAAGATCACTAAGATATTGCGTAGAGGCCTGGAACGTGTTTAGATTCAGTTAAGAATTAAACAGCTGTTGCTTTCCAGTTATCACAAGTTTGATTCATAAAGAATCGCACAAGTCACCTACCATGAGATTTTTGATATTCGCTCAAGAAGGATTTCCATCTTCATTGTAAATACTTTCGTATTACTCGGATGTTCAGGCAAGATCACGAAGACTTTGCGTAGGACTCTTAAGATCTTTCTTACTTTTCACAAAGTGTGAAGAAGCAAGGAAATGTGAAAGTGTGTCCTAATGAGATATTTGATGATCTCAAATGGGTCTAGACTCGATTGTGCATTTTTGATTTTAGTGATCGGAGGCTAGAGAGGAGTGCCACCATTTCAATTCCAATTTATTCGGAGTGAATAAATCAATAGATAACCTGTTGTCTTCGTGTGATTAAAACAAATATCTTTTAAGAGATATCTGAGTTAGCTGGGATGGGTTGTGCATTGCATCACTGGGTCCATGATGTCTATCTTCAATATCGAGCATCATTAAAATGATCTCAATAGCATATGTGTTGACCCGGTATCTACCTAAGGTTGTAAGGAGGGCTTCTTTCTTTACACCCTTTATCTTTACAATTCTTTTTCATTCTTCAACCCCTTCAATGCTTACCAATACGTCATAACTAGCCCCTTGTTGTGATTGTTCCAGTGCTAACTTAAGTACTTGGTCGGCATTCAGCAACGTTCACAATCTTTCTCCATATTTCCTAAGGACTAGTATTTCTAGCTATGGAATGTCCTTGGGACGATTCCTCCGGTTCTGGAAGAATCATAGGACTTAACCTATCCTACCATCCTTATGTCACCATAATCTTCATCGTCGTGAAATAAATGGGTTGTGGGTAAGTATAAATCACCATGAAATCCATTTTTGATGTGCAAATCCATTTTGCTCCCCCTTAACATATGCCACAATCTTTGAAAACATTTCGCATATGTTAGGATGAGCCATCACGTTAAGTCAAACCATTTTTGACAATTTCCCATATTAAATCACATTTTCTCCCCCATATTAAAAATATTAACCCAATCGATGTTTTTAATATCAATTGATTTAATGAAGTTTTAACAAAGGTTTTGGGAAGAAAAATGTGAGTCCGTTTTATCTTCATGATACCAAATGTATGAGATATGATATCGATTTGTAACATGATCACATATTCAGCATATTAGAAAAAAAATTGACAAGGTTGGACCTGATTGAGGAGAACATCATATGATAAGATCAAATGGTTCTTGTACACAAGTATTGGTCGCCTCGTCACGTCTGAAGTCATCTCTTGACACCACATGTACGATTGGTATTGTTGTCTTGACACCAACTTCTGAACTTGGCACGTTCGGTATCGAAGATTCTGAATGCTTGACAATTGCTCCCCCTCAATTGTTGACCCGTGTTCTATTGAAAGAGCTGTAGTCGTCGGTTGAGTAGTCGCATCGTCGAGTATGTAGATACCAATTGTAGATTGCTATGGTTGTAGAGATGATAGCTTCATAAAAGCAAGACTTCTCTTGTTTTAACAAATAAATGCACTGAGGCGTACATATATTTGTGTGAGTCCAAGTTATAAAGTAAACTTGATCCCTTACAAGGTTTAAAAGTAAACCTTACCCGAGAAAATTAATTCCCGTTGTGAGCCAAAGCTTTCATAAGAAATACTTGACTTTAATATGAAAACCGGGTTGCAGTCAGAAATAACTACAAGCCATTTAGGCATGTTTTATGAAATATTTACAACTTTTGTATGAACTCTATTTATGGCGCCGTGTCGATATTAATCAACATTTCTAAGGCCGTAAATATTATCGTACCAAAAGACATGCCTTTGAAGAGTAAAGTAAAAATATTTTTGGATTTTTCTAGATTTTTTAATTTTTATGGTTTTTATATGGTTTTATATTTTTGTATTTTGCTTTTGTGGATAAAAATATAAACAATATATACAAATGATCACCAAGGATACGGAGAATAGTTTTACCACCACTATTCTTTCGCTTCATCTGCCAATTCCTTTAGAGTCTCAGGCGAGAAGGTTCTCATTCCTAGCTTGTCGGCCAAAAATTCAATTCGAGCGCGATCTAAAGCCTTCGTGAAAATATCCGCCAATTGATACTCAGATCGGACAAAGTAAAGCTCTATTACCCCATTTTCCACTTGCTCCTTGATGAAATGGTAGCGAATGTCAATATGCTTTGACCGGGAGAATTGAACATTGTTGCAACATAAGGCAATTGCACTCTTGTTGTCGCAGTACATCGGAATTTTGTTGAAACCTAGACCATAGTCGGTTAATTGCGATCTCATCCAAAGAATTTGAGCATAGCAACCGGACATAGCTATGTATTCTGCTTCCTTACTTGAAATTGCAGCACTTTTCTGCCTTTTCGATGCCCAACTGATTAGTCGATCTCCTAGTAGTTGCATAGTTCCACTCGTGCTACGCCTTGTATCTTGACAACCCGCGTGATCCGCATCTGCATATGCCATTAGGGCAATAGAAGAGTCCTCCGAATACCAAAGTCCCCGATTAATGGTTCCTTTAAGATATCGGAAGATCCTTTTAACTGTAGCTAAGTGTAACTGAGTAGGCCTAGTTTGATACCTAGCACACATACATATAGCAAACTGAAGATCAGGTCGACTGGCTGTGATATACAGAAGAGTACCGATCATTCCACGATAAAGTGTCGGATCAAAGACAACTCCATGTGGATCTGCATCAAGCCTAGATTTTTCCACCATTGGAGTATCCACTGGGTCAAAATATTCCATCTTATATTTCTTAAGCGATTCAAGGGCATACTTGGATTGATTGATGAAGATGCCTCTGGGACTCTGAGATATCTGAAGACCTAACAAGAATGATACCTTGCCCATCATTGACATCTTAAACTTGGAAGACATGAGTGTCCCAAACTCGTCGGATAAGGTTTGGGTCGAGGCTGCAAATATAATATCATCAACATATATTTGTACCATAATCATATCTTTACCTCATTTTTGAATGAACAGCGTGGGATCCACCTTGCCTTTAGCGAAGCCATGCGAAATGAGGAATTGTGACGGTAGATCATACCATGCGCGAGGAGCTTGCTTCAACCCATAGAGAGCCTTCTTAAGCTTGTACACATGATTAGGATATTTAGGATTCACAAAACCATCTGACTGTTGAACATAGACCTCTTCCTAGATTACACCATTAAGAAATGCCATCTTCACATCCATCTGATAGACGATCATATTCATATGGGCTGCATAAGCGAGGAATAGTCTAATAGCTTCCAAATGGGCAACAGGTGCAAAGGATTCCATAAAGTCGATGCCCAATAATTGCTTGTATCCACGAGCTACTAGTCTAGCTTTGTTCTTCAATATTCCGCTTAACTCATCGAGTTTCACCTTGTAAACCCATTTCAAAGTGAGTAACTGCACTTGATCAGGGCATGGGACAAGTTCCCATACTTCAAGACGTATGAATTCGTTAAGTTCTTCTTGCATAGCTTCTATCCAACAGGATTGAGTAAAAGCTTGTTTCCATGTCTTAGGTTCAACTTCAGTGAGAAAAGCATCAAAGTGACAAAACACTGCATTTTCTTGTAGCTGACTTCGTGTGGATACCGGACGATTAGGGTCACCTATAATAGAATCTATAGGATGATCGTTTGTCCACTTGCTGTCATGTTCACGAATTCGTGGATTGGAGTAAATCGTAGTAGTAGCTTCCTCTGAGGTTGACGACCCGGCTTGATTAGGGTCGGGAATTGGTACACCAAAGAATGGAAGTTCACGCATTTGAGCGAATTCCAAATCGTGATCATCATCATCCTCTTCATCATCAATAGGCATGACATGGGTAGTTGGTTCGGGTGTTGGTTGAGAATTACTCGTTGATGGTATATCTTGACCAATTGTAGGTGCAGACGTATCTGATTGTGCTTCGGTTGCTGGAGCGACAACTTCGGTTACCGGAGCTATTACCTTAGGTTCTGGAGCAACAATAGTTGGAGGAGTAAAGAATTCATCAAAGAACGGTTGAAACAACGTATCCCATTCAGTCCTAGAGGTTGGTGTAAATGATGATGAAGTAGGGTTGTTTGGGACAAGACCAGAACTAATGTTACTGGGTCCCATTTCATGAAGTACGGGTTCAGAGCTGCTTTGCTCAGAAGCCATTGCTGTCAGCTCATCAAAATCAACATTCATAGTTTCGAGGATCTTGCGAGAGTTACGGTTGTAGATTCGGTATGCCTTCTTTACGGGTGCGTAACAAATGAAAATACCAATATCAGCCTTTGGTTGATGTTTTCCCAAATTGTCACCATCATTATTTGGATAGCAAAGAGAACCAAATACATGAAGATATGATAAATCTGTTACTTTTCCATGGAGAAGCTCATATGGTGTTTTACCATGGCGTTTACGAATTAGTGACCGGTTTTGGGTGTATACTGCTGTAGATACTGCTTCTGCCCATAAAAACAATGGAGCCTTTGCGTAAATTAACATCGTTCGAGCAGCTTCCATAAGTGTGCGATTTCGCCTTTTGATATTATGATTTTGCTAAGGTTCAATTTTACTCTCGATATCCTCTCGAATTGATCTAGGTCTTAAGTGGAATGATTGTTCTTGGTTACTAAAGAAAAGGGTTTTGGTTTTCTAGTCTAATAAGAAGTGGAAATGAAAATTTAAATCAAAGATAATTACTTTAATTATGATTAACAAAGACTTGTATTAAACTCAAGATTAAAATTAAGATTAAAATTAAATTTGAAATTAAAGTTCAATAAACATAAAGAAACAGTAAAGTAGACAAACAGTAACCTAAAGGGAAGACTTGATTCGGAACTTTTAAACCTTGATTCGGAACTTACTTATGCAGAACTTATTGATTCGGAAGTAACTATTCATTCATCCGGAACATCCTCATCCGGAACTTTCTCATTCGGAACTTACTGGTTGATTCGGAACTTTCCGAATGAAGGAGCTTGGTTCGGAAGTGGCTTGATCCGGAACTTATGCTTGACTCGGAACTTTCCGAATGAAGGGTTGGTTCGGAAGATTTTGCTTGATTCGGAACTTACTGGTCCGGAAATCACTGATTCGGAACTTAATGCTTGGTTCGGAAGTTTCCGAATGAAGGCTTCATTCGGAACTTTTTGTTTGATTCGAAAGTTCTGGGAACCAGATACAGTAGCAGTTAACGAAGAACACGGAACACGAATTTTACTCAAAATCAAACCAAATACTTAAAAAGGATTTACCAAATTAAACACAAATCATTTAGACACCATAAGCAACGAATCCCACTAATAAAAACACAAATCCAAACAACTTTTGAATATCAAATCAAGAAAAATAAAAACTTAAGAACTTGAAGATAAAGATGAAGATGAACAAGATTAAATGGAAAGATTAAACAAAAGCTTTGTATTGAATGATTAATGTTTTGACAAGATAAACCAAAGATTAAAATTACAAGATTGGAAAGACAAAGATAAAAATCACCAATCACCCTAGTGGTGATGGTGTTCTACGAAACAGGGAGAAGAAAGAGTGGGGAAAAAGAAAAAAAAATGAAAGCTGGTCTAAAATGTGTGAGGGGAAGGCTATTTATAGCCTTGTCCTTTTGTTGGTGAGTGGGCTTTCTCCCGTTCTTCTTGTCTTTTCGTCTTTTCAGAAAAGTTTCCGTTTTCGATTCTGATTCGGGATTTGTCGTCGATTAAATTCAACTCGTCTTTTAATTTCTTAGTTTAATAGACTTGAGTTTCTTCGACTTATATAAATCTTCCATCTTTGGTCCTTTTCTTCGATAAATCTTCGAATAGGCCCAGTGACTTCAAATCTTTTGCATCTCTTGGACGATAGACTTAATCTTGAGTCTTTTTCTTCAGTAAAACCCGTGCAATCCCATGTTTTCTTTAATATTCACCCGGTTGGCTCTGAAAACACAATAAACACAAAAACCACGCATAATTCCAAACAAATGATATTAAATACGTGTTTGGTCTTGTTTTAGCCCGAATTAAGTGGTAAAAGGATGGGTGTTTACACACCTATCAAATCCCCTACACTTAACCATTGCCATGCCCTCATGCAATGCTTAGTGATAAAGCAAATTTACATTTTTCTCATAATTAATCAACCTTGGCCTTATTTAAATTCTACTAAACAAAAATTAAAGAAATAAAACTTCAACGGTAACAAAGGGATAGAAAACCATTTTCACTTGAAAATAGCTACATGGAAATAACTTGTAGATAAATCGATGACTTTCATTAGGGCTTTGGTGCTGCGAAGATTTATCACCCTCAAGTTTCACGTTCCCCAAACTAAGCTTAAAAACGAGATCATTGTTATTATAAGTTAGCAATTCAAACACTTACACACATGGCTTAATTAAATGCTTAAACTCCCTTATTCCTAGGTGTATCTCTTATATTTTATTTTTGTCTTAGAATGATCATGAAGATGCATTTTTGGACTTATTTCGATAGTTTATTAGGGCTGAAAGTAAAGTAGGACGATTTGATCAATAGTTAGCTAAAGGACAAAATCTCTTAAAACTGCTTCTCGGGATATCAAAAAGTTCATATCTTGGCATAACTTGGTTCACGATTTGAGACCTTTCTCGGGCCGATATTTGGCATGTACTTCATACTTCATATCTTCGAGAGACGTTCTTGAGATAATGGTCTTCTCATCATAATAGAGTTTCTTCACTTGGAGACTTTTGAGGGGTACTCCAACTTTGTTGACCACGACTTCATGATTATTTCTTCAATCTCTAATTGGGATTTTGAGATACAACGATCCGCCTCCTTTTCGGACTTGGATCTATTTATCCTCATACCTTGTTAGGGTCTTTTCGGATAGACTTCTCCATGATCTTTATGGGAGTTGATTGCTTTTCGTCGTGAGTCTTGATCCTTCATATCGATTTTAGGAATAATGCTTTTCACATCACTTGGGATCTTCAGCAATAAATTTGAATCCTCATGCCTTGTTAGGGCCTTTTCGGACTCGCCAATCTTCGCGCCCCGCTTCATAAGTTATGCCTTGGCTATGAACTCTTATCATTACCGAGCAACTTTTAAACGATCTTGGGCTAGAAGCTAAGTAACTTTTCAAATCGTACGACCTTACTTATTGCAGATAAATTATTAGCAATTGATGGGAGAATAGGCAAATAATTATACCAAGTGAGCTTGCGCAAGAATACCGACTTATAATTGACTCTATCATTTCTCGTTCTCCACAATTTAAAATCTCAAGTAATGAGACTCGTGGATACTTAGCCTAATAAACCAATTAAGGTCTACATGGTTAAGGATACTAGCTAGAATAAACTTGGATAAGTCTATTCGGGTTGAGTCAAAATAAACGCAACAGGCCTAATATGTCAAAGACTTCTAAACTAGCTACACCACTTTATTAATATTTTTGACTTTATTGCGGAATATATACATATGAAAGCAACGATAAAAATTTAAAGATTACGACTAAGTGGCCAAAGTTAATAAAAAATTTGAAAAATGTTGAAAAATAGGATTTTTCGGTTAATTGAAGGCATTTTCATGGAAAAGTCCACTTAAGACTTCGATAGAAGTCCCCCCTACACTTAAGATAAACATTGTCCTCAATGTTTAAGCATGTGGGAAAAGGTTCCCCTACACTTATGACATTGTGCACGTTGGTTAACTCAAGTTAAGGAAGAGACGACTAAAGTGATCAATTTCAAATGTGAGTATGAAGAAAATTGAATCACGATAGTTGAGAGATAGAACCGGATTTCGGATAACACGGGAGCACGGTTCTTTAAAAACTTCCAAGAGTGCACTAATCCCTGTAATCACATCACCATACAAAGACAAACACATATAGAAGTCCCCTCTACACTTAGGGGATTAAAATATAAAAGGATAGATACTCGGGCTGCCTCCCGAGGAGCGCTTGTTTTTGATAACCGAGTCACGAGCCTGACTCGACCCAAAGTTAGTTCATGGGGAACGTGGTGAGGGATGGAATCACCTCCTGAGAGGTGTCCTCACCAAAGTAAAACTTCACTCGTTGGCCATTCACCTTAAAAGTTGGTCCATCAGGTTGAGCGAGCTCGAGAGTACCATATGGAGAAATTTTAGCAATGGTGAATGGGCCGGACCAACGAGATTTGAGCTTTCCCGAGAAGATTTTCAACCGAGAGTTAAAAAGTAAGACTTTGTCTCCAACATGGAACTCTCGGTTTTTTGATCTTGGAGTCGTGAATGAGCTTAGTTCTTTCCTTATAGATCAAAGAATTTTCATAAGCCTCATTACGGAGTTCATTCAGCTCATTGAGTTGGATCTTGCGTAGGTCACCGGCTTTGTTTATATCAAAATTAGCCCACTTCAAGGCCCAATAAGCCTTGTGCTCCAACTCAATGGGGAGGTGGCATGCTTTCCCGTACACAAGACGATAAGGCGTACAGCCGATCGGGGTCTTGTAAGCGGTACGGAAAGCCCACAAAGCATCATCAAGTTTATCAGCCCATGAGGCACGATGCTCTCCCACAGTCCTTTCAAGAATTCGCTTCAGCCCTCGGTTGGATATTTCAGCCTGGCCATTAGTTTGTGGGTGGTAGGCTGTGGAAAGACGATGATTTACACCGTACTTAGCCATGACTCGAGCAAATTGGTCATTGCAGAAATGAGTCCCACGATCACTAATAATGGCGCGAGGCACACCGAATCTAGCGAATAGAGCCTTCAAAAAGTTACAAACCACCCTTGCGTCATTAGTAGGCAAAGCTTTGGCTTCAACCCACTTTGAAACGTAGTCAACGGCTACAAGGATGTATTTGTTTCCTTTAGACGAAGGGAATGGCCCCATAAAGTCGATACCCCATACATAAAAAATTTCACACTCTTGAATGAAATTCTGAGGCATCTCGTCTTTATGTGTGATTTTGCCTTGCTTTTGGCAAACATCACATTTTTTAACCATATCGTGGGCATCACGGTATATGGAGGGCCAATAAAATCCGGAATCAAACACTTTTTTAGCGGTGTAGTTGGGACCAAATTGACCACCGGTGGGTCCTTTGTGGCAAGCATTAAGGATTTCATTCGCTGCCGGTCCATCAACACATCGGCGAATAATCAGGTCAGCACATTGTTTGAATAGGTAAGGGTCGTCCCAAAAGTAAGTCTTGATGTCGGTAAAGAACTTCTTCTTTTGCTGGGACGTCAACCCTTCCTTGAGAATTCCACCCGCCAAGTAGTTTGCAAAGTCCGCAAACCACGGGGTTTCATTCGGCTTCGACTTTATAGACATTAAGGTCTCCAAGGGAAAAGAATCATTGATTTCTTTGGTCGGATGATCCCCTTGGTATGGATCCTCAAGTCTACTAAGATGGTCCGCGGCTAAGTTTTCTGCTCCTTTTTTATCGCGGATTTCGATTTTAAATTCCTGGAGCAGCAAAACCCAGCGAAGAAGTCTTGGTTTGGAATCTTGCTTTGTCAACAAGTACTTCAGCGCGGAATGATCGGTGTACACAATGGTGGTGGAAAGGACAAGATAGGGGCGGAATTTTTCAAAAGCATAGACAACAGCTAAAAGCTCTTTCTCAGTTGTCGTATAATGCAATTGTGCCCCAGTCATTGTCTTGCTAGCGTAATGGATCGGTTGGAAGTGTTTGTTCACTCTTTGTCCAAGAACCGCTCCAATAGCAAAATCGCTAGCATCGCACATCAACTCAAAGGGCAGCTCCCAATTAGGGGTAACCAAGACGGGTGCCTTAGTTAGCTTATCCTTAAGCGAGTTGAAGGCTTCAAGGCACTCTTTGGAAAAGATAAAAGGAGTATCTTTTTCCAAGAGGTGGGTCATCGGGCGAGCGATTTGAGAAAAATCTTTGATAAATTGACGGTAGAAGCCCGCATGACCCAAGAAACTTCTCACACCCTTCACAGTGGAAGGTGGAGGCAACTTTGCGATAACATCGACTTTAGCACGGTCTACTTCAAGACCGGCTTTCGAAATCTTATGTCCAAGCACGACGCCTTCTTTTACCATAAAATGGCATTTTTCCCAATTTAGAACTAGGCGAGTGTCTTCGCACCGCTGTAGCATACGTTCTAAATTGGCAAGGCAAGATGAGAAGGAATCCCCGAAGACCGAGAAATCATCCATGAAGACTTCCATGGTTTGTTCAACCATGTCATGGAAGATAGCTAACATACACCTTTGGAAAGTCCCGGGCGCATTACATAAGCCAAAAGGCATTCTTTTGTAAGCGAAAGTGCCATAGGGACAAGTGAATGTAGTCTTCTCTTGATCTTGGGGATCGATGGGTATTTGAAAATAACCCGAGAAACCATCAAGAAAGCAGTAATATTCATTACCGGCTAATCGTTCAAGCATTTGGTCCATGAAAGGTAGAGGGAAATGATCCTTTCTCGTGGCATCATTGAGTTTGCGGTAGTCTATACAAACTCTCCACCCAGTAACGAGACGAGTGGGAATCAACTCGTTGTGTTCATTGGGAACAACGGTTATTCCGCCCTTCTTGGGCACACAATGGATTGGACTAACCCACGGTGAATCCGAAATAGGGTAAATCATACCCGCATCAAGAAGTTTGATAACCTCAGTTTTGATGACTTCATGGATTTTTGGATTCACCCTTCGTTGGCTTTGAATAGTGGGCTTAAAATCGTCCTCCATGAGAATTTTGTGTGTGCAGAAGTGAGGATCAATGCCACGAATATCCGAAATCTTCCAAGCAATAGCTTTCTTATGAGCTTTCAGCACGGCAACGAGGCGAGTCTTCTCTTCATCTTTCAAATCCGTTGCAATAATGACGGGTGACTTCTTGTTGTCGTCAAGGAACACGTACTCGAGATGTGGCGGCAACTCCTTAAGTTCCAAATCCGGAGGATTTTCGACGGGAGGCGTTTTCAAAGTCGTGGCATCGATGGCAATAACCTTGGGAGATGGAGGTGAAGGATTGTCTTCGGTGAGCAGATTGTCAAAGAAATTCATGTCTTCATCCCCCTCGGTGGGAGAATCATTAGTAGCTAAATTCACATCTCCCATGGTATCTTCAAGATTGTTCCAGAATAAATCACTATCTCCAAATAGAGACAACGATGAATCAATGGAGGACACGGTCTCAACAGTGGGAAGAGAGGTAGGAATACTTTTGCAAGCATCATTAAAGTGTTCTTCACAAGCCTCATCAAGAACGTCAATACAATTAACGCTCTCATATGAATAAGGCTGTTTAGACAACTTTCCCATGTTGAAGACTACTTTGTCGTCACCCACTCTCATGATAAGCTCACCGGCTTCAACATCAATGAGAGTGCGACCGGTCCTAAGGAATGGACGACCAACAATCAGTGGTACACGAGGGTCCATCTCGTAGTCGACGACAACAAAATCAGCAGGGAAGGTGAATTTGTCGACTCCTACAATGACGTCTTCGGCTATCCCCACTGGATAAGCAACCGTACGGTTGGCCAATTCCAAAGTCATTTTAGTGGGGACTAGCTCTGGGAGAGATAATTGCTTCCAAACACTTAGAGGCATGAGATTAATACTGGCACCTAGATCGGCTAGGGCCATGCAATTCTCTACTCCCGGGAAATTGCAAGGGATAAGAAAACGACCCGGATCACCAAGCTTGGTTGGTAATTTCCGTAAGAGCACTGCGGAGCAGTTCTCATTAAGTTGGGTGTTGGCAATATCGAGGAGCTTTTCCTTGTCGCTCAGAAGGTCTTTAAAAATTTTGGCGTATTTGGGCATGTGAGCGAGAGCCTCAGCGAAGGAGATATTAAAATTCAGTTGTTTAAACATTTTAAGAAAGTTAGAAACCTGAATATCATCCTTGCTCTTTTGCTTCTCTTTCCTCAACCTAGAAGGATAAGGTATATTGGAAGA
The DNA here is from genome assembly GCA_025667525.1 of Glebionis coronaria. Classification (NCBI taxonomy): domain Eukaryota; kingdom Viridiplantae; phylum Streptophyta; class Magnoliopsida; order Asterales; family Asteraceae; genus Glebionis; species Glebionis coronaria. The sequence continues at coordinate 251,910,931 of CM046875.1, read as the reverse complement.
AGAGGAAGGCTTTGGGAGTATAGGATCACTCACAACCACGGGTTGAGGAGGGGTAGAAAGAAGAGGTGGAGAAATTGGGGAAGGAGAAGGATGAGGAATAGGAGCAGGCGACTCGTTCTCCTTAGTCACAACCACCGGTGGAGGTATAGGAAGCTCGGGTTCCTTGGTACCTTTACCACTTCGAGTAGTGATTGCTTTCATCTCCCCTCTTGGGTTCGCAACGGTGTTACTCGGAAGAGTACCCGAAGAAGAGGGTTGACTACTTTGGAAGAAACTAGCCATCATGTTCCTCAGATCATTAGTCTGGCTGTCCAACGTGTTTCTCATGTCAGCTCTCAAATCATTTCCTTGCTTGACCAAGTCTGCCTTCAAATTGCGCACTTCCTCTTGGAGATTTCCCACTATCACATCATTCGTCCTCATATAGGTTGCAACCTCTTGGTGTAATGCAGTGTTGGTTTGGGTAGGAGGAGCATTGTATGCAGGTGGTTGGTAAGCAGGTTGTTGGTAGACTTGATTGTTACGTTGAGGTGGTTGTTATTGCTTGTGAGGTGGGATGTATGGTTGTCGAGGTTGTTGTTGTTGTTGAGGAGGGCGGTTAAGGTTTTGTTGTTGGTTTGGGTTGGTAGGAGGGAAACCAGGTGGTGAAAGATAGTTGTTGCTGCGGTAGCTAAGCAAGTTACGGTCACCTTGAGGTCTAGCTTGATAAGCAGGTTGTTGGTAGGTGCCATATGCCGCATTCACATTCTCAGCAGGGTAATCTTGGGTGGCGGTACAAGTTGTGTAAGAGTGAGGACCACCGCATATCTCACAAGGTTGGCTCACAGCGTTCACTTGTGCGTTTTTGGCGTTGTTGCTGTTGTTGTTGCTGACGGTGTGGGTAACAAGCGATTCAAGAAGCGTGGTGATTTTGTCAAGTCGCTTGTCGCTGTCATTAGTGCTAGCACTAGCAACATTGGTCCTAACACTCTTGGTTTGCACACGAGACTTGTTCTCAATGATGTCCCAAGCAGCATTGGAAGTCTTAGCCAATAAATTACCCCCCGAAGCACTATTAAGTGAATCTTGGTCACTCATGCTTAAACCATTGTAAAAAGTATTGATTTGATGTACTTTGGTAAAACCATGTTGTGGGCATTTTCTTAAAAGATCTTTAAAACGATCCCAAGATTCACTGAATGACTCATCGTACTTTTGTTCAAAGTTTATAATCTCATTCCGCAAAGCGGTAGTACGAGAGGGTGGAAAAAAGTAGTTGATAAACTTTGTTTCCAAATCCGTCCACGAGAGAATACTCTGTGGCGGTTCCTTAGCAAGCCAATGCCAGGCTTGTCCCTCTAAAGAAAAGGGAAAAAGTTGTAACCTTATAACTTCCTGTGGAACTCCATTGAACTTGACCGTGTTGGTGAGTTGTAGAAATCTCTTGATATGGTCGTGTGGGTCATCAATGGTGCGTCCCAAGAACGGTTGAGCGGATACCATCTGGATAAAGCCTGACTTTAGCTCGAAATTGTTGGCGGCAATTGGTGGTATAACAATTGGATCCGTATTGCCATCGACATGAGCTTGCAGCAATTCAATCATTGGGCGATTATCCGGAAGGTGCTCATTGTTGTTGTTATTGTTCATGTTGTTGAAAGGCGGGTTGTTGTTGTTATTATTGTTGTTCGGAGGTGGTATGTTATTGTTGTTTTGTACACCAGCCATGTCTAAGTTATCGAGAGGCTCGGGCTCTTGATAAGACGTGGATCGAGTGCGCATACACCTGCAAAAGAACGAACAAAGAAAAGCAAAGCACAAATATTTTTGGTTTTTATTGTTTTTTACTTTTTAGGATTTTTGAAAATTTTATATTTTTTAGTTGTTTTTGAATAATTTTCTTGAAAAAGTAACGTTCACGGGGAACGGATCCCAAAATCCAAGTTCTCACAAAAAAACTTTTGATCTTAACGAGAAGAGCCGGCAGCGGCGCCATATCATATTATGATTTTGCTAAGGTTCAATTTTACTCTCGATATCCTCTCGAATTGATCTAGGTCTTAAGTGGAATGATTGTTCTTGGTTACTAAAGAAAAGGGTTTTGGTTTTCTAGTCTAATAAGAAGTGGAAATGAAAATTTAAATCAAAGATAATTACTTTAATTATGATTAACAAAGACATGTATTAAACTCAAGATTAAAATTAAGATTAAAATTAAATTTGAAATTAAAGTTCAATAAACATAAAGAAACAGTAAAGTAGACAAACAGTAACCTAAAGGGAAGACTTGATTCGGAACTTTTAAACCTTGATTCGGAACTTACTTATGCGGAACTTACTGATTCGGAAGTAACTATTCATTCATCCGGAACATCCTCATCCGGAACTTTCTCATTCGGAACTTACTGGTTGATTCGGAACTTTCCGAATGAAGGAGCTTGGTTCGGAAGTGGCTTGATCCGGAACTTATGCTTGACTCGGAACTTTCCGAATGAAGGGTTGGTTCGGAAGATTTTGCTTGATTCGGAACTTACTGGTCCGGAAATCACTGATTCGGAACTTAATGCTTGGTTCAGAAGTTTCCGAATGAAGGCTTCATTCGGAACTTTTTGTTTGATTCGGAAGTTCTGGGAACCAAATACAGTAGCAGTTAACGAAGAACACGGAACACGAATTTTACTCAAAATCAAACCAAATACTTAAAAAGGATTTACCAAATTAAACACAAATCATTTAGACACCATAAGCAACGAATCCCACTAATAAAAACACAAATCCAAACAACTTTTGAATATCAAATCAAGAAAAATAAAAACTTAAGAACTTGAAGATAAAGATGAAGATGAACAAGATTAAATGGAAAGATTAAACAAAAGCTTTGTATTGAATGATTAATGTTTTGACAAGATAAACCAAAGATTAAATTACAAGATTGGAAAGACAAAGATAAAAATCACCAATCACCCTAGTGGTGATGGTGTTCTACGAAACAGGGAGAAGAAAGAGTGGGGAAAAAGAAAAAAAAATGAAAGCTGGTCTAAAATGTGTGAGGGGAAGGCTATTTATAGCCTTGTCCTTTGGTTGGTGAGTGGGCTTTCTCCCGTTCTTCTTGTCTTTTCGTCTTTTCAGAAAAGTTTCCGTTTTCGATTCTGATTCGGGATTTGTCGTCGATTAAATTCAACTCGTCTTTTAATTTCTTAGTTTAATAGACTTGAGTTTCTTCGACTTATATAAATCTTCCATCTTTGGTCCTTTTCTTCGATAAATCTTCGAATAGGCCCAGTGACTTCAAATCTTTTGCATCTCTTGGACGATAGACTTAATCTTGAGTCTTTTTCTTCAGTAAAACCCGTGCAATACCATGTTTTCTTTAATATTCACCCGGTTGGCTCTGAAAACACAATAAACACAAAAACCACGCATAATTCCAAACAAATGATATTAAATACGTGTTTTGGTCTCGTTTTAGCCCGAATTAAGTGGTAAAAGGATGGGTGTTTACACACCTATCACCTTTCAACGACACCGTTTTGTTGTGGAGTGCGTGCAACGGATGTTTCATGAGATATGCCAACTTCTTCATAATAATCACGCAAGATTTGATTCACAAATTCGGTTTCATTATCTGTACGAATGCGTCGGACAGTAGTGTTGAGACGTACTTGAATCATCTTGAGAAATCCGATGATGAATTTAGGTGCCTCGTTTTTGGCTTTAAGAAATTTCACCCATGTAAACCGAGAGTAATCATCCACAATAACGAGGATGTACTTTTTGCCACTAAGACTTTCAACACACATTGGCCCACAAAGATCCATATGCAACAGATAAAGTTTCTCTTGGTTGGTGTCTTCCGTCTTGGGTTTGTAAGATTTCTTAGTGCTTTTCCCCATTGTACACGCGGAATACAAATGATCCTTGTGAAATGAAAGTTTAGGAAGACCACGAACAAGTTTGTTTTTCGCCAAGTGATTAATAGCGTCAAAGTTAAAATGAGATAACCGTCGATGCCATAACCATGACTTAGTCTTCGATGCTTTTGAGAGAAGACATACGGGAGAAGCGGCCATCATGTCTTGTAGAGACAAAGTATAGAAATTATTCCCTCGAGTACCTTTCAATAAATCAACCCCTTCCAAATTACGAATGAAGCAGGTATGCTCTCGAAAAGCAACTTCTAGGTTTGCATCACAAAATTGTCCCACAGAAAATAAGTTGTGACCGAGACCTTCCACATAATACACTCTCGAAATTATAACATTCCCAATATGATATTCACCATAACCCATTATATTTTCAATATGATCATTCCCAAATCAAACCGTACCAAGAAACTTGCTGACGAAATTTCTGAGCTGAGAGCGATCTCCGGTCATATGCTTGGAGCAACTAGAGTCCAAATACCAGAGAACAATTTGGACCACCTGTTTTCAATAACAACAGTAGACAATGCATTGCAAACTATTGGTTCCGGAGTGTTAGCAAATACAGATATAGAATTATCAGAATTGCTAACATTTTTGAGACCGTTAGACTTCCTGCGTTTTCTAATGTGAGTCTTAGCACTAATAGGTTTTACTGTTCCAACTTTCTTAGGTTTTGGATTATTCGCGGGCACTATAGTGGGAGTAGACCTGTTTAAAGGGCACTTGTTTCCTACAGTAGTGTCGGTGTTCCTAGTTAAAGGACACACTTGTGTTTTGGTAGCCTTGGTACTCCTAGTTAAAGGGCACGCTTTCTTCGCTTTAGTGGGAGTGATCCTAGTCAAAGGGCACATATTTCCTACTATAGTGAAAGTTCTACCAGTGGGGCGCCACATCCAACCAACTTGGGTTAACACTTTCCCAGTCGGTTTCCATTCTAATCCATTTTTCCGGGCATACATCTCATTCACATGGTCAATAATGCAAGAATCATGACGACTAGAAAACATACATTCATTGCAATTCCAAAATTTCAAATTAGAATTCACACTAGGCTTAGAACGCTACACAACCGCAGAGCCTTTAGGTTTAGCTACATGATTCTTTTTATTCAAAACAGAAATAACATTCCTAGGATGGGCTTCTACTTTCTTCTTCACTTGACTACTAGATGGGGGCAAGATCCTATCATTCTTCTTGTTTCTTTTAAGCTTAGATCTTTGAGCCTTAGTAGTGGCGCTTACTCCTGTAGAAGGCAACACAGGAATATTAGAAGCTGGTTTTGATTCCGCCTTATCTTTAGTGACCAATGTTTGAGAAGGTTTAGTCCTAGGGCCCTTATTAAATGGTGTGACGGCTATAAGGTTCCTTTTGATTGCACTAGAGGACGATGCTGAGACAGTGGCTGCGTTATCCACAACATTCTTACCTTTTAGAGTACGAAGTGTTTCCTTTAACTTAGCCAAGACCAGATTTTTATCACAAATTTGTTCCCTCAAATCAGATATTTCCACCGACTTTCGATTCAATTGTTCAATCAAGGATTGATTCTGTGCAGTGGTATTAGCACATGCGGACTTTACTGAATCGAAGAGTCGTGTATCTTTCTGTTTTAAGTTATCAACTTTGGACAAAATCTTGGAGACTCGATTATCTAGATCAAGTTTAAAATTCTCAGCGGCCTCAAGTACATTCACACAGTTAAGCTCCTTAGATTTCTCTATTTCTATCGACAACGATTTAGCAACATTGTCACTTGGCTGACGCTGTTTTGATTGTAAATTCAATCGAAAAATCTTTTCAAAGTTTGCATCATCGATATTAACACCTTCGAATGACGTTTCAAAGATTTCTTGAATAAATTGTTGCTTGCATTCAAGCGAAATACAATGTGTTTGAATCTCATCAAAATGTTTTGAAAGCGAAGAATATGAATCTTGAAGGTTTAAAAATTCAGCGTCAGATTCGTGACAAGTACTAACTACCACATTATCCACAGATTCAATATTATGCACAATAGAATCATTATCAACACTTTTATTCACACAGACAGAGACTATATCATGAGACATCACTTGCTTCAGAAGCTGATCATTTTGGCGTGAAACCCGTTCTATTTCAAGTAAACTGTTTTCAAAAGCATCTTCCATTTCATTGAAAACACGTCTAACTTCTTCTATTTCCAAAAACAAATCTTGAACAAGATTACTAAGACAAGTCGTAACATTGTCTACAAACGGAACAATTTCATTTCGGAACGCAGCTCTAGTGTGCTCAAAGTTCCATTCACCTTTCGTTATGGCTGAAGTCGGCGTACATTCCAAAATGACATTGTCAAAATCGGCTAAGTGTTGGTGAACCGCATTTAAGTTAACGGACGCCTTGCTTACCGGTGGAATTAACTTTGTTAAATCCATTTTGACAAGTGTAGGAGACGTACTAGGAAGGTTTTCATTTGACAAACTTTGGGGCACAAGAACTGTCAATTCTGCTAATTCCTTTTGTAAGCGAATGCGTGTCTTTTTCAAAAATTGATCTTTTTTATGTTGATCATAATCAATTGTATGTAATTTTGAAAGCATTTTAGAATGAGTTTCATCCGCAAGTGATTGTGTCTCCTTAGTACTACGAACAAAAGGTGCTTCTTTCGATTTGCCAATTATGGTCATATCATAAAGACCGGGAATATATTCCTGAGCTTGTTTTGCATAACCGGGATTAGGTGGTAAATCTTGAAGACGTTTAAGTTTGAGTTCTTTAAATGATTTAGTTAAAAGATGAAACTTTTCTGTGGAAGCGTATTGTTTTAAAAGCTGTTGTTCCTTGAATTTAAGAAGTTTGGTAGCATTAATTTCTGATTCAACCTTTTTAGACTCGAGAGTTTCGAAATCCATTTTAAGTTTCTGAAAATCATTGAAAACCGACTCCTTTTCTTTTAATTCATTAGAAAGATTAGCTTTTAATGATTCTATTTCTTTCAAGTGTTCAATCTTTTCAATACGAAATTGGTCAAATTCAGAACATGTTATTTTCTCTTCTTGAGGGACCATTTCAAAAGATTTGACCTTTTCTTTATGCAACACAAGCTCAGCAGTTGGGTGGAATTGGTATCTACGGATTGTCTGAGGGCCATATGAATTTGATCAATAATATGTTTAGGCACCATGACCAAATCATGTTGAGCATAAGATTCCATACCCGTCGTAGCATTTGGTTGAGGTTCACTCAAATGTGTAGGATTGGGTACCACATCATTTGAGTTACTAGTCCCCGAATGCTGTTCGAGGTTGTCATTTTCATGCCCAACTTGATGTTGGTTATCATCAATATTATTAGATGTGGTTGGTACCTCACTGACGACATTAGAAACGTAGTGAGAGAGATTAGCAACGAGAGCAGCTTGGGCAGAGTGAATGTCATCACAATCCGAATCATATGCGTCAAGATCATCTGCTTGATAAGCTGCATTAGAAGTAGAAACGACTGCAATGCCTTCAGTATCTCCTGACCATGGGTCTGCAAGAAATTCTAACTCCTTTGAATCTAAAATCTTCCCCTTAGACTGAGCATCAACCAAATACATCTTCTCACGAAACCATGCATCATCCCTTCTCCTTTTCGGCTGAGTGCATTCCCTAGCCATATGACCTTGTCCTCGGCAATTGTAGCAAGTCATAACCTTTTTAGGACCAATAGGACTTCCATTTACACTAGCTTGAGAATTCACAGCTTGATTGTTCCCAGTCCTTGTAGGAGGTCCATATGAATTTTGCCTTCCCTGAATAGGTTGCACCGTCACTTGACCATCTTGAACAGTGGCTTGTTGTCGAGGATTTGATGAGTTGCGGAGCTGATTGTGTGTTGGTGGAAATCCTCTAGATGCAACAAGTTTCGACAAGTAGCCAGTGAGATGGTTTAGAACATCAGCTGGCATATCATTTGGAGTAAAGACCGGTGCTTGGATTGGTGGAAGTTCATTAGAGTAGAAAGCTTGTGCTGGTTGTGCTTCTAATGGAAAATATCCTTGCTGAGGAGTATAGCCCATTGGAGAAGTGTTGGCTTGTGATGGTGATGTCTGATATGGTGGTTGCTGCGGAAAAGATTGTTGATGAACACCTTGTTGAAATGCTTGCTGTGGCATCACTGGTGGTTGATAAGATGGTTGTTGATAAGTATAAGCCATGTTTTGTTGAGAAGCATACATTGCAAGTGGATCATGAACTTGAGGTGTAGACAACCGAGCCTCGATCACATGGCATTCGTGTTGTTGAAGAAAAGCTTGAAGTTGATCCACATTGGTGTTATGCAAGTCCTTAGCCAATTTAACATCCGTCACGTATTTTTTCCATTCTGAAGGAAGAGTGTTCAAATACATGGTGTTCAATTGAAAAGTAGGAATTGTCATGCCATAGATATTTAGCTCATTCAACAATTGGGTAAATCTCAGATAGTAATCATTGAGAGTCTCCCCTGGCACATAGGCAAACTTATCAAAAGTATCATAAAGCTTACACTCTCGTTCTTGTTTAGTTAACGAGGTGCCTTGCATGAGAACACGAATTCTATCCCATAACTCTTTGGCAACTTTATGTTTGCTGACGAGTTTGTAGACATCTGGAGGAAGTGCTTGGAGAATGATGTTTGTAGCATACTTATCACATTTTTCTTGAATCTTCATATCTCCAGTCAATTCACCCGTTGTGCGAGGACGAGTAGTTGTACCTTCCGTCACTGTACCATAATCTAATGGTCCATTGAGCACCGATGCCCAAATGAGATGTCCATTCTCCTTGTTCAACATATAAAGTTCCATTCAGGAAGCCCATTCCTCATACATAGTCTTCACCAACATTGGTGGACGATTATCCGTACCCGAGAGGATGGACTTATCCGTAAGAGATGTGTACTCTATTTCAATAAGTTAAGATTTACAAACGTTGATCGATCAATGAAAGAAAGTAAATGTGTTTGTTGTTGTGAGTTGAAGTCGAGAAACAATGTTAAAATCCCCTAAAATATGTTATCGATAAACCAAAAATTCCAAGTCAAAATTTTTTAAGGAATAATTTTTGTTATCGGAATGTTGATCGGAATAGTGATCGGAATATCAGTCGGAATAAGCCCTATCGGAATCTCCCAAATCGGAATAAACCCTAATCGGAATGTCAAAGATCGGAAAGTCCTAAATCGGAATGAACCAAATCGGAATGTCCCTTTTCGGAATGTGCCAAATCGGAATGTCCCTTTTCGGAATGCCAAATCGGAATAACTAATCGGAATACCTAATCGGAATACCTGATCGGAATGTACCCAAAATCGGAATCCCTAAACCCTATTCTGATTACACTGATCGGAATGTCCTATAAACCCTTTTTCGATGACCTGATCGGAATAATTCCCAATTTTCTCGGACAAAACTCAACCAATTCGTGATTTTAAGGCAAAAAATGATCATAACACCCAAAAAATTTGTGTTTTTAGCCAAAGTAACTATACCAAATCCCTACCACAATTATGTAGAAGACTTGTATCAAGAAAAAACCATCAAAAAACAAAAAAAAATTTGGTTCGTGTAAAAATGGATCAAAATAGGCGTATGAATCAAGAACACAAACACATGAACAATACAATCATCCCATGGCTCTTGATACCATTTGTAGGATATGTAAATCTTGCTTATGTTTTAGAGAGAGAAAGAGATAGAAAGATGGTGGATTACATACAATTCTAGAGAGAGAAACTTAATAAGAACTATGTGAAAAATGATTAACCACACACCCTCTCCATCAAAGGAGAGGGTTTATATACCCAAGCCTTGTGATGGGCTTGGGCTTACAATGTTGGGCCGACCTACACATGTTGTAGGCTAGGCTTGACTTTGTTTGTTTAATAAAGATATCTAGACTACGAGCTACTACTTAATATATTGTCGGAGTGACCGAATCTTCCTAAATACGTAAAAACGTATTTCCAACAGATGCTGTATTAACATTTGGAATACGCTGCTGGGATTTAATTTGGAAAGGAAGCTATGCTATGGGGAACAATTTCTACAAGTGGGAAATGGCGCATAAGCAGCGGTTGAAGCTATAGGAAAATTTAATCTAGTTTTACCTTCGGGTTTAGTACTGATTTTAAATGATTGTCATTATGCACCAACAATTGTTAGGGGTGTTATTTCCTGTTCTTGTTTGTTAAATAATGGATTCGTTCACACGATTGATAATAATGGAATTTCTGTTTGGAAAAATGGTATTTTCTATTTTAATGCAATTTCTCTGAATGGTGTGTTTGAAATACACATGCATGATAATGAATCCAAGAATGATAAATCGTTCTTTAGCATGAGTAAGAAGAGAAAGTTTGACAAGAACTCTTCTTATCTTTGACATTGTAGACTTGCCCATATTGGGAAGACTCGTATACAAAAGCTTCAACGTGAAGGTCTTTTGGAAAATATCAATGATGAATCATTTGATAAATGTGAGTCTTGTATCTCTTGAAAGATGACCAAGAAACCTTTTAATAACAATATTTAAAGAGCTACTGATCTACTTGGACTAATACATACTGATGTGTGTGGACCACTTAGACATACATCAAGGAAAGGTGCTAGCTACTTCTTAACATTTATGGATGATTATAGCCATTATGGTTATGTTTATATACTTAAGCATAAACATGAGGTATTTGAAACATTCAAAGTGTTTAAAGTAGAAGTAGAACTACAATTAAGGAAGAAGATTATAGCTCTTCGTTCTGATAGAGGTGGTGAATATTTAAGTCAAGAGTTTATAGATTATCTAATTGGGAATGGAATTGTTCAGTATCTTACTTCTCCCTATACTCCACAAAAAAATGGTGTATCTGAAAGGAGAAATCATACATTATTGGATATGGTGTGATCTATGTTTAATCTTACAACTTTACCTTTATCCTTTTGGGATTATGCTTTAGAGTCTGCTGTTCGCATTTTAAATATGGTTCCCACAAAGAAGGTCGATAAGACACCATATGAACTATGGCATGGAAAGAAGCCATATTTGTCTTATTTAAAGGTCTGGGGTTGCGAGGCGTATGTGAAACATGACTCGGGTGACAAACTCCAACAACGATCTATAAAATGTATCTTTGTAGGATACCCAAAGGAAACTATGGGTTACTACTTTTATTATCCACCTTAGAAAAAAGTGATTGTTGCTAGGTATGGAGACTTCCTTGAATCTGATCTTGTAAATCAAGAATTCAGTGGGATAAATTATTATCTTGAAGAGAGTCATATAGATACGTTAAATTCTAAAAAAACTACCGATGAAATTCCTGTAGAACTAGAAAGTCTGGCGGTTCCACCAGAATTAGTTCCTCTGCGTACAAATAGCAATATATGTCTTAACATAGAGGATGATGATGAGTTAGGGGATCTTGGTGAAACCACTAATTATAAATCCGCCATACTTGATCCTGAGAAGGATAAGTAGATGGTTTCTATGGATGAGGAAATGAAATCCATGAAAGTAAATGATGTTTGGATTCTTGTAGAACCACCACCAAATGCTAAAGTAGTGAGACATAAGTGGATATACAAGAAGAAAACCGACATGGACGGAAAAGTACAATCCTATAAAGCTTGTTTAGTAGCTAAAGGTTTTACTCAAACTTTTTCCGTAGACAACGAGGAGACATTTTCTCCTGTAGCAGACTTAAGAGATATTTGGATTCTCATAGATAGAAGGATACTATGACTATGAGATATGGAAAATGGATGTTCAAACTGCCTTCTTGAACAGTCGCTTAGATGAATACATCTACATGCAACAACTAGAAGGGTATGTTGATCCTGAGAATCCAGGACATATGTGAAAACTTCAAAGGTCCATTTACGGTTTGAGGCAAGCATCACGTCAATGGAATAAAAGATTTGATGAAAAAATCAATAAGTTTGGATTTATTCAGAATCGTGATGAGCCATGTGTATATCGTAAAGCTAGTGAGAGTGATGTAGTATTCCTAGTCCTATATGTTGATGACATATTAATCATAGGAAGTAACATTCCAAGACTTCAAACTGTTAAGGATTATATTGGTAAATGTTTTTCTATGAAGGATTTAGGAGAAGTTGCATACATTCTGGGAATTAAGATCTATCGAGATAGGAAAAGACGGTTAATTGGTCTATGTCAAGATGCTTATATAGATAAGATTTTGAAGAAGTATAATATGCATACTTCCAAGAAACGTTTTCAACCTATGGAATTTAAGCATAATCTGAGTCATGAGATGAATGCATCGACTCCTGAAGAGGAGGCATACATGCAGAAGGTGCCTTATGCTTTGGCTGTAGGATCTATAATGTATGTTGTTAGATGGACAAGGCTTGATGTGGCGTTTGCTCCGAACTTGGTCAGTATATACCAATAGAATCCAGGGAAGCTCCAGTGGACTGCTATTAAACATATTCTAAAGTATTTGAGGAGTACGAAAGATATGTTCATGGTATATGGAGGGAAACCAGACACAAAACTTAATGTGATAGGTTTTTGTGATGCGTCCTGGTAATGTGATAAACTCGATACGAAGTCTCAGACGGGTTAGTTATAGTTATCAATGGAGGAGCAGTTGACTGGAAGAGCAAGAAACAGACAACGATTGCAATGCATGCAACTCAGTCTGAGTACATGGCTGCTTCAGAAGCTGCAATGGAAGCTGTTTGGATTAGGATGTTTATTGAAGATCTTGGAGTGATTCCTTCAATTAAAGAACCTATAGATATGTATTATGACAATTTTGCCGCAATAATATTTGCTAACGACCCTAGAGTCATGAAAGGCGCCAGACACTCTATGCGTCGACATCACTACGTCCGAGAACAAGTTGAAGCTCGTGAAATCAAATTGATAAAAGTTCACACAGATGATAACGTAGCCGATCCTTTAACTAAGGCTTTGCCTAGACCAAAGGTAGTTAAGCATGCCAAGGTGATTGGGTTGCAACTAGCTAGCGAACTCATGCAATAAATCTGTGATTTGTGTTTGGAAAAAGGATGTTATGACATTATTATATAATGAAATAAAGATTAGGTTTCGTTTATTCCTATTATTTAATAAGTGTATCCTATTTTACATGTTTTAATCCATGAATAAATTGTTGTGCTAAATTTCCGTTGTCGATTAATAATATGGGAATATTATTAAATTAAGACAAATCAAAATAGTGATAGAGTATACTTGAAAGTATATTGATCAATTTTGGATGATATTCGATGAATCGAATATTGGACTTATCCCTACTATATGTTTTTAATTTATGGATCTTTGTCATCAAGTAAAACATAAATAGTTATCCTTAGACTTGAGACACCAGGAAACTGTTGTGAATCTAGTGCATCTCTGTGGAATAATCTAACGCTAAATGTAACTGGTAGCTATAAGGATTATTTTCGGAAGTGTTGCTTAGTTCATAAGTTTTGCTCCTAGTCAATATGGAATTTATTTCCTCCAATTTTGTTTTAGAGTTTAATACAGTTGGGCCCCTCGTGGGATTAGTAATATGTTTGTGTGGCCACACCCAAATTCTTTTTGGTAATCTTGCTAAATCTGTGAACGAGAAACATAATGGTTAATGAAAAGAATGACTGAGATCCATATTGATAGGTATGAAAACACCCATCCTTTTACCACTTAATTATAAAAATAACCAAGCCAGAACGTGTATTTAATGTCGTAAAAGTCGGAATTATGCGTGGTTTGTGTTTTTGTTGTGATTTAGGACCAAAATGTGAAAAGGGAAGTAAACACGGGCTTTTATCGAAGAAAAAGACAAAAGACGAAGTCAAAAGATCAAGAGTGCAAAAAAAAACGAAAGTCCAAGGCCTATTCTGAAGATTTAACGAAGAAAAAGACTAAAGACGGAAGTTTAATGAAGTCGAAGAACCAAGTCTAATAAATGAAGAAAATTAGAAGACGAGTTCATTCCATATCGACAAATCCCGAGACAACGTCGAGAAAGACGAAGAATTTAAAAAACGAAAAAACGAGAAGAAAGAAAGAAGAAAACAACACTCCTTCCATCTCCTCCTATAAATACCCCCCTAATGTCACATTAGGAGGGTGTTAGTTAGAGTTAGTTAGTTTTTAGAAATTGGTTTATTATTATGCATTAGGAGTAGGTAAGTACTTTCTCTCTCTCGTTTTAATTTCTCTCTCTAAAATTTTCTTCCATGTTTGTTTAAATCTTTTATCTTTAAATCTTGTAATCTTGAATCTTTAATATTTGTCTTTAATTTCAAGCTTTTTAGTCATCTCATTCTACCTTTCTTATTTGTTTAATCTTAATCTTTTTCATCATCTTTTTACATAAAGTTTATAGCTTTCTACATTTCTTGGTTCGTTTTGAAGTTTTTATAAGTTTTATCATTCATCTAGGATTCTTAGTTAGCTTATTGGTGTTTTCTTTGGCTTATTATCCTTGAAAAGTTGCAAAAATAGTGCTTAGAACTCGTCCCTTCCCTAGATCCTTGTTTTTCGGAAAAGCAGCCTTAATTCCGCAATATTTCATTATTGCCGAATTGTATCATTACCTTCTTTGCGGATTTGTTACTTTCAGCATATTGCGAAATTATACAATCTGTGCATTGCAGAATTATGTAAATTTTGCCATATTGCGGAATTACTCTTTTCTAGGTATTGTGAAATCGAATGAATAGAACTTTTTAACTAAGTAAAATCATTGTATAAAATGGCGCCGCTGTCGGCTCTTTTCGTGAAGATTAACGGTTTTTTGTGAGAGACGCGTTGGATTTTGGGATCCGTTCACTTTTGAACGTTATTTTTCTTGCTCAAAAATTTTGAAAAATCCATAAAAATAAAATTTTCAAAAATCCATAAAAATACAAAATTTCAAAAATCCAAAAACATTTAAAAAATCATAAAAAGAATTGTTTTTAAAGTTTTGAACCAAAAATATTTTATTTTCCCGTTAACTTTATTTCTTCTATCTCTTTGCTATTCTTTTCTTTTGTATGTGTATGCGTACTCGTTCACGCAAAAGGAAGTCCATTCAAGCCGCTATTATTGATCCTCCTGTTGCAGAGCCTCCCGTTGTCAACACAATGGAGAACCGTCCAATGATCGAGCTCTTGCAATCATACGTCAAAGGCAACGATTATGCCATTGTGGTGCCGGCTATTGACGCCAACAACTTCGAGCTCAAGTCCGGTTTCATTCAAATGGTTTCCGTAACACATTTCTTAGGTCGCACTCTTGATGATCCACACTATCACATTAAAAGGTTCGTACACTTATCCAATACTGTTAAAAACAATGGGGTTTCACAAGAGGCAAATCGTTTGCTCCTCTTTCCTTTCTCCCTCGAGGGACAAGCCCGAACTTGGCTTGATAAGGAACCACTCCAGAGTATTGTCACATGGATGGACCTTGAGACCAAGTTTCTCAATTACTTTTTCCCACCCTCACGTACTACCGCTTTGCGGAATCACATTATTAAATTTGAACAAAAGTACGGTGAGACATTTTGTAACACCCCCAAATTTATACAACTCAATACAGCGGAAGACTAGTTGGTGTTTACGGGATAGCACATTACTCACATCATAGACAACGCATAAAAATCGCGTCGTTTATTAATAAAACATTTCCATTCATAAATATCAAAGTTACATAGGTCCCAAGTCATTATATATTTCATACAAAGTTTTACAAAGTATTTGAATGGAAAATATTGTTTAAGTGCGGGCTATGAATTCTTGTCGTCTTCCCGAGAATTATCTTCAAGTACCTGAGACAAAACATGTTAAAAGAAAAGGTCAGCGATAACGCCGAGTGAACTCATAGAGTTTAATAAAATCCATCAATATAATATCAGTATAAAATTATTACTGAAAATCATTTTGTACAAATCATTTTAATAGGCCATAAAATAGCCAAAGTCATTTTATACAAATCTTCATCAAAATCATAATATAGGCGTTCTCCTTAAAAATCATTATACGAGCCAATGTCGTAAAAACATCATACAATACGTCTTATGACGTTGTATGAAAATAAAAACCGTCATATGAATATGGTTATGAAAAACTGAAACACGAACATAATATCAATAGTATGACCCTGTATTGCTAGTCAGGCAATACATCGTAATTCGGAGCGTCTAATAGTATTTCGTTAGTTTGGATTATTATAAGCCGCATGACATTGTTACCTTACTAAACAAACAACGGGTAGCTAACCCGATACCAATTTTTACCATCTAATTTAGCGTGTCGTCACAAAGGTCACGCTATGGAAATCTTCTCATACATAAATTCGCTTACCAATCAATGTGGTACGACGGGGATCAACCGTCAAGGCGCGAACTGGGGTGATCGTCCCCGAATAGTACTATTAAATGCATAAGCGTCTACCAAATCCAGGTAGTTCACAATTCATGCTAATGGGACTTTTAGTGACATAACCTAACTTTAATAATCCATTTAATTTCATCTATCGGGTCCTTTAATCATTTATCGGGTCATACAATCGGGTCATACAATCATTCGGGTCCAAATCAATAAACAAACAATCGGGACAAATGGTGTCCTATTTTATAAAAACTAACATGTTATCTCCCTCGCGGGTTTATAAAACATTTCATAAAAACATTTAAAAGAGTGCGAGGCTATGAACTCACGTTGATGTGGGAAAGCGGGTTATCGGCAACTCGGACGTACGGTACGTGCTTCAATCACGGAAACCTAGACAAATAATACTCGTCTTAGACTCATGTCCAATGAATTTATAAAAATAACAATTATGTATACATATGATGATTATTTATATATGATGATCAGTTGTGTTTACATATTCTCATTTACTCGTTTTAGTGTTATGTGTCGATAACTTTTATACTAGTTTACTAGTTTTACTGATTTACGTGTTTTAGGTCCAATAAACTTATTGTAAGTTCTTTAACTTGTTTTAATCCATTTTATACTTATATTATCAGTATTTAAACTTTACAAGTTGGGCCCAAATGGGTTAAGCCCAATAAGTTCTTTTTATAAGTGTTTAATTTATTTAGTCCAATTATTAGTCCAATATGTTTACTTAGCTCGTTAATGTCCGTATGTCCTATAGTTCGGGTTTTATCGGTTTTTACTTGTTATACATGTAATTATATCAGTATATAAGTTTTACTAAAGTTTACATTAGACCGGTCCAACCGTCTAAGTTTTATGTAACAAAAACGTTAATTTTACGGTAATAGTCGAAAAAGTCGTAAAAATCATGTTTTATAGTTTTATAACTTATAAGTATTATTCCACTACCATTTTTATAATTTATACACTTATTTAACCTTTTACATATTCATATAAATAAAATCCATAAGTTAGTGGGTTTTTATTTTACATTTTATACAATATAATTTTGAGTGCTTATATAATAATAATAAACATTAATTCTCAAAATCTGATTTTTATCTTCATCTTCACCAAAACTATCATATCTAGAGTTCTGTTTGGAGATAGAAGCTCAAAGTTTTATCACATAAACTACATGATATGTGCTCCATTTAACTCTACTATAGCTACTGTTGAATCATTTTCTAAGTATTTTCTAAAAAATCGTCTAAAACAGTGAACTCAGATTTGTACCTTAAACTTGTTTTGATCATATCTCACTCATTACAATGATTCCATTGCATGGCCAACTCTCACATGTGTACAAGAACCATAGCTTACTGTATATCAATTTATTCAAGTCATTTTACCAGTTTACCATATGATTCTTTACTGTTTTATACAGCCATCAAAATTAAGCAAGATTTTAACCTTGTTTCTTATAGTTTTTCATATTTTTAAGCATGTTTATCAAAACCAAATCCCTACACAATATTTTTAATCATCATTCATCATCATATACATATACATAAGTAAAATAAATACAAGATTACATAATCAAAAATAACAAGAGGATGAGGAGGACAATCTTTATACCACCATGATGATGTAGGTTGTGATCAAAACATGGATTTTTATGGAGAAACTTGTGCATAGCCAAGACCATCTTCAAGACCACCAATCTTCATAAAATCCTTGTGGAAAATCAGCCCCATGACTCCATGGAAACTCCTCCTTGGATGTTATAATCACCACCCATCAATAGGGTTTCAAAAGGGCTTCAACATATGCAAGAATAACATGAGATTTTGTGGTTGATTTTGATCAAATGAGGGTGTTCTTGGTGGGGATGGGACGGCATAAACAAGAGAGGAGGAGAGAGTTGTAAGTTGTTTGCATGAGATAAAATGAGGAGAGTGGTAAGAGTTGATGGTTTTGATAGAAGTGGCTTACAATGTAAGCTTTAGCTTACATGTGTATGTAATAAGCTAACACCTTGACACATCAAGTGTTGAGGTGTTGTGTTGTAACCGGTTTTGAGTGGGGGTGGGGCAAGTGTCCCACTTGTCTCATCCCCATTTATTTACGATTACTCCTCGATTCTAGTTTCCTCGATTTGCGTGCCCTCGGGTCGTTTTACGAAAAACGTTTTTATAAATTATGAATCAACGGCACAAAACGAATCTAATAAAAATTGTCTCATCAAAAACGGAGTTCGAAAACGTAAATACGTAATCCTAGGGTTTCCGGTTTAGTCGTAAAGGACGTTAAAATAAAATCGTAAGTCCTAAACTCTTCTCTTAAATTTGTGAGTTTATTAACCAACACAAATTTAAAATCTCAAAATAATATTCACAGACAAATTTATTTTCTGAAATGTCGAACTGTCACCAAAGACGGTGTATGTAAACGTAAGCACGTAACGTTGAATCCTCCGGTTTAGACGTAGTCGACGCTACTTCATGACGTAAATCCAAATTACTTCCCAAAAATAAGTGAGTTCATATTGTAACATTAAAATAATGTTTTCAAATAAATATTGAGAATAAAATATCAACCATAAATTGACGGATTGTCACAGCATTTACCCCTAAACAGGATCTTCAAAGATCATCTTACTACTCGCTTCTTATAGAGTTAAAGCCATGTGGGTATTTCCTCCACATTCGGTCTTTTCTCACAAGTGCAATTCATTATAATACGCGAGTTCTATCAAACATAACTACGGGAATAAGATCAGGCTAAATGTTGACTTACTTTCTCTATCCATGATGTTCACGGGTTTCTGATGAATGCAACTTTTCGCCGATCTAAACTTTACTAAGAAGAATTCAGATTTTCACTTGATATATATTTTATCAAGTTCGATTTATGAAACATAATTCACGCAGTTCTTGAAGTCCTAGGGTAGATCCAGCTTATATGCCTTTCAAACCAATCTCTTACATCATTTTTATGGTCCCATACAACGGGGACTTATATCCCATGATTTGTCAGATCATTAATTCATGTTTCCAAGGTTAA
Source organism: Glebionis coronaria (assembly GCA_025667525.1). NCBI lineage: Eukaryota > Viridiplantae > Streptophyta > Magnoliopsida > Asterales > Asteraceae > Glebionis > Glebionis coronaria. The sequence goes on along the minus strand of CM046875.1, from coordinate 251,891,611 downwards.
AATTTTTGGCATAACTTCGCTACCCATCTGGCACTTCAAGATCTACATCTCATATTCACATAACCTCTTGCCCACTACCGGCTGTCAATAATCAGATCCTAATTTCAACAATCATTTCAGATCTCGCGGGTCGGGTATTTTGTAAGGTTAGGTTCGCCATCATAGGAAACCTTAAACCTAAAAGACATGTCCAACTCACAATGGGTGTATGTCGGGTGTCTTCGTCTCAACTCCTGCTTACAGATGCTCTAATATTTAGATCCTAACAAGATTCGATCTCAATCCTAACACGATGATTATCAATGATAATCTCTCCAAAGGAAAACGATTATACGGTCTATTACCAAAGGTCATTCATTCAAACATAAAACAACACTTATATTACTTTGTATCGTTACTTTATCTCGTCCCTTCGATTGGGGTGGTACATAGTACTCTCATCAAGGTTCGTTCTTAATGATTTCTGAGCAATCTCTAGAAATTTGATGCGAAGCGAGGATCTTGATAAAGATGTTCGATACAGACACACTATGTTTACATTACTCTTTTGCATTTATCATTAACGGGAATGATATTAGCAGATTTGGTCAGTCTGTCGACGATGACCCAAATCGAATCAAATTCAGATGATGACCTTTGCAATAGCTAGATGTTACTAATGTATGAGGCGATGTCTGCCTTCATAATTTGCCATCGGTACAAATTCTCCAGACAAAGATACTTTTAGTCATAAATGACATAAATAGAATACTTATACTTACAAATTCCAACTTAACTATATCTCACAATCCTCTATGTTTAGACAATCACAAGTGGTCTTTAAAACATTTAACGCTATCGGCTTCTCAATTCTAATGGTTCACATTAGCCGCGAACCACTTTTATTATCTATATTATCCTTTTTACAAACATTAGTTATTTTTAAATTGTTCGATAATTTATTTTACATGAATTATTAAGAAATACATCTTAATTGATTCTTTATCCTTCTTATATAATGTGTCAGTAATTATATTCACCTTCCTTGATGAAATAAATATCATAACCGTATTTATTCAAAATTCTTTCTTTATATTTTCTAGGTTTTAGTTTTGTCTTTACTATTATCTTTATCTGTTTTACTTAATCTGACGTTTAAAGCGTCCATAATTATTTCAACTAATTAAATATTAAATATTAAATGTTTATGTAACGTAAACGTAAAGATTTTAAATTTCTTAGTTCGACCAATTATAAAAATGTTAAAAATAAATTTGAATTTAATTAACAAGATTTTTGTTGATTTATCAAAAATAATTATTAAGATTCGTAAATGTTTGAAAAATCTTTGGTTATACTTTGGTAAAAATTTCTTAGTTGAAAAGCAAAAATTGTCGTTTAAAATTTCAAGTCATAATTTATATAGTTTCCTCAATTCTTCTTAAGATGTCCAGAAGTATACACAAACATTTACCCCTAAACAGAAGTTTAGTTAAATGTTTTGGTGATAAGGGAATGATCCCCTTAAAAATCCTTTGTTAAAACATTTGTCGAAACATATTTGCACTTCTCTTTGTAGTAATTCTCAAAGTCTTAAAAAGGGCTCTTAATTTTTGAAGAGTCAATATAATCCATTATCTTTTAATCACATAGTTAGTTAATGTAAATGATTAAGTCTTAAATCATATGTTAAATATTTAAGGTACATGTTTTTATTGTTCGGCCAATTCAGGGCAATCTATAAATAATTATTAACTTCATTCTTATTCTTATAAACAAACAAATGGTCCTTAATGATCACGAGCATGAATTTATCAAATTACAGCCTACACACTTGATTCACCAAATTTATGAATGCTACATGTGTATTAGTCAATCCAAACGACATCACATGAAACTCATAATGTTCATTACAAGTACCAGATGTAGTGATTGGAATAGATAATCTTTTTCGTAGATGCGAAGTTGATGATAACCATGCCATGGATCAAATTGCTAAAACCTGGTAAATGATCGAACAAATCTTCCATTTCGAGTTATGGATATCGTTTTCGATTGTCAATTTACTCAGTTCACAGTAACCTTATAAATATAAGGAATAATTACACCATAGCTCTTCATGATGACAGGCTTGGTAGAATAAAATCTTTCCCCGACAACTCTCTCAGTTGTACGGTAATTCTTTTAATTCAGATGGTGCTGACGTAATGTGCACAAGCCACAGGTGCAGCATCGGGAATATAATCAAATACCAAATTCTACTTGCCTTAATGGCGAAAGTCTAGGTAATTCATCAACAAATACTTACTAAAGTTTCAGATAACATAAACATCTTTTAGTACATTCATATTAGGTTCTTTCTAGATTACAATATCTATGACTAATTCACAACCATTCACGTTATAATTTCAAGTCTAAATGCTGGATATGGTCACCCATCAAGAATTATTTAGTTCACTTTTGATAATCAACATCTTATCATTTAGGGGAATTCTACTCGAGTTCCCATCAATTAAGACAATGTCGTCATGTCATAATCAATCAATCCATTCTACTGGCACTATCAACTTCCAGTTTTATTGCCATCGATAAGATGTGAACTTCTCAAAAGACTAATAATAATTCACAACCCTTCACAAATTCAAGGATATCTGGAGACACAACTACTATTAAAAGAGTAAGGTCAACGCATAATCTATGCGAGAGAATTTCAAATCAGACACAGACGAAAACATTTAACGAATATGAATATATCCCATGTTTTCATAATTTGAGTATGCATTCGAAAGCTCCTCGGATCGTTACCCAGGTCATTCAAATGAAATCAAATCATAAGAAATGATAAGAACGTCAATACATCCAGTCGGGTATCAACACTCGGTAATCAGATACTTTTCCTAAGAATCTCACTACGGGAGAATTGGTCAAGAAAGAATTGTCAATTCTCAAATAAGACAATTTCTACAGATGAGTAAATTCAACTCAGAAGAATAGATGCTATAGGCACATATGTAGGTGTCCCTAACACTATGTCCTTATTTTTCACTTATTGCAGATCTCATAAAATTTAATCTTTCACAATCTTTAAAGAAAATGTAATGTTTATTAATCAGTTTTATGGTGACTACTAATCAGCCTTGCATGGTCCATTCCAAATTGTATGTAGGCGCATAACTATATACAATTTCAAGATTAACGATGCAATACTCAGTTCGTCAAAATTTTATCATCATGTTAATAATAAAAAAACATTTTCATGCTTAATTCTTAAATAAGAATCAAAAATAAATTTACAAAGATTTTCTTTGTTATGAAAACAATTAAGTTTTCCAAGGTGTTTTATAAACAACTTTATTTTGATATCAATCACTTATAAATCTCACTTTGAATAATCCTTATTGTGATGAAAATTAAATTTTCTCAAAGGATACCGTTTTAACTTTATAAAAACAATGTGTGATCTACAAAAGAGTGATGAAGAGTTGTTCACCAAGAACTTAACTACAATATGATAGGAAATGAGCTTTAGCCAAATAATCATGAGGTTCATGATCTCGATGGCACTCAAAAAGGATAATTCACAACGTAACTCAAATAGAGAAGAGTACTTGTTCAATGGTTGCATCACTAATGCGAACATTAGGATGAAGCAATAAAAGATAGATAACATCGATACATGTAGGATTTAGCAATCAAAGGTAGTCTTTTCATTAATCACAAACAAGTCAAATTGTACCGTAACATATTGTGTGTCACTATGTCATACAATTCTCAGAACTCATCCTACCAACTGTTGTCTCAGTTAAGTTAGGGATTATTTTTAAAAGATACCACAATGAATACTAACCTACAAGAGTCTTTAGGTGTTCCACATGTCCCGGAAGATCCATCGGTCTCAATTCAGAAGAAGATTTCTTCAATTTATTTCTTGGACACTGGGCATCCTCATTAGTGGACAATGGCCTAGGAACAACCCTTAACACAAAATATCAATCATTTAAAACCTTATATTTCAATCACAGAACTTAACGACTTCCTCTTTAACAATCTCATATTCCATACAGGTTAAATTTTACTTTATTCAAGTTTCAACCAAGTTTATACTCAATTCAATATCCTACCTCGTCTTCCAATATTTTCAGACCTTAATAGGGAAATAAAAGCTCAATATGATCAACACTTAATTTCCAATCCTATAGCTCTTACAACTATAATTATCAAATAAGTCACTAGCATGAGATGACTTACACATTCAATCAGATTTCTCGGAAAGGTACTAGTGGCATGAGGCTTTTGGGTAATGGTTCCAATGACAGCCTCAAGTGCAACATTCACCCGTTTGATTTCAATTTAAGAATTGGATGACAACGAATCAGATGACATCTTTCTAGGTGGTAACGTTTTGTCAAACTCCACTCTATAAGAAAAGATCGTCATGACATTGATATCAGTTTTAATCTCACCAATTCTTTTTCAATATCACAATCAACTAATATCTACATTTCTACGAATATCAACCATTTGTTGGGATCATAAATATCCACAACTTGGTTTAGATCTAGGATAGCTAGAGTTCCTACGAGAATAGCTTAGATTAATTTACTAGGGGATTTAGGGTTACTTGTGACAATCTACGTCGTATAAATACCTCGTATAAAAATCAAAATAATCATCAAACAATCATGTAATAAAATTACATCATATATATATAATCCAAGTTATATATATATTAAAATAACACTTCTCAGTCTTGGCCTTGTCGGTAACTCGGGATTTCTTCGGCACCGTTTAGTCAAAAGATTTTTAGACATTTTTAGAAAAATGTTTATAGTTAAAAGATTTTGAAATGTTTTATTCAAAACCTTGGTTTTAAAAATATTTCGTTCTCTATAACGAGAGCTCTGATGCCAAACTGTAACACCCCCAAATTTATAAAACTCAATACAGCGGAAGACTAGTTGGTGTTACGGGATAGCACATTACTCACATCATAGACAACGCATAAAAATCGCGTCGTTTATTAATAAAACATTTCCATTCATAAATATCAAAGTTACATAGGTCCCAAGTCATTATATATTTCATACAAAGTTTTAAAAACTATTTGAATGGAAAAATATTGTTTAAGTGCGGGCCATGAATTCTTGTCGTCTTCCCGAGAATTACCTTCAAGTACCTGAGACAAAATATGTTAAAAGAAAAGGTCAGCGATAACGCCGAGTGAATTCATAGAGTTTAATTAAATCCATCAATATAATATCAGTATAAAATTATTACTGAAAATCATTTTGTACAAATCATTTTAATAGGCCATAAAATAGCCAAAGTCATTTTATACAAATCTTCATCAAAATCATAATATAGGCGTTTGCCTTAAAAATCATTATACGAGCCAATGTCGTAAAAACATCATACAATACGTCTTATGACGTTGTATGAAAATAAAAACCGTCATATAAATATGGTTATGAAAAACCAAAACACGAACATAATATCAATAGTATGACCCTGTATTGCTAGTCAGGCAATACGTCGTAATTCGGAGCGTCTAATAGTATTTCGTTAGTTTGGATTATTATAAGCCGCATGACATTGTTACCTTACTAGACAAACAACGGGTAGCTAACCCGATACCAATTTTGCCCATCTAAGTTAGCGTGTCGTCACAAAGTTCACGCTATGGAAATCTTCTCATACATAAATTCGCATACCAATCAATGTGGCACGACGGGGATCAACCGTCAATGCGCGAACTGGGGTGATCGTCCCCAAATAGTACTATTAAATGCATAAGCGTCTACCAAATCCCGGTAGTTCACAATTCATGCTAATGGGACTTTTAGTGACATAACCTAACTTTAATAATCCATTTAATTTCATCTATCGGGTCCTTTAATCATTTATCGGGTCATACAATCGGGTAATACAATCATTCGGGTCCAAATCAATAAACAAACAATCGGGACAAATGGTGTCCTATTTTATAAAAACTAACATGTTATCTCCCTCACAGGTTTATAAAACATTTCATAAAAACATTTAAAAGAGTGCGAGGCTATGAACTCACGTTGATGTGGGAAAGCGGGTTATCGGGAACTCGGACGTACGGTACGTGCTTCAATCACGGAAACCTAGACAAATAATACTCGTCTTAGACTCATGTCCAATGACTTTATAAAAATAACAATTATGTATACATATGATGATTATTTATATATGATGATCAAGTGGGTTTACATATTCTCATTTACTCGTTTTAGTGTTATGTGTCGATAACTTTTATACTAGTTTACTAGTTTTACTGATTTACGTGTTTTAAGTCCAATAAACTTATTATAAGTTCTTTAACTTGTTTTAATCCATTTTATACTTATATTATCAGTATTTAAACTTTACAAGTTGGGCCTAAATGGGTTAAGCCCAATAAGTTCTTTTTATAAGTGTTTAATTTATTTAGTCCAATTATTAGTCCAATATGTTTACTTAGCTCGTTAATGTCCGTATGTCATATAGTTCGGGTTTTATCGGTTTTTACTTGTTATACATGTAATTATATCAGTATATAAGTTTTATAAAAGTTTACATTAGACGGGTCCAACCGTCTAAGTTTTATATAACAAAAACGTTAATTTTACGGTAATAGCCGAAAAAGTCGTAAAAATCATGTTTTATAGTTTTATAACTTATAAGTATTATTCCACTACCATTTTTATAATTTATACACTTATTTAACCTTTTACATATTCATATAAATAAAATCCATAAGTTAGTGGGTTTTTATTTTACATTTTATACAATATAATTTTGAGTGCTTATATAATAATAATAATAAACATTAATTCTCGAAATCTGATTTTTATCTTCATCTTCACCAAAACTGCCATATCTAGAGTTCTATATGGAGATAGAAGCTCAAATTTTTATCACATAAACTACATGATATGTGATCCATTTAACTCTTCTATAACTACTGTTGAATCATTCTCTAAGTATTTTCTAAAAATCGTCCGAAACAGTGACCTCATATTTGTACCTTAAACTTGTTTTGATCATATCTCACTCATTACAATGATTCCATTGCATGGCCAACTCTCACATGTGTACAAGACCCATAGCTTACTGTATATAAATTTATTCAAGTCATTTTACCAGTTTACCATATGATTATTTACTGTTTTATACAGCCATCAAAATTAAGCAAGATTTTAACCTTGTTTCTTATAGTTTTTCATATTTTTAAGCATGTTTATCAACACCAAATCCCCACACAATATTTTTAATCATCATTCATCATCATATACATATACATAAGTAAAAGAAATACAAGATTACATAATCAAAAATAACAAGAGGATGAGGAGGACAATTTTTATACCACCATGATGATGTAGGTTGTGATCAAAACATGGATTTTGATGGAGAAACTTGTGCATAGCCAAGACCATCTTCAAGACCACCAATCTTCATAAAATCCTTGTGGAAAATCAGCCCCAAGACTCCATGGAAACTCCTCCTTGGATGTTATAATCACCACCCATCAATAGGGTTTCAAAAGGGCTTCAACATATGCAAGAATAACATGAGATTTTGTGGTTGATTTTGATCAAATGAGGGTGTTCTTGGTGGGGATGGGACGGCATAAACAAGAGAGGAGGAGAGAGTTGTAAGTTGTTTGCATGAGATAAAATGAGGAGAGTGGTAAGAGTTGATGGTTTTGATAGAAGTGGCTTACAATGTAAGCTTTAGCTTACATGTGTAAGTAATAAGCTAACACCTTGACACATCAAGTGTTGAGGTGTTGTGTTGTAACCGGTTTTGAGTGGGGGTGGGGCAAGTGTCCCACTTGTCTCATCCCCATTTATTTACGGGTACTCCTCGATTCTAGTTTCCTCGATTTGCGTGCCCTCGGGTCGTTTTAGGAAAAACGTTTTTATAAATTATGAATCAACGGCACAAAACGAATCTAATAAAAATTGTCTCATCAAAAACGGAGTTCGAAAACATAAATACGTAATCCTAGGGTTTCCGGTTTATTCGTAAAGGACGTTAAAATAAAATCGTAAGTCCTAAACTCTTCTCGTAAATTTGTGAGTTTATGAACCAACACAAATTTAAAATCTCAAAATAATATTCACAGACAAATTTATTTTCTGAAATGTCGGACTGTCACCAAAGACGGTGTATGTAAACGTAAGCACGTAATGTTGAATCCTCCGGTTTAGACGTAGTCGACGCTACTTCAAGACGTAAATCCAAATTACTTCCCAAAAATAAGTGAGTTCATATTGTAACATTAAAATAATGTTTTCAAATAAATATTGAGAATAAAATATCAACCATAAATTGACGGATTGTCACACGTTTAGTGAATCTTGGGATCGTTTTAAGGAACTTTTAAGAAAGTGTCCACAACGCGGTTTTACAAAGGTACATCAAATTAATACTTTTTATAATGGATTAACTTTGAATGACCAAGATTCACTAAATAGTGCTTCGGGGGGTAATATTCTTGTCAAAACTATGAATGAGGCTTGGGCTATTATTGAGAACAAAGCCAAAGTCCAAACCAAGAGTGTTAGGGATACTATGGCTAGTGCCAGTGATAGTGAGACAGCTACTCAACTGAAGGAACTTACTTCAGCAATAAAACAATCTCACGGGGAAGTGTATGCTTACAACAACACCGAGAGAGTTCATTTCAAGTCTAATGTCGATGTTAATCACTTGTCTTACAACTCGACTAATTATTTGGCAACACCCGGTTTTCAACAAAGACCTCACCCACCCACCGATAACAACCAAGGGCCACCTAGAGAAAATGTTCAGCAAAATGCAAATGTGAGGGGCTACAATGTAAATCAAGGAGCTTATCCAATGCAAAACCATGAATTTCAACACCAAGGTTTCAATCCTCAAGGTTTTCAACCATATAACCAATACACAAACCAAGATTTTCAACAACAAGGGTTCAACTTACCTCATCCGCACATGGACTTGATTCTACAAAAATTAACCGATCATGAGAAAACCCTGAAGGAAATGAAAGAGTCCACGGAGAGGAAATTCGTTCAAATGTTTCAAACCCTTCGTCCCCAAGGTGCTCTTCCTTCTACAAACGAAACAAACCCTAGAGCTAATGTGAGTGCTATTACTACACGCAGTGGAGCAACTCTAGTAGGACCATCTATCCCTCCCCAAGTTACTCCATCTACACCTCCTCTACCTCCATTTATCCCTCCTACTTCCACACCTAGTACTAGTTCTCCATTACCGTCTCCACCTCTCACGGAAGAAGTACCAAAGACAAAACCTTTATCATCCCCACTTTCCACCTTTAAACCTTCACCCTCTCAACCATCAACATCTCAACCTTCACCTTCTACACCTACACCACTTAAACCCAATATTACTTATCCTTCAAGGTTAGACAAGTGCAAATTACTCACTAAAGAAGATGCTCAAGTTACTTCTTTTTTGAAGATAATCTCCCAAATGAATTTCAACATTAGCATTATTGAAGCACTTGTCCAAATGCCAAAACTTGTCAAAGCATTCAAGGAATTGCTTAATAAGAAGGAAAAGATGACTGATTTTGTCAACACACGCTTAAATGAAAATTTTTCTGCACTCATTCTTAAAGAACTTCCGAAAAACCTTGGAGATCCCGGTCGTTTTGTGCTACCTTGCCTTTTTAACATAGTTGAAGAATTTACTTCCTTAGACGATCTTGGGTCAAGTATTAGTTTGATGCCATTAAGTGTTTAGATAAAGCTATCATTACCCGACCTTAAACAAATAAAGATGACTCTTGAGCTAGCAAATCGAACTCTCGCTTATCCCGTTGGTATTGCCGAAGATGTTTTTGTTAAAGTTGGTACCTTCACTTTTCCGGCCGATTTTGTTGTTGTTGATTATGAAATGGACCCTCGTATTCCGTTAATACTTGGATGGCCATTCTTACGAACTGGAAAAACTTTAGTCGATGTTGCCGAAGGTGAACTCATTCTAAGGGTCGGGAATGATGCACAAGTTTTTAGGATGGGGAAAATTACAAGTAAATCCAATGGAAAAGAATCAGTGAAAATGATTGATGTGCTGCAAGACGAGATTACAACTACTTTGGAAAGAATAAAGCTTGATGATTTTGTTGTATATGACAATCCTCTTTGCGAGACTTGCTATGATAATCCACTTTTCCAAGATTATGTGGATGATCTTGATGATTGTCTCACCAATTTGGACCCCCCCCCCCCACAAATTTATGATTCTCCACCGATCTATGATGATTATGATGATGATTCTAGTTCTGATGTGGATGATTATGATGATTTTGCTTCAGAGTATAAAGACATGCCAACTTATGATGGATTTGATGATGTTGATACTCTTTCGAGTGATTCTTCAAATGATGACCTTGCTCCTATTCTTGATGAAGATCCTCCGCCAACAATGCTTGATCCTACTTTGGATAATTACTCATTTGAGGAAGATTTTGCTACTTTTCTCAATACATACTTTCCCAATGAGCATGAATCTCCTCCTTTGGACTTTGATTATGGTCTTTATCCTCCTTCGGATATGAAGAAAACGTTTCAAAGGAGAAGAAACCAGAAGACACCAATATCCGTAGTACCTATGTCTTAACACCTCACTTTCCACCTTCTTCGGATGAGATTGTGCGGTTTATGGGAGAATCTTCAAGGTCTACTGAGTCTAAGTCTTATTTTCTCCTAAAGGAAAAGGTGTTCGATCCTGGTATCACAAATTTTAAGCTATCTCAGTATCCATCTGATGAAATAAAAGGAAAGACTTTTGGACAATATGGAGCTATGCTTTCACCTCTCCATGCCTTCTATCATCGTGCTCAACAATTGCTTAAGTGAACCTCGCCTACTCTTCTTTGGCTTGTCTTGTTCACCTTAAGCTTGGGCTATTTGATGGACAAAAACCATGTATTTGACCTAGGTGGATGTTCTTCAACATTCTTACCATTCTAATCAAGGTCGAGTCACGCTCACGACTCGGTGATAAAAAAAGCGCTTCTCGGGAGGCAACCTGAGTATCTATCCTTTTTATCGGTTTTTTATAATAAGTGTAGGGGGAGACCCTAGTATGTGTTTGTTGTTTTCTTTCTTATCATGTGCATGGATTCGAGCTATCAAATATCCATTCTTGATGACTTTTGATGACCCGTGATTCCGTGTACCTCTCTTCTCGGTTCTATCCTAAACTCTTTTGATTCACTATTTTATATTCTTGAATATTAAAATAGGAATCACTTTAGTTGTCTTTTCCTTAGCAAGATTTAAACAACATGCACAATGTCCTAAGTGTAGGGGAATTTACTCCCACATGCTTAAACATTGAGGACAATGTTTATATTAAGTGTAGGGGGGGACTTCTATCAATGTTAAGTGGGCTTTTCCATGACTTTGTCCTCATTTTAACCGGAAAATTGATTTTTCGACATTTTTCAAAATGTTTGATCTATTTTGGCCTATTAGTATTTTCCTTTGTTATCATTATTTCTTTCATTAGTTTAAATTTTAATAAAATGGTTTTATTAAGTTTAGATGTCTTTGATTTATTAGGCCCGTCGTGAATCTTTTGACTCAAACCGAGTTTACTTATACAAGTTTACTCTAGCTAGTATCCTTAACGTGTTTAAATCAAGTTCTTCTAGGCTTTTATATAGGGAACTTTAAAAGGCGAAAGTCTTAACTCTTACGGGTTAAGAAAAAGAACTTTTCGCAAGTTCCTATAATTGATCCTAGAAGGTCGTTTATCAAGGGAACTTTAAAATGCAAATTCTAAACTTGAAAAAGTCTAAGAAGTTGCAAGATACTATAGATGACTTGAAATACCAAAACTTTGATTTAATAGGCTAAGCATCCACGAGTCTCATTCCTTGAGATTTTAAATTGTGGAGAACGAGAGATAATAGAGTCAATTATAAGTTTGGTATTCTTTCATGAATTTAGGTGAGTTAATTATGAGCTTTTTCTCCCATCGCTTGTTAATAAATTTAACGTTAATAAGTAAGGTCATACGATTTGAAAAGTTACTTAGCCTCTAGCACAAGATCGTTTAAAATTTTATCGGTATTAGTTAGAGTTCATAGCCAAGGCATAACTTATTGAAACGGGATGCGAAGAGTGGCGAGTCCGAAAAGGCCCTAACAAGGCATGAGGGCTACATTTTGTTGCTAATGATCCAAATTGATGTGAAGAATCATTTATCAAAAATTAATTTGAAGGATCGAGACACACGACGAAAAGCAAATACTCCCCTAAAGATCATGGAGAAGTCTATCCGAAAAGACCCTAGCAAGGTATGAGGATAAATAGATCCAAGTCCTAAAAGGAGTCGGATCATTGTATATCAAAATCCCAAATAAAGATTGGAGAAAAATGAAGAAGTCGTGGTCCAAGTATGAAGAATCTCTCAAAAACTTCAAGTGAAGAAATTCCTATTATGAAGAGAAGACCATTATTTCGAAGATCATCTCTTAAGATTTGAAGTATGAAGTCAATGCCAAACATCGATCCGAGAAAGGTCTCAAATCGTGAAGCGAGTTATGCCAAGATATGAACTTTAAGAGGTTTTGAGAAGCACTTTTAAAAGATTTTGTCCTTTAGCTAACTATTGATTAAATCATCCTACTTTATTTTCAGCCTAAATAACTATCGAAATAAGTCAAACAATGCATCCTCGTGATCATTTAAGACAACAATAAAATATAAGAGATACACCTAGGAATAAGAGGGTCTAAGCGAATAATTGATCCACATGAGTGAATGTTAGCTTACTAACTTATAATAACAATGATCTCGTTTTTAATCTTGGTATGGGGAACGTGAAACTTAAGGGTGATAAACATTCATGACATCCAAAGCCCAAATGTATGTCTTCGATCTCTTTACTTGTTTTCTTCCTTCAAGTATTTTGTTATTTTCTATCTTTTTAAGTTTCCTTAATGTCTTGTGTTTAATAAAGGCCAAGGTGGATCAATTATGATGGAAAATATAAATCTTGCTTTATAATTAATGCATTGCATGAGGGCATTGCAATAGTCAAGTGTAGGGGATTTGATAGGTGTGAAAACACCCATCCTTTTACCACTTAATTATAAAAATAACCAAGCCAAAACGTGTATTTAATGTCGTAAAAGTCGGAGTTATGCGTGGTTTGTGTTTTTGTTGTGATTTAGGACCAAAATGTGAAAAGGGAAGAAAACAATGGCTTTTACGGGCTTTTATCGAAGAAAAAGACAAAAGACGAAGTCAAAAGATCAAGAGTGCAAAAATAACGGACGTCCAAGACCTATTCTAAAGATTTAACGAAGAAAAAGACTAAAGAAGGAAGTTTAATGAAGTCGAAGAACCAATTCTAATAAATGAAGAAAATTAGAAGACGAGTTATTCCATATCGACAAATCCCGAGACAACGTCGAGAAAGACGAAGAATTTAAAAGACGAAAAGACGAGAAGAAATAAAGAAGAAACAACACTCCTTCCATCTCCTCCTAATAATACCCCCTAATGTCACATTAGGAGGGTGCTAGTTAGAGTTAGTTAGTTTTAAGAAATTAGTTTATTTTTATGCATTAGGAGTAGGTAAGTACTTTCTCTAAAACTTTCTTTCAAGTTTGTTTAAATCTTTCATCTTTAAATCTTGAATCTTTATTCTTTGTCTTTAATTTCAAGTTTTTTAATCATCTCATTCTACCTTTCTTATTTGTTTAATCTTAAACCTTTTCATCATCTTTTAACATAAAGTTTATAGCTTTCTACATTTCTTTGTTCGTTTTTGAAGTTTTTATAAGTTTTATCATTCATCTAGGATTATTAGTTAGCTTATTGGTGTTTTCTTTGTCTTATTATCCTTTAAAAGTTTCAAAAATAGTGCTTAAAATTCGTCCCTTCCCTAGATCCTTGTTTTACGGAAAAGCAGCCTTAATTCCGCAATATTTCATTATTGTGGAGTTGTATCATTACCTTCTTTGCGGATTTGTTACTTTCAGCATATTGGCGAAATTATACAATCTGTGCATTGCGGAATCTTTGATTTTCTATATTGCGGAATTATATACATTTTTCCATATTGCGGAATTACTCTTTTCTAGGTATTGTGAAATCGAATCAATAGCAAGGATTGCGGAATTATTCATTTTCCCGTATTGCGGAATCATGTGCATTGCGGATTTATGTCAATTTAGACTTTGCGGAATTATGTCTTTCTAAGCATTGCGGATTTAGGTTTATTTCAAGGCATTGCGAAATTATTACATTTTTGGTATTGCGGATTTATATCATTTTTACTTAGCCTTATTTTTAAATTGTCATTACTTAGTTTAATTTTTAAAGTTTATACTTTTTTAAAAGTTTAAAGTTTTCAAATTTACTTTTAAAGTTTTAATATTTCGTCATTACTTTTAAAGTCTTTATATTTTAGTCATTTACTTAATTTCTTTTAACGTCTTATTTTTAGTTTAAGATTTTCTTGCTTTTATCTTTATTCCATTTAAGTTGTTTTAATTTTGTCATTTACGTTAAAGATTTTATTTTTATTTTTATTTAGTTACTCAAAGACAACTTTTTCTATTCACCAAGAACCACTGATTCACACAATTAATTGTAATCAATTCGAATAGACAGATTTCAAAGAACTTTTTAACTAAGTAAAATCCTTGTATAACATATCCTTATTAACGTTGTATTAGAAATAAAAGGATAATAAGAACGATGCAGAATCGTTAAAATGTTTTTCCCAGGACAGCCTTACTCGAGTTGTACTAGAGACATTGCTAAGTGTAACTAGACGCTAGTCAATGTAATCATGATATCGAAATATGTCCAAGTGGGAGCTGTAAGTTTATGGACTTATATTTAATAGTCGTGTGATAGGATCGAACTCGAGATTACGGGATTTCAAACAATACGTAAAGAGTTAATTTAATTAATAAATATATTTATTGTATTTATTAATTTATTTAATAAATATATATTTATGTATTTATTGAATTAAACGGAAACATAACTTTAACGATCATTAATAAATTAATAGTCAAGTATTAACGAGTGTTAAAATAAATATATAGTAAGTAAACAAAAGGAAAGAAGTTTGGAAGATTCCGGAACACCCTATAGGGGAGTTTTGGTCAGTCGGTTATAGGAGAAAAAGGAAGGGGGAAAATTCCTTTCATTTGTTTTTGGATACAAGATTATGCCTATATAAACAAATCATTCTCCTCATAATTCACAACACAAAAAATCTTCCCCCCTCTTCTTCTCTTTTGGTCGATCGCAAGAATACCCACAAAGGGGTATTTGGTTGGTTTTCTTGTTTGATCAATTTACTTACAATCTAGTCTTAGCCCCTCTCTAGGGTTGTTGGATAGATTATATACAAGCGTTGTAGCTCGTTTTTCACGTGCTAGAATCACGGTTAGCTCGTTGTATTACGTGTGTACAAGATCGTAATATAGTCTTACTTTAGACTATATCTTGGTGATATGCGGTATAAGCCCAAAATGGTGATTTGTTCTTCATCTTGTAGATTTGCTTTAGCGTAAAGGTATGTAACCCTAATTCGACTAATTATAATTGTGTTATTATTATGATCTTGTTAAATCGCTTCCGCTATATGTGCTTTGATCACGTTTAGGGCTTTATATAATTGCTATGATGTTAATAAACCTTTAGAAACTTCCCAAGTATTCTAGAATTATTTTATTCTTGGCTTTTTATCTATCAAAAGGTTCTTTTTGAAGGATATATGATACGTAAAAAAAAGCTTGTTCTACAAGACGAGTTTTTACATTTTCTACTATATTCTTCCATTCCATATCATGGTTAAATTATGTTATAATTATGTATGAGTCATATCTTTATAAATCCATTGTAAACATTAAAATCCTATTTCATAGTTGGATTTATTATCCTCAGATGTGAATGATGATCAACAGAGTAAGATTCCTATATAAACCCAAAAGATATACTTTGTGTCCGATAAACATTTATATGTATCCATATACATATGTGACATATGTTTTCTGATATGAGTATACATTGGATTCCGAATTATTTCTATTCTTTCCCCTCATTCTAAACCCTAATAAGTATTTGACGAAGAATTGACGATAACGTGGCTGCAATCCTGCAATTACAAATTGTCAATAAGAAGTATTATGTGGAAGAAGACTCGATGACTAGTTAGTTTTTGATATCCAAGGAAGAAAAGATGCTATTAGTATCACCCGTTGGATTGAAAAAGCCAATTCATTTTCCTATCGTATTAATCATATTTGAAATTATAAAGTGAAGCTTGCTATAAGAAGATAGCAATTCGTTAGTTATCTTGGTAAATTATTTATACTCAACCCATTGAGATAAAAAAGTACCAAAGATCGCTTGATTAAATTTCAAATATTTCTTAGAAAGATGATCGAGAAGATGAAAGAAGAACTCCGCTATTTAATGATAAAAGGAATTAACCTCGAGACATAGCCGGGGAAATTTCAATGTTTAGTAGAGTTAGATCTTATTCCATAGAAATGATAAAAGATTTCATCAGAAGATTTCATCATGGAATTATGTCATGGAACTTCATCTGAAATTCTGTTAAAGAGACTCCATCAGAAGATTTTGTTAGAAAATTTATTAAGAAATTTTATCGAAGGTTTTGAAGAAACATTACCACTTCCAAAATCCCAAAATATTGGAAAAAGTCATTAACCTTTACTCAAAAAGTTGATGAACAAGGTAATTAAGCAAAATCCTGTGCAAAAATCGAAAAAGTTTTAAGCATAAATTCAGCAAGGAAAGGACGTCCATAAATTATAATGAACAATAAACTACCATAACTTGAATTACTAATCCAATCTACGGTGAATATGATGGAAATTTTCTACTGTGTAAGAAATGCACCCTACATCACATAGAAATTTGCACCATCTGATATCGGATTTTCAACATAGTAGATCATTGGACTAGGATTTGTAAGGGCAAGTGGCCTTATAAATAATATGTTTGGTAGGGGTATTCTGTATTTTAATAGGAATAAAACATCATCTTCTATTTAAACGTCGTTTGTCTCTAGAAAAATCGTATTCCTAGATATTATATACAAGACGTCTTACATACGCCAACGTAAAAAGGAAACTTAAGGGTATAATAAATATACTAAATACTTGAATATATGTTTATATTCGTGTTATGTTATAAATTTCTAAGTCAATGATTTACATTCTGTTTACTTGATAGAATTAGGACGCTTATTTTGTCAAATGAATAAATCTAAATCATCAAATTTATGATTTCTTCCTTACATAAAGTTGGACGTAGCTTTATGTTAGTATGAACTTATAAATGGACTTAAAGATATTCGATATAAGACAAGTATAGACCTATTAAAACATTAAAATATTAAGTAAAATATTATGTATAGTATATTAAAAAGATACCTCAATATTCGTCTTAGATTTTAGAATTTGTAAATACTTGGAAGCTAAAATATTCCACTTGAAGGAACTCTGAAATCCTTATATTATTAAGTCATCCGACTTACTATTTCAACCTGAATTTCCTCCATGGAAATAGGAAAGAACAATGAGTATTTTGTTACTTCAAGTAGATATGATTCCATCCGGATCATTGTCAAATATTTTACTAGAACTAAAAGATTTATTCCTCTCTAGGAAATTGATAATATGGAAACTCTGACAAGATTATATGTGAAATAATCTGTCGACATAGAGTATAAATATCTATCATCTAAGATCGTGACGAGTGTTTCACATCTTAATTCTAAAATTATACTCAAAATTTGTATAAATAGGTAATGTGTTAAGTGGAGGAACTATCCAAATACTAAACTACATACTCCATTGGTAAAATTTTCCCGTATAACAATAGTATTCATGCTAGAATTAAAGCAATACTATTCGGAGCACTTTATTGAAAAAAGTGCCATTTACGTATTCGCTGGGCTAAAGTTGTAGATTTTCAACTATGAAACCCAAATTAGTTCATGAAACTATTGGAAAGTTTATATTAGAATATAGCTTCGTAGAACGTTGAATTATGTTAATTATCTGCTGGATTAAATGGTGATTTAAGATAATCCGAGAGATTATTTTTGAAAATTTCTCACTATAAATGAGAAACTACACCATATTAAACAATATCTATTTAAGAAGGATGTTTTCTCTATCAATTACCCAAATTGATTTTGAAAAATGCGATAATCAATTCAAGATTTTAAATTAAGCTGTGACATATTGACTTGAGTTTCCCAAAGAACTCAGTAATAATCACAATCCTCTTTGTATTTTGGAATCTAAGAAAGATTTATGCGATTAACTGGTATGTTATCTATATTTTGTTTGGTTATAACATGATTTTTGATCACTAAATATGAATAATATTTCATATATAACCATTTTGATGAAAATGATGATAGAAGAGATTGATTTAAAATTAAATACCAACCGTAAAGCTGTATTCTTGAATGAATTTGAGCACCTAAGAGTTATGTTTGTCCTTGATATGTTATGTTACCATTATAATCTCGGGACGAGATTTTGTTTAAGGGTGAGAGACTATGACAATCCATAAATTTCACATCTATGCTAAGTGCTATGATTATATGAGTATGAAATTTGGCTAGAAATTTTTTCTTTTTATACCTTACTTGGTAAGATGAATTGTTTCTCACAACCTAAACTGCCACTTCAACATATTCCTATATGTTGGAAATACAGTGTATATATATATCATGTCTAAGATCTAAAAGTAATTTAATAAGTACATTATGAATAACAACATCTCAAATGTAACTATGATGCAATAAATTCCTTTAGAAACCCTAGAATCCTTTTAAATAAGTTTATAACTCAAGAGTGGTAAACTATGAATGGGAAATACATATGAGTAAGTCATTATGAATTATTAAAAAGTTATAAACTACACTATGAAAACATAATAATACCTAAGAATGGTAAGAACAAATTACACAAAGCTAAGTACAAGTAAATGTACATAATAGTCTAGATCACCACCTAGAAACCCTTGGTAAACAATATTTCAAGAAATGTAATTACATAATATCTATGTGCATGTATCAAAAAAATATACTAGTTATAGTCTATAACATAAAGGAAAGTTAATTGATCACAAAATACTAATATTCACTAATCCAAAGCTAATTATCAGTTAAGACCTATTAACCAAGATTAGCATATAAAATCCATTATACATTGAATTAGAGTATAATATTTTGCCATAAATTATAAAACTCAACTATATATCATAATAAGAATATACATCTATTTCAAGTTAAGTTACAAGTTGGTAAATCATAAGGTACAAGTTATCAAAGCATAGGATTTTAAGCTCCCATAATTATCCTTAGATTATGATCAACCTATAAAAACCCTTAAAATGAGAATGTAGAATCCCTAGAATTCATAACCATACTATATAAGCCCTAGAATAATTGTTTATAAAGATACAAACATTAATTACCCAAGATAGAAAGTCATTAGGATTAGTAACCTAAAAACCCTTATATTAAGATATCTACATAGAATCACTACACAGTCTTTTTGGACAAGTCTACAAACACCCATGGCACTTCATTAAGGTTATAAGATTATATTAAGACAATGTAAAAGTACCCTAACGCACAAGGTACAAGATTTTAATGCATGGCTTGTAAATTAGGTCAAAATGGGTATTTTCAACCTTTAGACATGTTTACTTAGAATAACTTAATAAAACCAATGTAGGGACTTCATGAACACATTTAGAACAATGTAGGATGTATAAAATGAGTTTATATCAGTAGCTAGTTGAAGGATAATCACTTTTACTAAGACTTAACCATAAATCATTAGAAAACCTAACCCGCCTAAGTTTTCTTTCCATTTTCACATTAAACCTTTTTTAAACTTCAAACCAAAGACCCAAACTTCTTAACTACAATGTATATACCCTAACTAAACCCTAATCCATCACTAATCACATTCCTAAACCCTTAATCACCAAAATCACAAAGTATAAAGTTACAAGCCCTAGAATTGAACCCGATTTTGGTTTTTCCCTCCAAAACATGTTTTAAACCCTGTCCCTCCTATTCTGTGTTTGAAAATCAGATATTTTAAGTATCCTAAGATATTTTAGGCTATGTTTAAGCAGGTGGTTAAGCTACTTGGTTGCTACACATCATTGATCTTATCTATATATGTCGTGATAAATTTTTAACTACAAATGGAAGATAAGTATGATCCTATACCTAATGACTCACTCTTAGAATTACATAGATATTTACTAGGTTTCCTTAGTCACTAATCTCTGATCCTTACACGTTTCATAGGATTACTTGGAGGCTAAGGCTTGAAACTAGTATATATAGGGGCGAAATGCTTTCATAAAAACTTGCACCCCATTTCCTTTGTATCTCCTACCCATTTTCCATTCCCATATCTATATACGTCCTAGGACATGTCCCAAGACCATAAACCAGGTCTTGAAGGTAGCCATTGAAGCTCTTGAAGCTTTGATAGAAGGTTGTTCTCATAGGAAGCCATTAGGAGCCATTTTGGAGCATCCTAGGTAATTTACATGTTAGCTATGCTTTGTGTTATTTTGGATTCACATGAAAACGGGTTTATGATCCGGAGGTCGGGGAGGATAGAAGTGTTGTTTAGCCATAGTAGAGAGAGAAACAAGTAAGAATAAAAGTATGTTTATTCTAGTGAGAGAAAGACAAGAAAGAAAATGGTAAGCCTCACCCCTCCATTGAAGTATAGAGGGGTTTATATAGCCAGAGACATGGACTTTACATATGACAATATTAGTCCCTGCAAGTCCCGGCTATGAAACTAATGTAATTCTGTTAGTCGCACACATTTTAATGCTAACAATCTTCCCCCAATCATATCCGGCCAGTTGAAGGAGTCGTCCCACATTTGAATAACCAAGATCATACAATTGAAAATACCATATTGGAAAATGCCATATGACGAACCTGTAGCAACCACATATACACGGAAATGAACACTCCCATCAAAACTATAATTGCACAAGCCCAATCCTCGAGCAACACAATATCTCAACCCAAGTCCACATGTATTGCTCTTATTTAGTAATACAATTCATTAATTGGGCCCTTATGTTGATCCAACAGATTTGAGAAATATTGCTCGGGCCTTACGTACCAACCATCCACTAGCAACTTAGGGATATATAAGACAAACCTAATCCCTAAACTTGCTCATATAACCTAATCTCATATATAGAAACCTCCGCCCCAAACTTTCTCAAATAATCACAACTCAGACGCCTACATCCTTTATTTCTTGTTGACTCCATCTAATCTCATCTAAACATAAAGATCATATCAAGCCAACACTGATTTAACCAATCTTAGCCATCATATCTAAATCCCCCCAAACGAATTTCCATAACAAATCAGTAAACAGGGACATAAATTATCAATCCCATCTATCGAATCAAAACAATCAATCACAATTCATCCTTGTAGACTTACAACCACAGATCTATCGCATCAAACATAGAAAGTACGAAGTACAACATAAATTTCATATCTATTTCGACGCAGCATCAAGATCTATTATATAGGTCACAGGTAGGTTTTGTTTAAATTGTTGTTGAAACCAACGAAACAAAGTGAGGGGCATAAAATCATGTTATGATTCCGATCTTTAATTTCGAAAATCAAAAGAACGGTTTAACCCACAAAAATCAATGGTGCGTTCAGGTTTTGTGGTAGATCATTATAGATCTTGACATGCAATTGAAAACACAAACTTAAACTGAGATTTTGTATTTTTCTGTTTGTTTTGAGTCTAGTTGGGGATTAGGTGTCGATGGGTTAGGTAGGATAGAGTTGGTGCTGATGGGAGTTATAAGGTGATTTTTGTCAGTTTTGGTCTCGGTATGGTCTTCGAATGTTTTGTTAGACAGGTCACAATCTTTTCAAAAAAATGTCATCGCATTGAAAGTCGTAACCCATCGCAATGATATCAGAAAGTCATGGCAATATTTTGGGTGAAATCATCTTAATGATAGAGTCATCGCAACGACTCATCGCAGCAACTCATCATAACGACTCATCGGAATCAGCAATCGCAATCAATGCGATCTAATCCAGAAGTCGCCATCGTAGCCAGTGTCACCCCATCGTAACTCACCATCGGAATGCACCATCTGAATGGGGTTATACAGCCGAACATATTGGATGTTGCCATATTTGTTATTTTTGTCCTTTTCCCCGATAAATGATCAGTTAAGTATTATGGGACAAGAAAAGAAAAAAGAAAAAAACGGGTAGAATAAAAAAAAGGACAAAGGATATGGATGAAACCAAGAACAGGTTACTGACTAAAAAAATGGTAGTAAATGGACTGATAAGAAATGAAAATGAAAAGAGATATGGATGATGTGGTGATGTGTAACACAGTTATTCAAAGACAATAAAAAACGTACCAAAACAAAATACATCCGACACACAAACACGAACACAGAACATGAGACAAAAACACGAACACCCCCGGTTTGCTCGGATGCCAATTGTTATTTTGGATTCACATGAACACGAGTTTATGATCTGGAGGTCGGGAAGGATAGAAGTGTTGTTTAGCCATAGTAGAGAGAAAAACAAGTAAGAAAAAAAGTGTGTTTATTCTAGTGAGAGAAAGACAAGAAAGAAAATGGTAAGCCTCACCCCTCCATGGAAGTATGAAGGGGTTTATATAGCCCGAGACATGGACTTTACATATGACAATATTAGTCCCTGCAAGTCCCGGCTATGAAACTAATGTATTTACGTTAGTCGCACACATTTTATGCTAACACTTTGGTCTTGTTATAATGATTTATTAGACTTGTTATAATGCCAAAATTATGTTAGAAATATAATCCAAAATAAACTAAGTCATTTCATCAATTTAAATGAAAGTTATAAGTTAAAGATGTCTTAAAACCCTAGTTTTGTAATTTACATGAAATAATAAGCAAAAACCCATTTCAAAAGCTATAATTCTGAATAAATGTTTTTATTATGATTATAAAAATGTTTTGAAACTTTGTTTTAAAATCCAAGATCATTTGGTCTATTTTTGAGGTTGTTATGTGATTTTTACATGTAAAGGGACTAAAACTATCATTTTTTAAACTATTAAACATTTTGGGCCAAAAGTGTCATTTTATGAAACTATAAGCTATAAGAATAAATTTTGGAATGTTTTAGGTCCTAAGGTTAATTATTGAGGGTTTAAAATGCAAATACTAAAACTATATACTTTAGGGGTTAAAGTGTAATTATACCAAAGTATAACTAAAAGGGAATTTTTTGCCAATTTTGAAACTAAAGAAGATTGGTTATAAATATGAGGAAGTAATAAAAGTATCATGTTAGTAGGGATCTTTGTACAAAGATGTTCCATCTCGATATTACGTTCTGACTGAGTGGTTGGGTTTACGATTTAAAGTGTCATCGCTCCTCAAACGTTTATAGAATGGCTTCTAAGTATAACGGCCCAAACAATGGTGCTAGAATTAAAACCAAAAATAATATATAACCAATACTAAACAATATTAAACTAAAAGTAAAATACTTGATACTATACACAATGTATTAATCCAGGTTTGTGTGAGATCAAGCTAATGTTTATGAGATCAAGTTATGGTTTGTATGATCAATATGTTTATCTGTAAATGAAATATATCGGGTTATATCACGGATTTTATGGACATAAGATGGGTACATAGCCTCACTTTTAAATGCTTTATAAATGATTTGAAAATGCATGAGGGGAATATATGTTAAAAATGGAATACAAGTGTTTTTGGTATTCTTCTCAAATATATTTTGACACTACGTTTACTTGTTTCCGTTAAAGTCCCTTTTTAATCGTGGACCACTAATCATTTAATTAGCGTTATTATTGTGAATAGTACTTTTGGAGACTGACATCTCCAATCTGGGCAAGTCGCGCTTGCTAGCAGCTAATGGTTCATACATAGGCTAAACATATATGCTTTAGTTTGCTTTTTTGGATGGTCCGACAAACTTCCTACTTAGGGAAATTTGTTGGGTATTTCCTGATAATGTCTAGTCGCGGGGTCATGAGCTAGTGCAATAATAATAAAATTTTTTATGTAAGCGAATAATAACGTAGCTCAAGAAAAGGAATCTTGTATTCAAATTTATTTAAAACCTATGAATTCAATCAACCTTTGTGTTGACTTTAAGCATATGTTTCAGGTAATTATGACTGATAGTATGGAGCAGCATGAGGATGGCATAAAGAGGCACAAGCTTGAAATTATTATCTTAGATTTTGGGAACCTGGTATTGTAAATCTCTAAAGTTTTAATGATATATAAAGAAAGTTGATTTTGTCACTCTTTTGAGTTTTTTTTATTATTATGACTTGTGTTCTTTGAAGTAATACCTTAGATCTATGTTCTACTGCGTAAACGTAAAATAGGGGTGTTACATAGCTCACTCTCCATATTTCGCCATGGTGGGGTGTTACATAATTGTATCAAAGACAATGGTTATAGAGAATTATGTTGCCTAGTCTCGTAGCCTAGTCTATATCTTAAGGGTCCATGCATATAGGCGTCATAGGAATATGTGTGCATAGTTTTGATTGATATATTTCTGGATATTGTAAATTCTTATTTGTGATGTTTTCCGTTGAGTTTTGACTAGTATGGATTGAACCATATTCTTTCATACTTAGTCACTTGTTTTCTTGGATTTTAGGCTAGTATGGATTGAACCATAGTCGTTCATACTTAGCCGCGTGTTATTTTCTTTTTAAGTTTTGACTAGTGCGGGTTGAACCATAGTCGTCTACGCTAGTCATTATAATATTTTTCTTTAATTATACATTGTAGTATATGTTGTGGTTAATGGTATTGTTAAGTTAATTTTTTGATATTTAAGTCATGTTCCCTAAGAATCGTGTGGAGGTTCGAGTTACTAGGATTAGATGGATAGGAAGGATTTTAAACTGTTTCCACTCTTACGGGCAACTTGACTTAATATTGATGATGTTTTTGTTTTGGATTATGTCTATGTTGTTTTAGCTAGACTATGTTATTTTAATAAACGGACTTTTAAACATTAGTTTATGTGATTTTATGATTATGTGAGTAGATGGATTTATGTGTTACGTGTAGTATTAATTTCTTATAAGTGTTATCATAGGAGGGAGTGCATTGGGGAAAGGGTAATTGTATAAGTATGGTGCATAACATAGTTATACAAGTACCACAATTTCAATGGATTCCTAAGTATGATTGTATGAAAGAGGGTTAATACATGCTTGTATAGTATATGTTGTGTTGGGTCAAAAAGTTGATGTGGCAGAAACTCAAAAACGAAGAAAACATGAAGGCATTTGTCTAAGCGTTGACAAGTGTAATCCAGGCGTTGTCAAGAGCAAATCAAGCGTTGACAGAAGTCGACATTGACAAGAGCAATCCAAGCATTGTCACATGCAAACAAAGCATTGACAGAAACATTGACAAAGTTGTTGGAATCTTTTATTTAGATAAGTATGCAGAATTTATTCTGTATATGTTTATTTGAATAGAAGATTTACATGTTTATTTGATATTATCTCTTGTAAACCCTATTCCTTTCACTATAAAAGGAACCAAGGGTATTAGGTTTATTCATAACTTTCATATATAATGTAAACCTAAAGCGTGTGTTGACTAGGTGTGACATTTAATGTACACACATCTAGTGATTGTTGATTATTAATATAATTAGTAATCCTTTTGTTTTAATTCATGTTCTTTGTGCCTAAACACCTTGTTACATAGTTATTGTTCTTTTCCGCTTTGATTGTATAATCATATGAACAATGGCTATGCCTAGTAGCTAAAAGATTCGAGGAAACCAAGGTTTCCATAATTGGTATCAGAGCCGGTGGCTCGTGATGCTAGGACCAACAAGGTGTTCGTGTATCGTGAAGAAGAAAAATCCGTCTAGGGTTTTTCTAGATGTTTTTGTGTGCGTAGCAGTATTCAGAAGGTCATAACTTTTGAGTGGACTGTTGGATCGTCACGAAATTTTTTATGTGTGTTCTACATACATATATCTAAACATCCACCGGAGGGATTGTTCTGATTAGCCCTCAATCAAAAGTTATTAGGCGTCAAAATTTGCTACAGAGGTGATTTTCATTTTCTGATTTTACATAAAATAATGATTTAGGGTTTCTAAAAACCCTAGATTGTTTCTATACCAGAAAAGGGGAGTTTTGCAGCATGATTGTGTTATTAAAAGCAGCAAGCGAAGGGGTTTTACAAAACCCTAGATGGTATTCATTGGTTTAGAGCATCAGGTTTGAGTGTTAGATCGATTGCTGCCAATATGGATGATGCTATTGTTCATAATGTTTAGGGTTTTGTGTATAAACGCTAGATCCACTTTATAAAAACAGAGCAGCAAGTACAAAAGAAAATCACGTGATGTTGTATCTTGTCAATGGTGAAAACAAGACGAGAGGTCAGAAGGAACGAAAGAAGTAAAAGAATGTGTGGGGTCACAATTGCTTAATTTCGTAATATCACGTGGTTACCAGTTCTGTTTAAGTAAAGATTTATTGCTGGTTTGAATGTGTCAACATGGAAAAGATGTGACTTCCAACATATATCTAGTCAAGATTTATTCCAATTTTCAAGGGTATAAGTTATTTGGAAGCTGTTACTCACGAAGATAATAGAGCAAATTTGGAATACGCGTCTTGGTGGCTGATTTTTAGGGATTTATTCTTACAAGATCTTCACATAATATTTATCTTGGATAATATTTTGTTTGCTGATAGACGAAGGATAAAAGGTTTTAATATGTCACGATCTCATATTAAAAAGGAAGTTACGAGGGTTTATTCTATAGCGTATATTATACAAGTTACAGACTTGTATTTTAGCCACAAAAGTTGTTAGCCGCTGACATGTTTACACTTGACGTTGACAAAGAGAATGCTAACGCTGATAGAACAACCGTTGACAGGTGTTGTCCGAGAAAGACTTGTTCAAACGCTGTTAGGCTTTGTCCGATATTGGACAATGCATTTGGTTAGGATATTGGACAGTGAGGGTTCTCGGATGACAAAAGGATAGCTGCTATTTGGAAAATTGATACGATTTTAGCACACAAAAAGGAGGTATTTACACATGAAGGTACAAGGAATCTCCATTTTTATTTAGAATATCAAGTTGATATTAATGGCTCGGGTATTTTTACAAGGAGTAAACTATTTTTAAGTAAGTTAGCAACAATTCATGAAAACTTTGATTGATATTAGAGTATGTAATCGAGATAGCCTTGTGAAAGAGTTATCCATGTTTGCTTTTACATACAAAGATATTGGTTCATCATGAAGAGGTGTTGGCTTAAGGGGAAGGATTCTTATGGTAAGTTTGATGTTTGAAGAAGATTTTCGCGAGGTTATGTTCTATCATATCTTAAAAGTAATCAGCATTACAATTAACTTTTAAGGTAACTTGTTCGTGCTTTAAATGTTTGGTGACAAATACTTGTCATAACACTTGAAGGAGTTACATTATCGTGCTCAGTGTCTCACAAAGGATGAGAATATTGACAAGGGATCGAGGTCTACTTATATTTTCTCTATTTCGTATAAGTTCTTCATCACATGGATAGTACAAGACATGGAACATAAGGTTGGGTTACTCTACTTCTACATCAAGAATATTATATTTATTTTTCTTCAAAGATCATTACACATAGCCTACATTTGGAGAATCTCAAGATTGCATACACTGTTTACTTCCCTATTGATGTGACAAAAAGGGGAAGACATACATGCTACATTTGAGGGAAAGCAATTTGAATATGATGTACAACTTACAAGAGATACACAAAGAGTTTTGCCGACATCAACTAGGGGAAGATTGTTAGGTCAAAAAGTTGATATGGTAGAAACTCAAAAACGAAGAAAACATGAAGGCATTTGTGTAAGCATTGACAAGTGTAATCCAGGCGTTGTCAAGAGAAAATCAAGCATTGACAGAAGTCAACATTGACAAGAGGAATCCAAGCATTGTCACATGCAAGCCAAGCATTGACAGAAACATTGACAAAGTTGTTGGAAGCTTCTATTTAGATAAGTATGTAGAATTTGTTTTGTATATGTTTATTTGAATAGAAGATTTACATGTTTATTTGATATTATCTCTTGTAAACCCTATTCCTTACACTATAAAAGGAACCAAGGGTATTAGGTTTATTCATAACTTTCATATACAATATAAACCTAAAGCGTGTGTTAACTAGGTGTGGGATTCAATGTACACACATTTAGTGATTATTGATTATTAATATAATTAGCAATCCTTTTGTTTTAATTCATGTTCTTTGTGCCTAAACACCTAGTTACATAGTTATTGTTCTTTTCCGCTTTGATTGTATAATCATATGAACAATGGCTATGCCTAGTAGCTAAAAGATTCGAGGAAACCAAGGTTTCCACATGTTGGACGGAGTTAAGTATATGTATCTTAATATGTATTTATGTATGATCCCCACAATCATTGATTGTATCTTTAGGAGGGTTTGCAAGCTCGTCTCTTTTAGATATTCAACCTCCGTTGTAGCATATTCTTAGAGTTTCCTATTTCACGTGTCCATTCTAAAATTGTATTTTTGGTGTTAAGGCTATTAAAATAGATTGATATTTCTTTTGGGATAAGGATATATTTTGTGTTGAGTTTTATATTTCTTTTAGAAGGTATATTGAAAAAGATTTTGAAATCTACTATGAAATAAGATAATTGTTTGTGTTCTGTAAAATAAGGGTAAAGTGTTGGAGTCGTGTTTGAAACAAGAGGTAACATAAATTATTTAATATATAATAAGCACTTATTTATTTCAAATTCTAAAAGACCTTATTTAAAATAAAGCAAACTAAAATTTTCTTTCTACTTAAATATTTCATATAAATGAGTGATGAGACTGTAATTATACATAGTCTGATCGTCCAAATCGGGCTTCAAACGATTGAAATGTCTTAAAATATCCCAAAATATGGTTGTGTTTTTTCATTGTGTATTTTAGGTACGGATATCGTGAACTCACCAAAAGATTACAAGAATCAAGCTAAAACGAACACGGGAAATGAAGTCGCACAAAGAACCGGACCCGAATCATGATTTTCCAAAGAAGTCCTTGATGTTTTGAAGATTGTGAAGAATGGTCCCTCAACTTTTGAACACCTGTCACTTAATACCCTTGTAAATATCAAATCTTACTATAGGGTCTCTTAAGTTTCAAGAATATATCATTTATACCCTTGGAGTATGCATTTATTGCACTATTGGTCCTTGTGATAACTTCTCAAAAGTTTTTGTGGCAAAAATATAAAAACACAAAGTTTATCATAAAGGGAAAATGGTTTTGGCTGATTAAACATAAAGTGACAAACAATTGGGAACCAAGGGACTTAACCTGGCAGGCAAACAAACTACTATCTACCAATATCCAGTCGCCACGTCACCCCACTCAATACCCTCCACCAATC
Organism: Glebionis coronaria; assembly: GCA_025667525.1. Taxonomy (NCBI): domain Eukaryota; kingdom Viridiplantae; phylum Streptophyta; class Magnoliopsida; order Asterales; family Asteraceae; genus Glebionis; species Glebionis coronaria. The sequence continues at coordinate 251,862,039 of CM046875.1, read as the reverse complement.
ATAAACGTCACACCACCCACGTCATACTTCCACTCACTCTATATTTATATAACAGATTTTTAAATCTATTTTAATGAATAATTACGTGGGAAACAGGTTTTTAAACACAAACCCAAATAAAACAACCCTGTTCACTAATCCCCTCCACCCATAAACCCTAATCCAATATTCGGTCAAATCAAAGGGGTTTGACCCCAATCACTCCAGATCCATGATTTACCCTACCCTAACCAGAACCCACCAACAAAATAGTTCTCCCCTTGACCCAAGTGACCCCCACGTTATCTATGCTTAACCAAAAATGGCAATAGAGGAATCTCCACATTCCATCAACGCCTCTCAGCAATTCCTTTGTCCCAAAGGTGTTTATAAAAGTTCAAGATCAAAAGTAACATCTGTTAATCCACATGCATCACGAGACTCCATTTTGACCAAAAATCATGAGCAAGACTCAAGGGCATATTCGACAAATCATAGCTAGGGTTTTTCATTTCGTTTCATACACTAGAAAGTTTAGTAGACTAGTATATATACAAGTGACATGTCACTTGTATCCTTTGTTCCAGTTTTATCATTGTAATACTTTTTTAATATTGAATATTTAAAGTAATTTTTAAAATTGATATACTGTGTTGCATTTTCTTTATCAGTCTTAGTTTAATCTTTTTACATTTTTTCAAAAGTAGTGTAAACTTCTTTAGAATTATGTTTTGGTTCAAGTATATCCTTGATCAAAAGATTTTGAGATCCGTGGGTTTATAGGATAGCTCCACAAGAAACGTAACAAGTCTCTTGTGAAGTTTGAGTATAAGCTCAAGTTCAATTCATGTTGGTTACATAGTGATTTCAAAACGTTTGGTGTTTCAAATATTGTCCCAAAATCTTTTGTTTATTTTTTTGATCTTACCCTTACTGTTCCAAAAGCCCACTCAAAAGCTATTGACAACAGCTTTTGAGTAGGCTGTTGGAGCTTGTATTTGCTCTTTGTTTTTCTTTGTGTGTGCTTTCAAACAGGTAACAAGCGTGGGTGTTTGACTGTTGTAGTCTCACCACCATAGATAAATACTTTCGTGAAGCTTAATTTTGATTAACACAAACTATAAGGTGGGTATAAGGCGGTTGTATTTCACGACCTAAGGGAAAAAGGCTCTTAAGTGCTTAGCGTCGCCTCGTTCCCTCGCTTGCTTGTGCGTGTTTTGAGAAAAAGGGCTAATCGAGGGTTTGCCAACCAAGTATTATCTACATATCATATATATTTTCTTGTTTTCAAGATTAAACCCTCTTGAACGTTTTGGTGTTCCACCAACGTTCTAAAGTCATCGAAGGTGTTCACTCAACGTGATCGTATTCATTCCTTGAGGCTCCTTTAATCGAAAATTTGATTCGAGGAGAGATTTGTAGATTTGAGTCTACGTAATACACCAAAAATCCAAAAAAAATTAAAAAAACAATCAAAAACCTCAAAAGAATTGAAAAAACGAAAAACCCTAAAAAGAAATTCTTTGCTACCCCCCATTCTCTACATTAGTGCATGCGCACTCGGTCGAAGGATTATTCTAATTATAGCGATGCTTCGAATCGACCCAATCGAAATCGAAGGAATCGAGGACTTAGACGAGATTTAGAAACCGACGTTCCTAATATTGTTGTTGAGGAGACCGTAGATGAGATGGCCGGCAAACGTTTGATGATGGAATTGCTCCAAGCGCCCATCGAGGGTTATGGAGACGCGATCGTAATTCCCGCTATCGAAGCGAAGAATTTTGAGATTAAGAGCAGAATGCTTTCGTTGATTCAAGCTACGAAGTTTTGAGGTCGTAAGGCGGATAATCCTCACGATCACATTCGAAATTTTGATCTTTTTTGGCCACGAGAAAGTTTAAGAACGTCGACACCGATGTCGTCAAGCTTATGCTTTTTCCGTACTCGCTCGATGGTGCCGCCAAGGATTGGTACGAGAAAGAGCCACCTAATTCCATAATTACGTGGAAGGATCTCGTTTCGAAATTCGTTAATCATTTTTTCCCACTGTCTAAGACGATGTTTTTAAAAAACGAGATTACGAGATTTGAGCAAAAACCAAATGAATCATTTAGAGACGCGTGGGATCGTTTTAAGGAATTGCTTAGGCAATGTCCTCACCATGGATTTTCCGAGTTACACCAAATCGACACGTTTTATAACGGTCTTAGTTTTCAAGAACAAGATTCGTTGAATTCCGCCGCCGGTGGAAACTTTTTGTGTAAAACTCCGAAAGATGCATTAATGATTATCGAGAATAGATCCAAGGTTTACCAACTCCGCATCTCACCGAGTGTTGACAATGTCGCCAATGTTAGTAATTCTAATCGCGACATTGAGAGAGTTGATGGGAAAGTCGATAAGTTGACGAATGTGTTTACGTCGTTCTTAATCGATATGCAAAAGAAAGACGCTCCCGCTACGGTGAAAGCGGTTGAGGCATCGTGTACGTTGTGTGGTGGACCTCATAATTATTACGAGTGTGCGGCTACGGATGGCCAAACGTCGAGTGTTAACGTGTTAAATAACAATTTTCAAAATCAAAATAACGCGTGTCCATCACAAGGAAATTATAACCAAGGCAACAATTTTTCAAATCAAAACCGAAACAATTTTCAAGGAAACAATCAACAAGGAAATTTTTCGAATCAAGGTTATAATTAAGGTCGTAATTTGAGTTGGCAAAATCGAGATAACAACAACAATCAAAACTCTAATTTTTCAAACAACGCTAATCAAGGTAACAATTTTTCGAGTTGGTAATCAAGAAAATTTTCAAAGGAATAATCAAAACCAAGGGAACTTTAATCTAATCCAAATAGTTCGTCAAACGATTTTCAAAAATATATGTAAAGGAATGAGGCTAATATGAGACGTTTAGAGGGACAAATTGGTACTTTGAAAAACGAATTTTCCAACACTTTGAAAAATCAAAATACGAAGATTGAACAAGGACAAATCGCCATTAAAAGAAATATTTTCGGCAATTATGAAGAAGGCCTCAGGTGCGTCATCGAGTTCGTTACCTAGTGACACCATTGCAAATCCGAAGAAACAATGTAAAGCCGCCTCGTCAATCGGAAAAAGTCGTGTGATTATCCCTAACCTTGATGGATTTAGAGTTGTTCCTTCTTCTCAACCCTCGACTTCTAAGACGCCTTCATGTTCTAAAGCCGATGGGGTGAACGTGGCGACCAAGGAAAAGAGTGCACACCCTCGTGTACCTCGAAGTCCATCCACAGTTCAAAAAGAGAGCTTTATCGACCTCACCCAAGTTACTCTTGAAGAAACTTGTGCTTCGATCCTTCTTAAAAAACCCGAAAGGCATATGCCGAGAAAGGAAGAGGATCCGGGCCAATTTTTTTTTACCTTGTGATTTTTCCAAGATTGAGGGATGTTTAGCCCTTGCCGAGTTAGGTTCTAACATCAATCTCATGCCTCATTCTCTTTGGAAATTGATGAGATTGCCTAGACTTACCCCCACGAACATGATTATCGAGCTAGCAAATTGTACACCACTTAAGCCAGTTGGAATAGCCGAGGGTGTCTATGTTAGAATTCGAAAGTTTGTTTTTCCCGCGGACTTCGTCATATATGAGTGTGACCCTAAATGTCCCATTATTTTAGGTCGACCCTTTTTATCGACGACTCGAGCCGTAATCGACATCCACGGTGGGAAACTCACTATGAAATACGGGGAGGAGAAAATGGACTTTTTCACGAGTAGATCCCAAGTTTCAAATGAACATGATAAAACCAAGGTTTCAAATTCTAATGATTTTAAAATGTTAACTTTATTGGAAAATGTGAGGCTTGATGCATGTTTTGAAAGAATTAAAACGAACGGTTTTAAAGATGACGATTTTAATGATAAAAAATACGTTTACTTAATTCAAAAGGGTATTCGTAGATTTATGGATGAAAAATCATGTTGGATTTATTCGGTGAAACAAGTGAACAACCAATTCCGAAGGGTGACGTTAGTGCCATCACGACAATGACCAAAATGGACTCGTCTTCACCACCTTCGAAGGACCACATCTTTGAGGCTTCAACTTCTAATTCGATTGAAGTGCCTCCGTTTCCTAGCCTAACACCCGTTGAGGCTATAGGTTTCATCGACATCGATCCTCTCGTCCTTGAAATGTCACCTAAGCATATCCCTAGGACTTGTAAGACCATGGTTGTGAGTGCTCACATCGACTCTTTCTTTGATGATGACGATGGTGATTTTGCCGAGATTGATCACATGCTTCATGATCCAAAAGCCATTTTTGAGGATTCTCCTAAAAATACCTCTTTACATGGGAAGTACGATTATTATGAGTTTGATCCCGAGATTGAGTAAAATATCGAACTAGAGCTAGCTCTTATGCCTCCACTTCCACCTACGAGTGAGGTTGATTTTTCCAAAATCAAGGATGAACTTTATGAGTTGTAACGCCTTATTTTTAATGACAAACCAACTTACGTGACCCAAAATACCATTCTCGAGGAGGTACCTAATCAACACTCCTCAAATTAGAATGACGTGTACCACATTCGTGAGGATCTAACTTATCAACGATCCCCACAAAGGAAAGATAGTTTTGTGCTTGACCGTGATCTTTTCGAGAGACTTTCTAAAATCCTCAATGAGGGGAATGAAAAACCTTGGTTTTACAAACCCATCTATGATTAAGAATCGATGAGATTCACGTTCATGAGGATGACTAATATGTTGACCCCGAGAGGGCGGTGTTCTTTGTTGATAAACGTTTTGAGAACTTATACAATCCACCACCCCCTAAACCCGACTTAAATGTGAGGATTTTTAGCGTGAGTAATCTTGATTTTGAAACGCCAAATATTTTCGACATCACCAAATCGTGTTTTCATAAAGAGTTTTTGAACGATGAAAAAGGAAAAGATTTTAAAATTGGTTTAAAATATTTTTCTACAAGTCTAACTCCTTCATCACCGCGTTCTATGAGTTCTACCACCTTGTCTACTCCTTTTGACGATGGTGTGTGTGGTTTTACTGTGGGGGATCCCTTTATGTTCCCTCACATTTCTCCACCGAGGACGAGATATTTGATCCCAGAATTGCTTGTAAAGGGAAATCTCGCTCTTCCACCGATGCAATAAATGGAAAACATATCTATTTGCTTGGTGAGAGTCTACCTCGAGTAGCTCATTGTATTGCCCCACCCATTGTCCCACCCTTCTATTTCTCATTTCTTCTACCCCTTTGGGGTTTTGCTATCGTTTGTAGTAGCGTTGTTTCGTCTTTCATCCGAATACGAGGACGCTATCTTTGACCCTGGTATACGTTTATCGGGTTTTTAAAAGTACTCCATGTACTTTTGGGCATTTTTTATCATCTAAGCCCCACTAAAAATGGCCATACCATGATTATCCCGAAATGATCACATTTATAGGGATTCGAGTCGAGGTTTTGACTCCGTTATAAAAAACAAGGTGCCTCGTGGGGGATTCTCATGCTTATCCTTGTAAATATTATTGCTTTTCTAATAGTGTAACGAGGGGACTTGTGCTCTTCCAACCTTTGATTCGTGGTTGTTTGTGATTGTGATTTATTAGGTTCATCGTCATCATTGAAGCCTCTCGTGTTCATTTTACGGATCAATCGAGCATCGATCGTTGCCTTTGGAGATTTCGATATCCGATGATATACTTTTATGTTCTAACGTTTATCTTATTAGCATAATTCATAAACGGCTTTTAGGTTATTCATTTTACCCTTTCCATGCTCGAGATTAAGCATTCGACTTTCATCTCTAGTATAGGGGTGTTTCATCCCTAGACTCGAAACATTGAGGATAATTTTTAGTTTTAGTATGGGGGTGAGTAGATACTTCACCTTGCTTACGTCATCACGCAATCCAATATTCATCTTTTTGTTATCGTTTAATGCAAAATAAGGCTAAAAATGGCCAAATTTAAAGTTTTTCTTGTTTTTCATAAGTGTTTAAGACACGAATGTAGGTTTTCTGATGGTGAGAATAAGAGTAATTTTTTACTCCACCGTGCGTGTTGAGCACTTAGCTTCGATTCCTTAAATATTTAGGCTAAGTCTCTTAAATGAGGACGAGAAATGATAGAGTTAATTATAAGTTACGTAATCTTTCATGATCTCATGTGTTTGGTAATTATTATCCTTTCCTCCCAACGCTTTTGTTTAAATAAATGCAATAAGTAAGGTCGTACGATTTAAAAGATTACTTAGCTTCTATCCAAAGATCGTTTAAAAGTTGTTCGTTAGAGTTCATAGCCAAGGCATAACTTATTGAAGCGGGATGCGAAGATTGGCAAAGTTCCAAAAAGGCCCTAACAAGGCATGAGGACTCCATTTTGTTGCTAAAGATCCAAGAAATGTGAAGTATCATTATTCCAAAATCAATAAGGATCAAGACACACGACGAAAAGAAATATACTTCCCTAAAGATCATGGAGAAGTCTATCCAAAAAGACCCTAAAAAAGTATGAGGAAAAATATATCCAAGTCCGAAACGGAGGCGGATCGTTGTATATCAAAATCCCAAATAGATTGAAGAAAAATGATGAAGTCATGGTCCAAGTGAAGAAATTCCATATATGAAGAGAAGACCATTATTTTAAGAACGTATTCCAAGATTCGAAGTATGAAGTACATGCCAAATATCTATCCGAGAAAGGTCTCAAATCGTTATACGTGTTATGCCAAGATATGAACTTAAGGAGATTACGAGAAGCCGTTTTAAAAGATCGTGTCCTTTAGCTAACTACTAATTAAATCGTCCTACTTTATTTTCGGCCTTAATAAAATATCTAAATAAGTCAAATGCATCCACGTGATCATTAAGACAAAATAAAATATAAGAGATACACCTTAGGAATAAGGGAGTCTAAGTATGTAATTAACGCTCATGAGTAATGATTGTTTTACTAACTTATAATGACAATGATCTCGTTACACGCTTAGCATGAAATTGGGGATGACGAACTTATCTCTATGAGGCATTCACGTGTTCTTATTATTTGAACCTAAAAGTCACTTAATCGTGATGAAAACAATACATTATGTCTAAAACGCATATAGTAGTTTATTTAAATTTATGTTTCAATAAATGTCACCTAAAAATGAATTTTGGAAGTGCTACGATACTTCATTCTAGCATTGCGTGGGGACACGACAATGGTTTAGTATGGGGGAGTGATGAGAATGCAAATATACATAGTCTCATCGTCCAAATCGGGCTTAAAATGGTTAAAAATGTCATAAAACACCCCAAAATATGCTTGTGTTTGTTCATTGTGTATTTTAGGTACGAATATTGTGAATTCACCAAAAGATTAAAAGAATCAAGCAAAAACGAACACAGGAAACGAAGCCGCACAAAGAACCGGACCCGAATCATGATTTTTCAAAGAAGTCCTTGAAGTTTTAAAGATTGTCAAGAACGGTCCCTCAACTTTTGAAGACTTGTCACTTAATACCCTGTAAATCTCATATTTACAATAGGGTCCCTTAAGTTTCAAGAATATATCATTTATACCCTTAGAGTATGCATTTATTGCCCTATTGGTCCTTATGATAACTTCTCAAAAGTTTTTGTGGCAAAAATAGAAAAACACAAAGTTTATCATAAAGGGAAAATGGTTTTGGCTGATTAAACATGAAGTGACAAACAATTGGGAACCAAGGGACTTAACCTGGAAGACAAACAAACTACTATCTACCAATATCCAGTCGCCACGTCACCCCACTTAATACCCTCCACCAATCATAAACCTCACACCACCCACGTCATACTTCCACTCACCCTATATTTATATAACAAATTTTTAAATCTGTTTTAATGAATAATTACTCGGGAAACAGGTTTTTAAACACAAACCCAGATAAAACAACCCTGTTCACTAATCCTCTCCACCCATAAACCCTAATCCCATATTCGGTCAAATCAAAGGGGTTTGACCCCAATCACTCCAGATCCATGATTCACCCCACCCTAACCAAAACCCACCAACAAAATAGTTCTCCCCTTGACCCAAGTGACCCCCATGTTATCTATGCTTAACCAAAAAAGGCAATAGAAAAATCTCCACAGTCTATCAACTCCTCTTAGCAATTCCTTTGTCCCAAAGGTGTTTATAAACGTTTAAGATCAAAAGTAATAACTATTAATCCACATGCATCACAAGACTCCATTTTGACCAAAAATCATGACCAAGACTCAAGCGCATATTCGGCAAATCATAACTAGGATTTTTCATTTCGTTTCATGTACTAGAAAGTTCAGTAGACTAGTATATATACAAGTGGCATGTCACTTGTATCCTTTGTTCCAGTTTTATCATTGTAAATCTTTTTTAAGATTAAATATTTAAAGTAATTTTTAAAGCCTTTCATTGATATACTGTGTTTCATTTTCTTTATCAGTCTTAGATTAATCTTTTTACATTTTTGCAAAAGTAGTTTAAACTTCTTCAAAATTCTGTTTTGGTTCAAGTATATCCTTGGTCAAAAGATTTTGAGATCCTTGGGTTTATAGGATAGCTCCACAAGAAACGTGACAAGTCTCTTGTGAAGTTTGAGTATAAGCTCAAGTTCAATTCATGTTGGTTACATAGTGATTTCAAAAAGTTTAGTGTTTCAAATATTGTCCCAAAATCTTTTGGTTATTTTTTTGGTCTTACCCTTACTGTTCCAAAAGCCCACTCAAAAGCTATTGACAACAGCTTTTGAGTAGGCTGTTGGAGCTTGTATTTGCTCCTTATTTTTCTTTGTGTGTGCTTTTAAACAGGTAACAAGGGTGGGTGTTTGACTGTTGTAGTCTGATGAGATGGTATTTATACATGATCTCATCGTTCTTTTCGGGCTTTAAATGCATAAAAATGTCATAAAATACCATATATATGCTTGTGTTTGTTTACTTGTGTATTTTAGGTATGGATATCGTGAAAAAGACAAAAGATCACAAGTTACAAGGAAAAACGGACACGAGAAACGAAGCCGTACAAAGAACCGGGCCCTAATCATGGAATTTTCAACAAATACCCTTGAAGACTTGAATACAAACAAGATTGATCCTCCAAGAATGAAGAAATGACACTTAAAACCCTTGTATATTAATAATTACAAGTTTGGTCCCTTAAGTTTGTCAAAATTGCAAAAAGGTCCTTCAACTTTGAAGAAATGACAAGATTGGTCCCTCAACAAAATCAATTTGTCAATTATGGTCCCTCATGAAGTAAAAGACACAATGAAGACCTTTGAAGATCAAGATTGTCCAAGATCAGCCCTTGAATTATTCAAAAATACCAAAAACAACCCTTTGAAACCTTTTTCCAAAAGTTTGTGCCAAATGTGTAAAAAGGGGAAAGTTATTAACAAAGGAGTATACGTTTTTAGGGCAAAAGACTTTATTTGCCAAAAATTTCAAAACACAAGGGCTCATTGTGCCAAAACCCAAACATTCAAATCCAAAAACGCGCCTAACATCTTTTTTCCCCCAAAATCGGATCAACAGACTTACCGTTCACTTTCACCCCACCCAGAAATTACCCCACTTAAACTTGGGTTAAAAATCAATTCCTTGTGCACACGTTTAATTCACACACACAGAAACAAAACCCACACATAAAACCCTCACCCCATTCACTGTAGACCCCACCCCCAATTCCCCATTCAACCAATCAGCATACACCTTGGTCCCCAAGTTAAATGACGTGTCCAAGATCAACAGCTAGGATCTTATGCTTACTCCCAACGCAAAAAGGAACGATTGAGATCAAATATGACAACTCATACCTCAAAATCGTCTAGAAGACCTAGAGGGCATTTTGGAGATTTTCATAGATTAGGGTTTTGATTTTCAGCATTCTAGAGAATTCTTAAGAGTAGTATAAAAGGAGATGAGCCTGTTCATCCTTCCTTGTTCCAGTTTCTTTAGAAATCTCTTGTAATCCTTTTTTAAAGAAATTTAAAGTTGGTATTTTTATAAAATTGTAATTCCTTTTATCTGTTTTTTAAAAGTTGGTATTGGATAGCTAAGGATTCTGAGTTCCATTGTTATTTAACTTGTGTTTTAAGGATTTCAGATTTTCATAAAAAGTTTTGAAAATCTGAATTTCTTAGTAAGGATTGGTCTCACAGATTTGGTGTTAAGAGTCTCAGTTTGTTTGGTGATTAAGAGTTTATAAATCGTTTTAAGAAGGTTTGAAAAGTTTTTGAAGGTTTTAAGAAAGAAAGAAAAGTGAAACAGAATATATATTGTTTATATTATTGTTTTCTCTTTGATTTTTGTTAAACAGGTTTTGAAGGATTGTTGATCTTTGTGTCTGCATACACCCGGGTGTATAAGGAGGTGGATTTTCATCCACTAGAACCCTGGATGTAGGGTTCTGAGGTAAACACCTTTTACTCTTTTGAAAAGTTCAGAAAAATTTAGTTTCATGTGATTTGTTTGATTAAGTGTTGAAGGTGTGTTATAGCTGTTTGATTAGTGTTCTTTTGGGTTTGTATGCATACTAGACCTGTTTGTGATCAACTTGAATAGGTTTTAGGGTGTTTTGATTTGTTAAAAGTTGGTTTTCAAGATTTAAAGGGCTGTTTGGATCCATGTTTTAGCAGATTTATAATCTTTGATTGTGCTTGAAAGAGGTGTTAGATAGGTCATATAGGTGTGAGTTAGGTTGCTTGTTAGTACTAGGATAGATTAGATCAAGTTTTAAGCAAGTTTGGTGAGTAAAAAGTAAAAACATATAGAAAAATCTGCTAAGTCACTTTCTGCTTGAATTTCATAAAATTTTGGTGCTTAATTTTTCAAATCTGTTAAGTAATAGGTTATTTGATTTACTGAAATTGTTTGTGCATCAGTTTGAAAGTTTGTGTGCAAAGTTTGGGTGTTTGAAACTCACTAGTGTGCAAGTTCTAAGCTTAAACAAACCCACCAGACCTTCATTCCTACATCAGCAACTTGAAATCGTTTTTTGGGTGCTTTGGTTTGTGCATTTTGTGTGCTAGGTGTTACTCTTTTGCTAGGATTGACTCCTTGTGCTTCAAAGAGCACAAGGGTGCCCCCCTTGTCCAAGAACATCACCAAATAAGCTCAAAAAGCCAAACCCTTTTGGCTTTTGTAACCTGTGAAGAAAAGACACAAAGCTTAAACTGCTAAGTGTTCAAGTAAGAACTGGCCACAAATTGGACTTGAATCTTGTTAAATCTTTGTCAAAAAAGAAGTTGGATTTGTGTTTCTAGCTTATTAAGGATCACTGATTTGTTGGAAAAAGAAAAAAATAAAAAAGAAAAAAAAAGGCAAAAAGCATACCCGTAACAGGACTCGAACCCCAGACCTCTCGTTTGAGGAGTAAGGGCTCTACCGTTAATCTAGATAGCTTTTTACGTTAGTGTTTGATTTCATATTCTATTTAACACGTTTTTCTTTTGTTAGCTTAATTAAAAGCCGTGGCTTATTTCCCTCGTTTCCAGCTTATTTGATTTGTGTTTTTGGCTTATTTGATTTTTCCTAGGATCCTTATAGTACTTAGAATTTTTCTAGCTAATTTTTATATTTTTCCCTTTATTAAAATATTTTCTAGAATTTATTTATTAGCCGTAATTTAAAAAATCAATAAAAAATAGAAAAAAGAGTTTTAATTTTTAGGAAAAATTATTTTTAGCTTTTAAAATAATATTTTGAGGTTTACATTAGGTTTTGGTTTTATAAACATTTATTTTTAATTTTATATTATTTTAAGGTTTTTTATAAACTTTAATAATTTTTATAAAATTATTAAAAAGGGTTTAGGAACTTTAGTTTACATTTTTCTCTTAGTTAGATTATTTTAAGATTTTAGAAATTTTTTAGAATTAATTTTATAAAATTTTTATTTTTAGTATTATTTTAATATTATTTTATTATTAAAATTTCAAAGTTTTATTTTTCTTTATTTTTCATTTTTCTTAAGTTCTTTAGCATTAATTAGGACCTTTTCCATTTTTAGAATATTTTTATAGCTTTTAGATTTATTTTTATAATTATTTTAAGTTTAATTAGTTTTTAATCATTTCAAATCATTTTTCGAGTTTTAAAAATAGTTTTAATAGCTCTTAATTTATAGAAAATTACTTTTTAGTCTTCTAATAATATAAGTTAAGTAATTGTTCAATAAAATCATATTTTAGACATTTGAATTACTTGTATTTAATTTTAGGGCTTTAATTAGCATTTAAAATTAAATATTTAATTAATAAAAGGTTTTAAAATATCTTTGTTGGATTTTTGTCTTTATTTATATCATTATTGACTTCTTTTTAATCTTTTATTTATTTTGTTTTTGGTTTTAGCTAAATTTTTAATTTGGGTAGTTTTTCACGGCTTTACGTTTACGTCGTAGTGTAATTTTAACATAACCGTCTTTTCATCCTTTCATCCCCATTCTTCTCAATATTAATCTCAAATAATTACAAGTTAGAACACACACATATACCTCCTTGGGAAACGAACTTTCTCTCTTTTTATTTGATTGGGTCATTAGTGTTGATTTTTCCTAAAATCATCACTCGATACTTACCGCTCATATACGTTCTTTTGTTTTCCTAAACAAGAGTCGTATTTTATACCATAATCATTTTGGCGCCGCTGCCGGGGAGGTGTGTTGTGCTTTAATTTAGAAACTTTTGTTTTTGATATTATCCATAATAAGTATTTGTGTTAAGTGGAACTCCCTTAACACGTATTATCGGTTTTCTTGGTTTTTTCTTGTATAAATATTACTATATTGTATTAAGTATCACAATCAATATACAATATCTCCAAAAGTGTGAAAACACAACCTTAATTGGGATTTGATCTCCTAATTATTGTATTCGAATCTCAAACAAAAAGAAAAGGCAAAAATAGATAAATACTTTCGTGAAGCTCGATTTTGAAAAATACAAACTATAAGGTGGGTATAAGGCGGGTATTATAAAATATACCCTAAGGAAAAAGGCTCTTAAGTGCTTCGCGCCGCCTCGTTTCCCCGCTTGCTTGTGAGTATTTTAAGATTGAAGGCTAATCGAGGGTTTTTGCCGCCCAAAGTATTATTACGTATACTATATTTGCTTGGTTTCTTTGTGATTAAACCCTCTTGAACAATTTGGTTTTCACCAAAGTTCTAAAGTCATTCGAAGGCGTTCACTCCACGTGATCGTTTTCATTCCTTTGAGGCTTCTTTAATCAAGAGTTTGATTCGAGGAGAGATTTTGTAGATTATTGTCTACGAAGATACACCAAAATCCAAAAAAAAAATTAAATATCATCAAAAACACAAAAAAAGAATTTGAAAATTCACAAAACAACCAAAAAGAATCTTCTTTGCTCACCTCCCATTCTTCATGAAGTTTATGATCACTCGTAATCAAGCAAAACGAGCTCGTAAACGTCTTCAAAAGCAAGCAAATCAAGGATCGTTGATTGTTGAAGAACCTCCAATTGTTGAACCTATTGTAGAACAAGAAGTCGTCATGGCTAATCGTACTATGATGGAGTTGCTACAAGCACCCACCGAGGGTTTTGGAGAGGCTATTGTGATTCCCGCCATCCTTGCGGAGAATTTCGAGATTAAGACGGGTTTAATGTCTATGTTGCAAGCAAATAAGTTTAGAGGTCACGAAAAAGACAACCCGCATTACCACATTAGGAATTTCAACCGTCTCACCGCTACTAGCAAATTTAAGGATGTTCCACATGACGCCATTAAGATGATGTTGTTTCCATACTCGTTGGATGGACCCGCAAAAATTTGGCTCGAGAAAGAACCGCCAAATTCGATTTTGACATGGGCCGATATCGTTTCTAAGTTTGTGAACAAGTTTTTTCCACCATCTAAAACAACACACTTAAAAAATGAGATTTCACGATTTGTGCAACGTAATAATGAAAGTTTTTCAATGGCATGGGAACGATTTAAAGAGATGTTACATGAATGTCCTCACCATGATTTTTCGGAATTGCATCAAATTGATACCTTTTATAATGGGCTTAATGATCATGAACGAGATTATTTGAATGCCGCCGCGGGTGGTAATTTTTTGTGCAAGACGACAAATGAGGCTTTACAAATCATTGAGAATCGATCTAAGGTTTATAGCCCTCGTAACACACCGAGTGTTGCCAATGTGGGTTCGTCATCTTCGTCACAATCGTCTCGTAGCATTAACGCCTTACATGATGAAGCTAATGAGGAAAATCGGTTTTTTGATAGATTTGCTAATCTAATGTCCCATTGGAAGGCTCAAGAAGCTTCCAATTCCGCTTCGGTTAAAGCGGTTGCTAAGAGTTGTTTATCTTGTGGGGGAGCTCATGATCTTTCCGAGTGCATTACCGCGGATGGTAACACTTCGAGTGCTTATGTAGCAACGGGAACTTACAACCAAAACGGCCAAGGTTCCCGCCAAAATCAAGCTCCACCAAACCAAAATGTTAATAATTATCGAAACAACAACCAAGGTAATTACCAAGGCAACACACGCAATTACAACAAAGGGAATTATCAAAGTGGGAATGGACAAATCTCTAATCAAAATCAAAACCGTGATTTTCAAAACACTACACAAGGTTTTCAAAATGCTCACACTAAAAATTTGCAAGGAGAATTTTTGGATTATGCAAAAGCAAATGATGCTAAATTTGATAATATGCAACGTGAGATGATTAGCTTAAGGTCCGAATTGAAAAACGAGCTTAAAAATGAACTTGCTAATGAACTTAAAACTCATGCAAACAAAATGAAAGGAAATGTCCAACGTCTTCAACAAAACCAACAAAAGATGGAATTAGGACAACATGAGATTAAGCAAGAGTTATTGAAAGCGGATGCTAGGCAATCAAAATTTGAGGACCGAATGGATAAGATGTTTGAAGCAATCATGTGTAAGCCCTCTTCTTCGGGTGGTCTTCCTAGTGATACCATTGCAAACCCGAAGGGAGAAATGAAGGTTATTACCACACGAAGTGGTAAAACTTTCAAGGAACCAATCTCTCGTCCAAGTACTTCTACGGAGAAGGAAATCGAGAAAGAACCCGAGGTGATGGTCGAAAAGGAGCATATTACAATCCCACGAAGTACCGCTCAAACCACACCTACGGTTGAACCTATACCAATTGTGGAACCCGAGTTTCCAAGGCCGTTGCCTAATGACCAACCCACACCACCTTTACCCTACCCTTCAAGACGAAACAAAGAGAAGTTGCAAGAACGTAACAAACAACAAATCGAGCTTTTTATAAAAATGTTTCAACAAGTGCATTTTGATGTGATTTTAGCCGACGCGTTGTTATATATGCCTCGTTTCGCTTCCACTTTTAAAAGTATGATGAGCGATAAGGAAAAGCTTTCAAAGCTTGCTAATTGTTCTTCGGTTTATCTTAACCGCATACCGGAAAAAGTTGGTGATCCCGGAAAGTCTCATTCCTTGTGACATACAAGATATGAAAGAATGCCTCGCCTTGGCCGATCTTGGTGCGAGCATTAATTTGATGCCATTTTCCATTTGGAAATCGCTTTCGCTTCCGGATCTCATTCCTTCGAACATGTCCATCGAGATGGCCGATCATTCTACGATTATGGCATGTGGAGTAGCCGAAGATGTTTTCGTGAAAGTGGGGAAGTTCTACTATCCCGTTGATTTTATAGTAGTTGACATCCCCGCGGATCCTCAAGTTCCTCTAATTTTAGGTCGTTCATTTTTAGACACTTCGAGATCGCTTATCGATGTTCATGCAAGAACTATCACTTTGAGATTCAACGAAGAGGAACTTGTTATAAACGCTACTCAAAACTCGAAACCTTCTCATGTTTATGCAATCGCTACCATCAATCACATTGACATCATTGATGTGGTTTGCGATGAGTTTTCACAAGAAGTGTTAGGTTTTTCCGATAGCTCGTCAAGTGGCAATCCCACTATTTTGGATCCGATTCTTGCTAATTCCACACCAAATCTCACTCCATTCCAAGGAGGCGATCTCACTTCAAATGAAATCGACAATGAAGATGAGGTGTTGATTAGTGATGATACTTCTATTCCACCATTTCTTTCGCCGATGGAAGTTATGAGTGTTGAACCAAAATCTTCAATCGAGGAACCACCTATCCTTGAATTGAAAGATCTTCCTTCTCACCTTGAATATGCATTCTTGGAAGGTGATGACAAGTTGCCGGTTATTATTGCAAAAGATCTTGCTAATGATGAAAAAACCGCGCTCTTGAAAGTTCTTAAGGCTCACAAAGGGGCAATTGCGTGGAAAATATCCGACATTAAGGGTATTGACCCAAAATTTTGTACTCACAAGATTTTAATGGAGGAGGACTACAAACCCGCAATTCAAAGTCAAAGAAGGGTGAATCCCAAAATTCACGATGTCATTAAAAAGGAGGTCCTTAAACTCCTTGACGCGGGAATGATTTATCCTATATCCGATAGCCCATGGGTGAGCCCAATCCATTGTGTCCCTAAAAAGGGAGGAATGACCGTTGTGCCCAATGAAAACAACGAGTTAATTCCCACTCGTGTTGTGACCGGTTGGAGGGTGTGTATTGACTACCGAAAGTTAAATGACGCCACTCGTAAAGACCACTTTCCTTTGCCCTTCATGGATCAAATGTTGGAGCGACTTGCGGGAAATGAATTCTATTGCTTTTTAGATGGTTTTTCCGGTTACTTTCAAATCCCTATCGACCCTCGTGATCAAGAGAAGACTACGTTTACGTGTCCTTATGGAACGTTCGCTTATCGTAGGATGCCTTTCGGACTTTGTAATGCACCCGGTACGTTTCAACAGTGTATGATGGCTATTTTTCACGATATGATCGAGAAGTCAATGGAAGTGTTTATGGATGACTTCTCGGTGTTTGGTAATTCGTTCACGTCATGTTTATCTAATCTCGAACAAATGTTAAAACGTTGTGAAGAAACCAATCTTGTGCTTAATTGGGAGAAATGTCATTTCATGTGTAAACAAGGAATCGTCTTAGGACATAAGGTGTCGAAGGCGGGGATTGAGGTCGATAAAGCTAAGGTAGACGTCATCGCCAAGTTACCTCATCCCAAAACCGATAAGGGAGTTCGTAGTTTCCTAGGCCACGTGGGCTTTTATCGTCGTTTCATCAAGGACTTTTCGAAGATTTCTCGTCCTATGACACACCTTCTCGAGAAGGATGCTCCTTTTAACTTTAATGAGGATTGTGTTAAGGCTTTCGAGACTCTCAAAAGGAAACTTACCGAAGCTCCCATTCTTGTTGCTCCTAATTGGGAATTGCCCTTTGAAATCATGTGCGATGCAAGTGATTATGCTATAGGGGCCGTCTTAGGGCAACGTTATGACAAGCATTTTCGTCCTATCCACTATGCTAGTAAGACGATGACCGAGGCTCAATTAAAGTACACCACAACGGAAAAGGAATTCCTTGCCGTGGTCTATGCTTTTGAGAAATTCCGACCTTATCTCGTCTTGACTAAAAGCATCGTGTATACCGACCATTCGGCTATCAAGTATCTCTTAGCTAAGCAAGATGCTAAGCCGAGATTGCTTCGTTGGATGCTCCTCCTCCAAGAATTTGATGTCACCGTGCTTGACAAAAAAGGAGCCGAGAATCTAGCGGCCGATCATCTCTCTCGTCTAGAAGATCCTCACAAAGATGTTTTCGAGAACAAGGAAATTACCGAAACATTTCCTCTTGAGACTCTCGGTGTAGTGAATTCTAAAGACACCACCCAATGGTTTGCCGACATTGCAAATTACCATGCGGGCAATTTCATAATCAAGGGTATGACGACACAACAAAAACGAAAATTCTTTCATGACGTCAAGTTCTATTTTTGGGACGACCCTTATCTCTTTCGGATTTGTGCGGATCAACTCGTTCGACGTTGTGTGTTTGGTGCCGAAGCTTCTAATATCCTTAGAGCTTGTCACGAGGGACCCACGGGTGGTCACCACGGTGCTAATCTCACGGCTAAGAAAGTGTTCGATGCCGGATTCTTTTGGCCTTCTATCTATCGTGATGCACACGCACTTGTGAAGTCGTGTGATTTGTGCCAACGTCAAGGAAAATCGTCTCAACGTGATGAAATGCCGCAAAATATAATTCAAGTGTGTGAGATTTTCGACATATGGGGAATAGACTTTATGGGGCCGTTCCCATCGTCTCATGGCAACAAATATATCCTCGTCGCGGTAGACTACCTTTCTAAGTGGGTGGAAGCTAAGGCTTTGCCTACTAATGATGCTCGTGTGGTAGTGAAGTTTTTGAAGCAACTATTCTCTCGGTTCGGAACCCCTCGTGCTATTATAAGCGATCGTGGAACCCATTTTTGTAATGACCAATTCGAAAAGGTTCTAAAGAAATATGGGGTTACACATCGTCTTTCTACGGCTTATCACCCGCAAACGAGTGGGAAAGTCGAGGTTTCGAACCGAGCTTTGAAGAGGATGTTAGAGAGGTCAAT
The DNA here is from genome assembly GCA_025667525.1 of Glebionis coronaria. Classification (NCBI taxonomy): domain Eukaryota; kingdom Viridiplantae; phylum Streptophyta; class Magnoliopsida; order Asterales; family Asteraceae; genus Glebionis; species Glebionis coronaria. Next base: position 251,843,537 of record CM046875.1, on the reverse strand, counting down.
TGGAGAAAACCGTGCTTCGTGGTCCGACAAACTTGATGACGCTTTATGGGCCTTTAGGACCGCTTATAAGACACCTATCGGTTGCACTCCTTATAAGTTAGTCTATGGGAAAAATTGTCATTTGCCCATTGAGTTGGAGCATAAGGCATATTGGGCCCTTAAGCATGCTAATTTTGACTTGAAGACCGCGGGAGATCACCGGAAAATACAATTGAATGAATTGGATGAATTAAGGGATAATGCTTATGAAAATTCATTAATTTTTAAAGAAAAGACTAAAAAGTTTCATGATTCAAAGATTAAAAACCAGGTTTTTAACGTTGGTGATCAAGTGTTGCTTTTTAACTCTCGTCTTAAGATATTTTCCGGTAAATTGAAATCTCGTTGGTCGGGTCCGTTCACCATTACACAAGTGTTTCCATATGGGACCATTGAGCTAGCTCAAGATGATGGTCCCAATTTCAAGGTGAATGGACATAGGCTTAAGCACTACTTTGGTGGGGAAATTCCTTCAATGGTTGCCCCCGACCAAGACACCTTCCCTAATGATAATTAACATTGAGGGGATCGAGTCGAGCTCATGACTCGGTAATCAAAAACGAGGTGCCTCGTGGGGGAGATCCCATGCTTATCTTTTCACTAATAAGGGGACTTGTACCCTTTCAACTCTTTGTCTCGTGGTTGTTTGTGATTGTGTTATCTAGATCATCATCATCATCTACGATTGAAGACTCTCGTGTTCGTTTATGTGAGCCTCCATCGTTCGTTTGAAGAAGTTTTTCACGATTCCATGACATATCCTTTATTGTTCTAACAATTATCTTTTAGCATAATTAATAAACGGCTTTAGATATATTGTTGATCACCCTTTCCATGCTAGATCCTAAGCATTCAACTCTTCGTCTCTAGTATGGGGGTGCTCCACCTTTAGACTCGAAACATTGAGGACAATGTTTACTTTTAGTATGGGGGGGTGAATAGGTACTTGCTTTGTTACGCCCTCACGCTTTCCAACTTTCAATGTTTTGTTTTGCTAATAAGGCTAAAAATGGCCAAATTTTAAAATTTTTCTTAGTTTTCATAAGTGTTTTTTAGACACGAATGTATATTTTCCGATGGGTAGAATAAGAGTTAATTTTTGACTTGATGGGCATTTGGAGCCATTTACATTCCTTAACCCGCTCAATTCAAGTTTTGCTAGACTTTTATATAGGGAGCTTTAAAACGCGAAAGTCTTAATTCATTCGAGTTAAGAACAAGAACTTTTCGCAAGTTCCTATAATTGATTCTAGAAAGTCACTTATCAAGGGAACTATAAAACGCATTCTCTAAACTTGAAAAAGTCCAAGAAAGTGCAAGATCCTATAGGTGGCTTGAAAACCCAAAACTTTGATTTGATATAGTCTTAATGAAAGCTAATCCAAATTTGGCTTAATTTTGACTTGCATGGCTAAGTATTCACGAGTCTCTTTAATTAGAGGTCTTTATATAGTGAAGAACGAGAAATGATAGAGTTAGACAAGTGATCATGCTAAACGTAGAACATGAAAGTGTTCTTTCAAAAACTCATATGCTTTTAATTGTGGCTTTTTCTTCCCATAAGATCAATGCATTAGGAATAAAACATAATTGCAATAAGTAAGGTCGTACGGTTTGAAAGGTTACTTAGCCTCTAGCGCAAGATCGTTTAAAAGTTGCTCGGGGTTGAATAGAGTTCATAGCCAAGGCATAACTTATTGAAGCGGGACGCGAAGATTGGCGATCATCCAAAAAGGCCCTAACAAGGCATGAGGAGCTCTATTTTTGCTAAAGATCCAAAGATGATGTGAAGTATCATTATTCCTAAATCAATATGAAGGATCGAGACACACGACGAGAAGCAATTACTCCCCTAAAGAATGGAGAAAGTCTATCCAAAAAGACCCTAACAAGGTATGAGGATAAATATATCCAAGTCCGAAAAGGAGGCGGATCGTTGTATATCAAAATCCAAAGTAAACATTGAAGAAAAATGATGAAGTCGTGGTCCTATATGAAGAATCTCTCAAAAACGTCAAGTGAAGAAATTCCAAAATATGAAGAGAAGACCATAATTTCAAGAACGTCTTCCCAAGATTTGAAGTATGAAGTACATGCCAAATATCGGTCCGAGAAAGGTCTCAAATCGTGAAACGAGTTATGCCAAGATATGAACTTAAGGAGATACACGAGAAGCCGTTTTAAAAGATTTTGTCCTTCGGCTAACTATTAATCAAATCGTGCTACTTTGCTTTCGGACTAATAACTACTCAAATAAGTCAATATGTATCACTTGTGATCCATGACAAATAGATAAAAAATGCTAGTAACCCATTTCCTTTTATAATAACTAGGATTGCGGGGAGAAAAAGTATTACACAATTTGGACGTATGAGTAGTGTTAGCATTGTGACTTGTACCAACAATGATCTTGTTTTTGCACTTAGCATGGAATGTATGACAATCAAGGATGACGAAGTTTACTCTAAGGGACATTAACTTGTTTCTATTCTTTGACCCTAAAAGTCACCTTTTGGTGATGAAAATATTACATTATGTCTTTACACATTCTCGTAGTATGTTGCAAGTCTTTTACTTTTCAATAAAGGTTAATAAAATTGAACTTTGGTGATGCTTAGATACTTTATTCTAGCATTGCGTGAGGGCACGGCAATGGCTTAGTATGGGGGAGTGATGAGATGACATTTATACATGATCTCATCGTTCTTTTCGGGCTTTAAATGCATAAAAATGTCATAAAATACCATATATATGCTTGTGTTTGTTTACTTGTGTATTTTAGGTATGGATATCGTGAAAAAGACAAAAGATCACAAGTTACAAGGAAAAACGGACACGAGAAACGAAGCCGTACAAAGAACCGGGCCCTAATCATGGAATTTTCAACAAATACCCTTGAAGACTTGAAGACAAACAAGATTGATCCTCCAAGAATGAAGAAATGACACTTAAAACCCTTGTATATTAATAATTACAAGTTTGGTCCCTTAAGTTTGTCAAAATTGCAAAAAGGTCCTTCAACTTTGAAGAAATGACAAGATTGGTCCCTCAACAAAATCAATTTGTCAATTATGGTCCCTCATGAAGTAAAAGACACAATGAAGACCTTTGAAGATCAAGATTGTCCAAGATCAGCCCTTGAATTATTCAAAAATACCAAAAACAACCCTTTGAAACCTTTTTCCAAAAGTTTGTGCCAAATGTGTAAAAAGGGGAAAGTTATTAACAAAGGAGTATACGTTTTTAGGGCAAAAGACTTTATTTGCCAAAAATTTCAAAACACAAGGGCTCATTGTGCCAAAACCCAAACATACAAATCCAAAAACGCGCCTAACATCTTTTTTCCCCCAAAATCGGATCAACAGACTTACTGTTCACTTTCACCCCACCCAGAAATTACCCCACTTAAACTTGGGTTAAAAATCAATTCCTTGTGCACACGTTTAATTCACACACACAGAAACAAAACCCACACATAAAACCCTCACCCCATTCACTGTAGACCCCACCCCTAATTCCCCATTCAACCAATCAGCATACACCTTGGTCCCCAAGTTAAATGACGTGTCCAAGATCAACAGCTAGGATCTTATGCTTACTCCCAACGCAAAAAGGAACGATTGAGATCAAATATGACAACTCATACCCCAAAATCGTCTAGAAGACCTAGAGGGCATTTTGGAGATTTTCTTAGATTAGGGTTTTGATTTTCAGCATTCTAGAGAGTTCTTAAGAGTAGTATAAAAGGAGATGAGCCTGTTCATCCTTCCTTGTTCCAGTTTCTTTAGCAATCTCTTGTAATCCTTTTTTAAAGAAATTTAAAGTTGGTATTTTTATAAAATTGTAATTCCTTTTATCTGTTTTTTAAAAGTTGGTATTGGATAGCTAAGGATTCTGAGTTCCATTGTTATTTAACTTGTGTTTTAAGGATTTCAGATTTTCATAAAAAGTTTTGAAAATCTGAATTTCTTGGTAAGGATTGGTCTCACAGATTTGGTGTTAAAAGTATCAGTTTGTTTGGTGATTAAGAGTTTATAAAACGTTTTAAGAAGGTTTGAAAAGTTTTTGAAGGTTTTAAGAAAGAAAGAAAAGTGAAACAGAATATATATTGTTTATATTATTGTTTTCTCTTTGATTTTTGTTAAACAGGTTTTGAAGGATTGTTGATCTTTGTGTCTGCATACACCCGGGTGTATAAGGAGGTGGATTTTCATCCACTAGAACCCTGGATGTAGGGTTCTGAGGTAAACACCTTTTACTCTTTTGAAAAGTTCAGAAAAATTTAGTTTCATGTGATTTGTTTGATTAAGTGTTGAAGGTGTGTTATAGCTGTTTGATTAGTGTTCTTTTGGGTTTGTATGCATACTAGACCTGTTTGTGATCATCTTGAATAGGTTTTAGGGTGTTTTGATTTGTTAAAAGTTGGTTTTCAAGATTTAAAGGGCTGTTTGGATCCATGTTTTAGCAGATTTATAATCTTTGATTGTGCTTGAAAGAGGTGTTAGATAGGTCATATAGGTGTGAGTTAGGGTTCTTGTTAGTACTAGGATAGATTAGATCAAGTTTTAAGCAAGTTTGGTGAGTAAAAAGTAAAAACATATAGCAAAATCTGCTAAGTCACTTTCTGCTTGAATTTCATAAAATTTTGGTGCTTAATTTTTCAAATCTGTTAAGTAATAGGTTATTTGAGTTACTGAAATTGTTTGTGCATCAGTTTGAAAGTTTGTGTGCAAAGTTTGGGTGTTTGAAACTCACTAGTGTGCAAGTTCTAAGCTTAAACAAACCCACCAGACCTTCATTCCTACATTAGCAACTTGAAATCGTTTTTTGGGTGCTTTGGTTTGTGCATTTTGTGTGCTAGGTGTTACTCTTTTGCTAGGATTGACTCCTTGTGCTTCAAAGAGCACAAGGGTGCCCCCTTGTCCAAGAACATCACCAAATAAGCTCAAAAAGCCAAACCCTTTTGGATTTTGTAACCTGTGAAGAAAAGACACAAAGCTTAAACTGCTAAGTGTTCAAGTAAGAACTGGCCACAAATTGGACTTGAATCTTGTTAAATCTTTGTCAAAAAAGAAGTTGGATTTGTGTTTCTAGCTTATTAAGGATCACTGATTTGTTGGAAAAAGAAAAAAATAAAAAAAGAAAAAAAAAAGGCAAAAAGCATACCCGTAACAGGACTCGAACCCCAGACCTCTCGTTGGAGGAGTAAGGGCTCTACCATTAATCTAGATAGCTTTTTACGTTAGTGTTTGATTTCATATTCTATTTAACACGTTTTTCTTTTGTTAGCTTAATTAAAAGCCGTGGCTTATTTCCCTCGTTTCCAGCTTATTTGATTTGTGTTTTTGGCTTATTTGATTTTTCCTAGGATCCTTATAGTACTTAGAATTTTTCTAGCTAATTTTTATATTTTTCCCTTTATTAAAATATTTTCTAGAATTTATTTATTAGCCGTAATTTAAAAAATCAATAAAAAATAGAAAAAAGAGTTTTAATTTTTAGGAAAAATTATTTTTAGCTTTTAAAATAATATTTTGAGGTTTACATTAGGTTTTGGTTTTATAAACTTTTATTTTTAATTTTATATTATTTTAAGGTTTTTTATAAACTTTAATAATTTTTATAAAATTATTAAAAAGGGTTTAGGAACTTTAGTTTGCATTTTTCTCTTAGTTAGATTATTTTAAGATTTTAGAAATTTTTTAGAATTAATTTTATAAACTTTTTATTTTTAGTATTATTTTAATATTATTTTATTATTAAAATTTCAAAGTTTTATTTTTCTTTATTTTTCATTTTTCTTAAGTTCTTTAGCATTAATTAGGACCTTTTCCATTTTTAGAATATTTTATAGCTTTTAGATTTATTTTTATAATTATTTTAAGTTTAATTAGTTTTTAATCATTTCAAATCATTTTTAGAGTTTTAAAAATAGTTTTAATAGCTCTTAATTTTTAGAAAATTACTTTTTAGTCTTCTAATAATATAAGTTAAGTAATTGTTCAATAAAATCATATTTTAGACATTTGAATTAGTTGTATTTAATTTTAGGGCTTTAATTAGCATTTAAAATTAAATATTTAATTAATAAAAGGTTTTAAAATATCTTTGTTGGATTTTTGTCTTTATTTATATCATTATTGACTTCTCTTTAATCTTTTATTTATTTTGTTTTTGGTTTTAGCTAAATTTTTAATTTGGGTAGTTTTTCACGGCTTTATGTTTACGTCGTAGTGTAATTTTAACATAACCGTCTTTTCATCCTTTCATCCCCATTCTTCTCAATATTAATCTCAAATAATTACAAGTTAGAACACACACATATACCTCCTTGGGAAACGAACTTTCTCTCTTTTTATTTGATTGGGTCATTAGTGTTGATTTTTCCTAAAATCATCACTCGATACTTACCGCTCATATACGTTCTTTTGTTTTCCTAAACAAGAGTCGTATTTTATACCACAATCATAGTCTCACCACCATTTCTTTTCACTTTTTCATTTAAGATATAAGTCACTCTTTGGTCTGTTGTAGACCAGCAACAAGAGCTCTCAACATTTCCCTCATAAGCTCCAAACAACATTGGGGAAGGCATCAGCCATGGTATAGGCTTGAACCCCCTTATACTCTTTGATAGTTCATGTTTTTGTGTGAAGTGTTCTTGACTGAGTTAGAATTGTTCTTGGTAGTGTAATTTATGTTCCTTTATCAATTATTGCATGTTCTAATTTCCTAGAATCAAGTTTGAGTTTAATTGAATGTTATTGCTTTGATAAAGTCTGTTTTAGAAATATTATGAGGGTGTTTGGTTGTGTATGTTATAAGCCTTGAGTGACATAAGATTTTAGCATAAACAACTTTCACATGCTCAAATAGGTTTGTTAAGTGTGTGTTTAGCTTTGGTTTGGGTAATATAGGATAAAGAAAGAGTTTGCATGTTTAAAATCTGGATAAAGAGTGTATGCAATTGGTTTTGGTTGTGGTAAGCTAGTTTGCTTGTTTTTAAGATCTAAATCTCAACTGTTGACCAATTAGTTCAGCTTGTTGAAGTGCTCAGACCTACCTAGCACAATAGTAACCTTTTGCTTGGATTTGTGTGTTTTTCTTGTATTGGACTTGTGTAATTGTTGCTATATACTAACTCCCCACACTCTACTGAGTGTGGGGGTGCCTTTGTCTTCCAACAAAACCAAGTAACAAGCAAGTTATAGCCCATAATCGTTTTTTGTGTTATAGCAGTGGGAAAAACTACCCACTGCTAGTGTCAAGTTACCCACTGCTGGGCTAAAAGACAAAAGCCCAGCAAGTGTCAACATCATATTTGCATATTTTTGTCTCTAGTGAACTTTTTTCAACATTTTTGAGTGATTTTAATTTTCTTATTTTTGTTTATTTATTTTAATATTTTTATAAAAGTTAAGTTTTATTTTTCTGTTTCTTTCATTATTTTTAGCATTTATTATAGTTTAATTAGTTTTATTAAATACTATTTTTGTCTTTTAGTGGCAAAAAGTTAAAATTTTTCAGTTTTTAAATTTTTCTTAGTTTAAGTAATGTATTTTAAGATTTTTAGAATGATAATTTCATTTTTCACTTTATTTAATTAATTTTTAGAATTATTTTAAGTTTTAAATAGATTTTATTTAAACTTTTTTTGTCCTCTTAGGGAAAAATTATTGTTTTAAACTTTTTTTATTCTTCTTATGTTTAGATAAGTAAAATAGGATTTTTCAAAAAGTAAAATTATTTTTCCCATTGTTTTATTATTTTTTATGATTATTTTAGTTTAAAAAGTGTTTTAAGTGTTTTAAAAATAGAAAACTAGTTTTAAAAATTTAGGAAAAATACTTTTTAGTATTTAATTAATATAAGTAAGATATGTTTTTGATAAAATAATATTATGGGCTTTTTGGTAATTATATTTAATTTTAGGGCTTTAATTAGCATTTAAAATTGAATATTTAATTAATAAAAGGTTTTAAAATTTATTTATTGAATTTTTATTCTTACTTACATTATTTTAGACTTAGTTAAAAATTTTAAATTGTTTTTAGGTTTAAGTTTTAATTTCGTCACGTTTTACGTAATTACGTCTACGTTTTACGTTTTACGTCGTAGTGTAACACGTCTTTTAATTTTCTCTTTTTAAACCCAAAAACGACACTAATCCAAACCTGATTTTTATATAATTGGCCTAATACACATACACCTCCGCCGAGAACGCACTCGCATTTATCGAGCATTCGTGTTTTTCCTAAATGTGAACGTTTAATACTTTCCCGCTTTATACTTGTTTTTCCTAAAACTTGTATAGAAATACCTACATCAATGAGTATAACCGATTTTACGTCATTTAAAATTATTATGAATACAAGGCTAAATTGAGTTCATGGAACTTTACATAAAATTATTTCTTTCATTTACAAGGATTACATTAACCATTAAAATGATTCTTTTGTTCTAAAAACAACTAACATTAAGTTTTAGAAGAAAAATTCTTTTGGGGAAAAAGTCTGTTTTGTACAAGGTTTTAATAATATGTCGCGCGTTGTAATATGATTTGGGTTGTCGTTGGGTGTTTCTTGAGTTATTTGAAATGATACATGTTTTATGTTTGGGTTTTTTTATTTTTCTTGGTTTTGGTCTGTTTTAACTCGTGCACGTGAAATGTCATTAGTTATCCGTTGGTTGATTCGTTGATCATATCTGGTAGATTCTAGATGAGGTTTTGGTTTCGTATTGATCGAGAGCATTGATGTAGTCATATGGAAGACTTGGTTGCGCCTACACGGTTAAGATTAGTGGCTATGAGAGAACAGTCGGAATGCCTTTCGAGATGGGAAAGAGTTAGAAGATCGTGGGAAGAAGAACTAATGTGGATATATGGTCTCTTAAGAGTACCAAGGAGGATGAATAGAGATTTGTGTAGGGTATGAATTTTAGCACAACAAACGCGTCATGGAGAGTGTTGGAAGCAGATGTGATGCCTTAAAGGTATTTATGGTGTTCGTAAGGAATGAAAGTTTTACGAAAATCTCCTAAGATTTAGTAGGTTTACCTAATATCGTAAAGTAGAACCATGAATAGGGCCAGTGGGAGAAGGGAGATGTGATGTAGTTACCGCCATCCAAGACAATTGCTGATGGAAGGATTTTAAAGGCAAGAGTTGTTAGGATAATAGCAAGGGATGCAAGGTAAAGGTTGAGTTGCCTAGTGGTAAATGTGATGGGAGAGCATTTAAATGGTTTGATAAGATGATGTATCAATCTTGTAGGATGTTTGTAGAAGCTCGTGAGTAGAACGAAGTGGAAGTTGTTGTATTGCCGCCAAGAGAGGGTGCTAGGAGGACGTAGTTGAAATGGTTAAGGATGATTATGGACGCTTTGGGCTTACGGTTATGCTTTTGGCTTCGCCAATGCACTAGGGGTTTTCGTGGAGTCAATGAACCGAGTGTGCATGACCGTATATAGAAGTGAGTAATCGACATCACCTTGATCTACTCGAACTTTAAGAAAAAAGGTGAGGCGAATTATGAGTTGGTTTTGGAGTTGTTTAGGAAAGGGAATTATACGTGAGATTATTCAAGTGTGAATTTTTGGATTAAGTTTACTAGGATGAGTAGTTAGAGATGATGGCGTTTAGTTGGAACCAAAAAAGTTGAAGCCGAGCAAAATGAGGAAGCGTTCTGGAAGCCAAAGAACTAGCATGGGTAATGAGCCGATCTTGGCATTATCGGAAGGGCTGAACGAATTCGCAAAGCATGACGATACGTGGAGCAAGGATTAGGACGCATACGAGGACGGCGAAGAAAGATGATTGCTTATACGTTGTTGGAACTGAAGGATTTGAAGAATTATGTAAGGCTTATATAGTGGAGTTAGTGTGGTAGATTTGCCTAGAATGCTTGAGGCATTTGGTGTACGAGACGTAGAGAATCATCTATACGCATCATGAACGTCTCCAACACAGATTCAATCCTCTTGATTGAACATTAGGCATAGATGACGGATGGAGTTACATTGCGAAGAAAATTTGCAAGGACAAGTACCATCTGGGAAAGGCAAGCCTAGTTGATGAGACATCGAATAAGAAGAAGGAAGTGAAGCTGAGACAAAATTTGAGCTATATGGATGCCGTTTTATGATGTGTTTGATGAAAGATGTTAGTTGCACGAGTGAGATTTCTAAAGTAGAGAACGCGTCAACACTTGTGTTGCGTGGCTTGGTCAATCATAGGGAGAAAAGGGACATAGGCTATTAATACATAAGATTTTGTATGTAAAGAGTTATCGTTCGGTCTTTTCGAATTGATTACTAGAATCGTGCGACTCAGTCTTTCTTGGTGGAATATAAGGGAAAAGGTTATCAATTTTAAATTAAAAGTAGAATCAAAATGTAAATGTCGTTAAGTAAGAGTGGAAGCTTGAAATTTAAAACCAAAAATTAAAACTTAAATATAAATGATGAAAAATTAAACTTTAGAAAGTAAATTTGAAAACTTAATAAAAATACAATCTTGAAATAAATATAAAATAAAATCTTTTAAATAAAGTTTAAGAAAATGGCGGGAAAAATTAAATCGATAATTAAAAATAAGAAAAGAAAATAGGAACTAGGACTCCATCGGAATATCCTGGTGTCCGAATCCCATCGGAATGCGTCAAAATGGAATTCTATCAGAATGTATACCAAAGAAAACCTATCGGAAACACTCGTCGGATTAATCCTTCGGAAAGCAATCGGAATAAGCTAAAACAAAACTATCGGAATAAGTACAAATGAAACTATCGGAATGTGATAAAAATGAAAGTATCGGAATATGTAAAGATAGAAACTGTCGGAATAATAACTGGTAACTACTATCGGAATCTCAATCGGAAAAATGATCAGAATCTAGAAACCCTAATCCGATACAAAGTATCGAAATATGTTGTCGAAATAAAAGGCCCTTATCGGAATACTTGTCGGAAAAGGGAAACCCTTTTCCGATGGAAGGAAATTCGTAATAAGCTAAATCGAAAAGCTTTTTTTTAATAAGCACAGTCTAAAACTTTATCAAATCTATAATGAAACGAAATAAATAAGAACGAATAAGAACTTACAAAACTCTAAATAAGCAACTTTTTATATCAAACTTTAAAAAGACAAAACCTTTAAGAAAACTTTTAAACAAATAAGCTAAATACAAAATGTAACACCCCCACAAATGCTATGCGCAGCGGAACTACAACATTTGGGTGCTACACAGTTATCATCGCACACAAGATATATCAAACGACTCAAAAGACGTAAAAGTCTTGACATAATTTAAACATAGTTAAAATGTACATGTCTACTGTTTTCCAAACCCCAAAAGAATACAATACAGAGTTTGCGTTTAGGTCCCCACTGAATCTCAACCCAAAAATACATTTTCATTCACATGACATAGTATAAAATTTTTAAGTGCAAAAAGGGAGGAAAACAAAGTAGACCGCCAAGCCACCACAACTTCCATCCTCGCATGCTCCGCTGCTATCAATCTTGGTTACCTGAAACACATGCTTAAAATCGTCAATACAAAGGTTGAGCGAATCTATAGGTTTATCAAATCATAAGTTGAACATAAGTATTAAAAACCAATCATGATCATTCAATAGCATTGTCGTACTCACAATCTATTACTCAAGGATATGACAATTGTGTTTAAGCTCATGACACTAAACCGTTAACTCAATCACCCGCGTAATAATTACCGGCGTGATTCAGATGAAACCATGGCCCCTAATAAGGCATCAGTTGCAATTATACCTTTTCTCTTATCACAAATTATCCGTCCGCAGGGGGTATCAACGTACTAGCCCTCGTCTCGGATAGGGTAGTCAACCCCATAGTACTATCACTTTGTATAAGCGGCTATTTCCCCCTTCTCGAGGGCAAGACAATAGTTAATAGTTCATGAAATTAGGGTCTTTTGCAACTAGGTACTCAACACAATTTCAAGGCAACATTCGGGTCCAACAATCATTCAAGACTTATGTTCATTTTCATTTAAATTAGCATGTATCCCCCTCGCGGGTAAAATCATTTGAAATAAGTAAAGAGCGAGGCTATAGACTCACCTTGCGTAGTAGTAGTGGTTCTAGCGAAGACGTAACGAGAAATGTCACCGACGACGTGGATGCCCGGGAAAATCAAACACTTGACCTAAAAATCAAGGTACGTAAACCAAATCAATACTCCGCGTACATTATTGTACTAAACACACGCAAATGCAAACACACTCAATGCTTATGAAAACTCACGCCAAAATCAAACAAGTAGTTGTTACTAGACCTATACCATTTACCTACGTTATTAAAGTTACTATCCATTTCACGACTTCGCCGATACTTACCAAAAGTATGGGTTGTTTTACTAGACTTTACCCTTGTTATAAAAATTTAGAAAATTCTCAAAAATACCTTAAGACCTGTAGAAAACCCATTTTTAATCCCATTAAAAGTTTTCGCTTTTACGACCCGTTACTCAACACATTACTAAACCTACATTTTTCGGACTGAAATTGTACTTCGACCAACTTGGACTTCTTTGACCTATTTGAAATGCACCTTTGACCTCTTTGACTCCTAAGTCCACTTATAGACTCAATTACACAGGTTTGTGACCAAAATTTGACCTTTGACCTTTTACCAATTCATACTTGTGGTCCTCGGGATTTGACTAAAACTAAACATAAATTCGGATTATGAAAGTTCTCGTCTCCCGGTACACGATCTTTAAAACCTCATAACTTTTGGCTCGTTTGGAGTCACGAGCTCTACCTTATACCAAATTAAAGCTAAGAAGACACTCCATAACTACATCTAACTATCTAGACCTGTAGGAAAAATTAGTTTTACAAAAATGTCTTAAACTTTCTGCCTAAATTTAACCATACCAAAATCATACTTAGGCTCGATTCCAAACCTATTTATCACCTCTAGGCATCATCCTAAGCTTCCCTAATCACAACCAAATCATATTTTCAGTTCCTAACCCCTATTGATCATCATACTCATAAGCTAAAAATCTAAAAATATACATGCAATGTGTTTAACCCATTCAAACACACCCAAAACACCCTTATAAACACAAACCCATGACATTTCATCAAACAACTTGAACACACCCAAAACCCCAAAAATTTCGTGGCTTTAGGTGACCAAAACACCCAAAATAATCAGCCCCCAATTTGTTTTATGAATGAATAAACATTATCAATACACCAATTAAACATCCCACTAGTTTAATTAGATTAAAACACGTTTTTGAAAAATCTTTAATTCTTGAAAATTTTTAGGAATGCATGTTGGATTAAAGTACATGAAAAGAATGAGAATGATGAAATTAGAGGGGGTCTAACCTTGGTTTTAATCAAACAAAGTAGGAAAGAAAATTTAATGGTGGTGCTATGGTGGTGTAGGGTGGCCGTCGGCCTAAGGAGAAAAAGAGGGAGAGAACAAAATTTTTCCAAGTGTTTTTTTGTTAAGTGTGTGTGTACATTCCCCTTTTTGTAAAATTGGAAGGACCCCTTGTGAAATTTAGGCTTTCTTTTGGCCTCAAGTAAAAACGACACTAAAACTTTGCGGGTTTGACTCACTAGTCATTTTAGAAAATTTTACGGGAGTCGGAAATAATCCCAAACACTCCAAATTACTTTTAAATTGTTCAAACGCACACAAAACGAATATACACATGGTTCCGACTCGACTTAACACGTAATAAGAATAAAATCTCAAAAAAACTCAAATATCGATCAATCGATAATAAAAGGTAAATTTTGGGCATCCGTCGGTATCGTAGTCGTTATCGGTTCTTCTTAAATCGTCAAACGTTAAATTACGACCGTAAACGTTGGTTTCAACTTAAACCGTCAAATAATTCCACGATAAAAATTCTTAAAAATTTCAAAAATATACGTAAAATAGGATTAAATAAATGACGTTGGGCTCGGGATATCACATCCACAAGTGAGCCTCAACTTACGAGAGATGCTCATACTGAACAGCTCTTAAGACAATAACTTAGCATCATACGGCACTTTCACGGGTGTTACATCCTCCCCTCCTTAAAGGAGCGACGTCCCGGCGCTCTCCGGTTCTTATACTCGCATTTGTACTACTAGCAAGATGATGGTACTACTTCCTAAAGAGGTCTCCACATTCCGACGTGGACTTCGGTTCACGTCTCGGGTTCTATCACACCTTCACCATGGGTACTATGCCTTCTTTCAATCTCTTACCATCTTGATCCATGATCTCCACTTCAATTTCCCTAAATTCTTCCCACGGGTATCAACACATCTCTTTCCACAGCTTCTCGCGGTTAGCATATAATTCTTAATCTACACCATTTCTTCCGTAGCCTCTCGAATCATTTCAGGTCCATTCAACTGACTTTTTCCTACTTCATTTCATCCAACTCGCGGTCTATATTTTCATCAACATAATTCTTCAAATGTCGCAGCTTCAAAGCTAATCAAGGTAAAAGTCGTGGTACAAAGATACTACCAATGGCATGTGTCGTTCTCAACAACTATCAAATCAATCACACATGTTCAGAGTACGTTTTCCAACGTTCGAGTCGTCCTTTCACTTGGTTCATCATCTCATAAAAATAATTGCTCACAAAGAAAATCACACGGGTCGCACATCACCTCATAGAAATACGTTCAAAATATAAAAGACGAAGTAATCAATACTAGTCGTAGCAAATCACCTTATTATGATATTACGTACATACAACCCTACTTCGTCAAAAACGAATTCATCGATACGAAATCATTCGGCGTATACATAACTCTCTCGAAGACATCACAATCCAAACAAACACAAAAGCCATTATGAAACACATACAACCATATTACGACATGTTTGCAACATAGCCAAACCATGCTAAACCAATTAGTTCAATCAGTTAACCCACGCTTGCTAATCAGCCAAGCCAAGATAAAACAAGAATATTTACATAATTCTCGGATGAGTCCAGTCAAAAGAAAATTGCAAGTTAAAGAAGGTTCAAGAGCTTGCTAGCTATGGATGCATATCCAAAAAGAAATAAAATACTTACATGTGTCATCGTGGGGTGCTCACACACGGATCCATACCCAAAAGATACTACAAGAACACCATCTTACTTCCGTCCCAAACGTGGTCAAAATCTTAATAAATATCATCGTTCACAGTTAAAAAAAAAATACATTACATGGCACGTGTTCTCCATGATCGGACTTCATTGGACAATGTCGTCTCAAGTTCTCACAACTTACGATCACTCGACCAGATTACTTACCACACAAATACATAAAAGGCAAGGGTTTACCACAAAAACATCAACTAGGGATATCTATCGTTTAACCATCGATAATCAAGGATGGTTGAGTCAAGCAAAGAGGATTCCTCACTTAAATAAACGAAGACGACAATTGGAATGGTCTTCCAATTACCGATGCACAGTTGGTAAACTTCAACAATTTATCATGTGTCGTTGTCATATCAAAAGAACAAGAAAAGAATAATAAATAAAGTACGATACATTCTATGTAGGAGAAGTCTTCGTTATTTCCCTTAGAGTTATTCGAACTCTGATTTCCTCTACTTCGGCATTTTTCCATCTTTATTAAAAACTCTTCTCCCGGTGACGATACGAGCCCCTTTGGTATTTCATCAACACCCTCGTGATTCCGATGAAATTTGCACGTTACACACAACTCATAAAAACATTTTCCAAAAACTACTCGGTCACAGTGACTTACCAAGTCAACACCAAACGAAAGAAAAGATTTCAAGGAATACAAGAAAAATTCAAAAATTGTCTTTAGGAATCAAAGAAAATGCGATTACTTGCATAAGGATCCACCATTTTTTAAAAACGTTCTCATCCAAACATTTATCAAAACACTACAAGTTTCAAGATGACCAATTTGTTTGACACGATAGTGCCCTTCCTAAACTATGCATAATTAGCTAGATCATGCATACTTGAGGATCAAGCAACAACAACCAACAAAACAGGACTCTTCCCGAATTATGCATAGTTAGCTAAGCTGTGCTTAATTGAGGATCGAGTGACAACACAAACATTATTATTACATACCAAACACGACTATGGAAGTTTTCAACCTAGCCTTCAAAATAATTAAATCATTTGAAATGAAATTTGAAATGGGAAAATATTGCTACCATCGTTTTAAGAAACACATCAAACATTTTTCGTCCACTTTGGAAACATACTTTTACTTTGCCTTTTTGTGAGGAAAATAAATAAATAATTAAATAAAGAAATCGACACCATTTGCATTTAGTTCACCAAAACATTTGACACACTCATACCTATTTTCACAATAGACTATTCACAAAATAACGGTAAGGTGGTTCATGATTAAAGATCATTGCAAGCACAACAAGTAATAAAATTAAGATCAATGAGATCGAACGAGGTAAACGAGCAATATATTTGCCAACGGAAATTAACTACATTAGAAATGAAAATACTTCAAATGTATGACAAAAGTCTCAGGATAATAACAGCGATCTACGAATACATGAAGTGAAAGTTGAATATCAACACAAGCGTCAAAAATAAAAATAAAAATAAAACAACGATCATAATTCCCATCGTCTCGAGTTGCACATACATTCCACGAAGTGTATACGGGAAGAGAAGAATAATCACTTGGTTAACTATAAACAATTTTCACCAGGAAGATCGAGTTCTTTCACCTCTACAATTTGGTAAAGCGGCTTCGCCTCCTCGCTTTTGTTCAATATAAATAAATAGCCAATTTAATGAAGATTTATAGCATCATTCAAGTAAATACATAATCTTTGGTTCCATTAACCGAAAGGAGAAAAAAAAAATTGCAGGGTCCATGAAGGGGACAAAAATACACCGGGTGACATACCCTCATCATCAAGTACTAGCGAAGTAGCGACACAAAAATAAATATAATAATATTGGTTTCATACCATAGACAATATTAAAATGAACAATCACATGACGACTCATGTTTAGATACAGACTCACAAAATCAAAGAAGGGATGTCGGACGATCGAACCATCGTGACTCAAAACATTATATATACATCTTTATTAAATAATATACAAGTAGGCGTGTGTTGTGTAATCCAGTTGCGTATAATAATTAGTGTTACCTTGTACATTGTAAAACCGAACATTTACACATTTTTAATTTGTGTTACACCATTAAAGAATTTATACCTTTCATTTTCCAATCTTTACAACGCTTTCATTTCTGGAAAAATTTCAATCTCTCGGAAATTATTAACATTAGTAGGTGCGGTGACTCGGTTATCATAATTGACAAATCATTAGGTTTGAAAATCTCCATACTTTTGTCAAAACCTCATTAATGTTCATATCTTAAGTACCAAAAACATACGTAGTAAGAATTTTCCAAGTTTTACGTTTTTATTATTACGACTTATATTATCACAAATATACACGTATCCAACATGACTCAAACTAGTCCAATTAACACTTAAAATCAACCTTTGACTTTTATTACACACATGTTTTCCCCAAAACTGTTTTGTTAAATCATATTCGCGTATTTCGACTCAAATGATAAAGAGGTTTCACGTGGTATTATCTCGGATACTTACTGATTTTAGTCGAGACTTAAATCTCAATAATAATAATATAATAAACAATCAAAATGCTTATCTCAATAATTTTAAAATATATAAAATTCAACTTTTAATCCTTAGCCCATTATCAAATGATTTTAAAATTAACACATCTCGTCGCGGAATAAAACAAAAGATTTTTCAAACGATTTTAAACAAGCATCATCAAATTACACATATTGATTCTCTATAACGACAATTAAACAAACAAATGATTTCCAATGACGTTCCATCAATGTTTAAAATTTTATTTCAAGCATTATAATTTCATACTTAAAGTGTATATTCCGATTTTATCCCAGTTTATTTACTACAACGAGTGACGAGTTCTAGTTTACACCAATGCATACGTAAACATAACCTTATGTTTAAAATAAACCAATTTTTACAAAGTTTCTACCTCCAAAATATATGACCAATTTTTCTACTCTATATTACAAATTATGCCAAAAGTTTGCTACATTGACCCGAAAATTAATTCATACTAAATCCGAAGCTACATATACTCAATAGTCATCTCGCAAATTTTATTATAACTCCTTTCTCGAACTAATTTAAACAAATTCTTAACAAGTCCATCACAATCTTTTAGTATCAAATTTTAATATATGAAAACAAGGATTTTACGAGTGATAATAATTACTTATTACGATTTACCAGCCAAGGTTGAAGGAAAATAATTTCATAATGTCCGTTTATTCTCTACACGAATTTTACTTGTTACAAAACACATCATACGTCATTTTTATCCGAAAGTTTCATTCACCAAATATTAAATATATAAAACACTTTATGTTTAAATCATTCAATCAACAAAGTTCGATGCTTACTTAACTTGCACAAATGCCGGACCTCGTCATGTAAAATATTAACTTCAAAATAATGAATCAACAAAACAAAATGAAATAAATGGAACGAGAATACGTATGTCAACTAAATGTTGTTATCGGCCTCGGATGAGTCTCGAAATCGTACTCCACAAAATTAACACAAAAACCAACCAAATTCCAAGTTATCGCGCTTGATCACAACGCCAGTCTATTTTAAAACACATCTTTAAAATTCAAGTAGAATAGTAAACAACGATTAAATGGCAACACGCCTCAACCACGTTTCATAATATACACACATGATTCGCCGCCCCAATATACGCATCGTCGATTATACTTCGTCTATGTTATAGTTACGTGAACTAACATATCAAACCCATTAGGAATAAAGGAAATAAAGTAATACGTAAGTAAATTACGTTTCAAAAGAAAATGTCCAAAATGACACATCACGGTGCGATAACGACAATCGAGATCGACCTAGTCGATATAAAATATGTTACGAAGCATCATTTACGTATCTAGGATATCAAACGAGGTTCATATTCGGTTATTCGAACAATAAATTAATTATCAAGATTGATAATTAGCGGTAAGGCCGAATTCTCAACAAAACCGCATTTTAATGTACGATAATTACTCAAGGACCATTGCTTCACGTGCAATGCCTTTAAATACCATAGTATATACATACTTATACATACAACCATTCCTACATACACGTAGGATTACAACGCGGTGTTGCCATGTAATGCAATGTAGCCTGTTATGCCAATTACATGCAACATATAAGATAATCTTACAAGAATTTGCAAATTACGATGATAAGTACTCAACGTACAAAACAATATATCTCAATATATATCTCAAAGTATTTACTTACTAAATACTTAGGGAATTCATATCAATTTCGAGGGATACATCTAAAATATAAAGCAATGCTAAAGAATTCTTACCGGAGCCATGCAGGATAGTTGTGTGCTTGGACAATTTCTTACGACACCAAAAGTTATAGTTTAGGATTTTTCAAAATGACCTAGTTCTCTATAACTCATGGCTCTGATACCAATCTGTAACACCCCCACAAATGCTATGCGCAGCGGAACTACAACATTTGGGTGCTACACAGTTATCATCGCACACAAGATATATCAAACGACTCAAAAGACGTAAAAGTCTTGACATAATTTAAACATAGTTAAAATGTACATGTCTACTGTTTTCCAAACCCCAAAAGAATACAATACAGAGTTTGCGTTTAGGTCCCCACTGAATCTCAACCCAAAAATACATTTTCATTCACATGACATAGTATAAAATTTTTAAGTGCAAAAAGGGAGGAAAACAAAGTAGACCGCCAAGCCACCACAACTTCCATCCTCGCATGCTCCGCTGCTATCAATCTTGGTTACCTGAAACACATGCTTAAAATCGTCAACACAAAGGTTGAGCGAATCTATAGGTTTATCAAATCATAAGTTGAACATAAGTATTAAAAACCAATCATGATCATTCAATAGCATTGTCGTACTCACAATCTATTACTCAAGGATATGACAATTGTGTTTAAGCTCATGACACTAAACCGTTAACTCAATCACCCGCGTAATAATTACCGGCGTGATTCAGATGAAACCATGGCCCCTAATAAGGCATCAGTTGCAATTATACCTTTTCTCTTATCACAAATTATCCGTCCGCAGGGGGTATCAACGTACTAGCCCTCGTCTCGGATAGGGTAGTCAACCCCATAGTACTATCACTTTGTATAAGCGGCTATTTCCCCCTTCTCGAGGGCAAGACAATAGTTAATAGTTCATGAAATTAGGGTCTTTTGCAACTAGGTACTCAACACAATTTCAAGGCAACATTCGGGTCCAACAATCATTCAAGACTTATGTTCATTTTCATTTAAATTAGCATGTATCCCCCTCGCGGGTAAAATCATTTGAAATAAGTAAAGAGCGAGGCTATAGACTCACCTTGCGTAGTAGTAGTGGTTCTAGCGAAGACGTAACGAGAAATGTCACCGACGACGTGGATGCCCGGGAAAATCAAACACTTGACCTAAAAATCAAGGTACGTAAACCAAATCAATACTCCGCGTACATTATTGTACTAAACACACGCAAATGCAAACACACTCAATGCTTATGAAAACTCACGCCAAAATCAAACAAGTAGTTGTTACTAGACCTATACCATTTACCTACGTAATTAAAGTTACTATCCATTTCACGACTTCGCCGATACTTACCAAAAGTATGGGTTGTTTTACTAGACTTTACCCTTGTTATAAAAATTTAGAAAATTCTCAAAAATACCTTAAGACCTGTAGAAAACCCATTTTTAATCCCATTAAAATTTTTCGCTTTTACGACCCGTTACTCAACACATTACTAAACCTACATTTTTCGGACTGAAATTGTACTTCGACCAACTTGGACTTCTTTGACCTATTTGAAATGCACCTTTGACCTCTTTGACTCCTAAGTCCACTTATAGACTCAATTACACAGGTTTGTGACCAAAATTTGACCTTTGAGCTTTTACCAATTCATACTTGTGGTCCTCGGGATTTTACTAAAACTAAACATAAATTCGGATTATGAAAGTTCTCGTCTCCCGGTACATGATCTTTAAAACCTCATAACTTTTGGTTCGTTTGGAGTCACGAGCTCTACCTTATACCAAATTAAAGCTAAGAAGACACTCCATAACTACATCTAACTATCTAGACCTGTAGGAAAAATTATTTTTACAAAAATGTCTTAAACTTTCTGCCTAAATTTAACCATACCAAAATCATACTTAGGCTCGATTCCAAACCTATTTATCACCTCTAGGCATCATCCTAAGCTTCCCTAATCACAACCAAATCATATTTTCAGTTCCTAACCCCTATTGATCATCATACTCATAAGCTAAAAATCTAAAAATATACATGCAATGTGTTTAACCCATTCAAACACACCCAAAACACCCTTATAAACACAAACCCATGACATTTCATCAAACAACTTGAACACACCCAAAACCCCAAAAATTTCGTGGCTTTAGGTGACCAAAACACCCAAAATAATCAGCCCCCAATTTGTTTTATGAATGAATAAACATTATCAATACACCAATTAAACATCCCACTAGTTTAATTAGATTAAAACACGTTTTTGAAAAATCTTTAATTCTTGAAAATTTTTAGGAATGCATGTTGGATTAAAGTACATGAAAAGAATGAGAATGATGAAATTAGAGGGGGTCTAACCTTGGTTTTAATCAAACAAAGTAGGAAAGAAAATTTAATGGTGGTGCTATGGTGGTGTAGGGTGGTCGTCGGCCTAAGGAGAAAAAGAGGGAGAGAACAAAATTTTTCCAAGTGTTTTTTTGTTAAGTGTGTGTGTACATTCCCCTTTTTGTAAAATTGGAAGGACCCCTTGTGCAATTTAGGCTTTCTTTTGGCCTCAAGTAAAAACGACACTAAAACTTTGCGGGTTTGACTCACTAGTCATTTTAGAAAATTTTACGGGAGTCGGAAATAATCCCAAACACTCCAAATTACTTTTAAATGGTTCAAACGCACACAAAACGAATATACACATGGTTCCGACTCGACTTAACACGTAATAAGAATAAAATCTCAAAAAAAACTCAAATATCCATCAATCGATAATAAAAGGTAAATTTTGGGCATCCGTCGGTATCGTAGTCGTTATCGGTTCTTCTTAAATCGTCAAACGTTAAATTACGACCGTAAACGTTGGTTTCAACTTAAACCGTCAAATAATTCCACGATAAAAATTCTTAAAAATTTCAAAAATATACGTGGATTAAATAAATGACGTTGGGCTCGGGATATCACATCCACAACTGAGCCTCAACTTACGAGAGATGCTCATACTGAACAGCTCTTGAGACAATAACTTAGCATCATACGGCACTTTCACGGGTGTTACACAAAATAAGCCAATAAGCATGATAAGCTCAAAGCTCGATTCGTATTAAAACTTAGAGATGAATAAAAAGTTAAACTTTTCAAATCACATAAACATCAAGATGAAACAAAATTAAAGATTATCACGAATCAAGATCAAAATCAAAAACAAGAAAGGTAGAATAAGATGGATATCAAAACAAGATTAAGCTTTAAAAAGTAAAGATTAGATTAAAACAAGAACGGAAGATAAAAGATGAAGTTCTAGTGAGAGAAAGTTAAACACTTTCTCTCTCTAAAAATTAAAACTACCCAAAAGAAAAAAAAAACTAGCTAACTTACTACTAACAACTAACACCCTCCTAATGTGTCATTAGGAGGGTATATATAGGAGGTGGGGAGTGTATGTGTTGCTTCCTTCTTTCTTTCTCTTTCTCGTCTTTTAATTCTTTGTCTTTCTTGACGTCGTCTCGGGACTTGTCGATATAAATTGAACTCGTATTATAATTTTCTTCTTTTATTAGACTTGGTTCTTCGACTTCATTAAACTTCCGTCTTTAGACTTTTTCTTTGATAAATCTTCAGAATAGGCCCTGGACATCCTTTCTTTTTGCACTCTTGATCTTTTGACTTCGTCTTTTCTCGTTTTCATCGATAAAAGCCCGTGAAAGCTCGTGTTTTCTTCCTTTTTCATCTTTTGGTCCTAAAACACAATAAAAACACAAACCACGCATAATTCCGCCATTTACGACATAAAATACACGTTTTGGCTTGGTTATTATTATAATTTAGTGGTAACAAGATGGGTGTTTTCACACCTATCAACTATACTTCCTACATAAATAGGAGTAGCTTAGAAAGGGCGGTGTAAGGACGAAGATTGTAGAGGGGATACATAATGGGGTGGAGGAACAAGTACGATGAGAGTTGGGTGATAGTCGATAGGCTGACTAATTCATTCCATATTCTAAGCAGAATGAGAAATCACGTAGTTGAGAAGTTGGGAGGATTGCGCACGGATGTGATGGGATATGAGGTTTTTCATAAAGGTTAGTCTAATAGGTATGGAATTCCCATATGAAGGATTATGGCTAGGGAAGAAATGACGGGAAGCAAGCGTAGTATACCATTGATAGACTAATGGTTGGTATGAGCATACTATAGGTATGATTGAGGAAGACGCCTAAGCATTGGCGTGGGATTTGGAGATAGTTGGAGAAAAAATTTATTAGAAAGAATTCTCCTACAGAGGGAGAGAGTCACCAGTGAGAGGGGCATATGCCTCATTGATGAGAATGTAGGAGATAAAAGAGGATCGCCTAAATTATAGGCTGAAGACGAGATGAAAGGTGGTATGGGAATTAAGATTGTGGAGAGACAAGCGAAAAGTAGTATGGAGGAAGAATGGTTAAAGAATCAAGAGATTGTCAAGATAGGGGAGTAACGTCGAAGGGAAAACCATTAAAGCTAGAGGTTAGTAATCACGAGCAATGGAACGTGCACCTAGAGAGAATGCATAGCACCTGTTAGTATGAATGATGGTTAGTTATTTGGTGACGAGCATGGAAAAGAGAAGATGAGGCGGTGGTTATGACATGTTTCATGTGACTGTTATGAGAAGCTTTGGCTATGCAATCCTGCATATGCCATTAGATGTGATTGAGGTTGGGAGAACTTTCGGATGATGGAAAATCCATAGAGGATATGAGACGTTAGGTCTGGTGATAGGAAATATAATAGAAACTTCTGGAGTTAATCCATAGGAGATGAGGTGGATCACCATTACAGTGGGATGAAGTTAGGAGTAGTCAACGTATTGGACAGAATGTGGATCGGAAAACTATGGAGGTGGTGGCAGTTCTTAAGTAGAAGTTGAAAAGGGTAAAGGACCGACAAGAGAGTTGGGCGGAAAAGAGGCGTAAGCCGTTGGGATTTGAGATTGGAGATAAGGTTATGCTAGGGGTTTCACCTTGGAAAGGAGTGATGCGATATGGGAAGAAAGGGAAGATAGCACCAAGATTCGTGGGTCCATTTAAAATCCTTGAAAGGATCGGGATAGTAGCGTATATGTTGAGATTATCCGAGGATTTGAGCAGTGTGCATGTTGTATTTCATGTACTGATGAGATGGCATTTATACATGATCTCATCATTCTTTTTCGGCTTTAAATGCATAAAATGTCATTAAAATACCATATTATATTCTTGTGTTTGTTACTTGTGTATTTTAGGTATGGATATCGTGACAAAGATAAAAGATCACAAGAAACAAGGAAAAACGAACACAAGAAATGAAGCCGCACAATGAACCGGGCCCTAGTTGTGATTTTCTAAGACAAAGTCCTTGAAGAATTGAAGATGTACAAGAAAAGTCATTCATCATTGAAGAAATGACACTTTATACCCTTGTATATTCATAATTACAAGTTTGGTCCCTAATGTTTGTCAAAATTACAAAAAGGTCCCTCAACTTTGAAGAATTGGCAAAATTAGTCCCTCAAAAATATCAATTTGTCAATATTGGTCTCCTCAAAGTCAAACATACAAAGAAGACCTTCAAAGTTTAAGAAAGTTCAAGATTGGTCTTTCAAATATTCAAGAATGTCAAAACAAGCCTTTGAAAATACTTTGTAAAAGTTTTTGTGGCCAAAGTATAAAATCTGAAACTTATATTACAAAGGAAATGGGTTTGCAAGTTGAAAATACTTTGTATACAAGTTTCACCAAAATACAAGGGTCACTCTTGCCATTATGAAACTTCAAATAACACAAACACGCGCCAAACAACCTCAACCCACCTTTTTCAGATCAAAATTAGTTACTATTCACCTCAAGAACCCAGTTATCATTCCACTTAAAACAAAGGGTTAAATCAAATTACCTTGACGCATACTTGATTCACCCTCACACGAACACATCCAACACTTCAAATCATCCATCACATCACTCAATGGTCCCTACCATCAACCCCGTCCACCAATAAAAAAACAACTTCCTCTATAAGGAATGCCACGTGGCAAGATCAACGATTTTAACATTCTACTTTGTCCCTAAGGCATTATGAACGATCAAGATCAATATGGACAGCATAAAACGTCACAAGCATCTAGAAGACTTCAAGGGAAATTATGAGATTTTTTAGCTAGGGTTTCTAGTATTTCACATTGTAAACTCAGCCTTCTAAGACCTATCTAAGGAGACATCAACATGTGATGATCCCTTGTTCCAGTTTTTGCTTTCTCTTTTGTAATTTTATTTCAAAGTAATAAAAGTTGGTATTTTTTAAGTTTGAAAGTGTAATTCCTTTTTTTCGTTTAAAGCTGTTAAGGAGAAGTAAATTCTGAGTTCCATTTTATATTTTGGAAGTGTTTTGGTGGTTGGATTGAACGACGTTTTGTTTTGAAAAGGTTTTTAAGGTTGAAAAGTTTTCAAAATCTAGGTTTCTGTTTTGCTTATTTACTTGTGCTAACCCCATCCAAAAGCTACAAGCTCTTGCAAGCTTGTTGACACCAAGCTTATGAAGGTTTATCAACCTTTGGTTGGATTGTTTGTTGCTTGTGTTGAAGATCCAAGCCTTGTGGTTTAGCTGTTGAACCATCAGTCAAGGCTGCATACTCATTTCTTGTTCAAGTACCCTAGGTCTGTTCTAGCTATTGAACTACACTCTTTGGAGCTTTACTGACATCCCCTAGGAAGTTGTGGGGAAGAGGTTCACTCATTTTACCCTTTTCTCTTTTAAATTTTTGTTAAAAATCTGATATGTTAAGTTGTTATGTGATTTTGTGTTCTTGTGTTTGTGTTGGTAGGTTTATTGTTTAAACCTTTTAGTTGTTACCTAGTTGAGATATTTGAAGCATAAAATCAATAGGTTATTTGGAAAACTATAAAGATTATTTGAAAGAGTACTAAAACAAGTATGTTTGGAAAATTTGTGATCAAAAGGCCTTGTGGCCTTGTGCCCTTGGTTCTTAGGGTTGGTCTTCTCTAAACAAGTCATTTGGAAGTTGTTTTGGTCACTGGTTATGTTTGAAAAGGTTTGGAAAAGGTTTTGCAAGTTTTTCGAAAAATCAGTCCTAAGTGTTCTTCATTTGGTCAAACAGATCAGAAGGGATAAAATCTATGTTTGTTGGAATCAGGGTCTGAATTTTGGTTTGCTAGTAGTTCTTGTTGGTGTGCATCTCTGCAATATTTGGTTTTGCAATTTGGTGGCTTATTGAAAGAGTTGTAGCTTATAGAAGTTGGCTGAAGTGGTCATTTGCATCAACAAAAGTGACCACTTGATTTGAACTTGCATTTGTTTATTTAGTGAATGCCCTCCTATATTGTTGCTTGTTACTTGTTATTTGGCTGCTTGTGTACTTATCTTGCTATTTGGTTTGCTTATTTGAAGGATCATAAGCTCAATGGCTTATTGGCTCATCTGTGAAAAACAAAGCGACAAAAGCGGGTAAGTATTAAGTATCACGTTTTGTGAAAAACGCGAATACTCGTCGATGAGTTCTTTCTCGGTGGAGGTATGGTGTTTGGGCCAATAATTATAGGCGTTATTTACTTTGAGTTAATACGCTTTTGGAAAGTCAAAAAGAAAAGAAAACGGAAGACGGAATAAGCTAAAATTAACCTACGACGCGAAACACGTAAACGTAAAATGACACGTAAAATTCGACTGAATTAAAAATAATAATAATAAAAAAAATATCGAAAACTTAACTAAAAATAAACTAATTAAACTTAGAAAAAAGAAAAAATAAAAACTATTTCAAAAATACAAATTGGCAAAAAAAACAAATGTACGAATTTGAACGAAAATATTATAACGAAAACAAAAAACGCGATATTAAATCAAAATATCAAATTTTAAACTCTATGAAAGCAAATTTAATTTTCCTACGTAATAAATAACAAAGAAAATTTTAGAAAAAAGAATTACATTTTTTAATTTTAAATAATTATTTATGAATTAATTAGTATTAAAACTAACTAAATGATTTAAAAATATTAAATGATTTATAAAAAACAAGAAAATCATGAAAGGTGCCTAAGTTAATGAAAAGTATAGGAAAAGTAAGTTGGACTAATCAGCTTATCTAATAAGCTCTAAAAGCTGTGAATAATCTACAATAATTGTGAAAAAAAACAAAAACAAAACGTATAGAAATAAAATAAAGGAGATGTTAACCAAAAAAACTCAACAGAGCAGTTGGTTAGTTTGTATGTTGCTGCGTCTATGGGAGGGCAGAGGTTAGTGGTTCGAAACCTGCTTGCGGCCACTTTTCTATTTTTTTGTTTTTCTTTATTTGCGAAGAAGAAAAATAAGTGGATGTATTAACAACACGAAGTAACAGATCAGTTGGTTGTGTTGTGGTGACTTGTCTCTGCTACTGCAGAGTGCCACATTGTTTTTCTTCTTTTAATCAGCTTTTTGCGCTTATTTGGATGAATCAATAAGCACACCTAGCAGTGGCTAAAGTGAGTTAAACAACAACATGCACAACAACAAAACACTCAAAATCAAATTTAAATAGAAACTTCAAATAATCTAGAAAAAATAGGCATCAACTAGTTTAATTATAGTGCACAAAGAAATTCATGAGCCAACTTCATCGCTGCCTATAAGCTAAAAACTATAACCTCCTGCCCTATATCCTAGAAACAGAAAACATCAATACTTACACTATCTAAAATCTGAAATCAAAGGCCTAACAACTAGTAACATAAGAGATATTAGATATGGTGGTTCCTGCTATGAACTTGGCCACCTTGGGCTTTTGGTCAACTTAGTACTCAATTACACTCCTTGTAATCAGTGACCTCAAACAAATTCATGAAATGTTTAAATATCCATTAACAAACTCAAAATAAACCAAATCAACAAACAATAACAACAAGATAAAAAAAGAATTCTACACCTACTGATATTGAAACTCAGGGAACTAAACTACAACTTGATTTTTTGTTTGGTTTTCTTACTTTCTTTTTTTTGGTTATTTTGGATTTGTGATGGAACAATTGGGCACATAAGCACAACATACACAAATACAAAACACAACACACAACAAATCAAATGTTTCCAATTCAAGCCACAACTAAGAACAATTTGTACACAGCAATAAACGAACAAACTCTCCTATAACTGCTGTCATACAGTGGTTAAATCGCACCCTTACTTTAGTTTTCTTTTGTGGACAATAGACCCCTAGTATAACAGTGGACTATCAAGTGACTACTTTGGTTAGTTTTTAAATTACAGAAAAGGCTGTCATAAACCAACTAATCTTAACTAAACTCCACACAAAACTAGATTACTCCTAATCTAACACCTATCCTACTAGATTTTGACACCTAAATCAATATTGTCACAACCCGACGCCCCTAACTGTTGTCTTCTAAGAAACAGTGAGTTGGGCTAAGTTAGCAAGTGGGTAAGGCAGAAATCTATACTATGCCTATGGTGACTCCTTTTTAGCGATAAGCTTGATAAGCTGTAAAAACCTTCCAAACACTTACACGTAATCCTAAAATACCCTATAATCGAACTCTTAATAAAAATTCAAGCCTATAATTCTCTTATCCTAACAGTAGACGAGTTCTGATGGTCTTGGGTGGTTATGATCAGCACGAAAAACAAACTTAGTATGAGAATAATTGTAAAACCCGCATACTTTTACATGAACAGTACATGTAGTAAACGTAGTTATTCATTATAAGTTTCCTTTTTATAGTACAAGCACGTGTCACGAATATTAATTACAAGAATTACGTACGTGTTATTACACGATAAGTATTATGCACGTGTCAATGCACTATAATAAGTACGTACGTGGTAATACATGATAATTATAATTATATTCACGAACATCTAAAACACGATCATTTGAACCACGTACATATATTAATACACGATAAATAATAATTACGTATTACAGATATAACATGAACATTTGTACAAGATTAATTAAATTAAATTAAACATGACTAATAATTAATTTAATTTAAATCATGGACTTTGGTTACAGTTATTTTTAATAAATAACACATGTATTTAACCTAAGTATTTTTACCCCTTTAATTTGACGATAGTTATTAGTTAATTATTTAGAACATGAATTATAATTAATTAATATAACATGACTTAGGTTATGAATAATCAATTAATAATACATGATTTTAACCTAAGTATTTTATTATTTATTTGAGACTATAGTAATTAATTAATTGTTAAAACATGACATGTAATTATTTAATTACCATGACTTAGGCTATATTAATATAATTATTAATACATTTTTTAACCTAAGTATTTTATACACTTAATTTAATTAAATCATGTTTATATTTAATTAAATCTTATAACCTATAGTTTATTAATTTACATGTTATAATTAATAAACTATACTATTAATCACATGACTTAGTATAATTAATTAGTAAAACTTAAGCTCAACTTATTAGCTTATTAATCCTGCTTATTTCTAAATATGGAAACTTTATATTTTAGAACTTATCTATTTTAAGTGGTTAATCTATTTATGGAAACTTTCTATTTTTGGAAACTTTCTATTTTTGGAAACATTCTATTTTAAAAAACCTGCTATTTTTAGAAAGTTACATATTACTACAAAACAAGTATAATAATACAAGAAATACGAGTAACACTTAATCAGAATATACAGAATACATGATAAACACAACATAGCGTTAAAATCAGTAAAACATGACATGAACACATAAAACAAGCTAAGACATGATATAAAACCAGTTACGTACCCAGTAATCAGAATACTTATACACGTATATTATTCATGTAGCATTAGTGAGATCGATGTAGGACTCTCTTCCGTTCGTCTTCTTCGTTCACTGGTCACAAGGTACGGATTCTCCGTCCTTTCAATATGGACGTTCTTCCTTATTAGGATTTCCCGGATGCAGCCAACTGTTTTCCCCAGTATATGTTTTATATGTTTTTGAACTGCGTTTAATTAGATACCTAAAGCCATATACATGCATGAACAGTTTCACCTGGTTATGGAGGTACCATAACCATAACACTGGAGGCACCAGTGTTATGACTCAACCACGACGGAGTGATAGCTCGTGGCGTCCCTTCAGCTTTTTGCCATATTATTATTATTATCATGTGAGGCGTATGGGTGCATCCTAGGTTACATGTTTTCAGCAGATTATTTAGGTGAATGTGGTGTGTGCCTTGCATCCTTCACAAGGAGCTGATCCCTCCTACCCAAAACTTATATTAATTAGAGGCAGCCCCTCTAATTGCATGACGAGGTCACCCCTCTAAGTATTCATGCACGTTGATATTTC
This sequence comes from Glebionis coronaria, assembly GCA_025667525.1. Taxonomy (NCBI): domain Eukaryota; kingdom Viridiplantae; phylum Streptophyta; class Magnoliopsida; order Asterales; family Asteraceae; genus Glebionis; species Glebionis coronaria. The sequence goes on along the minus strand of CM046875.1, from coordinate 251,812,748 downwards.
ATGACCTATATTGGCTAATGGTAAACATGTTAAACAGTTTTTATAAGATAAACATAAGGCTTTTCAAACTATAAAACCAGTTTTACTAATTTATACTAGGTTTTCCAGGACTTATACATTTCCGCTACTATTAGTCTTATTTATGTTTCAGCCATTCATACTATGTTGTATATCCGTGCACTAAGCGTTATGCTTAGCTGTTACTTTCCTTTCCATGTCCCAAAACGACAAGTACCTAAAGTTAGACTGGGGCATCTGGAGGACACGCATAGGATGGGAGTTATCTTAGACTTCTTCTCCTCATGCCTTCATATATTCATGCTTGTTTAGTCTTCCTTTTGTTCATTTAATTTATTTATGTTTTGGGCTTATGTTTGGGGACCGATGTTTGATTCCGGTTTTCCCTATGGTCATGTATGTTTTAGTACATATTACCTTGCATGCTTTGATGACACGCCATAATTACGCGTAACGGTCCACTTATCAAAGTGGGGTGTTACAATTATGGTATCAGAGCCAAGGCTTCAACCTCTAGGCTCTAAAACTTGACTTGTGACTAGTGGGTAGTCACCAGGAGCTTCCTAAGCCAACGCTTGTTATTCCACGTATTGATGTGTTCAGCGTATTGTTGTTTTAACCATGATGTTTTTAGCACCTTGATGTTTTAACCTTCATCGATATTGTTTTACTAATATGGATGGACAACCGTCATTCATATTTAGTTATTTGTCATTGTTTCAGGCATGATATTCCTCGTGAACTGTGGCTATGTGAACTGAATCCCAGTAGTTCATAATTAGTCACATAAATTTTTTTTTTCTGATAAGTGTTGACAAATGAGTTTTACCTATTTATGTTTCATGTATCATTCTTGCAAGAATTTTGACTAAGTAATGGTTGGTACAGGACCGGCCCTATTTAGTCGCATGTGCTTTTATCGAAACTTTTAACTTTGAGACCGACCCATTGGCATCCCCTCACCATGTCTTTTGTTTGGGTAAACTGACCATTGGCGTTTACCCTCGTGCATATAAATGTTGTTTTATAAACTGCACCATGTATTCATGCACTGTTTTCATGCAAAATAATTTTCGCATGATTTTTTGGCATAAAATTTTTTTTCATGTCCCCTCACAAGTTATTACGTTTTTATGTCAAGTATGTTTTCCTGCTGTCATGGTTAACTTCAATTTCATGCTGATTATGTAATACACTCCTTCATGTTAGGTTGTTTCATGTTTCTTCATGATGACTTCGTCTTCATGTGATTATGTCTTACGTCTCTTTTGTTGTTTTTGCTTTCATGCAAGACATTGTTGGAGTTCATGTAAATTCTGCTTTCATGATAGTAATGGTTGGTTTTCATTAATCATGCTTTCAGGAAAATTATCGTTGAAATTCGTTTAACCACACGTTAGTGTTTCTCTATGCAACCAGAATGAGGTACATACTGGCATTGCCAAGTTATCATGATGTTCTCTCTAATGATTTAACCAATTATTTTTCCTTTAAAATCATGTCAGATGATCGACCCCATACCGATAATTTCATGTGCATTCCATGTGTACTCCATGTACCGTATCCCATGTGCGTATTCCACTTGCTGATACTCTACAAATTGCTGATGCCGCTCATAGCTTGGAGATGTTACTAAAGGTTCATGCTGTTGATTAGTTGGAGACGCTAAGAGATGTTGATGATGTTCACTAACTGGAGATCCTACAAGACGAAGACAAAGGCGTTAGAGCAAAGAAATTGGACGAGAAAAGGATTCACCATCAGACGATTTTCATTAATCATTGTCCCTAATTCTTAGTTACATGTCACACGTCATTCAGTTGTCGTTTTAGTCATACGAGTACAAACCGGGTACCAGCCAGCCACTCAGCTGAATAGTTACATGAATCACAGTCATGAGAATGACCGTCATGGAACTGACATACAAAACGATAGTAACCAATACTATGACAGCAACTATCCTAGCAATCGCAACCGAAGATCCAGCCGCGGACGTGATCAGAAATACAAAGTATCAGTAGGCCAACCGATCTACCAATTCTGGCATAATAACCTAATATTTGTAGTTCTATTTGTTTCACATCTCGAGACATATGTTAAGACACCAGTCAAGACACATGTCATGCTTATACCTTCCAAGACACGAGTCAAGACATATGACTCACGTCCAATTCTAGAACATCCCTAAGAAATTCAGGGTACCCTCCAATGGGTAAATCTATTTAGTGGTGCCATGTATTAATCAGGCCACAAGAATTTCAGTACCAGCACCGGCATATCAGTGAGATCTGTCACGATTGTTCGATGATACGTTCCTTTCTTGCATCTATATTTCATATACTCATGACCATAACGGACACCATTTGTATTCCCCATGTATACGAAGGTTTTCCTTCAGCCTAATGATGATATCCAAGCTGCTAACGCATTACCTGGCACAAGTTGAATTTAATCCTAATTATGGACTACGAACAACACACCCTGCTACGATTCATGATTTTGTACAGTAATGTTCAGGCTCCTGAATACATTCAGTTTGATTTTCCATTGGGAAAATCTATACAAATTATCTATGCTTACAAGCATGTGCGTTGTTAGCCTTGGTTGCTAAAATTTTCTATCTATCAGTAAGACACGACTACTAAAGTCCTTTTACGCATAGCTAGTCGATTATTCCAAAATTACGTTCATATCTAAGTACCTAACATACCAACAGGCTAAGATAGAACACCAACATACTAGGATGTCTTTCCATCTTCAGAAATTGTAAATAGAAATGGGACAAGATCTCCATGGATTTTGGTTACCAGATTAACGCAAACTCAGAAGAAGCAAGATGCTATTTGGGTTATTGTGAACAGTTTGATCAAGTCCACGAAATCCTTACATCCACAAGGATTTTAGAACCAGCAGATCGATCAGACGTGTTCCAGCCAGGGCTCATCTGATCACTTGTTAATCCCTCAGCTATCAGGCCAGACGAAGGTTCAAATTGTGCTCCTTATTTGCGTTCACGTCCTTGTTCTAATTTTATGACTTGCTTTTGCACTCACGTTCATGACACTATTCACGTTCATGATCGTATCTTGGCTTAAGATTTTACGTTCATCTTCGTTCTGGGAAGTTTTGCAAGAACTGAAAAGACCAGACTCAAGTTTAGTATAACTCCCTATCCTCAGATAGACGTTTCACGTCACATTCCACGTCTCACCTTGTAGTGTTTGGCGTAACCGCAGTTATATTCCATGTTCACGATATGTTTCACATGTCATGTTCATTCCACATTCCTCATATCATGTTCACGATATGTTACACGTATCACGGATGAAGATATGTTTGCTCATACTACCCTCACCATATCTCCACGTATGAAGTTCAAAATTTTCACGTATCACGTTCAAAAATTTTCACGTACTACGTTTCAATATGTCTCGCGCATCGTTGCTAACTATCAGTTAAGTTATATTGTTTTGCACCATAACGTTTCAGTTACCCTTGCACGTTAATTCTTTTCCCTCTATCAAATTTAGGGGATCTATCTTACGTTGATAACCATGAACTCTTCGTGTTTTCAAGTCAAGGTCAGGAGGACCAAGATTTCTCATTGTGTCGAGATCTTGTGGAGGAACCGTTCCAAGAGGGAAGCCACTTGGAAACGGACGAGTCCATTCGGATTTTATCCTCTCGTCATTCCATAATTCAGTCATATTCTTTTCAGGCACGTCACGTTCCATGTCCTTTTAAGCTATGTCACGTTTCACGTTGCTTCCTAGCATGTCACCTTCATGTCCTTTTATCTTGCATAACCTTCCAGTTTGATTCGGGTATGTTTCGCTTCCAGTTACGTTATCTATAATTCGGGGACGAATTAATCTTTTAGGGGGAAGAGTTGTAAACCCGCATACTTTTACATGAACAGTACATGTAGTAAACGTAGTTATTCATTATAACTTTCCTTTTTATAGTACGAGCACGTGTCACGAATATTAATTACAAGAATTACGTACGTGTTATTACACGATAAGTATTATGCACGTATCAATGCACAATAATAAGTACGTACGTGGTAATACATGATAATTATAATTATATTCACGAACATCTAAAACACGATCATTTGAACCACGTACATATATTAATACACGATAAATAATAATTACGTATTATAGATATAACATGAACATTTAAACAAGAACTACACGAATATATAAAATACACGAACACGTTAAGTAGTTATTTATAACGAGCCCGAGTACGTATTTAATTAAGCCCGTATTTTAAACAAACGTTTTACGTGTGGGCTTTGGGCTGGCTGTTTAGACAAGGCAAATAAGAGAGTGGGCCAAGGCCCATTGGGGTTTTGTGTAAAAACAAACAGACGGGGGGGGGGGGGGGGGGGGGGGGGGGGGGGGGGGGGGGGGGGGGGGGGGGCTTATATTTTTTTGGTTTAGACAACATACAATCTAATGAAACCCTAAAATGAAACCAATAGTCGTACTTTTTTTCCTTTGTTCTTCTTTGTCGTCGTCTCCCACCAAAAGAAACAGGAACGTAGGTTTTTAAGGATCGTGTTTGAGGATTCGTTTGTTTTCCTAAACCCTAAACGAAACTAGGTAAACCCTAATCACATTTTTATTTCCTTTCTTTTAATTAATTGGCCAAGAATCTCGATTTCATATTAATAACATGTTAAAAACAAGGTATGTCATGGGAAATTGATTTTGGGTTGGCTGTGGGTAGTTACACGCAAACCGAGACCACACTTGGTCTCGGTGGTCATTAAAAACCACCAGCCGCAAGGCCAGTGGCTGGGTTGGTCTGTCGGTGGTGGTTATAGACTAGCAGCCGCAAGGCCTACATGGCATTTGGCCTATCAGTGGCAACGGCAGAAGGCTACGTTTGGCAGTCAGTGGGAACCGAGAGCTCTATTCTCTTGGTGGGAGTTTTAAACGAGCAGGGGGAACCGGCTACTGCCGGTGGCAGTAACATAACTGCCAAGGGGAAACTGGCAGTTAAGGGGGGTGTTTGGTTTTTTATTTAAAACAGACTTAAGGGTGTGTTTGGCTAACAGTTTAAGAAAAAATAAAAGATACTTGATTTATCAATTTTGCAAGTCTTACATTTTTACAAGTTATAGATTGTTACAAGTACATTTGTGTAAGATTAATTAAATTAAATTAAACATGACTAATATTTAATTTAATTTAAATCATGGACTTAGGATACAGTTATTTTTAATAAATAACACATGTATTTAACCTAAGTATTTTTACCCCTTTAATTTGACGATAGTTATTAATTAATTATTTAAAACATGCATTATTATTAATTAATATAACATGACTTAGGTTATAAATAATCAATTAATAATACATGATTTTAACTTAAGCATTTTATTATTTATTTGAGACTATAGTAATTAATTAATTGTTAAAACATGACATGTAAGTAATTAATTATCATGACTTAGGTTATATTCATATAATTATTAATACATGTTTTAACCTAAGTATTTTATACACTTAATTTAACTAAATCATGTTTATATTTAATTAATTCTTATAACCTATAATTTATTTAATTTACATGTTATAATTAATAAACTATACTATTAATCACATGACTTAGTATAATTAATCAGTAAAACTTAAGCTCAACTTATTAGCTTATTAATCCAGCTTATTTCTAAATATGGAAACTTTATATTTTAGAAACTTATCTATTTTAAGCAGTTAATCTATTTATAGAAACTTTCTATTTTTAGAAAGCAGCTAATCTATTTCTCGAAACTTTCTATTTTTGGAAACATTCTATTTTAGGAAACCTGCTATTTTTAGAAAGTTAATTATTATTACACAACAAGTATAATAATACAAGAAATACGAGTAACACTTAATCAGAATATACATAATACATGATAAACACAGCATGACGTTAAAATCAGTAAAACATGACATGAACACATAAAACAAGCTAAGACATGATATAAAATCAGTTACGTACCCAGTAATCATGTGGGGTGTATGGGTGCATCATAGGTTACATGTTTTCAGCAAATTATTCAGTTGAATGTGGTGTGTGCCTTGCATCCTCCACAAGGAGCTGATCCCTCCTACCCAAAACTTATATTAATTAGAGGTAGCCCCTCTAATTGAAAGCCGAGGTCACCCCTCCAGGTATTCATGCACGTTGATATTTGACGACCTATATTGGCTAATGGTAAACATGTTAAACAGTTTTTATAAGATAAACATAAGGCTTTTCAAACTATAAAACCAGTTTTACTATGTTATAGAAAGTTTTTCAGGACTTATACATTTCCGCTGCTATTAGTCTTATTTATGTTTCAGCCATTCATACTATTTTGTATATCCGTGCACTAAGCATTATGATCAGCCGTTACTTTTCTTTCTATGTCCCAAAACGGCAGGTACTTAAAGTTAGACTGTAGCATTTGGAGGACACACATAGGATGGGAGCTACCTTAGACTTCTTCTCCTCACGCCTTCATATATTCATGCTTGTTTAGTCTTCCTTTTGTTCATTTACTTTATCTATGTTTTGGGCTTATGTTTGGGGACCGATGTTTGATTCTAGTTTTCCCTATGGTCATATATGTTTTAGTACATATTACCTTGCATGCTTTGATGACACGCCATAATTACGCGTAACGGTCCACTTATCAAAGTGGGGTGTTACAATAATATGCAAAATCAACTAAGAAATCTCAACACCACCTCAGATCAAACAGAATCCTCACCAATCCATGGCATGTAAAATTCTCGCATAGAACACGCACAAATTGTAACAGAAAATACTTTCATGATTAAGACTACCTTAAAAGCACAGATTACTTGATAACTAGGATTACCCACAGACTTCTGTCCAAATTTGCAAATTGCGAACTTGAGACTAAAACCTAAGATCTAAACACTTCAAAAACCTTAAAAAATAGATAAAGAACTTAAAGTTAACTACCCTATATCAGTTTTGACCAAAAGACGCACAAAATCATCGAATCCTATCAGAATTTTTTCCAAGCATGGAAAACTTGATTTAAATTCTAAAACTACCAATCTTATTGCAAAAATCGATTAATATTAGACCAACTTACGTGTGCAGAGTACAACTACACTTTGTTAATGAATAACTACCTTAAATCTAAGCATTCCCAAACACCCTTTTAGTCTAGAAAAACCAACTTTCGCAAAGAGAACTTGTTTTAAACACTTAAATCTATGCATTCCCAAACACCCTTTTAGTCTAGAAAAAGCAACACGATGTTTTGATTGATTATGACCAAATACCAAGTAAATAACAGATCAATAACATAAATCATGCAACTTTATCCAGTGAAACACACAATCATCTACCACATGATTTTTCTTGAAAATATAGTCAAGAGGACTTACCTAGGAGATACACCATCCACACCCCCTAATGACTGAGCTGATGAGCTAGCTTAACAAGCTCAAGCTTCCCATCCTGCTAAGAGTAACATACATATGAACAGTAACACAAATAAGAAGAAAAATCACTTATTTGTCTCTCTTTTATATATTTTACTTTTTGAAAAACTTTTCTCACAACTTTTTGAAATCAAACTTTCTTGAATAAGGACCTTAAACAAAAGCTTTTAACAGATTTTTAAATTTAAAAACTCAAGGAACCAACTTTTCAAATGAATTTTTTAAAAAGGAATTAAATTTGCCAAAAACATAGAAACCTAAACACAAATGGTTGATAAATGGAACTCATAATTTATCCTTACAAACACCAACTTTCATAACATAAAAAGGTATTATAGTTCATATATGAAAAAAAAACAACTTTTATTTATCAAAAGGAATTACAAAGTTAAGGACTAAATTCTGGAACAACAAATAAACTACACTACTATAGCTTATTTATACAAGTGAGAAGAGATCAAAACCCTAGCCCTAATGCATATGAACTCCCGTAACTGCCCTTGGATCTTTGGGGTATATTCCATACTCAAATTCGTCTTCTAGAGTCTTCTTGCTGGTCACATGTGATGTAGCAGGTGAAGAAGTAATCATGGTCGTCGAAGTGTTGTGGTCACCATGTTGTAACATCCCATCCTTTAATTGGTTTTCAAACTCTGATTTTCACATGATCTTCTGAGTCTTCACGTGGGTAGGGTAAGATGGGTGATGTGGGATAGTGACTGGTGAGGATTAGGGTTTGATTTAAGGATTAGATAAAGATGGAGGCTTCTTATAGAATGATCAGTGTGAACCCCAACCCTTTTTTTCGTTTGTTGTAAGAGGTAATGGTTTGATAACATATGGGTTTTGGGATTATGTTGGGCCACACGAAATTTGTCAAAAGAAAGATAAACGGGCCTGGGGTGTTTGTGTATCATGTTAAAAACCAAATTATATTGGGCTTTTGTTTGTTATTTCGGGCTGGTGTTGTTTTGGTTCCAACAAAGAAACAAAGGCAACAAAAAGAGACAAATAAAATTGCATACATGGGCCTTGTTATATCTCCTTGAATTGGAACGTGGTATTAACCCACTATTATAACGGGCTGAGTCGGCCCGTTAAATAATAATTTATGTATCGGTACTGGTTTTCCGTGCCTATTTCATTGTCGGGTCTCGGATTTGACTTTGACTTGAAAAATCTTCAAACTTTTGTCGAATCGATCCGAAAACACCCGCTTCGCTCCATTAAGTGCAATCTCGGCTTCGATTTATCCACTGAAACACACAATCATCTACCACATGATTTTTCTTGAAAATATAGGCAAGAGGATTTACCTAGGAGATGCACCATCCACACCCCCTAATGATTGAGCTGATGAGCTAGCTTAACAAGATCAAGCTTCCCATCCTGCTAAGAGTAACATACATATGAAAAGTAACATAAATAAGAAGAAAAATCACTTATTTGTCTCTCTTTTATATATTTTACTTTTAGAAAAACTTTTCTCACAACTTTTTGAAATCAAACTTTCTTGAATAAGGACCTTAAACAAAAGCTTTTAACAGATTTTTAAATTTAAAAACTCAAGGTACCAACTTTTCAAATGAATTTTCTAAAAAGGAATTAAATTTGCCAAAAACATAGAAAGCTAAACACAAATGGTTGATAAACTAGAAATCATAATTTATCCTTACAAACACCAACTTTCATAACATAAAAAGGTATTATAGTTGATATAAGAAAAAAACAACTTTTATTTATCAAAAGGAAATACAAAGTTAAGGACTAAATTCTGCAACAACAAATAAACTACACTACTGTAGCCTATTTATACAAGTGAGAAGAGATCAAAACCCTAGCCCTAATGCATATTAACTCCCGTAACTTCCCTTGGATCTTTGGGGTATATTCCATACTCAAATTCGTCTTCTAGAGTCTTCTTGTTGGTCACATGTGATGTAGCAGGTGAAGAAGTAATCATGGTCGTCGAAGTGTTGTGCGCACCATGTTGTAACATCTCATCCTTTAATTGGTCTTCAAACTCTGATTTTTCACATAATCTTCTAATTCTTCACGTGGGTAGGGTAAGATGGGTGATGTGGGATAGTGATTGGTGAGGATTAGGGTTTGATTTAGGGATTAGATAAAGATGGAGGCTGCTTATAGAATGATCAGTGTGAACCCCAACCCCTTTTTTCGTTTGTTGTAAGAGGTAATGGTTTGATAACATATGGGATTTGGGATTGTGTTGGGCCACACACGAAATTTGTCAAAAGAAAGATAAACGGGCCTGGGGTGTTTGTGTATCATGTTAAAAAGCAAATGATACTGGGCTTTTGTTTGTTATTTCGTGCTGGTGTTGTTGTGGTTCCAACGAAGCAACAAAGGCAACAAAAAGAGACAAATGAGATTGCATACATGGGCCTTGTTATATCTCTTTGACTTGGAACGTGGTATTAACCCACTATTATAACAGGCTGAGTCGGCCCGTTAGATAATAATTGATGTATCGGTATTGGATTTACGTGCCCATTTCATTGTCGGGTATCGGATTTGACTTTGACTTCAAAAATCTTCAAACTTTTGTCGAATCGATCCGAAAACAACCGCTTCGCTCCATTAAGTGCAATCTCGACTTCGGTTTATCAACTGAAAAACACAATCATCTACCAAATGATTTTTCTTGAAAATATAGGCAAGAGGACTTACCTAGGAGATGCACCATCCACACCCCCTAATGATTGAGCTCATGAGCTAGCTTAACAAGCTCAAGCTTCCCATCCTGCTAAGAGTAACATACATATGAACAGTAACACAAATAAGAAGAAAAATGACTTATTTGTCTCTCTTTTATATATTTTACTTTTTGAAAAAACTATATCACAACTTTTTGAAAACAACCTTTTTTGAATGAGGACCTTAAACAAAAGCTTTTAACATATTTTTATATTTAAAAACTCAAGGTACCAACTTTTCAACTGAATTTTTTAAAATGGAATTAAACTTGCCAAAAACATAGAAACCTAAACACAAATGGCTGATAAATTGGATCTCATAATTTATCCTTACAAACACCAACTTTCATAACATAAAAAGGTATTATAGTTCATATAAGAAAAAAACAACTTTTATATATCAAAAGGAATTACAAAGTTAAGGACTAAATTATGGAACAACAAATAAACTACACTATTGTAGTCTATTTATACAAGTGAGAAGAGATCAAAACCCTAGCCCTAATGCATATGAACTCCCGTAACTGCCCTTGGATCTTTGGGGTATATTCCATACTCAAATTCATCTTCTAGAGTCTTCTTGCTGGTCACATGTGATGTAGCAGGTGAAGAAGTAATCATGGTCGTCGAAGTGTTGTGGTCACCATGTTGTAACATCCCATCCTTTAATTGGTCTTCAAACTCTGATTTTTCACATGATCTTCTGAGTCTTCACGCGGGTAGGGTAAGATGGGTGATGTGGGATAGTGACTGGTGAGGATTAGGGTTTGATTTAGGGATTAGATAAAGATGGAGGCTGCTTATAGAATGATCAGTGTGAACCCTAACCATGTTTTTCATTTGTTGTAAGAGGTAATGGTTTGATAACATATGGGTTTTGGGATTGTGTTGGGCCACACACGAAATTTGTCAAAAGAAAGATAAACGGGCCTGGGGTGTTTGTGTATCATGTTAAAAACCAAATGATATTGGGCTTTTGTTTGTTATTTCGGGCTGGTGTTGTTTTGGTTCCAACGAAGAAACAAAGGCAACAAAAAGAGGCAAATAAAATTGCATACATGGGCCTTGTTATATCTCTTTGAATTGGAACGTGGTATTAACCCACTATTATAACGGGCTGAGTCGGCTCGTTAAATAATAATTTATGTATCGGTACTGGTTTTTCGTGCCCATTTCATTGTCGGGTCTCGGATTTGACTTTGACTTGAAAAATCTTCAAACTTTTGTCGAATCGATCCGAAAACACCCGCTTCACTCCATTAAGTGCAATCTCGGCTTCGGTTTATCCATTGAAACACATAATCATCTACCACATGATTTTTCTTGAAAATATAGGCAAGAGGATTTACCTAGGAGATGCACCATCCACATCCCCCTAATGATTGAGCTCATGAGCTAGCTTAACAAGCTCAAGCTTCCCATCCTGCTAAGAGTAACATACATATGAACAGTAACACAAATAAGAAGAAAAATGACTTATTTGTCTCCCTTTTATATATTTTACTTTTTGAAAAAATTATCTCACAACTTTTTGAAATCAAACTTTCTTGAATGAGGACCTTAAACAAAAGCTTTTAACAGATTTTTATATTTAAAAACTCAAGGTACCAACTTTTCAAATGAATTTTTTAAAATAGAATTAAATTTGCCAAAAACTTAGAAACCTAAACACAAATGGTTGATAAATTGGATCTCATAATTTATCCTTACAAACACCAACTTTCATAACATAAAAAGGTATTACAGTTCATATAAGAAAAAAAACAACTTTTATATATCAAAAGGAATTACAAAGTTCAGGACTAAATTATGGAACAACAAATAAACTACACTATTGTAGTCTATTTATACAAGTGAGAAGAGATCAAAACCCTAGCCCTAATGCATATGAACTCCCGTAACTGCCCTTGGATCTTTAGGGTATATTCCATACTCAAATTCATCTTCTAGAGTATTCTTGCTGGTCACATGTGATGTAGCAGGTGAAGAAGTAATCATGGTCGTCGAAGTGTTGTGGTCACCATGTTGTAACATCCCATCCTTTAATTGGTCTTCAAACTCTGATTTTTCACATGATCTTCTGAGTCTTCACGTGGGTAGGGTAAGATGGGTGATGTGGGATAGTGACTGATGAGGATTAGGGTTTGATTTAGGGATTAGATAAAGATGGAGGATGCTTATAGAATGATCAGTGTGAACCCTAACCCTTTTTTTCGTTTGTTGTAAGAGGTAATGGTTTGATAACATATGGGTTTTGGGATTGTGTTGGGCCACAAACGAAATTTGTCGAAAGAAAGATAAACGGGCCTGGGGTGTTTGTGTATCATGTTAAAAACCAAATGATATTGGGCTTTTGTTTGTTATTTCGGGCTGGTGTTGTTTTGGTTCCAACGAAGAAACAAAGGCAACAAAAAGAGACAAATAAAATTGCATACATGGGCCTTGTTATATCTCTTTGAATTGGAACGTGGTATTAACCCACTATTATAACGGGCTGAGTCGGCCCGTTAAATAATAATTTATGTATCGGTACTGGTTTTTCGTACCCATTTCATTGTCGGGTCTCGGATTTGACTTTGACTTGAAAAATCTTCAAACTTTTGTCGAATCGATCCGAAAACACCCGCTTCGCTCCATTAAGTGCAATCTCGGCTTCGGTTTATCCACTGAAACACACAATCATCTACCACATGATTTTTCTTGAAAATATAGGCAAGAGGATTTACCTAGGAGATGAACCATCCACACCCCCTAATGATTGAGCTCATGAGCTAGCTTAACATGCTCAAGCTTCCCATCCTGCTAAGAGTAACATACATATGAACAGTAACACAAATAAGAAGAAAAATGACTTATTTGTCTCTCTTTTATATATTTTACTTTTTGAAAAAATTATCTCACAACTTTTTGAAATCAAACTTTCTTGAATGAGGAGCTTAAACAAAAGCTTTTAACAGATTTTTATATTTAAAAACTCAAGGTACCAACTTTTCAAATGAATTTTTTAAAATGGAATTAAATTTGCCAAAAACTTACAAACCTAAACACAAATGGTTGATAAATTGGATCTCATAATTTATCCTTACAAACACCAACTTTCATAACATAAAAAGGTATTATAGTTCATATAAGAAAAAAAACAACTTTTATATATCAAAAGGAATTACAAAGTTAAGGACTAAATTATGGAACAACAAATAAACTACACTATTGTAGTCTATTTATACAAGTGAGAAGAGATCAAAACCCTAGCCCTAATGCATATGAACTCCCGTAACTGCCCTTGGATCTTTGGGGTATATTCCATACTCAAATTCATCTTCTAGAGTCTTCTTGCTGGTCACATGTGATGTAGCAGGTGAAGAAGTAATCATGGTCGTCGAAGTGTTGTGGTCACCATGTTGTAACATCCCATCCTTTAATTGGTCTTTAAAATCTGATTTTTCACATGATCTTCTGAGTCTTTACGTGGGTAGGGTAAGATGGGTGATGTGGGATAGTGACTGGTGAGGATTAGGGTTTGATTTAGGGATTAGATAAAGATGGAGGCTGCTTATAGAAAGATCAGTGTGAACCCTAACCTTTTTTTCGTTTGTTGTAAGAGGTAATGGTTTGATAACATATGGGTTTTGGGATTGTGTTGGGCCACACACGAAATTTGTCAAAAGAAAGGTAAACGGGCCTGGGGTGTTTGTGTATCATGTTAAAAACCAAATGATATTGGGCTTTTGTTTGTTATTTCGGGCTGGTGTTGTTTTGGTTCCAACGAAGAAACAAAGGCAACAAAAAGAGACAAATAAAATTGCATACATGGGCCTTGTTATATCTCTTTGAATTAGAACGTGGTATTAACCCACTATTATAACGGACTGAGTCGGCCCGTTAAATAATAATTTATGTATCGGTACTGGTTTTTCGTGCCCATTTCATTGTCGGGTCTCGGATTTGACTTTGACTTGAAAAATCTTCAAACTTTTGTCGAATCGATCCGAAAACACCCGCTTCGCTCCATTAAGTGCAATCTCGGCTTCAGTTTATCCACTGAAACACACAATCATCTACCACATGATTTTTCTTGAAAATATAGGCAAGAGGATTTACCTAGGAGATGCACCATCCACACCCCCTAATGATTGAGCTGATGAGGTAGCTTAACAAGCTCAAGCTTCCCATCCTGCTAAGAGTAACATACATATGAAAAGTAACATAAATAAGAAGAAAAATCACTTATTTGTCTCTCTTTTATATATTTTACTTTTGGAAAAACTTTTCTCACAACTTTTTGAAATCAAACTTTCTTGAATAAGGACCTTAAACAAAAGCTTTTAACAGATTTTTAAATTTAAAAACTCAAGGTACCAACTTTTCAAATGAATTTTCTAAAAAGGAATTAAATTTGCCAAAAACATAGAAAGCTAAACACAAATGGTTGATAAACTGGAAATCATAATTTATCCTTACAAACACCAACTTTCATAACATAAAAAGGTATTATAGTTGATACAAGAAAAAAACAACTTTTATTTATCAAAAGGAAATACAAAGTTAAGGACTAAATTCTGGAACAACAAATAAACTACACTACTGTAGCCTATTTATACAAGTGAGAAGAGATCAAAACCCTAGCCCTAATGCATATTAACTCCCGTAACTTCCCTTGGATCTTTGGGGTGTATTCCATACTCAAATTCATCTTCTAGAGTCTTCTTGTTGGTCACATGTGATGTAGCAGGTGAAGAAGTAATCATGGTCGTCGAAGTGTTGTGCGCACCATGTTGTAACATCTCATCCTTTAATTGGTCTTTAAACTCTGATTTTTCACATAATCTTTTAAGTCTTCACGTGGGTAGGGTAAGATGGGTGATGTGGGATAGTGATTGGTGAGGATTGGGGTTTGATTTAGGGAATAGATAAAGATGGAGGCTGCTTATAGAATGATCAGTGTGAACCCCAACCCCTTTTTTCGTTTGTTGTAAGAGGTAATGGTTTGATAACATATGGGTTTTGGGATTGTGTTGGGCCACACACGAAATTTGTCAAAAGAAAGATAAACGGGCCTGGTATGTTTGTGTATCATGTTAAAAAGCAAATGATACTGGGCTTTTGTTTGTTATTTCGTGCTGGTGTTGTTTTGGTTCCAACGAAGCAACAAAGGCAACAAAAAGAGACAAATGAGATTGCATACATGGGCCTTGTTATATCTCTTTGAATTGGAACGTGGTATTAACCCACTATTATAACGGGCTGAGTCGACCCGTTAAATAATAACTGATGTATCGGTACTGGATTTCCGTGCCCATTTCATTGTCGGGTATCAGATTTGACTTTGATTTGAAAAATCTTCAAACTTTTGTCGAATCGATCCGAAAACACCCGCTTCGCTCCATTAAGTGCAATCTCGGCTTCGGTTTATCCACTGAAACACACAATCATCTACCACATGATTTTTCTTGAAAATATAGGCAAGAGGACTTACCTAGGAGATGCACCATCCACACCCCCTAATGATTGAGCTCATGAGCTAGCTTAACAAGCTCAAGCTTCCCATCCTGCTAAGAGTAACATACATATGAACAGTAACACAAATAAGAAGAAAAATGACTTATTTGTCTCTCTTTTATATATTTTACTTTTTGAAAAAATTTTCTCACAACTTTTTGAAATCAAACTTTCTTGAATGAGGACCTTAAACAAAAGCTTTTAACAGATTTTTAAATTTAAAAACTCAAGGTACCAACTTTTCAAATGAATTTTTTAAAATGGAATTAAATTTGCCAAAAACTTAAAAACCTAAACACAAATGGTTGATAAATTGGATCTCATAATTTATCCTTACAAACACCAACTTTCATAACATAAAAAGGTATTATAGTTCATATAAGAAAAAAAACAACTTTTATATATCAAAAGGAACTACAAAGTTAAGGGCTAAATTATAGAACAACAAATAAACTACACTATTGTAGTCTATTTATACAAGTGAGAAGAGATAAAAAACCTATCCCTAATGCATATGTACTCCCGTAACTCCCCTTGGATCTTGGGGTATAATCTATACTCAAATTCGTCTTCTAGAGTCTTCTTTGCTGGTCACATGTGATGTAGCAGGTGAAGAAGTAATCATGGTCGTCGAAGTGTTGTGGTCACCATGTTGTAACATCTCATCCTTTAATTGGTCTTCAAACTCTGATTTTTCACATGATCTTCTGAGTCTTCACGTGGATAGGGTAAGATGGGTGATGTGGGATAGTGACTGGTGAGGATTAGGGTTTGATTTAGGGATTAGATAAAGATGGAGGCTGCTTATAGAATGATCAGTGTAAACCTCAACCCCTTTTTTTCGTTTGTTAATTGTTTGATAACATATGGGTTTTGGGTTTGTGTTGGGCCACACACGAAATTTCTCAAAAGAAAGCTAAACGGGCCTGGGGTGTTTGTGTATCATGTTAAAAAGCAAATGATACTGGGTTTTGGTTTGTTATTTCGGGCTGGTGTTCTTTTGGTTCCAACGAAGCAACAAAGGAAACAAAAAGAGACAAATGAGATTGCATACATGGGCCTTGTTATATCTCTTTGAATTGGAACATGATATTAACCCAATATTATTGTTGTCCCATAAATTTGTGATGATTAAGCAATGAAGAAAGTAAGAAAATAGATGAAGAAGAGATGAATTCCTAGAGAGAGAAAGTAGTGAGAGAAAGTAGAGAGGAGGTGATTAACTTGTGAATATTAGATTAAGGAATGAGAAAAATGAACCACCAACTCTCCTAACATGCTAGGAGGGTAGTATATATAGTCCACCCACATGCGGGCTTTAATGGACTATATATTGGGTCGGGCTTGTCTTTTGGACTTTAATTAGTT
Source organism: Glebionis coronaria (assembly GCA_025667525.1). Taxonomy (NCBI): domain Eukaryota; kingdom Viridiplantae; phylum Streptophyta; class Magnoliopsida; order Asterales; family Asteraceae; genus Glebionis; species Glebionis coronaria. Next base: position 251,795,677 of record CM046875.1, on the reverse strand, counting down.
TAAATCCAAGCCCGTAAACCACGACTAATTAACTACCTATTACAACGTTCTAACTAATGTTACTATAATAACCTTTGACCGAGCATTCTTGTTTGACTCAATATTTTGAGGCTAACAATCTCCCCCAATGTGAGGTCATACCCTTTTGATATTTGAAGATCAATGGAGATTACGAATCTCGTCATAAATGAGCCTTGAACGTGTAACAATAGTTTTATTCCTTCATGCTATGATCTTTGAGCCTTTGTCGTTATCTTTCGACTTTGTCTTTTTAGTCTTGAGATCTTCAAATCATTCTTGACTTGTCTTTGCCATCTTGCGATCTTGTGTCTTTTTCCACATGCTCACACTATTAATTGTTGAATAAGTCTTTGGGCATGAATATGTGGTTTTGAATCTTTGACTTTGCTGAGTACACCGTGACGCCACCTTCTTGAGACAAAACTTAGACACGGACTGAATGGCTTTGACATTCGTCCTAAATCGGTAGCGTTTTACCTCCGGTCGGTGAAGACCGTTATATGATATTAAATACCGTACCTGTGATTAGGTAGATTCAATTAAGAATCTCCTTGACAGGGTTTCGCGGCTGTACTAGCCGTTCTCTTTACTCGACCGTCACAAAGCAAGACTGTGAACATAAAGAGTGAATCAATTGGATAAATATCCGCTTGATTAAAGTCGTCAATTCAAATTCCTGGAACAAGTTTGATTCATTAAGAATCTTACCATTGTAGCTTTCCAGTTGACACAAGTTTGATTCATGAGAATCTCACAAGTCACCTACCGTAGCGCTGTTTGATGTTGACGTTAGAAGGATTTCCATTCGTCACTGTGAATATTAATAAATATCACTCTGAATGTTCTGGCAAGACCATAAAGATATTGCGTAGAAACCTGAAACGAGTTTGAATCAATTCAGAATCAAACCACTGTTGCTTTTCAGTTTTACATATGTTCAATTCATAAAGAATCTTGCATATGACCTACCGCAGTGCTGTTTGATGTTAACACTGGAAGGATTTACACTCATCATTGTGAATACTAAGTAGTATCACTCTGAGTGTTCTAGTAATATCGCAAGGATATAGCGTAGGACTCTCTTGATCTTCATCCGTGTGTCCTAACGAGATTTGATCGATCTCTTGGCTCTAGACTCGATTTGTGCACTTTTAGTGGTCGGAGGCTGGAGCAGATGCCACCTATTCAATATCAACTATCTCGGAGTGAGAAAGTCAATAGAAGTCGTGTTGATCTCCGTGACAATAAAACAAACTTCTTTTGAGAGAAGCCTGAGTAGCTAGGAAAGGGTTTTGCTTCACATCACTGGGTCCATGATGAGATGTCTTCATGATGCATTGACCCGGTTTCTGCCTAAGTTGTATGGAGGGCTTCTTTCTTTACACCCTTTATCCTTACATTTCTTTTTCATTCTTCAACCCCTTCAATGCTTACCAAGACATCATTAATAGCACCTTGTTGTGATTGTTCCAGTGCTATCATCAGTACTTATTCAGCATTCAGCTGCGTTCACATTCTACTCCATCTTTCCTAAGGACTTCTAATAATCTATTGGATTGTCCCTGGGAAGATCCCTCCGGTTCTGGTTGGATCATAGGACTTAAACCTAACCACCCTTTTGACACCAATAACGTCGTGAATTAAAGATGTTGTGGGTATTTGATCGTAACCATGAAAACCACTTTAAATTGTAACAAAGTGTTTGAGAAACATTTAACACCTTGCTAGTTTTGTCGTTTCAGAAATGCTCCCCCTTCACATGTGCATCGATAATCGAAAGTGTTTCGCACATGTAGGTGAGAGTTAAAGTGCTTGAGTCTTATATAAGATCACATTTTAATCACATTTTCTCCCCTATCTCTAATATATAAAATCTTTTGATATTAGAGATACCAAATTTGATTAAAATATATTTTTAAAAATAGTCTTGAAAAGCTTCAGGAGAAAGATGTGTTAATCTTCTGCATGAAGTTGAATTGCTCCCCCTCAAAAATTGATCCAATGGAATTGTCATTACGAGGATTTGATCCACAGTAAACTTTTGAGGATAGGAGTTGTTGAACACACAATTTTTGAAAGATTTTGAATCATTGAGAAATTCTTGAAAAAATTGTGTTCAATGCTTTTTGAAAAATCAATTCTTTTGGACGAAAAGGTTTTTCTAAAGCATAAACTTGAGTTCATAGACTTTGAATGTCTTGACGAATCCACTCAAGTGTAAGAAGATTTAACTTCTTTTGCTAAGGGTAAGAGTACAAAAGCGTACACTCCCCCGTGAATTTAGATCCGGGTTGCAATCTGAAAGTGATTACAAGCCATTGTGTTGAGCTCAAAACGTTGAATGTTTTGTGACAAGCTCAACCCAAGATAGATTGCTCTACCCGTTGTTGGAATTATTGTCCACAATAGACAATTTCCTTTTGAAAATATAGAAATGACATGTTTTGAAAAATATTTACAACTTTCATTCGAGCTTTATGTACACACCCATATTATCGATACTGAAAAATATTTACAACTTTCATTCGACATTTCTAGGTACGTCCATATTATCGATACTGAAAGACATGTCGAGAAGAATATTTTTGGATTATCAAAGATTTTTTAATTTTGTATTTTGCTTTTCAATTAATATTTACAAGATAGATGTTTGATAGATGAATCAAGCAGGCTTCTTTGCCAGAACCTCTAGTTCTGCTGGAGTCAAACATCTCATACCAATTTGCCTAACTAGATACGCAAACCTCTCTTTCGAAAGATCTTTTGTAAACAAGTCAGCTAATTGGTAATCAGTTCCAACAAAGTATAATTCAACAATACCTCTTTCAACTTGTTCCTTAATGAAGTGATATCTGACATCAATGTGCTTCGTGCGGGAATGCTGAACCGGATTGCAGGAGATGGCTATGGCCGACTTTGAGTCACAGTACATAGGTACTTTATCAAAATGAAAGCCATAATCCGTGAGTTGTGTTCTCATCCAAAGAACTTGAGCACAACACGTAGATAGAGACACATACTCTGCTTCGGCTGATGACAGTGACGTGCAATCCTGCTTCTTGGAAGACCATCCCACAAGCTTATCTTGTCCTAGAAATTGTGCACCACCAGAAGTACTTTTACGTGTATCAAGACACCCTGCATGATCAGAATCTGAATAGGCCGTTAGAAAGAAACCGGTTTCCCTCGGATACCAGAGTCCCATGTGAATGGTATTCTTAAGGTACCGAAAGATCCGTTTAACCTCCTTGAGGTGATTTTCAGTGGGTCGTGCTTGATATCGTGCACAATAACATGTAGCATGATGTATATCAGGTCTGCTCGCTGTCAAGTACATGAGGGACCCGATCATGGAACGATATCTCATTTTATCTATGGGTAATCACTCCAAATCAGCATCTAGGGATGTGGTTGATAATGGTATCCCAACGGGGTCACATGATGTCATATCATGCTTTTTGATTATCTCTTGACAATACTTAGCTTGGTTAATGAAGATACCACTTGGGGATTGGTGAACTTGAATTCCTAGAAAGAATTTTAGTTCGCCCATCATAGACATTTCAAATCTGCTGTGCATTACTTTTTCAAACCATTTTGAAAGTTTTGGGTTTGTTGACCCGAAAATAATGTCATCAACATAAATTTGCACAAGTAGAATGTCATCCCCATATTTATAAGTGAAAAAAGTTAAATCAATGGAACCTTTTGAGAAACCTTTGGAGACCAGAAATTTCGAGAGCTCGTCGTACCACGCCCTTGGAGCTTGCTTGAGTCCATATAGTGCTTTGTGGAGACGATACACCTTGTCAGGATAATGAGGATTGACGAATCCTTCCGGCTGCGTGACATAAACTTCTTCCTTCAAAGGACCGTTAAGAAACGCCGTCTTTACGTCCATTTGATAAACGATGAATCCCTTATGTGCAACATAAGCAAGGAAAATCCTGACCGCTTCCATTCGAGCTACTGGTGCAAATGATTCTTCAAAATCAATACCCTCTTTCTGTCCATACCCTTTAGCCACTAGTCTAGATTTATTCTTGATGATCGTGTTCTCTTCATCCATCTTGTTTTTTTATATCCATCGAAGATTTAATGATGTTACAACGTATGGTCTGTCAACAAGTTCCCAGACTTTAAGTCTTTCAAATTGTTGAAGTTAATCCGTCATCGATTCAATCCAAGCATGATCAGCTAATGCTTCTTTGATGTTTTTTGGTTCAGCTGAACTAACGGCCAGTGCGAACATACAAACATCGGCATCGGTGTTAAGCTGTCGTCTTGTGCGAACGGGCTGTGAAGGATTTCCAATGACATGAACCAAAGGATGATCTCGGGTCCAATGATGTGTTGAAGGATGTCGTTGGTAAAACATATGCATATTTGATGGATCAACATGGCGAGTAGAAGACTCTCCAGTTTCGTGTACCGGTGTACCGAATGGGTTGATAAATTCGTCTTCGTCAGATAATGCATTGTCTGCTTGATTTATGTTCTCTGGAGCAATGACAGTAGTTGTGGATGTTGTAGGATCGATTGTTGAAGTAATATTATGAGGAGGTAAATCTGCAGCAACCCGTGTTGAAGTAGATAAAGTTGTATCTGGTTGTTGACGATGATCGGTTTCATCATTCTTATCATGAGTGACAGCGGAAGACTTTGATACAACTTGATTCTCCCCCGTGAAATATTCATCATACATTGGTCCATATAACATTTCCAACTCTTCAATTGTCGTGTCGACTGTCATATCAGCTCTAGGGACATTTTCTGGAACCAACATTGAACTTGACGGTTCATTGTTGTGGTCTTGAGTTCCGAGTTCCGTGCGGTTGTGAACGGAGTTCGTTTCTCGTTGTGTGTCGGGACTTAAACTGTTTTGTTCAAGTGCCATTTCTTGTAATTCATCAAATCGGATGTGAATAGTCTCGACTATCAATTTTGTTCTCTTGTTGAACACTCTATATCCCTTTAGACTGAGTTGCATATCCCACAAGAATACATGCATCACCTTTTTCTTTCATCTTATCCAAGTTTTCACCATCTCGAATGATGTAACAAGTACATCCAAAAACATGAAGGTGTTTGAGTGAAGGTTTTCGATCATGAATTATGTGATATGGTGTCTTTTCGTGTCTTGGGATAATTAAGGATCGGTTTTGTATGTAGCATGCGGTTGACACGGCTTCGGCCCAAAAATAGAGTGGAAGTTTTGAAGCGGATAATAATGTTCGAGCAGCTTCAACCAAAGTACGGTTTCGTCTTTCAACAACGCCGTTTTGTTCGGGTGTTCGAGCAATATATGTTTCATGTTTAATCCCTTCGGCTTCAAAATACTTTCGCATATTTGAATTCAAAAATTCTGTACCTCTGTCAGTACGAACCACTTTAACTTGAGCCTGAAGACCACGTTGTATCAATTTAAGGAAGCTGATGAGAACTTCAGGTGTTTCATCCTTGGACCTCAAGAAGTGAGTCCATGTGTACCTTGAGTAATCATCGACAATTACGAGAATATATTTCTTTCCATTGATACTCTGAACACGCATGGGACCACAAAGATCCATGTGAAGAAGATCTAACCGTCCTTTAGAGCTTGGTGTGGTCTTTGTTTTGAAGCTACTTCGTTTAGCTTTACAAAGTTCACAAGAAGAACAAAGATGATCTTTGATGAATTTCAAGCTTGGAAGGCCTATCACAATATCTTTCTTGGAAATCAAGTTAATGGTATCAAAGTTGAGATGAGAAAGACGTTGATGCCATAACCATGCCTGAGTCGTTGAAGCTTTAGCCATGAAGCAAATTGGAGTTGATGAAGTTGTGTCTTGAAGTGAAATTGTGTAAAGATCAGTACCCCGTGTACCGGTAAGTAAGTCATTCCCATCATAATCACGAACAAAACATGTCTTCTTTCTGAAAGCAACTTCCAAATCCGCATCACATAATTGACCAACCGAGAAAAGATTGTGATTAAGCCCTTCGACGTAGTATACCCTTTTAATCGTGATATTCCCCTGAACCAAATCTCCATATCCTAGGATCGGTGCAAATTGATCATTTCTGAATCGGACCGTACCCAGGAACTTCTCCACGAAGTTAATTAGAAGCTTGAGATTCCCCGTCATGTGCTTCGTGCATCCGGAGTCCAGTATGAAGAGAATTATTTGTATCACCTGCAGAAGAGTTAGAACACGATGGAGAATTTGCTAAATTGGATACCACAGTAGTTGTGATAGTAGAATAATTAGTGTCCTTATCAACATTTAAAGGCAAACTAACACTCGTTTTCACATTTTCTGTCCTAAGTTTAGGCATGCATTTATATCCGGGAGGACATTGATTAGCAAACCACCATTTCCAAGACTTACTAGCAGACTCATATAATTCCTTAATTTTGCTTCTAGGGTTCTTAGTGGTGGAGTCTGATGCATTACTTTTCTTAGTGGGGGTGGAACCAGAATGGTTCATCTTGCGTTTGGGTTTACTAGTACTACTAGGCATCTCAGTTTGCTTCTTAGTTCTAGTTTCTACGCCTTTGACATTATTCGTAGCACACATAGAATGATTAGCATTAGCACACTTGCCACATTTGACACAAACAAATTTCACATTCATAGCATTCAAATCATTCACATCATTCATATCGTCATTACATGCGATTACAGACTTTTTATTCTTAGAAACATTCAAATTCCTAGGGTATTCTTCTACTTCCTTCATCCCCTTGATTCTTGTGTTTCCAGACCTTATCATTCACTTGAGTGCGCTTAAGCTGAGGCCGGCTAACACTAGTAGTGGAAACTATTCCTGTAGTAGAAGACACACGAATATTAGTGTTTCTAGAAATCTGAGGCGAGTGAGTATCTTTGTTTGTGGGCTTAGTGGACATTCTATACATCCATGGTTTAATCACATTATTGTACTTAACGCTTGGTGCTACAGGATTCCTTATGGGTTGAGCTTGTGGTAACCTTTCTTTTCCACCCATCTTGGGGGCAAACACAGTTTTTGCAAACGAGGAATTAGATAAAGCAGATGGTTTTCCCAAGATAGAGGATCTATTCTCTTTAGAGGCATTGGGTTGTCTAACAACATTTTTCTTAATGCTAGGTTCCACAATTTTCCCACCCATTTTTGCAATGAGTTTCTGCAACTCTGCTATCGCTCTGTCCCTGTCTTGTAATTGAGCTTTCAACCCTTTAATTTCCAAATTCTGTTCATTCATTTCTCGGAATGTTTGGGAAAGTTTTTCTTGCAATTTATTATCATGTGTAAAACGACCAACGTCTTTTTGCAAAGCAAGTTCAAGTGAATGACAATGTTTTTGAAGGAAATCAGTTTTGTGTTGAAGTAACTCAAAAGCCTTTTTGTCAACATTTTCTTTACGTTTCGAAAGCTCAATTTCAAGATGTTCACATTCTTTGATCTTATCAAGATATTGGCATGCAACTTCAGAATATTCATCAATGTCAGCACAAGATTTAAAATAAGCACACATAACATCTTTAGAAACGCATTCTTGCAAGAGTAAATCATATTCATCTGAGAAATCAGACTTCTCCATTTGAAGATCATCAATGTGTTTCTCAAGAGATTCAACGTATTTTAAATCATCATACATTTCAGTCCGAATGAACTCCTCAAGTTGAAGAACAGTTTCTTTAATCAACGTCGTGTTTGGAATTAAGAGTTCTTTCACAAGCAAGGTAATATCTTGAGGAATCGGACGTGTCCATTCAGCATTTTCACATTTTGCCCAGTCTCTTTCAACAATAGATTTAACATTATCTATGTGGTGTTTAAGAATACCTAATGTTTTCCTACTCTTTCTTTTAGATTCATCTAGAGGGAGGTAGTTGATGTATTTGTAAACATTAGATTTCTTTGGGGCAAATGCTTTCTTCCATTGAATTCTCTTTTGTTTGCATTCTAGAAACACTTCCTCACGAGTTTTCTGAGTTTGTTTGTTGAAAAGACCATAAAGACTATTCTCATAAGCATAATTATATGGTTTCACAAACTCCTTATTGAAAAGTGGTTGACTATCATCATCCCAAAGGGCAGTCTCTTCACTATAGGCACTTACAGGCATGCAATCAAGATCTGTCCTTTCAGTCTCATCAAGATAAAGACACGGGTTTGTAGCTTGAGCTTTGGCAAGGTACTCAGGACTTGCAAAGCTAGCTTGACCCTTAAACATCGATGGAGGTGCTAGCATTCTTACGGATTGAATAGAATCATGCGTTTTATAAACAACGTTCTTCAAAAAATCGACTTGTGCTTCTAGTTTCGTAACTTTTTCGGTTTATTTATCATATCTACTTTTGAAGTCTTGTTTTAACGCATCTACCTCTGGTTTCTTATCCTCTAGAATTTTAGCAGAATCGGTAGTGGTCATAGAGAGCTTTTGTTCAAGTTCATTAACTTTGGTATTGGCAATGTACGTTTTTTGACGTTCATCCATTAAGAAAACATTAAATTGACGCTTCTATTTAGCTAATAACTCAAGAGTTGTATTATATTTGTTTTCAAAATCGTTCTTTTGACTTTTTAACGCACTTCCCTTGTACCCCTCAAGCTCTTTGGTTTTCTGAAGGAGCTCATCTCTATAGCTTTCAGTCATCTCAGTAGATTTGATAAGAGCAGCTTTACATTCTTCAAAACTTTGAGTGAGCGTAGCGTTTTCCTTCTTTAATTGCTTTTGACTCTTTTTATTTTCAGTGACATCTTTTTGTAAAGTAGCAATTAAATTAGCAAGCGCAATACGTTCCTCTTCATCATATTCATTTGCATGTTGATCATCCTCAGACTCATTATTGCACATGTCTGATGAATCGGGTGTGGTATTGCTATCAACCGTTTCCATCATACACGTGTCATTAATGGCATTGGGTAGATCACTATGCTCAGGAATATCACCAAACACATTATATTCATCAGTAGTGTTTACCTTATCGATTGGCTCAGTGTCAAAGATAGGGCCATTGTCATCTTCAGTGACTTTGATAACTTCTTCAACCTTTGCCATGTACGAGTAATGTGCATCAAGCTCTTGATCAGAATCTTCATCATCAGTATCATCAAGCATGGCTCCTTCCTCAGCTGACAATTTAACCCCTGCTTCCATCTTTTTGCATAGAAACATCTTTTCCTTGTGATAGCTGGAGTCTCTAACCCTTTTCGGCTTCCTGCATTCCTTTGCCATATGCCCATAACCTTGGTAATTAAAATATTGAATCCCGCTTTGCTGAACCACTTGACTTCCAACCGTTTCCCTATTCCCAGTAGCAGCAGCAATCCTCTGAGTATCATACTTTGCAGTTTGTCGATCATATCTTGCAGAACCCTCAACATGCATTGGATTATGTCGATCATACCTAGAAGGACTTTCACCACGTCGACGTGTGTCATACCTTGGAGGACTCTCAACATATCGGTTCTTTGTGTTAGATGATGTGCGAAGATTTTTGTTTGTGGGTTTGTAGATTTTCTTGTAAGTCTTCATTATCTAAGCAATTTGTTGTTTCATCTCTCGGTTCTTTTGAGCATGGTCTTCATCACTATCTTCTTCAGATGAGGACTCAGATGGTGGTGATGGTGCTCTTGGCGCTTTACCTCGAGATTTTGTGGAAGATGATGACTTAGATTATGTGGAATATCGTGGTGAGGATGATGTATTGGAGTATGGCTTAGGAGCACGAGAGTGAGGATCTTGAACATGTTGAGTGGTAGTCAGTAAAGCAAGTGGATTAGCTGTCTTGGCAACACGTTCAACTCCAATCTCATTTGCTTCATTCTGAAATTGCTTCAAGATGTCAAAGAGTCGATGATATGAGACCTCGTCTAACTTTTCTTGTTGTTTCACCAAAGTGACGAACCGTGTCCACTCGGGTTGAAGTTGTTGAAGAAATTGAACATTTACTTCCATGGTGGAGACTTGCAGATTATTTCTTGTCATGTCATTCATCATCTTATAAAACCTGGAGTAGTAAGAGTCAATTAATTCTCCATCCCTTGAAGTAAACTTGCCAAAATTCCAAAACAAGTTTGTTTTGACGTCTTGTTTGTTGAGTGATTCTCCTTGTTGCAAGCGTTCAATAGCATTCCACATTTCATGTGCTGTCGGGCATGCATCAACCGTGGAGTAAATATCATCTCCAATCCCACTTAAAACCATATAGATGGCTTCCTTCTCCGCATCATGCCAAGCACAATTTTCAGGTGTGAGATCAGCTCTTGTTTCATCATGTTCACTTGCAGGTATTGGATCAGTAGTATCTGTGGCTGCTCTTGGAGGAACTGAGATCTTCTTAAATATATATGGTCCATGAGTAATACATTTCCTCAAGGCATCACCATTAGGTCTTGTATCAAGATATCATATGAAACGTGATTGCCATTGAGCATACCGACCAAATACAAGCATTGGTGGTCTCTCTTTGTTACCCGCCACCATTATGTTGTTGTTCGTCACACGATATTCGGCAGTAGAATCCATCTCAATATTCTCTGAAATGATGAAGTGAAAATGGATCTTAAGTAGATTTGTTGTGATTGTTGTTGTCGTTTAAATTCCAAAAATTGCAATTTTTTCTCCAGTCCGACAATAAATTCTCCAGTCCGACAAAAACGGTAGACCTAATTTTTTTTTTTTTAATCTTCGTGTAAACGATATTCCGAAACTAGTCTAGATAGTGGCTAAGTCTAAAAAATACTCAATCAAAAATTTAGCAAAAACACATCATCGGAATCACTTCGTCGGAATGTCTAATCGGAATGTCCAATCGGAATGTCTAATCGGAATCCCTTCGTCGGAATGTCTAATCGGAATGATGATCGGAACGACCTTGTCGGAATACCAAATCGGAATGATGATCGGAAAGACCTTGTCGGAATACCAAATCGGAATGTTGATCGGAAAGACCTTGTCGGAATACCAAATCGGAATGTTATCGGAAAGTTGGTCGGAATGTTGAAACCCTTTTCCGATGCTACTGATCAGAATCCCAATCGGAATCTATAATCCCTTTTCCGATTACACCAATCGGAATAATAGTTCTGTTACGAGATTTTAGGGTAAAAAATGAATTTTTCGACAAGAAATCCGCGATTTTAACCAACCAAATGCGACCAAATCCCTACCACAGCTATGTAGAAGATTTATTCAAGATTTAGAGCATAGAAACACAAAAAGAAACTTGAATTCGAGATGATTATAAGAGAAAATCACACGAACCAAGTAAAATCAACAACGAATCACAAAACTACCCCATGGCGATTGATACCAAATGTTGTCCCATAAATTTGTGATGATTAAGCAATGAAGAAAGAAAGAAAATAGATGAAGAAGAGATGAATTCCTAGAGAGAGAAAGTAGTGAGAGAAAGTAGAGAGGAGGTGATTAACTTGTGAATATTAGATTAAGGAATGAGAAAAATGAACCACCAACCCTCCTAACATGCTAGGAGGGTAGTATATATAGTCTACCCACATGCGGGCTTTAATGGACTATATATTGGGCCGGGCTTGTCTTTTGGACTTTAATTAGTTTAAATCCAAGCCCGTAAACCACGACTAATTAACTACCTATTACAAAGTTCTAACTAATGTTACTATAGTAACCTATGACCGAGCATTCTTGTTTGACTCAATATTTTGAGGCTAACAATTATAACGGGCAGAGGAAGCCCGTTAAATAATAATTTATGTATCGATACTGGTTTTTCATGCCCATTTCATTGTCGGGTCTCAGATTTGACTTTGACTTGAAAAACCTTCAAACTTTTGTCGAATCGATCCGAAAACACCCTCTTCGCTCCATTAAGTGCAATCTCGGCTTCGGTTTCTTGTACGTCTTCGTTTTCCTTGTTCATTTTTTCTTTGTTCTTGTGATCTTTTTGTCTTTTTCTCGATATCCATAGCTAAAACATACAACAAACATATGCGAGCATATTTTATGGTATTTTATAATATAATTAATCGTTTTAAGCCCGATTTAGACGATGAGACCATGCATAATCGCGGTCTCATCACTCCCCCATACTAAACCATTGTCGTGCCCTCACGCAATGCTAGAATAAAGTATCTTAGCATCTCGAAAATTCATTTTGGTCGACTGTTATAGAAACGTAAACTTACTACACTACTATTACTTGTGTTTTAGACATAATGTATGATTTTTATCGCAATATGGGACAATTAGGTTCATAGAAGAAGAACATTTGAGTGCCTCGTAGAGATAAATTCATCGTCATTGATGTTCACCCAATTCAATGCTAAGCGTGTAACGAGATCATTGTCATTATAAGTTAGTAAAACAAACGTTACTCATGAGCGTTAATTACGTACTTAGACTCCCTTATTACTAAGGCGAATCTCTTATATTTTATTTTTTCTTATTGATCACGAGGATACATTTGACTTATTTTGATATTTAATAAGGACAAAAATAAAGTAGGACGATTTAATTAATAGTTAGCTAAAGGACACGATCTTTTAAAATGGCTTCTCGTAATCTCCTTACGTTCATATCTTGGCATAACTCGTTTCTCGATTTGAGACCTTTCTTGGACTGATATTTGGCATGTACTTCAAACTTCAAATCTTGAGAGACGATCTTGAAATTATGGTCTTCTCTTCATATATAGAGTACTTCGAGAGATACTTCAAACGTTGACCACGACTTCTTAATTTTTCCTTTGTCTTTATTTGGGATTTTGTTATACAACGATCCGCCTCCTTATAGGACTTGGATCTATTTATCCTCATGCCTTGTTAGGGCCTTTTCGAATCGAATTTTCCGCAACCTTTTTGGGAGTTAATTGCTTTTCGTCGTTTGTCTTGATCCTTCATATAGATTTTTGGAATAACGATTCTTCACATCATCTTGGATCTTTAGGAATAAAGGGGAATCCTCATGCCTTGTTAGGTCCTTTTTGATTCGCCAATCTTCGCGTCCCGTTTCAATAAGTTTTGCCTTGGCTATGAACTCTATTTAATCACGAGTAACTTTTAAACGATCTTGGACTAGAAGCTAAGTAATCTTTTAAGTCGTACGACCTTACTTATTGCATTTATTTATTTACAAGCATTGGGAGAAAAAGCTAATAATTACCACACATGAGATCGTGAAAGATTACATAACGTATAATTGGCTCTATCATTTCTCGTCCTTTTTTAAGAGACTTAGCCTAATTAAAGTTAAGGAATCGTAGCTAGTGTAAAAACACGGTCGAGTAAAAAATTACTCTTATTCTCGCCATTAGAAAACCTACATTCGTGTCTTAAACACTTATGAAAACATGAGAAAAAAATTTAAAATTTGGCCATTTTTAGCCTTATTTGCAACAAAACGATAACAAAAAGATAAACTTTGGAAAGCGTGAAGGTTTAGCAAGGCAAGTATCTATTCACCCCCCATACAAAAGTTTAACATGGTCCTCAATGTTTCGAGTCTAAGGGTAAGATACCCCCATACTAGAGACGAAGTCAAATGCTTAATCTAGCATGGAAAGGGTGGAACCATTAAATCTATAGCCGTTTATAAAGTGTGGTAAAAGACCTAAGGTTAGAACTTTCAACGATATATCATTTGGATATCGGAAAATTCTTCAAAGAAAATGATCGAGGCTCACGTAAAACGAACACGAGAGGCTTCAATCGTGATGATAATGACCTAAGATTACAAAATCACAAAAAAACACGGAACAGAGGTTGGAAGGGCACAAATCCCCTCATTAAGATAATTAAAAATAAAAAATATTTACAAGGATAAGCATGAGAATCCTCCACGGGGCACCTTGTTTTTGATAACCGAGTCAAAAGCTCGACTCGAATCCCCACAAATTTGATCGTTTAGGGATTATCATGGTTCGGTCATTTTTTGTGGGACTTACATGTAATCAAGGCCCAAAAAGCAACCGATAATAAGAGCAAAGCCTTTATACCGGGGTCAAAGATCGTATCCTCACATTTTGTTGAAAATAAAATACGTAACGCCGGAGGATACGTCTTGTAAGGAAGAAAACTCCTTACAACATATGAAAATTCATCATATCCGAGGGGGTGGGTTGGTTCACTTTGAAACATGGGTAAAATTGAAAGAGAATTAATCAAATTAGGAGTCTCAAAATTTCCTCCGGATCGAAGGCAAAAGCCTCATTAAAACCTTCATTCTCATCGAGAGGCGGTCCATCGGTGAACCTCTCGAGAATGGAAACATTATGAGTAGAGAGAGAAGTCTCATCCGTATGAGACTTTGGGAGGGTGACTAGCAAATCCGGCTCATCGAGTTTAGGATCCTTAAAATCCTCACTCTCGATATCCTCGAACGCCTCATCAAAGAGAGGATTTACGTCACCAAAAATGAGCGCGTCATCAAATTCGAATAAATGGTTCGAAAATATTTTAAAATCATTGTTTTGAACATCCTCGTCGATTAGTGACTCGTCATCACTAGCGGAAAAATCATCGTCATTGAAAAGCGTGTTCGAGAAAATCGTTGATTCTCTCCCCGAAGTGTCAATGGGAGAGACATCATCACAAGAAATGGAATCACACTCGCTATCGTGATTTGCCTCGTTAGAATTTTCGTGGAAAAAGTCGTCGAGGGAAAAATCACTTACCTCATCTTCGGAAAAAACCGTAGGCTCACATTAGATTGGAATAGGGATCTCGATACTAGGATTAGTGTTAAGATTCTTCTCCCTCATGCATAGAGAGGTATCAGTTTCTATAGTAGGTATAGTAGTGATGGTCTCACGATAAGGGTAAAAATTAAAATTATCGTTATCGTCATCGTTGTCGTAATCATATGGAATTACAAGAGATGTAGAGGCATAAGTATTTAAATTTGACGCTTGCTCTTGTTGCTCTTCCATTTCTCTCTCTTCTCTCATACTTAAAAACATATCCCTCACGTCTTGTATGAATTCTTCTTGATGGTCTTGTAATAAAGAAAAAAGGAATTTTGCCTCTCGTTACTTAACTCATTAGAATTTTGATGTTCGAGATTGTATGGTGGGGTATCAAAATTATCAAAACCGGAATTATAGAATGAATTCGTGTTGTCCCTAATTATATGATGATAGATTAAAGAAATGAGATGAAAAAGATATGAATTCTAGAGAGAGAAACTAGTGAGAGAAAGTAGAGAGAAGTGTGTGAAACTATGGGAAGATTAGATTAAAAAAGGAAAAAAAACAACCCTCCTAACATGCTAGGAGGGTGCTTATATAGTCCACCCACATGCGCGCTTCTTAATGGACTATATATGTTTTTGGGCCGGGCTTGAATAAAATGCTTAGTACCTTAAAAGATGCCTTTTAAGCTAACCATCAAGCCCGTAATTTCATGACTATTTTAACTAACTATGACAACGTTCTAATAAATATTACAATACAAACCTATGACCGAACATTCTTGTTTCACTCAATATTTTAAGGCTAACAATCTCCCCTAATGTGAGGTAATTCCTCTTTGATATTTGGAGATCAATGAAGATTACGAATTTTGTCATAAATGAGTCTTGAACGTGTAATAGTAGTCATGTTCCTTCATGCTGTGATCTTTGAGCCTTTGTCGTTGTCTTTCGACTTTTCCTTTAAACTTGAGATCTTCAGATCATTATTGACTTGTCTTTGCCATCTTGCAATCTTGTGTCTTTATCCACATATTCCTTCTTTTGCACAATCTTGAAAGCTTGCTAACAATCTCCTTTGAAGATAGGTCATTCCTCTACATTAATTGTTAAGGAAGATTTTGATCATCAGAGTTGCAGAAGTCTTTAGCTTTCTTGATTGTTGGGTGTCTTTGGGCATGAATATGTGTTTTTTTGAATCTTTGACTTTGCTAGTACACCGTGACGCCACCTTCTCGAGACAAAACTTAGACACAGACTGAATGGCTTTGACATATGTCCTATATCGGTAGCGTTTTACCTCCGGTCGGTGAAGACCGTTACAAGATATTTAAATATCGTACCTGTGATTAGGTAGATTTAATTAAGAATCTCACTGACAGGGTTTCGCGGCAGTACTAGCCGTTCTCTTTACTCGACCGTCTCAAAGCAAGACTACGAACATAAAGAGTGAATCAACTGGATAAATATCCGCTTGATTAAAGTCGTCAATTCAAATTCCTGGAACAAGTTTGATTCATAAAGAATCTTACCATTGTTGCTTTCCATTTGACACAAGCTTGATTCATAAAAATCTTACAAGTCACCTAACGTAGCGCTGTTTGAGGTTGACGCTAGAAGGATTTGCATTAGTCACTGTGAATATTGATAAATATCACTCTGAATGTTCTGGCAAGACCATAAAGATATTGCGTAGAAACCTAAAACGAGTTTGAATGGATATAGAAACAAACCACTATTGCTTTTCAGTTTTACATATGTTCAAATCATAAAGAATCATACACATGACCTACCGCAGTGTTGTTTGATGTTAATACTGGAAGGATTTCCTCTCATCATTGTGAATACTAGGAAGTATCACTCTGAGTGTTCTTAGCAATATCGTAAGGATATAGCGTAAGACTCTCTTGATTATCATCCGTGTGTCCTAACGTAATTTGATTGATCACTTGGATCTAGATTTGATTTCTGCACTTTTAGTGATCAGAGGCTGGAGCAGATGCCACCTATTCAATATCAACTATCTCGGAGTGAGAAACTCAATAGAAGTCGTGTTGATCTCCGTGACAATAAAACAAACTTCTTTTGAGAGAAGCCTGAGTCAGGCGGGGAAGGGTTGTGCATTACATCGTTGGGTCCATGATGCGTTGTCTTCATGATGTGTTGACCCGGTTTCTGCCTAAGTTGTGTGGAGGGCTAGTTTCTTTACACCCTTTATCCTTACATTTCTTTTTCATTCTTCAACCCCTTCAATGCTTACCAAGACATCATTACTAACACCTTGTTGTGATTGTTCCAGTGCTAGCATCAGTGCTTAGTCGGCATTCAGCATCGTTCACATTCTACTCCATATTTCCTAAGGACTTCTAATAATCTATTGAATTGTCCCTGGGAAGATCCCTCCGGTTCTAGTTGGATAATAGGACTTAAACCTAACCACCCTTTTGACACCAATAACGTCGTGAATTAAAGATGTTGTGGGTATTTGACCGTAACCATGAGTGCTTGAGTCTTTAGATCACATTTTAATCACATTTTCTCCCCCTATCTCTAATATATAAAATCGTTTGATATTAGAGATACCAAATATGATTAAAATATAATGTGAAAAATAGTCTTGAAATACTTTCGGTAGAAAAATGTGTCAAACTTAGCATGAATTTTTGAATGCTCCCCCTCAAAAATTGATCCAATGGAATTGTCATTACGAGGATATGATCCACATTAAACTTTTGAGGATAGGAGTTGTTGAAAACACAATTTTTGAAAGATTTTGAATATCATTGAAAAATTCTTGAAAAAATTGTGTTCAACGCTTTTTGAAAAATCAATTTTTTTTGGCGAAAAGGTTTTTCTAAAGCAAAAACTTGAGTTCAAAGACTTTTAATGTCTTGACAAATCCACTCAAGTGTAAGAAGACTTCTCTTCTTTTGATGAGGGTAGGGGCACTAAAGCGTACACTCCCCCGTGAATATAGATCCGGGTTGTAATCTGAAAGTGATTACAAGCCATTGTGTTGAGCTCAAAACGTTGAATGTTTTGTGACAAGCTCAACCCAAGATAGATTGCTCTACCCGTTGTAGAAAAAATTATCCAAAATAGACAATTTCCTTAATAAAAGATAGAAATGACATGTTTTAAAAAATATTTACAACTTTCATTCGAGCTTTATGTACACACCCGTGTCGTTATTGAGCGACACTTCTAGGTACGTCCATATTATCAATACTGAAAGACATGTCGAGAAGAATATTTTTGGATTTTCAAATATTTTTAATTTTTTATTTTGCTTTTTCATTAATATTTAAAAGTAGATGTTTGATAGATGAATCAAGCAGGCTTCTTTGCCAGAATCTCTAGTCTGCTGGAGTCAAACATCTCATACCAATTTTCCTAACTAGGTACGCAAACTTCTCTTTCAAAAGAGCTTTTGTAAACAAGTCAGCTAATTGGTAATCAGTTCCAACAAAGTATAGTTCAACGATACCCCTTTCAACTTGTTCCTTAATGAAATGATATCTGACATCAATGTGCTTCATGCGGGAATGTTGTACCGGATTGCAGGAGATGGCTATGGCGGACTTTGAGTCACAATACATAGGTACTTTATCAAAGTGAAAGCCATAATCCGTGAGTTGTGTTCTCATCCAAAGAACTTAAGCACAACACACATATAGAGACACATCCTTCGCTTCGGCTGATGACAGTGACGTGCAATCCTGCTTCTTGGAAGACCATCCCACAAGCTTATCTTGACCTAGAAATTGTGCACCACCAGAAATACTTTTTCGTCTATCAAGACACCCTGCATGATCAGAATCTGAATAGGCCGTTAGAAAGAAACCGGTTTCCCTCGGATACAAGAGTCCCATGTGAATGGTATTCTTAAGGTACCGAAAGATTCGTTTAACTTCCTTGAGGTGCTTTTCAGTGGGTCGTGCTTGATATCGTGCACAATAACACATAACATGTGATATATATGGTCGGCTTGTTGTTAAGTACATGAGGGAGCCGAGCATGGAAAGATATATTGTGACAATCTAACATTTTCAAGTAGTAAATTATTTTCTCGTATAATATTTTGAAACTTTTTTTTGTGTTGGTTGATGAACTCACAATTTACGGATTTAAATTTGGGCTTACGTGCATAATTTAACGTCCTTTACGACTAAATCGGAAACCTTAGGATTACGTATTTACGTTTTTGAACTCCGTTTTTTATGAGACAATTTTTATGTGATTCGTTTTGTGTCGTTCATTCATAATTTATAAAAACATTTTTCGTAAAACGACTCGAGGGCACGCAAATCGAGGAAACTAGAATCGAGTAATACCCGTAAATTAGTGTGATGAGACAATTATACACTTGTCCCACCCCACTCAAAAGGTACGGCCAACTTTGACACCACATCTCATGATGCGTCAAAGTTATAACTAACAAGCTAACACTTGTTAGCTAAGCTTAACATGTAAGCTACACTTAACACAAAACCATCAAAACCACTTAAACCAAACCATTTACACATAGAAACTCATGAAAACTACTCACAAAACTCTCTCATCCTCCCCCATTACCGTCCCACTCCACCATCAAACACCCCTATTTGACCAATTTTAGCCATAAACTTTGTGTTATCTACACATATAATGAAGAACCCTTGAAGCCTTGTTGATTGGTGATCATTATAACATCAAAGGAGGTGATTTTCTTGTGTACTAGGGCTGATTTCTCAACAATATACTTGGTGGTTGATGATCTTGAAGATAAATTTGGTGTACATCAAGTTATTGTCATCCAAAAACAAGATATAGTCTTGGTTGGTAAACAAGATCATCCTTTCCATTTTCTTTGTTATTATTGTAAAGATCAAATTTATTTTCTTTCCTATTGTATATGTATATGATGAATATATGATGATAAAAATATTGTGTGGGGATCAAGTGTTGATAAACATGGTTAAAAAGATAGAAAACCATATGTAAAAAGGTTAAAAATCTTGCTTAATAAGTTGGCTGTATAAAAACAGTAACTAACCAAATGATAAACTGATAAAATGGCATAGTGGAATCAATATACAGTAATTATTATGTCTTATACACATGTGAGAGTTGGCCATGCAATGGAATCATCAAAATGAGTGAGATATGATCAAAACAAAATTAGTGTATCATTCTGAATAGTCTGTTTTGTAAGGACATTTAAGGATACTTAGACATGGATTGAGCAGTAGCTAAAACTAAGTTATTTGTAGCACATAATATGAAGTTTATGTCACCCAAAAATGAGCTTCTATCTCCTTGTAGAACTCAAGATATGATAAAAATGGTGAAAGTGAAACTAAAAATCAGATTTTATGAAATTAAAGTTTAATACTATTATATAAGCACTCAAAAAATATAGTATAAAATGTAAATTAAAACCCACTAACTTATATATTACATTTATATAAATATGTATAAGGATTAATAAATGGACATTGTATAAAAATGGTAGTTTGATAAGTTTTATAAGTTATAAAACTATAAACATGATTTTTACGTCTTTTCGGCTAAAACCGTAAAACTAACGTTTTCGTCAAATAAAACTTAGACGGTCGGACCCGTCTAATGTAAACTTTTTAAAAGTCATATACTGATATATAAGTACCTATTACAAGTAATAACCGATAAAATCCGAACTATATAACATATGGACATTAACGGGCCCAGTTAGCTTTATCGGACTATTAATCCAACTAATTTGGCTAAACACTTATAAACTTACTTATTGGGATTAACCCACTTGGGCCCAACATGTAAAGTATAATACTGATAATAAAAGTGTAAAATGGACTAATATAAGTTATTGGGCATATAATAGGTTTATTGGGCCTAAAACATGCAAATAAGTAAAACTAGTAAACTAGTATATAAGTTACCAATACATAACACTAAAATGAGTAAATGAGAATGTATAAACCCACTTGATCATCATCATATGTATAAAATCATCATATGTATACATAATTGTTATTTTTATAAAGTCATTGGACAAAAGTCTAAGATCGATTATTATTTATATAGTTTTCCGTGACCGAAGCACGCCCGTAGCCGTTAATCCACCTTTCATTATCAACGTGAGTTCATAGCCTCGCACTCTTTAAAATGTTTTATCAAATGATTTATAAACCCGCGAGGGAGATAACATGCTAGTTTTTGATAAAAATAGAACACATGTAGTCCCGATGGTATGCTTAATGATATGGACCCGAATAATGCTATGACCCAATAAAAGAGATAAAAAGGATTATTAGTAGTTAGGTTATGTCACTTAAAGTCCCATTAGCATGAATTGTGAACTACAAGGATTTGGTAGACGCTTATGCATATGATAGTACTATTTGGGGACGATCACCCCAGTTCGCGTGTTGACGGTTGATCCCCGTCATACCACATTGATTGGTAAGCGAATTTATGTATGAGAAGATTTACATAGCGTGATTTTTGTGACGACACGCTAACTTAGATGGGCAAATTGTTTGTCGGGTTCGCGGCCTGTTGTTTGTGATAGTAAGGTAACAATGTCATGCGGCTAATAATAATCAAAATGTAATCCAGTAATGATACAAATAATGATAATATCATTACCTATAATGGTAATATTGAGGCTACGGTGTCATGGACGGTTTAAGATGTATGCTTTGCTTTATATATTGCCTGACTAGCAATACGAGGACTTACTTCTGATATTATACTTGTGTTCTGATTTCAACGATTGTTTTTATAAAACGGTTTTATTAAACTCTATGAATTCACTCGGCATTCGCTGATATGATTTTTGCATGTTTTTATCTCAGGTGCTTGAAGGTAATTCGGATGGAGATCAACTCTGATGGCCCACATAATATTAAAACAGTTTAATCGATCTATGTTTTGTAAACTTAATAACCTGTTTAATTTGGGACCTGTTGTACACGTGAAACTTTTTATCGAATGAATGTATGTTAAACCTTGTACAACCATTTTTATGTGTTGTCTACGATTGGAGTTATTGTGCTATCCCGTAACACTCTAAAGACTCTTCCGCTGTACCGATATGAAATTTGAGAGTGTTACAATTTGTTACTAGAGCTCTCGTTATAGAGAACGAAAGATTTTAAAAACCAAGGTTTTGAACAAAACTTTTCAAAATCTTTTAACTATAAACATTTGAGAAAATATTTGAAAAATCTTTTGACTATAACGGCGCCAAAGATCTCCGACGTTACCAACAAGCCCTATTGAGAAGATCTATATTTTGATATATATAATTTAATTTATATATATGTATATGTCGTGGTTTCAGTATGTAATTGTTTAATAAGTATGTTATGCTAATACGAGATATATATAAATGCAGATTGTCATGGTTGACCCTAATATTCCTGTAGAGAACCATGCTATTCCCGAACCTAATGTAGATGATAACCCTTATTTAGACTTAGTGGATTATGATATGGATGACGATGAGGAGGAACCATTTGAGGATCTTAAGCCCGAGATAGGACTAGGAGATCTGATAGCCCCTCAGGTTGATATGGTAGAGAATGAGAATCATAATGTTGGTATTGAGAATAATGATGAGATTGGGATAGATAATGTAGATAATGAGGATGACGACGAGGATGTCGAGGAGGATATAGGTATAGACGATGAGGTTGATGATGATGATGAGGCTGAGCTTATTTATCCCACCCCACTAACTATGGGACGGCCCAAGTAAGACACCACATCAAAGATGTGGCATCTTTATACTTGATAAACATACAAGTGTAAGCTTAAGCTTACAACTTAAGCTACCACTTTCACAAAACCAACAACTAGCTACCCATACCTCCATTCCACACATGCAAATCAACTAGAAACTCTCTCAAAACCACCACCATTGTTGTCCCACTTTAAGCACAAACACCCCTTTTTGATCTTTTCTAGCCACAAAATACTTGTTATCTAGCTATATCATGGAGTTACCTTGAAGCCTTGATCACTTGGTGGCCATTTTAACAACAAAGGACATGATTTGATTGTGTCCTAGGGCTGATTTCTCAACTTACTTTCTTGGTGTTTGATGATCTTGGAGTTACATTTGGTGTTCATCAAGTTCTTTTCTTTCAAAAACAAGATATACTCTTGGTTGGTAAAGAAGATCATCCTCTCCATTTTCTCTTGTTATTTTTATAAAGATCAAATGTATTTCTTTCTTGTTGTATATTTATATGATGAATATATGATGATAAAAATGTTGTGTGGGGATCAAGTGTTGATAAATATGCTTAAAAAGATAAATAACCATAAGAAATAAGGCTAAAATCATGATTAATTAGTTGGTTGTATAAAAACAGTATGTAACCAAAACATGAACTGATAAACTTGCATGGTAGAATCCATTTAAAGTAAGTACAAGATGTTAGACACATGTGAGAGTTGGCCATGCAATGGAATCATTATAATGAGTGAGATATGATCAAAACAAGATGAGTGTGCTAATCTGAATAAGCTGTTTTGTAGGGACTGTTAAGCATAGATAAACTTAAAATGAGCACTAGCTATAGCTAAGTTAATTGTATCACATAGTATGAAGTTCATGCCATCCAAAAATGAGCTTCTAATTCATTGTAGAACTCTAGATATGAATAAAATGGTGAAGATGAAAATAAAAATCAGATTTTGAAGAATTAATGTTTATTACTATTATATAAGCACTCAAATTATATAGTATAAAATAAGAAATTAAAACCCACTAACTTATGAATTTCATTTATATAAATATTTATAAGGTTAAATAAATAAATAAATTATAAAAATGGTAGTGGAATAATATTTATAAGTTATAAAAACTATAAACATGATTTTTACGACTTTTTCGGCTATTACCGTAAAATTAACGTTTTTGTTAAATAAAACTTAGACGGTTGGACCCGTCTAATGTAAACTTTTATAAACTCATATACTGATATATAAACATATATAACAAGTAAAAACCGATAAAACCCAAACTATATAACATACGGACATTAACGGGCTAAGTTAACGTTATTGGACTAATAATACAACAAAATGGACTAAAACACTTATAAACTTATTTATTGGGCTTAACCCATTTGGGCCCAACATGTAAAGTATAAATACAGATAATAAAAGTATGAGATGGATTAATACAAGTTAAAGAACTTATAATAAGTTTATTGGACTAAAATATGTAAATAGGTAAAACTAGTAAACTAGTATAAAAGTTATCGACACATAAACACAAAAATGAGTGAAGGAGAATATATAAACCCACTTGATCATCATATATATAAAATCATCATATGTATACATAATTGTTATTTTTATGAAGTCATTGGACAAAAGTTTAAGACGAGTATTATTTGTCTAGGTTTCCGTGATTGAAGCACGTATCGTACGTCCGAATTGCCGATAACCCGCCTTCCTACATCAACGTGAGTTCATAGCCTCGCACTCTTTTAAATGTTTTTATGAAATGTTTTATAAACCCGCGAGGGAGATAACATGTTAGTTTTTATAAAATAGGACACAATTTGTCCCGATTGTTTGTTTATTGATTTGGACCCGAATGATTGTATGACCCGATTGTATGACCCGATAAATGATTAAATGACCCGATAGATGAAATTAAATGGATTATTAAAGTTAGGTTATGTCACTAAAAGTCCCATTAGCATGAATTGTGAACTACCGGGATTTGGTAGACGCTTATGCATATAATAGTACTATTTGGGGACGATCACCCCAGTTCGCGCCTTGACGGTTGATCCCCGTCGTGCCACATTGATTGGTAAGCGAATTTATGTATGAGAAGATTTCCATAGCGTGACCTTTGTGACGACACGCTAATTTAGATGGGCAAATTGAGTATCGGGTTAGCTACCCGTTGTTTGTTGTAGTAAAGTAACAATGTCATGCGGCGTTTTTATAAATTATGAATCAACGGCACAAAACGAATCTAATAAAAATTGTTTCATCAAATACGGAGTTCGAAAACGTAAATACGTAATCCTAAGGTTTCCGGTTTAGTCGTAAAGGACGTTAAATTAAAAGCGTAAGTCCTAATCTCTTCGTAAATTTGTGAGTTTATGAACCAACACAAATTTAAAATCTCAAAATAATATTCACGGACAAATTTATTTTCTGAAATGTCGGACTGTCACCAAAAACGGTGTATGTAAACGTAAGCACGTAACGTAAAATCCTCCGGTTTAGACGTAGTCGATGCTACTTCAAGACGTAAATCCAAATTTCTTCCCAAAAATAAGTGAGTTCATAATGTAAAATTAAAATAATGTTTTCAAATAAATATTGAGAATAAAATATCAACCATAAATTGACGGATTGTCACAGCATTTACCCCTAAACAGGATCTTTGTCCTCAAAGATCATCTTACTACTCGCTTCTTATAGAGTTAAAGCCATGTGGGTATTTCCTCCACATTCGGTCTTTTCTCACAAGTGTAATTCATTACAATACGCGAGTTTCATCAAACATAACTTCGGGAATAAGATCAGACTAAATGTTGACTTACTTTCTCTATCCATGATGTTCACGGGTTTCTGATGAATGCAACTTTTCGCCGATCTAACCTTTATTAAGAAGAATTCAGATTTTCACTTGATAGATATTTTATCAAGTTCGATATACGAAACATAATTCACGCATCTCTTGAAGTCCTAGGGTAGATCCAGCTTATATGCCTTTAAAACCAATCTTTTACATCATCTCAATGGTCCCATACAACGGGGACTTATATCCCATGATCTTTCAGATCATCAATTCATTTTTCCATAGTTAAAATTTTTGGCATAACTTCGCTACCCATCTGGCACTTCAAGATCTACATTTCATAACTTTCTGCCCACTAACAGCGGTCAATAATGAGATACTAATTTCAACAATCATTTCAGGTCTCGTGGGTCGAGTATTTTGTAAGGTTAGGTTCGCCATCATAGGAAACCTTAAACCTAAAAGACATGTCCAACTCACAATGGGTGTATGTCGGGTGTCTTCATCTCAACTCCTGCTTACAGATGCTCTAATAATTAGATCATAACAAGATTCGATCTCGATCCTTATACGATAATTATCAATGATAATCTCTCCAAAGGAAAACGATTATACGGTCTATTACCAAAGGTCAATCATTCAAACATAGAACAACGCTTATAGTATTTTGTATCGTTACTTTACCTCGTCCCTTCGATTGGGGTGGTACACAGTACTCTCATCAAGATTCGTTCTCAATGACTTCTGAGCAAATATCTAGAAATTCGATGTGAAGCGAGGATCTTGATAGAGATGATCGATGTAGGCACACCATGTTTACACAAATCCTTTAAATACAAAAGAGTCAATTTCTACATCAAGAATCTATCATTAACTGGAATGATATTAGTAGATTTGGTCAGTCTGTCGACGATGACCCAAATCGAATCAAATTCAGATGATGACCTTTGCAATAGCTACACGTTTACTAATGTATGAGGCGATCTCTTCCTTCATAATTTGCCATTAGTTCAACTTCTTCAGATAAAAATACATTAAATCATAAATGTCAGGAATAGAATACTTATACTTACAAGACTCCAACATAACTATATCTCAAAATTTCCATATTTATACAACCACAAGTGGCCTTTAAAACATTTAACGCTATTGGCTTCAAAATTCTAATGGTTCACATTAGCCGCGAACCCCTTTTTATTATCTATATTATCCTTTTTACAAGCATCGTTTATTTTTATATCGTTCGGCAATTTATTTTGCACCTTCATTATTAAGGAACATATCCTAATTGGTTCTTTATATTTTCTACATATTGTGTCAGTATCTACATTCACTTTCTCCTGATGAAATATTTATAACATGACCGTATTAATTCAAAATTTCTCTCTTCATATCTTCTATGTTTTAGTTTCTTCTCAACTATCATTTTTATCCGTTTTACTCAATCCGACGTCTAAAGCGTCGATAATTATTACAACTAATTAAATATTAAATATTCAATTTTTATGAAACGTAAGCGTTAAAAGTTTAAATTTCTTAATTCGACCAATTATAATAAAATGTTCAAAACAAATTTGAATTTAGTTAATGCGATTTTTGTTGATTTATCGAAAATAATTAATAAGATTCGTAAATGTTTGAAAAATCTTTGGTTATACTTTGGTCAAAATTTTCGTAGTTGAAAAGCAAAAAGTGTCGTTTCAATTTCAAGTCATGGTTTAAATAGTTTCCTCAATTCCGCTTAGGTTGTCTTAAGGTATGCAAACACATTTACCCCTAAACAAGGGTTTAGTTAATTTTTCTGGTTATAAGGGAATGATCCCTTAAAAATCCTTTGTTAAAACATTTGTCAAAACATATTTCCATTTTCTTTTTGTTATAACCCTAAGCCTTAATGGCTCTAATCTTTGAAAAGTCAATATAGATTCCATTATCTATTAATCACATAGTCAAATAATGTAAAGGTTTAAGTCTTATATCACATGTTAATTATTCAAGGTACATGTTTTTATGGTTCAGCCAATTCAGGGCAGTCTATAAATAATTATTAACTCATTCTTATTCTTATAAACGAACAAATAGTCCTTAATGATCACGAGCATGAATTTATCAAATTACAGCCTACACACGTGATTCCCCAAATTTATGAATGCTACATGTGTATTAGTCAATCCAAACGACATCACGTAAAACTTATAATGTTCATTACAAGTACCCGATGTAGTGATTGGAATACATAATCTTTTTCGCAGATGCGAAGTTGATGATAACCATGCCATGGATCAAATCTTTAAAACATACGCAAAAACCTTGTAAATGATCGAACAAATCTTCCATTTCGAGTTATGGATATCGTTTTCGATTGTCAATTTACTCAGTTCACTGTAATCTATAAATATAAGGAATGATAACACCATAGCTCTTCATGATGACGAGCTCGATAGAATAAAATCTTTCTCCGACAACTCTCTCAGTTCTACGGTAATTCCTTTAATTCAGATGGTGCTGACGTACAGTGCACAAGCCACAGGTGCAACACCAGAAATATAATCAATACCAATTTCAACTTGCCTTAATGGCGAAAGTCTAGGTAATTCACCAACAAATATTTCCTAAAGTTTCAGATAAAAGAACATCTTTTAATAAATTCATATTAGGTTCTCCTAGATTACAATATCTATAACTAATTCACAACCATTCACGGTAAAATTTCAAGTCTAAATGCAGGATATGGTCATCCATCAAGAATTATTTAGATCACTTTTGATAATCAACATCTTATCATTTAAGGGAATTCAATTCGAGTTCCCATCAATTAAGACAATGTCGTCATGTCATAATCAATCAATCCATTCTACTGGCACTATCAACTTTCCAGTTTCATTGCCGTCGATAAGATGTGAACTTCTCAAAAGACTAATAATAACTCATAATTCTTCACAAATTCAAGGATATATGGAGACATAACTAACCTTAAAAGAGTAAGGTTAACGCATAATCTACGCGAGAGAATTTCAAATCAGACACAGACGAAAACATTTAACGAATATGAATATATCCCATGTTTTCATAATTTGAGTACGCATTCGAAAGCTCCTCGGATCGTTACCCAGGTCATTCAAATGAAATCAAATCATAAGAAATGATAAGAACGTCAATACATCCAGTCGGGTATCAACACTCGGTAATCAGATACTTTTCCTAAGAATCTCACTACGGGAGAATTGGACAGGAAAGAATTGTCGATTGTCAAATAA
Organism: Glebionis coronaria; assembly: GCA_025667525.1. NCBI lineage: Eukaryota > Viridiplantae > Streptophyta > Magnoliopsida > Asterales > Asteraceae > Glebionis > Glebionis coronaria. The sequence goes on along the minus strand of CM046875.1, from coordinate 251,767,218 downwards.
GACAATTTCCACAGATGAGTAAATTCGACTCAGAAGAATAGATGCTACAGGCACATATATAGGTGTCCCTAACACTATGTCCCTATTTTTCACTTCTTGCAGATCTCATAAAATTTAATCTTTCACAATCTTCAAAGAAAATGTAGTGTTTATTCATTAGTTTTATGGTGACTACTAATCAGTCTTGCATGGTCCATTCCAAATTGTATGTAGCCGCGCAACTATATACAATTTCAAGATTAACGATGCAATACTCAGTTCGTCAAAATTTTATTATCATGTTTATAATAAAAACATTTTCATGCTTAATTCTTAAATAAGAATCAAAAATATATTTACAAAGGTTTTCTTTGTTATGGAAATAATTAAATTTCCAAAGCGTCTCATAAACAACTTCATTTTGATATCAATCACTTATAAATCTCACTTTGAATAATCCTTATTGTGATGAAAATTAAATTTTCTCGAAGGATACCGTTTTAACTTTATAAAAACAATGTGTGATCTGCAAAAGAGTGATGAAGAGTTGTTCACAAAGAAATTAACTACAATATGATAGGAAATGAGCTTTAGCCAAATAATCATGAGGTTCATGACTTTGATGGCACTCAGGAATACAAAGAGAATAATCCACAACGTAACTCAATTAGAGATGAGTACTTGTTCAATGGTTGCATCACTAATGCGAACATTAGGATGAAGCAAGAAAAGATAGATAACATCGATACATGTATAATTTAGCAATCAAAGGTAGTCTTTTCATTAATCACAAATAAGTCAAAATTGTACCGTAACACATTACGTGTCACTATTTCATACAATTCTCAAAACTCATCCTACCAACTGATATCTAGGTTAAGTTAGGGATTTTTAAAAGATACCACAATGAATACTAATCTACAAGAGTCATTAGGTGTTCCACATGTCCCGGAAGATCCATCGGTCCCAATTCAGAAGAATCTTTCTTCAATTTATTTCTTGGACACTGGGCATCCTCGTCAGTGGACAATGGCCTAGGAACAACCTTTAACACAAACTAACAATCATTTAAAATCAGTCACAGGACTTAACGACTTCCTCTTAACAATCTCATATTCCATACGGGTTAAATTTTACTTTATTCAAGTTTCAATCAACTTATACTCAATTCGATATCCTACCTTATTCTCCAATACATACAACCTTATTATTCGGCCATGTAAAGGCAATAAAATCTCGATATGAATAACACTTAATTTCCAATCATATAGCTCTTACAACAATAGTTATCAAATAAGTCACTAGTATGAAATGACTTGATCATTCAACTAGACTTCTCGGAAAGGTACTAGTGGCATGAGGCTTTTGGGTAATGGTTCCAATGACAGCCTCAAGTGCAACATTCACCCTTTCGATTTCAATTTAAGAATTGGGAGACAACAAATCAGATGACACCTTTCCAGGTGGTAACGTTTTGTCAAACTCCACTCTATAAGGAAAGATTGTCATGACATCGATATCAGTTTTAATCTCGCCAATTATTCTTCAATATCACAATCAACTAATATCTACATTTCTACGAATATCAACCATTTTGTTGGGATCATAAATATCCTCAACTTGGTTTAGATCTAGAATAGCTAGAATTCCTACGAGAATAGCTTCGATTAATTTACTAGGGGATTTAGGGTTCCTTGTGACAATCTACGTCGTATAAATACCTCGTATAAATATCAAAATAATCATCAAACAATCATGTAATAAAATTACATCATATATATATATATATATATATATATATATATATATATATATATATATATATATATATATATATATATATATATATATATATATATATATATATATATATATATATATATATATATATATATATATATATATATATATATATATATATATATATATATATATATATATATATATATATATATATATATATATATATATATATATATATATATATATATATATATATATATATATATATAGAGTTAGGATCAAATGAGAAGAAACCTTAAAATAAGAAGGATAAGAAGAAACTATAACCGCATATTCGAGATGCATGCACTTAAATTAGATGCATCTTTGTAATCTAAGATGCATTATAATGCATCATAACATGTTTTATAGCTTTTAATTAGATGCATATACGTATATTTGATGCATATACGTATATTAGATGCATTTCATGATTTATCTTTATTTTTGTTCCTCTACACGTGCTCAAATCATGAAAATCAATTTGTACCATCTACACATCAAATTTAACTTTCAAAAATCAAGATCGTGCATCTACATGAATAGAAATGCATCTAATTCAAGTCCTTGCTTCTCAAATGTGTGATTTTAGTCTCTTCTCACCACTTCTTATTTTAAGTTTCTTCTAATTGGATCCTTACTCTCTCTCTATATATATATATATATATATATATATATATATATATATATATATATATATATATATATATATATATATATATATATATATATATATATATATATATATATATATATATATATATATATAATCTACGTTATATATATATATATATATATATATATATATATATATATATATATATATATATATATTAAAATAACAATTCTCAGTTTGACCTTGTCGGTAACTCGGGAATTCTTCGGCACCGTTATAGTCAAAAGATTTTAAGACATTTTGTGAAAAATGTTTATAGTTAAATGATTTTGAAATGTTTTATTCAAAACCTTGGTTTTAAAAATCTTTCGTTCTCTATAACGAGAGCTCTGGTACCAAACTATAACACCCCCGAATTTATACAACTCAATACAGCGGAAGACTCGTTGGTGTTACGGGATAGCACATTACTCACATCATAGACAACGCATAAAAATCGCGTCGTTTAATAATAAAGCTTTTCCATTCATAAATATCAAAGTTACATAGGTCCCAAGTCATTGTATTTATTACAGGTTTTACAAAGCATTTGAATGGAAATTAATATTTAAGTGCGGGCCATGAATTCTTGATGTCTTCCCGAGAATTACCTTCAAGTACCTGAGACAAAACATGTTAAAAGAAAAGGTCAGCGATAACGCCGAGTGAATTCATAGAGTTTAATAAATTCCATCAATATAACATCGGTATAAAATTATTACCAAAAATCATTTTGTACAAATCTTTGTAATAGGCCATAAAATAGACCAAGTCATTTTTATACAAATCCTTATCGAAAATCATAATATAGGCATTTGCCTTAAAAATCATTATACGAGCCAATATCGTAAAAACATCATACAATACGTCTTATGACGTTGTATAAAGTTAAATAAAAACCGTGTATGAATATGGTTACGAAAACCAAAACACAAACATAATATCAATAGTATGACCCCGTATTGCTAGTCAGGCAATACATCGTAATTTGGAGCGTACAACAGTATTTCGTTAATTTGGATTATTATAAGCCGCATGACATTGTTACCTTACTACAACAAACAACGGGTAGCTAACCCGATACTCAATTTGCCCATCTAAATTAGCGTGTCGTCACAAAGGTCACGCTATGGAAATCTTCTCATACATAAATTCGCTTACCAATCAATGTGGCGCGACGGGGATCAACCGTCAAGGCGCGAACTGGGGTGATCGTCTATCAAATCCCGGTAGTTCATAATTCATGCTAATGGGACTTTTAGTGACATAACCTAACTTTAATAATCCATTTAATTTCATCTATCGGGTCATTTAATCATTTATCGGGTCATACAATCATTCGGGACCAAATCAATAAACAAACAATCGGGACAAATGGTGTCCTATTTTATAAAAACTAACATGTTATCTCCCTCGCGGGTTTATAAAACATTTCATAAAAACATTTAAAAGAGTGCGAGGCTATGAACTCACGTTGATGTGGGAAGGCGGGTTATCGGCAATTCGGATGTACGGTACGTGCTTCAATCACGGAAACCTAGACAAATAATACTCGTCTTAGACTTTTCTCGAATGACTTCATAAAAATAACAATTATGTATACGTATGATGATTATATATATATGATGATCAAGTGAGTTTATATATTCTCCTTCACTCATTTTTGTGTTTATGTGTCGATAACTTTTATACTAGTTTACTAGTTTTACCTATTTACATATTTTAGTCCAATAAACTTATTATAAGTTCTTTAACTTGTATTAATCCATCTTATACTTTTATTATCAGTATTTATACTTTACATGTTGGGCCCAAATGGGTTAAGCCCAATAAATAAGTTTATAAGTGTTTTAGTCCATTTTGTTGTATTATTAGTCCAATAACGTTAACTTAGCCCGTTAATGTCCGTATGTTATATAGTTCGGGTTTTATCGGTTTTTTACTTGTTATATATGTTTATATATAAGTATATGAGTTTATAAAAGTTCACATTAGACGGTCCAACCGTCTAAGTTTTATTTAACAAAAACGTTAATTTTACGGTAATAGCCGAAAAAGTCGTAAAATCATGTTTATAGTTTTTATAACTTATAAATATTATTCCACTACCATTTTTATAATTTATCCATTTATTTAACCTTATATATATTTATATAAGTGAAATTCATAAGTTAGTGGGTTTTAATTTCTCATTTTATACTATATAATTTGAGTGCTTATATAATAGTAATAAACATTAATTCTTCAAAATTTGATTTTTATTTTCATCTTCACCATTTTTATCATATCTAGAGTTCTACAATGAATTAGAAGCTCTTTTTTGGATGGCATGAACTTCATATTATGTGCTACAATTAACTTAGTTATAGCTACTGCTCATTTTAAGTTTATCTATGCTTAACAGTCCCTACAAAACAGCTTATTCAGATTAGCACACTCATCTTGTTTTGATAATATCTCACTCATTATAATTATTCCATTGCATGGCCAACTCTCACATGTGTATAAAATCTTGTACTTACTGTAAATGGATTCTACCATGCAAGTTTATCAGTTCAAGTTTTGGTTACATACTGTTTTTATACAGCCAACTAATTAATCATGATTTTAGCCTTATTTCTTATGGTTATTAATCTTTTTAAGCATATTTATCAACACTTGATCCCCACACAACATTTTTATCATCATATATTCATCATATACACATACAACAAGAAAGCAAATACATTTGATCTTTACAAAAATAACAAGAGAAAATGGAGAGGATGATCTTCTTTACCAACCAAGAGTATATCTTGTTTTTGGAAGACAAGAACTTGATGAACACCAAATGTAACTCCAAGATCATCAAACACCAAGAAAGTAAGTTGAGAAATCAGCCCTAGGACACAACCAAATCACCTCCTTTGTTGTTAAAATGGCCACCAAGTGATCAAGGCTTCAAGGTAACTCCATGATATAGCTAGATAACAAGTATTTTGTGGCTAGAAAAGATCAAAAAGGGGTGTTTTTGCTTAAAGTGGGACGGCAATGGTGGTGGTTTTGAGAGAGTTTGTAGTTGATTTCCATGTGTGGAATGGAGGTATGTGTAGCTAGTTGTTGGTTTTGTGAAAGTGGTAGCTTAAGTTGTAAGCTTAAGCTTACACTTGTATGTTTATCAAGTATAAAGATGCCACATCTTTGATGTGTTGTCTTACTTGGGCCGTCCCATAGTTAGTGGGGTGGGATAATGTATTTTGTCCAATCCCGTTAATTTACGGGTACTCCTCGATTCTAGTTTTCTCGATTTGCGTGCCCTCGGGTCGTTTTGCGAAAAACGTTTTTATAAATTATGAATCAACGGCACAAAACGAATCTAATAAAAATTGTTTCATCAAAAACGGAGTTCGAAAACGTAAATACGTAATCCTAAGGTTTCCTGTTTAGTCGTAAAGGACGTTAAATTAAAATCGTAAGTCCTAATCTCTTCTCGTAAATTTCTGAGTTTATGAACCAACACAAATTTAAAATCTCAAAATAATATTCACGGACAAATTTATTTTCTAAAATGTCGGACTGTCACCAAAAACGGTGTATGTAAACGTAAGCACGTAACGTAAAATCCTCCGGTTTAGACGTAGGCGATGCTACTTCAAGACGTAAATCCAAATTAACGAAATACTGCTGTACGCTCCGAATTACGATGTATTGCCTGACTAGCAATACGGGGTCATACTATTGATATTATGTTTGTGTTTTGGTTTTCGTAACCATATTCATATACGGTTTTTATTTAACTTTATACAACGTCATAAGACGTATTGTATGATGTTTTTACGACATTGGCTCGTATAATGATTTTTAAGGCAAATGCCTATATTATGATTTTTGATAAGGATTTGTATAAAAATGACTTTGGCTATTTTATGGCCTATTACAAAGATTTGTACAAAATGATTTTCGGTAATAATTTTATACCGATGTTATATTGATGGAATTTATTAAACTCTATGAATTCACTCGGCGTTATCGCTGACCTTTTCTTTTAACATGTTTTATCTAAGGTACTTGAAGGTAATTATCGAGAAGACATCAAGAATTCATGGCCCGCACTTAAATATTAATTTCCATTCAAATGCTTTGTGAAACCTGTATTAAATACAATGACTTGGGACCTATGTAACTTTGATATTTATGAATGGAAATGCTTTATTATTAAACGACGCGATTTTTATGCGTTGTCTATGATGTGAGTAATGTGCTATCTGTGACAATCCGTCAATTTTAGGTCGTTATTTTAGTCTCGACTATTAAGAATTATAAATTTATTTTAATGAGAATTTTAAATTATCGATTAACCGAGAAGGTCATGGCTTGAAACTAGCGTAAGAATGTCGATTAGATGAAAACCGACAAGGAATATGTTAAGTATCGATATTATATTCTCAAATAATCATGGAAATGATTTTTCTTATATTTATTTTATTTCTCGTATTTTTCGTTTTAACGAATGACGAGAACTACGAATGATCGCGATACCGACGGATGCCCAAAAATTTACGTTTTATTATCGATTGTCTCGATATTTAATATTTTCGACGTTTTCGATTTAATTACGTTTTAAGTCGTGTCGAAGTTATATTAATTTATTCTTGAAGCGTTTTAACTTTTAAAAAAGTATTTTTACGAAACACGAGTCGCGTAAATATTTTTAAAATGTAATATTTACATTTTCTACCCTTATAACCATTTAATTACTTTTTGGACCAAAACTATGCAAATTTGGCAAAAACTACCCTCACCCCACTATATATATTTTCTCCACTAGCAACTTTTAATAAAAAAATTCATTTCCACAAAAATTTCATCTCTCTTCTTTCTCTCCTACCATTTCCGCCACCCCCCCTAACCCAAAATCATTTGATTTTTCAAAATCTACTTTGAATCTTCAAAAACTAAAACATATCCCATCTAGGAAATTTGATGGTGATCATTTTGAGGTAAAAATTTGCAACATGCAACAACTTTCAAATTTTGATGAAGAACAAGGGTGTTTGATCTATTTCTATGCTTGTAAGTAGTGTTAATATTATTATATTTAAAAGTTTGAGTGGTTGCATGCAAGATTTTTATATATTTAATTTTTGGTTGATTGAACTTGAGGATGATATAGGTTAGTTAGATGTGTTAGGATGATATTGGGGTAATATTAGGAGTATACAAATTGTTGGAATGGGTTGAAAAATTGTTTTAGTATGATTTTTAGAAAGGCATTTTAGACCAGTAGGTAAAACGTGATTTTTGAAAATCTTACTGTTTGAAAATGATGAAACTAATAGGATAGGCTTGTAGAGGATTCTTTTAGCTTCGATTTGCCGCTTGAATGAGCTTCTAACTCATTTCGAGCGAAAAGTTATGCTACTTTTAGTATTCGTGTACCGGGAGACGGGTATCGGCACAATCCGAAAATTGTTGTCGATATTTGGATCGAATCTCGGGGACTATAGCATGAGTTTTAAAAATGTTCAAGGACTGATGTAAGTTGCTAAACCTCAGGTCATGAGTCTATTTTCAAACCCGAGTGTCGGTTTTATAAACGGAATTGTTTAGATAAGTCGAAATGGTTTTACAATTCAAAGACGTAAAACTGTCCGGTTTTTATAACACGAAGATGTGTCGGGCAGAAGGTCTTAGAAGTAATATTTTTGAATGAAAATTTTACTGAGTCTTATTCATATTATGTGTGAGTTTGTCACCAAGTTTCGTCGAAATCGGACAAGTGTAGATAGGGTAGATTGGTGTGTACATTTGGAGTGTACATGCTGAGTGGTATTTTGGACACGTAGTTCAATACTTGTGTGGCGTGAGTTGAGTATTCACTATTGGACATGGTGACTTACCCAAGTGTTAAGTCATTATATAAATGACTTGGCTACTGGTCCGAGGGAAGTAAAATGATAAGTTGACTTGCGTTGACTTGGCGTCTTATGACGGGTCAATATCGAGAGTGCAAGTGTTTAAAAGAATAGTGTTGAATAAAAAGGGTATAGTAATAACACTTGTATTATTAAATTTTTCGGGATTGTTTTGGTTTTGTAATTTTGATTTTTATATTATTTAAGTATGATTTATACTTAAGTCGATTATTTACGAACGCGCCTTATTTGGTAGGTTGCGGTTTTCGTGTTTTAACGGGCATCACTAATCGTCGGCGATCGTCTCATTACCACTATTGGCTAAGGTGAGTCTATAGCCTCGCTCTTAACATGTTTACTTGTTTTATAAAACCCGCGAGGGGGATAACATGCTTGTTTTACTAAAATAAAGGGGGCAACGAGAAGTTGTGGAAACCCTATTTTACATGAAAAGTAATTATTGAACTTTTAAGGGTACAACGATAAGTTGTGGAAACCCTTATTATTGGAAAAGTATTTGATATAAAGGAAGGGTACAACGAGAAGTTGTGGTAAACCCTCTTTCTTTTAAAAATTGAACACAAAGGACCCGATTGTATGTTTAGATGAAGGTTGTTATATAAGTTTGTTTAGCCTTAAAGACCCATGAATCGTGAATTGTTAATCGAAAAGAACGCTAATACTATGGATAGATCTATCGGGGTGACGCCCAGTCCGGTCGCGACTAGCTATCGCGTGGTGTTGTGATGCACCAGTAATGAAACATCGGATGCAATTGTATAAGAGAAATATACGCACTTGGCTAGGTGTGTTGGGCTGAAATAATATATGTTAACGTTCAATTTCACGAGACTTATAGAAATAACAACGATAATTCTGTCCGTACAACGTTATTGTCTTTTAGTGAATTATTAACCATGGAAGGTTATTTTTCATACTCGTGTTCACTTTATTTAAATTAAAACTCTATAGATTCACTCGGCAAAATTTTGCTGACTTTTTAGCATGTTTTATCTCAGGTCCATTTAGAAGGCACTCGAGGAAGGCGGTTTCGTGAAGCTTGCATATTTGAAATGTTTTGGCCCGCTTTTCTAAAACATGTCCATTCAAATAACTTTTATCAATTATAATAGTTTGTAAACTTTTGAATCATCCGGGACCATGTATGAAATTTTATCTTGTTTAAATGAAACTGAATGGATGTTTATTAAAACGACTTGTTTTGAGCCGTTTTCTATGATTATGAGATTGAACCATGATAGTAACACCCAATGACCCTTCCGCTGTTATGAACGAAATTGGGGGTGTTTCAGATTGGCATCAGAGCTCAAGTTATAGAGAACGAAAAGATTTTCCAAAAATGAATTTTTGAAATCTTTTAACTATAACTGTTGCAAGCGAAACCTCCGAGTTGCCAATGGACGAGAATGATAGTATTTATATATATATGTCATTACATATGTTGCTGTAATCTTTATCGATTATTTGTACTTGTGAATTACAAGGTATGTTTTCATTTTTTTTAAATTATAAATAATAGTTTTATATTGATACGAGGTATTATTATGACGCAGATTGTCATGGTTTTGTAACCTATCGCATATCGACTTGTTTAAATTCGATTGTTATCATCGTATCGTGATGTGCCATTTTTGGACATCTCATATTGAAACGTAATTGATTAACATGATATTTTTATTTCCGTTACTTTTTATGATTCTAAAGAATCATTTATCCAAGGCGACATCTTCTACGTAATGCGACGTGTGATTTGGTTTTATATGACTACGTTTTATTGGCGAAAAGGAGAATGCCAATGTTGGACTTAAGATATATATATCCTAATCAAATATATATAGTTTGGGTACAACAATGATATGCTCGTAGTAGCCATTCGGTTGAGTGACTTAATATTGTGTATCTAAATGGAATGGGACATTTAGATATATAGATTTTAACTCACCCAACTAAGAGTCGTTTAATGTTGTCTTACTTAAATGGATTAGGCCATTTGAATAAGAAGGTTTTAAACCACTGGACCTTAGATCGTTATGATCTCCTTATTCAAATGGAATGGGACATTTGAATACGGAAATCATGATGTAAGTTTATTGACACCTTGTATTTATCATGGTATTTTGATATGATCGTGTTGAGAGGTAGTAATACTTGAGTAGGTTGACTTATAATCGTTTTGTTGAATTGGAATGGGACGCCTTTTCATTTGAACAAGAAAGTTATAAGTTCCCGAACCGTAAATTTATAAACTCTTGTATACATGGAGAGGGACGCCTTTTGATGTAGACAAGGGTTATAAATGAGTGGGCCCAAGTATGTCTGGCTCGATTTGTGGATTTTTGGTGTGCGTACGTCTTCCTTCGACTCGTATTTCGTTGGTAAGAATCGTTCGATGCTGTCGTCATTATGATGATCATCGATTATCATCTATGTACAAGTAACCCGTTGGACTTCTCTCGAGTTATGATTTGTTTTAATAGACCATTTCTAATGTGTCTCGATGATCGTGAGCTTTATAAACAGATTGTTAAGAACCGTTGACCGTTCCGAGAATAGGCGACTCGCTTAAGCGTCACCATGATTTATGTGTGTACTTGCGGATTGACTGAGGATCAAGTTATCAACGACAACTTATCGTGGATGTGAAGATTTTGTAATTTTACTTACTACTATCGAAGGGTCACCGAAGACTTTTCTTGATGACGAAACTCTTGGGGCTAGTATGACGAACTAAAAACGAGGAATATGATGCAGCACCTTGAGCACTAAAGTCGAAATTATTGGGACGCCTTTGTACGATGAACGCTGAAGCAAAAATTAGTGGGACGCTTTTGTACGTTGAACACTGGAGTAGAACTTAATGGTATGCCCGATATGTTGTGAATTCTCGCCAATGGACCGAATTTCTTAATGACTGGAATTAACAAATTCGTTTTCACTTCGAAGAGTAGGTTGTTGCCGACACTACAAGTGGAAAGACTTTAGAGATCGAGTTGTATTATCAAGGGCTAGTCCAAGGTTTTATCGATGATCAACGACGGAGATTTACATTTGATGTTTATGTTTGACCTTTGTTTTTAGGTACTTATGTGGTATGTGATCGAGTTGAGTGATCGTAAGTTGTGAGAACTTGAGGCGGCATTGTCCAATGACGTCCGATCATGGAGAACATGTACCATATAATATCTTTTGACTTTCTTTGGAACTTAGACGATGACTTTCCTGTTTTTCACTCTTCACCGTTACACTGAAGACTATCGTATGCGAATTAAGCGCCGGGACGTCACTTTCTAGGAAAAGTTATGCCAAGTTATCACCATGAAAAGGTGTTATGTATTTTGGAAAACGTGGGAAGTTAAGTCCCCGTTAGTTTGGACCATTCGAGATGATATCGATGGAAGGTCCGATGGCATGAAAACTTAAATTACCTCGAAAGCCGCAGGGAATTCACGATACTTTTCATATGTCGAACCTAAAGAAATTTCTTCTCGTCGAAGATCTTATTATCTCTCTTGATGAAGTATGAATCGACAGTAAGTTGCATTTCATCAAAGTACTTGTTGATATTATCGATAAGGAAGTTAGGCAACAGAAACGAAGTCGGATTTTTATTGTCCTGTGTGATGGAACTCTAGACGAGGACCAAAATACGTTTAACTCTTTGATTTCAACAAGCGATCGAGGAAGAACGCAAGTTGATCTTCGGGACGAAGATCCCAATTTGGTGGGGATAATGTGACAATCCGTCAATTTTAGGTCGTTATTTTAGTCTCGACTATTAAGAATTATAAATTTATTTTAATGAGAATTTTAAATTATCGATTAACCGAGAAGGTCATGGCTTGAAACTAGCGTAAGAATGTCGATTAGATGAAAACCGACAAGGAATATGTTAAGTATCGATATTATATTCTCAAATAATCATGGAAATGATTTTTCTTATATTTATTTTATTTCTCGTATTTTTCGTTTTAACGAATGACGAGAACTACGAATGATCGCGATACCGACGGATGCCCAAAAATTTACGTTTTATTATCGATTGTCTCGATATTTAATATTTTCGACGTTTTCGATTTAATTACGTTTTAAGTCGTGTCGAAGTTATATTAATTTATTCTTGAAGCGTTTTAACTTTTAAAAAAGTATTTTTACGAAACACGAGTCGCGTAAATATTTTTAAAATGTAATATTTACATTTTCTACCCTTATAACCATTTAATTACTTTTTGGACCAAAACTATGCAAATTTGGCAAAAACTACCCTCACCCCACTATATATATTTTCTCCACTAGCAACTTTTAATAAAAAAATTCATTTCCACAAAAATTTCATCTCTCTTCTTTCTCTCCTACCATTTCCGCCACCCCCCCTAACCCAAAATCATTTGATTTTTCAAAATCTACTTTGAATCTTCAAAAACTAAAACATATCCCATCTAGGAAATTTGATGGTGATCATTTTGAGGTAAAAATTTGCAACATGCAACAACTTTCAAATTTTGATGAAGAACAAGGGTGTTTGATCTATTTCTATGCTTGTAAGTAGTGTTAATATTATTATATTTAAAAGTTTGAGTGGTTGCATGCAAGATTTTTATATATTTAATTTTTGGTTGATTGAACTTGAGGATGATATAGGTTAGTTAGATGTGTTAGGATGATATTGGGGTAATATTAGGAGTATACAAATTGTTGGAATGGGTTGAAAAATTGTTTTAGTATGATTTTTAGAAAGGCATTTTAGACCAGTAGGTAAAACGTGATTTTTGAAAATCTTACTGTTTGAAAATGATGAAACTAATAGGATAGGCTTGTAGAGGATTCTTTTAGCTTCGATTTGCCGCTTGAATGAGCTTCTAACTCATTTCGAGCGAAAAGTTATGCTACTTTTAGTATTCGTGTACCGGGAGACGGGTATCGGCACAATCCGAAAATTGTTGTCGATATTTGGATCGAATCTCGGGGACTATAGCATGAGTTTTAAAAATGTTCAAGGACTGATGTAAGTTGCTAAACCTCAGGTCATGAGTCTATTTTCAAACCCGAGTGTCGGTTTTATAAACGGAATTGTTTAGATAAGTCGAAATGGTTTTACAATTCAAAGACGTAAAACTGTCCGGTTTTTATAACACGAAGATGTGTCGGGCAGAAGGTCTTAGAAGTAATATTTTTGAATGAAAATTTTACTGAGTCTTATTCATATTATGTGTGAGTTTGTCACCAAGTTTCGTCGAAATCGGACAAGTGTAGATAGGGTAGATTGGTGTGTACATTTGGAGTGTACATGCTGAGTGGTATTTTGGACACGTAGTTCAATACTTGTGTGGCGTGAGTTGAGTATTCACTATTGGACATGGTGACTTACCCAAGTGTTAAGTCATTATATAAATGACTTGGCTACTGGTCCGAGGGAAGTAAAATGATAAGTTGACTTGCGTTGACTTGGCGTCTTATGACGGGTCAATATCGAGAGTGCAAGTGTTTAAAAGAATAGTGTTGAATAAAAAGGGTATAGTAATAACACTTGTATTATTAAATTTTTCGGGATTGTTTTGGTTTTGTAATTTTGATTTTTATATTATTTAAGTATGATTTATACTTAAGTCGATTATTTACGAACGCGCCTTATTTGGTAGGTTGCGGTTTTCGTGTTTTAACGGGCATCACTAATCGTCGGCGATCGTCTCATTACCACTATTGGCTAAGGTGAGTCTATAGCCTCGCTCTTAACATGTTTACTTGTTTTATAAAACCCGCGAGGGGGATAACATGCTTGTTTTACTAAAATAAAGGGGGCAACGAGAAGTTGTGGAAACCCTATTTTACTTGAAAAGTAATTATTGAACTTTTAAGGGTACAACGATAAGTTGTGGAAACCCTTATTATTGGAAAAGTATTTGATATAAAGGAAGGGTACAACGAGAAGTTGTGGTAAACCCTCTTTCTTTTAAAAATTGAACACAAAGGACCCGATTGTATGTTTAGATGAAGGTTGTTATATAAGTTTGTTTAGCCTTAAAGACCCATGAATCGTGAATTGTTAATCGAAAAGAACGCTAATACTATGGATAGATCTATCGGGGTGACGCCCAGTCCGGTCGCGACTAGCTATCGCGTGGTGTTGTGATGCACCAGTAATGAAACATCGGATGCAATTGTATAAGAGAAATATACGCACTTGGCTAGGTGTGTTGGGCTGAAATAATATATGTTAACGTTCAATTTCACGAGACTTATAGAAATAACAACGATAATTCTGTCCGTACAACGTTATTGTCTTTTAGTGAATTATTAACCATGGAAGGTTATTTTTCATACTCGTGTTCACTTTATTTAAATTAAAACTCTATAGATTCACTCGGCAAAATTTTGCTGACTTTTTAGCATGTTTTATCTCAGGTCCATTTAGAAGGCACTCGAGGAAGGCGGTTTCGTGAAGCTTGCATATTTGAAATGTTTTGGCCCGCTTTTCTAAAACATGTCCATTCAAATAACTTTTATCAATTATAATAGTTTGTAAACTTTTGAATCATCCGGGACCATGTATGAAATTTTATCTTGTTTAAATGAAACTGAATGGATGTTTATTAAAACGACTTGTTTTGAGCCGTTTTCTATGATTATGAGATTGAACCATGATAGTAACACCCAATGACCCTTCCGCTGTTATGAACGAAATTGGGGGTGTTACACTATCCCGTAACACCAACGAGTCTTCCGCTGTATTGAGTTGTATAAATTTGGGGGTGTTACATTATTTACCCTTATGATGTTCCGGGGGCGACCCTTACCCCCTCCAATTTATTGGGCTGAATCTGAGATTGAGCTACTTAGAGATGAATTGTCTGAATCGTTTGAATCTGATTCTGAATCAGAGGATGATGAGGATGATGATGCACCTGATGGTACTGATGGTATTGCTACTCGTAGACATGTGATAGGAGAGTCGTCTAGGGTTCGAGAGGCTACTCATATTGATGGTCTTGCACCTTGGGCCTTGAGACTTGATTTAGATGCTTCTCGTGCTCAGAGTAGTATGACAGAGGTTGGATTAGGTGTTGTTCAGACTCATGTTGCTTATTTGGAGTCGAAGACTAAGGTTGGTGAGAAAGATCGGGAATTGCTTAATTTTGATTTGACTGATGTAGAGAGTGGTTTGAATGAGGCTTTTAGGAGGTTATCTATGTTAGAAAGTGGTGAGTTTGCTGCAATGAAGAAAAAGGTGAATACTATGGAGATTTAGTTGAGTGTAGCTCGTGCGATGCGTGAGAAAGCTGAGAAAGAGTTGAATATATCTGTGGGTTGGAGCAGTAGATTTTATGCTGATATGGTTGAAAGAGGAGTGATACGCAAGTGCCCAGCTGAAGATGTGTCTTGTGATCGTCCAACGAAAATACAGAAGACGATGGATGATGGACCATCTGGCGGTTCTCAGTAGACCAGTCTATATTTAGTAGTGACCTTTGTATCTTTTGTACCTTTTATAACTTTGACTGAACCGACTTATTAGTTTGTAGATCTGGCATAAATTTTGAGTATGTATAGTGCTAGAACTTTGATATGGAATGTAAATTAAGACAATTCTTTTGTTTCAAATCCAATGAAATATGTATCTTGTCTTGAATTCCATATTGTGCCTTATTTGTATCTTGATTATGAATTCAATCCATCTTATATGAATCCCTTGTTGGGTGAATGCTTAATACTTTGAAATTGTCAAATAATAGAACTATGTCGCCCAAGAAAGCTGTGACTGAGGATGATGTACGTAGGATTATTACGGAGCAAGTTACCGCATCTATGACTGAATTTATGGAAATGCTAGAAATGGAGCTGGTAGTAGTGGAGCTGGCGGTAGTGGAGCTGGCGGTAGTGGAGCTGGCGGTAGTGGAATTAGTGGTACTAATGTGAATGTGAATGCTAATAATGTGAATGCTAATGCAGGAGGATATGTAGGAGTACTTGGAACTAATGTACCTGAAGTTGGTGGTTGTACTTATGTGACGTTCATGAAGTGTGAATCTCTACCTTTTAATGGAACTGAAGGTGCTGTAGGATTAAGCTAGTGGATTGAGAAGATTGAGTCAGTGTTTCGGATTAGTAAGTGTTAGGAGGAAGATAATGTGACTTTTTCTATGGCTACTCTAATAGGTCGTGCGTTGACTTGGTGGAACGGGAGAATTGCTTTCATGGGTATTGATGCTGCGAATGCTACTCCTTGGGCTGAAATTAAGAAGTGGATGACTTTAGAGTTTTGTCCCCGTAGTGTGATCATTAGGTTAGAACAATAGTTTATTCATCTGAGAATGAAAGGTGTGGGCATTGATAGTTACACGAACCGATTCCAAGAGTTGGCCTTGCTGTGTCCTCGATTGGTGGAACCCGAAGAGATCTGAATTGAACAATATATTAAAGGGTTGACCAAGAACATCCGAGGGGACGTGACATCATCGAAACCACTGACCATTGATGATGTTGTTCGAATGGCTTACCAACTCATTGGGAAAATAATTCAGGATAGGGAAGATGAAGCACATACTGGTGAGAAAAGAAAGGGTGATGACGATCGTGTAGATAGAGGTGATAATAGGAAGAATTTCAATCACCGTCAGAACCAGAGAAAGGGGAATGCAAATGCTCTTACCAACAACACACCGCGCAATGATGAAAAATGTCCTAAGTGTGGCAACAAGAGGCATGCTGGCGACTGCTGGAAGTGCTGAAATTGTGGAAAGCTTTGACACAAAGTTGAAAGGTGTAAGAAGGGAATCATTTGCCTCAACTGTAATGAAGAGGGTCATAGGAAATCGGATTGCCCTAAGTTGAAAGAGATTGTACCTGGAATAAACCCCCAGGGTGGTGCTTATCAACTTGGAACAGTCGAGGTGAAAAAAGAGGATCCGAATGTCGTTACTGGTACGTTTTTACTCAACAATCATTATGATGTTTCTTTGTTTGACTTGGGTACTGATAGGAGCTTTGTATCCACTAAATTTAGTGCCCTTATTGACATTGAACCTGTTGAGATAAATACCAGTTACGAGGTGGAATTGGCTAATGGTAAATTAGTGAAAACTAATAAGCTATTAGAAGGATTCTCTCTAAATCTCTTAAACTATTCCTTTCCGATTGATTTGATGTTGATAGAATTAGGTATTTTTGATATTATCATTGGTATGGATCGGTTTTCGTTGAATAATGCTACTATTTTATGTGGAGAAAAGAAGGTTAAGATTCCTTTTAGGAATAGGACGTTAGTAATTGATGGTAATCGAGGTGAATCCCATTTGAAAATTGTTTCATGTATTAAAGTCCAAAAGTACACCAAGAACGGTTGCGAGTTATTCTTAGCTCAAGTGACCGGGAATGAGTCTAAGGAGAAATGATTGGAAGATGTACCTATTATCTGTAAATTTCCTGAGGTATTTCCTAAAGATTTACCCAGACTTCCACCGATAAGGCAAGTTGAGTTTCGAATCAATTTAGTTCCTGGTGCTTCACCAGTGGCACGTGCGCCATACTGATTAGCACCTTCTGAATTAAAGGAGTTATCTGAACAACTTAAGGAGTTGTCTGATAAAGGTTTTATTCGACCGAGCTCGTCGCCTTGGGGAGCTCCAGTCTTGTTCGTTAACAAGAAGGATGGATCTTTCTGTATGTGCATTGATTATAGGGAACTGAATAAGTTGGCGATTAAAAATCGATATCCTTTACCAAGGATTGATGATTTGTTTGATCTACTACAAGGATCTAGTGTGTAATCTAAGACAGATTTGCAGTCTGGATATCACCAGTTTCACATCCGTGAAGAAGATATTCCTATAACTGCATTTAGAACTCGTTATGGACACTATGAATTTCAAGTAATGCCATTTGGGTTAACTAACGCACCTGCAGTTTTCATGGATCTAATGAATCGAGTGTGCAAACCCTACTTGGACAAATTTGTGATTGTGTTTATTGACGACATTCTAATCTATTCTAAGAATAAATATGAACATGAAGAACATTTAAGGATTATCTTGAGTTTGTTAAAGGATGAAAGGTTGTATGCTAAGTTTTCGAAATGTGATTTTTGGTTAGATTCCGTGCAATTTCTTGGTCATGTGATTAACAAGGATGGGATTCATGTTGATCCTACAAAGGTTGAAGCCATTAGGAATTGGTCTGCACCGACAACGCCAATGGAAGTGCGACAGTTCTTAGGACTGGCTGGCTATTACAGGCGATTCATTAAAGAATTTTCTTTAATAGCTAAACCCTTGAATAAGCTTATCAAGAAAAATGAACCTTTCGCTTGGGGAAGTGAAGAAGATGGAGAATTTCAGATATTGAAGCAAAAATTATGCAGTGCGCCAATTCTATCATTACCCGATGGAAGTGAGGATTTAGTATTATATTGTGATGCATCTCTTAGAGGCTATGGAGCTGTTTTGATACAGCGATAAAAAGTAATAGCTTATGCTTCTAGGCAATTAAGGAAGAATAAGGAGAATTATACTACTTATGATCTCGAGTTAGGAGCTGTAGTTTTTGCTCTTAGGTTGTGGAGACATTATCTGTATGGCACCAAGTGAACGGTATTCACCGATCACAAAAGCCTACAGTATGTTCTCGATCAAAAGGAATTGAACATGAGGCAACGAAGATGGATAGAGTTGTTAAGTGATTATGATTGTGATATAAAATATCACCCAGGAAAAGCAAATGTTGTTGCCAATGCATTAAGCATAAAAGATAGAGAGCCTATCAGGGTACGTTCTCTAGTCTTGACCGTGCACAATAATTTGCCTGAGCAAATTAGAAATGCACAAATAGAAGCCTGTAAGAAAGAAAATTTCGTTAATGAAGGGTTCCGAGGAGAAGGAGATCCTTTAGAGATTAGAGCTGATGGAGTGAAATGCTTAAGAGGTCGTATGTGGATACCTAAGTTTGGAGACTTGAGATTTGATTATGTTAGAATCCCATAAATCTAAAACCCTGGATCTGATAAAATTTATCATGATTTGAAGAAGTTGTACTGGTGGCCAAATATGAAAGCTGATATTGCTATGTATGTTCTTCAATGCTTGACTTGTGCTAGAGTCAAAGCTGAACATCAAAAGCCATCAGGACTACTTTAACAACCAAAGATTCCTGAATGGAAGTGGGAGCGAATTACGATGGACTTTATCACCAAGCTTCCTAGAACATCATCTGGAATAACTCGATTTGGGTCATTGTCGACAGACTGGCCAAATCAGCACACTTCATTCCGGTTAAAGAGCAGTTCTCATTGGAGAAGTTGACTCGTATTTATCTTGAGAATGTTGTATGCAAGCATGGAGTGCCTGTATCGATCATTTCAGATCGAGATCCTAGATTCGCATCAAATTTTTGGAAATCTCTCCAAAGATCTTTAGGAACGAATCTCGATATGAGCACTGCTTATCACCCCAGACTGATGGGCAGAGTGAAAGAACGATACAAACACTAAAAGATACGTTGAGAGCTTGTGTGATAGATTTTGGTAAGAATTGGGATAAACATTTGCCTTTAGCAGAGTTTTCATATAACAACAGTTACCATGCTGTGACAACCCAAATCCGAGGTCATTTATTTAAAATTATATAATATTATTTTTACGAATAATTTTAAATTTTTTGATGAGTTGAATGAAATGACGATTGATGGTTTTATTTAAAACCGATGTTGGAGGTCTTATTTTTATCTTTTTATTAATAGCGAGGATTGTTAGTGACCATGATATCGACGGATGCCCGGGATTTTATGTTTTATCATTTGTTGTCTCGATGTTTATATTTTTGACGTTTTTATTTTAAGTTCGTATTAAGTCGAACCGGGATCATATTATCATCATATTTTGAGTGCGTTTTAACTTTTGAAAATTATTTTTATGAAACCCGAGCCTCGTAAATATTTTCAAAATTGACAATTTACATTTTCCACCCTTACAACTATCTAAATTGCATTTTGGACCAAAACAATCACAAATTGGCAAAACTAGCCCCTCCACCCTACTATATAAGATTTTTCCACTACACATATATTATTAAAAATTCATTTTTTTAACAAAACTCATCTCTTTCTCCCTCCCCTTCTTCTAGCCGTGCACCCCTCACCACCTAAACCATTTGATCTTAAAAAATTTAGCTTGAATCAATGAAAACTAAACAAAGTCCCATCTCTAAAATTCAATGGTGATTCTAATGATGTAAATTTTACACACATGCAAGAACATTTCATTTTTGATGATGATCCAAGGTGGTTTGATCTAATTTCTTAGTATATACTTGTTGTTAGTAGTGTTATATATATATATATATATATATATATATATATATATATTTAATGGTTGCATGTATGGATTTTTGAGTGCGTAATTTTTGTATGATCATTTAAATGTTAGTTATGTTGTTAGTAATGATATTAGACATATGAGAATGATTAAAATGTGATGAAAAATTAATTTTGATGGATTTTTAAAAGTATATTTTTAAGCAGATTATTTAATTTAATTTTCTGAAAATATGAGTTTGATTTTGAGATGTACTAATTAGATATTGTTGTAGAGTATGTTTTTACCTTCGTTTTGATATAAGATAGAGCTTCTAGCTCCAAACGAGCGAAAAATTACGTTAGTTTGATTATTCGTGTACCGGGAGACAAGTATCGGCACAATATCTAATTATTGTCGATATTTGGATCGAATCTCGGGGACTATAAAATGGATTTTTAAATGAGTCATGGACTAATTTTTAAGGGTAAGTATGATGATGTTGAGTTATTTTCAAAGTTGAGTGTCGGTTTTGTAGCCGGAGAAAAATAAATGGTTTAAAAGATTATAAGTGTTGTTGACGTAAAACTATCCGGTTTGTGTAGTTCAAAGATGTGTCGGGCAGGGAACTTTAAAAGTAAAATCTTTTGATGGTCTTTTAACAGGTCTTTCTATATATAGTAAGTGAGGTCTCTGATTAGTATCATAAATATTTGATGTGTTTAAGTGGGGTAAACGAGCTCGTACATTTGGTATGTACTGGCAGATTTTTATCGAAAGAATTAACTAATAGTAAACATATAGAAGAAAGTAAAAGGTCAATTGTATTGTTTTCATTTTGGGTTGGGTGTGATTTTATAATTTTGAGTTTGATGTTAGTAAGTATGCATTTTATTCGAGTTTATTATTGATGAACGCGCCTTATTTGATAGGTTGCGGTTTTTGTGTTTATCGGGCATCAACTATCGTCGAAGATCGTCTTACTATTGCTATTACTCCAAGTGAGTCTATAGCCTCGCTTTTGTAATTGTTTGAATGATTTTGAAACCCGCGAGGGGGATACATGCTATTGGAAAGTAAAATGAACACAAGTCATGATTGATTGTTTGGACCCGAATGTTGCCTTTGTTTCCTTTGTTGTTTGAATTGTATAAGTACCTAATTTGCAAAAGTCCCTAAATTCATGTGCCGTTAACTATCTTCTGACTTGATGTTGTGAGTTGGGAAAAGCCACTTATTCTAATAATAGTACTATTGGGCTGACGACCCTATCCGAGACCAGGGCCTTATGCTGAGTAACCCGCTGGGAAGGATAATTTTACGAGAATGAGAATTGGTATTCTTGCAAATGATACCCTAGTAGGGGCACTGGAATTTCATCTAGTCATGCCGGCTTTAGGCGTGGGTGACTAAGTTAAGGGGTCGGTGTCATGAGCTTAATACAATTCAATAGCTATTGCTAAATACCAGAATGCCTGACTAATAGATTGTATGCGCACAATTCTATTAAATGATCTTGATTGATTTTTCTCTTGTGTTAAAATGTTGATTTGGAAAACCTATAGACTCGCTCAACCGTTGTGTTGATGATTTTAAGCATGTATTTCAGGTATTGAAGTTGAGGAATTACGGAGCTTGCTAGAGAAGGATTGTGGGATTGCTTTTGTGGTGATTGGTCTAAAACGGATTTCTTTCTCTTTTGTCATAAAAATAATACTGTACGATCGAGTACTTTGGTAAAGTGTTTGTGGATTTGATAAAGTCTTTGGGGGACCTAAATGTAACTCTGATATTTCTAAAATTGTTTTCTTTTCTTGGGATCGAAAGTTTTAGACAATGGTTAATTAAATCCTTTTATATTTCAAATGTATCATTTTGAGATTATTCAAAGTGTCTTGTATAACAATGTTTGTATTTAACACCCAAATGTGTATTTCCGCTGCGCAATGTAATTTGGGGGTGTTAAAGATTGGTAATCAGAGATTTTTAGTTATAGCTAATTAGGTCGATTTTTTTTGAAAAAATGTCCTAAACTATAACTTTGGTGTCGAAAATATTTTACAAAAGCAACGCAACTTCTCCGCAAGGCTCCGGTAAGATTATCTGTTTTGTATTGTTTTATAATTAATGTATCCCTTAAAAAAATGAAATGATTTTTCAAGTATTTATTAAGTAAATACTATGATGATGTATTGATGATGTATATATGTTGTTGAAAGTACGTTGAGTACTTATCATAATTTTCTTTATGTAATGAATATGTATATAATTTTAAATAATGACCTTGTATACCGCCGAGGGTCTAGAACAATAGACCAGATGATGAACGATTTTACAACTGAATTCTTGCGACTTGTATCGGGCATGAGGAAGTTTGATTAGTTGATGTGTGATAGATATGTGGTTGAATTGGTGTGATTAGAAAGTTGATGTGAAAGAAAAGTGGTTTTAAAAGGTTGTATTTGGTATGTGGAGAATTGAGTTTGTTAGGACTTGGAAGATGGATGAGATTGCTAGTATTGGGTCGATTGTGATGAATCTGTGTATTCGAATTGAAAGTTTTAAAGAGAAGTAGGTAAGCTTTGAAATGATAAGTGAGTGGGAGTCTCATGTGAGATCAATTTTGATTGGAGTTTGGAAGCTTAGGAATGTTGAAAGTCTTACTGAGAGTTGCTTTGTGATTAATCTGCCGTGTAGCGGTGAGTAATTGGATTTTGAGAGTGATCTATTATCATGTTAGGGATTCAACTTTGAGGTGTGAAAAGGGAAATAGACGAGTGTGAAGAAGCTGAAAACAATGTAAGGAGGATGAGGAGCTACTGTCTAAGGAACTAATCGCGTAATGAATTTCTTTGTATCTTATTTTCTTTTGTGATTGGACTTATTTAAACCTTTTGTCGTAGCATTGTGATGGAACTTATTATCTTTTAAGTTTGATCGGTAGATGATTGTAGTGACAGATATTGCCACTGCCTTGTTGAATCCTCAACGCAATCTAAATTACCCTCATGATCTATGATGTGCCTTTATCAACTCTTTTGGGTTTTGGTTGATGAGCCATTGTAGTTTGTGTTGTTCGTGCATGTAGTATCCATGAGACATCCTGATAAACAATTCCTTCTTTATTCTTGATATGTATACTTATCATGTTTCTTTCTTCTGTGATGATGGAAGAAGGAGTAAGGGAAGCATATTTCTATCATTAGTAGATCGCTACGTGACTAAGTTTCTTAAAATATGTTGCCAAAACTGACGACTGCTACTGTAAACACTATGATCGAACAAGTTATTGCTAGAACACCTAAAGCTGACCGTGCTGCAAGGAATCAAGATGCTGGGGTTAGTTGTGCTGAAGATAATGGTGCTGCAGATGATGCTGCTGAGAATAATGATGATGCTACTGAGAATAATGATGATGTTGCTGAAAATAATGGCGATGCTGTTAACAATGATGAGGATGCTACTGATCCAGATGATAGTGTTGTTGTTGTTCTGCAAGTTCAAGAGAATGTACTTATGTCAGTTTTCAGAAGTGTGGTTCTGCGTTGTTTGGTGGTATTAGTAGTGCATTAGAATTGCATAGTTGGATTGATAAGATGGAGAGTAATTTTAGATTATTGAGTGTTCATAAACTAATAAGGTGAAATTTGCTGCTGCTACATTTCAGGATGGTACACTAAGATGGTGGAATACCAAGTGACTACTTTAGGATTGGTTGCGACTAATAGTAAGGTATGGCCCGTGATGAAAGGACTATTGACTGCTAGGTTTTGTCCTAAGAAGGAACTAGGACAGTTGGAATCCGAATTGAGATAATTAGTGCTAAGGGACGATGATATTACTGCTTACTGGGAAATTTTATTAGATATATTTTCTATGCCATGATACTTTTGTGAATGACCGTAAAACAACGAAGCAGTACATTAAAGGATTGTCTAGTAATATCAAGGGTGAGGTTATTTCTTTAAGACCTAAATGTTTCAATGAAGTTGTTCAGATGGCGCATGATTTAATGGATATGAAAGTGCAAGATAGGAAAGGTAGTATTGTTGATAACAATAAAAGGAAGCGGGAGTCTGCTAAGTCCAACCAGAATCAAGGTCAGAATTGTGAGGATTACAGTAATAAAAATAACTAAAGACATAACCGAAATCAGTATTTAAACCGTGGAAGGAATGAGGAAATTCGTGCTGTCACTGTGTCTAGAAGTGACAAAATAAATCTCAAGAGTGTTTTCTGTACTCTATATCATGTCGGTAATTTTCCACAATTGCGACTAGAGTTAGGACAACCTAGTCATAAAGATGCAAAGTGTAGGACAAGAAGTTTAGTCATTATAATTAGTGCCCCTGGAGTAGTGATATGATTTAGCCATTGTAAGAAAGGACACTAACAAAGGAATTGTCCAAGGAAAAGAAATTGACAAGATAGGAATGCTGCCACTCCGGGTTACATTTGAATGATGCTAACAAACCTTATGGTCTGAATGTTGTAAATGGTATATTCTTACTTGAGATTCTTTATGTCAGTATGTTGTTTGATTTCAGATCGAGTAGATACTGTAGAACTGTAAAGATTGGGTTGCTTTATCAACGGAGAGCCAATAAGATTGACAATTAACTATGATGTGGAGTTAACCGATGGAAAGGTTTCTAGTGTTAGTTTTACACTGAGAGTGCGTTCCTTGAATTTAGGAAAGTAGGTGTTTAGTATCGACTTGATGCTCAAAGAGTTGGAATCTTTGGATGTGGATTATTGGTCTGAATTGGTTAGTGGTGCGAAGTGCTGATGCTTGAGACTAGACTAATCTTCACTATTAATTGATAGCTGATGGCTTAGACTTTGCTGCAAAGCTTAGTGTTGACTGCGAAAGGTGATGAGTGAACTATCCATTTGGGAAGTGTATCTTGTTTGGAAACAAGGAAATATGTAGAAGAGGGATATGATGTATTCCTAGCTCAGGTAATTAGTGTTAGGGTAGTTGAGGAAAAGTTTGGAGATCTGTTAATGACTCGAGAGTATTATGAAGTTTTCCTGAAGTTTTGCAAAGTTGCTGCCGCCTCATGAAGTGGAGTTCGTGCCGATTTGGTGTTGTAAACAATAGGTGTAGTGCTTATGCGTTTCGTTGTGTAGTGCTGCTGCGTTTTGTTGAATAGTATTTGTATGCCTTGTCATTTGGCACCGTCAGAGTGGAATGAGTTATTCGGTCAACTGCGAGAAGTGATGGATAAGAGATGTATTATATTAAGTTTCGTTGCAACGACAATCACCTGTGTTGTTTGTCAAGAAAGATGGATTGTTTCGGATATGTATTGATTATCGAGAGCTTAACAATTGACAGCCAAGAATCGGTATCCATTACTAAGGATTGATGATTCGCGTGATCCTTGCAACTTGTCTGGATCCAGTGTGTACTCAAAGATCGTTTGAGTCCTGGTTATCCTTAACTGAGAATTAGGAAGGAAGATATTCCTATAGTTGTTATTTGTACTTGATGTGGGTACTTTAAGTTTCATGTGGTGTTTTTGGAATTGACGAACGCGTATGCCATATTCATGGACTGGGTGAATCTTGTTTGTAAGATGTGCTAGGACGAGTTAGTCATTATATATATTGAAGATATTCTATTTTAATCCAAGAGGAAAGGAGGAACATAAGTGGCATATGAGGATAATTTTTGGGATGGTTGGAAGAAGAGAAACTGTATGTAAAGTTTCAGATGTGTGAATGTTGGTTGAAATATTTGCGTTTTTAAGGTAGTAGATTGACAACAAAGGTATTCGTGAAGATCTTGCCAAGATTGAAACGATCAATGATTGGTCGGTACCAACGAAGCCGACGGAAATATGTTAATTCCTTGGTTTAAGCTGGGAATTATCGGAGGTTTATCGAAAGGTTTTCACTGATTGTTAAACCATTGATTAAGCTGACTAAGAAGAATTGGATGTGTGAGTCCCACTTATACATCTAAATTGTAAGTTTCGAAATCTGATCCCCATCAGATGAGGAAGTTGTATTCTGAACACTGAAGGGTAAATTGTGTTCTGCGCCGATGTTGTCATTGTTGAGAGGACCTGAAGGATTTATAGTCTTTTGTGATGCGTCTCATAAGGGTTATGTAGTTATGGTGTTTGCTTTGAGATTGTAGTAATATTACTTGTATGGAATCAAGTGTGTAGTGATAAAGGATCATAGAAGTTGTTTCATAATTAATTACCTGGGATGATAAAGGAAATGAGTAGAAGATTACCAGTTATATATTTCGAGTATTTGAGTATGTTTACTATTATAACTGTGTGTGATTATGACTACGAGATTCCTACCATCCGGAAAAAGGTGAATGTGGTAGCTAATGCACTTATCATGGATAAAAAGGGAAAACCTTAAAAGATTTGAGTTTTTGTAATGACAAGAAGTGTGGGCTTGATAGAAAGGATATTGAAAATTTTAAGTTAGTGGTCTGATTTGAGAAGGAGGTCAAGATAAGTGATTTCAACATTTTATCGAACTTATGGAAAGGATTTTGTTGTGAAGTCAAGTGAGACATGGTAAATTGAGCACTCCTAACATACCTAAATGGAGAGAGTAAGACTTAGTGATGAAGGAATCTCACAAGTCAAGTAATTGATACGTTTTGGTTTATGTAAAGGTGAATGTTGAATTGAGTACTGCGTGTTATACAGAGACTTATGGATAGAGTGAAAGGACGATTCGAACATTGAACTGTATGCTTGTACATATGTGATTGACCTAGAAATTATTGGAATTTTTATATGACGATGATTATCATGCTAGTAGTAGTAAGGCTGTACTATTGATGGTACATAAAGAACTTCAATTTGTGAAGGTTAAAGATAGTGAGTTATGGACGTAAGATTAGGCTTTTGGTGCATTGCAGAATTGTAGGTGGAGTTAAATGAGTAAACTAGAAGTGATATTGGCAATATTGATAAGATTGTGTGGGTTAAAGGTCGTTATTAGTAACAAGGAATTGTTAGAAGGGTTATGTTGACAATCGAAGGAAATCGATGGAGTTTGAAATTGGGAAACGTGGATATGCGTAAGGTGTTGTTATGGCGGGTGAATTTTGTTTGGAGAACAACAAGGAAAGAATTCAACTTGAAGATAAGTTGCTTTTCAAAGAAAGAATTGTGAAGAGTTCTTATGAGATCGAAACATAGTAAGGATTATACTGTAAGGATACAAGAATTCCAGGAGTGGAATCTTAAATTGTGAAGGAAGCGTGAGGATTTCTTTAAGGAAAAGAGTTCTCATTTGTTCAGGAGGTATGGAATGTGAATATAAGAGGGGCCGAGCGCCGGAACGTCGCTCTCTTTTAGGAGGGTAGGATGTGACAACCCAAATCCGAGGTCATTTATTTAATATAATATAATATTATTTTTACGAATAATTTTGAAATTTTTGATGAGTTGAATGAAATGACGATTGATGGATTTATTTAAAACCGACGTTGGAGGTCTTATTTTTATCTTTTTATTAATAGCGAGGATTATTAGTGACCACTATATCGACGGATGCCCGAGATTTTATGTTTTATCATTTGTTGTCTCGATGTTTATATTTTTGACTTTTTTATTTTAAGTTCGTATTAAGTCGAACCGGGATCATATTATCATCATATTTTGAGTGCGTTTTAACTTTTGAAAAGTACTTTTACGAAACCCGAGCCTCGTAAATATTTTCAAAATTGACAATTTACATTTTACACCCTTACAACTATCTAAATTGCATTTTGGATCAAAACTATCACAAATTTGTAAAACTAGCCCCTCCACCCCACTATATAAGATTTTTCCACTACACATCTATTATTAAAAATTCATTTTTTAAACAAAACTCATCTCTTTCTCCCTCCCCTTCTTCTAGTCGTCCACCCCCCACCACCTAAACCATTTGATCTTCAAAAATTTAGCTTGAATCAATGAAAACTAAACAAAGTCCCATCTCTAAAATTCAACGGTGATTCCAATGATGTAAATTTTACACACATGTAAGAACATTTTATTTTTGATGATGATCCAAGGTGGTTTGATCTAATTTCTTATTATATACTTGTTGTTAGTAGTGTTATATATATATTTTAATGGTTGCATATATGGATTTTTGAGTGGGTAATTTTTGTATGATCATTTAAATATGTTATGGGTTAGTTATGTTGTTAGTAATGGTATTAGGGTGATATTAGGCATATGAGAATGATTAAAATGTGGTGAAAAATTAATTTTGATGGATTTTTAAAAGTATATTTTTAAGCAGATTATTAAATTTAGTTTTCTGAAAATATGGGTTTGAGTTTGAGATGAACTAATTAGATATTGTTGTAGAGTATGTTTTTACCTTCGTTTTGATATAAGATAGAGCTTCCTGCTCCAAACGAGCGAAAAGTTACGTTAGTTTGATTTGTCGTGTACCGGGAGACGAGTATCTGCACGATATATAATTGTTGTCGATAATTGGATCGAATCTCGGGGACTATAAAATGGATTTTTAAATGAGTCATGGACTGATTTTTAAGGATAAGTATGATGATGTTGAGTTATTTTCAAAGTTGAGTGTCGGTTTTGTAGCCGGAGAAAAATAAATGGTTTAAAAGACTATAAGTGTTGTTGACGTAAAACTGTCCGGTCTTTGTAGTTCAAAGATGTGTCGGGCAGGGAACTTTAAAAGTAAAATCTTTTGATGGGCTTTTAACAGGTCTTTCTATATATAGTAAGTGATGTCTCTTATTAGTATCATAAATATTTGATGTGTTTAAGTGGGGTAAACGAGCTCGCACATTTGGTATGTACCGGCAGATTTTTATCGAAAGAATTAACTAAGAGTAAACATATAGAAGAAAGTAAAAGGTCAATTGTATTGTTTTCATTTTGGGTTGGGTGTGATTTTATGATTTTGAGTTTGATGTTAGTATGTATGGAATTTATTCGAGTTTATTATTGATGAACGCGCCTTATTTGATAGGTTGCGGTTTTTGTGTTTATCGGGCATCAACTATCATCGTCTTACTCTTGCTATTACTCCAGGTGAGTCTATAGCCTTAATACAAAGATTTTCACTAAGTATCAAAGTTCGTAGAATCCGATCTTTTCGAATTGATTACCAGTAGAAAGTGTGACTCAGTCGTTCTTGGTGGAAAATAAAAAGGTTTGGTTATCTATTTTAAACTAAAATTGAAAATGTCGTTGAGTAAATAAAGATGAAAGCTTTAAAATTTAAAACTAAAATGAAGACTTTAAAAAATTGAAAAGTAAATGATCAAAACTTATAAAATGTAAACTTTAAAAAGTGAATTAAAGCAAGACAAGTTAAAATAATTCTAAGTAAAAAGGCGGGAAAAGTAAAAATTTAAAAACTGAAAGTACAAACCCTTATCCGGAATCCTATCCGGAATATTGTTCGGAATGAAGTAGTGAGTCTTATCCGGAATATGGTATCAATCTATTTCCGCAAAACACAACAAATGCTTATCCGCAATACCCAAACAAAAGCTTATCCGGAATACACAAAATACCCTTATCCGGAAAACAGAACAACACCTTATCCGGAACACACTATGGAGCTACTATCCGGAAAACGTTATGAAACCTTTATCCGCAATACTTAGTTAAAACCTTATCCGGAAAACAAAAAAAACATCTTATCCGGAAAACCTTATACAAGAAGCTTATCCGCAATCCGCCTTTACTCCAACTTATCCGCAAAACGCAATGGGAACCTTATCCGCAAAACAACTTGGTGGCTTATCCGGAATACGTTTTACTTATGCTTATCCGGAAAGAAGGCTAATCCTGAAAACAAAATAACTCTTATCAGGAATAAGAGTTTAGAACTCTTATTCGGAAAACAATATGATGGAGGCTTTATCCGGAAAATGAAACGAAGCTTCTTATCCGGAATAAGACTTAAAAGTCTTATCCGGAATATGACTTGATGGAGCTAATCCGGAAAACGTGGCTACTAAAATTCTTATCCGGAATAAGGAATAATTTCCTTATCCGGAATAAGAGGGTTTAAGGAATCCGTAACTTGTGCAATAAGAAAATAATCCAAATCCCAATAAGCACTTTGCCAAAAGTTGAACCAAAAGATTTTTAGAAAAAGATGATTAAGCTAGAATTTAAAAACTTTTAAAACATTAATTAAGCTAGAAATCAAAAAGCACTTTTTATAAAAACTTAAACTTATTAAAAACAACTTATTTCTAAAAACTATGAAGCATAAAGATTAAGAAAAATAAGCACTTTTATATAAAAACTTTTAAGATCACCAATTTAAAAAGCACAACCAAATAAGCTAAACAATCAAACCATAAACAAGATTAAGATAAAACTACATGATTATAAAGATTAAGTAAAAGATTAAAAAAGGTAGAATGAGAATTAAGAAACAAGATTGATTGATTAAAGATTAATATCAAATGATTACAAGATTAAAGTTGATAAACTTGGAAAACTAAAGAGAAGAAAAACTTCAAAAAAACTTGAAAAATAAACTACTACTAAAAATTAACCACCTAACCACCCTCCTAATGACACATTAGGAGGGTATTTATAGGAGGTGGGGAGATTACATGCTTAAGCTATCTTATTTCTTTCTTCTCGTCTCGAATCGACTTAATTTCTTTGTCTTTCTCGATGTCGTCTCGGGATTAGTCGATATATATTAAACTTGTCTTATAATTTTCTTCTATAACTAGACTTGAGTTCTTCGACTTCATTAAACTTCCGTCTTCAGACTTTTTCTTCGATAAATCTTCAGAATAGGCCTTGGACTTCCGTTCTTTTTGCATTCTCGATCTTTCGACATCGTCTTTAGTCTTTTTCTTCGATAAAAGCCCGTGATAGCCCATGTTTTCTTCCTTTTGCATCTTTTGGTCCTAAAACACAATAAAAACACAAACCACGCATAATTACGACTTTTATGACATAAAATACACGATTTGATCTTGTTATTATTGGAAATAAGTGGTAAAAGGATAAGTGTTTTCACATTTATTAAATTCCATGCACTTGACCATTGCAATGTCCTCATGCGACGCACTAATTTCAAAGCACGGTTTAAATTTCTCATCATAAATAACCCACGTTGGCCTTTATTAAATTCTAAATACTAAGAAAACTAAAAGAACAAAAAAGTAAGAAATCAAAGACTTACATTGGGGTTTTAGGTTATCATGAATGTTCATCATTCTTAAGTTTCACGTTCCCCATACCAAGCTTAAAAACGAGATCATTGTTATTATAAGTTAGCAAACTAACACGAACTCATGTGGCCCAATTATTCAATTAGACTCCCTTATTCCTAGGTGTATCTCTTATAGTTTATTGTTGTCTTAAATGATCACGAGGATGCAATGTTGACTTATTACGATAGTTATTTAGGCTGAAAATAAAGTGGACGATTTAATCAATAGTTAGCTAAAGGACGAAATCTTTTCAAACTTCTTCTCGGGACCTTTCAAAGTTCATATCTTGGCATAACTCGCTTCACGATTTGAGACCTTTCTTGGACCGATATTTGGCAGCGACTTCATACTTCAAATCTTTGAGAGAAGTTCTTGAAATTATGGTCTTCTCTTCATAATAGGAATTTCTTCACTTGAAGTTTTGAGAGATTCTTCATATTTTGACCACGACTTCTTAATTTTTCTCCAATTTTTATTTTGGACTTTGATATACAGCGATCCGCCTCCTTTTAGGACTTGGATCTATTTTTCCTCCTACCTTGCTAGGATCTTTTCGGATAGACTTCTCCATGATCTTTTGGGGAGTACTTGCTTTTCGTCGTGTGTCTCGATCCTTCATATTGATTTTCGATAAATGATTCTTCACATCACTTTTGGATCTTTAGCAACAAAATGTAGCCCTCTTGCCTTGTTAGGGCCTTTTCGGACTCGCCAATCTTCGCATCCCGCTTCAATAAGTTATGCCTTGGCTATGAACTCTAATTAATACCGAGCAACTTTTAAACAATCTTGTGCTAGAAGATAAGTAACTTTTCAAATCGTACAACCTTATTTATTGCAGATAAATTTATTATCAACTCACATAAATTCACGAAAGAACACCAAACTTATAATTGACTCTATCATCTCTCGTTCTCCACAATTTAAAATCTCAAGTAATGAGACTCGTGGATGCTTAGCCAATTAAATCAAAGTTTTGGGTTTTCGAGTCATCTATAGGATCTTACAAACTCTTAGACTTTTTCAAGTTTAGAAATCGCATTTTAAAGTTCCCTTGATAAACAACTCTCTAGGATCATTATAGGAACTTGCGAAAAGTTCTTATTCTTAACCCGTGAGAGTTAAGACCTTCGCGTTTTAAAGTTCCCTATATAAAAGCCTAGCAAAACTTGACTTAAACACGTTAAGGATACTAGCTAGAGTAAACTTAGATAAGTAAACTCGGGTTGAGTCAAAATATTCACGACTTTGAAAAATTTAAAACCACTTTATTAAACTTTTATTTTAGCAAGGAAGGCAAATAACGATAATAAAGGAAAATACTACTATATTACTAGGCCAAAATAGATTAAAAATTTTGAAAAATGTCGAAAAATTAAATTTTCCGGTTAAAATGAGGACAAATTCATGGAAAAGACCACTTACTTCGATAGAAGTCCCCCCCTACACTTGATATAAACATTGTCCTCAATGTTTAAGCATATGGGAGTAAACTCCCCTACACTTAGGACATTGTGCACTTTGTTTAAATCTTGCTAAGGAAAGGACAACTATAGTGATTTCAATGTGAACATATAAGATATGAAATATTGAATCACGACAGTTTAGGATAGAACCGGGAAGACGGGTAGACGGGATCACGGCTCGTCAAAAGTCATCGAGAATGGATCTTTGAAGCTTTAATCCCTGCACAGAAGAAGAAACAAGACAACAAACACATACGGGGCTCCCCCTACACTTATTATGAAAACGGTAAAGGATAGATCACGGGTTGCCTCCCGAGAAGCGCTTGTTTTTGTTCACCGAGTCACGAGCCTGACTCGACCCAAAACTAGTTCATGGGAAACGTGGTGAGGGATGGAATCATCTCATGAGAGATGTCCTCACCAAAGTACAACTACACGCGCTGGCCATTCACCTTAAAATTTGGCCCATTTGGCTGAGAAAGCTCAATGGTGCCATAGGGAAAGACTTTGGAGACGGTGAATGGACCAGAACAGCGGCTCTTCAACTTGCCCGAGAAGATCTTCAACCGAGAGTTATAAAGTAAGACTTGATCACCAACGTGAAACTCTCGGTTCTTAATCCTTGCATCATGGATGATCTTGGTCTTATCCTTGTAGATCAGTGAGTTCTCGTAAGCTTCATTCCGTAGTTCATTAAGCTCGTGGAGTTGAATCTTCCGAAGATCACCGGCTTTGTTGATGTCGAAGTTAGCCCATTTCAAGGCCCAGTATGCCTTATGTTCCAGCTCAATAGGGAGGTGGCATGCTTTCCCGTACACAAGACGATAAGGTGTACAACCGATCGGCATCTTATAGGCGGTACGGAAAGCCCACAAAGCATCATCTACCTTATCGGCCCACGAGGCACGTTGCTCTCCCACAGTACGCTCCAGAATTCGCTTCAATCCACGGTTAGATATCTCAGCTTGACCATTGGTTTGAGGATGATAAGCGTTGGAAAGACGGTGATTGACACCGCACTTAGTCATGACTCTTGTGAATTGATCATTGCAAAAATGAGTCCCGCGGTCACTGATTATAGCACGAGGAACACCGAATCGAGCAAAAAGTTGCTTCAAAAAGTTCATGTTGATGCAAAAGTTGGTTGATCCTTGCTAGACCCGAATTAGGCTTAATTCGGGTTGGCTGGGTACCGGCTCCTGCACCAAGTGAATCGTCTGGTTGGGATCCTGCACACTAAACAACACGCGTTAAGCTTACCATGGGAAGGTTTCCCACGATTAGACTCCGGCGTGAGAGTAAGTAATCGATTTAGGGTTATATGTGAGTTTAGAGTGAATTGTGATACCTTTGTGGAACCCTTGGGGGTTCCTTTTATAGGCAGTGAAACCCCAATGGGCTTCCACTGATCCTTCGACCCCAAGGAAGAGATAAGCACCAGAATTAGAATGATTGTTATCTTCTAATTCTGGTAGTGAATATCTCTTCATATTAGGATTAAGATATACCTAGACAGAATATTATTCTGTTTGATCTTATGTCGGCCGCCTTGGGCCGTGGGCCGCACACATGTGCGAGCACTGTTCACTCAAGCCCATAAGCCTGAATGATATTTATCCACCCATCTGTGATGGGCCGGATACGGGTAGTACCCGCGAGCCGGGCTCATGACCCGGTTTGGGGACTATACGTCATCATGTCCCCCCAGTCTAGTTGTTACAGCCGTAGGCGTAACCTCTAGACTATCAAGCTGCCCTCCGGTCATACCAAGAAAGGCCTAGGAAATGATACTGGAAAATTTGTTCCGGCCGCACGTGGCAACCGGTCGTATGAATATTCTTTAATGAATACTACCTCAGCCGCACACAATGGCCGAGACAAATTAAATGCAACATTTAATACGGTCTTACGTAAGAGCCGCATAACCCGACAAGAATCCAGTCGCATTAATGATATTCAACAATCCAGTCGTATGTCTGCAAAGAGTGCATGATTATTGATCACCCTCGAGCCACACGAAATTGTTTAAGAAGTGACCCGTGGGTCCCCTACTGACGTTACAGAAATGTCAGAAATCCTATCCATTGGATAGGAAATGTGACTGACACGTGTCAAGGATCCATAGCACCTCGGAAACCGAGGCCACCCTATATAAGAGTGAGTATGCGTGTATGTTACACACACAACTCATTCATTCTTCCGCCATTGTTAACTTCAAGCTTTTTCCCTCACAACTTTTGCCTTCTTTTCCACGGACACCCATCACCGCAGGTTAGATTACCACGCCCTTAAAAACCTTTTCATAAATTATGGTTAAGGATAACCCCCTCATCACGGACGTCCTGAATGTGATGTCGGGAGAGAAATACCTCGACTTCCTGTCGAAGTACTATGTGCCTGAAAGCGTACATCCCACCTTTCCAGGTGATGGTGAAGCTATTACGGACGCACCGGCGGGGAAAATAGGCATATACACACGCCTATTTGACTCAGCCAACTACCGTATTCCGTTGTCTAAGTTCTTAGTAGATCTTCTCTTGTACTATGACTTTCATATCACCCAGCTCCACTGTATAGGGGCGTGTAAAATCAATCAGTTTGAGATTACATGCCACACCTGTAGGGTAACCCCCACCGTTAACCTTTTTAGGGCTTTCTACTTTCCACAGTTGGTGAACGGGTGGTTGTCGTTCAAGAAACGTCCCGGCAATACCCCGATGACATATAGGAAACCCCTTGACTCCCTGAAGAATTGGTACGACCATTACTTCTTTGTAGATGAGAAAGTATTCCCCACCCCCTTTGTACTTAAAACCAAAGCCCCAAGAGATTATCCGCCCAAACCCAAAGATTATAGTAGCCGGGACCTGAAAATACTAGATACCCATCGCACAGAATTTCATAGAGGGTTGCCGGAGAACTTTCTGTGCTTGGTAGGGATAAGCCGCCGTTACTTTGGGAGGGATGATTTATATCCGTGCTTCTTAACGGAGCAGGGCGAGGGTAGGTCATATATATCTTGTATATTCGATCTGTCGCGTATGTTTAAAATGTTACTAACCCATGTACTTCTACAATCATTTGCAGAGATGAACCTTCACGGATTGATTCGTCAAGGCGACCCCATGAAGGTGAGGGAAGGATTCCGGCCGTTGAAGCCGAATGAGCTCCCCTTGCTGGAAGCTTTAGCCGACCGTACGATTCCATTGGAGGAGACAACCGAACCCAGGTCGGACGAAGAAGAACCCGTTATTGAGAAGTCCCCATTGGATTTTCATAACGAAGATGGCGACGACCCCTTGCTGGAGGGAGGCACCATTAACCAGGAGGAGGGGCGTGACCTGAATGAAGACACCACGCAAGCTTCCGGATCCTCCACTCTTACTTCAAAAAAGAGA
Organism: Glebionis coronaria; assembly: GCA_025667525.1. NCBI lineage: Eukaryota > Viridiplantae > Streptophyta > Magnoliopsida > Asterales > Asteraceae > Glebionis > Glebionis coronaria. Next base: position 251,730,540 of record CM046875.1, on the reverse strand, counting down.
AAAACAACCAGGCGTGTGGCAAAAAAGACTGGGGAGGATGCCGGAGTTGCGAACGCTCCCCCTAAGAAGTTGCGGAAAGACCATCCTCAATATCAGGGGGATGGCAGCACCATGACTGGTCAAGCCGACCCCACCCCAATCATGGAAGGGCCAGTTCTTCGTGTCGCCCCAGTAAGCGCCGTAGCTCCTACCGGCCCAGACCCTGCTACTGGCACCCCGTAAGTACCCATCCCGACTATGATTTGTATCCTCATATGGTATATGTAGACTAAAAATTTGTCTTTTTGCTCTAATCACAGGGTAAATCCGGCGGTCGCAGCTCAAGGAGAAGAGGTGGGGAGAAATCCATCCCCCGCGGCTACTAACAATCCCCCTTCCCCCACCCATGCCAAGGAACCGTGCCGCGAAGGGCCAGAGGAGAGCTTGCGTCTAGCTTGGAACCTATCAAGCTTGACACGGCTGGAAGCCGAATCAGAGTGTTCGGAATTCATCGAACACATCACCCCGCCCGTCCTCGCACAGGATTTGGATGAGCTAGACCATGAGGCCCTAATTGAACAGTTTGATGTGTCATCCGCACATCAGGTAACGGTGGGTGCCGCGCTGAGACGCAGACTGATCAAGGCCCTCACCAATGTGAGCCGTGCCGACAAAAGGATCGCCCGCCGGGAGGCTTTGGTCGTTAAGAGCGAGAAGACCATCACGTCCTTGCAAGCGGCGTTATTGACTGCTGAGGCAACGGTGAAGGAGCAGGCACTCCATGCCGAGACAAGAGAGAAGCGTATCGCTGAATTGGAGGCCCTTGTAGCCGCATCAAACGAGAAGGTAATCTTCCAAACATGTTGCTCATATATTCCTACTCCTTGTGTGTATGTAGCCCAAAAATATATATTCGTACACTAACTCCCAATTTCATACGCAGGTGTCTGCGGCTGAGGCGGCTACCAAGGCGGTGACCGTGCAATCCTTCAGCATTGCTCAGGAGCGCGACGCACTGAAGGAGGAATTGAAGCAGGCTCTAAGCAACCTTGAAAATCAAGTTGTCGCTGCTGATGAAGAGTTGAGCAGGGTGGTCGCCAGCTGTGCGGAGAGAGTATGCCCCCCCCTACTGACCGCGACAGCTGGTCGTAGGTGGATTATCGGGCAAGGACTGCGGCTTGCCGTAAGCGGGGCCCTTAACGCTCCACACCTATTGCAGGCCTTTGCTAGGGTTGTATCTGACGGGATCGACCATGGTAGGCATGAAGGCATGATCCAAGCTGCGGAGATGATCACAAAAGGTGAGGATATCACCCGGCATCCGTATCACAACCCCTCCGCAGCGGGGAAGATGACTGCGTCCATGGACGCCTTGGCAAACCTTCAACACCCCCTTTTGGACGAGCTTGAAGCCCTGAAAAACGCTCCCAATGAAACAATAATGTCTCGGCTGAGTGCTGACCCAACCCCTTTGACGCTGGCTACCTATGATTTCATATCAAAAGCTATGTCAGGTGAGAAGCCGCTTGGTGAAGCTTTAGACACTCTTGCCGTCAAAGTTCAGGACGGGAAAGATGCTCGCGGGGAGGCCCTTCGTGCTTTGATTGAGGAAGGAAAGAAGGATCTAGAAGAATTCCTCCCCCCATGTAACTTATATGTTTGTAAACATTTGTATCTATATTCGTCCGTGTATGTACACGGCTAAGACATGCATGTAATAACTTGTCCTTTTATTTTAGAAGTCCGTGACAACCACGGCCATTTTGTTTGTTAATTTTGAAACTTGTGTATCTCATTGCAATCCAATGCCGCGTGACATATCACGTCTTACATACAAGTCTAATTTACTAGACATGCGACGTGCGTCTTTACTATGCGGAGCACCGTATGGCTATGGCATATGAAGCTTACCCCAACGTCTTGTGAGTAAGGTGTCTAGTAAGGATACATGATCCGTGCGACTGGGGTTGCATCCCACTTACGCGGCAAGTTGAATTAGTAGGTTCACTTAATCCTCTTACCCCACCTGGAGGCGTATAATACATGTACGGTAATTTGAGAGAATGCATACGAATGAAACATGGCATATTATAATACAAGTACAATTCATACGGCTAACAAAGAATCTAACAAAGAGGAAAATGATTTGCACGAAACAGGCCGTAGAGCTAGCTAGGCACCACGGTATTTTATTAGAACGTTTACATTTTTGTTTGAATAATGACGACAAGTCCTAAAAAATCCATAAAGGAAACTTAAACAAACATAAGAAAAATAAAACAAATAACCCGCATGGTTCTTTATTAAGACCGCCTATAGCGAAGTATCCATGCAGGAGCCGTAGCTTTCAAAGATAGCACCTTTTTAGATTGGAGATGTTCCATGTGCGCTCTAGGTCGCGGCCATCCATATCGCGTAACTTGTACGCGCCTCGTCCCAAGGTTTCAGTGACTTCATACGGTCCTTCCCATTTAGGGCCCAGTTTTCCTGTATTTTCCACTCGACTTGCTTCGTTAGCACGATAGACGTAGTCTCCCGGTCGAAAAGAAACACCCTTGACCTTGGCGTCATAATAAGCCTTCATCTTAGCCTTGGACTTAGCCTCATTGATGGCTGCTATTTCCCTTTTTTCTTCCAACAGATCCAGGTTGATTCGCAGTTGTTCATCGTTTGTGACGACATTAACCTCCGCCGTGCGGATGGTAGGCATCCCTATTTCTGCTGGTATAACGGCTTCAGTGCCGTAAGCCAATGCAAACGGAGTATCTCCGTTGGCTGTTTTTATCATGGTTCTATGTGCCCATAGCACGTGCGACAACTCATCGACCCATTTGCCCTGTCGTTCATCCAGCCGCGCCTTGATTCCATTCCCCAAGCTCCTATTTGCTCGTTCGACAAGGCCGTTCGTTTGTGGATGCTTAACAGACGCGAAGCGCCGCTTGATGTTCAATGATGCACACTAGTCTTTGAATGGGTTATCCGTGAACTGTTTGCCGTTGTCCGATATAATTTCTCCTGGTAGACCGAAACGGCATACGATGTGTTCCCACACAAACTTCTTGACCTGCTTACCCGTGATAGATTTTACTGCCTTGGCTTCTATCCATCGTGTGAAGTAATCCATTGCAACAATCAAGAATTTAACCCCTCCCGCAGCTACAGGAAATGGTCCTGCAATGTCAATTCCCCACTTGTAAAATGGCCACGGGGACGTGATAGGTGTAAGCTCCTGCTGCGGGTGCCGCGGTACTGGCCTATGTACTTGGCAATCATTGCACCTGCGAATCATATCGCGCGTGTCTCTGTGCATAGTGGGCCAATAGTATCCTGTTCGTAAGGCTCGGGCTACCACGGATCGTGGGCCTGCATGCATGCCGCACAACCCTTCGTGTATGTCACTGATAACGTAAGCCGCCTGGCGTGGTCCAACACACCGCAGCCACGGCTGCAAGAAAGAGCGTTTGTAAAGGATGCCTTCCCGGAGTTCGAAATGTTGTGACTTCCTTTTAACGCGCCTTGCTGCTTTTTCCTCGTCTGGAAGGGTTTCATTAGCCAAATAGTTGATGATTGGGGTCATCCACGTAGGTCCCTCCTCTTCAACTATAGCGGTCACTTCCCCTTCCGTGATAGATTTCTCCTTGAGTATTTCCACCAAAACCTGTTTAGACAAGTGGGCGAAGCTCGTGGATGCGATCTTACTGAGAGCGTCCGCTTTCTTGTTCTCGCCCCTTGGCACCTGCTTGATGGAAAACTTACTGAAAGTCGCGATTAACGACTTGACTTTTTCCAAATACCTGACTATGTTGTCCTCCTTAGCCACGTACCCACCTAGAATATGGTTCGCGACAAGCCGTGAGTCCACGTAGGCCTCAAGGTTGCGGACTCCCATTCTAGCGGCGATTTTTAAACCCGCAATTAATGCTTCATATTCCGCTTCGTTATTGGTGGCCGTGAACTCGAAACGGAGGGCGTACGTGAATTCCATTCCTTCTGGATTTGTGAGGATGAGGCCTGCCCCGGACCCGTCTGTGCATGAGGATCCGTCCGTGAATAGCACCCAAGGTTCCACTGGGACCCCCTCTTGCCTAACGATTGGTTCTTCCTCATCCGGCTTCTCGATCAAGAAATCTGCCAAGATCTAGCCTTTAACAGCCGTCCTTGGTCTGTAAGATATATTATGCCCTCCCAATAGGATGCTCCACTTCTCTAGTCTCCCTGCCACGTCTGGTCTAGATATAACCTGCTTAATTGGCTGATCCGTGATCACGACGATCGGGTGCGCCTGAAAGTACCGGCGCAGCCGCTTCGTAGCAAATACTAGTGCTAGCACCAATTTTTCCATGGGGGAATAATTCAGCTCCGCCCCTTGTAATGTTCTACTTATAAAGTAGACCGGGGTCTGTATTGTGTCTCTATCCGTCATCAGTACCGCGCTTATTGCGCCATGAGTAGCTGAGAGATACATAACAAGTTCCTCCTTTGGACGGGGAGCTACCAACATGGGGAGAGATGCGAGATGCTGCTTGAGTTGGCCAAAGGCTTCCTTAGCTTCCTTCGTCCAACGGAAGTCTCCCTTTCTAATACACTTCTTGAGTGTCTTAAATAGGGGTAATGACTTCTCTGCGGATTTAGATAGAAATCTATTCAGCCCGGCTAACTTCCCATTCAGGGACTGCACCTCCTTCCGTGTCTGCGGGGATGGTAGCCGTATCACTGCGTCCGTCTTCTCTGGACAAGGTTTGATGCCGTTTGGGTCAATCAAATATCCCAGGAACATTCCTTCTGTTGCACCAAACGTACATTTCTTTGGATTTAACTTCATGTTAATCCTTCTCAGCGTGTCGAATGTCTCCTGGACATCCCGGAGAAGTGCCTCCTCCGTATGGCTTTTTATCACCAAGTCATCAACATATACTTCCAAGTTGCGTCCTATTTTTGATTTGAAAGCTTTATCCACCAACCGCTGATACGTAGCGCCGGCGTTCTTTAATCCAAACGGCATTTTCGTATAGCAATATACGCCCTGACTTGTGTGGAACGCCGTTTTTTCTTCATCCTCCTCCGCCATCTGGATTTGGTGATACCCTTTATATGCATCCAAGAAGCATTTGAAAGGATATCCACACAAGGATTCTACTTTCCAGTCGATTTCTGGTAGCGGGTAACAGTCCTGTGGGCAGGCCTTGTTCAGGTCCGTGAAATCCACGCACATGCGCCAACTTCCGTCATGTTTCTTGACCATGACCGGATTGGATAACCACTCGTGGTAGTATACCTCGCGCATGATGCCTGCGTCCACCAGCTTCCGCACTTCCTCCAGTATAACTTGACTTCGCTCGGGCGCCTGGCCGCGCTTCTTTTGCTTGATGGGTTGGTACCCTTGGCGGATCTGGAGCTTATGCTCTGCTATCGCACGTGGCACACCCGTCATATGTTTTGGTTCCCATGCGAATATGTCCAAGTTTGCACTTAAAAGAGAGCACATGGCCCTTTTGCCGTTATCTGAGAGCGCCCCTCCTATGGATACCTCCTGTTCCGGATAGTCAGGGTGAATGGGCACCTTCCAATTGGGTGGTAGTGCTCCATCCTTGGGTGGTACAGGTGGTGCCGGTGTTGTCACAGTGTGACACTCGGATGTTGGCACGACTGTGTTGTAAATAGTAACGATTCCCCCATCAACGGGGAATTTAATCATTCCGTGTGCCGTAGAGGGTACTGTCCGGATAGCCAAAATGCCTGGTCTACCTATGATTCCATTATAAGGAGAGTGTGAACGTATCACCATGAAGTTCATCCACGTTGTAGTGGAATGTTCCTCATTCCCAATGGTGACAAGCAAACGCAACTGTCCTATCGGCCAGATAGTGTCTCCACTAAAGCCAGTGAGCGGCGACGTGGCCGGTACTAATTGGCTTCTTATTTCTGGGCATAACTGCACAAAGCAGTGTTCATATAGCACCTCTGCTGACGACCCTCCATCCACATACATGCGACAAACATTGTGTGTTCTAATGCTTATCTCAATAGTAAGAGGCGCATCAATCACGTCGCTTGCTGTAATGAGAGGGAATGAGATTTCCTTGCCGCGTGAAAATTTTTGGCCAATTTTCTGTCTCGTGCGGCGCTGTCTGGATTGGATCATATATATGGTAGAAGGCTTGTCCTTTTGGGGATCCTTCTTATCATACTTCTTGTTGTTGTCCTTTCCGTCTTTCCAATCCTTAACTAGGTGCTTGAGTTTGCCTGATTTGATTAGCGACTCAATATGCTTCTTGAGCTGGATACACTCCTCCGTTCCGTGTCCTTTGTCATTATGGAACTCGCAGAAGCGACTTCCTTGCCGACGTTCCGGGGGTGTGGTCATTGTGGGAGGTCTTGGGAAATTCGCCCCTTCAGTCAACAAGATTTCCCGGTAGGACATCTTTAGGGGGGTGAACTTGTCGTCCGACCATCCGCCTTTACTTTGGCTCTTATAGTCCGAGCCCTTGTTATTGTTCTGGTTGCCTTGACCGCCCGACTGTCTCCGGGACTGGTCATTTGACCGATACCCATTTCCTCGGGATGGGTAGGCCGCGGCAACAGCTGTCTCTCCCTCTATGAAATTTCTGACCCTTTCCATGAGGTCATCATATTTCTCTGGACGCTTGTCGTTGAGACGCCTGATCAGTTCTCTGTCTGTTATGGCGTGCATGTAGTCAGAGATTTTCAGGAGCTCTGGCATGGTTCTCGTGCGCGTGCACTCATCATTGAAACGCTCAGTGAAGGCTTCTGTGGACTCCCCCGGCCGTTGCTTGACAGTTGCCAATGAGACCGGATCCCTATTATACTTCTTCCTTTGAGTATAATTGTTCTCGAACGCAGTGCGTAGTTCCGTGAAACTATCAATGCTCCGTGGGGGAAGTGCCTCGAACTAGTCACGAGCGTTTCCAATCAAGGTCGAATTAAATATTTGGCACCATATAGGCATGGGCCATCGCTCAATTTTAGCCTGAGTATCGAATATTTTGAGGTGATCCACAGGATCACCGGACCCATCATAAGTCTTGATACATGCCGGCATGCGACGTTTGGTGTCCTCAGAATAGTTCCGTATGCGGAGAGTAAACGGATCTTCCCTGGGATCGGCCCATGGCCGTGTGAGCCTAGGGTCATCCCATGGTTCACACCATGGACGCGAGAGGTCCTCTGTTTCCGCATCCCGATAGTAGGGGCCACCATAATACTCATTGTTTGGTGGTGGAGGCGTGCGCCTAGGCCGGCGGCGCTTGGGCGGATGGTCATCTGAGTCCTCCCCAGACGGATCTGGGGACGGCGGTGGTGCCCCGCCTTTTGAATAGGGACCACTTTTCTGAGACGAACCAGGAGCCTTCCTTCCCGTGTTCATTCTATCCCACACACTTGGGCGGCGTGTGGTTCTGGTCGGCTCTCGATCTGGCCGCTCGGGTGAGCCGTCCGACCTTTCTCCATCTTGAGACTGCGTTAATTCCTGCATAATGCGATCCCCTATGCGTTCAAACACATTCCGGGGTTGAGTGTTTTCCTCAAAGGTTCCCTGTTCCTGAGGCCGAGTCCTCCTTTTTCTCCGGTTTTGGGAAGGGGTGGATGGTCCACTATCGCCAAAGTTGAGTCAGGCTTGGAGGTTCCTCCCCAGACTTAATCTTGATGCGATCCCTGGGACGATCCTTTCAAAATTCTGAGTGAGAACTTGAGTAAGATCCTCCTCACTGAGTGGTAGGGCTTCCACTTCTTCCTCCGTCGAAGGTCTGCGTGGTTCCTTGTTAGGAGGGTCTGGCGCACTCCCTGGATCAGGGTTGTCCAAGGTTGAAGTGGGCGGGGGTGTCACCGAGATCGTGCTCGTCACCCCCGCGGGTTGAAAACCGCTACGGTTACCCAGCCCGCCTGCGAGGCGGTTAGGTGACTGGTTGGGGATGAGAATCCCTTCCCCTTGGGACTTCCGGTTCCCAGGATTCACATTCCTGGGGTTAGTTGGCGGGTGTCCCTTCGTCATTGGAGGTTTGAGGTGAGATTTTGTTCTAGCTTAGTGTTACTGGTCCCACGGATGGCGCCAACTTGATGATGCAAAAGTTGGTTGATCCTTGCTAGACCCGAATTAGGCTTAATTCGGGTTGGCTGGGTACCGGCTCCTGCACCAAGTGAATCGTCTGGTTGGGATCCTGCACACTAAACAACACGCGTTAAGCTTACCGTGGGAAGGTTTCCCACGATTAGACTCCGGCGTGAGAGTAAGTAATCGATTTAGTATTATATGTGAGTTTAGAGTGAATTGTGATACCTTTGTGGAACCCTTGGGGGTTCCTTTTATAGGCAGTGAAACCCCAATGGGCTTCCACTGATCCTTCGGCCCCAAGGAAGAGATAAGCACCAGAATTAGAATGATTGTTATCTTCTAATTCTGGTAGTGAATATCTCTTCATATTAGGATTAAGATATACCTAGACAGAATATTATTCTGTTTGATCTTATGTCGGCCGCCTTGGGCCGTGGGCCGCACACATGTGCGAGCACTGTTCACTCAAGCCCATAAGCCTGAATGATATTTATCCACCCATCTGTGATGGGCCGGATACGGGTAGTACCCGCGAGCCGGGCTCATGACCCGGTTTGGGGACTATACGTCATCAGTTCACAACCACCCTCGCATCGTTCGTAGGGAGAGCCTTAGCTTCAACCCATTTAGAAACGTAGTCAACGGCTACGAGGATGTACTTGTTCCCTTTAGATGATGGAAATGGCCCCATAAAGTCGATGCCCCATACATCAAAGATTTCACATTCTTGTATGAAATTTTGAGGCATCTCATCTTTATGTGTGATCTTGCCTTGTCTTTGGCAAGCATCACAATGTTTAACCATGTCGTGAGCGTCATGATAAATGGTGGGCCAATAAAATCCAGAGTCGAATAATTTCTTCGCGGTGTAATTGGGACCAAATTGACCACCGGTGGGTCCTTTATGGCAAGCGTCAAGGATTTGTACCGCTGCCGGCCCATCAACACATCGACGAATGATAAGATCTGCACATTGTTTGAAGAGTTAAGGGTCGTTCCAGAAATAATGTTCAATATCTTTAAAGAACTTTTTCTTTTGTTGAGACGTTAACCCTTCCTTGAGAATTCCACCCGCTAAGTAGTTTGCAATGTCCGCAAACCACGGGGTGTCATCAAGATTAGAGTTGATAGACATTAAGGCCTCAAGGGGAAAAGAGTCATTGATCTCTTGATTCGAATGATCCCATTGATAAAGATCCTCAAGTCAACTTAGATGATCCGCGGCTTGTTTTCGGCTCCCTTTTTGTCACGAATTTCTATGTTGAATTCTTGAAGGAGCAAAACCCAACGAAGAAGTCTTGGCTTAGAATCTTGCTTAGTCAACAAGTACTTCAACGCGGAATGATCGGTATACACGATGGTGGTGGAAAGAACAAGATAGTGGCGGAATTTCTCAAAAGCATACACTACAGCTAAAAGCTCTTTTTCGGTAGTGGTATAATGCAATTGAGCCCCCGTCATTGTCTTGCTAGCGTAATGGATTGGTTGGAAGTGTTTGTTCACTCTTTGGCCCAAAACCGCTCCAATAGCAAAGTCGCTAGCATCACACATCAACTCAAAAGTTAGCTCCCAATTAGGGGTAACCAAGACTGGTGCCTTAGTTAGCTTATCCTTAAGAAGATTGAAGGATTCAAGACACTCTTTGGAAAAGATGAAAGGAGTATCTTTTTCCAAGAGGTGGGTCATCGGGCGAACGATTTTAGAAAAATCTTGGATGAATCGACGATAGAAGCCCGCATGACCAAGGAAACTTCTCACACCCTTCACGGTTGAAGGTGGAGGTAATTTGGCTATGACATCCACTTTAGCACGGTCAACTTCAAGACTGGCTTTTGAGATTTTATGTCCAAGCACAATGCCTTCTTTTACCATGAAATGGAATTTTTCCCAATTTAGAACAAGGCGAGTGTCTTCACACCGCTTAATCATGCGTTCCAAATTGGCAAGGAAATGAGAGAAAGAATCACCATAAACCTAGAAATTATCCATGAAGACTTCCATAGTTTCTTCAACCATGTCATGGAAGATAGCCATGATACACCTTTGGAATGTCCCAGGAGCATTGCATAAGCCGAAAGGCATTATTTTATAAGCAAATGTTCCGTAAGGACAAGTGAATGTGGTTTTCTCTTAATCTTTGGGATCGATGGGAATTTGAAAATACCCGGAGAAACCGTCTAAAAAGTAGTAATAGTCATTACCCGCTAGACATTCAAGCATTTGGTCCATGAAAGGAAGGGGAAAATGATCCTTTCTCGTAGCATCATTGAGTTTGCGATAGTCTATACAAACTCTCCACCACGTAATGAGACGAGTTGGAATCAACTCGTTGTTTTCATTATGCACAACAATGAGTCCGCCTTTCTTAGGCACACAATGGACGGGACTAACCCATGGTGAATCCGAGATAGGGTAGATCATTCCCGCATCAAGAAGTTTGATAACCTCTTTTTTGATTACGTCGTGGATCTTAGAATTCACCCTTCTTTGGCTTTGATTAGTGGGTTTAAAGTCGTCCTCCATGAGAATTTTATGTGTGAAAAAGTGAGGATCAATTCCACGAATATCGGAGTTTTTCCAAGCAATCGCTTTCTTGTGATTCTTCAGCACGGCGATAAGTCGAGATTTTTCTTCCTCTTTCAAGTCCTTTGCTATGAAGACGGGTGACTTCTTGTTGTCTTCAAGGAAAACGTACTCGAGATAAGACGGTAGGTACTCGAGATAAGGCGTAGTCAAATTCGGTTCATCGATAGAAATATCCTTAGGAGATGGTGGAGAAATATGGTCCTCATTGAGAAGTTTCTCAATGGTACGAATATCTTCATCCCAATTGGAGGGAGAATCCTCATATTGCAAGTCCACATCTCCCAAAGTTGCTTCAAATTCTTTCAAGATGAAATAACTTTCTCCAAATGGAGTTAGTGATGGAGCAATAGAGGCAACGGTCTCAACAATGGGAAGAGAAGAAGAACCACTTTTACAAGCGTCTTTGAAATGTTCTTCACAAGCCTCATCAAGAACGTCAATGAAATTAACGCTCTCATTTTCAGAAGGTTGCTTAGAAAGTTTACCCATGTTGAAGACGATTTTATCGTCACCAACTCTCATGATTAATTCGCCCGCGGCTACATCAATGAGAGTGCGACCGGTCCTCAAGAATGGACGTCCAACGATTAATGGAACATGGGGTCCATCTCGTAGTCAACGACAACAAAATCCGCCGAAAAGGTGAATTTGTCGACACCAACGAAGACGTCTTCGGCTATCCCTACTCGATAAGCAACCGTACGGTTAGCTAATTCCAAAGTCATTCGTGTGGGGACTAGCTCGGGTAGAGACAACTGCTTCCAAACGCTTAGAGGCATTAAGTTGATACTAGCACCTAGATCAGCTAGGGCCATACAATTCTCTACCCCGGGGAAGTTGCAAGGAATCAAGAAACGACCCGGATCACCAAGTGTGGTTGGTAATTTTCTTAAGAGCACTACGGAGCAATTCTCGTTAAGTTGGGTCTGAGCGATGTCGAGGAGTTTCTCCTTATCACTGAGAAGATCTTTAAACATTTTAGCGTATTTCGGCATGTGAGCGAGAGCCTCAGCAAAGGAGATATTGAAATTCAGTTGTTTAAACATTTTGAGAAAGTTAGAAACCTGAATATCATCCTTGTTCTTCAATTTCTCTTTCCTCAACCTTGAAGGATAAGGTATATTGGGTTGAGATGTAGGCTTTGGGATAGAATTCTCACTCACATCCTTGGGTGGTGGAGTAGAAGTTGGATGAATTAGAGGAGACTCGTTTTCCTTTGTCACAATCACCGGTGTAGGTGTAGGAAGCTCGGGTTCCTTTAAACCTTTTCCACTACGAGTGGTGATTGCTTTCATCTCCCCTCTTGGATTAGCAACGGTGTTACTCGGAAGAGAACCCGAACCAGAGGCTTGATTACTTGGGAAGAAACTAGCCATCATGTTCCTCAAGTCATTCGTTTGACTTGCCAAAGTGTTTCGCATATCGGCTCGAAGATCGTTTCCTTGTTTCACCATATCTGCTTTCAAGTTGAGCATTTCCTGCTGAAGATTTTGCACTATCGCATCATTAGTCCTCATGTAAGTTTCAACATCTTGGTGTAATGCGGTGGGTTGGTTGGGAGGAGGAGCATGGTAGGCGGGTGGTTGATAAGCAGGTTGTTGGTAAACTTGGTTGTTTCTTTGAGGTGGATATGGGTTTCTTTGGTTTTGATATTGATTTGGAGCTCGAGGTTGATTTTGATTGTTACGATTGAGGTTTTTTGGGTTTTGTGCTGGGAAACCGGGTGGTGAAAGAAAGTTGTTTGAGCGATAGCTGAGCAAATTCCGGTCACCTTGAGGACGAGCTTGATAGCCTCCTGTAGAATAGGTACCGTTGGCGGCATACACATTTTCCGGATTGTCATGAGTCGAAGGACAATCGGTGTATGAATGAGATCCCCCGCAAATTTCACATGATTGAGTCAAAGCACTAGCTTAGGCAGTGATAGCTTTGGTATTGTTGGCGGCTTGGAGAGCAAGTGATTCAACAAGCGAAGTAAGCTTATCAATTCTCTTGTCGCTCTCATTAGTGCTAGAACTAGCCACATTAGTCCAAACACTTTTGGTTTGCACTCTAGACTTGTTCTCAATAATATCCCAAGCGGTATTAGCAGACTTAACCAAAATGTTACCCCCCGAGGCACTATTTAGTGAATCTTGGTCATTCATGTTTAAACCATTGTAAAAAGTATTGATTTGATGTACTTTTGTTAAACCATGTTGTGGACACTTTCTTAAAAGTTCCTTAAAACGGTCCCAGGATTCACTAAATGTCTCACCGTACTTTTGTTCAAAAGTAATGATTTCATTCCGCAAAGCGGTAGTACGCGAGGGTGGGAAAAAATAGTTGATGAATTTGGTCTCTAAATCCGTCCACGTAAGAATACTTTGTGGCGGTTCCTTATCAAGCCAATGTCGGGCTTGTCCCTCTAAGGAGAAAGGAAAAAGTTGCAAGCGAATTACCTCTTGTGAAACACCATTATACTTACCCGTATTAGTGAGTTGAAGGAACCTTTTTATATGGTCATGAGGATCATCAATTGAACGCCCCAAGAAGGGTTGAGCAGAGACCATTTGAATGAAGCCGGATTTAAGCTCAAAGTTATTGGCTCCAACCTCAGGTATGACAATAGCATCGGTGTTGCCTTCTACGTGCGATTGCAAAAGCTCAATCATTGGTCGATTGTCCGGTTGAGGTTCATGGTTGTTATTATTCAGGTTGGGCTGAGGTGGATTATTATTGTTGTGCACACCAGCCATATCTAAGTCTTTAAGAGTATCGGGCTCAGAATAAGACGAAGATCTAGTACGCATACACCTGCAAAAGGAAAAGAAATATATACAAGAAATATTTTTTTGTTTTTTATGTTTTCTATTTTTTTTATTTTTCTGAAAATTTAAGCAAGAAAATAACGTTAAAAAATGAACGGATCCCAAAATCCAACGCGTCTGTCACTTAGAACCGTTAATCTTAACGAAAAGAGCCGGCAACGGCGTCATTTAATACAAAGATTTTCACTAAGTATCAAAGTTCATAGAATCCGATCTTTTCAAATTGATTACCAGTAGAAAGTGTGACTCAGTCGTTCTTGGTGGAAAATAAAAGGTTTGGTTATCTATTTTAAAATTAATTGAAAATGTCGTTGAGTAAATAAAGATGAAAGCTTTAAAATTTAAAACTAAAAATGAAGACTTTAAAAAATTGAAAAGTAAATGATCAAAACTTATAAAAATGTAAACGGGATAATAGGTTCTAAATGTAACATTGTTGTCCATTTTTATTATGTTATGCAATGTGCTATTAATCTTACTAAATAATGCACCCACCATTACTAATCCATACTATTCTAACACTATTATCAATTCCGTTTGTTTTTTATGACGTGGCACCGTTACCAAACGTTTGACCCGTTAAGTTTTGTTAACTTTTATTTGACTCGTTAACTTTCCTTTGACTCGTTAGAATAACATCACCGAATCAAAGAATAACATCACCAAATCACTTCATATTCATATTCACCAAATCACTTTTATTTGACTGGTAGAATAACATCACCGAATCAAAGAATAACATCACCAAATCACTTCATATTCACAAATTCCTAACAAAAAAACGAATCCAAACCCATCTTGTTCAGTCACGTTTTTTAACATATAAAACCCAGGTAATCATCATCGAATTCGATCCATATCATCAAATCAAAATTAAACAAATCCATATCTTGTATCAAATTCAATGCAATACAATCATCATCGAAATCAAATTAAATAAAAAAAACATTTGTGGATCTGTTAATTATGGCCATGGTAATAGATTCACTTAATTTGAAGATTGATTGTTAGTTTAAAAGGTGTTTGAGGGTTTCGATTATCAAAAGTAAACGTTTGACTTTTATTTTGGTGTTCTTGGATGTTTTTGATGTGTTGCTGGGTGGAAGATGAACGTAAATGAGCTATGGTGGAAGATGAACGGACGTGGTGATGGTTTTTTGGTGTTCTTGGATGTTTCGATTATCAAAAGTAAAGGTGTTTGAGGGTTTCGATTATCAAAAGTAAATGAGCTGAGTCTTGGTAGAGATGAAGAGGGTTTGTTTGGCGCTAGGGTGGAAGATGAAGGACGTGGTGATGGTGCTAAAGCTGAAAAAATTCAGTTGAATGTTCAGTTTATAGAAACTGATCAAAAGGGTTACTCATGATTGGTCGGATTGCGATGTTCAGTTGTTAATAGAAACTGATAACAGGCTATGTGTACGAAGAACTGATTAAAAGAATCAGTTGATGGTGAATATACGGTGGTTTATGTTGAACTTCCCACGACCTGAAGACCAAAAGGTGTTTGCTGAAAAGCTGCTGCTAAAACAGTATAGCTAAATTACTGAAGCTGAAAAACTGAAACCGAAAAGCTTAAGTTGCTGAAATGCCTGAAGCCGATATTAAGGCATAGTTTTGATCAGTGGGTAAGTGTTTTTCAGTCAAAGAAAATGATGGTAGAGGTGGATAATTGGTCACTGATAAATTAATCAGTGAATGTGGGTTGTTCAGGTTGCTTAGTTTCAAGAGAGACTTAGTAAGTGGTAATAGAAGTGGTGTGGCTGGTAATGGAGGTGAGGTCAGTGGTAATGGAGGTGGTGTGAGTGGTGTAGGATGTGGTGTCAGTGGTGTAGGATGTGGTGTCAGTGGTGTAGAAGGTGGTGTGGCTGGTAATTGAGATGGTGGTGATTGTAACAGATAAGATGAAGAGTGTGGGGGTGAAAGTTGCAACGGTGGAGTTATTAATGGGTGGGGCCAGGTACCACGTTTGGTAACAGGTCAAAGAAAATTTAACGAGTCAAACAAAAGTTAACAAAACTTAACGGGTCAAAAAAAACTTAACGGGTCAACTGTTTGGTAACGGTGCCACGTCATAAAAAACAAACGGAATTGATAATAGTGTTAGAATAGTATGGATTAGTAATTGTGGGTGCGTTTATTGGTAAGATTAATAACACATTGCATAACATAGTAAAAATGGACAACAATGTTACATTTAGAACCTATTATCCCAAATGTAAACTTTAAAAAGTGAATTAAAGCAAGACAAGTTAAAATAATTCTAAGTAAAAAGGCGGGAAAAGTAAAAATTTAAAAACTAAAAGTACAAACCCTTATCCGGAATCCAATCCGGAATATTGTTCGGAATGAAGTAGTGAGTCTTATCCGGAATATGGAATCAATCTCTTATCCGCAAAACACAACAAATGCTTATCCGCAATACACAAACAAAATCTTATCCGGAATACACAAAATACCCTTATCCGGAAAACAGAACAACATCTTATCTGGAAAACACTATGGAACTACTATCCGGAAAACGTTATGAAACCTTTATCCGCAATACTTAGTTAAAACCTTATCCGGAAAACAAAATAAACATCTTATCCGGAAAACCTTATACAAGAAGCTTATCCGCAATCCGCCTTTACTCCAGCTTATCCGCAAAACGCAATGGGAACCTTATCCGCAAAACAACTTGGTGGCTTATCCGGAAAACACTATCCGGAATACGTTTTACTTAAGCTTATCCGGAAAGAAGGCTAATCCGGAAAACAAAATAACTCTTATCCGGAATAAGAGTTTAGAACTCTTATCCGGAAAACAATATGAAGGAGGCTTTATCCGAAAAACGAAACGAAGCTTCTTATCTGAAATAAGACTTAAAAGTCTTATCCGGAATATGACTTGATGGAGCTAATCCAGAAAACGTGGCTACTAAAATTCTTATCCGGAATAAGGAATAATTCCTTATCCGGAATAAGAGGGTTTAAGGAATCCGTAACTTGTGCAATAAGACAATAAGCTAAATCCCAATAAGCACTTTGCCAAAAGTTAAACCAAAAGATTTTTAGAAAAAGATGATTAAGCTAGAATTTAAAAACTTTTAAAACATTAAATAAGCTAGAAATCAAAAAGCACTTTTTATAGAAACTTAAACTTATTAAAAACAACTTTTTTCTAAAAACTATGAAGCATAAAGATTAAGAAAAATAAGCACTTTTATATAAAAACTTTTAAGATCACCAATTTAATAAGCACAACCAAATAAGCTAAACAATCAAACCATAAACAAGATTAAGATAAAACTACATGATTATCAAGATTAAGTAAAAGATTAAGAAAGGTATAATTAGAATTAAGAAAACAAGATTGATTGATTAAAGATTAATATCAAATGATTACAAGATTAAAGTTGATAAACTTGGAAAACTAGAGAGAAGAAAAACTTACGAAAAACTTGAAAAATAAACTACTACTAAAAAGTAACCACCTAACCACCCTCCTAATGACACATTAGGAGGGTATTTATAGGAGCTGGGGAGATTACATGCTTAAGCTATCTTATTTCTTTCTTCTCGTCTCGACTCGACTTAATTTCTTTGTCTTTCTCGATGTCGTCTCGGGATTAGTCGATATAAGTTGAACTTGTCTTATAATTTTCTTCTATAATTAGACTTGAGTTCTTCGACTTCATTAAACTTCGGTCTTCAGACTTTTTCTTCGATAAATCTTCATAATAGGCCTTGGACATCTGTTCTTTTTGCATTCTCGATCTTTCGACTTCGTCTTTAGTCTTTTTCTTCGATAAAAGCCCGTGATAGCCCATGTTTTCTTCCTTTTGCATCTTTTGGTCCTAAAACACAATAAAAACACAAACCACGCATAATTCCGACTTTTATGACATAAAATACACGATTTGGTCTTGTTATTATTGGAAATAAGTGGTAAAAGGATAAGTGTTTTCACACTTATTAAGCCTCGCTTTTGTAATTGTTTGAATGATTTTAAAACCCGCGAGGGGGATACATGCTATTTGAAAGTAAAATGAACACAAGTCATGATTGATTGTTTGGACCCGAATGTTGCATTTGTTTCCTTTGTTGTTTGAATTGTATAAGTACCTAATTTGAAAAAGTCCCTAAATTCATGAGCCGTTAACTATCTTCTGACTTGATTTTGTGAGTTGGGAATAGCCGCTTATTCTAATAATAGTACTATTGGGCTGACGACCCTATCTGAGACCAGGGCCTTACGCTGAGTAACCCGCTGGGAAGGATAATTTTACGAGAATGAGAATTGGTATTCTTGCAAATGATACCCTAGTGGGGGCACTGGAATTTCATCTAGTCATGCCGGCTTTAGGCGTGGGTGACTAAGTTAAGGGGTCGGTGTCATGAGCTTAATACAATTCAATAGCTATTGCTATATACCAGAATGCCTGACTAATAGATTGTATGCGCACAATTCTATTAAACGATCTTGATTGATTTTTCTCTTGTGTTCAAATGTTGATTTGGAAAACCTATAGACTCGCTCAACCGTTGTGTTGATGATTTTAAGCATGTATTTCAGGTATTGAAGTTGAGGAATTGTGGAGCTTGCTGGAGAAGGATTGCGGGATTGCTTTTGTGGTGATTGGTCTAAAATGGATTTCTTTCCCTTTTGTCATAAAAATAATACTGTACGGTCGAGTACTTTGGTAATGTGTTTGTGGATTTGATAAAGTCTTTGGGGGACCGAAATGTAACTCTGATATTTCTAAAATTGTTTTCTTTTCTTGGGATCGAAAGTTTTAGACAATGGTTAATTTAAATCCTTTTATATTTCAAATGTATCATTTTGAGATTGTTCAAAGTGTCTTGTATAACAATGTTTGTATTTAACACCCAAATGTGTATTTCCGCTGCGCAATGTAATTTTTGGGGGTGTTAAACATGCTAATATTAAGGCAGCACCGTTTGAAGCTTTGTATAGTAGGAAGTGTAGATCTCCTGTATGTTGGAGTGAAGTTGGGGATACCCAGCTCACGGGATTCGAATTGATCTGCGAAACTACGGAGATGATAGTTCAGATTAAGAATAGGTTGTTGACTGCCTTTAGTAGATAGAAAAGTTACGCGGATGTGCGGCGGAAACCGATAGAGTTTGAAGTGGGTGACCGAGTAATGTTGAAAGTATTGAAATGGAAAGGCTTCATAAGATTTGGAAAGCGAGGGAAATTGAATCCCCGCTATATCGGACCCTTTAAGATTTTATCTAGAGTAGGTCCGGTGGCTTACAAACTAGAGTTACCCCCGACCTTCATGGTGTTCACAACACATTCCATGTATCTAATCTGAAGAAATGTTTAGCAGTGAGTGATGAGAAAATTTCGTTAGATAAGGTTCGAATAGATGAGAAGTTGCATTTTATCGAAGAACCCGTAGAGGTTATGGACCGTGAGGTAAAGCAACTGAAACAAAGTCGGATACCTATTGTCAAGATCCGATGGAATTCAAAGCATGGACCAGAATTTACTTGGGAACGAGAGGATGAAATGTGGAAGAAATATCCACACCTCTTTGATTTCAATAAGAAACGGAAATCAAAATGAAATGGATCACGAGGACGTTGATCCCTTTTAGGAGGAAAAGCTGTGACATTCAAACATTTTCAGGTAGTAAATTATTTTCTTGTATAATATTTTGAAACTTATTTTTATGTTGGTTGATGAACTCACAATTTACGGATATAAATTTGGGTTTCCGTGCATAATTTAACGTCCTTTACGACTAAACCGGAAACCTTACGATTACGTATTTACGTTTTTGAACTCCGTTTTTGATGAGACAATTTTTATTAGATTTGTTTTTTGCCGTTCATTCATAATTTATAAAAACGTTTTTCGTAAAATGACCCGAGGGCACACAAATCGAGGAAACTATAATCGAGGAATACTCGTAAATTAGTGGGATGAGACAAGTATACACTTGTCCCGCCCCACTCAAAAGGGACGGCTAACTTTGACACCACATCTTATGATGTGTCAAAGTTATAACTAACAAGCTAACACTTGTTAGCTAAGCTTAACATGTAAGCTACACTTAACACAAAACCATCAAAACCACTTAAACCAAACCATTTACACATAGCAACTCATGCTAACTACTCACAAAAATCTCTCATCCTCCCCCATTGCCGTCCCACTCCACCATCAAACACCCCCATTTGATCAATTTTAGCCATAAACTTTGTGTTATCTACACATATAATGAAGAACCCTTGAAGACTTGTTGATTGGTGATCATTATAACATCAAAGGAGGTGATTTGCTTGTGTCCTAGGGCTTATTTCTCAACAAATATTCTTGGTGGTTGATGATCTTGAAGATAAATTTGGTGTTGATCAAGTTATTGTCATCCAAAAACAAGATATAGTCTTGGTTGGTAAACAAGATCATCCTTTCCATTTTCTTTGTTATTTTTGTAAAGATCAAATGTATTTTCTTTCCTATTTTATATGTATATGATGAATATATGATGATAAGAATGTTGTGTGGGGATCAAGTGTTGATAAACATGGTTAAAAAAATAGAAAACCATATGTAAAAAGGTTAAAAATCTTGCTTAATAAGTTGGCTGTATAAAAACAGTAGCTAACCAAATGATAAACTGATAAAATGGCATATTGGAATCAATATACAGTAAGTATTAGGTCTTATACACATGTGAGAGTTGGCCATGCAATGGAATCATTAAAATGAGTGAGATATGATCAAAACAAAATTAGTGTATCAATCTGAATAGTCTGTTTTGTAAGGACTGTTAAGGATACTTAGAAATGGATTGAGAAGTAGATAAAACTAAGTTATTTGTAGCACATAATATGAAGTTTATGTTATCCAAAAATGAGCTTCTATCTCCTTGTAGAACTCAAGATAGGATAAAAATAGTGAAAGTGAAACTAAAAATCAGATTTTGTGAAATTAAAGTTTAATACTATTATATAAGCACTCAAATAAATATAGTATGAAATATAAATTAAAACACACTAACTTATATATTACATTTATATAAATATTTATAAGGATAAATAAATGTACATTGTATAAAAATGAGAGTTTGATAAGTTTAATAAGTTATAAAACTATAAACATGATTTTTACGTCTTTTCGGCTAAAATCGTAAAACTAACGTTTTCGTCAAATAAAACTTAGACGGTCGGAACCGTCTAATTTAAACTTTTTAAAAGTCATATACTGATATATAAGTACCTATTACAAGTAAAAACCAATAAAACCCGAACTATATAACATATGGACATTAACGGGCCAAGTTAGCTTTATCGGACTATTAATCCAACTAATTTGGCTAAACACTTATAAACTTACTTATTGGGCTTAACCCACTTGGACCCAAAATGTAAAGTATAATACTGATAATAAAAGTGTAAAATAGACTAATATAAGGTATTGGGCTTATAATAGGCTTATTGAGCCTAAAACATGTAAATAAGTAAAATTAGTAAACTAGTATAAAAGTTACCAATACATAACACTAAAATGAGTAAATGAGAATGTATAAACCCACTTGATCATCATCATATGTATAAAATCATCATATGTATACATAATTGTTATTTTTATAAAGTAATTGTACAAAAGTCTAAGAACGATTATTATTTATATAGGTTTTCGTGACCGAAGCTCGCCCGTAGCTGATAATCCACCTTTCATTATCAACGTGAGTTCATAGCCTCGCACTCTTTTAAATGTTTTATAAAATGATTTATAAACCCACGAGGGAGATAACATGCTAGTTTTTGATAAAAATAGAACACAATTAGTCCCGATGGTATGCTTAATGATATGGACCCGATTGATGCTATGACCCAATAAAAGAGATAAAAAGGATTATTAGTAGTTAGGTTATGTTACTTAAAGTCCCATTAGCATGAATTGTGAACTACCGGGATTTGGTAGACGCTTATGCATATGATAGTACTATTTGGGGACGATCACCCCAGTTCGCGCCTTGACGGTTGATCCCCGTTGTACCAAATTGATTGGTAAGCGAATTTATGTATGAGAAGATTTAAATAGCGTGATTTTTGTGCCGACACGCTAACTTAGAAGGGCAAATTGTTTGTCGGGTTCGTGGCCCGTTGTTTGTGATAGTAAGGTAACAATGTCATGCGGCTAATAATAATCCAAATGTAATCCAGTAATGATACAAATAACGATAACATCATTACCTATAATGTTAATATTGAGGCTACGGTCTCATGGACGGTTTAAGATGTATGCTTTGCTTTATATATTGCCTGACTAGCAATACGAGGACTTACTTCTGATATTATACTTGTGTTCTGATTTCAACGATTGTTTTATATAACGGTTTTATTAAACTCTATGAATTCACTTGGCATTCGCTGATATGATTTTTGCATGTTTTTATCTCAGGTGCTTGAAGGTAATTCAGATGGAGATCTACTCTGATCGCCCACATAATATTAAAACTGTTCATTCGATCTATGTTTTGTAAACGTAATGAACTGTATAATTTGGGACCTGTTGTACACTTGAAACTTTTTATCGAATGAATGTATGTTAAACCTTGTACAACCATTTTTATGTGTTGTCTATGATTGGAGTTATTGTGCTATCCTGTAACACTCTAAAGACTCTTCCGCTGTACCGATATGAAATTTGAGAGTGTTACATTTATCGATTGATCTATGGCATCTCCCTCCAAATCAGCATCTAGGGATGTGGTTGATAAGGGTGTCCCAACGGGGTCACATGAGGTCATACCATGCTTTTTGATTATCTATTGATAATACTTAGCTTGGTTTATAAAGATACTACTTGGGGATTGGTGAACTTGAATTCCTAGAAAGAATTTTAGTTCGCCCATCATTGACATTTCAAATTTGTTGTGCATTACCTTTTCAAACCATTTTGAAAGTTTTGGGTTTGTAGACCCGAAAATAATGTCATCAACATAAATCTGCACAAGCAAAATGTCATCCGCATATTTATAAGTGAACAAAGTTAGATCAATGAAACATTTTGAGAAACCTTTGGAGACCAGAATTTTCGAGAGCTCGTCGTACCACGCCCTTGGAGCTTTCTTGAGTCCATAAAGTGCTTTGTGGAGACGATACACCTTTTCATGATAATGTGGATTGGCGAATCCTTCCGGCTGTGTGACATAGACTTCTTCCTTCAAAGGACCTTCAAGAAACGCCGTCTTTACGTCCATTTGATAAACAATGAATCCCTTATGTGCAACATAAGCAAGGAAAATCCTGACCTCTTCCATACGAGCTACTGGTGCAAATGATTCTTCAAAATCAATACCCTCTTTCTTGCCATACCCTTTAGCCACTAGCCTAGATTTATTCTTGATGATCGTGTTATCTTCATCCATCTTGTTTTTCCAGATCCATCAAAGATTTAATGGTATTACATCGTATGGTCTGTCAACAAGTTCCCAGACTTTAAGTGTTTCAGATTGTTGAAGTTCATCTATCATCAATTCAATCCAAGCATGATCAGCCATGACGTCTTTGATATTTGTTGGTTCAGCTGTACTCACGGCGAGTGCAAACATACAAACATCGCCATCGGTTTCAAGCATTCGTCTTTATAGAAACTAGAAGGGGATGGGGTTGAATAGTTTCTCATATTTACTTGTTAAAAGGTGGTTTTCAAATATCCCTTTTCAAAAAAAACTTAGGCTTGAGGAAATATGTGAAATCTTCTTATGCACAATATGAACAATGACAGTGTAACTAAACTAATACTAACAAAAATATATGCACAAAGAATAAAGAATGTAAAGTGTTAAGGGTAAAGAAAGTTCAAACCGAACACCAAGTATTTATAGTGGTTCGGCAACGAATCTCACTCCTCGTTCCTACTCCACTCCTCGAGTATTCCTTACTCGAGAGTTCACTACACAACAAGCTCCTTATGGTGGAGAAAAGCGTACACGTCGCTTAACCAATTTCCGACTCTAAGCTAATAGTCGAGCCCTAATCGTAGCTAGGACCAATCTACACAACTATACTTAATGCATACACAACTTCCAAATAGACACAACTACTTGGATCTTCACAAATATGACACAACAACAAATGTATAAAATTAGATCTTCAATGGATCTTTGGTGGTGGAATCAACACTTCACAAGGATAGTGTTCTTCTCTTTGCACTTGGAGAGGAAGGGATGGAAGAACAAGATTTACTTCTTAAACAAGTGGTAATCAAAAAAATGATCAAAGATTTGAGTGATTAAAGAAGAATGTTTGAATCTGGAAATAGATGTGCAAAAGAGGTGAGTTGAAAAGCTGAGAATGGTCCACAATTTATAGGACAAAAGGCCAACGGATATATTTGGCCGTGGTTCCATATCTCAGCCGGCGGTTCCTTATCGATAAGGAACCGCGTAGGCACTAGAGAACCGCCGCCTAGACTCCGCTCCCTTTTTTGTCCTTTAGTGGTGGAGGTTTTATCTAGATTAAAAAATATCCTGATAGAATATTTCTAATCAAATAAGAATATGCCATTTTCAAATTTTCAAATAATTAATTTAATAAAACATTTTCTTAAAAAGAAAGTTTAATAAAAACTTGTCACACTTAATAAAAAGTGAGTTTTAAGAAAACATTAAATCACTTGATCACTTGATTAAGGATAGTACTTGTTTATTCATACCTTAAGTGAAAATGGGTAAAATGAAAAATACTTGAACTCAAGAATTCGTTTTTCGTTGTTTTCGTAAATGCTTGTTTTTACATATTGTCGTAATCAAAACTAAAAGAGACCGAAAAATGCAAGTAACGTTTTTAGGCATTATTGCATTAACAATCTCCCCCTTTTTGATTCCGACAATACATAAACTCAATCACACAAAAAACAACATTTTCGAAGACGAGTTTATTCATTTCTCCCCCTTTGTCGAAGAAAAAAGGTTGCACAAGTCGGTGTTGAAGAGACGGACTTTGTAAAGACTCCCCCTTAGTGCTTACTCCACCTAGCTTGGGGCACCGAGGAATCGAGATATGGTGACAAGCTACAAAGAAGGGCTAGTTGAACAAAAGAAACAACCAACAAGATATAGCAATAGGTCACAAAATAAAAGAGAAGAAAACATAAAGACAAAGATCCAAGATAGGTTACTAAAAGAACATCATACAAAGATGTATGGAAAAAGAAACAAGCCAAAAGAATAAATCTAATCCTAGTTATTCTAAAATTCTAAGATTTTCTTGAATTTGGTGTCTTGTGGATAAGCAACCAATGCTTATATGAAAGACAAGGTAATGGCGGAGGGTGGTGGTGGTGGCTTGTTGGAGATCTCATAATCATAGTGAAGAGGAGGGTTGATTAAGAGACTCTTGATGTAGCTCAACTCCTCATAGATGTGTGCCATAGCACGATGTTGATATTGACAACAATGACAATATGTTCCATGGTGCATGACATTATCATGAGAAGGAGGAAGAACACTAAAGGGTGGTGGTGGAAGAAAAGATGTTCCACAATCAACATTATTGGTAGGAGAGATGTGATTAAGAGTGTTCTTGGGTGAATTTGGATTGTAATGGTTCTTGGGTGAGTTGGGATTGAAAGCAATTGGACAAAATGGAGGAGATTTAAGGCTTTCATTGGGAGAATAAGACATTTTAGGATGTGAAGTATGGCAAAATGCTTATGGTTTAAATAGGGAAGGCTTAAGGTATTTTTGGGTTGGTCAAAGGGTTTGAAACAAAGATTCTCAAAAATGTTGGAGCAAATCTGGAGTTTCAGACAAAAACCCGAAAAAGGAAGGCACTGTATGCGGTTCCTTATCATGACTGGCGGTACCTTATCACTAAGGCACCGCGGTTCACATATGTAACCGCCTGTAGAGGCTGTGTTTGGTGTTTGGAGGAAGATTTTTCAGCAAATCTTATTTTTCTAGTCTAACTTATCATAGGGATATTCTTAAAAGCAAAGATAGACAAAGAAAACATATGCAAACTTACCAAATAGAGATTTGACCAAAATACATGGATTAAAAAAAATCGATGTATGAGGTGTGTAATACAAGACCTTAAGTCATGACACAATGATCCTCCATGATTCTATCTTGTTCTTGTTATGTTTGAGAGAATCATACATATGAAATATGTAAGCTCTAGATTAATAGCGAGAATCTATGAAAAAACGTTTTTAGATTGAATTAACAATGTCAAAAGCATTTCTCAACCATTTTCGAAAGAGTGAGAATTTTGAAAAGGAGAACAGAGGGTTTTTTAAAAAGAGTTTGGAAGACTCAATGACTCAAAGTGGTAAAAAAAAGAAAACACACAAAAAGAAAAGAAGGTAATTAAGGAAGATGTTCCATTAATCCTAGACCTAGACGCAAGTAATTAAAAGGTTCCCTCTTAAGTGGCTTAGTGAAGATGTCGGCTAAGTTGTCTTCGGAGGGTACCTTCTCAATTGAAATGTTCTCCTTTTTAACATTATCCATAAGGAAATGGTGTCGAATTTCTATGTGTTTGGTTCGCGAATGTTGCCCGGGATTCTTTCTAAGGTCTATAGAGCTTGTTGGTATGATTTTCCAGCACTCACATACTCGGCTTCCGTGGTGGATATTCCAAGAGCGGTTTGTTTTTTAGAGAACCAAGAAGTTAAACAACAACCCATGAAGGTACAAACTCCACTAGTGCTTTTCCGGTCCACATAGTCTCCCGCATGATCCGAGTCCGCGTAGACAATGGTTTATACGCCGGTCACTTTAGGATACCATAATCCTAAATGTATAGTGCCTTTAATGTATCGGAAGATACACTTAACCGCTACGAGGTGAGAGGTTTTGGGAGCCTCTTGGATGCGAGCACAAAGGCAAACACGAAAAATGATATCCGGTCGACTTGCCGTTAGGTACAACAAACTACCAATCATACCTCTATATTTGGTGTTGTCTACCGACTCACAATCATCATCTACGGTGAGTTTAGTATCCGAGGCCATTGGGGTCTTCATTGGTCTAGATTTATGTAATCCGAATTTCTTTAGCATTTCTTTAGCATACTTAGATTGACTAAAGAAAATACCATCATCCATTTGTTTAATTTGGAGTCCTAAAAAGAAGTTAAGTTCTCCCATCATAATCATTTCAAACTCATCATGCATGATTTTGGCAAAGTCATCACACAATTCTTGACAAGTTGAGCCAAATATAATGTCATCAACATATATTTGTACGATTATGAGGTGAGGACCTTTCTTCTTTGTAAAGAGTGTATTGTCTACCATCCCCATGGTATACTCATGTTTAACAAGAAACGCTTTAAGTCTATCATACCAAGCTTTGGGTGCTTGTTTGAGACCATAAAGTGCCTTCTTAAGCTTGTAAACATGATCCGGTTACTCAAAATCAATGAAGCCGGGAGGTTGAGCCACATATACCTCCTCATTGATCAAACCGTTAAGAAACGCACTCTTTACATCCATTTGTTGAAGCTTAAAGTCTAAGGAACAAGCGTATGCTAAAAGGATTCTAATGGATTCTAATCTTGCTACCGGTGCATATGTCTCGTCATAATCAATCCCTTCTTGTTGATTATAGCCTTGAGCTACAAGTCTAGCCTTGTTACGAGACACAACACCATTTTCATCTAACTTATTCCTAAAGACCCATTTGGTTCCTATAATGGTAGAACTTCTAGGTGGAGGAACAAGTTCCCAAACATCATTGGCAACGAATTGATTCAATTCTTCTTACATCGCAATGACCAAACTTTCATCCGTCAAAGCTTCTTTAACATTCTTTGGTTCAATCAAGGAGACGAAACAAAAGAAGTTGCTTTGGTTTTGGACTTGATATCTTAGGGTCCTTTGATTTAAGTCACCAATGATATTATTGAGAGTATGATCCCTAGACTCCTTAATGTTTACTTCCTTTTCAACATTAAGGTCTTCAACTCCTATTTTTCTAACCTCTTTGGCTTTAACTACTTCTAATTCATCCAAGTCATCATCAACCAATGGTGTTGTCTTGGGTGAAGGAGGGGTTTCATCAAAGGTTACGTTGAGTGATTCTTCAGTAACCCCCGTGGTTCTATCTAGGACAATGTAGGCTTTGCTAGTTAGGGAATAACCTAAAAGGATACCTTCGTAAGACTTTGGGTCAAACTTGGTAAGGTAGTCTTTGGTGAGGATAAAACACTTGCTTCCAAACACCCTAAAGTATTCCACTGATGGTTTCTTTCCTTTAAGAATCTCATAGGGGGTCTTTCCTATGAAAGGTCGAATAAGAATTTGGTTGAGAATATAAGCCGATGTGTCCACAGCATTGCACCAAAACTTTTGAGGCAAAGATTGCTCGTTTAACATCGTCCTACTCATCTCTTGGAGTGTCCTATTCTTCCTTTCAACTACCCCATTTGATTGTGGAGTGCGAGGAGCCGAGAAGTTATGGGTAATACCATGAGCTTCACAAAAGGCACCAAATTGTACTTCATTATCAAATTCCCTACCATGATCCGTCCTAATAGAGACAATTGGACATCCTAGTTGATTTTGAATTCTTTGACTAAAGATTTCGAAGTGATCGAAAGCTTCATTCATAGATGTCAAAAATCTAGTCCAAGTGAATCTAGAATAGTCATCAACTATAACTAGGGTATAAAGGTTACCTCCATAACTCCGTATGGCGGAAGGTCCAAAGAGATCCATATGTAGGAGCTCTAAGCACCGAGGGGTCGAAACCAAATACTTGGCTTTTTGACTTGAGTGAACTTGCTTTCCAACTTTGCAAGCATCACAAAAGTGACTATAAAACTTCATCTTGGGGAGGTGTCTTACTAACTCCTTAGAGACTAAAGATTGAATTAAGCGCATATTAGCGTGACCTAATCTCCTATGCCAAAGAGTAGAACTATCATCTATAGTCACAAGACATATGTTGTCTTTTGACTTCTTATTGACCTTCATGACATAAAGCCCATGCTTTCTAACACCTTTTCCAATGACTTTTCCATCTTTTACGATTTCACTGTCATGTTCTGAAAAGATAACCTTACACTTATTGTCACAAATTTGACCTATACTTAAAAGGTTAAACCCTAAGTTATCTACGTGCTCAACATTTTCAATGGTCATAGAGTCAAGAGAAACCGTACCTTTGCCAATGATATTACCACGTAGACTACTTGCAAATGTGACGTTACCTCCATCATATGCTTTGTAGTGCGAGAACAAACTTCAATTACCCGTCATGTGTTTAGAACATCCACTATCCTTAATCCACTCGTCGGGCTCCAAATCAATTCCCAAGCATATCTAGGTAACAACACACAAGATCAAACATTTGGTCCCCAATATCTCATGGGTCCAAAATTGTTAGTTCCAAACATCCCTTGCATTTGGTTGGGATGCATGAATGAAGGAGGGGTTCCCCATGGAGAACAAAATGGTGGAGGATAGTAATTCATATAACCATTTTGTTGTTCGTTATTTCTCATGGGTGTATTTGATCTAGGTTTAGAGTTATGATCATTTCTTCTAGGTGTTGGGGTTTTACTTCTCGATCGTGAATTGTTTTGATTATCTCTTCTAGGCGTTGTCGTTCTACTTCTAGGCTTAGACTCATTCCGTACTCTAGGTGGAGTAGAAGATGGTCTTGATAAACTTCTATTTCCCATTAGAGGTTTACTTAATGGCTTGTAGAACTTATCAAGAGCATTATCGTCAAGTATGGGTAATTTTACTTATTAACAATAAGATGCTTTGGTTTTTCACCTGACTTTGACTTTTCAGAAAGTTCGTGATTTTCACAAAACCCTTGTTCTGGCCGCGGTACCTTATCTATGGCGGCAGTTCCATAGTGATAAGGAACCGCCCCATACAATCTGGGACCGCGTACAGTGGGTGATTTTTGTGAAAATCTGACTTGTTTAGGTGCACTAGTTGAGGCTTCATTTGAGTTAAGACCTACACCAAGTCTTTCCTTTGAATGAACTTGTTTGTTTAACATATCATCAAGAGCACTAGTACCTTTCATGAACTTTTCCAATTTAATGGAGGTGCTCTTGAGATTTTCATTCTCTAATCTAAGTTTCTCACAACTTAAGCAACCTAAATCAACTTCTTTATTTTTCTCAAGTTTTGCCAATTTATCCCTAAGTTCATTGATCTCATTTTCAAGATTAGTTTTGGTTGATTTTAAGGTTTTATTCTTTTCTATGAATTTAAGACTAAGTTTGTGTAAACTATCATATTTGCCTTCAAATTCAATATCATCAAAGGTGGATCTATCATTGCTATAATATTCGGTTTCAGAATGTACCTCTTTAGAAGTGTGAGCCATAAGACATTTCTCCTCTTTGGGGTTGTCATCATCATCTTCACCTCTATCGCTCCAAGAGCCACTAACGAACGCCGTGTGATTCTTATCGCGAGAGGGCTTTGGACAATCACAAATGAAGTGATTTGGATCACCACATCTAAAGCAATTCCTATCACTTTTTCGTTCTTGACAAACCGATTTTTTGAGAATGGTTTCTTGTCATTGTTGGGGTTGCCTAACGTGTTGACCTCGTCTCTTGAAGAACTTCTTGAAATCTCTCACCGCCAATGCATACTCCTCGTCATCGCTATCCGAGGAACTATCATGGTCACTTTGTGCCTTCTTGGCTTTAAGTGCAAGAGATTTTCTTTCACTCTTGGTTTTCACTAATTCTGAGTCCTTCAAAATTATCATCTCATGAACCTTCAAGTTGCCTATGAGTTCATCGAGTGATAAAGTTAAGAGATCTTTCGATTCTTCAATCGCCGTGACTTTTGCTCTCCACTTTGGATGTAAATCCCTTAGAAACTTCCTAACATTGTTCTTGCTAGAAAAACCTTCATCAAGTGCTTTTAGACTAGTAATAATTGTGTTAAACCTAGCAAATGCACTATCAATAGTTTGATCTTCTAAGATGACAAATTGTTCATATTATTGGACAAGAAGATCGATTTTGCTTTCTTTGACTTGGCTATTACCTTGGTGGGTTACTAAAAGAGTGTTCCAAATATCATTAGCGGTTTCACATATAAAAATCATTTCATACTCTTTCTTAGGTAAAGCATTATAAATCACCATTTTAGCCTCATTATCTTTTGAAAGTTTCTTTTTAGTATCGTCATTAGCTTTGTCAAAAGTGACCAATTCTTTTGTTTTAGAAACTTCATTAAATTGATAAGGTAAAAATCACCATTGGTAATAACATGCCAAAGATCGAAATCTTTTGATTTCACATAAGTTTCAAATCTATTTTTCCAATAAATAAAACTATCGGTCAAAAAGTGGTGGTCTTTGCATAGATTTCCCTTCTAGGTATTTGTTAGAATCCATAGATCGATTCAAGTTTTAAAATATAATATACTTTAAAAATTCTTGAGCAACCTCGCTCTGATACCAATTGTAGAAACTAGAATGGGGGGGGGGGGGGTTGAATAGTTTCTTATATTTACTTGTTAAAAGGTGGTTTTCAAAAATCCTTTTTCAAAAAACTTAGGCCTGAGGAAATATGTGAAATCTTCTTATGCACAATATGAACAATGATAGTGTAACTAAACTAATACTAACAAAAATATATGCACAAAGAATAAAGAATGTAAAGAGTTAAGGGTAAAGAAAGATCAAACCGAACACCAAGGATTTATAGTGGTTCGGCAACAAAGCTCACTCCTCGTTCCTACTCCACTCCTCGAGTACTCCTTACTCGAGAGTTCACTACACAACAAGCTCCTTATGGTGGAGAAAACCGTACACGTTGCTTAACCAATTTCCGACTCTAAGCTAAAAGTCGAGCCCTAATCGTAGCTAGGACCAATCTACACAACTATACTTAATACATACACAACTTCCAAATAGACACAACTACTTGGATCTTCACAACTAAGACACAACAACAAATGTATAAAATTAGATCTTCAATGGATCTTTGGTGGTGGACTCAACACTTCACAAGGATAGTGTTCTTCTCTTTGCACTTGGAGAGGAAGGGATGGAAGAACAAGATTCACTTCTTAAACAAGTAGTAATCAAACAAATGATCAAAGATTTGAGTGATTAAAGAAGAATGTTTGAATCTGGAAATAGATGTGCAAAAGAGGTGAGTTGAAAAGCTGAGAATGGTCCACAATTTATAGGACAAAAGGCCAACGGATATATCTGGCCGCGGTTCCATATCTCAGCCGGCGGTTCCTTATCGATAAGGAACCGCGTAGGCACTAGAGAACCACCGCCTAGACTCCGCTCCCTTTTTTGTCCTTTAGTGGTGGAGGTTTTATCTGGATTAAAAAATATCCTGATAGAATATTCCTAATCAAATAAGAATATGCCATTTTCAAATTTTCAAATAATTAATTTAATAAAACATTTTCTTAAAAAGAAAGTTTAATAAAAACTTGTCACACTTAATAAAAAGTGAGTTTTAAGAAAAGATTAAATCACTTGATCACTTGATTAAGGTTAGTACTTGTTTATTCATACCTTAAGTGAAAATGGGTAAAATGAAAAATACTTGAACTCAAGAATTCGTTTTTCGTTGTTTTCGTAAATGCTTGTTTTTACATATTGTCGTAATCAAAACTAAGAGAGACCGAAAAATGCAAGTAACGTTTTTAGGTAGTATTGCATTAACAGTCTTGTACGAACGGGCTGTGAAGGGTTTCCAATTACTTAAACCAAAGGATGATCTTGGGTCCAATGATGTGTTGAAGGATGTCGTTGATAGAACGTATGCATATTTGACGGATCAACATGGCGAGTAGAAGACTCTCTAGTTTCGTGTACCGGTGTATCGAATGGGTTGATAAAATCGTCTTCGTCATTTAATGCATAGTCTGCTTGATTTGTGTTCTCTGGAGCAATAACAGTAGTTGCAGATGTTGTCGGATCGATTGTTGAAGTGATATTCTGAGGAGGTAAATCTGCAGCAACTCGTGTTCAAGTAGATGAAGTTGTATCCTTTTGTTGACGATGATCGTTATCATCATTCTTATCATGAGTGACAACGGAAGACTTCGGTACAACATGTTTCTCCCCCGTGAAATATTGATCATACATTGGTCCATATAACATTTCCAACTCTTCAATTGTCGTGTTGATTGTCATATCTACTCTTGGAACATTTCCTTAAACCAACTTTGAAATTGACGGTTTATTGTTGTGGTCTTGAGTTCCGAGTTCCGTGCGGTTGTGAACAGAAGTCGTTTGTCGTTGTGGATCGGGACTTAAACTGTTTTGTTCAAGTGCCATCTCTTGTAATTCATCAAATCGGATGTGAATAGTCTCGACTATCAATTTTGTTCTCTTGTTGTAAACTCTGTATCCCTTAGACTGCGTTGCATATCCCACAAAAATACATGCATCGCCTTTCTCTTTCATCTTGTCCAGATTTTCACCATCGCGAATAATGCAACACGTACATCCAAAAACATGAAGGTGTTTGAGTGAAGATTTTCTATCATGAATTATTTGATATGGTGTCTTTTGGTGTCTTGGGATAATTAAGGATCGGTTTTGTGTGTACCATGCGGTTGACACGGCTTCAACCCAAAAGTATAGTGGAAGTTTTGAAGCAGATAATAATGTTCGAGCAGCCTCAACTAAAGTACGGTTTCGTCTTTCAACAACGTCATTTTGTTCGGATGTTCGAGAAATAGATGTCTCATGTTCAATTCCTTCGGCTTCAAAATAGTTCCTCAGAGTTGAATTTATAAATTATGTGCCTCTTTCAGTACGAACCACTTTTATTTGATCTTGAAGACCACATTGTATCAGTTTTAGAAAGTTGATGGGAAATTCGGGTGTTTCATCCTTGGACCTCAAGAAGTGAGTCCATGTGTACCTTGAGTAACCATTGAAAATTACCATAACAAATTTCTTTCCATTGATACTATGAACACGCATGGGACCACACAAATCTATATGAAGAAGATCTAACCGTCCTTTAGAGCATGGTGTAGTCTTTGTTTTGAAGTTACTTCGTTTAGCATTACACAGCTCACAAGAAGAACAAAGATGATCTTTGATGAATTTCAAGCTTGGAAGGCCTCTCACAATTTCTTTCTTGGAATGCAAGTTGATGGTATCAAAGTTGAGATGAGATAGACGTTGATGCCATAACCATGCCTGAGTCGTTGAAGATTTAGCCATGAAGCAAATTGGAGTTGAGGAAGTTGTGTCTTGAAGTGAAATTGTGCAAAGATCTGTACCCCGTGAACCGGTAATTAAGTCATTCCCATCATAATCACGAACAAAACATGTCTTCTTTCTGAAAGCAACCTCAAAATCTGCATCACAGAATTGACCAACCGAGAAACGATTGTGATTAAGCCCTTCGACGTAGAATACCCTTTTGATCGTTATATTCCCTTGAACCAAATCTCCATATCCTAGGATCGATGCAAATTGATCATTTCCGAATCGGACTGTACCCAGGAACTTCTCCACGAAGTTAATTAGAAGCTTGAGATTCCCCGTCATGTGCATCGTGCATCCGGAGTCCAGTATGAAGAGAATTATTTGTATCACCTACAGAAGAGTTAGAACACGATGGAGCATTTGTTAAATTGGATACCACAGTAGTTGTGATTGTAGAATCATTAGTGTCCTTAGCAACTTTTAAAGGCATATTAACACTCGTTGTCACATTTTCTGTCATAACTTTAGGCATCCATTTATATCTCGGAGGACATTGTTTTACAAACCACCATTTCCAAGACTTGCTAGCAGACTCATATAATTCCATAATTCTGCTTCTAGGGTGCTTAGTGGTGGAGTCTGATGCATTACTTTTCTTAGTGGGGGTTGCACCAGAATGGTTCACTTTGCGTTTGGGTTTACTAGCACTAATAGGCATCACAACTAGCTTCTTAGTTCTAGTATCTATGCCTTTGACATTATTCATAGCACACATAGAATGATTAGCATTAGCACATTTTCCACATTTGACACAAACAAATTTAACATTCAAAGCATTCAAATCGCTCAAAGCATTCAAATCGTTCAAAGCATTCAAATTGTCATAACACGCGATTACAGACTTTTTATTCTTAAAAACATTCAAATTCCTAGGGTGTTCTTCTACTTCCTTCATCTTGCATTGACTCTTTTGTTTCCAGACCTTTTCATTCACTTGAGTGCTCTTAAGCTGAGGCCGACTAACACTAGCAGTGGAGACTACTCATGTAGTAGAAGACACACGAGTATTAGTGTTTCTAGAAGTCTGAGGCGATTGACTAACTTTGTTTGTGGGTTTAGTGGTAATTCTATACATCCCTGGTTTAATCATATTATTGTGCTTAACTCTTGGTGCTACAATATTCCTTATGGGTTGATTGTGTGGTAACCTTTCCTTTCCATCGATCTTGAGGGCAAACACAGGTTTTGCAAACGAGGAATTTGAGAAAGCAGATGGTTTTCCCGAGATAGAGGATCTATTCACTTTAGAGGCATTGGGTTGTCTAAAAACAGGTTTCTTAACGCTAGGTTCCACAACTTTCCCACCGATCTTAGCAACGAGTTTCTTTAACTATGCTATTGCTATGTCTTTTTCTTGTAACCGAGCTTTCAAATCCAATATATCAAGACT
The DNA here is from genome assembly GCA_025667525.1 of Glebionis coronaria. NCBI lineage: Eukaryota > Viridiplantae > Streptophyta > Magnoliopsida > Asterales > Asteraceae > Glebionis > Glebionis coronaria. The sequence goes on along the minus strand of CM046875.1, from coordinate 251,695,495 downwards.
TTTTTCGTTTAGTAATCGAAATGACTCAGATAATTTTACTTCCAAAGGTGTATCATTTGAAAAGCTGCGAACTTTCTTCTGCAAAGCATGTTCAAGTGAGTGATAATGTTTTTGAAGATAATCATATCTATGTTGAAGTAACGAAAACTCATTTTGGTCAACTTTATTCGAAATGTTAGTTTCAAAACGTTCACATTTCTTTAACTTGATCAAGATATTTGCATGCAACATCAGAATATTCATCAATATCAGCACAAGATGTAAGATAAACACACATAATATCTTTTGAGAGACATTCGTGTAAGAGTAGATCATATGTTGTAGAAAATTCGTCTCTTTCAGGTTGATGGTCGTTCACTTCTTGTTCAAGAGATTCCACATATTTCAAATCATCAAACATTTCTTGCTTAATTAATGTTTCAAATTCCAAAATATGTTTTTGCGTTCTTTCCGCAAGAGGAATCAAAATACTTTTAACAAGTACAGTTATATCGTGAGGAATTTCTTTATCACCTTTCAAAAGTTCACGTTTTTTCCAGTCATCATCGACAACCTTTTTGAAATTTTCAATGTTACTCTTGAGAATACTAATTTCTTGCTTACTCTTGCTTACAGAAGCTTTATTAGGCAAGTACTCAATAAATTTTGAAACATTAGTTTTCTTAGTGGCAAAAGCTTGTCTCCATTTAATTCTTATTTGGTCACATTCAAAAACTATTTGCTCACGATTTTTCTGTGTTTGCGGTTTGAAAAGACCATAAAGACAGTTTTCATAAGCATAATTATATGGTTTAACGAATTCTTTATTAACTTTTGGTCTACTCTCTTCTTCCAAATTGTTTGTCTCTTCACTATCGGGCCTAACGACAAGACAATCAAGATCGGTCCATTGGGACTCATCAAGATATAAGTGTTGATTCTCAGATTGAGCTTGCTCAAGGTACTTAGGATTTGCAAAACTAGGTCTATCCTTGAAAAATGAACGGCGGTGCCAACATTCTCATGGTTTGAATTGATTGATTCGTTTTATAAACAATTTTCTTGTAAAAATCAATTTGAGTTTCAAGTTCCACCATTTTGTCGATGTCATTCGCTTGTATAGTTTTGAAATCCTTTTCAATCTTTTCAACCACAACTTTCTTTTCATTAACAAGTTTAGTTTTATCCTCGTGAAGAAAACCATTTACTTGAGTTAGCTCATTGACTTTAGTGGTAGCAAGATACGTTTTGTGACGTTCAGTACTCAAAGAGGTGTTATAATTACGTTTCTCTTGTTCTAGAAGCTTAAGAGTTTCGTTATATTTCTATTGAAAATCTTCCTTTTTGACATCAATTAAACACCCTTTGTACCCCTCAATCTCATTGGTCTTTTGAAGAAGCTGAGCTCTATATCTATCAATGGTCTAACTAGATTTAATTAGAGCAGCTTTGCATTCTTCAAAATTTTGAGTGAGCGTAGCATTTGCCTTCTTTAATTGCTTTTGACTTTTTCTAGTTTCTTTGACATCTTTTTGTAAAGAAGCAATTAAGTTAGAAAGCGTAATACACTCCTCGTCATCATCATACTCATTTGCATGGTGATCATCCTCAGACTCATTATTGCACATGTCTATTAAATTGGGTGTGGTATTGCTATCAACCGTTTCCATCATACATGTGTCATTAATGGCTTTGGGTAGCTCAGAATGCTCATGAATATTACCAAACACATTATATTCCTCTTCAGTGTGTACCTTATCGATTGGCTTAGTATCAAAGATAAGACCATTTTCATCTTTAGTGAGGTTGAGAACTTCTTCAACCTTTGCCATGTACGAGTAATGTGCTTCAAGTTCTTGGTCGGAGGCTTCATCATCAGTGTCATCAAGCATTGCTCCTTCCTCAGTCGACAATTTAACCCCAGCTTCCATCTTCTTGCATAGCAGCATCTTTTCCTTGTGATAGCCAGAGTCCCTAACCTGTTTTGGCTTCCTACATTCCTTTGCCATATGCCCATAGCCTTGACAATTAAAGCACTGAATCCCACTTTGTTGAACCACTTGAGTACCAACAGTTTCCCTATTCCCATCAGCAGTAGCAATCCTCTGAGTATCATACTTAGCATTTTGTCGATCATACCGTGCATCGACATGTGGTGGATTATGTCGATCAAAAGTAGGAGGAATTTCATCACGTTGACATGTGTCATACCTTCGAGGACTCTCAACGTATTGATTCCTTGTATTTGATGATGTTCGAAGATTGTTGTTGGTGGGTTTGAAGATTTTCTTGTAGGTATTCATAATGAAAGAAATTTGTTGCTTCATCTCCCTATCCTTCTGAGCTAGTTCTTCATCATTGTCCTCTTCAGATGATGGATCAGGTGATGGTGATGGTGCTCTTGGTTCTTTGTCTCGTGAACTTGTGGGAGCTGAATACTTAGATGAAGTGGAGTATCTTGGTGAGGAGGATGTAGTGGAGTATGACTTTGGAGCACGAGAGCGATGATCTTGGACGTGTTGAGTGGTAGACACCAAAGCAAGTGGATTAGCAGTCTTTGCTATCGTTTCAGCTCGAAGTTCATTCGCCTCATTATGAAATTGTTTCAAAATGTTAAAGAGCGTGTGATAGTTGACCTTGTCTAACTTACTCTGTTGTTTCACCAAAGTTACAAACCGTGTCCACTCTGGTTGAAGTTGTTGTAGAAATTGCACATTGACTTGCATGGTGGAGACATGCAAATTATTTCTTGTCATGTCATTCAACATCTTGTAGAACCTTGAGTAATATGAATCAACTGATTCCCCATCCAATGAGTGAACTTACCAAAGTTCCAGAACAAGTTTGTTTTGACATCTTGCTTGTTAAGTGATTCTCCTTGTTGCAAGCGTTCAATGGAAAACCACATTTCTTTTGCAGTAGAGCACACATCAACCGTTGAGTAAATATCATCCACAATCCCACTGAGAATCAAATAGATTGCTTCTTTCTCTGCATCAATCCAAGCACGTTTCTCTTTGGAAGTGTTCTCATATGTTTCCTCAATTGTTTGCTCATCGGAACCGGTCCTCGAGTCGGTTGCTGGATTTGCAGGAATGGTTATTGTAGTGAGAGTATAGGGTCCTTCTTTGATGCAACGTCAAAGAATATCACCATTGGGTTTAGTGTCAAGATATCGAAGGAATCGTGATTGTCATTGCGCATATCGACCAGTCACAAGCATTGGTGGTCTTTCTTAGTTACCCGCCACCATGATGTTGTTGTTCGTGACACGATACTCTGTAGTAGAATCCATCTCGATAATCTCTGAAGTGTAGAAGTGAAAAGGATCTTAAGTAGATGAGGTATGATTGAATAGTGGTTGATATCCCGAGAAACTATGTGAAAAACCCTAAATAATGTCATCTTGAGGAACCAAAAATTCTTAAACCAAAAATTTCAAAAACACATTTTTCGAAAATTAACAAAGATTTCGCAATGAAGATATTCAATTCCGCAATAGTGGTTCAAATGACACAATTCCGCAATGCGTGGAAATGACACAATTCCGCAATGTGTGGAGGTTATAATTCCGCAATATGTAGATGTTATAATTCCGCAATGTCTTTCAACACACAATTCCACAATAATCAGAATGTTACAATTTTGCAATAAGAGATGAGGTATGATTACGCAATACTTGACAAGCAAACAATTCTGCAATATTACCTTAGATACAATTCCGCAATCACCTTATAATTCCGCAATATGCAAAATCATATGATTCCGCAATACGTGCAATAATTCCTCAATATTGTCAAAGATTTCACAATATTTGTAATGATTCCGCAATACCCTAGATTCAATTCCGCAATTCCAAAATGTTAATAATTCCGCAATACCAAAATGTGTAATAATTTCGCAATACCAAAAAGTGGTCAATTTCGCAATGTGAAGATAGATTGCGAAGTTATGGCAGAATTTCCTAAAAAATAGGATATTGGAAGAACTTTTAGATTTACGAGATTTCAAGCAAAAAATGAAGCCAAACACCACAAAATTTCGCGTTTTTAACCGATCTAAGTAACCCAAATCACTACCACGCCTATGTAGTTGATTTTTCTACTCACTAACACCATGAAAACGCTAAGATTTTGATGATTCGAGCTTAAAGATAAAGAAAAAAACCCACGAATTCAATATGAAAACCAAAACCAATCACGTATCTACCCCGTGGCGATTGATACCAATTGTTGTCCCTATTTAAATGATGATAGATTAAAGATATGAGATGAAAAAATATATGAATTGTAAAGAGAGAAAGTAGTGAGAGAAAGTAGAGAGAAGTGTGTGAAACTATGGGAAGATTAGATTAAGAAAAAGAACAAAAAACCAACCCTCCTAACATGCTAGGAGGGTGCTTATATAGTCCACCCACATGCGGGATTCTTAATGGACTATATATGTTTTTGGTCCGGGCTTGAATAAAATGCTTAGTACCTTAAAAGAGGCCTTTTAAGCTAACCATCAAGCCCGTAATTTCACGACTATTTTAACTAACTATTACAAAGTTCTAATAAATATTACAATATAAAACTATGACCGAACATTCTTGTTTGACTCAATATTTTGAGGCTAACAATTCGGTTCATCATAATCCATTGGTTGGCAAGAAAAAGTATCGCGAGGCCCCTCAAAATTGTCGTAACACGGGTTTTGAAAAAAATCCGGTTCGTCGTATTGGTAACCATCCCCATTGTTATAACCGTAACTCATACCGCGTGATTCATCAAAACCAGAAAATTGGTTGTCAAAATACGTATTTTAGTTCATCGGTTGACAATCGTACCCATAGTGAGGTTCGTTTCCACAATTTTCACACGACGGTGGGTATTGCGAAGATTCTTCAACGAAATTCAGATTCGGCTCGCGGTTATAACGGTTTGGGTATTGAATTGGACACTCATAGTGCCAATGGGAAGGACTTCCACAATATAGGCAATAAAGGTGACGTCGTTCATTAGAAGTGTATGAAAAGTCGGTCAGATTACATGAGGGACATGATCTAAAGTGTACATAGTCGATATAATCTCCACACCTTTCACATATACACCATTGACATGATACGGAACCAAACAATCGTCTCCCACAACCTAGGCAATGACAATCCATGAAGAATTAAAATTTAGAGGGGTAGAGAAAAAGAATTATGAAAATAGAGGGAAATGAGAAGATTATTTTTGTGTTTTTGGTTTGCTAATTTTTTTGGAATTTTTGTGTATTACATAGAAATTAATTTATAAAAATTATCCACTAATCAAATGTCTCGATTAATGAATCCAAGAGGAGTGAAAGCAATTACGTGAAGTAAAAACCTTCGTTCGACTTTGAAACGTTGGTGGAACACCAAAACATTTCGAGGGTTCAATAATTTATACTCGCAAAAATAGATTAATAATAGTTGATTTGGCAAACCCCTAATTAATCGTCACTTTCAAAATACGCATAAGCGAGCGGAGAAAACGAGGCGGCGCGAAGAACATAAGAGCCTTTTTTCTTTAGGTCATGAAATATAACCGCCTTATACCCACCTTATAGTTTGTATTTATCGATATTAAACTGATTAAGAGTATTTATCTATTTTGCCTTTGACTTTCTTTGAATTCGATACGCTTAATAGTGACCGGAACGCTCATTATTAAGGTGTGATTTCTCGCGTATTGGGATAATTATTGTGTGTTAATTGGTCTACGTAAATACAATATATTATGCAAAAGAAATGAGAAAACAATTTTGTGTTAATTGAGTTCAGTTTAACACGATTATTTCTATGTCTAATAATATAGAAAAACAAAAAAAAGTATATACGATAAAAAACGTAAATACTCAAATAAACACGATAAATAAATATGGCTAAACACACCTCCCCAGCAGCGGCGCCATTTTTTATGTTGGTATTTTTGCACTTTATTTTAGGAAAAACAAAGCGACAAAAGCGGGTAAGTATTAAGTATCACGTTTTGTGAAAAACGTGAATACTCGTCGTTGAGTTCGTTCTCGGTGGAGGTATGGTGTTTGAGCCAATAATTATAGACGTTATTTATTTTGAGATATTACGCTTTTAGAAAGTCAAAAAGAAAATAAAACGGAAGATGGGATAAGCTAAAATTAACCTACGACGCGAAACACGTAAACGTAAAACGACACGTAAAATTCGACTAAATTAAAAAATTAATAATAAAAAAATTATCTAAAACTTAACTAAAAATAAACTAATTAAACATAGAAAAAATAAAAAATAAAAACTATTTTAAAATTACAAATTGGCTAAAAAACAAATGTACGAATTTGAACGAAAATATTATAACGAAAACAAAAAAACGCGATATTAAAGCAATATATCAAATTTTAAACTCTATGAATGCAAATTTAATTTTCCTAAGTAATAAATAACAAAAGAAAATTTTAGAAAAAAGAATTACATTTGTTTTAGTTTTAAATAATTATTTATGAATTAATTAATATTAAAACTAACTAAATGATTTAAAAATATTAAATGATTTATAAAAAAACAAAAAAAATCATGAAATGTGCCTAAGTTAATGAAAAGTATAGGAAAAATAAGTTGGACTAATCAGCTTATCTAATAAGCTCTAAAAGCTGTGAATAAGCTACAATAATTGTGAAAAAAAAAACAAAATGTATAGAAATAAAATAAAGGAGATGTTAACCAAAAAAACTCAACAGAGTAGTTGGTTAGTTTGTATGGTTCTGCGTCTATGGGACGGCAGAGGTCAGTGGTTCAAAACCTGCTTGCAGCCACTTTTCTATTTTTTTTTGTTTTTCTTTATCAGTGAAGATGAAAAAAGAGAGGCTAAAACAAAAATAAGTGGATGTATTAACAACAAGAAGTAACAGATCAGTTGGTTGTGTTGTGGTGACTTGTCTCTACTACTGCAGAGTGGTCAAGGGTACAAACCCTCTGAGTGCCACATTTTTTTCTTCTTTTTATCAGCTTTTTGCGCTTATTTGGATTAATCAATAAGCACACCTAGCAGTGGCTAAAGTGAGTTAAACAACAGCATGCACAGAAACAAAACACTCAGAATCAAATTGAAATAGAAACTTCAAATAATCTAGCAAAAAATAGGCATCAACTAGTTTAATTCTAGTGCACAAAGAACTTTATGAGCCAACTTCATCGCTGCCTATAAGCTAAAAACTATAACCTCAAGCCCTATATCCTAGAAACAGAAAAACATCAATACTTACATTATCTAAAAGCTGAAATTAAAGGCCTAAAAACTAGTAACATAAGAGATATTAGATATGGTGGTTCCTACTATGAACATTGCCACCTTTGGGCTTTTGGTAAACTTAGTACTCAATTACACTCCTTGTAACCAGTAACCTCAAACCAAATCATGAAATGTTTAAATATCCATTAACAAACTCAAAATAAAGCAAATCAACAAACAATAACAACAAGATAAAAAAAGAATTCTACACCTACTGATATTGAAACTTATAGAACTAAAGTACAACTTGATTTTTTGTTTGGTTTTCGTACTTTATATTTTTTGGTTATTTTGGATTTGTGATTGAACAATGGGACACATAAGCACAACATACACAAATACAAATAACAACACACAACATAGAACATATCAAATGTTTCCAATTCAAGCCACAACTAAGAACAATTTGTACACAACAATAAACGAACAAACGCCCCTATAACTGCTGTCATACAGTGGTTAAATCGCACCCTCACTTTAGTTTTCTTTTGTGGACATCAGGCCCCTAGTACTAACAGTGGACTATCAAGTGACTACTTTGGTTACTTTTTAAATTACAGAAAAGGCTATCATAAACCAACTAATCTTAACTAAACTCCACACAAAACTAGATTACTCCTAATCTAACCTACTAGAGTTCGACACCTAAATAAAAATTCTTACAACCCAACACCCCTAACTGTTGTCTTCTCAGAAACAGTGAGTTGGGCTAAGTTAGCAAGTGGGTAAGGCAGAAATCTATACTATGCTTATGGTGACTCCTTTTTGAGTGATAGCTTGATAAGTTGTAAAAACCTTCCAAACACTTACACCTAATCCTAAAATACCCTATAATCTAACTCTTAACAAAAATTCAAGCCTAGAATTTTCTTATCCCAACAGTAGATGAGTTCTGATGGTCTTGGGTTGTTATGATCAGCAAGAAAAGCAAACTTAGTAAGAGAATAATGTGCAAAATCAATAAGAAATCTCAATACCACCTCAAATCAAACAGAAACCTCACCAATCCATGGCATGTAAAATTCTCACACAGAACGTGCACAAATTGTAACAAAAAATAGTTTCATGATTAAGACTACCTTAAAAACACAGATTACATGAAAACTAGGATTACCCATAGAGTTCTGTCCAAATTTGTAGATCGCGAACTTGTGACTAAAACCTAAGATCTAAACACCTCAAAATTATAAAAAATAGACAAAGAACTTAAAGTTAACTACCCTATATCAGTCTTGAACAAAAGACTCACAAAATCATCGAATCCTAGCAGAATTTTTACCAAGCATGGAAAACTTGATTTAAATTCTAAAACTACCAATGTTATTTCAAAAATCGACTAATCTTAGACCAACTTACGTGTGCATAGTACAGCTAGACTTGGTTAATATATCACTACCTTAAATCTAAGCATTCCCAAACACCATTTTACTCTAGAAAAACTAACTTTCGCAAAGAGAACTCGTTTTAAACACTTAAGCAACACGATGTTTTGATTGATTATGACCAAATACCAAGTAAATAACATATTAATAACATAAATCATGCAACTTTATCCACTGAAACAAACAATCATCTACCACATGATTTTTCTTGAAAATATAGGCAAGAGGACTTACCTAGGAGATGCACCATCCACAACCCCTAATGATTGAGCTGATGAGCTAGCTTAACAAGCTCAAGCTTCCCATCCTACTAAGAGTAACATACATATGAACAATAACACAAATAAGAAGAAAAATCACTGATTTGTCTCTCTTTTATATATTTTACTTTTTGAAAAACTTTTCTCACAACTTTTTGAAATCAAACTTTCCTGAATAAGAACCTAAAACAACAACTTTTAACAGATTTTTAAATTTAAAAACTCAAGGTACCAACTTTTCAAATGAATTTTCTAATAAGGAATTAAATTTGCCAAAAACTTAGAAACCTAAACACAAATGATGGATAAACTGGAACTCAGAATATAGCCTTACAAATACCAACTTTCATAACATAAAAATGTATTATACTTCATGTCACACCCCACCATGGTGGAATATGGGGCGCGACGTATGGATAACATCACAACAATAGCGTGTCTATAGAGATAACTAAATGAAATGGGAATATCATAAATGGTGACACAATGTCATGAAGATATCACAAACAATGCAGGCGTCTAGGTAAGTAGGTAACACGTCTACCTCTTACCAAAGACATACAATTAACAAATAACAAACATATAGTTGTCTACAAAGTATCACTTATTCAAACATAAGTAAAGACTAAGAGGAAAGGGGGTTCCTCCAAATGAAATCCTAAGCCTTCCAGCTATGCACTGCTATTCTCACGGTTAACAACATTCTCACCTGAAAGAGACACTAAAACACGTCAACATAAAGCTGGTGAGAGTCATAGGTTTAGACTCCAACTCCAAATCAATTATAAGTTGTGAATAACAACCATTAACAAAAGAACATATGGACAATGTGCTACAATTATGTATTAACAACTAGCATTCAAGATTAACCAATCACCACAAATCCAAGGCTCTAAGCCTTACTAATAACCACAATTCCAAGGCTCTATGCCTTACCAATCACCATGGTCCCATAGGCGCCCATACACCTATGAACCAATCCTAAGGCCCTGACTTGTCAACATCCCCTTAGTACCAATCAAACCATAATAACTGAGACGGTACGTGTCCCTCGATCCAAATCATAAGCACAATCAAGAATCACATAACAGTTAATCACATAAGTGCACACACAAGTCCATCACAAACCATAAAAACATTCACAACATTAGTTACGAAACCATACAGTGTCTCTTCCATCCCATCTGGAATACAAATCATAAAAAGACATGGGACTATGAAACTCACCAGAACAATCTTCTCCAAGTATCCGCGCTCTAGCAAAAATCTAAACACACAAACGTATACAATCAAGACATGAACCACATACCAAAATGGCTCATCAATATATGATGGATATATAACCTTATCCTACCACTTAAGCCCATTTATATGCCATATTTATCTCATTACGTCCCTTTATACAACCATTAACTTAGTTTAGTTCATAACTCGCCCTGTTAACATTTAACCCAAAACAGTCCCGTTTTTCATAATTCAAACTATGGGTCGAACTCCCCCTTAACCAAAATAACATGTCCTGTAAAAGAAACCCTATTGAAATGTGTATAATGCAAGTTCGTTTTCTCAGTTCTTAACTAATAGAAAGTCCAATCAATATCAAATTTATAATTGTTTTTGGTTGTTCAAGCTTGCTTGGTAATCTATTGCTAATTCAAACAAAACTATCTAAAAATGAAAAATATAAACCTACTTATACGTAAAACAAGTTGCAAATTTCAAATTTTATTCAAGAAAAATATAAAAATGCAAAATATAAAACTATAAGGACTGAAAATGTAATTTCTATGAAATGTAAATGCTTGAAATGAAAATTCTAAAAGTTATAAGGACTATAAATGCAAAACAGTTAACTAAAAGGACCAAACTTGTAAAAACTTTAACAAACTAACCAAATTTTAACAAACTAACAAACTAACAAACTGAAATGTAACAAACCACAAAGTCCAGGGACTAACTTTAAGCAAACCCTAAAAACTATGAAGTTTAGCCAAAGATTAACACTAATTGAAAAGCAAGGACTAAAGTGCAATTTTTAAGAAGTTTTTAACTAAAAACGGGCTTAACACAAAATAAGCTAGACTGAGCTTATTTCCTAACCAAATCAAGTGAAACAAATTGCAAACAACTTCAAATCCAATTTAAGAAACGTGTATTCAAGGATTTTAGCTAAAAGTCCAAAATAAGCAATTGAGTGCTTATCAATAAGCACAAAATAAGCTACAGCTTATTTCAATCAGTCACAACCTGCTTTTTGTGACAATTCTGATTAAGGACTTGATTACAAGAACGGGAAATCAAATTAGAGCCATTTTCATCCAGTAATGAAGAAGAAATTTGAAATAAGCTCTTTTTAGCTTATGTTGACCAGGTTTGACCAAAATTTTGGAAAAAGCTCAGAATTTCAAAACTTCATATTCAATGCTAACTAGATGGATTGGTGAAAGAAAATCAAGACTTTTCTGAAGTGGATAATGAGAACTAGTAAAACAGTAAGCCTTTCACATCAGAGAATGACATTTGCTCAGTCATGAGCTAAAAAGCTTATAACTAGCTTATTTCTTAATACTGTAGAATTTCCTTTTAAAGTCTAAAAGTTTATGATGTAAACTAAATCTGGAAACAAATTTGAACAAATTTCATCAAGGATTAAAGGAAAACTAAGCAAATGAAAATGGTGAGTTTCAAAGAACTAAGCTGAAACAAGTATGACCCAAACTTTTTAAAGGCCAATTGCCTGTTTGACTATTTTTATGACTTGCAAATGACTTAAGACTAATTGTTATCAACCAAAGACTGGAAACAAACTACTTAACACCAGTTTCTAACACTTGAAAATCACTTGAAAACTAGTCCCACACACACCTTTATATGATTTTATCAAACTTTTACAAAGACTTATTGAGTAATGGTTTAAACTGATTAAACAGCTATAGCAGACTTGTTTTGGTGAACAAAATGAAATGTATTCAAGCTAAGAACAAGCAATAACCAAGACTAGAACTGAAAGTAGCTATTGGACTAAAAAGTTACTGAAAATATGCAGAAACTACAAAACTGAACACAATTGAACAAGTATGAAATAGCTGAACTACAAACACTCAAACACAATCAAACAGCAACTAATCAAGTATAACATGTAGCCATCAAGTTTATACTAGGAAATTTAGCATGCAAGGACTGATTTAGAGGAACAAAAATCAGAAGCTAAGAAACCTATTGTAGAAGTCCTTTGGGAAGAAGAGGAGCGTTGAGCTCTCTTGCACTAGTGATACCACCACCTATCACTAGTTTTTCAACTAAAATCAACAATCAAACAGCTACAATTCATCAAACTTCCATGAAACCTTCAAGAACAATGGAAAGAACTTGAATTCTGATCAAACAGCAACAATACTTCACCAATGTCAGTTATGATCTTTGGTTGATCATAACAAACATCTAACAGCAACAATGGAATCACACAACAGCAGGAAAGTAGCAGGAATTGAAGAACAGAATTTGGCGGGAAAACTTGAATTTGAAATTTTATTGAAGAATTCAGTTACAAAAGTAGTTACAAGCTTCTAACTAACTAACTGACTCAAGAGTTTGTCAGACTCTTGAGTAGTTAGGTGAAAAGTAGGGAAAAGGGAAAGGAGAAATTTAAGAACTATGTGTTTACAAATTTAAGCTACTAATGCAAATGAAGTACAAGCCAGGTATTTATAGGCATGAAAGGGAGATTCTGTTGGAGTTGTGACGTGTTTGGGCCAATCATAACTTGACACGTGGAGGAATTCTGCAAATCCTCTTTGAAGGTGATGAACTGATTTGGGGGTTTTTGATTGAATGGATTATTCGTTAATTGGATAACACCATTGGATTCGTCTTCCAAAATTGAGCAACTTTGGTGTTTTGATCTTTTCATGAAACGCTTTCTATCAAAATCCCGTTCCTGGTAAATATTTTTGTTGAAGAAGATAGACACGTGGTGGCCTTTGATTGGTTTAAAACATTGCACATGGATCACACTGTAGAGATATGGTATTAATTGTGACGGCTGTGAGTGGATATTTATTACTTGATCCGTGTGAACTCTTTCCTTGTTTCTGATTGGTTTATAGCTTTTCACTTGGATTCAACTTTGCAAAACTTTCCAAACTTGGCAAAATAAGCCCTTGTACTTGGCAGATTCCCATTTCAAGCTAATATCTTCATTCCTTTGACATTTTTTGTCCTTTAACTTCCAAAACTTGTATAAAATGACCCTTTGACTGAGTTGACTTGATAGTTTGACCAGATTTGACTTTAATCTTGACTTTCCATAATTTGCACTTTAAGTCCTTCAACTTTCACAAATTGTCAAGATAGGTCCTTGAACTTCAAAGTCTTGTCACTTTTGATCCTCTTTTGTCTTTTTCATCCATTTGAGCTTGGTTTTCCCTTGTTTGCTTGAAATTGTATCCTTTTACCTACATAAGATCACACAAACACAAACATACCACATAACACTGCTTTTTACAAGATAAATGGGTATTTTGCTTCATGTTTTAGGGTTATTTGTTGATACAAGGATATGAGTTTAAGCTCATATCAAATTCCCCTACACTTGAGCATTGCCATGTCCTCATGCAATATTATATTTCAAGGCTTAAAAATTTACATTTCCCTCATAATTAATCCACCTTGGCCTATTGAGATGCATCTACACTACTCTAAACTAGATGATGCATGATTTTGACTTTCAATAATGCAATGAATCAAAATACAATTCTATCTATATCCTTTTTTATTTTTCTTGAAATGGTTTTGATGGAAATAACTCATAAAGAACTCAATGACTTGGATTAGGGCTTGGGTACCATGGATACTTATCACCCTCAAGTTTCACTTTCCCCATACCAAGCTAGTAAATGGAATCATTGCATTCACAAGTAAAAAGTGCATCAACTTATTCATGACAATTAAATGTGGAACCGGTTATTATTTGAGCAAATTGCTTGTGGGCAAATTTGTCATTATTCAAGCGTGAAATATAAGAAGTGTAAAATCCAAAAATAAGGAAGCACGGTTTTAATCCTAAGTAATCTTCTCATCCATTACTTGAAAAACCGCTCACAATTAATATAAGTCCGTATTTAGAGTAATAAGTCATTCGCCTTATGTGTAAAATCCTCATGTCATGCTTTCATAAGTAACTACACACTCGCTAAGGAAAGAAAAATAAAACTCACGCAATAATTTACATCCGCATCTTTTTGAGATTTTGGATCTTCAACCCCGCAACCCGTCAAGGTAATATTGGATTGGAGCAATCTATTGAATCCCCGCAACCCGTCAAGGTAATATTGGAACTCAATAGTCACTATAATTAACACCACACTGCCCCTCTTGGGAGTCTTGTATTATTTTTTTTCCTTTTCTTTTTTTTTTCTAGCCACTCATTTTTTTTTTCATAAGCCGCTCTTATTTTTCTTTATTCCTCACCAAGAAATTTGCAAAGAAGAAAAGGAAAAACACCCGCTAAATATGGAGCATGACATAAGTCTAGTACACATAAAACGTGCTAACTTAGAATCTTAAGACGTACTCATATTAACCATGAATGATTAGCCAAAAATGCATAAGAGATTACGAACCAATTAAAACCGTACTTGATTATTTATTAACAATTATATACATGCGAAGAAAATAGAGGTAGAGAAGAGAAGGGTTTAGCCACAAGTAATTGCCATGAAGTCTATCTAGCCCTTTTACACTTGCTTCAACTCTATCATTTCCCATTCTCCACAAATTTAAAATTTCAAAGAATGAAATTGGTGGAAGCTTAGCCTAATAGACCAATGAAGGACTACATGGTTAAGGATACTAGCTAGAGAGTGCTAAAATAAGCAAACTCGGGTTGAGTCAAAATATCCATGGCGGGCCTAATATGTCAAAGAAATCTAAACTTGTTAAAACCATGTTTTATTTTATTTTTCCTTTTTATATATTTTTGATGAAAAATAAAAGAAGAAATATATACAATGCAAATGTGTTGTGCAAATGAAAAATGATTGATGCAAAAATTATGAATGCATATTCTTGTTGGCCAAAGTAGATCAAAAATTTGAAAAATGTTGAAAATTCAATTTTCCATGTTATCATGCAAGACAATGACAAGTTCTAGGTAAGGTCACTTCGATAGAAGACCCCCTACACTTAAGCTAAACATTGTCCTCAATGTTTAAGAGCATGGAAGTATAAAAACTTCCCCTACACTTATGACAATGAATAGACTTTGCTTAACCCAAGTTAAGGAAAGGACGACTATTAGTGAAATCATGTTTAAGCACAAGGTGTCAATGAAAAATCACTAAAGTAACGAAGTGAACCGGATACAAGGGCCTCCTCCATAAGCTCCAAAGCATGAAATGAGTGAGCAACCCTACAAGCAAGCATGAAGACAAAAGAAGGTCTCCCCTACACTTATCTCCAAATCTATGCCTTTATTTCTAACCTACAACACTCTAAACCTAGTTATACGATGCTTGAGTTAATGAGTCTCTAGCTCGACTCGTCCCACACTTAAAAGTGTCTAAAACCTATCATGGAGAAGAAAATTTTTGCCCCTTTGTTAAGAAAAATCTCCATGATGAGGTAAAACAAGTGTTCATTTATCAAAACTCCATAAATATCCCCCAGGATCAAATACATAATTACCCTCCCACTTATAACACAAGCCAACAACTAGCTTCCCAATCAATGGTGACAAGAATGAGGTGTAGTTCTCTAAATTGGTTTCCCATATGTTCTCTCCAAGGTGATGGTGTAAAGTTCTCAAATCTTTCACAAGGTTTCCTTTTGTTGCATCAGGTGGATACTGAGATGATTTAGCAAGCTCTATGCCAGGATCAAAAATCCGTTCCTTGATGGGAAAACAACAAGTGATGGTTGCCTTAGAAGATTCTCCTTTGTAGGTCACATGGTGAGAGAAAGGTTGTAGAGTGATTGGTTGTAGAAAAGTTGGGGTGGACAAAGAAGGTAAAGGATCGTCAAGCAATAAAGATTCAAGATAGAGTATGTCCCCCTCCTCATCAAGGTAACCAAGAGTATACTCAAAAGATATATCCTCCAATAAAAACTCATCACTCTCATCAATGATAGAATCCTCCTCATCACCATAAACATCATAGATTGGTCTATCAAAGATGGGTGATCCCTCAAAACCAAAGGAAGTATGATCATCAACAAATGGAGAGTCACAAGTAGAAAGCTCATCATCACTATAGTCATCATATGTTGGTGAATCACAAAGAAAAGATCCCTCATTACTTAAGTCCTCATCAAAGTGATTAGAATGGGGGAAAAATGGGGTGTCATAAGGATTTTCACTAAAGTTGAGCTCTTGAGGTTCATGAAAATCCCAAGAGGAAGTAATGGAAGCAATGGTCTCAATATGAGGGTAATTATAGTCTCCACTTGAGCAAGCTTCATAAAAGTACTCATCACAAACTTCATCAAGAAGATCATCTTGTGTTTCCTCCTCATGCACAACATCAATATGTTTTACCGCTTCGGGCTCATTAGACTTTTTGGACAACTTTCCCATGTTAAACACCACTCTCTCATCTCCTACCCGCATTGTAAGTTCTCCTTCCGCCACATCGATTAAAGTACGACCCGTTCTCAAAAATGGCCTACCAACAATCAAAGGCACTCTAGGATCCACATCATAATCAACTACCACAAAATCCGCGGGAAATGTAAATCTATCAACCCCAACAAAAACATCCTCCGCAATTCCCACCGGATAAGCTATAGTACGGTTAGCCAACTCAAGAGTCATCTTTGTAGGAGTAAGCTCGGGAAGTGAAAGTCTCTTCCAAACCGATAATGGCATAAGATTTATGCTTGCTCCTAAATCCGCTAAAGCCATACAATTTTCCACCCCCGGGAAATTGCAAGGAATCAAAAACCGCCCCGGATCTCCAAGCTTAGTAGGCAACTTCTTAAGCAACACCGCGGAACAATTTTCATTCAAAGAAGCATTAGGCAAATCCACCAATCTTTCCTTGTTAGAAAGCAAATCCTTAATCATCTTAGCAAACTTAGGCATATTGGCTAAGGCTTCCGCAAAGGAGATGTTGATGTTAAGTTGCTTGAACATCCTCAAAAAATTAGAAACTTGGATGTCATCCTTGTTCTTAAGCTTTTCTTTTCTCAATCTTGAGGGATAAGGAAGGCTTGGTTTTGGTTGTGGTTGAGGTGTGGATGAAGGATTTTCCTTATTGAGTATTTCATGAATAGGCTTTGAAAGTGGAGCAATGGGAGCATTTTGAGGTGGTGAAGTAGAAGTAGAGGGCTTGTCACAAGTAGGAGCACAAGTGGGTTGAACAATAGTAGGTTTAGGAGGTGAAGGATCCTTTGTTGTTGTACCACTCCTTGTTGTAATAGCATTGACATTGGCCCTAGGATTTGTTTGTGTGTTGGAAGGTAAAGCCCCTTGTGGTCTTTGATTTAATGCCATGAAAAGCTTATTGAATTGGTCATTCATTTTCTTTTCCATAGCTTGGAATTTCTTTTCATTCTCTTGATTCATCTTTTGCAAAAGATCCATTGTGTTTAACTCTTGTGGCACATAACCTTGAAAACCTTGAGGTTGGAAAGGTAAAGGTTGGGAGTTAAATCCTTGATTTGGTGGATAAAGGGTAGTTGCTTGAGGTTGAAATTGATTGGGTGCCTTGTAGTTATTTCCTTGGTATGGTTGTCGTTGCCCTTGATTCCTTGCTAAAATTTGAGGAGGATTTTGTGGAATTTGGGTGGGTGGTTGGGGTGGAAAGCCGGGTAGAGTAAGGTAATTTTGGGATTTATAAGAAAGGTTGTTTGGATTGATGTTAGGCTTAAAGTGTTCACGGTGTTCCTCTTGGTAAGCATAGCATTCCCCTTGATACCCTTGCACCTTGTCACATTGTTCATAAGAGTGGGGGCCTCCACAAGTAACACAAGAAATGGTGATGGCATTCACATTGTTTGAGGAATTGTTCAATGTCATGCTCTTAAAGGCTTGAACTAGCTCTTGAGTCATTTCTTGTTGACCTTGTTTGACTTGTTGAAGGATCTCTTGGTGATATTTAAGGAATTGGTTATCACAAGGTGTTTGAGAAGTGTTTTGGATAACATGAACTCTTTCTTCAAATGGATCGTTTGTTTGAACCATTGCCTTAGTCTCAATAATGTTCAAAGCCTCATGGTATGTCTTGCAATGAATACTCCCTCCCGCGGAAGCATTTAGTGAATCTTGGTGGTGAGGTTTAAGGCCATTATAGAAGGTATTGATTTGGCTTAGATCATCCATTCCATGATTAGGGCATCGCCTCAACAACTCACTATACTCTTCCCAAGCATCACCAAAGGATTGACTAGGTTTTTATGTAAAGCCCATAATCAAATTTCTCAAAGCCATAGTCTTTTGTGGAGGAAAGAATTTGTTCAAAAACTTAGTGGTAAAATCATCCCATGTGGTGATACTATCGGGTGGTTGGGTGTCTAACCAATGCTTAGCACTCCCATCTAATGAAAATGACACTAACATCAATCGAATGACCTCATGTGGAACCCCATTATGCTTAATGGTGTTGCAAAGTGAAAGGAATCTCTTAAGGTGAGCATGGGGATCCTCATTTTGTTTTCCAAAGAAAGGTGATGCAGCAACCATATTGATCATAGATGTATGTAGCTCAAATGTGTTAGCGGGAAAGTCGGGAATCTTAATGGCACTAACATATCCATGAACGTTGGATTGCATACGTTCATACAAAGTACGATTATCAACAGCCATGGCTCCTTGTGGTGGTGATAAAGCACGATTCTCGTGATCGGCTTGGTGGACGGTGGTGGTCTTACTCTTTCTCTTTTTCTTCCTTTTCGGAGGAAGAGGTTGTACACCAATCGGTATTTGTGCACGCCCGCGAGTGAGCATGCAACTCAATACGAGGAATGAGAGAGAAGCTCTCGTGTGACTTTGAAAAGAATAAGATTATCCTCTTCGAGTTTCAATATTAAATATCCACAAGAAAGTAACAATATATGTAATACTACTTTGGGTGCAAGACCCTCAATGAAGCTTTCCTTCTTAGAATACTCCCAAGTGAACGGGGGGTTAGGTGGCGCGAAGCACTTAAGTACCTATTGACCCTTAGATGGCATTTTATAGCACATCGCCTTTCTATTCACTTAAATGTTCGTATTCTTTGAATTATTGCTTATTGAGAGTATTTATCTATTCTTGCTTTATTTTGTTTGATCGATACGCGTGTCAAGGACCGGAACGCCCCTCAACACGTTGTATTGCCTCGGCAATACTTATGGAAGATATGTAGATTGATTGTTCTTATACGTATACGTATTTACTTATAATAATATATGGAAAATATTTTTGTATTTATGAGTTTTTATTGGAAAATACTATATGTACATAAAAACCGAGAGAATCCAATAATATATATTTTTGGGTGCAATCTCTTAGGAAAAAGATTGCTTTTTGGATTTTTTAATTTTTTTGGTCAATTCTTTAGGAAAAGAATTGTCTTGTTAATTTTTTTTTTTGTTTTTATATATTTTTATATTTTTGATTTTTTATTTGTTTTTTATTTATGATACGTAAAAATAACGTTCACCAAATGAACGGATCCCAAAAGCCAATGAAAACCGTCAATCGATAGTCTCTCGTGTAGTCAAAGAACCGGCAGCGGCGCCATTTGAAATGTGTATAATGCAAGTTCGTTTTCTCAGTTCTTAACTAATAGAAAGTCCAATCAATATCAAATTTATAATTGTTTTTGGTTGTTCAAGCTTGCTTGGTAATCTATTGCTAATTCAAACAAAACTATCTAAAAATGAAAAATATAAACCTACTTATACGTAAAACAAGTTGCAAATTCCAAATTTTATTCAAGAAAAATATAAAAATGCAAAATATAAAACTATAAGGACTGAAAATGTAATTTCTATGAAATGTAAATGCTTGAAATGAAAATTCTAAAAGTTATAAGGACTATAAATGCAAAACAGTTAACTAAAAGGACCAAACTTGTAAAAACTTTAACAAACTAACCAAATTTTAACAAACTAACAAACTAGCAAACTGAAATGTAACAAACCACAAAGTCCAGGGACTAACTTTAAGCAAACCCTAAAAACTATGAAGTTTAGCCAAAGATTAACACTAATTGAAAAGCAAGGACTAAAGTGCAATTTTTAAGAAGTTTTTAACTAAAAACGGGCTTAACACAAAATAAGCTAGACTGAGCTTATTTCCTAACCAAATCAAGTGAAACAAATTGCAAACAACTTCAAATCCAATTTAAGAAACGTGTATTCAAGGATTTTAGCTAAAAGTCCAAAATAAGCAATTGAGTGCTTATCAATAAGCACAAAATAAGCTACAGCTTATTTCAATCAGTCACAACCTGCTTTTTGTGACAATTCTGATTAAGGACTTGATTACAAGAACGGGAAATCAAATTAGAGCCATTTTCATCCAGTAATGAAGAAGAAATTTGAAATAAGCTCTTTTTAGCTTATGTTGACCAGGTTTGACCAAAATTTTGGAAAAAGCTCAAAATTTCAAAACTTCATATTCAATGCTAACTAGATGGATTGGTGAAAGAAAATCAAGACTTTTCTGAAGTGGATAATGAGAACTAGTAAAACAGTAAGCCTTTCACATCAGAGAATGACATTTGCTCAGTCATGAGCTAAAAAGCTTATAACTAGCTTATTTCTTAATACTGTAGAATTTCCTTTTAAAGTCTAAAAGTTTATGATGTAAACTAAATCTGGAAACAAATTTGAACAAATTTCATCAAGGATTAAAGGAAAACTAAGCAAATGAAAATGGTGAGTTTCAAAGAACTAAGCTGAAACAAGTATGACCCAAACTTTTTAAAGGCCAATTGCCTGTTTGACTATTTTTATGACTTGCAAATGACTTAAGACTAATTGTTATCAACCAAAGACTGGAAACAAACTACTTAACACCAGTTTCTAACACTTGAAAATCACTTGAAAACTAGTCCCAAACACACCTTTATATGATTTTATCAAACTTTTACAAAGACTTATTGAGTAATGGTTTAAACTGATTAAAGAGCTATAGCAGACTTGTTTTGGTGAACAAAATGAAATGTATTCAAGCTAAGAACAAGCAATAACCAAGACTAGAACTGAAAGTAGCTATTGGACTAAAAAGTTACTGAAAATATGCAGAAACTACAAAACTGAACACAATTGAACAAGTATGAAATAGCTGAACTACAAACACTCAAACACAATCAAACAGCAACTAATCAAGTATAACATGTAGCCATCAAGTTTATACTAGGAAATTTAGCATGCAAGGACTGATTTAGAGGAACAAAAATCAGAAGCTAAGAAACCTATTGTAGAAGTCCTTTGGGAAGAAGAGGAGCGCTGAGCTCTCTTGCACTAGTGATACCACCACCTATCACTAGTTTTTCAACTAAAATCAACAATCAAACAGCTACAATTCATCAAACTTCCATGAAACCTTCAAGAACAATGGAAAGAACTTGAATTCTGATCAAACAGCAACAATACTTCACCAATGTCAGTTATGATCTTTGGTTGATCATAACAAACATCTAACAGCAACAATGGAATCACACAACAGCAGGAAAGTAGCAGGAATTGAAGAACAGAATTTGGCGGGAAAACTTGAATTTGAAATTTTATTGAAGAATTCAGTTACAAAAGTAGTTACAAGCTTCTAACTAACTAACTGACTCAAGAGTTTGTCAGACTCTTGAGTAGTTAGGTGAAAAGTAGGGAAAAGGGAAAGGAGAAATTTAAGAACTATGTGTTTACAAATTTAAGCTACTAATGCAAATGAAGTACAAGCCAGGTATTTATAGGCATGAAAGGGAGATTCTGTTGGAGTTGTGACGTGTTTGGGCCAATCATAACTTGACACGTGGAGGAATTCTGCAAATCCTCTTTGAAGGTGATGAACTGATTTGGGGGTTTTTGATTGAATGGATTATTCGTTAATTGGATAACACCATTGGATTCGTCTTCCAAAATTGAGCAACTTTGGTGTTTTGATCTTTTCATGAAACGCTTTCTATCAAAATCCCGTTCCTGGTAAATATTTTTGTTGAAGAAGATAGACACGTGGTGGCCTTTGATTGGTTTAAAACATTGCACATGGATCACACTGTAGAGATATGGTATTAATTGTGACGGCTGTGAGTGGATATTTATTACTTGATCCGTGTGAACTCTTTCCTTGTTTCTGATTGGTTTATAGCTTTTCACTTGGATTCAACTTTGCAAAACTTTCCAAACTTGGCAAAATAAGCCCTTGTACTTGGCAGATTCCCATTTCAAGCTAATATCTTCATTCCTTTGACATTTTTGGTCCTTTAACTTCCAAAACTTGTATAAAATGACCCTTTGACTGAGTTGACTTGATAGTTTGACCAGATTTGACTTTAATCTTGACTTTCCATAATTTGCACTTTAAGTCCTTCAACTTTCACAAATTGTCAAGATAGGTCCTTGAACTTCAAAGTCTTGTCACTTTTGATCCTCTTTTGTCTTTTTCATCCATTTGAGCTTGGTTTTCCCTTGTTTGCTTGAAATTGTATCCTTTTACCTACATAAGATCACACAAACACAAACATACCACATAACACTGCTTTTTACAAGATAAATGGGTATTTTGCTTCATGTTTTAGGGTTATTTGTTGATACAAGGATATGAGTTTAAGCTCATATCACCTATGCCCTTACATGTGTTAGATAACTCTCCCATTTGGATTCAACCTTAAAGCTACAGTTAAGGCCTCCATATATATATATATATATATATATATATATATATATATATATATATATATATATATATATATATATATATATATATATATATATATATATATATATATATACATACATACATACTTTAACCTATCCAGAATTTACTGCTTTTTAACATACGAAAAGTTTGTTATGATCAAAGGGTCTTACCCTAACCCATTTCTTTATTCCTTTTCCAGATATTTTATTTAATATATAATCTAAGTCTCATGTTTATTTGAAGGTACAATTATACTCCTAAGTACCCTAAACATCTTAAAACATTAATTTGAACTCGACTGATTTAAAAACTGCTTTGACCTCCGACTGTTGTAACCTCTTTTTGACCCACTTCCCTACCTCCAATTTAGTTCTCAATTCTTTCATTTGAAAGCCAACTCAATTACTTTCCAGGGGTACCAAGATCGCAATTTAAAAGTTTGTAAAACTCTAGATATGATCAAAACAAGTGACCTAAAATTCTGCCTAGTTTTTAAAAACGAATTGAACACAATTAGCTTAATTAATTACCATCACCAGGTATAATTATTATCTCTAATTAATCTAATCATGTTTATTCCATTATAATACAGAATTCATAATTAACCTAACCATAGATCCATCATATATTAATTAAGAACGAGTTAAAAATAATTTAATCGAAAAGAGAAACATAGGTTTTACCTTAGAATTTTTAGAAGACAAGAAAATTATGAAGAACCCTAAAACTCTCCATGGATGCCGACTAAACCTTGATCTCTAAGGATTTTATAAGTGTTTAGATTAATAAAAAGACTTTATATACTTTCCTAACAAGTCCTTGGCCCATGTACAAACCGACTATACCCCCATATATTTTTATTTTTATTTTCTTTTTATTACTTATTAATATATTATTAATAATACCTTAAGTTACCTTAATTTATTTCAGCTTCTAAAACCTCCAAAACTTCAAAACCGTAAAACTAGTCAATTTACGCGTTTACCGTAAAAGACGTAAAAATATACAGTTTTATAAAAACTCTTGAAATGTGAAATAAACTATTAACAAAGTCCCAAATGACTTAAAACCATCCCGAAAAATATTCCCGTAACTAATTACCTCGTCCGAGACCTGTAAATTCTAAAACTTAAATCGTAAAAATACGATTTACTATAATACTTATACGTATACGTAAAAAACCAAAAAACACCATTTCATTTCATAGTCACTACCTTGTGAGCTCATGAACATGAAATAACCGTTCCTCGATTTACTTATGAGTACCATATACCCATAAACGATATCCAAACCTCACTCCAAACACACAAAATAAACACATAGGCACATAAAAGCACATATTTGCACAAAACACCCTAAACTATAGTCTAAGTGATGAACCCCAAAACCATGGTTGTCACATTACTCCTTCCTAATATAAATATCGTCCCGAGATTTACTCCTTAGGATCAAACACATAAACAACAAATCACATGAGGATACTTGTTCTAAATGAACTCCTCTCATTTCCATGTGTACATTAGTTCAAGTCTCAAATTACCACATATATTAACCAACATTATTTAAACTCATTCCCAAACTATTGACCTCACAGCACATAAATATCACAAATGACTCTTTTTAACACAAATCCCTAATAACCGCTCATGTAAATATGCATTCTCAAACCACATTTCCTAAATCTCAATACATGAAATATATCATGTACACCACTTAATTCCCCAGGTAACTCTATACACATAAAGTACTGGTCCGATCTTTCAAAAGATCATAAATGGACCTATAAAACTCGACATCAACTTTTCCTGTTTTACTAAACAGGGCACCCGTTACTATGGGTGAAACTTCCTACATAACTTTTTCACTAAAATGTAGTGGTTTCCTCCTTTTTAACATATCATCTCTTGTTTCTCTCGTAAACACCATTATTATATTAGGAGCCTATTTTACCAATTCTAGTACACAATAGGGGAAACTCACCCTATCCTTCCATATAGTGCCTCAAATGGAATCCATCGACTTCTAGTATGATAACTACCATTATATGAAAACTCAAACATTGCTAACGAGTTTCCCACCTCCCTCTAAATCAGTCACCCAAGCTCTCAACACTACTCATATACTTGTAGCCATTTCTCACTTCATCCATCCATTTCAAGTTAGCCGGATATACTCATGTCCAATCATGTTTATAAATCCCTTTTGTCCTTACCCCAAACCACTTAAAAATTCCAATTTCCTTAAAAAAGTGACATATGACGGTCTTTCACATATTCATTAGTTAGTTTTATCAACTGTCATCCAAACCCATGTTACAACTACTTCCATCAAATTTGGATAGCTCATTAGTAGCACACATACACTTCTTTTCTCACTTTCCTCAATTAAAGTTTTTTTATATACTTTTTTTAATACCCAACACTTCCTTTATACCTACACATTGTCTTACCTTCAAGGTCATAGTGCTCCTCATCTTGTCTCAGTTAGACCAAACCCTTTGTCTCTCACACATCACATCTTTAACTCCTCATCCATTCGATTATCGATACTAAGCCTTCCAATCCAACAGTATCGGTTAGTGCCATTCCTTTTTCCACACTACAACAATATTAGCATGCTTTGTGCTTTAGTCTACTTATTAGGCTATACCAAAGTTTTACCTTCGGTTCCTATCTCGACCTATTTCATTCATGATTCCCATCTATCCACACATCCTTCTTCTTCCTTAGCTAATGGCATACATCACGAGGTTATACTTCCCGTCTTTCAAGTCATCTATACGTCAAAATTTTCAACGTAGCTTCACTTGTTTTCCTCACGACCAGTTCTCCTACTCCCTCCTAATAGGGACAAACTAGAGTTTCATTTGATTACATGCAGATCACACTCTCATCTTATACCCATATTAGTCTTACTCAGGTCTCATACTTCTATTATGACCTTGCATCTAACATGAGGCACTTTCAATCATCATCTTCTAAGAATACTTGGTTCTCTCGTTCCATGGTTCTCCCTAATTCCTTCACTATCATGTCCAACCAAAATTTCTCACTCAATTCATCAACTCTATGGAAATCGTTATTTCATTGGATAATGCATAACTGTCTCTTCCAAAGATCCTTCATAAACACCTTCACTAAACTGACCATATAATCACTTCTCCACGAACTTATTCCGCTCAGCTTCACTACTCATCCCTCGATATTGATTGCCACAAAATTCTATCTTTGTGTAGTCACTCGACTCCCCTTGTTGCTTCCATGAGTTCTTAATCTCCTATGTTATGTAGTCACTCCATCATGATCCATTGGTTCAACTCTTTGTAGCTCCACTCTGTGACTCCTTCGAAATCCCTTGCATCCTTCTTGCAGTCGAAACGTAGTCCTTTCGGTTCCTTGCTTCATGATGTAGCTCTTCACGTACTCCTTCTCGTCTCCATGATGTATCTCTTCACGTACTCCTTCTCTTCCATGAGTTCTTAATCTCCCATGTTATGTAGTCACTTCATCATAATCCATTGCTTCAACTCTTTGTAGCTCCACTCTGGTACTCGATCTTGTCCTTCTTCGTCACGAACCATATGGAGATTCCCATCATAGTGCTTGTCACCTTTCCAGTCCTTGCAACTTTTGTGACTCCTTCGAAATCTCTTGCATCCTTCTAGCAGCCGACACGTAGTCCTTTCGGTTCCTTGTTTCATGATGTAGCTCTTCACGTACTCTTTCTCGTCTCCATGATGTTACCTAGGAACTTCACACTACGCAGTAGCTTCTAACTTCAACTCATCTACCACAATATTTCTAAAGGTACTTCAACCCCTCAATGGCTCACTCTTCCTTACTTGTTGTACTTCACCATTAATGAACCTCCTACCAATCATTCTTTAGATCCATTTTTCCCTTCACGTGTCTACTACTACCTTGCCTCCATAACTATACCAATTTCCTTGCGTGTTATTTTCCCCATCTTTCCATTAGTATAAATTTCTAATCTACCCTCACATCCGCTAGTACATTCATCAATCTCCTAATGGTACTTCAACCAACTTCTCATAGCATGACATCTCGTTCCCACGACCAGTCAACTAACTTTACTTACTCCCTTATTCCCGTAACAAATCTAAGTTTCAAAACTCCTCAAATCTTAATCATTCCTTCAACACAACCTTTAAACCAAAATACATCTCTCCATTCTAATATCTAACCATAAGTAATACAACCCAACTCTATCCTCTCATCCTAACGTACCCACAACCGCATAACTAAATAAACCATGACGTGTACCAAAAGAATTCCAAACAATCGTGTCCCAAAATAAAATATAGGGTAAAATAAACCCTAGCCAAAACAACTAAAAACAAAACAATGTAATCTGAAAGATCAATGGAGTGTGCCAACAACAAAATATAGACTCATCACGATTCGTATTACCAAATTTCAATATCTTGGAACATTTTAAATTTTCATCTCAATTAGTTATTTCACAATAGGACCATATTTTAACACCAATAAATGAAATCATAGTCATATTTTACCATCTTCGTTACTATCAAAGGGCATAACTCAGTTAGTGTACTAAAACTCACTTTATCTATCATCTCCTTTAACAATAAACTTATCTTTTATCTTCAGTATTTAATCAAAGGTATCTACTAGTTATATAGTATAACGTTATTCTAACCATTATCTTGTTTACTCACTTTAAACTCATTTCACTTATTATTATGAAACCAATACGTGTTTATAAAATATGGTGTTTTTATTCATTTTATTATGTATTATAATTATTTTATATAATCCTTTTAGGCTTGTTATAACTAACTATTACACGTTTACAAGGTGTGGTGTTATTATTATCATTATTATAATAAAATCTTCCTTTTTACTCTTTCCGTCTATTTAAATACTTCTAAAATTTTAACTCCACTTTTAAGAAAATTATCGTAAAATTTATTTACCCTTTATATGTACTATCACATGTTACCTAGAAAACTAATCCATTCATTGTCAAGATTTTTTTTTAACTTATTACCAATAAACTTAA
The DNA here is from genome assembly GCA_025667525.1 of Glebionis coronaria. NCBI lineage: Eukaryota > Viridiplantae > Streptophyta > Magnoliopsida > Asterales > Asteraceae > Glebionis > Glebionis coronaria. Next base: position 251,667,711 of record CM046875.1, on the reverse strand, counting down.
ACGAAAAGATATGTAAGTCAGGAAATCATACACTTACAAAGTATTTTCAAAAGCATTTTCCTTTGATTAGATAGACTCCTTTGCAAGAAAATTTGGTAGTTCTCATCAATTAAAATACATACCCGAATGTAGACACACTTCAAAAGATTCAAAACGTCATTGGAACTCCATCAAACTCCAGCACTAATAAATTGTTTAAACACGAGAGAACACTTGGTACGTTCAAGTTATAATAACTATTGAACGACCGTATATCATAACATAACATCTACTAGTATATATCCCTTCGCATATATATACCTATTAAATCACCCAAAACATAGTCGTTATCATACATGTCAAGTCAATCGATCGCGTCATACACTCGTTTTTCCATACGAGTAATCACCATCTCACCATCTCACAATGCCACAACAAAGCATAAAACCCATCACCAAAACCAACCCATATCGTGTGACCCCATAATCACACAACATGACTATTACTCAAAACATAAAACACACAAAAAATAGCATATCGTAGGCAACCATTACATAAACCCCTATTGCTTACAAATACCCAAAATATAGATCTCATCATATACAAGCATGTACTAACCCCTTTTCATGCAACCATACTTGGAAGTCCATCGGTGTTGTGGCACATATATAATTATGTAGGCCTCTATAATTATATATGTCCCCTTTCACCCATGTACTCCCTCCTATGATGACAATTATAAGAAATTAGTACTACACGGAACACATATATACCACATAAAATACACTCTATATATATACCGTATAGGTCAAATAAGAACATCTCATACATCAACCCTAACTTCAATCATAACTCGAGGCTCAAACGCCAAAACAAATCAATAACAACAAAATATCCAACATTAAAAAATGATCATAACAATTCAGGCGGAAATTCAAATCTACTACTATTCGCAGACTCAACATCGGTACTATCCTATTATTAACTAGCACACCTCTTCTTCTACGCGTCATGGGTAACACTAAATAAGCTCCTACACTTCCGGTTCATACGTCACATCAATAGAAAATTAATGAATGTAGTTACATATACTATATCTCAATAAGTAATTATGAAAGTAAATAAATATCCAAAACGAAATTAACACTTAAGCACTCCATATACTATAATACACACATACCCCTATGACACCTACATGCATGGATCCTTAAGCTATAGACTAGGCTACTAGACTAGGCAACCTAATTCTCTATAAGCATTGTCTCTTATACCATTCTGTCACAACCCACCATGGCGGAATATGGGGCGCGATGTATGGATAACATCACAACAATAGCGTGTCTATAGAGAAAACTAAATGAAATGGAAATATCATCAATGGTGACACAGTGTCATGAAGATATCAGAAATATCATCAATGGTGACACAGTGTCATGAAGATATCACAAACAATGCAGACGTCTAGGTAAGTAGGTAACAGGTCTACCTCTTACCAAAGACATACAATTAACAAATAACAAACATATAGGTGTCTACAAAGTATCACTTATTCAAACATAAGTAAAGACTAAGAAGAAAGGGGATTCCACCAAATGAAATCCTAATCCTCCCAGCTAGCCACTCCTATTCTCACGGCTAACCACATTCTCACCTGAATGAAACACTAAAACACGTCAACATAAAGTTGGTGAGAGTTATAGGTTTAGACTCCAACTCAAAATCAATTATAAGCTGTGAATAACAACCATTAACAAAAGAACATATGGACAATGTGCTACAATTATGTATTAACAACTAGCATTCAAGATTACCCAATCACCACAAATTCCAAGGCTCCAAGCTTTACCAATCACCATGGTCCCATAGGCGCCCATACACCTATGAACCAATCCCAAGGCCATGCCTTGTCAACATCCCCTTGGTACCAAGTCAAAACATAATAACTGAGACGGTACGTGTCCACCGATCGAAATCATAAGCACAATCAAGAATCACATAACAGTTAATCACATAAGTGCGCACACAAGTCCATCACAAACCATAAAAACATTCACAGCATTAGTTACAAAACCATGTAGTGTCTCTTCCATCCCATTTTGAATTCAAATCATAAAAAGACATGGGACTATGAAACTCAACTTAACAAGCTTCTCCAAGTATCCGCGCTCTAGCAAAAATCTAAACACACAAACTTATACAATCAAGACATGAACCACATACCGAAATGGCTCATCAATATATTATGGATATATAACCTTATCCTACCACTTAACCCCATTTATATGCCATATTCATCTCATTACATTCTTCTATACAGTCTTAACTTAGTTTAGTTCATAACTTGCCTTGTTAACATTTAACCCAAAACAGTCCCGTTTTTCATACTTCAAACTATGGGTCGAACTCCCCCTTAACCAAAATAACATGCCCTGTAAAAGAAACCCTATGCCCTTACATGTGTTAGCTAACTCTACCATTTGGACGCAACCTTAAAGCTACTGTTAAGGCCTCCATATATATATATATATATATATATATATATATATATATATATATATATATATATATATATATATATATATATATATATATATATATATATATATATATATATATATATATATATATATATATATATATATATATATATATATATATATATATATATATATATATATATATATATATATATATATATATATATATATATATATATATATATATATATATATATATATATATATATATATATATATATATATATATATATATATATATATATATATATATATATATATATATATATACTTATACCTATCCAGAATTTACTGATTTTGAACATAGGAAAAGTTTCCCATTTGTTTATTCCTACTGTAGATCTTTTATTTAATATATAATCTAAGTCTCATGTTCGTTTGAAGGTACAATTATACTCCTAAGTACCCTAAACATCTTAAAACATTAAATTAAACCCGACTGATTTCAAAACTGCTTTGACCTCCGACTGTTGTAACCTGTTTTTGACCCAATTCCCGACCTCCAATTTAGTTCTCGTTTCTTGCATTTGAAATCCAACTCAATTACCTTTCCAGGGGTACCATGCTTGCAATTTAACAGTTTGTAACACTCTAGATATGATCAAAACAAGTGACCTAAAATTCTGCCTAGTTTTTAAAAACGAATTTAACACAATTAGCTTAATTAATTACCATCACCATGTGTAATTATTATCTATTATTAATCTAATCATGTTTAGACCATTATAATACATAATTCATAATTAACCTAACCCTAGATACATCATCTAATGATTAAGAACGAGTTAAAAATAATTTAATCGAAAAGAGAAACATAGGTTTTACCTTAGAATTTTTAAAAGACAAGAAAATTATGAAGAACCCTAAAATATCCACTGATGCCGACTAAACCTTGATCTCAAGGGATTTTATAAGTGTTTTGATTAATAAAAAGACTTTATATACTTTCCTAACAAGTCCTTGGCCCATGTACAAAAGCCCGGTTTCCTTTTTCCTTTTTTCCCCTTTTCTTTTCTTCATGCGTTTACAAACCGACTATACCCCTATATATTTTTATTTTTTTTCTTTTTATTAATTATTAATATATTATTAATAATACCTTAAGTTATCTTAATTTATTTCAGTTTTATAAAAACTCTTGAAATATAAGATAAACTACACAACTAAGTCCAAAATGACTTAAAACCATCCCGAAAAATATTTTCGGAACTAATTACATCATCTGAGACCTCTAAATGCTAAACCTTAAATCGTAAAAATACGATTTACTATAATACTTATACGTATATGTAAAACATGAAAATAACACCATCTCATTTCATAGTCACTACCTTGTGACCTAATGAACATGAAATAACCGTTCCTCGATTTACTTATGAGTACCATATACCCATAAACGATATCCAAACCTCACTCCAAACACACAAAATTAACACATAAGCACATAAAAGCACATATTTGCACAAAACACCCTAAACTATTGTCTAAGTGATGAACCTCAAAACCATGGTTGTCACAGTTCATATAAGAGAAAAAACAACTTTTATTTATCAAGGGGAATTACAAAGTTAAGGACTAAATTCTGGAATAAGAAATAAACTATAGTACTCTAACCTATTTATACAAGTGAGAAGGGATCAAAAACCTAGCCCTAGTGCATATGAACTCCAGTAACTGTCCTTGGATCTTTGGGGTATATTACATATTCAAATTCGTCTTCTAGAGTCTTCTTGCTGGTCACATGTGATGTAGCATGTGAAGAAGTAATCATGGTCGTCGAATTGTTGTGGGCACCACGTTGTAACATCTAATCCTTTAATTGGTTTCAAACTCTGATTTTTCACATGATCTTCTGAGTCTTCACGTGGGTAGGGTAGGATGGGTGATGTGGGATAGTGACTAGTGAGGATTAGGGTTTGATTTCGGGATTAGATAAAGATGGAGCTGCTTATAGAATGATCTGTGTGAACTCCAACACTTTTTTTGGTCTGTTGTAAGAGGTAATGGATTGATAACATATGGGTTTTGGGAATGTGTTGGGCCACACATGAAATTTGTCAAAAGGAAGATAAACGGGCCTAGGGTGTTTATTTATCATGTTAAAAAGCAAATGATATTGGGCTTTTGTTTTTATTTCAGGCTGGTGTTGTTTTGGTTCCGACGAAGCAACAAAGGCAGCAAAAAGATACAAATGAGATTGCATACATGGGCCTTGTTTTATCTCTTTGAATTGGACCGTGGTATTAACCCACTATTATAACGGGCTGAGTCGGCCCGTTGAATACTGATTTATGTATCGGTATTGGTTTTCCGTGCCCATTTTATTGTCGGGTCTCAGATTTGACTTTGACTTGAAAAATCTTCAAACTTTTGTCGAATCGATCCGAAAACACCCGCTTCGCTCCGTTAAATGCAATATCGGCTTCGGTTTCTTGTACGTCTTCGTTTCTCGTGTTCGTTTTTGCTTTGTTTCTTGTGATCTTTTTGTCTTTTTCTCGATATCCATACATAAAACATACAACAAACAAATACGAGCATATTTTATGGTATTTTATGATATAATTAACCGTTTTAAGCCTGATTTTGACGATGAGACCATGTATAATTCCGGTCTCATCATAGGCTTTGATTCACAAGGTTTGAACTCAAACCTTGACCAGCAGGTGTTAAAACATAGCAAAACATACTTCATCAAGTCTGTCAACTCCCAAATTTCACTTATCAGCGTTTGATTTGTTCTTGCGTTTGACTTTTGGACAAACTTGGCCAAAGTGCTTATTGAAATTGAACTGGCTTATTGGTACATGCAACAACTTGGTTTTTGTAATAGGTGTCATTTTTCTCATCTTAATATCAATTCTGGAAGGTTTCAACTTATTTGGTTTAGGTATCGCTAGAAAACCAACTTATTTTGCTTTTCAATATGCTTATTGGCTTCTACAGCTTATTTCACTTGGCTTTTTGGGATTTTCCTTGTTGATTATTCTTAGGTAAGCTATTTGTGAGCTTTTGCAAAAAGAATCAGCTTTTGAAACCCCCTAGAACTCAAACCCGACTATTTTGTCTTTTAGTGAAAAAGTTCTTTTCAAGTTTCTGGCTTATTAGTTGGTCTTTTTCAGAATTTTTTTTTTCAAAAAGGTTTAAATACTGATAAGAAGGTTCTGTGTTTAAGCAGAGCTTATGGCATCAGCTTATTGCTTAATGAGCTTATTGGCCCAATAAGGATAAGCTTATTGACTTTTAAGCTGTGATGAGCACATTTTCAGCTTCTGGGCCTTTAGACTTTTGTCTTTAAAATTGAATTCTGAGTTGGACTAGGCTTTTTCATAGCTTTTTGTGTAAGTTTTGTTTTTGGGCCGAAAAGCCCATTACTTTTGGACTGTATTTCGTTTTAGCCCATTTGGGGGCCCAATATGGGTATTTTGGTAATTTCAACTTCATTTTCTGATTAATTAGGTTAAAATAAACTAGTTTGCAAGTTTTTTAGAATTTTTTATAAATTTTTTATTTTAACATTATTTTAATAGTTAATTTTAGTTTTAATTATTTTTAATAGATTTAATAGGTTTAAAATTTTGGAAAAATACTTTTTAGTTTTATAAAGTTATTTTTGAGGTTTACAAGTAGAAAAATCTTTATTTTGGCTTTTTATTAATATATTTGATTTTTAGGGCTTTAATTAGCATTAAAAAATTAAATATTAATTAATTAAAAGGTTTTGATCATTTGTAAACCTTAGTTGGATTTTTAGGAATTTTTGTTAATTTTTTTGGATTTTTTAGAGCAAGTTTTTATTTTGTCTATGTTTACGATTTTACGTTTTTTACGTCTTAGATTAATTTTCACGTATCCGTATTTTCTTTTCTCCCCTTCTTCTTTCTATCAATATTAATCCAAAACATTACAAGTTTTTCACACACAATCAACCTCCTTGGGAAATGAACTTTTTATACTCATTGGGCCATTAGTGTACGTTTTCCTAAACGTATACTTAATACTTACCGCTTTTACGCTTTGTTTTCGTAAACAAACGTATAATTTACCTACATTCATTTTGGCACCGCTGCCGGGGAGGTGTGTTGTGATTAATTTGGAAATTTTGTTTTTAATATATAGCCATAAATAGTATTTGTGTTAATTAGAACTCTATTAACACGTATTATCGGTTTTTTTTCCTTTTCTTTGTGAATATTATTACTATATTGTATACATATCACAATAAAATCACAATATCTCCAAAAGTGTGAAAACACAACCTTAATTGGGATTTCATCACTCAATTATTGTATTCGAATCTCAAACTAAAAGAAAAAGGCAAAAATAGATAAATACTTTCTTTTAGCTCGATTTTGAAAAATACGAACTATACGGGGAATAGATAGGCAACATGCTATAAAAGGCCGTTAAAGGGAAGTTAGGTAATTAAGTTCTTCGCGCAACCTTATTCCCCCCGTTCACTTGTGAGTATTTGATTTTAAAAGCTAATCGAGGGTTTTGCCGCCCAAAGTATTATTACGTATCATATATATTTGCTTGGTTTCTTATGATTAAAACCTCTTGAACGTTTTGGTGTTCCGCCAACGTTCTAAAGTTATCGAAGGCGTTCATTCCACGTGATCGTTTTGATTCTTTGAGGCTCCTTTAATCAAGAGATTTGTTCGAGGAGAGATTGGTAGATTTAAGTCTACGTAATACACACAATAATCCAAAAAATAAAAAACAATCAGAAACACAAAAAAATTGAAAATTTACAAAAACCCCAAAAGAATCTTCTTTGCTCACCCCCACGTTCTACGTTACGTTTATGCAAACAGGCTCCAAAGCAAAACGTGCTCGTAAACGTCGTCAAAAGGAAGGAAACCAAGATCCTTCATTTAAAGAAGAAACTCTAATTGTCGAACCGGTTGTAGAACCAATAGTCACCATGGCTAATCGTTTATGATGAAGTTGCTTTAAGCACCCACCGAGGGGTTTGGAGAAGCTATTGTTATTCCCGCCATCCTTGCGGAGAATTTTGAGATCAAGACGGGTTTAATGTCGATGTTACAAGCTAACAAATTTCGCGGACATGAAAAAGACAACCCTCATTATCACATGCGGAATTTCAATCGTCTTACCGCTACAAGCAAGTTTAAGGATGTTCCATACGACACCATTAAGATGATGCTTTTTCCATACTCTTTAGATGGACCCGCCAAAATTTGGCTCGAGAAAGAACCTCCAAATTCTATTTTGACATGGGGTGATCTTGTGTCTAAATTTGTGAACCAATTTTTCCCACCATCTAAGACGACACATTTGAAAAATGAGATTTCAAGGTCTATGCAAAGACCTAATCAAAGTTTTTGTATGGCATGGGAACGGTTTAAAGAAATGTTACATGAATGTCCTCACCATGCTTTTTCCGAATTGCATCAAATTGATACTTTTTATAATGGGCTTAACGATCATGAACGAGATTATTTGAATGCCGCCGCGGGTGGTAATTTTTTATGCAAAACGACAAATGAAGCTTTTACGATCATCGAGAATAGATCTAAGGTTTATAACCCTCGTAACACACCGAGTGTTGCCACTATGGGTTCTTCGTCATCTCGTAACATGAATGCCTTACAAGATGAAGCAAATGAGGAGAATCGGTTTTTTGATAGATTTTCGGCACTTATGACTCATTGGAAAGCACAAGATGCTTTGAGTTCCGCATCAGTTAATGCAATTGAAAAGAGTAGTATATCTTGTGGTGGAAGTCATGTTTTTTTCCGAGTGCATTACCGCCGGTCGTAACACTTCTAGTGCATACGTAGCAACGGGGACTTACAACCAAAACGACCAAGGTTCCCGCCCAAATCAAGCTCCACAAAATCAAAATGCTAATAACTATCGAAACAACAATCAAGGTGGTGGTTATCAAGGAAACCAATGTAATTATTACAAGGGTAATTACCAAAGTGGGAACAATGGGCAAGTACAAAATCAAAATCAAAACCGTGATTTTCAAAATACTACTCAAGGTTTTTAAAATGCTCACACTAAAAATATTCAAGGTGAATTTTTTGGATTATGCTAAGGCAAATGATGCTAAGTTTGATAACATTCTAAGGGAAATGATTAGTTTAAGACCCGAGTTGAAAAACGAGTTAAAAAATGAACTTGCCAATGAATTGAAAACTCATTCTAATAAAATGGAAGGAAACGTCGAACGTCTTCAACAAAATCAACAAAATATGGAACAAGGACAACATGAGATTAAGCAAGAGTTATTAAATGCGGAAAAACGGCAATCAAAATTTGAGGATAGAATGGCGTGTATGTTAAAAGTCATAATGTGTAAACCGTCTTCCTTGGGAGGTCTTCCTAGTGATACCATTACAAACACGAAGGGAGAAATGAAGGTTATTACTACTCGTAGTGGCAAAACTTTCAATGAACCAATCTCTCGTCCAAGTACTTCTAAGGAGAAGGAAATCGAGAAAGAACCCGAGGTGATGATCGAAATGGAGCATATTACAATCCCACGAAGTACCGCTCAAACCACACCTACGGTTGAACCAATACCAATTATGGAACCCGATATTCCAAGGCCGTTTCCTACGCCCGAACCCACACCACCCTTACCTTAGCCATCTAGAAGAAACAAGGAGAAGTTACATGAAGGCAATAATCAACAAATCGAGCTTTTTATTAAAATGTTTAAACAAGTGCACTTTAATGTAAGTTTAGCCGACACGTTTTTATATATGCCTCGTTTTGCCTCCACTTTTAAAAGTATGATGAACAATAAGGAAAAGCTTTCAAAGCTATCTAATTGTTCTTCGGTTTACCTTAACCGAATACCCGAAAAAGTTGGTGATCCCGGCAAATTCCTAATTCCATGTGATATTCAAGAAATGGAAGGATGCCTCGCCTTGGCCCTTCTTGGCGCGAGCATTAATTGGATTCCTTTTTCCATGTGGAAATCGCTATCACTTCCGGCTCTCACTCCTTCGAAAATTTCCATCGAAATGGCCGATCATTCTACGATTCTCGCATGTGGAGTAGCCGAAGACGTTTTTGTTAAGGTTGGAAAATTCTACTTTCCGGTCGATGTTATCGTCGTAGATATTCCTGCGGATCCTCAAGTTCCTCTAATTTTAGGGCGTCCATTTTTAGATACCTCAAAATCGATCATCAATGTTCACGCTAGAAAGATTACTTTAAGATTCAACGAGGGGGAACTTGTTATAAACGCTACCAAAAATTCGACACCTTCTCATGTTTACGCTATCGCTACTATAAATCACGTTGATTTAATTGACGTAGTAGTCGATGAATTTTCACAAGAAGTGTTAGGATTTTCCAAAGGTTCTATTAGTGGCAATCCCACTGTTTTAGATCCTATTGTTGCAACAAACTCACATTCTCTCGCTCCATCCGAAGGAGGCGATTTTATCAACAATGAAGAAAATGTGACTTTTAGTGACGAAAAAATTCCACCTAATTTCCAGCCAATGGAAATTATAAGTGTTGAACCGAAACTATCAATTGAGGATCCACCGATCCTTGAATTGAAAGACCTTCCGACTCATCTAGAATACGCATTTTTAGAAGGTGAAGACAAGTTGCTGGTAACTATTGCGAAAGATCTTTCCAATATCAAAAAAACCGCACTTATAAAAATCTTGAAAACTCACAAAGGGGCAATTGCGTGGAAAATTTCCATCATTAAGGGAATCGACCCAAAATTTTGTAGTCACAAAATATTAATGGAGGAGGACTATAAACCCGCAATTCAATGTCAAAGAACGGTAAACCCCAAAATTCATGACGTCTTTAAAAAAGAGGTCTTAAAACTTCTCGACGCGGGAATGATTTATCCTATCTCTGATAGCCCATGGGTGAGCCCAATCCATTATTTCCCTAAGAAGGGAGGAATGACCGTTGTACCTAATGAAAACAACGAGTTAATTCCAACTCGTTTTGTGACCGGTTGGAGGGTGTGTATTTACTATCGAAATTTAAATGACGCCACTCGTAAAGACCACTTTCCCTTGCCCTTCATGGATCAAATATTGGAGCGACTCGCGAGAAATGACTTCTATTGCTTTTTAGATGGTTTTTCTAGTTACTTTCAAATCCCTATCGACCCTCGTGATCAAGAGAAAACTACGTTTACGTGTCCATATGGAACGTTTGCTTATCGTAGAATGCCTTTCGGGCTTTGTAATGCACCGGAAACTTTTCAACGGTGTATGATGGCTATTTTTCACGATAGGATCGAGAAGTCGATGGAAGTGTTCATGGATGATTTCTCGGTATTTGGTGATTCGTTCACGTCATGTTTCAGTAACTTGGAAAAAATATTAAAACGTTGTGAAGAAACCAATGTCGTACTTAATAGGGAAAAATGCCACTTTATGTGCAAACAAGGAATCGTCTTAGGACATAAAATATCAAAAGCAGGGATTGAGGTCGACAAAGCCAAAATCCACGTCATCGCTAAATTACCTCACCCCAAAACCGTAAAAGGAGTTCGGAGTTTCCTAGGCCAAGCGGGCTTTTATCTATGTTTCAACAAGGATTTTTTAAAAATTTCTCGACCTATGACACATCTCCTTGAAAAAGATGCTCCTTTCATTTTTAACGAAGATTGTGTTTGTGACAATCCGTCAATTTACGATTGATATTTTATTCTCAAATATTATTCTCAAATATTATTTTAATGTTACAATATGAACTCACTTATTTTTGGGAATAAATTTGGATTTACGTCTTGAAGTAGCATCGACTACGTCTAAACCGGAGGATTCAACGTTACGTGCCTACGTTTACATACACCGTCTTTGGTGACAGTCCGACATTTCAGAAAATAAATTTATCCGTGAATATTATTTTGGAGTTTTAAATTTGTGTTGGTTCATAAACTCACAAATTTACGAGAAGAAATTAGGACTTACGATTTTATTTTAACGTCCTTTACGACTAAACCGGAAACCATAGGATTACGTATTTACGTTTTCGAACTCCGTTTTTGATGAGACAAATTTTATTGGATTCGTTTTGTGACGTCGATTCATAATTTATAAAAACGTTTTTCGTAAAACGACCCGAGGGCACGCAAATCGAGGAAACTAGAATCGAGGAGTAGCCGTAAATAAATGGGGATGAGACAAGTGGGACACTTGTCCCACCCCCACTCAAAACCAGCCCTAACTAGCCACACAACACCACCAAACCATATTTTGTGTCAAGTTGTAAGCTAAGTTAACACTTGTCACTTAGGCTTACAACTTAAGCTACCAAATGAACTAAAACTACTAGCCATTACCACTTATTCATTTACCACTCATGCAAACAACTAAATCCTCTCTTCCTCTCTCTAGGATTTCGTCCCAAACTCATCCAAAACAACCTCCATTTGATCTTGATTCCACCATAAATCATATGTATAATTTACATATGATGAAAAGACATTGAAGTTATGAAGATTGGAGGTGATTTTAACATGTAAAAAGGAGTTTTCAAGGGAGTTTGGGGGCTGATTTCTCAAGGAGTTTTCATGAAGAACAAGGGCTGATTTTTGGAGGAATCTACAAATACTTGGTGATCCTAGAAGTGGTGTTAATATCTCGTAAGATTGGTTACCCAAAACCATGTCTTGTTCATCCAAAAGCTCATCAATTCATCACTTTGGTGGTATAAAGATTGTCCTCCTCATTTTCTTGTTATTTTGATTATGTAAACATGTATTTTATTTCCTATTGTATATGTATATGATGATTATATGATGATAAAAATGTTATGTGGGGATTTGGTGTTGATAAACATGATTAAAAAGGTGAAAAACCATAAGAAACAAGGTTAAAATCTTGGTTAAATTTGTTGGCTGTATAAAACAGTAAAGAAACAGGTCATGGACTGATAAAATGATGAAGTAGAATGGATTTACAGTAAGCTATGGGTCTTGTACACATGTGAGAGTTGGCCATGCAATGGAATCAAAATAATGAGTGAGATATGATCAAAACAAGTTTAGGGTATAAATCTGAGGTTACTGTTTTGGACGATTTTTAGAAAATATTTAGAAGATGATTCAACAGTATCTATAGAAGAGTTAAATGTAGAACATATCATGTAGTTTATGTGATAAAAATTTGAGCTTCTATCTCCATATAGAACTCAAGATATGGCAGTTTTGGTAAAAGTAAAGATAAAAATCAGATTTTGGAAATTAAAAGTATAATAATATTATATAAGCACTCAAAACTTTAATGTATAAAATATAAATTAAAACACACTAACTCATGGATTCTATTTATATAAATATATAAAAGGTGGAATAAGTGTATAAATATTAAAAATGGAAACTTGTTAAATTTTATTAGTTATAAAACTATAAACATGATTTTTACGACTTTTTCGGCTATTGCCGTAAAATTAACGTTTTTTTTTAAATAAAACTTAGATGGTTGGACCCGTCTAATGAAAACTTTATAAAACTTATATACTGATATATAGACATGTATAACAAGTAAAAACCGATAAAACCCGAACTATAGGGCATACGGACATTAACAAGTTAAATAAACATATTGGACTGATAAATGGACTAAATAGGATAAAAACTTGTAAAAAGAATCTATTGGGCTTAACCCATTTAGGCCCAACTTGGAAAGTATACATACTGATAATATAGGTACAAAATGGATTAAAATAAGTTAAATAACTTATAATAAGCTTATTGGACTTAAGACACGTAAACGGGTAAAACTAGTAAACTAATATAAAAGTTATCGACATATATCACTAAAATGAGTAAACGAGAATATGTAAACCCACTTGATCATCATATATATATAATCATCATATGTATACATAATTGTTATTTTTATAAAGTCATTGGACATGAGTCTAAGACAAGTATTATTTGTCTAGGTTTCCGTGATTGAAGCGCGTACCGTACGTCCGAATTGCCGATAACCCGCCTTCCCACATCAACGTGAGTTCATAGCCTCGCACTCTTTTAAATGTTTTATAAATGCTTTATAAACCCGCGAGGGAGATAACATGTTAGTTTTTATAAAATAGGACACCATTTGTCCCGATTGTTTGTTTATTGATTTTGGACCCGAATGATTGAATGACCCGATTGTATGACCCGATAAATGATTAATGGACCCGATAGATGAAATTAAATGGATTATTAAAGTTAGGTTATGTCACTAAAAGTGCCATTAGTATGAATTGTGAACTACCGGGAGTTGGTAGACGCTTATGCATTTAATAGTACTATTTGGGGACGATCACCCCAGTTCGCGCCTTGACGGTTGATCCCCGTCGTGCCACATTGATTGGTAAGCGAATTTATGTATGAGAAGATTTCCATAGCGTGACCTTTGTGACGACACGCTACTTTAGATGGGCAAATTGGTATCGGGTTAGCTACCCGTTTTGGTTTAGTAAGGTAACAATGTCATGCGGCTTGTAATAATCCAAAAACTAACGAAATACTACTAGACGCTTCGAATTACGATGTATTGCCTGACTAGCAATACAGGGTCATACTAATGATATTACGATTGTGTTTTGGTTTTCATAACCATATTCATATAACGGTTTTTATTTGATTTGATACGACGTCAGAAGACGTATCGTATGATATTTTTACGACATTGGCTCGTATACTGATTTTTAAGGCAAATGCCTATATTATGATTTTCGATAAGGATTTATATAAAATGATTTTGGCTATTTTACGGCCTATTACAATGATTTGTACGAATTGATTTTTGGTACTAATTTTATACCAAAGTTATATTGATGGAATTTATTAAACTCTATGAATTCACTCGGCGTTATCGCTGACCTTTTCTTTTAACATGTTTTATCTCAGGTACTTGAAGGTAATTCTCGGGAAGACGACAAGAATTCATGGCCCGGATCTAAATACCTAGTTTCCATTCAAATATTTTGTAAAACTTTGTATGAAATATAATGACTTGGGACCTATGTAAATCGGATATTTATGAATGGAAATGCTTTATTAATAAACGACGCGATTTTTATGCGTTGTCTATGATGTGAGTAATGTGCTATCCCGTAACACCAACTAGTCTTCCGCTGTATTGAGTTGTATAAATTTGGGGGTGTTATAGTTTGGTACCAGAGCTCTCGTTATAGAGAACAAAAGATTTTTAAAACCAAGGTTTTGAATAAAACTTTTCAAAATCTTTTAACTATAAACATTTTTCTAAAAATGTCTAAAAAAAAATCTTTTGACTATAACGGTGCCGAAGAATTCTCGAGTTACCGACAAGGCCAGACTGAGAAGTGTTATTTTAATATATATATATAACTTGGATTATATATATATATGATGTAATTTTATTACATGATTGTTTGATGATTATTTTAATATTTATACGAGGTATTTATACGACGTCGATTGTCACAAGAAACCCTAAATCCCCTAGTAAATTAATTGAAGTTATTCTCGTAGGAATTCTAGCTATCCTAGGTCTAAACCAAGTTGTGGATGTTTATGATCCCAACAAATGGTTGATATTCGTAGAAATGTAGATATTAGTTGATTGTGATATTGAAAAAGAATTGGCAAGATTAAAACTGATATCGATATCATGACGATCTTTCCTGATAGAGTGGAGTTTGACAAAACGTTACCACCTAGAAAGATGTCATCTGATTCGTTGTCATCCAATTCTTAAATTGAAATCGAAAGGGTGAATGTTGCACTTGAGGCTGTTATTGGAACCATTACCCAAAAGCCTCATGCACTAGTACCTTTCCGAGAAGTCTAGTTAAATGATCAAGTCATTTCATATTAATGACTCATTTGATAATTGTTGTTGTAAGAGCTAATAGGATTGGAAATTAAGTGTTGATTAATATTGAGATTGTATTGCCTTTACAAGGCCGAAGAATAAGGTTGTAAGTATTGGATAATGAGGTAGGATATCGAATTGAGTATAAAATTGATTGAAACTTGAATAAAGTAAAATTTAACTTGTATGAGATATAAGATTGTTAAGAGGAAGTCGTTAAGTTTTGTGATTGAATTATAAGGATTTAATTGATTGTTGATTCGTGTTAAGGGTTGTTCCTAGACCATTGTCCACTAACGAGGATGCCCAGTGTCCAAGAAATGAATTGAAGAAATCTTCTTCTGAATTGAGACCGATGGATCTTCTGGGACATATGGAACCCCTAATGACTCTTGTAGATTAGTATTCATTGTGGTATCTTTTAAAAATAATCCCTAACTTAACTGAGATATCAGTTGGTAGGATGAGTTTTGAGAATTGTATGACATAGTGACACGTAATGTGTTACGGTACAATTTGACTTGTTTGTGATTAATGAAAAGACTACCTTTGATTGCTAAATTCTACATTTATTGATGTTATCTATCCTTTATTGCTTCATCCTAATGTTCGCATTAGTGATACAACCATTGAACAAGTACTCATCTCGAATTGAGTTACGTTGTGGATTATTCTCTTTGTATTCCTGAGTGCCATCAAAGTCATGAACCTCATGATTAATTGGCTAAGCTCATTTCCTATCATATCATAGTTAATTCTTGGTGAACAAGCTTTCATCACTCTTTTGCAGATCACTCATTGTTTTTATAAGATAAAACAGTATCATTTGAGGAAATTGAATTTTCATCACTATAAGGATTATTCAAAGTGAGATTTTAAGTTATTGTTATCGAAATGAAGTTGTTTATAAAACACCTTGGAAAACCTAATTGTTTTCATAACAAAGAAAACCTTTGTAGATATATTTATGATTCTTATTTAAGAATTAAGCATGAAAATGTTTTTATTATAAACATGATGATAAAATTTTGACGAACTGAGTATTGCATCGTTAATCTTGAAATTGTATATAGTTGCGCGCCTACATACAATTTGGAATGGACCATGCAAGGCTGATTAGTAGTCACCATAAAACCGATTAATAAACACAACATTTTCTTTGAAGATGTGAAAGATAAAATTTTAAGAGATCTGCAAGAAGTGAAAAATAAGGACATAGTGTTAGGGACACCTACATATGTGCCTGTAGCATCTATTCTTCTGAGTCGAATTTACTCATCTGTGGAAATTGTTTTATTTGACAATTGACAATTCTTTCTTGTCCAATTCCCTCGTAGTGAGATTCTTAGGAAAAGTATCTGATTACCGAGTGTTGATACCCGACTGGATGTATTGACGTTCCTATCATTTCTTATGATTTGATTTCATTTGAATGACCTGGGTAACGATCCGAGGAGCTTTCGAATGCATACTCAAATTATGAAAACATGGTATATATTCATATTCGTTAAATGTTTTCGTCTGTATCTGATTTGAAATTCTCTCGCGTAGATTATGCGTTGACCTTACTCTTTAGATGGTAGTTGTGTCTCCATATATCCTTGAATTTATGAAGGATTGTGAGTTATTATTAGTCTTTTGAGAAGTTCACATCTTATCGACGGCAATAAAACTGAAAGGTTGGTAATGCCAGTAGAATGGATTGATTAATTATGACATGACGACATTGTCTTAATTAATGGGAACTCGAGTAGAATTCCCCTAAATGATAAGATGTTGATTATCAAAGGTGATCTAAATAATTCTTGATGGATGATTTTATCCTGCATTTAGACTTGAAATTCTACCGTGAACGGTTGTAAATTAATAATAGATATTATAATCTAGAAGGAACTTAAAATGAATGTATTAAAAGATGTTTCCGTTATCTGAAACTTTAGGAGATATTTGTTGGTAAATTACCTAGACTTTTGCCATTAAGGCAAGTTGAAATTGGTATTGATTCTATTTCCGGTGCTGCACCTGTGGCTTGTGCACTGTATGTCAGCACCATCTGAATTAAAGGAATTACCGTACAACTAAGAGAGTTGTCGGAGAAAGATTTTATTATACCAAGCCTGTCATCCTGAAGAGCTATGGTGTTATCTTTCCTTATATTTATAGATTACTGTGAATTGAGTAAATTGACAATCGAAAACGATATCCATAACTCGAAATGGAAGAATTGTTCGATCATTTACAAGGTTCTAGCAAATTTGATCCACGGCATGGTTATCATCAACTTCGCATCTGCGAAAAAGATTATCTATTCCAATCACTACATCCGGTACTTGTAATGAACATTATGAGTTTCATGTGATGTCGTTTGGATTGATCAATACACATGTAGCATTCATAAATTGGTGAATCACGTGTGTAGGCTGTAATTTGATAAATTCATGCTCGTGATCATTAAGGACCATTTGTTTGTTTATAAGAATAAGATTGAGTTAATAAGTTAATTATAGATTGCCCTGAACTGGCTGAACAATAAACACCGGTACCCTAAATATTTAACACGTGATTAAAGACTTGAATCTTTACATGATTTAACCATGTGATTAATAGATAATGGAAGCTATATTGACTTTCCAAAGATTAGAACCATTAACGCTTAGGGATTAAAAACTTAATCCTTTACATAAAATGACCGTTAGATTAATAATGGTAAGATGTATGCATATAGACTCTTCAAAAATTAAGAGCCCTTTTAAGACTTTGGATTTTACCAAAAAGAAATGGAAATATGTTTTGACAAATGTTTTAACAAAGGATTTTTAAAGGGATTATTCCCTTATACACAAACCATTTAACTAAACTTCTGTTTAGGGGTAAATGTTTGTGTATACCTCAAGATAACTTAAGAAGGATTGAGTAAAACTCATTTAAACCATAACTTGAAATTTGAAACGACATTTTTTGCTTTTCAACTAAGAAAATTTTAACCAAAGTATAAACCAAAGATTTTTCGAACATTTACGAAATCTTATTAAATATTTTCGATAATTCAACAAAAATCTTGTTAATTAAATTCAAATTATTTTTGAACATTTTATATAATTGGTCGAACTAAGAAATTTAAAACTTTTACGTTTACGCTTCATAAAAAATTTAACTAATAATTATTTAATTAATTATAATAATTATCGACGCTTTAGACGCCGGATTGAGAAAAACTGATAAAAATGATAGTTGAGACGAAACTGAAACATAAAGAATATGAAGAAAGAATTTTGAATAAATAATGTTATGATATTTATTTCATCAGGAGAAAGTGAACATAATTACTGACGCTTAATATAGAAAGAATATCTGCGTAAATTGTGGACATGATACTTATATCATCATGTGAAGTGAATATAGATACCGACGCATTATGTATAAAAGATAAAGAACCAGTTAGGACGTGTTCCTTAATAATGAAGGTGCAGAATAAAATTGCCGAGCAATATAAAAATAAACGATGTTTGTAAAAAGGATAATATAGATAATAAAAGGGGTTCGCGGCTAATGTAAACCATTAGAATTGAGAAGCCGATAGCGTTAAATGTATAAAAGGCTACTTGTGGTTGTATAAATATGGAGGATTGTGAGATATAGTTATGTTGGAATTTGTAAGTATAAGTATTCTATTTATGTCATTATGACTAAAAGTATCTTTGTCTAAAGAAGTTGTACTAATGAAAATTATGAAGGCAGAGATCGCCTCATACATTAGTAAAACGTCTATCTATTGCAAAGGTCATCATCTGAATTTGATTCGATTTGGATCATCGTCGACAGACTGACCAAATCTGCTAATATCATTCCCGTTAATGATAAAATTCTTGATGAAGAAATTGACTCTTTTATATTTAAAGGAGTTATGTAGACATAGTGTGCCTGTATCGAACATCTAAATCAAGATCTTCGCTTCGCATCGAATTTCTAGAGATTTGCTCAGAAATCATTGAGAACGAACCTTGATGAGAGTACTATGTACCATCCCAAATCGAAGGAACGAGGTAAAGTAATGATACAGAGTAATATAAGTGTTGTTTTATGTTTGAATGAATGACCTTTGGTAATAGACCGTATAATCGTTTTCCTTTCGAGAGATTATCATTGATAATTATCGTATTGGGCACGAGATCTAATCTTGTTAGGATCTAAATCTTAGAGCATCTGTAAGCAAGAGTTGAGATGAAGACACCCGACATACACCCATTGTGAGTTGGACATGTCTCTTAGGTTTAAGGTTTCCTATGATGGCGAACCTATCCTTGCAAAATAACCGACCCGCGAGATCTGAAATGATTGTTGAAATTAGGATTTGATTATTAACTACCGATAGTGGGCAAGAGGTTATGTGAATGTGAAATGTAGATCTTGAAGTGCCAAATGGGTAGCGAAGTTATGCCACAATTTTTAACCTTGGAAAAATGAATTCATGATCTGACAAATCATGGGATATAAGTCCCCGTTGTATGGGACCATTGAAATGATGTAAAAGTTGGGATTGAAAGGCATATAAGCTGGATCTACCCAAGGACTTCAAGAG
This sequence comes from Glebionis coronaria, assembly GCA_025667525.1. Lineage (NCBI taxonomy): Eukaryota > Viridiplantae > Streptophyta > Magnoliopsida > Asterales > Asteraceae > Glebionis > Glebionis coronaria. The sequence continues at coordinate 251,647,798 of CM046875.1, read as the reverse complement.
ATGCGTGAATTATGTTTCGTATATCGAACTTGATGGAATATCTATCAAGTGAAAATCTGATTGTTCTTAGTAGAGCTTAGATCGGCGAAAAGTTGCATTCATCAAAAACCCGTGAACATCATGGATAGAGAAGTAAGTCAACATTAAGCCTGATCTTATTCCCGTAGTTATGTTTGATGAAACTCGCGTATTGTAATTGCACTTGTGAGAAAAGACCGAGTGTGGAGGAAATACCCACATGGCTTTAACTCTATAAGAAGCGAGTAGTAAGATGATCTTTGAGGACAAAGATCCTGTTTTGGGGTAAATGCTGTGACAATCCGTCAATTTACGATTGATATTTTATTCTCAAATATTATTTGAAAATATTATTTTAATGTTACAATATGAACTCACTTATTTTTGGGAATAAATTTGGATTTACGTCTTGAAGTAGCATCGACTACGTCTAAACCGGAGGATTCAACGTTACGTGCCTACGTTTACATACACCGTCTTTGGTGACAGTCCGACATTTCAGAAAATAAATTTATCCGTGAATATTATTTTGGAGTTTTAAATTTGTGTTGGTTCATAAACTCACAAATTTACGAGAAGAAATTAGGACTTACGATTTTATTTTAACGTCCTTTACGACTAAACCGGAAACCATAGGATTACGTATTTACGTTTTCGAACTCCGTTTTTGATGAGACAAATTTTATTGGATTCGTTTTGTGACGTCGATTCATAATTTATAAAAACGTTTTTCGTAAAACGACCCGAGGGCACGCAAATCGAGGAAACTAGAATCGAGGAGTACCCGTAAATAAATGGGGATGAGACAAGTGGGACACTTGTCCCACCCCCACTCAAAACCAGCCCTAACTAGCCACACAACACCACCAAACCATATTTTGTGTCAAGTTGTAAGCTAAGTTAACACTTGTCACTTAGGCTTACAACTTAAGCTACCAAATGAACTAAAACTACTAGCCATTACCACTTATTCATTTACCACTCATGCAAACAACTAAATCCTCTCTTCCTCTCTCTAGTATTTCGTCCCAAACTCATCCAAAACAACCTCCATTTGATCTTGATTCCACCATAAATCATATGTATAATTTACATATGATGAAAAGACATTGAAGTTATGAAGATTGGAGGTGATTTTAACATGTAAAAAGGAGTTTTCAAGGGAGTTTGGGGGCTGATTTCTCAAGGAGTTTTCATGAAGAACAAGGGCTGATTTTTGGAGGAATCTACAAATACTTGGTGATCCTAGAAGTGGTGTTAATATCTCGTAAGATTGGTTACCCAAAACCATGTCTTGTTCATCCAAAAGCTCATCAATTCATCACTTTGGTGGTATAAAGATTGTCCTCCACATCTTCTTGTTATTTTGATTATGTAAACATGTATTTTATTTCCTATTGTATATGTATATGATGATTATATGATGATAAAAATGTTATGTGGGGATTTGGTGTTGATAAACATGATTAAAAAGGTGAAAAACCATAAGAAACAAGGTTAAAATCTTGGTTAAATTTGTTGGCTGTATAAAACAGTAAAGAAACAGGTCATGGACTGATAAAATGATGAAGTAGAATGGATTTACAGTAAGCTATGGGTCTTGTACACATGTGAGAGTTGGCCATGCAATGGAATCAAAATAATGAGTGAGATATGATCAAAACAAGTTTAGGGTATAAATCTGAGGTTACTGTTTTGGACGATTTTTAGAAAATATTTAGAAGATGATTCAACAGTAGCTATAGAAGAGTTAAATGTAGAACATATCATGTAGTTTATGTGATAAAAATTTGAGCTTCTATCTCCATATAGAACTCAAGATATGGTAGTTTTGGTAAAAGTAAAGATAAAAATCAGATTTTGGAAATTAAAAGTATAATAATATTATATAAGCACTCAAAACTTTAATGTATAAAATATAAATTAAAACCCACTAACTCATGGATTCTATTTATATAAATATATAAAAGGTGGAATAAGTGTATAAATATTAAAAATGGAAACTTGTTAAATTTTATTAGTTATAAAACTATAAACATGATTTTTACGACTTTTTCGGCTATTGCCGTAAAATTAACGTTTTTGTTAAATAAAACTTAGATGGTTGGACCCGTCTAATGAAAACTTTATAAAACTTATATACTGATATATAGACATGTATAACAAGTAAAAACCGATAAAACCCGAACTATAGGGCATACGGACATTAACAAGTTAAATAAACATATTGGACTGATAAATGGACTAAATAGGATAAAAACTTGTAAAAAGAATCTATTGGGCTTAACCCATTTAGGCCCAACTTGGAAAGTATACATACTGATAATATAGGTACAAAATGGATTAAAATAAGTTAAATAACTTATAATAAGCTTATTGGACTTAAGACACGTAAACGGGTAAAACTAGTAAACTAATATAAAAGTTATTGACATATAACACTAAAATGAGTAAACGAGAATATGTAAACCCACTTGATCATCATATATATATAATCATCATATGTATACATAATTGTTATTTTTATAAAGTCATTGGACATGAGTCTAAGACAAGTATTATTTGTCTAGGTTTCCGTGATTGAAGCGCGTACCGTACGTCCGAATTGCCGATAACCCGCCTTCCCACATCAACGTGAGTTCATAGCCTCGCACTCTTTTAAATGTTTTATAAATGCTTTATAAACCCGCGAGGGAGATAACATGTTAGTTTTTATAAAATAGGACACCATTTGTCCCGATTGTTTGTTTATTGATTTTGGACCCGAATGATTGAATGACCCGATTGTATGACCCGATAAATGATTAATGGACCCGATAGATGAAATTAAATGGATTATTAAAGTTAGGTTATGTCACTAAAAGTCCCATTAGCATGAATTGTGAACTACCGGGAGTTGGTAGACGCTTATGCATTTAATAGTACTATTTGGGGACGATCACCCCAGTTCGCGCCTTGACGGTTGATCCCCGTCGTGCCACATTGATTGGTAAGCGAATTTATGTATGAGAAGATTTCCATAGCGTGACCTTTGTGACGACACGCTACTTTAGATGGGCAAAATGTGTATCGGGTTAGCTACCCGTTTTGGTTTAGTAAGGTAACAATGTCATGCGGCTTGTAATAATCCAAAAACTAACGAAATACTACTAGACGCTTCGAATTACGATGTATTGCCTGACTAGCAATACAGGGTCATACTAATGATATTATGATTGTGTTTTGGTTTTCATAACCATATTCATATAACGGTTTTTATTTGATTTGATACGACGTCAGAAGACGTATCGTATGATGTTTTTACGACATTGGCTCGTATACTGATTTTTAAGGCAAATGCCTATATTATGATTTTCGATAAGGATTTATATAAAATGATTTTGGCTATTTTACGGCCTATTACAATGATTTGTACGAATTGATTTTTGGTACTAATTTTATACCAAAGTTATATTGATGGAATTTATTAAACTCTATGAATTCACTCGGCGTTATCGCTGACCTTTTCTTTTAACATGTTTTATCTCAGGTACTTGAAGGTAATTCTCGGGAAGACGACAAGAATTCATGGCCCGCATCTAAATACTTAGTTTCCATTCAAATATTTTGTAAAACTTTGTATGAAATATAATGACTTGGGACCTATGTAAATTGGATATTTATGAATGGAAATGCTTTATTAATAAACGACGCGATTTTTATGCGTTGTCTATGATGTGAGTAATGTGCTATCCCGTAACACCAACTAGTCTTCCGCTGTATTGAGTTGTATAAATTTGGGGGTGTTACAGTGTTCAAGCTTTTGAAACTCTTAAAAGGAAACTTACCGAAACTCCTATTCTCGTAGCACCAAATTGGAACCTCCTCTTCGAACTAATGTGTGATGCAAGTGATTACGCTATTGGGGCCGTTTTAGGGCAAAGTCATAGAAAACACTTCTTGCCTATTCACTATGCTAGTAAGACAATGGCCGAGGCTCAAATGAAATATACCACAACGGAAAAAGAATTACTTGCCGTGGTATATGCTTTTGAGAAATTCCGACCTTATCTCGTTTTAACAAAAAGCATAGTGTATACGGATCATTCGGCTATCAATTACCTCTTTCCTAAACTTGATGCTAAGCCGAGATTGCTTCGTTGGATTCTCCTCCTACAAGAATTTGATGTCACAATACTTGACAAAAAAGGAGCCGAGAATCTAGCAGTCGATCATCTTTCTCGTTTAGAAGATCCTCATAAAGATATATTCGAGAACAAGGAAAATACCGAAACATTTCCTCTCGAAACTCTTGGTGTGGTGAAATCTAAAGACGACACCCCATGGTTTTCCGACATTGCAAATTACCATGCAGGCTATTTCATAATCAATGGTATGACGACACAACAAAAACGATAATTCTTTCGTGACTTCAAGTTCTATTTTTGGGACGACCCTTATCTCTTTCGTGTTTGTGCGGATCAACTCGTTCGATGTTGTGTTTTTGGTGTCGAAGCTACAAATATCCTTAGAGCTTGTCACGAGGGACCTACGGGTGGTCACCACGGTGCTAATTTCACGGCTAAGAAAGTGTTCGATGCCGGCTTCTTTTGTCCTACGATCTATCGTGATGCACACGCACTTGTTAAGTCGTGTTATTCTTGCCAACGTCAAGGAAAATCCTCTCAAAAGGATGAAGTGCCACAAAATATAATTCATGTGTGTGAGATTTTTGACGTTTGGGGCATTGATTTTATGGGGCCGTTCCCATCGTCTCATGGTAATAAGTATATCCTCGTCGCCGTTGACTACTATCTAAGTGGGTGGAAGCTAAGGCTTTACCTACGAACGATGCTCGTGTGGTAGTAAAGTTTTTGAAGCAACTATTCTCTCGGTTTGGAACCCCTCGTCCTATTATAAGTGATCGTGGAACCCATTTTTGTAATGACCAATTCGAAAAGGTTCTAAAGAAATATGGAGTTACACATCGTCTTTCTACGGCTTATCACCCGCAAACGAGTGGGCAAGTCGAGGTTTCAAACTGAGCTTTGAAAAGGATTTAAGAAATGTCGATTGGAGAAAACCGTGCTTCATGGTCCGACAAACTCGATGACGCTTTATGGGCCTTTCGCACTGCTTATAAGACACCTATTGGTTGTACTCCTTATAAGTTGGTATATGGAAAGAATTGCCATTTGCCTATCGAATTAAAACACAAGGCATATTGGGCCCTAAAGCATGCCAATTATGACTTAAAGACCGCGGAAGATCACAGAAAATATAACTTAATGAATTGGAAGAATTAAGAGACAATACTTATGAAAATGCATTTATTTTTAAGGAAAAGACCAAAAAGTTTCATGATTCAAATATTAAAAACCGATTTTTTAACATTGGTGATCAAGTGTTACTTTTTAAATCTCGTTTGAAGATATTTTCTGGGAAATTGAAATCTCTTTGGTCGGGTCCTTTCACCATAACACAAGTTTTTCCATATGGGACCATTGAGCTAGCTCAACATGATGGCCCTAATTTCAAGGTGAATGGACATAGTCTTAAGCACTACTTCGGTGGGGAAGTCCCCTCTTTGGACAACCTCGACCAAGTCACTTTCCCCAATGATAATTAGCATTGAGGGAATGGAGTCGAGCTCATGACTCGGTAATAAAAAACGAGGCGCTTCGTGCGAGAGTTCCCATGCTTATCCATGTATATATTATCGCTTTCTAATATAGTTAATGTGAGGGGATTTGTGCCCTTCCGACTCGTTGTCTCGTTGTTGTTTGTGAATGTGTTATCTAGATCATTATCATCACCAAGGTTGAAGACTCTTGTGTTCGTATTCGTGAGCCTCGATCATTTTCTTGAAGAAAATTTTCACGAATCCACAAGATATCCTCTATTTTTATAACAGTTATCTTTTAGCATAATTCATAAAAGGCTTTAGATATATTGTTGATCACCCTTTCCATGCTAGATCCTAAGCATTCGACTCTTCGTCTTTAGTATGAGGATTATCCACCTTTAGACTCAAAAAATTGAGTACAACGTTTACCTTTAGTATGGGGGTGAATAGATACTTGCCTTGCTACGCCCTCATGTTTTCCAATTTTCTTTGTTTTGTTTCAAATAAGGCTAAAAATGCCTAAATTTTAAAAATTTTCTTAGTTTTCATAAATGTTTTTAACACTCAAATGTATATTTTACGTTGGGTAGAATAAGAGCTAATTTTTGACTTGATGGGCATTTGGAGCCATTTATATTCCTTAACCCGCTTAAATCAAGTTTTACTAGACTTTTATATATGGGACTTTAAAACAGGAAAGTCTTAACTCATACGGGTTAAGAACAAGAACTTTTCGCAAGTTCCTACAATTGATTCTAGAAAGTTACTTATAAAGGGAACTTTAAAACGCACTTTCTAAACTTTCTAAGTCTAAGAATTTGCAAGCTCCTATAGGTGACTTGAAAACAAAAAACTTCGATTTAATATAGTCTTAATGAAGCTAATCCAAATTTGGCTTAATTTTGACTTGCATGGCTAAGTATTCACGAGTCTCTTTAATTAGAGTTCTTTATATAGTGAAGAACGAGAAGTGATAGAGTTAGACAAGTGATCATGCTAAACGTAGAACATGAAAATATTCTTTCAAAAACTCATATGTTTTTAATTATGGCTTTTTCTCTCATAAGATCTATGCATTAGGAACAAACAAATTGCAATAAGTAAGGTCGTACGATTTAAACGGTTACTTAGCTTCTAGCCCAAGATCGTTTAAAATTTGCTCGTGGTTTAATAGAGTTCATAGCCAAGTCATAACTTATTGAAGCAGGATGCAAAGATTGGCGAAGTTCCAAAATGGCCCTAACAAGGCATGAGGACTCCATTTTGTTGCTAAAGATCCAAGATGATGTGAAGTATCATTATTCCAAAATCAATATGAAGGATCAAGACATACGACGAAAAGAAATTTGCTCCCATAAAGATCATGGAGAAGTGTATCCAAAAAGACTCTAACAAGGTATGAGGATAAATATATCAAAGAAAGGAGGCAGATCGTTATATATCAAAATCCCAAATAAAGATTGAAGAAAAATGATGATGTCGTGGTCCAAGTTTGAAGAATCTCTAAAAAAACGTCAAGTGAAGAAAATCCATATATGAAGAGAATACCATTATTTCAAGAACGTCTTCAAAGATTCGAAGTATGAAGTACATGCCAAATATCGGTCCGAGAAAGGTCTCAAATCGTGAAATGAGTTATGCCAAGATATGAACTTAAGGAGATTACGTGAAGCCGTTTTAAAAGATTTTGTCCTTTAGCTAACTATCGAATAAATCGTGCTACTTTACTTTCGGACTAATAAGTATCTCAAATAAGTCAAAATGAATCACTTGCGATCCATGACAAATAGTTCAAAAATTATAGATACATAATAATTAGGATTGCATGGAGAAAAAGTATTACACAATTTGAACGTATGAGTAGTGTTAGCATTGTGACTTGTACCAAAATTGATCTCGTTTTTGCACTTAGCATGGAACGTATGACAATCAAGGATGACGAATTTTAATCTATGAATCATTCACTTGTTTTTACTTCTTTGACCCTAAAAGTCACTTTCACGTGATGAAAACATACACAATGTCTTTTACACATCGTAGTAGTAGTATAGCAAGTTTACTTTTCAATAAAGGTTCATAAATTGAATTTTGGAGATGCTTAGATACTTTAATCTAGCATTACGTGAGGGCACGACAATGGTTTAGTATGGGGGAGTGATGAGATGGCATTTATACATGATCTCATCGTTCTTTTTGGGCTTTAAATGCATAAAATGTCATAAAAACCATATTATATGCTTGTGTTTGTTACTTGTGTATTTTAGGTATGGATATCATGAAAAATACAAAAGATCACAAGAAATAAGGAAAAACGAACACGAGAAACGAAGCCGCACAATAAACCGGGCCCTAGTTGTGATTTTCTAAGACAAAGTCCTAATAAGAATTGAGGATGTAAAATAAAATTCCTTCATCATTGAATAAATGACACTTTATACCCTTGTATATTCATAGTACAAGTTTGGTCCCAAAATGTTGGGAATCTAAACTTGTTAGATTCCCTGATCATAGATTTAAACATAATTAGGCTGTTAGATAGTCCCTTGCCTGTGCCTAGGAGGCAGGCAAGTTTCACAAGACTCACAGAGATCCAAGTCTCTGTGAGCAACCTCAGAGGAGTCCATGTCAGAGACATTGTCAAGGAAGTCAAAGATTACTTGAAGACATACTCATTGGTTGTGATGGATAACAGCCAAGATGTATCAGGGACTCTGAGGGGTTGAGGGTTAACAGGGGTGGCAATACCCTGTTAACACTCAGCACACTTTGGACATGCCATTTGTGTGTTCGAGACTATGAATAAAAAGGAAACTGTTTTGACAACTGTTTCCTTAAAGCATAATGGAAGACTACCAAGAATAGAAGGACATCATGTGACTGATGTGGGAACTTGTAAAAGCTTGTGTAGTCACCATCAAGTACTATTTAGGTCAATCTCGTAACACTATAAATAGGATGTGTATCCATGCATTAATGTTTAACACTTTGAGATATTCATAACATTATCGCATATAACTTAGTGAATCAAACAGCTACGACTGTATTCATAAGTTAGGGTTTATAGTTGTTCAAAGTGTGCACAACACATTGTCATCAAACTGTGTTATCCATAACACTTGTAATTCTTTATTATACAATAATAAGATTACGTTTGAAAAGTAATACCTTGTGTTGATTAAGTTAAGATTAGGGTTTCTTGCATTGATTAGGGACTTTCAATTGGTATCAGAGCGGTGTTTGATATTAAAACCTTCAAGAAACATCATTCTCAGTTTTATAATCAAGATCCACCAAGCCAGAAACTTCTAACCCACCACAATCACCTTCCACAAACCCATCTTCACCAAGACTCAAACCTCCTGCCAATGACGATGATCTACCCCAACTTCTTGACTCAAGAGGTGGATCACATGTCACAAGTGTACCAGTCTTTGATGAAGAAGATTTTGCTAGTTGGAAGAGTCAATTTCTCGTATATCTTGATGGGCTTGAACCTTTTCTTCTAGAAATCTTAGAAAATGGTCCTTATATTCCCATGGCGCTTACATCCACTGAAGAAAACCCTCTTCTCAAACCTCTCAAACAATGGACTTCAGCTGATAGGAAATTGGCAAACCAAGATAAACGTCTCTAAAGCATCATAATATCCTGTCTTCCCAAACATATCATGAAGTCTGTCATTCAGTGTCCCACAGCTAAACAAATGTGGACAGACCTCATCCTTGGCCATGAAGGACCGTCTGAAACAAGAGAGACAAAGATTTAGGCACTCAGACTTTAGTTCAATGCCTTCAAGTCACTTGATGGTGAAAAGGTTCAGCAAACCTATACTAGGCTGAAGATTCTTCTCAATGACCTAGCAATGAATGATGTCACTATTGGTCAAGCTGAGATCAATGCCACTTTTGTCAACAGCCTTCCAAGAAAGTGGCTGAGCATGAATCAGACTCAGAGAGCTAACAACTCAATCAAAAATGATACCCTTCCTCGGCTCTATGGAAAGTATAATTATGACGAAGGGCCTGATTGATACTATTTACAAGTCAGAGACTGAAATATTTGTAGTCCAAGGAGCATCTTCCAAAGCATTGATCTCTGCAACACATCCTCATGACAGCGATTCTGATGTTGAAGAAGATACCCGTAGCAGCCAAGAGTTCTTGACAGACCTTAATGCAGAGTTCCATGAAAGAGCCTTACTAGCCAACCAAAGAAGATACTTCAAAAGATCAGGAAGAGTAGGATCAGCTAGTAAACCAACTGACAGGTCAAAAGAAACTTGCTTTGCCTGTGGAAAGCTTGGACATTTTCAAAAAGACTGTCCTTCCACCAAGACATCCTCACCCTCTTATCCATCATCTTCATCCAAACCTTACAAGTTCAAACAACATAATAACTCATCTCATCAATCCAATTCATCAGACATTGAGAAGAAGGATTACAAAAATAAGTACAAGGCACTTAAAGCTGAGTTAGAACAAATGAACTTGAAGATTGAAGATCTGTCCAAGAAGAAGGGTAGTGAGAAAAAGACAGAGAAAGGGTTGGTTGCTGAAACGTATGATTGGAATGATGAACCACTGACTTCAGATGAAGAAGATACCACCAGAGTCAGGGCTTTCATGGCGATAGCTGAGGATGAACCAGCTGTTGGAAAAGGTGATGCAAGATCAGGACAATGGGTTGACATCACAATGAAAAAGGTACACAGGCTTTTATCCATGTCTGATAGTGATGAACGTAAGCATATCCTTGATTACACCATTGTTGATTTACACTTTGTTGAGGAACAAAGAAAGATCCTACTTGATAAGTTTCACTCTGTTAAATCTGAAATGCTAAATGATAAAGCTGAATGTGAAACTCTCAGGCGAGTTAATTTAGAGAAAATATCCCTGCAAAATGAAGTAGCTAGATTAACCTTGAAAAACATTGCTTTAAATGATCAAGTCTCTGAATTAAACAAGGTTATTGAAAAATGGTTGTGTGCTAGGTTTACTATAGATCAATTGCTTAGGGATGAAGTGCCTGCTGACTTAAAAAGGGATATATCTGCTAAGAAAAATAAGCTGAGAATTCTCACCAAACCCAAAGACATTGTCTTTAAATCTACAAAGACTATTCATATGTCAGATACCACTTTAACTAATGACCCTGTCTCTAAAGATGTGACTGAGTTACCACCTTTGACCAAACTCTCTAGAGTTGAACCTAGCAGTTCCTCTCGAACTACTAAGGGTGAACTTAGTTCAGATATTGAGAAACCTCCAGCTAAAGTTTTTCATGTGCCTGCTAAACAAAATGGTAAACAAGTAGCTTTTAAGCCTGTTGCTACTAAAGCTATGAATAAGGTTGACCCTACCACTGAAGATCGCATGTTGTCTCTTATGAAAGAAGTAGAACTCTTGAAACAACACATTAAGCCTTCCGTTTAATGCTCTACTTCACATGAACCTAAGTCAGTCCTAGGTGAACCCAAAGGGGAAAGGTTAATCAAACCTTATTACAATGTATGTAAAAACTCTCACCATATGACTTTAGATCATGACAGACACATGGCAGCTAAAAGAGCTCAGAAACCCTCTAGGGATAGACCACAGAGTTCCAAAAGACAACAGGGAAATTACAAACCTTATCCTCCCTGTAAATTTTGTGGGTTCACAGATCATCACTCAGACGAGTGTGGTGAGTTCCCTGGGTGTGATATCTGTGGAAGTTATAACCATGAAACAGTGAACACTCCCTCCCAACACCAAAAGTTCTTCAGGAACACAAGAGTTGCTAATAAGCAATTCAGGGAACCCACTGGAAAGTGGGTTCACCATAGGAACTAACCTGTTCCTATGTATCTGTGCAAAAATATCTCAAGGAATCAGTATGGTATCTAGATAGTGGCTGTTCTAGACACATGACAGGGATTCAACAATACCTGCACAGATACTCAAAGGAGCCAGGTCCTAAAGTGGTGTTTGGAGATAACTCTTCAGGTGACACAGAGGGATATGGCTCAGTGAACTACAATGGGATTACATTTACCAGGATTGCATATGTGAATGGTCTTAAACACAATCTTATTAGCATCAGCCAATTGTGTGATGCTGACTATAAGGTTTTGTTTACTAAGACTCAGGGAACCATATTCAACAAAAACAATGATGTTGTGCTGATTGCACCTAGAAGGAGAGATGTTTATGTCATCAACATGGTTGTGTGCTCTGAAGACAGCTCAAATTGTTTTCTTGCTAAAGCCTCTGAAAGTGTCAATTGGCTGTGGCACAAAAGACTGTCTCATCTCAACTTCAAGAACATCAACAAGATAGCCACTCAAAACTTGGTTGCTGGTCTACCTTCAGTAATGTTTTCTAAAGACAAGACTTGTTCTGCCTGTGTCAAAGGAAAGCATCACAGGTCTTCATTCAAGACTAGGCAATCATTCTCTATTGACAAGTGCTTACATCTCCTTCACATGGATTTGTTTGGGCCTGTCAAACCTCAGACCATTAATCACAACAAATACACCTTGGTCATAGTTGATGAATTTTCAAGATACACATGGGTGTTCTTCCTCAGAAGGAAAAGTGATGCAACTGAAACCATCATGTCCTTCATCAGACAGGTTGAAAATATGAATGATGTTAGAGTCAAAGCTCTAAGAAGTGATAATGGTACTGAATTCAAGAATCATCAACTTGAATCTTTTTGTGATGAAAAAGGGATTTCACAGAACTTATCTTCAGCTGGCACCCCTGAACAAAATGGTGTGGCTGAAAGAAGAAACAGGACTTTGATTGAAGCAGCAAGAACTATGTTAAATGGTGTAGCCTTACCAAAGCAATTTTGGGGAGAAGCTGTTCACACTGCCTTCTACACACAAAACAGATCAATCATTGTCAAAAGACATGGTAAAACTTCCTATGAAGTTTTTAGAAAAAGATCTCCAAATGTCAGCTATTTTCATGTGTTTGGATGCCCTGTGTTTATTTATAACTATAGGGATAAACTTGGAAAGTTTGATGAAAAAGCTGATGATGGTTTCTTCTTGGGATACTCTCCAACAGCCAAAGCCTTCAGAGTATTCAACATCAGAAGACAAGAAGTAGAAGAAACATTCCATGTTAGATTCAATGAAGATGATGAAGTCATACAGAGAACAGGAACAGAGGGTGATGAAATTGATTTTAATAAAAATGTATCTTTCCCAAGTGATGAGTTCACAGAACCCAGACCTACCAGTCATCATCACTCCAACACTCTCACCCCTTATGTCCCTGCCTTTGACCCTCTGTCTACTCACAACATAGAAGTTCCTACCTCTCAGGATTTTGATGAAGAAGAACCTCAAATCTCTGGTGGTCCTTCTCATGCTATTGATGACTCACCAATTCTTCAAATCCCTGAAGACTCTCCTGCTGATAATGAAATAGCACCCCTTGATATGGCTGAAGAAGACTCTGACACTGAAGTAGTCTTTGAAGAAAGCCCTCCTAGTCAGCAGGATGAAACTCAAATTGTACCGGCTGTGCCCACAAGTGTTCCTGTCCTTGAGTCCCCAGCTCCTCAAAATAAGTGGTCAAGAGATCAACACATTCTTCTTGTAAACATTATTGGGGAACCAAATGCAGGGGTCATAACTAGACAGCGAATCCAAGACTCAGAGTCAGCCTCAGCCAATGAATGTCTCGTTGCTGAATTTCTCTTACAAATTGAACCTAAAAGAGTAGCTGAGGCTCTGGTAGAAGAAGGATGGGTAGCTGCTATGCAAGAAGAAATTGGCAAAATTAGTCCCTCAAAAATATGGATTTGTCAATATTGGACCTCCTCAAAGTCAAACATACAAAGAAGACCTTCAAAGTTCAAAAAAGTTCAAGATTGGTCTTTTAAATATTCAAGAATGTCAAAACAAGCCCTTGAAAATACTTTGTAAACGTGTTTGTGGCCAAAGTATAAAATCTTAAACTTATATTACAAAGGAAATGGGTTTGCAAGATGAAAATACTTTGTATACAAGTTTCACCAAAATACAAGGGCCACTCTTGCCATTCTGAAACTTCAAATAACACAAACACGCGCCAAACAACCTCAACCCACCTTTTTCGGATCAAAATTAGATACTATTCACCTCATGAACCTAGTTACCATTCCACTTAAAACAAAGGGTTAAATCAAATTACCTCGACACACACTTGATTCACCCTCACACGAACACATCTATAAAACCCGCATGCTTTTACCATGAATAGTACCCTTAAGATCGTACGTACTAGATTAAAACTTTCCTATTATAGCATGATTACGATTACGTGTTAGGATTTTACGTATTACGTACGTGTTAGAACACGATAAGTATTTACTACGCACGAGCACCTAATAATTATTTGACAATAATTAATCACGAACATGCGATCATGAAATCATGAACGTAATTAAATCACGAACTACTATTAATTACGTATATATATTTATTACGAGCGTAAATAAATATATTAGGTCACGGTAATTATTTAACTAGAACATATTAAACGCGAACACAAATAATCACGAACGAGTAACTAAACATCGAGACACGGAAAACGGTACGGGTACCCCATGTGGGGCCCCTACCCACGGCAACAAGGGAGAAATGGGCCAAGCCCATTTCAATTTTCACTAAAGGGGGTTAAGGGAAAAACACTACTCATATTTTTCTTTACAGAGAATTTTACAGAAACCTAAAAGTTCTCCTCCTCCTTCTTTTTTTTCTTTTGGCCGCCACCCTCAAACACACCAAAGGGGTGTTTGATTGATCTTGGATCTTGGATTTATTGCTAGTGTTCGTGTTTGTTCATCGTTCTTTAGATCCACGCATTCGGTAATTCTTTTAACCCTTTTCTTTTGATTTAATCTTTTAAATAATTAAGAACATGATATGTTTTTCTTAAAAACCTAATTAAATCATAGATCTAACATGAAATTGGTTTTGGTATAAATCAAAAGGGATGTTTAAGGGGTGTTTGTTCTTGGCCGCCGCCTAAACCGAACCCGAGAGGGTCTCGGTTTGGCTATTTGACCACCACCGAGACCATATGGTCCCGGTTGGTTGGTGTGGGTCCCACGGCAGCAACAAGACAATGGTAACCCCGATTTGGTTCGGGGTATGGTGTCGATTTCATGTCCGGTTTATGGTTCTTAGTCAAGATTCGGTCACGGTGTATGTTAAGATTATTTTTTTATAATCTTATGTTAAAATTAAATTAATAAGCATGACATGATTAATTTAATAACACGACTTAGGTTATATTAATTATTAAAATCATGAAATTATTAACCCTAAGTATTTTATATTTTTAAGGCTTATAATTAATTAATTATTTAAAAACCATGGTTATAATTAATAAATTAACATGACTTAGGTTATATTATTAATAGATAATAATACATGTTTTAACCTAAGTATTTAACTTTATTTAATTAAAAACATGATATACTTTAATTAAATATTTTAACCTATAGTTTATTTTAATGACATGAAATAATTAATAAACTATACATTATATCATATGACTTAGAAAATAATCATGAAAACACTTAGGCTTATATACTTAGCTTATTTAACCAGCTTATTTCTAATTATGGAAACTTCTATTTTTAGAAACTTATTTAAATGAGGCAGCTAATCTATTTATGGAAACGTTCTATTTTTAGAAACTTATTTATTTCAGGCAGCTAATCTATTTATGGAAACTTATTTAAATAATGCACCAAATCTATTTATGGAAACTTTCTATTTTTAGAAACTTATCTCTTTTAAGCAGTAATTCTATTTTTGGAAACTTTCTATTTTTGAAACTTCCTATTTTTGGAAGCTTTCTATTTTTGGAAACTTTCTATTTTCGGAAACTTTCTATTTTTGGGAACTTTCTATTTTTTGTAACTTTTTATTTTTGGAAACTTTCTATTTTTGGAAACTTTCTATTTTAGGAAACCTGCTATTTTTGGAAAGTTACTTATTATTACACAATAAGTATAATAATACATGAAATACTAGAAATACTTAATCAGAGTAAACAAAATATAAGATAAACACATTTTAAGGCTTAAAACAGTAAAACATGATAAGAACATATAAAATAAGCTAAGACATGACATTAAATCAGTTACGTATTAGTAAGCAGATACTTATTCATGTATGTATTTATGTAGCATTAGTGATACGGAAGTTGGATTCCTCTCAATTCATCTTCTTCGTTCACTGGACATAAGGTACGGATTCCCGTCCTTTCAGTATGGACATTCTTTCCTTATTAGGATTCCCCGTATACAGTCAAATGTTTTCCCGTAGTATAAGTATGTGTTTTAATTGCTTATGTTTAATTTAGAATACCTATAGCCATATACATGCATGACTAGTTTCACCTAGTTATGGAGGTACCATAACCATAACATTAGAGGCACTGATGTTATGACTTCACCACGGCGGAGTGATTGCTCGTGGCGTCCCTTCAGCTTTTGGCCATTTATAATATATTTATCATGTGGGGCGTATGGGTGCATCCTAGTTACATGTTTTTAGTCAGGATTTCATGGTGAATGTGGTGTGTGCCTTGCATCCTTCACAAGGAGTTGATCCCTCCTACCGAAAAACCAGTATATTAAATTAGAGGCAGCCCCTCTAATTTGCATGATGAGGTCACCCCTCCAAGTATTCATGCACGGTGGATTTTCATGACC
Source organism: Glebionis coronaria (assembly GCA_025667525.1). NCBI lineage: Eukaryota > Viridiplantae > Streptophyta > Magnoliopsida > Asterales > Asteraceae > Glebionis > Glebionis coronaria. The sequence continues at coordinate 251,631,468 of CM046875.1, read as the reverse complement.
TATATTGGCTAATGGTAAAATATGATAAACAGTTTTTACAAGATAAACATAAGGCTTTTCAAACTATAAAACCAGTTTTATCAAGACTTAATCTGATTACTCGGGACTTAGTTTCTTCCGCTGTTATATGTTATATGCTTATCCTATTCATGCTTTATTGTACATCCGTGCACTGAGCGTATTGCTCAGCCGTTTTCCTTTTCTATGTTCCCAAAACGACAGGTACTCAGGGACGCTCGTAGACTTTAAGAGTACGTGCATATGGACTGGAAGCTTTCTAAGCTTTCTTTACTTTATGCATTTCCTTTATTTTGATACATTGCTATGGACATTGTTTAGTCCTTTCCTTTACTATACTTATGTTCGTGTGTGATGAGCTTTCCTTTTTTACTACCGATGTTTGATTCCGATATTTTCCTTTTATGGTCATGTAATGTTTAGACATTTTTCCGTGTATGCTTTGATGACACGCCATAATGACATGTGACATTTCCATTACCAAAATGGGGTGTTACAATTATGGTATCAGAGCCAAGGCTTCGACCTGTAGGCTCTCAAATATGACCTGTGATTAGTGGGTAGTCACTACGGTCTTCCTAGAACTGACAGTTATTTTCATGCATTCATTATTTTTAAGCATACATATATGTCATTGTCGCAGATTTATGACTAAGTAATGGTTGGTACAGGACTGGCCCTATTTAGTCGCATGTGTTTTATCGAAACTTTTAAATTTGGGACCGACCCATAGGCGTCCCCTCGCCATGTCTTTTGTTTTGGGTGAACTAACCATAGGCGTTCACTCTCGAGCATACAAAAGTTTTCATAAAACTACATCATGCATTCATACACAAAGATTTTCTTGCATAAATTTTTCTCTTGAAATTTTGGTATAATTTTTTTTTCATGTATATATATATTTTATGTTTTGATCTGTTTAATCATATGGTTAATGTTATACTGTCAGATGGCAAACACAGACAATCTTTGGGAGATGTTTGTAGCTGCTGATGTAGAAATGCAAGACGTCCTTCATCAGAACGACGGTTATCCTCCCCCGCCTTACATCTTCCCATGGAAGGAAGGAATCGGCTCATGAGGGAATACTACACCATTAGACAGCGACCTGACGAAGACAGCAATGACTTCATGCAGCGCTTTCTTTGCTACACTGGTGTCCTCAGAACACCTGCAAGCACCACTAAAGAGCAGGTACTACATTTTTGTTGGGCTCTTATTCCAAGGATCGCCAATAACTTATCAGGTGCTCCGTTGGATACGGTAGCACAAGTGGCCGATGCAGCATGTAGACTGGAAATGCTGCAGGAGAGAGATGAGTTCGGGGAAACTAAGAGACCCGACAAGAGGTAAACATTCGCATTCAAGCGGTGATCAATCCGTATACTTTCCATATATGTCAATTATTCATCTCTTTAAATGTATCTTCCAGGTAGAAAACTGGGGACCGGTCTCAACCGGCTACTCAGCAGCAACCTCATCAGCCAAAGGGAAACGGTCAGACTAACGACCGTTCTGCTACGGATAGGCGTGGCGGTAATGATAATTACCATAACAACGTTGGACACTCCAACAGCAGCAGGTCCTAATACTTACGCATTTCATTATGATTTCATGTTATAACTCATATTCTGACACTTTAGCAAAACTTCTACCAGGAACCATGGAAACGGTAGGGACCAGAACCAGAGAGGTTCACAGCCTAGCCGTCCAGCTATCACTGGTATTCAATCTCACGATTATCCGCATTGTCCTTTGTACCCAATTATCATGTCTTATGTAAAATATTTTATCAGGTTCCCAGCCAGCCAGAGCACCTGCTGGAGGATTTACTCATCCTCTTTGCTCTACTTGCCACCGTAGGCACCCAGGGCCATGTCGCTGTAATACTGACGCGTGCTTCAAGTGTGGTCTTCCTGGCCATATCATGAAGGATTGCCGTAAGGGCGAGATGGAGGGTACATCGGGACAAGCTGATTCCAAGCCGCCTCCTACTACTGGGCGTGTCTACACGACATCTCGAGACCAAGCCAACAAGTCTACAGGTACCATCACTGGAATCTTGTATATGTATGGTCAAGCTGCATGTGTTCTTTTCGATACGGGGTGCTACTCACTCGGTTATTTCTACTACTTATGCTAAGAACATTAGGATGCTCCCCATGCCACTAGAAAATAGGCTTACTATTTCCACGCCTTTGAGGGACTCTGTAATAATTACCCATGTATACAAGAGTCTTCCCCTAGAATTTGACGATAAGGTTCGACCTGTTGACGCACTTCCACTGGACATGAATGACTTCGACATGATTTTGGGCATGGATTGGCTATCCAATCATCATGCTACCATAGATTGCCATTCATATCGAGTTATCTTCGGTGATGTTAATGCACCAGAGTACATTCATAACGGGTTCATACCCGGACGGTCTGTACAAGTCATATCTACCCTACAAGCGTGTGCACTACTGTCACATGGCTGCGAGGGTCATCTAGCTACGGTTCACGAGATGGATGCTGAATCCCTATCAATTTAGGATCAACCTATAGTGTCGGAATTCCAAGATGTTTTTCCAGCAGAACTTCCGGGCATACCACCTGCACGAGAAGTGGAATTCAGTATCGAGCTTATTCCAGGAGCTGAACCGATCTCCAAGGCTCCTTATCGCATGGCTCCCATAGAGCTGAAGGAGCTGAAGGATCAACTACAAGAACTTCTTGAACGAGGATTCATTCGACCGAGCGCATCTCCATGGGGCGCACCGGTCTTGTTTGTTAAGAAGAAGGACGGCAGTATGCGTCTTTGCATAGACTATCGCGAGCTCAACAAGATTACTATCCGGAATAGATATCCATTACCACGTATTGACGATCTGTTTGACCAACTCCAAGGGGCCAAAAACTTCTCCAAGATTGATCTTAGGTCAGGCTATCATCAGCTACGGGTCAAGGAGCAGGACATCGCCAAGACTGCTTTTCGTACCTGCTATGGCCATTACGAGTTTGTAGTTATGCCATTTGGCCTGACAAATGCTCCAGCAGTGTTCATGGACTTGATGAACAGAATCTTCCATGAATTTCTGGACAAGTTCGTCATTGTCTTCATCGATGACATCCTGATTTTCTCAAAGTCCAAGGAGGAACACGAAGACCATCTTCGTACAGTACTACAGATTCTTCGCCAGAAGCAGTTGTATGCTAAATTCTCCAAGTGTGAGTTCTGGTTAGACAAGGTGGCATTCTTAGGTCACATTGTATCAGCAGAAGGAATCACTATGGATCCAGCGAAGGTTGAGGCCATTACTAAGTGGCCAAGGCCGACATCAGCGACGGAAGTCCGCAGTTTCTTAGGCTTAGCTGGCTATTACCGTAGGTTCGTGGAGAACTTTTACCGCTTAGCACTACCATTGACCAAACTGATGCGGAAAGGGGAGAAATTCGTCTGGACTGAAGATCGAGAGAAGAGCTTTGAAGACCTGAAGCAGAAGCTAGTATCTGCACCTATTCTTACTCTCCCATCTGGTACGGGTGGATTTCAAATCTACAACGATGCATCGGGGAAGGGACTTGGCTGTGTTCTCATGCAACATGGGAAAGTGATCGCGTACGCTTCACGGTAGCTTAAGCCTTATGAAGAAAATTACCCCACGCATGACTTGGAACATGCTGCAGTCGTGTTTGCATTGAAGATATGGAGGCACTACTTATATGGAGAATCATGTGACATTTTCACGGATCACAAGAGCTTGAAGTATATCTTCACTCAACGTGAATTGAACATGAGGCAGAGGAGATGGTTAGAGCTGTTGAAGGATTATGACATTAATCTACGGTATCATCCCGGGAAGGCAAATGTAGTAGCAGATGCTCTTAGCAGGAAGTCCGGACTGATCAACGGCATTAAAATCGAAGAGGAAATCATAAGAGACTTGGAGCGACTTGACATCGAGATCATGGTACGTGGACAGCACGGTTACTGGGCAATCTTAGAGTAGAACCCGAGTTACTCTCTAAGATCAAGGAAGCTCAGAAGGATGACGGAGAAAGCTGGGCGATGGTACAGAATTTGGAGAAACAGACAGAATTCAGAGTAGATGCAGATGGTATCGTATGGCAGGGCACGAGACTTTGTGTTCCTGATGACTAAGAACTCTGGGAAGCCTTGTTAGCTGAAGCTCATAGCTCCCCATTCTCTATACATCCTGGTTCGACTAAGATGTACCATGACATCAAGCAGTACTTTTGGTGGAGTGGTATGAAACAGGATGTGGCCACTTACGTCTCCAAATGTCTTACCTGCCAGCAGGTTAAGATCGAGCATCAGCGATCTGGCGGTCTCCTTCAACTGTTAGATATTCCAGAATGGAAGTGGGACAAAATCACCATGGATTTTGTTACTGGTCTTCCTGAAGGTCTACATAATTTTGGCTTATTCTACATGATTGATTAGATGGATTTGATGTATTGGGTTGATTAATAATAGAAGATTAGATGAAGGGAGATGAGGGTGTAGAGAGAAAGGAGAGAAAAGAGATGAAGAGAGAGAAAGTGAAATATGATTAATGAATGAAAATGAAACACCAACCCCTCCTAACATGCTAGGAGGGGTATATATAGTCCACCCTACATGTGGGCTATATGGGTTATACGTTTACTAACTAGATCACGAGGCCGTTATATTAATATATCGTTCGAGCGACCGATCCTTCATAAATACGTAAAAACGTATTTCCAACAATCTCCCCCTAAGGGAGGTCGCTCCAAGAAACAAAGTTCTAAATAGTCTATATCTCGTGATTTATGCTAACTAAGATGTGACCGAGACTTTATTGGGAAAAACGTATTTCCAACAATCTCCCCCTAAGGGAGGTCACATCTTTTTACAAAATCTTAAACCTAGCATCTATGTTTGAGTCTTCGACCTTGTTATTTTGAATATGCTTGATGTGATCTTTGACTTAAGTCTTTAGCATGTTTTCTTGCCTTGACCTTGTGCATTCGTCACTTGTGACATTCGCCTCTTTGTGACTTCATGTTCCACATACTTATACCTTTAAATTCTTGAAAGCTTCAGAGTTTGATACAGCGGAAGACTTGACCTTCAGACTTTCTTGAATTTGTTGAAGTACTAATTGTATGTAGTATAAGCATGTGGTGACGACTTCTTCTAGATTGTATACCGCAATGCCACCTTCTTGTTACGCTGCATAACACAGTTAGCAACAAAAAATATACACGGATGAAATGGCCTTGAACATTTCATTCTAATTCGGTAGCATTTTACCTCCGGTCGGTGAAGACCGTTGGACGATATTAAATATCGTACTTATGGCAGGTAGTTTCAATAAAGAACCTCCTTGACAAGATTTCGCGGGTAAACCCGTTCTCTTTACTCGACCGTCCAAAGCTGACTGCGAACGTAAAGAGTGAATCATTTGGATAATATTATCCGCATGATTTGAAGCCGTCAATTCATGTTCCTGGAACAAGTGAAGTTCAATTAAGAACCGCACCATCGTTGCTTTCCAGTTGTCACTAGCTTGATTCATATAGAATCTTGCGTTACCTACCAAGTGCTGTTTGATGTTAACACTAGAAGGATTTCCATTCGTCACTGTAAATACTTAATAGTATTACTCTGAATGTTCTGGCAAGATCACTAAGATATTGCGTAGAGGCCTGGAACGTGTTTAAATTCATTCAAGATTTAAACCACTGTTGCTTTCCAGTTATCACAAGTTTGATTCATAAAGAATCGTACAAGCACCTACCATGAGCTTTTTGACGTTCGCTCAAGAAGGATTTCCATCTTCATTGTAAATACTTTCGTATTACTCGGATGTTCAGGCAAGATCATGAAGATTTTGCGTAGGACTCTTAAGAACTTTCTTACTTTTCACAGTGCGTGAAGAAGCAAGGAATTATGAAAGTGTGTCCTAATGAGATATATGATGATCTCAAATGGCTCTAGACTCGATCGTGCATTTTTGATTTTAGTGATCGAAGGCTGGAGAGGAGTGCCACCTTTTCAATACCAATTTATTTGGAGTGAATAAATCAATAGATAATGTGTTGTCTCCGTGTGATTAAAACAAATATCTTTTGAGAGATATCTGAGTTAGCTGGGATGGGTTGTGCCTTGCATCACTGGGTCCATGATGTCTATCATCAATATCGAGAATCATAAATGATCTCAATAGCATATGAATTGACCCGGTTTCTGCCTAAGTTGTAAGGAGGGCTACTTTCTTTACACCCGTTATCTTTACAATTCTTTTTCATTCTTCAACCCCTTCAATGCTTACCAATACGTCATAACTAGCACCTTGTTGTGATTGTTCCAGTGCTAACTTAAGTACTTGGTCAGCAATCAGCTGCGTTCACAATCTTTCTCCATCTTTCTTAAGGACTACTATTTCTAGCTATGGAATGTCATTGGACTTTAACCTATCCTACCATCCTTATGTCACCACAATCATCATCGTCGGGAATTAAGATGTTGTGGGTAAGTATACGTCATCATGAAATCCATTTTAAGATCCAAATCCATTTTGCTCCCCCTTAACATATGCCACGATATTCGAAAACATTTCGCACATGTTGGGATGAGCCAGCACATTAAGTTAAACCATTGAAATAATTGATCTCATATTAAATCACATTTTCTCCCCCATATTAAAAATATTAACCCAATCGATGTTTTTAATATCAATTGATTTAATCGCATTTTAGGAAAAATTGGGAAGAAAAATGCAAAGCCAAGTATCTTCATGAGTTACACAAGCTCCCCCTCAAATTAATGAGGGTCTACTTGAAACATAAATTAAATACCTTTTAAACACAAGTGTAAGGTATTTATCACGTGCAAAGATCATATATGATAATGAATTCATAATATTAGCAATTCACGAGGTTGGACCTAAATGATGGAGAACATCATATTAAAGAAGCACATGGTTCTTGTTCACGAATGTTGGTCTTCCTTGTAACTTCTGAAATTATCTTCCTTTTTACACCACATGGACAATTGATATCGTTGTCTTGACACCAACTTGTGAACAATGGCACTTTCGGCATCAAAGATTCTGAATGCTGGACAATTGCTCCCCCTCAATTATTGACCCGTGTTCTACTTAAAGAGCTGTAGTAGTCGTTTGAGTAGTCGCATCGTCTAGTATGTAGATATCAATTGCAACGAACTTCGGATTGTGGAGTTGATAACTTCGGATTTTGAAGTCAAAGCTTTCCGGTGAAATGCTTGACTTCAATGTGAAAAGCGGGTTACTATTGGAAATAATAGCAAACCATTTTGAGCATGTTTTAAATCTTTTAAACTTCTGCTCGAACTTTATTTACAACCCCGTGTCATTATTGAACGACATTTCTAGGTTCGTAAATATTATTGATTCCAGAAGACATGCTCTTGTAATCAAAACAATTTGAATACACAATTTTGAAAGATTTAGAAAAATCTTTTGAAAAATTCTTGAAAAATTGTGTTCAACGTTTTGAAAAACAATTACTTGAGCTTAAGATGTTGAATATCTTACAAAACGAGCTCAAGTCCGAGAAGTTGTAAACTTCCCGTTGTTTAAGGATAAGTTACCATCGGCGATAAACTTTCCTTTTATCTGAAGGACGAGTCCTAAGCTGACATTTACTAAGAAGTCGTTTTCATGAGCTTGAAAACTTTGATTGTTTTAACGGAAAGCTCATGACCGAGAAAGGTTAATTTCTCGTTATGAGGAAAAGTTCTCTTATTTAAAAGATACACTTTCCTTTCTGAGCTTAAAACTTCGAATGTTTTAACACAAGCTCATGACCGAGAAAGGTTAGTTTCTCGTTATGAGGATAAGTTATCATAAAAGATAATGTTTCCTTTATTTAAAGTTCGGGTCATTGTCTGACATTTAACAATGAACCATTGTGCATGAGCTTAAAAAACTTGGAATGTTTTTAATATAAGCTCATTCCCGAGAAAGATTAATTTCTCGTTGTAAGGATAAGTTTATCATCGGCGATAAACTTTCCTGCCGTTGAAGAACGGGTTACAGACTGTCATTTATCTATAAGCTTTTATGCATGAGCTTAAAAACATGGAATGATTTTATATAAGCTCATGCCCGAGAAAAATGAATTTCTCGTTTTTAGGATAAGTTTATCATCGGCGATAAACTTTCCTTTCTTTGAAGCACGGGGCACAGACTGTGATTTGAATGTGAGCCTTTATGCATGAGCTTAAAAACTTGGAATGTTTTTTATATAAGCTCATGCCCGAGAAAAATGAATTTCTCGTTGTTAGGATAAGTTTATCATCGGCGATAAACTTTCCTTTCTTTGAAGAACGGGTCACAGACTGTGATTTGACTGTAAGCCTTTGTACATGAGCTTAAAAACGTTGAATGTTTTTAATATTAGCTCATGCCCGAGAAAACTTAATTTCTTGTTGTTAGGATAAGTTTATCATCGGCGATAAAATTTCCTTTCTTTGAAGCACGGGTTATAGACTGTGATTTGCCCATAAGCCATCTGTTAAGCTTAACCATGAATCCCCTGAGACACTTGTTTCTCCGATATCTGCTTCTTCAGCAACCAAACTCTAAGAGTGTCCTTAGTTGAACGGTATACAACGATTGGACCGCTTCGTTCTTTTGGAACATCAACTTTGGTACCTGCATTCTCATTAGGAGTTTGTATACTTTTGCATGGGTTAGCGATATCTATTTTAGAAGCACGTGGGGGTTCATGGTTGGCTTTTCTTGTGCCAGAGGCGACCTGAGTGGATGATTCACTTGTCTTAGTTGGCAAACGTTTCCGTTTATAGAAAACCTTAAGTTCAGGCTTAAGTGAAGTATCATCTTTATCTGTTTCCTCCCTAGTAGACTTAGTAGAATCGGAGACTATCCTAGTTAAAGGGAACTCGTTTCCTACAAGAGTGAATGTTCTACCAGTGGGGCGCCAAACTTTACCAAAGGGTTTGATTTTAGCTATCCACTGGGACTTAATTCTAGCACAGGAGTTCACCTCATTAAGAAGTTTCTTGATACAAGAATCATGATTTGCCGTAAAGACACATTTTCTACATGTTTTACAAGTAGCATATTTAATGTCCGAGTAAGATCTAGAATTCCTGGACGATTGATTGATGCTCCTAGGATTTGACATGCTACGGTTAGCAGTGTTGGGTAATCTAGAAGGCATCTGTCTAGGTTTGAAAGTCTTATCTCTTACTTTTGTCTTTTGAATAGCTTTCCTTAGACCAGATTTATGGTGAACGTCATTTGAACTAGTTCTAGACGTGGTCTTGGTATTTTTAGAGAAACTAGAGGCAATCATGTTATTAGGTCTTGCTAAAGCTGTTTTGGTCACATAGGGCCTAGTTGCTGGAGTGACTGGTCTAGAAAGATGAACCAAATCAACTTGGGAGGCAAACCGCGGTCTCGAGGATTCTGATCGCTCGGATCTAAATGCAGTAGGTTGTCTGACTGCCGGTTGTCTGACGAACTGATTTGTAGGCGGTTTTCCCAAGATCGATGGTTTTTCAAGCTTAGTGTCCACACTAGGTCCTCTATTTTTCCTTAATTCGTTTTTCAACGTAGCTATAGCAAAAACCTTTTCTTGGATTTGAGCTTTTAAAGTCTCATCTCTTTGAGCAATCTATCTTGGGATGCCAATTTAGACTCTAGTAACTGAATTTGTTTCAAAAGACTATCCTTTTCAGCTTTGAATCTAAAACTTTTTGATCCAATTTTCTTTCAAGAACAACGTTTGACTTTTCAAGTTTTTTAAAGTATGTTTCAAATTTGTCTGTTTTCTTAGAAAATTCAAGTTTGGCATCCTCAAGATCTTTTGATTGTTTAGCTACAATCGTTTCGAGCTCTATAATCTTGGAATCAGAAGCTGTCAATGAAGCAGTTATAAGACAATTATCATGATGTTTAGTATTTTGAACACTTTCTCCCCCATTATGACTCACATCAGATGAATCAAAAGTGGTATGTCTATCACTCTTTTCCATCCCATGTTTGTCATAATTAGGTTCATAATGCTCAATATGCGGCATGTCATCAGCATATACATCATAAACAACATTATATTGTACCATGTTTGCAGGCTCTTTCTCATAAACGGGTAAGGTGTCATCAAAAGAGATCTTGTGAACATTCCCTGACGTGCCACTGGTATCATGTTGTCTTCCTGATTCCGTGCTCTTGGCATCGTTAGGCTCCAAGTTTTCAACCGTATGACCAGTTTCCTCTTGCATCGAAGAGTCTTGCACTCCATTATCATACCCTTGCTGAAGTCGAAATCTTTCATAAATCGAAGACGAGACCGATGTCATGAGTTTCAAAATTTTATCACTATAAAAACTCGAAGCTCGGTATGTGTATCTCGAAGAAATGATTGGCAAATCATTGAACTTTCAGGCTTGATGATATTGAATTGGAGGAAAGGCGTGAGTTGTGTCACAAGAGCCTTATATGCAAGTGCCGATTCAGAGTGATTGAAGTTTTCATTGTTGAGTTGCTCGGCGAGTTGGGTCAAAGTGGTGAATATTGAGTCGATGAATATATGACGATCTTGTCCAAAGATGGTCACAAATTCGCTCCCTCCTTGAATCCTCGAAAGAGTGACAAGATGAGACTGAAGTAGTTGAAATGAAGTGATGCCATTTTCGCTAACTTTGTCTTGCATTTTATGTACTTCTCCCTTTTGACATGTTGAATCGAATGAATCCATTGAATATTCGATAACAAATGATTGTGGATATAACAACACCAACAAAAGATCCGTAGTAAATCTAAAAAATAATAATCCTTGATTGATGATGTAACTCTTTTCTCTGCTCAACAATTTTTATTGGCTCAAATGTTGATAAAATAAACCAGATCAAAAATCCGTAGCCTCTAAAAAAATAAATCCCGTCACTTTGACTCGTCACTTTTGTCGTCAAATCCGGCCACAATAACTTTTAACCCGTCAAATATTTTACCACTGTGGTTCTCTTGAAATACCCGCCTCAACACGATGTACCAAAATCAATTGACAAAAATACAAAGTTAAATAAACTAAAATTAAAAAATTAACTTAAGTTAAAAAATGTTACTTAACTAAAATTTAAAAGTGACAAAAATACAAAATAAATGTAACTAAAAAAAATTAACTGTTAAAAATATAAAAATATAAAAATGAAACTAAAAATGTGAGAAACTGATAGTAGAAGCCAAAGGTACGTGGCCCAATGTTAAACTCATATATTTCAAACTTGTCAAGTACAACCCCACGTGGTTACACATAGAAACCTCTGCCCAAATATCTTTGTAATCTCCGTCTCCTTTTCTTTAAATAAAACTTAAAAAATCGTAATAAATCTCTCTCTTGGTTTCTCCGTCCAATATTTAATTCCTCCTAAATACTCTCATAGTCAACACTCTTATCTCTCTCTGTCCAAAGCACAGATAACACACAATACAGCCTCCCAAAATCCTCAAATGTCTTCTCTCAAAAACAGTTACCAAGAATCTCGCTCAAACAAATCGCCGCTCTATGTATAAACCCAATCTAACTGAATCTAGTCAAACACCCCTAATCACTCTCACAGTTAACCCTAAACTTACACCTTTTATTATACCAATCACAAAAACTCATCGCATCAACCCACGAGTCCAAGAAGAATCATCTCATCATCCAAGATCATCCCAAAATAAAGAAATCCCGATTCACAATCAATCCTAATCACAAAATTACACCTTGATTGAAGAAGGCTTCAAGATATTTGAACAAAGATCTCAGGTAGGATTATGTGATTTCATGTGGGTTTTAATATTCAGATTTGTCAATACTTTCTATCATCTGTCGAGTCTTTCTGTCTAGTGTTTAGATTGAGTCTTTGGTGAGGTCTAGTTTTGACGAGGGTGTGGGATGAGTAAGTTTGGTGTCGAGGTTGAGTTATAGTTTAGTGTGTCGAGTGTGAAAGGTGTCGAGTCTAGTGAGTGAGACGAGGGTCGGTGATACGAGAGGTGAGGAAGTCGAGGGAGGTAAGTGGTGTAGAAGAGAGGTTGTTTATGTTCGAGAGGGTGAGGTCGAGTCCAGTGGGTGAGGGATTATTGGGTGAGGTTGGGTGTTGGGGTCGGTGAGAGAAGAGTTTTGGTGAGGGTGTCGTTAGTTTGAGTCGAGAGAGGAGTGAAAGATGGGTCGTGAGTTGGAGTCGAAAATGGGTGAGGGAGTCGAGTCTTGGTCTTAGTCAATTGTGAGTGTGATGTGAGTCGAGAGTGTTGTCGAGGCTGGTGTGAGAGTCGAGTGTATTGTGGAGTTTTTGATAAAAGTCAACTCTGTTTTGATTGAAGGCGAGTCAGGGTCTGAGTCTGTGTTCCCGTTATGTTTGAATCCTTTTTTTTGAGTTTCTTTATCCGGAATAAACGGTCTATCCGGAATAATTGGTCTATCCGGAATAAACTGGTCTATCCAGAATAAACTGGTCTATCCGGAATAAACTGGTCTATCCGGAATAAACTGGTCTATCCGGAATAAACTGGTCTATCCGGAATAAACTGGTCTATCCGGAATAAACTGGTCTATCTGGAATAAATTATTCACTCGGAATATACTGTTCACTCGGAAAAAGTCTTGATTCTGAAAAAAAAGTTGGTTCTTGTTGATGTTGAATACCTTGTTGATGCGGAATAACTTTGGTTCGGGGAAAAAACAGGTTGATACGGAAAAACTATTGACTATCAATCAAAGACATGGACAAGAAAGCTGAGAGACGAATGAAAAGAAAAAACGGACTTGGACTGATTTAAAAAATTAAAAGGTTAAAAATAAAAAGATAAAAAAAAATACTTTAAAAAACTCAACATAAAAATTACTTAAGAAAGAAAAATAAAAAAATAAAATTGACTATCAATCAAGAATTTGAATAAAAGGATGAAATTAAAAGTTCAATAATAATAAAAAAATTAATCAAAAATTTTTATCAAAAATTTAATAAAAAAATAAAAAAATAAAACGTGTTTGTGTTTTCAATCAAAAATACAAAATTAAAAGGATAAAACACAAACTTTTTATAAAAAACACAAACTTTTTTTAAAGATTTGAATATGTATAACAAAAATTCGTGATTTTTATATAAAAAAAATTTGTGATTTTATATAAAATAAGTCAATCAATATTTGACAATGATTTAAAGCATAAAAATACAAACTTTTTAAGATTTAAACTAGATAAAATCAAAACCCACCAAAATCAATCAAAATAAAAAAACATGAATAAACCAATCTAACCTTGGCTCTTGATACCAATTGAAGGTCTACACAATCTTGGCTTATTCTACATGATTGATTAGATGGATTTGATGTATTGGGTTGATTAATAATAGAAGATTAGATGAAGGGAGATGAGGGTGTAGAGAGAAAGGAGAGAAAAGAGATGAAGAGAGAGAAAGTGAAATATGATTAATGAATGAAAATGAAACACCAACCCCTCCTAACATGCAAGGAGAGGTATATATAGTCCACCCTACATGTGGGCTATATGGGCTATACGTTTACTAACTAGATCACGAGGCCGTTACATTAATATATCGTTGGAGCGACCGATCCTTCATAAATACGTAAAAACGTATTTCCAACAATCTCCCCCTAAGGGAGGTCGCTCCAAGAAACAAAGTTCTAAATAGTCTATATCTCGTGATCTATGCTAACTAAGATGTGACCGAGACTTTATTGGGAAAAACGTATTTCCAACACTTCCGCCTACCAAGAGGAAGCACGATGCAATTTGGGTTATCGTAGATCGACTTACCAAATCAGCTCATTTCTTACCGATCCGCAAGGAAGATCCGGTAAGTAAACTCGCCGATACGTACAGAAGAGAGATCATGAGACTCCATGGTGCACCATCCAGCATCGTCTCAGACAGAGATCCTCGATTCACTTCGCGCTTTTGGAAGAGTCTGTAGAAAGCTTGGGGTACACAACTTAAGCTTAGCACGGCTTTTCACCCTCAAACGGACGGACAGTCAGAACGAACCATTCAGACATTGGAAGATATGTTCAGGTCATGTGCGTTGGAATGGATGGGTGATTGGGACGATTACATCTGTTTGGTGGAGTTTGCATACAACAACAGTTGGAATGCAAGTATCAAGTGTGCTCCTTTCGAGATGTTGTATGGCAGGAAGTGTCGTGCCCCAATCTGCTGGGATCAGGTTGGCGAGCGAACACTTGAAGGACCAGAAATCATAGAGATGACCAATGAAAAGATCGCAGTAGCTAAGCAGAAAATTCAGGAAACACGGTCACGTTAGAAGAGTTACGCCGATAAGCATCGTAGGGACGTACATTATAATGTAGGAGATCACGTCTTCCTTAAGGTTTCACCGGCACGTGGTGTTAGACGCTTCGGGATTAAAGGGAAGCTAAGTCCTCGTTTCATCGGACCGTTTGATATCATTGAACGAGTCGGTGAAGTATCTTACTGATTGGCGTTACCTCTGCAACTTTCGCATGTGCATAATGTGTTTCATGTGTCCTTACTCAGAGGGTACCAGTATCATCCTCTTCACATGGTTCAGTATCTACTGGAACAGATACGTGAAGATCTCACTTTTATAGAAGAACCCGAACGAGTTCTTGACAGACAAGAACGAGTCATGAGAAGGAAGACGATTCCATTCGTCAAAATCCTATGGAGGGATCATACAGAGCAGGAAGCCACTTGGGAAACTGAGGAGTCTATCCGGGCTTCTTACCCTCATTTTATATTTTGAATTCGGGTATGTTCTTCTTTTCCAGTTTACTTTATCTATAATTCGGGGACGAATTATTCTTTTTAGGGGGGGAAGAGTTGTAAAACCCGCATGCTTTTACCATGAATAGTACCCTTAAGATCGTACGTACTAGATTAAAACTTTCCTATTATAGCATGACTACGATTACGTGTTAGGATTTTACGTATTACGTACATGTTAGAACACGATAAGTATTTACTACGCACGAGCACGTAATAATTATTTGACAATAATTAATCACGAACATGCGATCATGAAATCAAGAACGTAATTAAATCACGAACTACTTCTAATTATGTATATATATTTATTACGAGCGTAAATAAATATATTAGGTCACGGTAATTATTTAACGAGAACACATTAAACGCGAACACAAATAATCACGAACGAGTAACTAAACCCATCGAGACACGGAAAACGGTACGGGTACCCCATGTGGGGCCCCTACCCGCGGCAACAAGGGAGAAATGGGCCAAGCCCATTTCAAATTTCACTAAAGGGGGTTAAGGGAAAAACACTACTCATAATTTTCTTTACAGAGAATTTTACAGAAACCTAAAAGTTCTCCTCCTCCTTCTTTTTTTTCTTTTGGCCGCCACACTCAAACACACCAAAGGGGTGTTTGATTGATCTTGGATCTTGGATTTATTGCTAGTGTTTGTGTTTGTTCATCGTTCTTTAGATCCACGCATTCGGTATTCTTTTAACCCTTTTCTTTTGATTTAATCTTTTAAATAATTAAGAACATGATATGTTTTTCTTAAAAACCTAATTAAATCATAGATCTAACATGAAATTGGTTTTGGTATAAATCAAAAGGGATGTTTAAGGGATGTTTGTTCTTGGCCGCCGCCTAAACCGAACCCGAGAGGGTCTCGGTTTGGCTATTTGACCACCACCGAGACCATATGGTCCCGGTTGGTTGGTGTGGGTCCCACAACAGCAACAAGACAAGGGTAACCCCGATTTGGTTCGGGGTATGGTGTCGATTTCATGTCCGGTTCATGGTTCTTAGTCAAGATCCGGTTCACGGTGTATGTTAAGATTATTTTTTATAATCTTATGTTAAAATTAAATTAATAAACATGACATGATTAATTTAATAACATCACTTAGGTTATATTAATTATTAAAATCATGAAATTAATAACCTAAGTATTTTATATTTTTAAGGCTTATAATTAATTAATTATTTAAAAACCATGGTTATAATTAAGTATTTAACATGACTTAGGTTATATTATTACTAGATAATAATACATGTTTTAACCTAAGTATTTAACTTTATTTAATTAAAAACATGATATACTTTAATTAAATATTTTAGCCTATAGTTAATTTTAATTACATGAAATAATTAATAAACTATACATTATATCATATGACTTAGAAAATAATTATGAAAACACTTAGGCTTATATACTTAGCTTATTTAACCAACTTATTTCTAATTATGGAAACTTCTATTTTTAGAAACTTATTTAAATGAGGCAGCTAATCTATTTATGGAAACGTTCTATTTTTAGAAACTTATTTGTTTCAGGCAGCTAATCTATTTATGGAAACATATTTAAATAAGCAGCAAATCTATTTATGGAAACTTTCTATTTTTAGAAACTTATCTATTTTAAGCAGTAATTTGGAAACTTTCTATTTTTGGAAACTTTCTATTTTTGGAAGCTTTCTATTTTTGGAAACTTTCTATTTTTGGAAACTTTCTATTTTTGGAAACTTTCTATTTTTGGTAACTTTCTATTTTTGGAAACTTTCTATATTTGGCAACTTTCTATTTTAGGAAACCTGCTATTTTTGGAAAGTTACTTATTATTACACAGTAAGTATAATAATACATGAAATACCATAAATACTTAATCAGAGTAAACAAAATATAAGATAAACACAGTTAAGGCTTAAAACAGTAAAACATGATAAGAACATATAAAATAAGATAAGACATGACATTAAATCAGTTACGTATTAGTAAGCCGATACTTATTCATGTATGTATTTATGTAGCATTAGTGATACGGAGGTAGGATTCCACTCAGTTCATCTTCTTCGTTCACTGGACATAAGGTACGGATTCCCGTCCTTTCAGTATGGACATTCTTTCCTTATTAGGATTCCCCGTATGCAGCCAAATGTTTTCCCATAGTATAAGTATGTGTTTGAATTGCTTATGTTTAATTTAGAATACCTATAGCCATATACATGCATGACCAGTTTCACCTAGTTATGGAGGTACCATAACCATAACATTCGAGGCACTGATGTTATGACTTCACCACGGCGGAGTGATTGCTCGTGGCGTCCCTTCAGCTTTTGGCCATTTATAATAGTTACATGTTTTCAGTCAGGCTTTCATGTTGAATGTGGTGTGTGCCTTGCATCCTTCACAAGGAGCTGATCCCTCCTACCCAAAAACCAGTATATTAAATTAGAGGCAGCCCCTCTAATTTGCATGATGAGGTCACCCCTCCAATTATTCATGGACGGTGGATTTTCATGACCTATATTGGCTAATGGTAAAATATGATAAACAGTTTTTACAAGATAAACATAAGGCTTTTCAAACTATAAAACCAGTTTTATCAAGACTTAATCTGATTACTCGGGACTTAGTTTCTTCCGTTGTTATATGTTATATGCTTATCCTATTCATGCTTTATTGTACATCCGTGCACTGAGCGTATTGCTCAACCGTTTTCCTTTTCTATTTTCCCAAAACGGTAGGTACTCAGGGACGCTCGTAGACTTTAAGAGTACGTGCATATGGACTGGAAGCTTTCTAGCCTTTCATTACTTTATGCATTTCCTTTCTTTTGATACATTGCTATGGACATTGTTTAGTCCTTTCCTTTGCTATACTTATGTTTGTGTGTGATGAGCTTTACTTTTGGACTACCGATGTTTGATTCCGGTATTTTCCTTTTATGGTCATGTAATGTTTAGACATTTTTCCTTGTATGCATTGATGACACGACATAATGACATGTGACATTTACATTACCAAAATGGGGTGTTACAACATCCTAGACTTCAAATCACCCATCACATCACTCAATGGTCCCCGCCATCAACCCTGTCCACCAATAAAAACACAACTTCCTCTCTAATGAATGCCACGTGGCAAGATCAATGGTTTTAACATTCTACTTGGTCCCTAAGGCATTATGAACGATCAAGATCAATTTATACATCTCAAAACATCACAAGCATCTAGAAGACTTCAAGGGCAACTCTAAGATTTTCTAGCTAGGGTTTCTAGTATTTCACATTGTAAACTCAACCTTCTAAGGCCTATATAAGGAGACATCAACATGTGATGATCCCTTGTTCTAGTTTTTGCTTTCTCTCTTGTATTTTTCTTTCAAAGTAATAAAAGTTGGTATTTTCTATGTTTGAAAGTGTAATTCCTTTTTGTTGTTTGAAGTTGTTAAGGAGAAGCAAATTATGAGTTCCATTTTATGTTTTGAAAGTGTTTTGGTGGTTGGATTGAACCACATTTTGTTTTGAAAAGGTTTTCAAGGTTGAAAAGTTTTCAAAATCTAGGTTTTTGTTTTGCTTATTTACTTGTGCTAACCCCATCCAAAATCTATAAGCTCTAACAAGCTTGTTGACACCAAGCTTGTGAAGGTTTATCAACCTTTGGTTGGATTGTTTGTTGCTTGTGTTGAAGATCCAAACCTTGTGGTTCAGCTGTTGAACCATTTGTCAAGGCTGCATACTCATTTCTTGTTCAAGTACCCTAGGTGTGTTGTAGCTGTTGAACTACACTCTAGGTACTTTTGCTGACTTCCCCTAGGAAGTTGTGGGGAAGAGGTTCACTCATTTTACCCTTTCCTCTTTTAATTTTTTGTTAAAAATCTGCTATGTTAAGTTTCTATGTGATTTTGTGTTCTTGTGTTTGTGTTGGTAGTTTTATTGTTTAACCCTGTTAGTTGTCACCTAGTTTAGATATTTGAAGCAAAAAATCAATAGGTGATTTGGAAAATTAAAAAATTTCTTTAAAAGAGTACTAAAACAAGTTTGTTTGGGAAATTTAGGATCAAAACACCTTGTGGCCTTGTGCCCTTGGTTCTTAGGGTTGGTTTTCTCTAAACAAGTCATTTGGAAGTTGTTTTTTGTCACTAGTTAAGTTTGAAAAGGTTTGGAAAAGGTTTTGCAAGTTTTTGGAAAAAATCAGTCTTAAGTGTTCTTCATTTCGTCAAACACATCAGAAGGGATAAAATCTTTATTTGTTGGAATCAGGGTCTGAATTTTGGTTTGCGAGTAGTTCTTGTTGGTGTGCATCTCTGCAATATTTGGATTCGCAATTTGGTGGCTTATTGAAAGAGTTGTAGCTTATAGAAGTTGGATGAAGTGGTCATTTGCATCAGCAAAAGTGACCACTTGATTTGGACTTGCATTTGTTTATTTAGTGATTGCCTGCTATATTGTTGCTTGTTGCTTGTTATTTGGCTGCTTGTGTATTTATCTTGCTATTTGGTTTGCTTATTTGAAGGCTCATAAGCTCACTGGCTTATTGGCACATTTGTGCCAAAATCCATATCAAGTCTAACCAACTGGTAGGCCTTGATTCACAAGGTTTGAACTCAAACCTTGACCAGCAGGTGTTAAAACATAGCAAAACATACTTCATCAAGTCTGTCAGCGCCCAAATTTCACTTGTCAGCGTTTGATTTGTTCTTGTCAGCGTTTGACTTTTGGTCAAACTTGGCAAAGTACTTATTGAAATTGAACTGGCTTATTGGTACATGCAACAACTTGTTTTTTGTAATAGGTGTCATTTTTCTCAGCTTAATTTCAGTTCTGGAAGGTTTCATCTTATTTGGTTTAGGTTTTGCTAGAAAACCAACTTATTTGGCTTTTTAGAATGCTTATTGTCTTCTACAGCTTATTTCACTTGGCTTTTTGGGATTTTCCTTGTTGATTATTCTTAGTTAAGCTATTTGTGAGCTTTTGCAAAAACAATCAGCTTTTGAAACCTCCTAGAACTCAAACCCAACTATTTTGTATTTTAGTGAAAAAGTTCTTTTCAAGTTTCTGGCTTATTACTTGGTCTTTTTCAGAATTTCTTTTTGCAAAAAGGTTTAAAAACTCATAAGAAGGTTGTGTGTTTAAGTAGAGCTTATGGCATCATCTTATTGCTTAATGGGCTTATTGGCCCAATAAGGATAATCTTATTGACTTTTAAGGTGTGATAAGCACATTTTCAGCTTTTGGGCCTTTAGACTTTTGTGTTTATAATTGAATTTTGTGTTCGACTGGGCTTTTACAGAGCTTTTTGCGAAAGTTTAATTTTTGGGCTGAAAAGCCCAATACTTTTGGACTTTTTTTAGCTTTAGCCCATTTTTGGGGCCCAACAGGGGTATTTTGTAATTTCAACTTCATTTTCTGATTATTTAGGTTAAAACAACTAGTTTGCAAGTTTTTAGAATTTTTTATAAGTTTTTTATTTTTAACATTATTTTAATATTTAATTTTAGTTTTTAATTATTTTTTAGTGATTTAATAGGTTTAAAATTTTGGAAATATACTTTTTAGTTTTATAAAGTTATTTTTGAGGTTTACAAGTAGAGAAATCTTTATTTGGGCTTTTTATTAATTTATTAGATTTTTAGGGCTTTAATTAGCATTTAAAATTAAATATTAATTAATTAAAAGGTTTGAAAAAGTTTTGATCATTTATAAACCTTAGTTGGATTTTTACGAATTTTGTGTAATTTTTTGGGAATTTTTAAAGCAAGTTTTTATTTTGTCTATTTTTGCAATTTTACATTTTTTACGCCTTAACTTAATTTTCACGTATCCGTCATTTTCTTATCTCCCCTTCTTCTTTCTATCAATATTAATCCAAAACATTACAAGTTTTTCACACACAATCAACCTCCTTGAGAAACGAACTTTTTATATTCATTGGGTCATTAGTGTACGTTTTCCTAAACGTATACTTAATACTTACCGCTTTTACGCTTTGTTTTCCTAAACAAACATATAATTTACCTACAATCATGTACCAAATGTGAGGAAATGCTTAGCAAGAACAAAACTGCAAGTGCCGTGGGAAGTCATTAGTATAGATACGAGTCTTCGTTTCATCGAAGAGCTGGTAGAGATTATGGATCGTGAAGTTAAGATGTTGGAAAGTAAGATATCGTAGTTAAGGATAGATGGAATTTGAAACGTGTACTAGAGTTCACGTGGGAACGGGAAGGGTTTATGAGGAACAAGTATCCTCAGCGTTTTATTAATGATGATCCTAAGAAGTAATGTAAAACCCGTAAAAACAAGGTCATAATTTAATTCTGTTTTCAATTATTTTGAAGTATTTTATAATGTTAAATATTATTATATTTAACGGTTTAAGTTGAAACCGATATTAAATATTATATTTTAATATGTTGACGAGTAACGAGGACTACTAGTGATCTCGATACCGACGGATGCCAAAAATTTTATATTTTATTATCGATCGTTTCGATATTTAATATTTTCGACGATATCGTTTTAATTACGTATCGAGTCGTTATATTATTATTTTTCGTGTGCGTTTAAACTTTTAAAAAGTATTTTTATGAAACCCGAGTCTCGTAAATATTTCAAAATTTACAATTTACATTTTCTACCCTTTTAAACTATTTTATTACATTGTGGACCAAAACTATCACAAACTGGCAAACACTACCCTAACCTTACACTATATATAATATTTCCACTACCTACATTCATTTTAAAATTCAATAAAACAAAAACACCATCTTTCTTCTTCCTTTTCTATTTTGGCCGTACACCACCACCATCCATTCCGTCACATTTTTTTGATGATCTAGCTTGATTCTTCCAAAACCAAAACCATTCCTAAAATCTCAAGGTGATTCTAATGATACAAATTTTTCTTACATGCATTAAGTTTTTAATTTTGATAAAAACTAGGCTTGTTAGGTGGAAATTTTGATCATGCATGTGTTAGTAGTGATGATCAAATGATGTTTATGCCATGTTTTTGTTAAAAAGATGAATTTTAATTTTTGGGTTTTTGATTTTGATGATGATACAAGTGTTAGGATGGGTTTATGGTGATATTAGAATGTTAGAATGATGATAAAAATGATTGGTTTTGATCAAAAACTTGATTTTGTAAGAGATTTTGAAAGGTAATTTTGGGCAGTAGGTTTGAGCCCATTTTCTGGGGTCTTAAGTCTGAAAATAGATTAATATTATGGGATTATGTCGTAGAGATATTCGTTAGCTTCGATTTGATATAAAGTAGGCCTTCCAACTCCAAACGAGGTGGAAGATACACTAGTTTGATTTTCGTGTACCGGGAGACGAGTGTTGACACAATCCGAAAATTGTTGTCGATATTTGGATCGAATCTCGGGGACTATAAAATGAGTTTCAAAATGATTCAAGGGCTGTTCTCAGGCTCAAAGTTTAGCATTTTGAGTCTATTTTAGAATCAAGTGACGGTTTTATAAATGGAGTTGTTTAAAATGGTCAAAATGGTTTCGTAAGTCAAGGTCGCTAAACTGTCTGGATTTTGAGATTCAAAGATGAGTCGGGCAGGGAACTTTAGAAGTAAAATCTTTTAATGGGCTCTTGGGAGGACTTTCTACATATAGTAAGTAAGTTCTCTAAGTAGTATCATAAAAAGTTGATATGTTTAGGTATGGGAAAACGGCTTGGACATTCGGTATGTTCCGACAGATTTTTATTAAAGGCATAGAATAATAAAATAAATATATAGGAGAGAGTAATAGTATCACTTGTATCGTTTTCTCTCGAGTTTGTTGTGATTTTATGAGTCGAGTTTTATATTCTTATGTATGGGTTATTTCTCGAGTCTATTATTAATGAACGCACCTCATTTGATAGGTTGCGGTTCTCGTGTTTGTAAGGCATCATCTATCGTCGGCGATCGTCTCATTACCACTATTGGCTAAGGTGAGTCTATAGCCTCGCTTTATACTAGTTATTAAATGATTTTAAACCCGCGAGGGGGAATACATGTTTTTATAAACTTAGAACACAAGTCTTTTATGGTATGCTTGTCCCTCTATGAATGGACTCGTGGTTGCCTTTAAATTGCATTAAGTGATTGCCATTGTTAAAGCCTCAATTATGGACCGTTAATTAACCTATGATGGGTTAACCGCTAGTACAATTAATAGATCTATGGGGGAAGCCGCCCCGGTTCAGTTTGTGTGGACTTGTCACAGAAGCTTAGGCCCGACCTCTGCACTGTTTGAACATATTGTATTGAGAAGTCAGGTATACGGCAATGTACCATTAATCTGGAGGTAACGACAACTAATAAATCTCTTGTCTTATTAGACCTAACGGAGTGTCTAAGGGCTCGGTTCCATGAGCTTATTGCAATTTATGCTATATACAATTTTTATTGTTGATGCAAATTATTATTTGATGCTTTAAGCATGCCACAAACTTATAATCTTTACTTGTGTTCAAATTGATTACATAAACCTATAGATTTACTCGGCATTTTTGTTGATGATTTTCTCACATGTATTTCAGGTAATCAGGAAGTGGAAGCTTGGAGGTCACGGGGATGAAGTTGTGCACTACTATGTTGTTCAAACTCTTTGTTTATTTATCGTTCCATTTTTAAAACAATATGTTGTTTTAACTTATCTTTTGGTAACGATTACTTGGGACTACGCTACTCTGATAAATGTTTTAGGAATGATAAATTTGAAACGTCTCTTTTCGAGTCGTTCTTTATAAATTATGTGTTATTGTATCATTGTTTAGCACCCAAAGATGTATTCCGCTGCGTGTAAATTTGGGGGTGTTAAAGATTGGAACCAGAGCCATAAGTTATAGAGAACTAGGTCTTTATTTTAAAAACCCAAACTATAACTGTCAGTTTTATTTTTCAAAGAGTCGGTGCACATAACTTCGCGTGACTTCAGGTTCAAGCTACTTCTGAGATTACAATTTTAGTATACGTTATTACGTATACCTTATTGCCAAGTATTTATAAATAAATACTATGATCCATTTATGTACATATATTTATATCTAGGATTCCTTTATCGATATGTATTTATGTCGTTAAACTTTTCGATGAAAGTTTATCATTTATTAATGATTAACTTAAATAAATACAATGAATTTTCAAGATCTTTCTGTATTTATTTTTGAAGTATTTAAATTGCTTTTATTGCAAAATTTTATATTATGACCTTACATACCTTCATCTGCGCGTTACTTTCATTGTTTAACCCCTTTGAGATATCTACGTAGATATCCAAATTGTCTTCCCGCTATTCGTGCTTGGACGTCTTGAAACATAATCTCTAGACCATTGTGTAGCTCAATGTGTCCTTGGAACAGACTAACCGCTATCGTGTGAGTCACACATTGTGAAACACTTCCTATAATCGTGTTGAATAATATCATGGTTTTTCATAATATTCTGTTGATTTTTTTATCACCGTTTTACACGGCATGCGAAGATTTAACTCATTGACATTTATATGTATCGACTCCGAAGAGTATTTTTCGCTTATATCTCAGTAGCGTCATCGTCATTTTATGAATCATCGTCTAGATTATGGCGCTAGATTGGAATACGATTTTACTTCTATAAAATTGTATCATTTGTTTTTCATTAACCTTCTTACTCTTGGAACGCAACCTATGAATGTTCCATTCTTTTCTTGTTATGTTTTGTGTTTTTGGATAATCGTGGCACCAAGGAGATTTGCCTACATTGCACATTGAAACTTAAATTATGAAAGTCATTCATCATTTTGCTTCCTAATTTCGCGTTGAATACCTTGAAGCATCTTCTGTCATTCATTATGCTATATTTTTACTTGATGCTCATTATGAGAATTATTTTTCGTTGTTGTAAAATCCACAAGACATGTGTGTATATATATATTTTGAGTGGTTAGGAAGTGTCGAAAAATACATTTTATGCAGGAACTGCAGGGGCAGTATAAACAGGTCAAAACATAAGAGTAAAACATGCGTTTTTAAAATAAAATAGTCAAACCTGCACAAAAATTGAAGGGGTATTTTGGTCATTTTACATTGGGTTTCAGGTCTCGGGCAAAAATAGAAAGTCGTCTGAAACGTCGTTTTGCATCAAAATGCTTTAGACTCCGAGTCTTGGAGATGTCGTTTATCGGGTCAATTAATCGGCTCATATTTAAAGTTAAATCTGACAGAAAATTCAGAACATGAGTTTTAAATGTTTCTAAGCAATGTTGATTTCATTTGAGATCGTAAAATTTTAACGAATATTATTTTACAATTAACTAATACTAGTTGCATGTGAAAATGTTTAAAAATAGAAACATTACAGGATTAGCAATTACCGGATTAATGGCGTAATTTGAAAACAAATAATATACTTTCTTAAAAGCATGTTGTGTCGAGTATCTTACAAAGAATACACATATGGATTGAATTATTCTTTATATATATATGACTCATTTGTCATTCGATGTTATTTTATTTTTATTTTCTTCTAACCTTCCACTGATTTGGGTTGAGTTTTGATGTTTTGCCTTCACATTCTTCTTCGACATTCTCATCACGTGTCTCATGGCGTTTTCGTCTAAACCTTATAATCTTTTGAAACCTTAACAACTTGTAACCATTTCATTGGTTGTTTTATGAGCTACTATTTGCCACTTTTTGCAAACCTTTGGCTACTTTATGCGTTGTCATAATGTCACCTTATAAATAAATCTGATGTTATTTTACGATAATTTTCACCAATTGTTTTTACTTTGGTCTTATAAAATACTTTTTGTAATATTAAAATTTGCTTAGTGAGTATCTCACAGTTTACTTGCATCCTATTAATTTATAAACTATTTTTAAATTCCATTTTTCAAATGGCATGATTTATCTATAAACATAAGAAACGTAATACTTTTCGACGAAACTGAGCACTGCATTGCTATTCCTAAATTATACATGGCCTGATCACCTATTTCTAATTTAGAAGGAGCCATGCTAGGCTGAATAGTAGTCAACTTAAAAATCTTGATAATAATCAACTTATTACTTGTATTTATGATAAAGATAAATAAAATGAAATAAAATGAAAAGAAGTTTTGAAAACCTTTATATTTTATGCAAGTAGCACAATTTCTATTCATCCGCATGCGTTTTCTTACCTTTTCTTGAACAAATTACGCGTTTACGAATACGTTTTTACTCGATGATCGTTTTTCTACTTGTTACTTCATTTTGTCTTATAACTGATTCCTTTTGACCGTTCGTCTAATTACTGACTGTTGATAAAAGACTTGAAAGTCTCGATTTTTTATCCTTCCTTCTCGCCCAATCTTCATTATGCGACTGGGTAGATCTTTGGAATGTCTCCGCATGTGAATAACGATTTATCACTAGAGGAATTTCTGTATATCCGGGATGACGTCTGTCACTCTCGTTTGTCTCGAAATCTACCTTTGTGAACCGTGCTTTGACTTCTCTCTTTAAACACTAACATCGATCATTTGATTTGTTTTAATTACAAGTGATTATTAGGAATTTTCTTTGATTAAGATTTTTTGTATGGATCTTATTTCCGATCATGTATCGACCACCGCTAAGTTAACGAGCTGATGTTGGTGAACCACCGACCGCACTAACAAAATTGACAACTTGTTTAATCTACTATTTCTTATCGTCTTACCATCAACGCCTTTATCTTATTATTCTCATTAAGAATTCATACGACATTTGCTTCGTTCTCTTTTGTACCATTGATTTCGTACTAATTGTTGACTATTATTTCCATTCGTATTCGTTTGTCATCTTGTCACATTTCGAAACCCGAATATATCCCATGTTATTTTGAAATAATAAACACCTTTATGTATTTCTACAAAGTATTATAAATTTTTTTATGGAACTTGTCTACATTTTCTAATGATTTTCATTTATCAAAATAACCATCACAAGTAAAAGGTCAAATTTATACACCATATTTTGTATAACTAAAAATAATGTTTAAAATAAAATTATGTTCTACCTTTTGAACTAATTGACTTATCATACTTTACTTTTAATGTAATGAAATTACCGGTTTAATTTATATTCCTAATAATGATTTAATTTGGAAATCATATTTTCTAAATCGTAACCATCAATATGAGTTTAATTAATAAATTCATGTCTTTCTTCCAAAGCTTCTTAAGACGACCAAAATAAATTTTGAAGCTATTTTACTTCTATTTTTAATATATCATCTTTATCAAGAAAGTACCTAAATTGAATTTTAAGGTAATACCAAATCCGGGACGGATAATTGTGAGAAATGTTATTTTAATATCAATATTTAATTAATTCTTCGCTCTCATTTTTCTAGTATTGTGAATTATTATGTTTTACGGTTACGTGATTCGAGATACCTCGTCGATCGTTAACCTTAAATTATTTTACCACATCTTGTCCATTTATGCGTTTATTGAATTCATTTTAAACTCGTTATGTTCCTCGTATTGAAGATCACTATTTTATTCTGAGTTTAAAATGAATCTCGGGAAGCAGTGTATAAGAAGAAACGATAAGTGTCACCAGGATTTATGCGTGTAGTTGTGGAATGATTGAGGACCGAATCTCTTAATGAATGGAGTTAATAAATTTGTTACAACCTCGAGGAGCATGTTAAAGCCGACACCGCAAGTGGAAAGACTCTGGAGATCAAGTGGTTATTATCAAGGGTTCGTTCAAGGATTTCTTGATGATTAACAGTGGAGATCTATACTCGATGTTTATGTTTGACCTTTTCTTTTATGTACTTATATGGTGTGTGATCTAGTCAAATGATTGTAAGTTGTGAGAACTTGAGACGACATCATCCGATGACGTCCGATCATATAGAACACATATTATGTAATATCTTTTAGACTTTCAACGACGGTGTTTATTGAGACTTTAATGCGCGTTGGCAAAAGTGAGATGGTGTCTTTGTATTACCTTTTGAGTAGGGACCGCGTGTGAGCACCCTCCGATGACGAAAATGTTTTTCTTTTTAGTTCTTTTTGATGTGTGTCCATGGTTATCCGGCCGATGGGTATCCTTTAATTTGCAACCTTCCTTTAACTGGACTTACCCGAAAATCCTGTCATCTATTCTTGTCGTCGAATGAGCTTCGTGTGATTCATAAAATTTTCATGTGTCGAGCTTGACGGGTGACTGGTGGATAAGGATTTATTTATTCCTTTTTGGTGAGATACAACTTGACGACAAGTTGCGTTTTGTAAAAGAACCGGTGGAGATCGTGGATCGAGATTCACGTGGGAACGTGAAGACTTCTTTATAAGGAATGCCCTCATCCTTCCGGGTAGTAAACAACTCGAGTATGAGAAGAGTTTAGCGCCGGGACGTCGCTCCCCTAAGGTGGTGAGGATGTAAAACCCGTAAAAACAAGGTCATAATTTAATACTATTTTCAATTATTTTGAAGTATTTTATAACGTTAAATAATATTATATTTAACGGTTTAAGTTGAAACCGATATTAAATATTATATTTTAATATGTTGACGAGTAACGAGGACTACTAGTGATCGCGATACCGACGGATGCCAAAAAATTTATATTTTATTATCGATCGTTTCGATATTTAATATTTTTGACGATATCGTTTTAATTACGTATCGAGTCGTTATATTATTATTTTTCGTGTGCGTTTAAACTTTTAAAAAGTATTTTTACGAAACCCGAGTCTCGTAAATATTTCAAAATTTACAATTTACATTTTCTACCCTTTTAAACTATTTTATTACATTTTGGACCAAAACTATCACAAATTGGCAAAAACTACCCTAACCGTACACTATATATAATATTTCCACTACCTACATTCATTTTAAAATTCAATAAAACAAAAACACCATCTTTCTTCTTCCATTTCTATTTTGGCCGTACACCACCACCATCCATTCCATCAAATTTTTTTGATGATCTAGCTTGATTCTTCCAAAACCAAAACAAGTCCCATTCCTAAAATCTCAAGGTAATTCTAATGATACAAATTTTTCTTACATGCATTAAGTTTTTAATTTTGATAAAAACTAAGCTTGTTAGGTGGAAATTTTGATCATGCATGTGTTAGTAGTGATGATCAAATGGTGTTTATGCCATGTTTTTGTTAAAAATATGAATTTCAATTTTTGGTTTTTTGATTTCGATGATGATACAAGTGTTAGGATGGGTTTATGGTGATATTAGAATGTTAGAATGATGATAAAAATGATTGGTTTTGATCAAAAACTTGATTTTTTAAGAGATTTTGAAAGGTAATTTTGGGCAGTAGGTTTGAGGCCATTTTCTGGGGTCTTAAGTCATAAAATAGATTAATATTATGGGATTATGTCGTAGATAATTTCG